>OX638141.1:65494217-66770270 GCA_951805005.1 Othius punctulatus | reverse complement strand
CTGAAGCTTTAACTTTATAATAGATTATTATAAATAAACAGTGCATTATTGACAAATCATTTTACGAGAATTATGTAAGTCATCACTTCATGATAATTCATGCTTGATTTCATATTGTGGGTAGCAGCCAAAACCACAAAACTAATTTTGCACTTTACAGAGTTATACAAGTTAAAGCAAAATAGATGATTGCTGGAAGTATATCAGTTATTACTTGTACCTTATCAAGAGTTTAGGTGGGAGATACAATTTTTTTAGTTAGACGTGTTGTACTTGGACAAAAACCGAATTCAATGAGCAATTCATTCACATAGCACAAAAATACAATGCAGACTTCGTTAACGTAGGAAAAATTATGGCTGATAGTATTGAGCAAAACATACATTATGTTTCAAAAACTCAAAGTTTTGTCACAGATACTGTGTGCTACTACATCAGTAATTTAATTTCTAAATTTGCCGTTAACTAGATTTATGTTAGAAAACGATTGCTCCCCTAAGATCGAAATATGCGAAATATGAGAACACCACTTCACTTTTTTTTCAACTAATACGAATCCAGAAAGGTATTCCAAATACTGATACGTTTATATGCCTGCCTTCTGAATATACAGGGTGGCCCACCTATCCTCGGTTCCTCGCTCGGACCATTGCTGCTAGACTAATTGAAATTGAGGAAAACATCTGATTGGAAGTTATAAGACACTCGATGTGCTACTTTTTAAAATTACTTTCGTGTACACAGTACCATAAATCCGACACAAAATTTGGTCTCTTTTTTAAATGGATCACCCTATATATTCTTTCATTTTTAGAATATGCTTTATGTGGGCTTCGCAAATCATTTTTAGTTTTTGATATCAGCTGCAACGTTGCCAAGTTATTCACATTTTAATCAAATTTAACGAAAAATCATGGAGGTGGAAAAAAATTCAACAAAACCTTATTATAAGATATCAATGAAAGTATTTGCATATGCAATTACCCAAGCAATGTGCCAAAACATACACAATATTTCAAGTCACGTAGAATACACAGGGTGTTCTGAAACAACGATCGAATTTTGCTATTTTCAAATGGCTTTATTTTTTAATGGAACACTCTGTACATAGCATCATATTCTGAGTGCTAATGAGCTTGAATCTAATGAGCTATACAGTGGTAGCATATGGACAGTAATCTAATTATACTTTATAATAGGTAAATAACGATCAATCTCTATAAGTTTTAGGCATTTGAAATTAGCAAAATTCGATCGTTGTTTCAGAACACCCTATGTATTTAACGTGACTGCAAATATTGTGTATGTTTTGGCACATTGCTTGGGTACTTGCATATTCATATTATTTCATTAATTTCTTATAATAAGGTTTGTTGCATTTTTTTCCACGTCCATTATTTTTCGTTAAATTTGATTAAAATGTGAATGACTTGGCAACGTTGCATCTGATCCCTAAAAATTAAAATGATTTGTGAACCCCACATAAAGTAGATTCTAAAATTGAAATAATATACAGGGTGTTCCATTTAAAAATAATAGCAAATATCGTGTACCGTATTATAGTACACTCTGTATACTCGAAAATAATTTCAAAAAGTAGCACATGAAGTGTTCAATATCTTCAAATCAGATTTTTTCCTCAATTTTCATTAGTTTAGCAGCAATGGTCCGAGAGAGGATAGGTGGGCCACCCTGTATGTTATAAATGGAAAACGTATTTTATTGAAAGGTAAAGACAAATAGCATAGTTAGTAAGAAAACAAAATATCATACCGATTTTTACAATAACTGGCCGCACTAGTCTTATAGAAGTGTATATCACTAGTATTATTTCTCAATTCGTAAAAAATTAATGTGTAACTTTAATTATTTATTTACTTTATTGTTGATATTTGGCTACGAATTTTATTATCATGTTAGATTTATTACGTTAGTTGCAATCCAATAACCTACGAACATTTTATCATTTTAATGATATTTCATCAACACTATTGTGTGTTGTTTATTTTTTATTTTTTATTTTTATTAATTAACAAACTTAATCTCTTCTCAAATTGTTACAATCATGGCGTCATGGCGTAGAATGGTACGATTACAAGCATAAATGTTAACAAATTGTTCTTATCTTGTCGGCTTTATTTCGGAAATGTCACTGAAATTGAAATACATTACACAGAACTTTTCTTCAATTGATTTTTTTTTTTCACAATTCACCACAACTTTTTTAATGTGATGATTATTTTTACTATTATTCCATTTGTTTTAGACGTGGATAATTTCCAGATTTAATCAACAAGAATATAGGGTTGAAATATTTCGAATAAGTAAAAGTTTTGTTTTCTGAAATCGGCAGATTAGCCGAAATCGTCACTAAAATAAGCCATTATTGTACGATTTTGTGTAAATATTAAGTAGATAATTACACTGCCAAAGTTTCAAAAATACGTATTTGTTCTTATCTAATAATAAGAGTACTAAATGCAAATTTATTCAACTACAGAAGATCTGACAAAAACAAAGGATTGTTTATGTTTAACTATCAATTTGTTGCTTCTTTGTTGTAAGATCAGTATCCTGTATCAACCATCCAGGATAAACATCCATTATCCTAGCTTATCGTTGTGTTTTGTTTTGTTGTGATATCATTTCATTTTGATTTGTATAATGTTAGTTTTTTTGACCACGTATAACCACACAGTTTTGGCTTCACTTTCAATTGTAGTTTTCCAGAGCCACAATTACGTGCACAGGGAGCTACATGTGGCTCGCAAGCCGCAGTTTGTCGGCCTGTGTACTAATGTTACATAGAAATATCTATTTTCATAAAATATGGACGATTATTATGCATATTTGTGATTTTTTACCCAAAAGTCACAATTTTGTTTTCGTTATTAAAATCCTCACATTTTTTTTTAAATTTTAATAAACACACAAGAATGTCATGTAGTTATTCTACTACTTACTGGACTATCAATACTAACTAATTTTAAGAAAATAATGTAAACACATGTGAATGAAGAACCGTAACCTGATTTGTCCAAAGGCAGAAGATTACTTTAACACTTGCGTGCATGTCCTACGAAAATATCTGCTTTTACATATAAAGCTAAATTTAAAAGTCAAATAATAGTTTGAACTATGTGTTTATACTTCTGAAGGTCAAACAATCGTATTCTTCGTCAATTTCACATACAGAGAGCACATAAAGTATTAAGACCTGGCTTTATTTTTTCCCCTGGATAAATTTTCGAAAAACGCTTCAACAGGTCAAAATGATTTTTTTTCAAACAAATATTTTGAGACCATTTGCATTTTTCCATCGCTCTCCGATTTCAAGTTATGACGTCAAAGCCATTTTTTTTAAACAACAACCTATATTTTTTTTATCGATTTTGATAGTACTTTTTATTATGTTTTCTACATCACATTTTCAATATATAACATTTGAAAAAAAATGAGAAAAAGTGCGTTAAAGTAAAACTATTAAACTATTATTTCAATGCGCAGAATGCATGTAGTTACCATTCAAAACAACGTCAGTTAAAACAAAATTAGGAAAACAGGCTTGGATTTTAAATATTGGAATAAAACAAAATTGATCAACCTGAAAACATTCATATTACAATATCATTAATTACAAAAATAAGAACAGAAAAACCAAAAGAAATTTTTATTGAGAAAAAATACTAATGACTTGTTTTAAGATAAGTTTTAAAATAATATGAAGTCACAAAAATAATTAAAATAACGAAAAAATATTGGTTAGGGAAAAAAATCAAATTAGATGTTCAATTTGTTGACCATTTTGTTTTTGACAGTGTGCCAATCGATGTCGAAAGGCCGCACAGCATTGAGAAGAACTTCTGGCTGTATTTGTCTCATTTAGACTTGGATCCGTTCTTTCAATTGTTCAATTGTGGTTGGCCGATTAAAGTATACTTTACTTTTGATGTAACCCCATGACACAAAATTTAAAGGGGTCAGGTCAGGGGAACGCGCTGGCCATTCAACAAAACCCCTTCTGCCAATCCATTGGAAGACGTCGTTGAGATAGTAGCGTACAATTCGGCTTTAATGAGGTGGAGCCCCATCTTGTTGGAACCATAAGTCTTCATTTGGAATGTCGGGATAGTGTTGATTTGGGAAGAGAACCGCCCAAGCTGAAACGAGGCAATCTCTCAATAGCTAAAAATATGTTTGGCCTGTTAACGAGCCATCTATGAAGAAGGGCCCAATAATAATGTCACCTACTATTCCTGCCCAAACGTTTAATTTTTCCGGAAATTGGCCATGGGCTTCCATCATCCACTGAGGGTTGCGCTCGGACCAATAGCGACAATTTTGTTTATTCACCGTTCCATTCAAATGAAAAGTTGCTTCATCACTAAATAAATGTTTGGTAGCAAACCCGTCATCGACGTTACAGAGATTCATCATTTGTTCGCAAAACTGAACCATACGATTAAAATCATCTTCGTTCAGTTCGTGAACTAAATTTGCTTTGTGAGGATGCCATTTCTGCCGTTTCAAAAATTTCAAAATAGATGTTTGTGAAAGCTCACTATTTGCCGCAGGAGGGAATATCAGGGTTTTCTTGCAACTCTAATAGCACCTTTAGCTCAACATCTTCCGGAACTAATGGTCGTCCACTTTTCGGGCGATCTCTAATATGCCCCAACTGCTCATACTTTCTTCTGATTGCACTAACAGGCGTCTTAAGAAGAGGTTCTTGAAGCGGATATTTATTATTAAAATAAATGCACACTTCTTCAAAGGTACGTATTCTATCACCACAACCTCTAATCATAAGAATTTCAATTCTTTGTGCCTCCGACAAACGTCGAACCATTTTGAAATTAACTTGTGAGACGATGAATCGAACGAAACGTCAATGTGACTGTGAGTAGGTAATAATTTGTTTCACATAATTGTACTAGATTGTTTTTCAGGTTAATCAATTTTGTTTTATTCCAATATTTAAAATCCAAGCCTGTTTTCCTAACTTTGTTTTAACTGACGTTGTTTTGGTAATACATTTTCTGTCACCAGTTTTGACATTTGAAATGATCGAGTTGCACGCGCATGTAATTTTGGTTGCATACAAGTTTTAGCAATGCAATTGATAGTGTCATTTAAAAACTGAACATAGCTTATGTTCCGAGATTAAAAAACGCGCGGTATATAATTATATAAGTGAATACCCTAGAAGTTAACTGTTGAGGTGTGCGTGTAGACGAGAATCTTGATTTGTCTACTTTTCAGCAAAAAATAGTTCAATATTTCGCCGTGTAGAGCTTTTCAACGCGCATCTGCTGTCGAGTATTATTACATAGGAAACCCCAGCCTTTCCTATTCAAATAATTATTTTATTTATGACAATGATAGCGTTACAATAAACCGGGAACAATTTTTTCTCATTTTTCTCAAATTAGCTTATGATGAAGAGCTCGAGTTTTGTTTCTACGCGCCTCTGTTGTAGTAACATAAAAGTGTTCTCTTGTGTGCTAACTCAGGTAACAATCAAAGAAAGCCGCTGATGACCGCCGCATTTGTTTACAAGCTCCTCGTCCTCATCTCATCCCGAAGCATGATCCACGGAGCCTGGGAATCTTGAGATGGAAATAAAGCACAACCTCACGTGTTTGTGCGAGGAGCGCCCGGGGTTAGATGACTCGTGTCACCCCCCTGCGGCCGTACTAATACCCAGGATGACTGGCGAGGACCCCCAGGCCCTATTGTCCGCTAAACGGATCGCGGTGGGACGCCCGCACTCCATGAATACACACACAAACACATACGCGGACACGAAGAAGTTAATCCCCGTCTTAGAGGTCCCGTCGCTTCCAGGATCGGTGATTCGGCCGTTTGTCCGGGCGCACAAATCCTCCAGAGGATTAAAGGACCTCGCTGTATCGTGTACGACCTGGTGCGGCATTAACTCCTCCTGGCTTGTTTAGTGTCGTCTCGAGCGGTATCTTCAGCTGTGAATTGTGATGCGGCTTTGATAATTAATCAGAAATTTGATTATGACGTAAAGCAGATTCCCGTTAGTTGTTTTGCTGGCAATGCTATGAAGCTACATAGCATTCGTTTTCGAAGCAGTTCTCCAATAAACAATCTTCATTTGTCGACTTCCGACGGTATCTGGTCGGTCGATATGAATGCGAAATGAGTATGAAACGCGTCTTCGACTCTCTCGCTTTGGAGATGTTTTATCGTTGCCCTGGGGGTTTCTTGGCGGAGGATGAGGGGATTCGGTAGCATCCCATGCACATCTGGTGTGCCCTCCACCTAATACGCCGTGGAAGCGGCGAACCGGGCGAGGCTTTAACAGCGCATCGTCGCGCTCCCCATTGAGGAGTTCATTACTTCTAATCTATATTGGGTATCTCATGGGAGCGCGACCACGTGAACGTACCATCCTCAATTCCAATTAAATCCGTGCGTATGTAAAGTGAGTTTTTGAGGGATTTGATGGGTGTGCATCTGCCATCCAGAAGAGACCACAAAAAGCAATCGGATTCCGCTGCCTTGTATCCATGAATATTTCAATAAATTCCAACAATTTTAATTTGAATAGGAATCAGATCATAAAATCGGCGGTCCAGGCCGGAACGCCAAAGGTGGCGCGCGTCTCCCGAGAGGAACGGGGCCCACCTACGACAAGCATGCTGAGGGGGCCCTGCAAAAAGTGGACCTGAGCGCGGAATGCCTCGCTTGGGCAGCGCCAAAACACAAATCGTTCCCCGCGTGCATACATTCATCTCCTCGGCTTTTTTATTGTCTGACTTATGAATCCACACACACACACATGGAGCTCACATTTCATACGGGGGTTTCGCATTGTTTTCGAGACGTTCCTCGGCCGCAAGCCACCTTTTTTGCAGAAACCCACCTTCAGCAACAAATCGTCATCAACGGAGCATTCTTCACTCAACTTATTTACAAATAAAAAAACTCAGAACATCTAATGCCAAATTTCACATTAGCTAATTTCATTTTCTGATGAATTCTTTAGAAAATATGTACAATGGATGAAACAATACCAAGTATCAAGTAATAATTCAACTTTAATTAACACTAATCTAAATATCAATAAATTACAATTAGAACTTTGTATAAAAACAATTATTGTGATAAAAAAAAATTCTAAATTGAAACAATTAAATTCGCAACGTAAATGACGTACAACATGCAATTGGTACCTATAACAAAAACATTCACATTCAAATCTCATAACGTTTTCAATCTGTATGTTTATTAAGGACTACTGGGAATTATGGCCACCCGTTTTTTTTAATTATGTACGGCGCAATTCACGCCTATGAATATTTATAAAACTAAGTAAAAACATTTGTCCCTCTTCCGTCCATCACTGTAATTGTATGCAGGCGCATTAATATTTTGATTTGTCCTACTGTTATTAAAGAGATAGTGATAAGTACGTGGACGTGAGGAGCTGAAACTCAATATCGACGCACACATTAAGTCGGACGCGGCGCTTAGGCCCTCAGCAACGAGGAATAACAATTTATTTCTTCGGCGCCAATGAAAAGCAGACGTTGATAAGCGACAAGGCGTTAATATTGAGAGGGGAATAAATAACTAATCAAGATGATTTATGTGTATAGAGAAGACATAAAAAGCGAAAAGTGCTGACATACCTACTGCTGATTAGCAAGGCGCGGATTTCTAGGTATTATGCTATACATCAGTTTTCATAGCAGACCAAAATGACCTCGTATCTATACGAATTTCAGCAAATGAAGTAACGTGACAAGTTTTTTTTGTGCTTTTATGCATGTTTTCAGTTTTTATGCTTATAATTGCTTTAATGTATTTTTTGCATATTTCCTTATTTTTTGTGCTCATTTGCTTATTTCTCAATTTTATAGCATATTATTTATATTAGCTAAGAATATATTTTGTTGCACATTATTGTAATGAGAATTCAGTATTAATATTACTCCGTTACGTCTAGAGCGCTTGGTTCACAAAATCACAAAATCATCAACAAAGCGGGCGTGCGTACGTGATATTTGGTAAACAAAGCTTGATTATTTCGGGGATTACCCTATTTTTACGTGCACAGAACGCATCTGGGGCAAGTGTGCTATCAATTCACTCCAATTTATCTCAATCTTCAGTGCGTTGTGCTTGTGCCTTGTGTGTATTACTTGTTTATAAGTTTTCTTGAATAAAATGACGAAAGTAAAACCTTGCGTCGATGAATGGATACGTGGACATTCTGAATTAAAATATGAGACCGGCAAATTAATTTGCAGGGCTTGTATCAAACCGGTAAGTTTTATTTTGTGTCGCTATTGGCCTAGGCACAAGCATGTATTATGTTGTAGATTAACTGCGAGAAAAAATTTAACATAACCACATATCAAAACAGCAGTTCACCTGGAAAATTTAAAAAAACACAAATCAACAAACAGTACCCTGAGTACCCAGCAAATTATCTCCGAGTCTTTTGCGAGTTCTTCTACACAGAATGAAAAGGAATTTTACTTTGGTATATACAATACGATGGTATCTTCTAACATTCCGTTAAAAAAAAACTAGATAATAGTATATTTAATTTTTTTTACAAAAATACATCGGTAGACATATTCCTGCCGAATCAACCATTCGCAAAAACTATGTCGAGCAAGTATATAAACACACTATTGAGGAAATAAAAAATATAATTGGCAACAATTACACATGGTTCTGTGTAGATGAAACTACTGATTGATGTGGTCGGTACATCGCCCATTTAATGATTGGAATATTAAACGACGACTCCACCAATGCATTTTTAATTAGTTCCAAGCAGTTAGAAAAAAAATGGCAATACCGTTGCCAAATACGTTCACGATGGATTAACACTTTTTTTTTTATTTTTGCCATACCCCGTACCAAATGATAAATTATTATTGATGCTTTCTGATGCCGCTGCATATATGTTCAAGGCATACTCTAATTTAAAAGTATTTTATGAGCAATTAATGCATTGCACCTGTTTGGCACATGGTTTTAATCGAGGCACTGAAACGATTAGACTGCAATTTCCCCTGGTCAATGATTTGATAAAAACCGGGAAGAAAATTTTCCTAAAACCTCCACTGAGGGTTGAAATGTTTAGGGAAAGAATGCCAAATGTACCTCTTCCTCCGGCACCGATTATAACTAGATGGGGTACGTGGCTAGATGCTGCCTGCTATTATGCCGACCAGTTCGATTCATTTAAGGGGCTTGTGTTAGAGTTTCCCAAAAATGAGTCAGAGACAATTAAAGAATGCCACAAAGTTCTTAAAGATAGGAGGGTTGTACAAAATTTAGCATTCCTAAAAACCAACTACAGTTTCGTAAGCAAAGCGATTGATAAACTCCAAGGAAAGGACACAACTTCGGTAGATGCGGTTCAAATAGTTGAAGATTTTAGGAACGACGTCTCAAACGTACGGGGATCTATAAGAGAGATAATTAAATCGAAGATTAATCCTTAAATTAAAATTAAAGAGATAAAAATGAGAAGCAGTTTTGTCAAAAAATTAAGGGTTTGGCCAGTTACAAAAAATATCAACAGTTTTAAAAGGAGATTTCGTGGAAGATTTGCTGATAAATATTACAATTGTTCTCAAATTTAAATATGCACCGATTACAAGTGTGGATGTGGAGAGAAGCTTTTCACACTTAAAAAATGTGCTCAGTGATAGGAGAATGGGATTTTCCGTTGAAAATTTAGAAAAACATTTAATTATTAGTTCATTTAAAAATGAGCAGTAATCATTATTTGTTATTAATTATTATTGTTATTAATATTAATCACCAAAACCTATGTTATTAAAATATTACTTTTATCTACCTATAGTGCGTTCTAGTTAATAAAATTATGTTTTGTTTTTCTGTATTTTCATAAAAAATAAAAAATGCCTTTTCATGCTTTTTCTGCGTTTTTTGTGCTTATTCTAATCTTTATGCTATTTTATATGCTTATTTTCTAAGATTTTTATGCTTTTTTAAGCGCTTATTTTGTAATTTTTTATGCTTATAAATCCGTGCTTTGCTGATTAGTCCTACAAACTATACGGATCCGGATAATTCCATGTTCGGATTTTAAGATATCCGGATATCCGAATCCCTGAGTGTCTGATAGTTGGACGGCTGCTACTGCTATTACATCCATGAATAGATAAAACCCAAAATGCAGTGGAGTAATATTGAAATGTTAATATGTTGATATAGCCAGACAATACTGAAGCTACATAAATGCATTGCATATGTTTGATACAGGGTGTCCAAGATGATGAATAGCATGGGGATCTCAGAAACCGAAACATTTACAAAGGCGGTTAAATTACAGGGTGTCTCCTAAAAAACGCCGCTGGCCATAACTCCTTTATTTATTGGCCGATTTCAATAAAGCAAAAACAAAATTAAATGGTTCCGCATGTTCTACAAGGGGGCTCTAATTTTCTTTTTTTTTGCAAAATCAAGTTACATTTCAGCGATAGTCAACTTTTTTTTTCAAATGGTTACATATATTTTCTTTTTTTCTGGTAGAGATTATTTTTCTGAATCCAAAGATGTATAATAGGTTGGCATTGATGGAATATTCGTTACAGAAAAATAATGTTTGTTAGCATAAAGTTGTTTATTTGTAAGTTTATCAAGTGTGCCATGGAAAGCAAAGTGAACACAAAACAGTAAAAGTCATTTTGTGGTTTATATTTTTGTTTCTTAAGAATTGCATTTACCGTTCGTTTTGATGTGCCAATGTTATTTGCAAATTCCCGAATAGATGTTCTTGGATTTTCTTGCACATTAAGAAGTACATCAAATTCCACATTTCAGTGAAATATTCATTCCTCTCTCTTCGGTTTCTTAAAAAGATCATACTTCAATTTTTTTCATGTCTTCCAAATTTTCTAGGCGCTGCAACTCTGTTAGGAAAATGGTCCATGTACAGGAGCACTGTGTGATCGCGTTTTCTATTGCATTCGAAATACACTTGTAACATGGCAGTCAATCGATTGAACATGTGGAGCCATTTAATCTTGTTTTTGTTTTATTGAAACCGGTCAATAAATAAACGAGTAATGGCTAGCGGCGTTTTTTAGGAGACACTATGTATAAAAAAATTGCGAAATTTAGTGGTCAGTAATATTATGTTGATAAAACCAAACCATTCCGCTTACTTCCGGAGATATTCGGAATATCGGAATTTTTGGTTGATTAAATTTGGTCTTCTCATCATTTGAAATTTCAGGCGTTAGAACACTTTCGCTTAAAAATTCGAATTTTAATTGTTGCTTTTGACAAATTAAACTATCTAATATTTTTACTTCCATGGCACATATGATTAAACATTTGGCATATATTAAAAATGTCAAAATAGAAAAAAAAATAACTAAGTGTCGATACGTTTGAAAGAAAACTCAAATGGCTCACTTATTATAGAACAGAGGTAGTATTATTTAATTTGCTTAATTTTATAATTGGAGTGCAAGAGGGAATAATGACTATTAATCCCTAGTCATTATTCTCCAAGGGAATAATATATAGCATTATACTGCAAAAACCTCAAGTATAGTACTTACATTATAAATATTAGTCATAGATAAAAGACTATATTTCATCCTGTGTCAAATTCCAATATTTTTCTATGCTTTTTTCAGGCACAGACGGACTCTTTCAAGCTGAGTGACTTATTAGTACTGCTAAATCAGCACCAGCATTGGCCGAAAGCTTTGCAAAAGTTCTCCAAAACAAATGACGAGTATATTGGTCAGGATCTTGAAGACCCAAAAGCAGTGCAATTTGTTTTGGCATCCATCCAATTGTGTATATTCCTACCCTTTGTATGGTACATTTTGAATCCCAAAAATAATATGGTTAACATTTTTTTTGTCTCAGTGACACGTATTTTCTGATTAACTCCACACATTTAATACCGTCTACTTCGTGTATTACAGTGAAGATTCTTCTTTGATTTGCTTAGTGCAAAGAATTCTAATTAGTAACTGCCTTTGAGTTTCCTGGATATCGTCTAGTGAAATATTATACAATTCTTCTTTTCTGCAACCACCAGCTATTCCAATAATAGCTACAACCTCTAAATTAAAAAAAAAAACTCTTATAATTTCTTGTTTTATTTGAAATTTTATCTTATTTTTGCCAGGAGATATTTGTCAGTACAAGTCTCATAAATCATATAGATATAGATAGATTTCATAAATCTTTTTATTTCTTCTCGGGTTAATGTTTTAGATTATTTGAATTCATGGCCAATTGACCTTACACCAAGTGGCCAACCTCTTTAGAAAAGCGAGATATGTCAATATTTTCATTCGCAATTAATATTGATTTAATCATTTCGGCTAGCATAACTTTTTCCGTAATTTTCTTCAATTTTTTTCTACTTTTCATTCACAAAACTGGCTCATTTTTTTTTATATCTATCACCAGACTTGTGGTATTAATTTAGCACACGCTTCTTCGGATTTTCTTACAATTTTAATAGAATTCAATATTGACGCACAAAATGATTTTAAGCAAATCAACAAATAAAATGATTGTCAAACAACCGTTGCTAACCATGTTCCAAAAATGTCCTAGATTTGGGGCATTTGCTAAATTATTTTGAAATTCATTTCTATGTTTCTTTAAAACGAAATTTGACATAGCATGAAATAATAGCTATTTGTGCAATAAGTTAGCAAATGTAATTTTTTTTCCGTACTAGGCATGGGATTTTTGATCGAGGCGATAGCCGAGATTACATATTTTAGTTTTGTGTCGAAACTGTAACAGATATCAAAAACTATAAAGATACAAAAAAACTTAATGCCTGCGTCAGATTTTATGTTTTTTAAGTTAATTTGCTTTTGTCATTAAAAAATATAAATGTATTAATGTTGGGCCTCACTTGTTTTATACACAACCGGTCTACTGATAATAACAATATTATGTCAAAATATGAGTTATATCCGTATAAAGTGTCATACCAAACAACATCGAAATCAACATAAACGTTCTGTTTTTATAAGCAATTTTTTTTTTTTTTAATCAACTTTAAAGCTGAATACTGGCTAAACCAAACGCATTTATATGTAGCTCTGTTGAATCGTCTTCTTTTTATCCCAGCAATTTGTGGTTAAGCCATGTCCACATAATTTAGATACACCCTGTATTTATCGTTATCTCTGCTTTCGTTACTATCATTGTTTTTTCTATGTTTATCACCATATCGTGTTTCTGCAGTTCCTCATTCCAAACATTTAGATTGTGTTGCATGTCCTCTTCGTTCTTGGGTAATACCGCTAGATCATCAGCAAAACCACATTCTGTTATCGTTGTTGCCGCGAGATTGTGGTATCCCACATTTACTTTCTTGGTTTTATCCATTATATTCTTTAATATGTTATCCAGATATATTATGAAAAGTAGGTCACTCAGTGCACCTCCCTGTCTTAACCCCTGTGTGGTGATGAATTCTTCAGAACATTCTTATTATCATATAATATTTTTAGGAGCGGAATTTGTCGTGTCTGTGATAATCCTTTCCTCGAGAATTAGCCTCCGAGAATCTTCTAAGAGCCCCCTGCATTAATGAGTACAATATACAAATAACTTTTGTATCTATAATGGGCATGTGTACTTAGAAATCGTGTGAATTAAGATATGTCTAGTTCAGGATTAGTACGGTTTGTATAAACAAATGTAGAAATTTTAAATCAATTAATCAGAGCCAAGGAAAGAAAAAGGTAAATTCTGTCCAAAATTATTGTATGTGAGAGTTTCTGATCGGTCGGTGGCAATAAATAATAAAACCCCAAATAAACTACTTCAAAAGATAAAAGTCCTTTGGAGAGGATTATTCGATTTTCTCTGGTCGTACTATACTAGAAATAGTTTTTTTTTTACTAAATGAAAATTGTTTTGTTGGCACAATTAGTTCGACAGACGAAAATAAAGTTTTTCTAAGTGATACACTTTCCGAATCAATTTCGTTTTCATGGGTTTCTTGTACCAAATAACAGCAATCCCTGAATGTATTATATCATTCTAGTTATTTCTAAGTATATTAGTTTGTTCTGCATAGTAGAGCGACAAAATACTAAATTTACTTGTAAATACTACTGGTAATAAGAGAATATTGCCTACTTTCTACTACTGCAAGCAAAATTATCTAATTTTAATATCTATTCCTAAGATTTTGCAAGTAATAGATCTCATGCCTGTCCAAGAATAACAGTCTGCAACTAAATGGGATTGTTTTACAAATGAAATCCAAGATCAAAAAGCTTCTCGTGGTAATGCTCCACTTTGCATTGGCATCACGGCGTCCGAGGAAAGCATTAAAACCGAAATCCCGCCGCAGAGCGACTTCCGACGATAACGACAGCAAGAGATAAGGCATCCGAGAGATGACGACGTCCTCCTCTCCGACAATTCCACTTCGTGATGCGTATCTGCACGCCGGCACACACACACACTCATATACACACACACACATACACACGCAACTGATACATGAGAACACACACAATCCGTACACATACGGAGACCTCTAGGAATGTGCGTGCGCGATGCGGGGGTGAGATACGCGGCACTCTTGATGCGCCGTGACACTATGCGAACAAATGACAGACGCTGCCAGTACGTGATCTGCACTATGTATAGATGTGTGGCGGCCTCTTGATACCTTTGATACGGTGAGAACTAAGCGCGAATACGTCTCTCCTCTGGATATTGTTATTGCCCCCTCGTATTTTTTTTCCTCTCCTCGTTCTCATAGCTCATCACGTAACCGTCCCCCTGGTGCTCTTAATTCCTTCATGCGGCTCCCGTTTCTGCACTCAAATCCGCAATTAACGTCTAGTGCCATACGGGCTGCCCCAAGGCACGGTAATTTGTGCGCAGCGTCCTAAGCGAGCGCAAGAATGCACCGCGGAGGGAAATTTGTACACATAAATATTAAATACGCATATTTCGACGCAACGTGCACACACCTTGCATGTCTTCGGCACCTCTGGAGGAGTCTGAGGCGACCACCCCAGGATTGAATGCATCATGAATACGAGATCGAACTTGAAAAATTCATGAGTAAAAGAATATGCGTCCATCTATTATTGATATTAGCGACCAACATGTTCTGAATCGCGATTATAATAACTCATTTTTGAAAAGGGATTCTATATAAGTGATTTTGCAATAAGAGCGACATGATTTTTCAGTGAAATTGAAATAAAACTATTTTAGATACAACCAATGTTTTTTTATATTATTTTGAAGCATAGTGTTTTTTTTTTTTCGATTTTTTTAATTTGTAATAAATCTTAACAATATTAGATTTACATTGTCTATGTATACATACTTATTTGTGCATGCAACATGAAGGAAGCACCTCTTCTTCCTCACGGATGTCGCTCTGTCGAGGGTATTTCCGGGCTGGTGGTATGGGTGCTTCGCTATCGGGGTGGATTTCGGGCATCTCGTGTTTAGTGGATCTCTGCCTTTCTTATTGTTCGTTTGAAGGTGTTTATATTTTGTGATGTTGCTCAGTTTGTAGTATTGTATTATTGATGTGGTTGTCAGTTCCAAGGATCGACTTTTGTTTTTGTGTTTGTATGTTAGTATTTCATTTCTTGTTCTTGTAAAGTGTTCGTACGTTTCGCTGTTTTTCATTAAGTTGATTGTGCTTGTTATTAAGTTGTTTTGTATTTTGTGTATAAGTATGATGTTTTGGGTTTTTATTTGTTGTTTTATGTTCAGTATTGGAATATTGGTTTAGTATGACATGAAATGGCCCAATTGTTAAAAATTATTCACGGATTATCTTGGACACCCGGTATATCTGTAACTTGTATCTGAATATACTATTTTCGTTTCTTATATTTTAAACTAAACTACAATGTCATGCATGCAATTATCTGATTGTGTGCAGTCAATAAGTCCAATATTTATAATATTATGAATTTAGTTTTTATATAAATAATTCTCATTTATTTCAGTGATCCGCCCAAAACATTCCACATAAAGTACTATAACACGAAGGTGTCCCACACGGAAATTTGTGTAGTTTGTTCTCCAATGTTATTATTATATGTTTCCAAATATAAAATATGCCAATAATCAATATTCAATCCAATCCAATTATTGTTATTCAATGGTGTTCTTGTTTTTTGTACAATGGTGTACATTTTGTAAAGTTAGTGCAGACATGTGAAGTATGTACTATAATTTTATATTAGTGTACGATTAAATAATTCCTTCGTACAATATTCTATATTCAATCCAATACAATTATTGTTATTCAATGGTGTTCTTGTTTTTTGTACAGGGTGGTCCAATTTGGATGTTTCTATAGGGGATATCGGTAACTAGAAGAGATCTAGTCGATCTCTTTTTTTTAAGACCAACTCAATGGTGAAAACAAAAATTCGCTATCGTCTTTCGTTTTGAAGTTATGGCTAAAAACTTGATATTTTCCATTTTCCATTTTTATCAATATTTCATTTATTTCTCATTTTAATAAAATAAAAGTTACACGTTCTTCAGGCACTTTTTTATGGTGAATTGAATAGGTTTTATAGAATTTTAATATATTTGTTAATAACCAAGATACAATACAAAGTTGTGTTTTTTTAAATACAAGTCGTGGTTGGCTTTGGCCTTAATAAATAGGTTATTTTTTTCTCTTTTCAATGATATATCACATGTGAATGTTATAATTGCATTTTTGTGGAAATCTATTAAAATTGTGTCAACACGTCATATGTTCTCTTATTGGGCGTAATAGATTGGCAGTAGGCTTGTATATTGTTTCGAGTCAACTTTTTTATTAAAATGCACACATTTGCCAGCTGTAAATTACAAAATACCATGTGAATACAATATTATATATGTTAGAAAGGTTTATTAAATAAATAACAATGATCTCATTGCCTTAGAAACATTACAGGCTCTATCATCTAAAAGGCAGACAACCCAATAAATTGATTTTTCCAAGATTAAAAGAAAAACCCTTCAATGAAGCATTGAAAATCATAGACACAATATTTAAATTACAATAAATGTTCCAATTGATGACCAATTATTCAAAATGCATATGTTGCATCTTTTAATAACACTTCTGTAAGCATTATGAATGCGAACATTTGAAATTGAATTTATACAATCAATAAAATGTTGTCGTAAATTATTAATATTATCATTTCTCATTTTATATATTGTCGTTCTATATCTTTGTCGTTCAAATGGTGTTTTTTTCGAATAATGTATGGTCTAAATTTATATTTATTCAATTTCAATTCTAAGTGCTCGATTCTTCGAAATTCCGGATTCATCCTCAATGTGCCGGCTGGAAATTGTTGGATTCACTATTACAGCTGAATTTACATTAGTAGCAGTTTCTTCGGCGTCTACAATATTGTAAGACCTTGATCTGGGCTACTTGAAAGATCCGTGGTTGATAAGATTTTCTTTTCGTCTTTGAAATATTGATTTATCTGGTTGTGCTCTTTCCGGATAGCGATTAAAATATGTTTCTAAGGCAATTAGTGATTTGTTATTGTTTTTAATAAAGCATCTAAGATATCAAATAATTCATAATTTTCGTACGGCATTGTTAAACACTTCGAAATATAAAGATCACATCAAAGGTGATAGCTTGACAATCAAACAATTTAAACAAAACAAGCCTACGACGCCCAATAAGAGAACATGCGACGTTTTGATAGGATTTTAATAGATTTCAACAAAATTGCAATTATAACATACACATATGATACATCATCGGAAAGAGAAAAAAATAACCTATTTATTAAGACCAAAGCCAACTACGACTTCTATTTAAAAATCAAAACTTTTTATTGTATCTTGGTTATTAATGAAGATATCAAAATTCCGTAAAACTCATTCAATTCACCGTAAAAAAGTGCCTGAAGAACATGCAAGTCGTATCTCAATAAAATGATAAATAAAAGAAATATTGATAAAAATCGAAAATGGAATATAATGAGTTTATGGCCATAACTTGAAAACAAAAGACGATAGCCAATTTTTATTTTCGCCATTGAGTTTGTCTCGAAAAAAGAGATCGAGGATACGCCATCCGATTTTCCCTATCTCTTCTAGTTATCGAGATCCCCTATAGAAACATCCAAATTGGGCCACCCTGTACAATGGTGTACATTTTGAAAAGTTAGTGCAGACATGTAAAGTATGTACTATAATTTTATATTAGTGTACGATTAAATAATTCCTTCGTACATTTGACTGGTAAAAGCTTGATTACACTAATGATATTCATCTTTATATTCATATATATTCATCTTATTATTCATATTCATTTAATTATTGTTGTGAAATATTCATCTTCATTGAGATATTTTACTATTCAAGCACTACAGTTAAAAGGTTTTTGAAATTGAAAGTTTGTTTGGTAACCACTTAGTGAAACATATTAAATAATGTAAAATAAGGCACTTGGTATAAGATTTACAGAAAAAGCATTTTTTCATCTGTGAAACTTACAGCATGTGTCTTATTTTCCTTTATTACAGGTTTTCACTGTACAACATTGAACCAGGTTATGAGGATGAAGGAATTATTCGATAGTATTGTTATAAGTAAGTACGCATATTCACTACATGGTGTATAAGACAATACTACATAAGACATAAATAGATGTTATTATTGCATAGTACTTACTGTTTTATTAATATACGACGTTTGATCATAAAAATGAAGAAGTTACCGTTTTGGCCAAAAATGAGCGAATAAGAATGTTATCAACATATAAATGTAAATGGCTCTGGTTGCTTGTGAATAAAAAGAGAGGCCTCTCACATAAAGAGCCAAACACCAATAGTATATCTTGTGAAGACTTCAATTTTTTTTTTATTAACATATCAGGATATTAGCCAATAACAATGCGGTAGCTGGAAATGGTCCGAAATGGTTTGCGAAATGGTGAAAACCGTTAAGGACCTGTTCAAAATTCTATTAACTTACGTTATCAAGAGCAGCATAAGTAATGGACCAAATTGTCCATTACTTTGCTAAAGTAATCTGCTTTCAGCTTTGCTTTCTGCTAAAACCAATCACAATGACCTTTTCTATAGAAAGCAAGTTTCGACTAAGACATGGTTGCTAAAGGACCAACGACTCTGTGACATAATATGTGAGAGCTTCGAGGAGAAGACCTATTGAATGGCCTCATTTCTGGTCTGGAGCAGAGCCTTCGACTGTATTCCTCATGACATTCTGCTCGGAAAACTGCGAAAGTACAACTTCAACGAAAGTAGCATAGATCTCATGAGGTCATATCTAAGCGGTCGCAAACGGTATTTCTAAATGGACGCATGCCGGCAGCCTTTCCGGTGTTACAGAGTGTTCCTCAAGGGTCGGTACGGTCGGTACCAGGTCACATATTATTTTTAGTGTACATAAAAGACCTCCCACTGGTATTGGAAGAGACAGCAGTAATATGGTTCGCAGATGACACACAATGGCAAATATGCAAACTCAAAATAAAAAATGCTCGATCTCTGGAACTAGCACAAGCTTAGTGCAGCGAAAACAAGCTCAAGTTGAATGACAGCAAGATTTTATAATAGATATTCTGTACCACAACCTGTGAAGCCTAAATAAGAGAGTCCGTCCATTTTTTCAGTATGTACTTAGATCCTGAATTGAGGTGGCATAAGCATTGCGATGAGCTTGAGCTTAATTACTATATTTTGACTGCGAAACATTTCTCATGTCATCAATTATATGAGCAAGAGATAAAATGCGCCTACATTGCATTCGTTGACTTCAAAGTAGGTCATAAGTGACTCCATAGTAGTCAGGATTCATAGTCAGGAGTGATAGTCAACTATCATTCATCGAATCTTTTCGCTCAGCAACGTGCAATAAGAATTGCTGCAGGAACTGGATACACATCTGATTGTAAGGAGGACTTCATTGAGCTAAGCATATTAACGTTGCTTTCAATTATCCTGGGATGTCTGTGCCATGTAAAGAAAAACCTGCACCATTATTTTAGCCATGACCATATCAACGATACTAGAAGCAGGGATAACCTATGCCTGAATAAATTAAGACTTAAAAGAATACATATTTTTCTTTAAGTGCCTTTTCCGCTGCGAAGTTTCGCAATCATCAAGCTATTCTTATTTTTGAAACGGCTGCTCTGAACAATTCGGCAGATGTGAATACATGCGAACAGTAATTACTATGCAAAAAAGAAATTTTGTTTTTTCAAAGACTTCTGTCTCTAGGGTAGGTTGTGTATTAGTTTTAATTCTTTATTTTGTTGTCTTTGGAGTTTTTCTAGATTTCTTTCTGATGTGTTAGACCATATTCTCGATAGGTGTGTAATGTTTGTGTTGAATAGATTATAGTAAATGGTGTTTCTTAGATATGTGGGTACTATTCTACTGATTTTACGTATCATGTATGTAGCTTTAGCGTTTTTCTTTAGTATCGTGTTTTTGTGTCCGTCCCCTTTCATGTTGTTGGTTATTGTAAGGCAGAGATATTTGGTTTGTGTGGTGTTTTTCATAAGTTTACCATTGATGGTTATCTGTATTTGTCCGTTTTCAAATATCATGAATTCCATATTTTCTTCATTCATGGTTAGGTCGTTCTCAGCGCACCAGTCATTGATTTTTCTCAGGTCTTCATTGAGGTCTAGTTGTAGTTCTTCCATGTTTCTATTAGAGTGTACCATGCTTATGTGTTCCTTTGAGTGTTAGTGTTGCAATGTCGTTTGTATACATTATGTACAGGATTGGTGGCAAGTTGCCTCCTTGTGGTAGGCCGAATTGTGCTATGTTATTGTCGATATATGTCTCGTCGACTTGTGTGCTCTGTGGTCTGTCTTTTAGGTATGTTTTTGTTATTTTTATACGTTTATCTGGTAGATTGTATCTTTTCATTTTTTCTGTTAGCTTGTGTCTGTTTATTGTATCGAACGCCTTTTTCATGTCGACATATGTCGTAATAACGTTTCTGTTTTTCTCTAGCTGTTTGTTTATCTCTAAAATGAAGTCTGTTGTCGTAAATATTGTGCCTTTCGTCTTTTGGTATGCATGCTGGTTCTTGTTTATAGTGTTATTTTTTTGGAGGTGTTGTTCTATTCTTGCTTTCACTATACCTTTTCAAGTTCAAAATGAGACCAATAAATTTCATTTTGGGAAGTAACAAATTCAAATTGAGACCAATCAATTTCAAATTAGAAACAATTAAATTCAAATTGAATTGAAACAAATTCAATTTGAGATCCAACAATTTCTAAATGAGATTTTCAATTTCAAATTGAGATTAATCAAAATCTAGTTGACAATAAACAATTTTAATTTGAAAATATTACCAATATGTATATTAACTAAATATTGTTATAATATAATTTATTCATGCATGTAATATTAAATATTAACAATATACAACAAAGATTAAACTAATCTACGGAATAAACTACTAAATTAAAAGTACATGTCTTCCATGTTTAACTCAGCAGGAATACATTTTTGGATACCTGCCACAGATCTCGCACAGTTATTGACAACATTAATTTCTCTTACGTTTTCATTAATTCCGTTTTACAACCTTTGAAGACTAAACTCTGTGTCATATTATTCCCGTCTTATCCATTCAAACTTTGTGGAATTTGTACTATCAAATCTGCGATTACACCAAATTTCATGACTGGCCATGCATTCTCAATCGAGTTCAACATTGGACTATTTGGAGTTAATCGAAGTAACTGATTATTTCTGAATTCATGTTCATGCCCATCGTATTCTCAAGGGTTTTCCAATCTCCATTATTATTATAAACAGCACACAGCTGCTTCTTGAAATATACTGCTTCTGCTTTTTTATGTGGCATTTTTAATACGATACATATAAATTAATTATGTTGTCGTAATACATCTTATTTGTTTACTCTCAACTTGATATTGTTTAGTGTCAACTTGATTTTGTTTAGTCTCAATTTTAAAATGGTTGGTCTCAATTTGAACTTGATTGTTCTCAATTTGAAATTGATTGGTCTCAATTTGAAATTGATTGGTCTCAATTTGAACTTGATTAGCCTCACTTTGAACTTGAAAAGGTATAGTGTGTCTAGGATTTTTGCTAATGCTGAGGTTAGTGCTATGGGTCTGTATTTGCAAGCCTGTGTCTCTCCTTTCTTGTGTATTGGTTTGAGTATTGTCATTTTTAAGTGCTCTGAGTATTTTCCATCTGCCAGTACTCTGTTTACCAGTCTTGTTAAAATTGGCGTTAGTGTGATGTGACTCTGTTTTAGGATGTTGTTAGTTATTCCGTTGAAGCCCGGGGCCTTGTTGTTTTTGAGGTTTATTGTGATTAGTCTTACTCTTTATTACTTGTGTCTTACTTGTGTGTGTGTCTTACTTGTGATTAGTCTTCTGTGGCTTGTTATATTTCAATGTTTTGCTTCGTTCCGTCTCTTTCGCTGTTATTTGTTGTGTTTGTTTGCCGTTGTCTGTTTTGTGTATGTGTGTTGCTAGTTTCATTCCTATTTCTGCAAAATGTTTATTTATTATGTTTACTATTTCATTTTTCTGTGGTGGTTTTGTTGTTTTCTTCCTGCATCTGTGTTATATTTGTTTTTTTCGTTGTTGTTTCTGTTTGTTATAGAATTAATTGTCTTCCAAGTTTTTTCCGGGTAGTATGATATCTGTTGCAGTTTGTCTTAGTAAAAAATTCTTTTCGTTTTCTTCATTAGTGTGAAGCTACCCTTTTATAAGTTATAGTATTCTGTTTTCAATATGTTGTTGTTTGGTTTGGCTCTGTATTTGCGGTGTGCACTGTTTCTATTTGTTATTTTTCTTATTATTTAGGCAGTTAGCCAGTTATTCGTCGCTCTGCTTTTGATAGTTGTTATTTCTTGTTTTTTTTTCGATTATTTTGCTGATGCTTCTTGATAGTTCCTCAAAGGTGTTTATATTAGTGTGTTCCATTTATTCGATGTCTATAGCTATTTTCCGATGGTCTTTGTCTTTTTGCATGTTGTATATGGTGCTTTGGTGCATTTTATTTTTATAGTTGTTTCAATTGGGTAGTAGTCAGATATGCTGGTTGGCAGGATGTTTACCGTTATTTTCTCAGAGTTTAAATTGCTTATTGTGTGGTCTATTATTGTGTTCTCTCCACTTATGTTTATGTGTGTGTAATGTTTGTTTCCTGTTTTGTTGTGTATTTTGTAACCTTCTCCATTGAGTGATGTTTTGTATTTTCTGGTGTTATTGTTGGTTTTTGCTATGTTGATGTTTATGTCTCCCAGGATGACGTGTTTTTTCCTGATATTTGTTATATGCTGTCTCATGGTCGGTTCGAGTACTTCTTATTTAATGTGTGGGGGTTTGTACATATTTGTGATGTATATTTGCTGCTTAGTTAGTTTTATCGTGATCATTTCTATTTCGTTGATTATTTTATTTAGTGTTGTTCGGAATTGGCGGTCGTGTCTTATGTATGTTGCAATTAGTCATCCTTTCTTTTCTTCTCTAGAGTTGAAGATTGCTTTGCAGTTTTCTATGTTGTGTAATCGTTCCATCTTTGGTTTAAGCCAGGTTTCATTTAGGGTTATTATATGAGGGTTATTGTACACAGTTGGTATTGTTTCGATTATTGGCCATTTATTTTTAATAGATCTTACATTGTGGTGGTATATTAACATATCTGCCTCCTTTCCTCGCTTGTTTCTATTTTCTTGAGTGTGTTTTTTTTATTGTTGCGTTTGCTGGTTCTTCTCTAAAAAGGTGTGTTGTATTTGAAGCATTATGTTTTGTATTACATTATTACATTACAGTATTACATTATGTTTTGAATAACACATCATCTAAGTGCCCACCCCGACTTCGTGCACAATAACGAATTCGATGAACCCAATTTTCGAAGACTTAGTGCAATAATTCGGGCCTAATGTCAAGAATACAGCTTTCGATGTTCAATCTTAATGCATCTATTTAAGCAAGTCCTTCTCGTGAAACTCTTGTAAATTGCTTTCACACCAAAAACGATAATTCTGTTTGTATATATCGACTTAAACAGAAATGTTTCAAGTTGCTCTAAAGCCCAAGCACCCAAGCAGCAAAGCTTGCAATGGTTCAGTGGCTTCTGGTCTTATGTGAACACAATATTATCCGGGTGTAAATTCAAGTCTTTTCTCAAAATACCCCAAGTTGTCGTTTTTCTAAGCCCTAATGCTTGAGCACGACGGGGATTCTATAAATTTGGAACCTGTGCAATGCCGTCTCTTACAACATCCCCCGAACAAATCATCGCTACAATGCACATTTGTTGCGGATACAACGTTTAGCAAATGAATATTGCAATGACATTTATTTATTTAGCTGTAGTATTTGTAAATTTAAAAGATTTTGTAATTTGAGAATAGGCTGTTAAAAACCTGATGCTATGGAATTGTTGCTACACTTTTACCAATCAACTTGATGTTTCCTATTTGTCATATTTGTGTGTAACATTCAACAAATTTGAATAAAAACAAAACCTTGTTGAAGCGTGCTTTTTGTCATCCGGAATTGTCAAATAATACCGAACACATATCGTTCACTGGGTGCAATTGTGGCATAACTCAAAAATTGCAAATATTGTACTAATTGAATACATATAATCGAAAATCCCCTTGAATACCAAATGGGTGTAGGGGTTTGTAAATGTTTGTACTTCACACGTTCTTTTTCCATTCTGTCCTTTTCATAGCGGTCTTCCTGGCCCCGTTCCACGGTTGCCCTTTCTTTTTTAGTATTTTCCCTATTACACTATCCCATGTCTCTCTTGTTCTCCCTCTTCACTTTTCATCCTATGCAGATGTCCCCACCAGCTCAGTTGTCTTTTTTCAATAAAGTCCTTTATCGATTCTATTCCGAGTTCCTCTGTTATTACATAATACATGGCAGCGATATCGCAATATTGATATTGTGTTTATTTATTTTATAGCCCTGTGATATTATATATTGTGTTGGTCATGATTGTATTAATGTTTTGTATGATTTGCATTATATGACCTTTAATTTTATGACGTTTCTCTTACTTCCACTGTGATTTTGTATTTTTTGTATGTTACTACAGTGCCTTTAAGAAATAAATGGAATTATTATTATTATTGCGTCGCTCCTGATTGTGTCTCTTCTGGTCAATCCCTTTTCTCGTCTTAAAAATTTCATCTCCATTGCCTGTAATTTGCTCTTCTCTCTGTCTGTTAGCACCCAGAATTCACAGCCAAATGTTAGGATTGGTCTATATACAGTTTTGTAGACCTTTATTTTTGTTTGTTTTTCAATTACTTTCTTGTAAATAAATCGTTTACTCATTGCATAATAAGTCTTAATAGATTTTTCGATCCTAGTATTTATTTCAGGGTCTTGTCTACTCGTTTCTTGTAATGAGATCCTTAGATATGTGTATGATTCCACTTGTTCGATCTCAACTCCTTCTATTTCGATATGGATATCTACTCTTTCGGCTGAAATGACTATTGTTTTTGTTTTACTTTTGTTCATTTTTATTCCGTATTTTGTCAGTGTCTCATTGCATATTGTCAAATTTTCCTGTAGATGTTTTTCACTATTTGCTACAATTACATCATCCGCAAATACACATTCAGATATATACACTCTCTCCATGTTTCCTATATACATTGCTTCTGTTTTCTGTTTAGCCTCCCCGATAGATGGATTTCATCCATAAATGTAATAAATAAAAGCGAGCTCAGCCCACCTCCCTGCCTAACCCCATCTTTTGTGCTGAATGTGTCCAATCTCCAGTTTTTGCTAATTATACAGTTGCTGGTTTCTTTGTATATACTTTTCACCGCTTCTGTTAGTTTCTTGCTTACTTTCCTCTTGTGCAGACATTCCCACAACTTTGCTCTTGACACTCGATCGAAAGTTTTTTCCATATCCATAAAAGCTAAATATACCCTTTTGTCCCTGGCCAATGCTCTGGTTGTCGTCACTTGTTTTAATGTAAATATATGGTCTTGAACACTCCTACCCCTTCCAAACCCACTCTGCACCTCTGCCAATGTGTTTTCTATAGTGCGCCTCAGTTTTTTCTCCAATATGTGTTCGTATACTTTTGTTGCTGTGCTTAAAAGTGTAATACCTCTGTAATTGTTACAGTCCCTAATATCTCCATTTTTAAATATTGGTACTATTATTCCCATTTCCCAGTCTCTTGGTATCTTCTCTTCTTTCCATATGTATTTGCAAATTTCTAGGAACAGCTGCACTTCACTTTTCCCCATGTTCTTAATCATTTCTGTAGTTATTTTGTCCTGACCTAGTACCTTGCCATTCTTTAGCCTTTCTATTGCTTCTGTTACTTCTTCTATCATAATATCCTCATCTGTATCTTCGTCAATAATATTTTCCTCTTCCTCACTTACCTAGATCTTCTTGTTGGTTCACCTTATTTCCTATCTCTAATAAATTCTGGAAATACTCTGTCCATCGGTCCATAACTTGTTTCTCCTCCGTAAGCAGTTGCCCTTCCTTGTTTTTGATTGAAGACATTGCCCCATTCTTATCCTTTCTGAGGCGTTTGATCATTTTATAGAACAGCTTTTGATTTCCATTGCTGTCTTTTTTTAATTTTTCTCCAAATGCTCTCCAGCTTTTCTGTTTTGATTGCAATGCCAAGGGTTTAATCTTTTTCCTTTGTTCTTTGTATAGCTTTAAATCATTTCCTGATTTACTGTTTAGAAGCTTTTTCCATATTGTACTAATTACAGAATCAAAATTTGAATTTTATCCTCTATATTGCAAGATGACTACCACGAAGTTGGTTTGAATAAATTAACCGAGATATCGATACCATAAATTATGCAATATTGAAATAACTTCTTTTATCATACCTGCATTCATAATCTTTGGTTATCGAACTTATAAGCGTGCAAAAATCCGTCTTTCTAGCACGGCGTGTTTTGAAGTTCCCTAGTAATAATACATGTGTTGACCAATAGTTTGATCGGCAATAAACGTCAAGGAGTACTATTTTTTATTTAAATAAATATTAAATGTCACTTACTATTGCTGGAAATCAAAAAACCAGAAACCAGAAACTTCGTTCTTTGGTTAATTAGAAACTAGCAGTTTTAAGCTTGAAATGGAAAGGTCAAACCTTGACCTTTGATGCAACAAATGCCAACCCTCTCAATATTAACGATTAAAAATTATTTCCACGCGTATCTACCTTGTAAAATTAATCTAAATGTTTCTAATTTTCCTTTTATTTCTACATTGTGGTGCAGGTATAATAAAAAACAACGTATGATCACGTGCATACGGACCTTTTAAGCATTGCACCATTAAAAAAAACCCGCTTCGGGTCGTGTTCTTAAACCCTACGAGCATCCTTGAAAGGCTTTCTTAGGAAGTTGTATCATAATATACTATATTTGTATCTCAACCGGGAATATTCCGATACCTTGACCATCTGACAATCGACACGTAATTGACTATGTTCTTTATTTACGGCGGGTAAAAAACATCAACTTTCCCTCGGGAAATAAAGTTAATCAGGTGTAGTTTGTTTATTTATTTTGTAATAGTAACAGTAACATTAGATGAATTCACAATATTTACTTACAGCTAATTATCTGATATCTTGAAGGTTCGTTGTTACTTCAGGTAATGGGTGCGAGGCGTGGGATATGTGTAGTCGTGCGTTGATACTCAGCTTTTATTTGACATAAAAAATTTAATATCTAACTAAATATCGTCGGCTTACAAGAGAAATCACTTAAGTCAAAAACTATAAAATATGAGAAACTGCAAGTAAAGTTTTATATTCTGCTGTTACCTACCCTACTCAGTCATTTAATGAGTTAAGAATGTGGAAGTTCGGCTACAGGATCCTAACTATACCCCTACCGAGCCTGAGATTTGTTACAATTTAGTGAACCATCAAAATAAAACTTAACTAAAAACAGCCAAAAATTGACTAAGTGTATTTCACTTGTAAGCTGACGATATGTTCTTCTAAATTCTTCTAAATATGTTAGTAAACTTAACGATCTGGAGATTTTTTTTTTTCATAAATTCGAGAATACACCCTAATAATTTACCAGCCGAAAATGCCATGGCTCCCTACAGTCGCTCAGGCATAACCTATAATATGCCTGAGGGTCGGTCAGGCATAACTTACGGCTTCGAGATTAAAACCTCATTATAGGTATTAGTTTTTGACTTTTTGAGTTAAAATGTTCAGCCTCCTGTTTAAATTTGTCGCTCGATTCATAAACACATGTTGATTTAAATGGACCAAAGATGCGATGCTTCTTCTTCTGTTTCACTGCAAACGTCAATCCTCAGTTATGAGACGTGTGTATTCTCGTTCTTAGTAACAACATAACTGTTGAAGTGTTCATTGAAAATTATAATTAGTTCGCCATAAACAACTTCAGTGTGAAAATATCACAATCCTGGCGCTGCATATGAGAAATTATTTGTATTAATATATGTATTGGAATAATTGTACGTTAATTCGCCCGCATTTCCACCGAGCTCGGTTTCTTAATTAAGCTGTAACTATGTGTTAATTGCCATGCGGCTTGCAATAAATATCCTTTGGCTCGCATTATAAGTGGGTTAGGCGTTAATTAAACAATTTCGTTGCGTCTTTTTATGACGCACTTACATATTCATCGGGTCTCTATACAGGCATGAGCTGATGTTCTACATCTTGTTGAATTAAATCCGAATTTAAATTGAGCATTATTAATTAAGTAATTACGTAAGATGCCGGACTGAAGAAATCACGGAATGCAAGCACAAGTCAGATTTCGAAATTTGTTCATGCTTTGTGCAGAAGAAACGACATTTTGAAAGAAAAGTATAACTTTTTTTTGCAGCATCACTACAATTTGTTTTTAATTGCAACACTTTCACATTACACTAAGAGCAATAAAACGGATTATTTCAATGTTGCACTCTTAACTATTTTTTAGCGTTCTTATATAAGCTTCCTTTTTAATTTAGCCAAAAATCACTCTAACTTTCCATTTTTTCTTACAAGCTCAAATATGAATTTTCAAGTTTACTTTAGTTCTTTAGTTTATAGTACGTGATACTACACATATCAAATGATTTTTGTGGTTATTGAAAAAAAATTTAATTAACACGGCTGGCTTTGAATGCATGTTATAGAAAAATCTAGTTTTGTATCGTATAACCTCCTCGAGCCCACCGCTAAATTGATTATAAAATCTTTATAGTAAATGAGACAACTAATTATTTTGGGTCCAAGTAACACACTCCGGTAGGATTTTTATTTTTTTTTTTGTCAATTTTTGGAAAAAACTAAAGTATCACTAATGATACTGTGGGCCTTAAGCACAACAAAAAAAATCATACTGAACTTATATTTTATTGGTGAAATTGTGCAAAACAGTTTCGGTCAACGCTGCAGCATAAAAAAACCTTACAAAATGAGCACTTGGCAAAAGTGAGTTTCTTGCAGCCCGGATAGCGACATTTAGATCGTGATTTTTGTTGATGTTTCATGAACTGCGGAAGATGTTTGTTCTCTTTCTTTCGAATCATTTTCTCGGGAATTCCCTCTACCTTTCTGCGCTTTCTACTGGTCTGTGCTGTTTCCTTATCCTCACTGTCACTCGAATCTGAATTTTGCCGGTTTGCAGTAAGCCCTGACGACAAAAGTGCTTTCGCAATTGAAAATTTAAAATCAAGGTAATCCGGTTTTTCTTTTTTTGGAACATTTGCAGCTTCAGCATCTTCTCGATATTCCATCCAGGCGGCCGCTGCACTAAAGTCTACAAACTGGTAAATTGCACGAATGGTCAATTTCTTAGTACGGCTCTTCATTCGGTAGTTTGAAATAACTCGATAAAGCAAATCAATGCCTCCCATTTTTTCATTACACGATTTTACAAGAGATGGACGATTTATTTCAATGTATTTGTTGTCAACTTTTGACCAGCGCTTGCACAATCCCACAGGTTCAGTTCCAAATTCCGAAGACCCGATATGAACTGGCTTGGAGTCGTACCATTTAACCAAAGCTATTTTATTATCCTCAGTAACAAGTATATCTTGGGAACCAAGGCCAGATTTTTTCATTTGATTATCTGTTCTGAAACTCGCCACTTTTGGAATTCGATTTTTCATGAGAGTGCCAGTGAGAGTAATCCCTCGAGTGAGAAGCGTTTCTATTAATAGTATTGACGTAAAAAATCTATCAGTAAAGACGGATAGTCCAACTGGTAAAGTATCCGCAAGTCTAAGAACCACCCTTCTTCCAACATCTAATTTTTCGGGGGTAGGTACCAAGCAGGATTCCGTTGTTTTTCCCTTTCCTTCATACATGAGGAAGTCCAATGGAATTCCTTTTGCCGTCGTCATCACAAAATTCTTGAGACCAACAGGATGTGTTTTTTCACGAACAAATTGTCTCATTCTTACCTTACCATGAAAGGGGATCATTTGTTCATCCACTGATATTTCATTTGTCCTTTCATTCGGTAGACACGCTTTTTGAATTCGGTTTAACATTGGCCTTATTTTCCAAAATCTATCATTTTACCGGGCTTCTTTCGATACATCATTGTCATCTACTATTTTTAAACGAGTTCGAAGCGCAAAAAACTGATTTCTGGAATTGTTTTCACAAATAATTGATACTCTGGTATCCATTTGCCAGTACATCCTGATTCGTGGTAGGTTGTAGATATTAATTAACATGCTGCATGCAAAAAAAACTTTCAGCTTTGCCGCAGAAGTATCTAAAGACTTTCCGGTTTTATTTAACTTTCCTATTTGCCTCTCCTCTGGTTCATTTTCTTCGCCACTTTCTGTTGTACTGTTACCGTCATCATCAGTTTCAGCCGTTTGCTCTGGCACATCTTCCTCCATTTTACCAATTTCGTCTTCATTTTCACTGTCATCATCAGGTAGTATATCACCATCAAGATCAGAGTCATCGAAGTTCCAATTATCAACGATCTCCTAGAGTTATTTCTCAGAGAGAGCTAAAAAACGGATGATAGACAATTGTATTGGATATTGCGTAAGGCCCGAAGTATCACCAAAGATACGTCGAGTAGATAGGCCAATAGGTTTTGTAAACTTTTAGATACTGTAGCTTTGAAGGCACTAGAACCAACAACTAACCATCACTCTAGACGCTAGCGCAAAATGCATAATTAGTCATTACTTACCTTTTTTAATCACGTTTCGAACAGGACGCCATAACTGCATGCAACACGTGCGATTCGATTGTGAATTTTTGTGCGCAACCACCTCATATCATATCATATATGATACCGCTGGAAACTTAGCCAAATTCCGATTGGAAATAGCAAAAAAAAAAAAATGTTGAGCCGTAATATCGTATATGATACTTAGGGTCCCAGGAGGTTAACATTGCATATAGCTTGTTATGAACGATTTCTTATAAAGTATGGGCCAAATATATTCATAAAATCAATATTTCATTTACCTTTAATTTGATGAAAATTATCACAAACAGATAGAGTTTTGTTTTTAAAATTAAAAATGATTATATTATTTATAAATTATAAAATTATTTTGCTTTTCGAAAATTGATTTTATAATTCTGAACCCATAGATGTTATCAAATTCAATGCAAAAAATATCTTTGATATTACGAATTTTCTTCCATTCTTCGTGTTGTTGCTGTATACATATCTAATATATAATAAAATATTTTTTTTTCAAATATTAAGGATCGCAAACCCATGTTTCATCATAAAATAAATTTCGGCAACATTTCTTATGGCCACCAGTGTACATCATCAAATTTAAAATAAAAAGTATGCTTTGAGAGTACTTCCAGAATTTTAAAATTATTATGAATAAAGAAACTATATACGAAACACAATAAATTATGTTATTTTTGCAGATTCCTACTTAACTAAAAATTTAGCAACCGTTGTAAAAAAAAATGGCTTCTCGCAAATAAAAACAAATAAAACATTATGAAATTATTTTTCCTAGTTGACAACTGCGACATAATTGTAGATCTGTGTTTTAATAATACGTAATAAGTAATTCATAAATTGTTATCTATTGAATGGTAATTTGAATTGCAAGAAATACATATATTGCCGTTTGAAATAATATAGGGTGGGAAATTGCAATTTTACATATTTATCTAGCGTATCAAACATATATACTAATTCCCATGATAAAAACCAAGAACACTTGTTTATCACAGTCTTGAGAAGATATGTCGATCTAGATTATAATGATTACTTAACGTAGCTGTGGGCGAAAACTGGACCCACTCACAATTTTCGTAAACGACGCTCATCATTCACGTGCTCACTTTAAATCTCCTCTCCCGTTCAGCAGGATGAAAAATCCGACTGGTCAGATGCCGCTCGCTCCGCTACTTCTGCTGCTTGTACTCCTGCTGCTGGTAGTTGGGGGCCCGGTCCGCGGCTAGCGGGAGATCATATCTGAATGCGATGGACGTGTTCTGCATTCATCCACGACTTGTCCCACACATGACGGATTTATTATATTTATATTCGGCCTGCTGGCGGCGCTTTTGATGCGGATATTTCATAACCAGAAATCTCGGACAGGACGGCGTTGTCGCTCCAAAGCGCACGTGAAGAGCGGCAGAGGTGAAGGGCAGAGGCGGAATATGTGGAGTAAAGGGCAAACGACTTGCACCGAAAATTCATAACGCTCAAGAGGAAAATAAAAAGTACTGTATACTGTATACAGTACGCAGATTTTTAGTGTAATATAGGAAGATCGGAGTGTGAAAATCGGTAAATGCAAAAACCATAAAGTATAAGCGAGTGCATAGGCTATTGATTCATAAACTGTGGTCCGCGGACTACCAGGGCTCCCAAAATGCGATACATGTCAAGCTCTTTGGTTGATTTCTATTGAAAAATTGTGAAATAAATACTAAAACTAAAATATTATAGAATACCCAAAAGTTCGGACGTCCGCATAAGTATTATTACTAAAACAGCGACCCTGAGTTAACATTAGTTTGAGAAAAGGTGCCATTAGTAATCGATATTTGGTAACATTAATTGTTCATTATTTACATAATAATTCAATTAAGTCCAGAACTTGCATTAGAATTATAAATATTCTGCTTATCATTAACTAATAATTTCAGCCGAATTCTTAACATTTCAATTACCTCCCATATGTATTTTACATATTTAATTTATAGTACTGCATTTTTATTAAAAATAGGAAGCAACATATAAAAACTTTAATTGGAGTAATACGAAGACTTGCAAAAGAACAAAAGAAATAAAAGACTATGCTCCGACCAGAGATCACAGAAAAGTGCAGAGAGTAAAGGTAAGCTTTTCTTGAATGTAGCGGCATAGCTCCTGAATATTTCACAAGAAAGTCGAAGCGATGCTAAAATATTGAGAAATCCACTCGCCAAACGTATGAAGATATATTTCAATGGGCTGCAAAAACAAGTATGGAAAACGATGATACCCAAAGAAAGTAAAATTTGAACGCAAATTGAAACCTACCAAAGATTAAACCTGGATGCACCCATTTAAAAAAGATAACCCAATATAAGTAAATGGTCAAAAAACCAAAATAAGAAACATAGTCCCAATTTAACTCAAGGACGTTGAAGAGGTTCTAACACCACATTTACGTCGAAGATTATTAGATACATAGATAGATAATTTGTTTATTGCATAGCAATACAGTCATAATACAAATAACATATAAATAGATACTAATACAGTTTGTACTCAAGGTATTCTTCGATGCAAGTACGCTTTTCTTAACAGAAGTAGTTTTATCTCATTTTTGAATGTTTTTAATTTTTCTGTTTGGAGCTCCGTTGGCAGCCGATTGAAGAGTGGGGTAGTCCTTATTAACGAGCAAAATATGTGTTTTTAAAATATTATAGCTCCCACCCGCGGATGTTTTTCCTTTTGATGTGTAAAATACAAGAGCAAAATTTCAACTTGATTAAATAATATTTAGGTGTGTCGCATCGAGGGTAAAATTTAAAAAAATGTATTCACTTCGAAAATATACATTTTACTTTCGTGTCTTTTTATTATATCTAGTAAACTTAAATAACTGTAAATTATTCAAATTGCATTATGATTTTCACATATCAAGCTCCATGTTCTGGAATTGGGCAGCTACAAGTGTGGCTTCCTTCATATCTGGAATTAGGTGTCGATAATCCTGAATTACAAGCAGAAGATTCTGCTTCATATCTTCTCTTTTTGTTATGCACTTATTATATTGCGTCATTAAAGTAACACTGCGCTCAGCCAAGTCATTTACGACACTTAGTTTACTGATAATGTTGTGGGCATGAATGAAATCACCTTGATCAGACCAGTCCTCTGGTTCAACATCCATGATAGCTGTTGAGAGACCATACCGGGTGAAGAAGTAAGATGTCCCGGCTGTGATAAAATTAGATATGTCCTTCTCTTTCCGCAGTCCAGATTCGGCATTTGAAGTCAACCTTCGCTCGCCTATTGTAGGAATCTTGAAAATGTTTGGCGCAGAAACTGGCTGACATGGTGGAAATCTGTTTAAAGACTCGTACCATTTTTCGGTTCACGTCTGCAGAAACGAGTCGTCAAAAAAATACATGGCCACAAGCTCTTCATTGAGATGCCATAAGTGACCAGCAAACTTCTCCTTTGTGGCATCAGATATGGTGCGGTTGACTCGGGCGTAATCAATTAGGGATTTCAAAAAAATTCAATTCATTGTTTGGGCCAGAGATTGGCAGGCATGTGGAAAACCATGCTCTGACATAAAGCTTTACAATAAAGATACACATGTTTCTGAAGCCAACAAGTTCACTTGATGACAGAATATACTGCTTTCGCAACATGAAAATTTTCAGAGAATAAAGGGCTTTGCTCATCCATCTTACATGTTGAAGTGCACCCGCAATGCGAAAATTACACTCTTCATTCTGAATGGCACCAAGAAACATAGGTATAAGTTCCAGCAATTCGCGGTACGCTTCTCTGAAGTGTTTGAGCTGCAACAGTTCTTTGACATAAGCTAAAATGATGTCTTTATAACCAGCCACAGCTCTTTCAACAATTTTATCAGCTGAGCCAGGTACATATTAATTTGCAATAAGATTTTACCAAGCATCTCGAAATTTTGCAAGGACTGTAGATGACCCAATAGTAGATTCAAAAGCGGGCGCCTATGACAAGTTCCTACATGTGATGTCTGCACAAGAATAGCTTCGGAATCTACTTTTCTACCTATTTATGAAATATATGGCTTTTATAGAACGGTTTAGAAGCAATTATTAATCTCATAATCTATTAGTTGCAATAGTAACAACCGAAAAATTCAATGGCGATGCGACACCCCTAAATATTGTCCGATCACACTAAAAAAAATATGCAGCCTTTTGGCAACAAAAGGAACAAAACCCGCCCCTAGGTCATTTATTTTTCGAAATTTCGAAAATAAGGACCACCCTATTGAAAAGGGTTGTTTGGACGTCTGGGTGATTTTCAGTCTGGCGAATGGAACAGTGGGAGATTCACGGTGTCTCGTATTGTGTTTGTGACTGTATTTTTGTTTGGTTAACCTGGTATGCCTTTTTTACATCTATTAACTCTTTGTATATACAGGGTGGAAACCATAACTGGAATAAATTCGGTATTTATGAAATGAGAAATTCCAGAAAAAAAATCCTTGGACAGGTCGATTTTTGATCTTTATTGCGCACTTTTTAGCGGCTTCAAAACAAGTATGACGTCACTTATGTCTTTCACGTATGGCGTCATAAGCAGTTTTTAAATAGAAACTTTTTTTTAATTTCACTAAATTTGTAGCCCTTTTCATTCTCTTTACGACCATGTAAAAATATTTTGTTTATAAAAAAATAATATTTGAAATGCTTACTGTTATTGACTAAATAGCCAAAAATAAGCCAAACACAATTGACAGCGTTATAGAATATTGCCAGTTACTTATCGCAATGTGTTGCGAATAACGCCTCTTATTGCCTCTGTCATTGCTTCACGAAGTTCATCTGCATTATTATAATTGAAGTTACTTGCATAAATTGTGTTTTTTAAAGGACCCTACAAAATAAAAGTCAAGAGGCGTCAAGTATGCAGATCTGGCTAACCACTAAACAGTTGTATTAGTCGCTATTATATTGTTATTAAAGGGGCCATTTAAATAAGTGAGAACATCTGTAGCATTGAGTGGGGTAGGGCATCTTACTGGTACTGTATTTGTTTTGAAGAATTTCCAAATGACGTTGTGCACTTAGACATATTATAGCACCATATAAATCATTTCCCAATATACCACAAAATACATTCAAGCCGAACCGCACTTGCATTTGCCATGGAATCACTATGTGTGGATTGTCCTGAGCCCAAGAGTGTTCGTTGTGATGATTAAATAATCCACAATTAGAAAAGTAGGATGCATCTATCCATAAAATTGTATTTATAAAATCACCATTTTACGTAATTTTGCTGATTAACCTTCTGCAAAATGTTAATCTACGGATGTTATCATTTGCTTGTAAAGTATAAGAAATATGCAATTTATAAAGGTAAAACTTTTCTTTTTTAAAATTGTTGATACTCTAGATTTAGATACGTTAACTTGATTTTCTATTTGCCGAGGTGAAATGTTCGGATTAGCGAACATTTAACGTTGTCAATTGTTTTTGGCCAATAACTGTCTAATTTTGAGCATTTTTTTTAAATTAATTGTTTTTTTACTACTTAGTTGTATTACGATTTTTAAATTTTTTACATTTGTTTTAAAAATAATTTAAAAAATAAAAATAAAAATTGGAATAATTCATATTTTCCATATTTTTGATTTTGACATAGGCTGTTATACATCGTTGAAAAGAGGAAAAGAATGTCTACGAAAGGAAGCAAATAACACAGCGCTGTTGTCAGATTTAAGCTAGCTCGCTCCGTCGCAACGGTAGCTCTTTGGAGACCTTAATTTACGGACAACCCTCGTATTTAGACGGTTAAAAATCAAATATGGCGGCTATTTAAAATAAGAAAGTTGGTATTGGAAAGTTGGTCTCGGAAGCCGCCATCTTGACTTTTGTTTTGACTTGATTCTCAATTTTGTGCAATCGAACCAAGTAACTTTCATTTTAAACTTTTTTCCACATCTTCAATAATTATGAATTTATCGGAGTTTTTAGAAAATCGAGATTTATAGTTTTTTTAGAATTACTTCTAAACTGCTCTGATTTTTGAAAAATTTTCATCATAATCTAAACCAGCATATAAAACTGCACAATATTGCTCATTTAACCATATATCTAGCTTTAAGAATAAGAAAGATATCCATGCAACTTCACTCTATTTAAGACACCCTAATACACCCATGGGAGGGTCATTATGAAATTTGTTATAAATATTGGTTTGCAGTGAGTTACTGCACTAACTCCCTTGATTGCTCGAAGTGCCTTCTTTTCTAGTATAAATATTTGTCCAGCATGCGATGATGACCCCCACACATCTATGCAGTAAGTCATTCTAGACGCAAACAACTCGTGGTATGTCAGTTTTGCTGCGCTAGGATCTATACTAGGCGTACAGCGATTTTGACTGTTTGCTCAAATGTTCAACATGGTCTCCAGGTTTGCTTGTTATCCAACTAGGTTCCCACAAACGGAACTGATTTACTTGTACCTCGCCTATCGGATTAAAACATTATGGTACTAGTCTTCTCCTCGTTTTTCAGATAATTCTGAACAATAGTTTTATTCCTAGCGTACATGAGCTCTATCCAGATAGGAATTTCATATTCCAGCAAGATGGTGCATCAAGCCATACAGCAAAGACGACAAAAAATGGTTTTTCCGATCACGAAATTAAAGTTCTGTCTTCGCCCTGTTACAGTCCGGACTTAAATATTATTGATACCTTGTGGCAACATATGAAAAGTCACTTGAGGAACAATTCTCAACGAAACGTACATGCTTTGGAGACAAAACTGATAGAAATATAGAGATCTTTCACGCTAAATTACTGCAAGCCTTTGCTGGAAATCATGCCAGCCAGAATACGAGCCCTAACAACTTAATGTTCGGACGGCACCAATTTGTATACATATATAAAAATTGTTATTCTGTAAATTGTTTATAATTTTTTTTATTCAAGAATTAGGAATACAACTTTATTAAGGGAAATATGAAATGAAATATGAAATATGAAATATGAATATGAAAAAAAAAATGAACCATTTACAGAACAGCAATCAGTAAATATGTATACAAATTGGTGCCGTCCGAACATTAAGTTGTTATTGCTCGTAATTGCGTTGGTGTCAAAAAGAACCAAGTTTTGAGATTTTTAAGCCAAGATATCCGTCTCTTTCCTACCCCTCTCTTTCCGAACACTATAACATTAAGACTGTTAGTCCTAGATAATACCTTATAAGATAATTATTGAAATAAAGTTGGTTCATTCGGCCTTAACTAACTGGGATCCCTCTTGCGACTGCTGTGTACAGGGCAAGTCATTGATATAGGAAGGCTCGATTGCATCTACATCGTTAATGATATCGAAATTAATCAAATGGCACCGCAAACGGGAGGCCAAAGAGCAGTTTGTAAAATTATTTACTAACCATGTTTGAAGAGTAGCCTTCAACCTATTTTTTATGAACTGTTTTTAAAGTCTCTTTAAATATTTGTAAATCCGTTTAGTTATTGCAAATCGCTTTAACCATTCAGATGTTATACATTTTTTTCTAAAAATCAATGCATTGGCAGGCACTTGTTCAAAAAATCGCAGGTCACTTGGTTTTTGGGACATTAGGTTGGAACTTTGTCCGTGTCTAAAGAACTGCCCGGGGCATTTTTTGGCGGCAAGACCGATCATAGTACTAGACGCAAAATTGTCAAATATGCTATGAAAAATGACTACAACGCGAAAATATTTTTGTTTTGTTTTATTTTAGATGTGATTTAAGAATGTGTGGTATTATTTAAATTTTCTTGGAACAATAAAGACAAATGTTAAAATTGATATTAATTTACGAAAATAATAGCTAAACGTTCTAGATGGATAATAATAAAAAGTAACGATTATTTATGTAAAAAAACTATATAGTTAAGTAATAAAAATTATAACGCAAGGTAACTAACTAAAAAAATATTGCAATGATTGTTTCATTGCTAGGGTACTCGAATATTGATTTGATTAACGATTTCGAGTATAATTTACGTGTAAATAACAGCTTATTTACCTCAACGTGACGTTAATTACATTAACATACACATGGGCACACACATAATGTGTGTACATGCGTGTATGTTGTGTCGGCAGTGTGTGAGCAGATTATAACGTACAATTAACCGAAACGCGGTGTTATTATTTTAAACATCGGTGTTTATCCAATTTAAATAATAATTTACCTCTTATAAATATTTCGCTGTCAAGTGGCGCGCACCTGACGGCCATGACAACGAGTACCACCCGCGTTTCCTCGCCTGTTAAGACGCGCACTCTTCTCAGAACCTGACGGATTTATTATTCCTCAGGAGTCGCAGCGGCACAACGTGACACACAGTTCTCAGCTCGGTTCTAGTAAATCAAAATCTTTAATGCGCGAAGGCGCTCAAATCGTCCTCCCCCTCGCACCCCCTCGTGAATAACAAAGGTGGGACACGGGAGAGCGCAATTATAATATACACCAAGTCCAAGAAGGTGTGAGTGGTCAGTCAGCATGCTCGTGTGTATGTGTGTCTGTGTGTTTGTGTGCATGCCTCCCAGGAATTTACGATGGCCACCCCCGCCGGAAGTGTCGTGATTTTAGTTCCTGCGGCGATCCCTTATCGGGGAATTTTATTTTATTTGTATTCAGCATGCTGACGGAGGCAACGACGACCCCCATTAAGGCCCCCACCCTCTAGCCAAGCGCACGGAATCGTCCCGATTTTATGTGGGACGATAGGGGATTTTTTTGGGATTAATGAAATTCGATCTTTTTTATTGCGAAAATTATTGCTGAACTTACATTAGTCCCCAAAAATCACGAGCTGGATAAGTGTTATATTTACACGAACTTGATTAAATAAAAATATGTTTGGGGTTACTAAATCACATTGCTCAAGAAACTAAATTGTGGGGAACAGTGGAAAATAACTGGGAATTGTCTTTTGTATTCGTTTCATCTAAATACGATAAAAATATTCTATGAATACATAAAAAATATATGACAGAAGGACGTACTCCACAAGACAACTAAACCAACCAAGTTCAGCCAAGTTTTCCAAATACTCCATCAAGAGGAAAAAGGAAGAAAACTAGATCACCTGGAGAGCCTGGAAATCAACAAATGGAAATTAAGCGGCCTCCTACTTAACGACCAAACATGTCAATAGTAACCCCTACCCCCGAAAATACACTATTTAAGCGCTGTGTACTTAGTTTAATGTATCACTTCTTCGCCTGAAGAGGCCACAGTGTGGCGAACAATAAAAACAGTTTTGAAAATTGAAAAGTGCGTAACTTTATTTCATACATTTCTAATTATGAATTTTCAATAAATAAAAGCCACATCGATCAATCTGTTAACAACTAACATAATCAAATAGAAAATTTATTTGTAGCAGCACATGACTATCGATATTAATTGCAGATGAATGATTTAAGTACGTTTTTTTTATTACTATCAAATGTTAACACATGTTGTTCAGACATCTTACAGCTCTGTTAATATATTCTTCAATTTCAAAATCGTTCCTTTTGAATTTTGAATAAAAGTGAATAACAAGTATTTAGAACAAAGTCGCGGCCAAATATAGACGGTAGTGGCTGTTAGTCTGCCACTCGAGTGCGAAACGTTAACTAAAAGATAAAATGCTGAATAGCACGTATTCACAGATCCTCTATGGTCTATGGCTCTATGGTGTGTCCGCATTAGCTAGCCGGTTGCAACGATGCCATCTTCGTGAAAATGTACTTATTTATGTATAGATATTAAAAGAAAATAATACAAACTGAAAATTGGCAGTATTAAATACAGGGTGTCTCAGGAAAGTTGTTGGTTAAAAGGTTGTGAGGTAAAAATTTGAAAAAAATCAATTTCATCGTGATAAAAAGAAAATACGTGCATATTTCTCGTAAGAAAGACAAGAAATGATTTCGGCCTACTTCCAAATACATCCAAACACTGGCGCGCCATAAGTCCAAATTTAGAAACAATTTTTGTGGCATTTTTTGTACATTCTGTTAATTTCTGATGCCTGAAGTATGAACAGGAGTGTCAATAACATTCACAATCTTTGTTGACGAAACGCTATGGAGCTATAACATAACGTAAAGTTATTTTTCCAATTTATATCACTGTACTACACCATTGGAAGAAGAGTTGTTATTTATATTCTCGGGGGAGCGTCAAAGTAAATTTTAACGTTTGTTATATTATTAATAAAATTAAATAAAATTAAATGAACAATTTTATCACTTTTATAGCGATTAAAAAAAGTTTCAATTTGTATCAAACCTTAATTTTGTTAGATATTTAGATTAGTATATCGTCTAAATATACTAAATTTAATAATATGTTTTTTCGTCTCCTCAAATCTCTTATGAACATTATTATTTTTTAAGATCTACCGCCCGATCCTAGTCGTATGAATTTGTTACAATTAATGCGATCTGAAAATTTATTAAGACATGGAGCTTCAAACAAAGTTATTTATCGGTTAAAGATGTGTATAATGGACACTATTAAGCACTTACATGTCTTTTTTTAGGTGGTCTTGTACAAGATTGCATATATTTTGATACTTGAATTGTTTCATCTAACCACGTGCGTTGTTTTTCAAACAGACTTCAAACAAAGTTATTTATGGCTTAAATATGTATACAGGGTGTCTACGCTAAACCGTTCGTTAAAAGATTACGGGGTTGCCGTTGTCCTAAAAATTTCAAAAAAATCCTCGTCACACGGCTGAATCAGTTATCTTCATGTGAAATATTTTCAACTTTCTATCACTTCCGGTTCCACCGGAAGTAGTACCGACATTCTTATTTTAAATAGAATACCCCATATATTATTTTATTTTTGAATTCCTCGTTAAATTGGAACATATTTTGTAAGAACGTATGTATACTTATCTCTTCCAGTTTTCAAGAAGAAAATGTTTTTCTAAAATTTTGACCTCTAAAAGGTAGCCTGAAATCTGTCTATAACTTTTCTTAGGAATGAGATAACATTATGAGTTATATTTCTCATTGTACCTAGAGGATGCCTCTATGAGTAAAATAATTGGAAACTGTCAATTTTGATAATATGTGTTCATAAAATGACAATATTTAAGTGCCGTCTTAAATATCCTGTAATTCAACTTTTTTAAATGGAATCACCCATTTTTTATCGCATAGCACGATTGGGAGAAAATTTTACTACAAAAAAGTATAATACAACCATACTCCTACAGCAGGTATTTTTTGAATTATTTCGAGGATTACTTTTTCCATGTTGCCAGTTGCCTTGTATAAAGAATAAATTGAGAATTTGTTGATTTGTGTAATGATTCATTTTGTTGATTTTGATTTCTGTAATACTTTATTCTACATGGTTTTATTATTTGACAGTTTGCATTATAATAGCGATAAAACAAAAACATATCACATGCCTACTAAAGTGCACTTGTGACATGCAAAATTATACCCTGCAGAATGTGGAGAAAAATTAATCTTTGAACGAGTATCAAAATATATGCAATCTTGTACAAGACCACCTAAAAAAAAGAGGTTGTAACTTTGTTGAGATAATATTAACATAAATTGATATATTTTCAAATATTTTTTTTATTTTACGTGTTGTGCTTTCAGACTATATCAAATCGTTATAATCTATACCAATAATATAGTACATGCTAAAAAGTAAAATTTTGGTGTGATGTAATTTACTGATTTTCGCTGATTTTGAGAATATTAGCTCAGCTGTGTGGGCGTTCACGCTTAACATTTATGCCAGTGCCAGATCAAGAGTTTTTGAAAAAAAAACATTTTTTTCGTCCCTTCATAAAAACCACCCCTTAGTGTTTAGAATTTTATTATTATTTTATGTGACTTCACAAGTGTAATATTGATATTTTTACAATGTTTCAGAATTTTTGGAAAAAAAATATTTTCAATCCCCCCTCTAGAAATCGCCCCATAGTGCTTAGATTTTTTTCACTATTTTTCTCGTTATCTTGCTAATATTTAGGGTTGATTTAGTGATTTATAGATTTTTGTCCACCTAGAACTTGAATCTGGACCACTGTGGGCCGTTGCAATATCTTTAGTGTAGTGCATTTTGATATCTGAGTGGCATCTTGAGGATATCAATCTTGGACGATAGAAAAATTAAATTTGTTCAACTTATGCTTTTTCAAAATTATTTACAAATTTAGCAACGCCCAACTGTTCTTGACAACAACGGATGGAAGCGTTTGGCTGCATTTGGAGGAAGACCGAAATAATTTCTTGTACATCTTCATTATCTGTGACCGGCGCATGTTGTGACGGATGCTCGATCTAGCTCAACTTTATTAATATTTCGAAAACGGTTTATCATCCATTGTTGGAATTTGGTGCACACCTAAAAGTATTTAAGTTCTATCGTCTGAGACATTTTTCAAATTACTACTGTCATTTGTTGGAGATTGAAGGCCAACTTTTGTTTTTGTTTTTAAATAGCACGAGGGGTAAAATTTTATATGTTTAAAAGTAGTACATTTTTCTAAATTCTGTGATGTTACATATGCATATTTTATTTTTTACATAACCTCAAAAAAATATATCGAAGGAATACAATTTGAAAAAATGTAAAATTATTTATGTTTCTTCTATCTAGTGACTTCCATACCGCTTCCCTTGGTACTCTGTCCACTGTCTTTCCATATCCATGAACTCGCAGTACACCTTTCCCCTATTTTCAGTCTGTTACTCGTAATCTATTTTATTGTGAATATATGATCTTGTGTACGTCTCCCCTTTCTGTAGCCAATGTGCGATTCTTTTAGCTCCGTTTCTATTGTCTTTCTAAGCCTTCTTTCTAGATGTTCTTCGATATTTTTGTTACTGGGCTTCGAAGGGTAATCCCCTGTAATTATCCCGCTTGTCCCATTTCTTGTGGATTGGTACAATAAGCCCTATTTTCAGATCTTCCGGTGTCTTTTCTTCAGTCCACATTTTGTTCATGATTTCTAGTAAACATTCTAGACCTTTTTCGTTTATATTCTTCATCATTTCTGTAGTTATTCTGACTTCTCCTAGTCATTTCCCATTATTTAGTATTTTTGTTGCCCCTTTCAATTCTTTCATGTTTATATCCGTGTTGGTTTCTTCTTCTTCTTCCTCCACTTCCTCATGTGCTTGCTTTTCTTTCATTATTTTATAATTAACTGTAATTTTCGCTTCCAGTAATTTTTCGAAGTATTCTCCCCATTTCTCTATTGTTCGTTTTTCTTCTTTTATTATATGTTCGTTTTCTTGATATGTTTTTGCCGTGTTCTCTTTTCTTTTGATTTTTAGGTTTTTAAGCACTTTGTAGAACAGTTTTTGATTACTTTTGCGGCACTTTTCCAGCTTTACAGGCTTTTAGCTTGTAATTTCTAAAGGCTTCAAATGTTTGTTCTCCTATACCTTTCTTTTTAGTTTCTTCAAATGTATTTCTCAATTTAGCCACTACTAGGTAATGATCGGTGCCTATTTAGTTTCCTCTTTTCACCTTTACATCTACTACCGATTGCCTATTTCCTTTCTCTAATAATACAAAGTCTATAATAGATTTTTCGTTCCCTCGTTCTCTTGTGTATTTAATTTGTGTATATTTTTGTGTTTATAGAAGGTCTTTGCAACTATCATATTGTGTTCCATACAGAATTCTAATATTTTTTCTTCATTCCTTTTTCTTCTTGCATCCCCTTGTTTCCCTATTACCGATTTGTATTTGTCTCTTATTCCCACCATCCCATTGAAATTTTTTAGTAGGTACGTGTCATTTTCCTTTTGCTTTTCCATGGTGAGTCTTAGGTCTTTCCAAAATGTTTCTTTGGTTATTACTGTGTAGCATTGTACTCTAGCATTAATATTATGGGTGTTCAAAAAAGATGGATACACCAGGAAATCTCTGAAGAAATACGGTTTCGTGGAAAATGTTCCATACAAAAGTTACAGGGCTTGAAAAAATCTTTTTAGTGCTGATATTTTGGTGACCATCAATGACCTTAAAATTGAGAGGTGAACGTCAACTTTAAAATTTCAAATGGGAACACTAGGGTTTTTGACCTCATTCGTGTAGCCATAGTTAAGACCATTTATTTAAAAAAATTATTGTTTTTTTTTTTAATTTTTTTAATTTTTATAAGGACTTGACCTCGTCTAGGCGAATCCGGCCGAAAACCTAAGGATTCCCATTTGAAATTTTAACGTTGACCTGCACCTATCAATTTCAAGGTTATTCAAGGTCACGAAAATACCACTACTAAATAGATATTTTCAAGCCCTACAACTTTTGTCTGAAACATTTTTTTACGAAACTGTTCCAAAATTTCCACGTGCATCCATCTTTTTTCAACACACGGTATAATGAAAATACAAGTCAATTTAGTCAATTTATCCCAAATTTGTTGATAAGTAGTAAACACGATAACTTAGTTGAATATACTAGTGAAATGAAAGCTGTTTCAAATACATCAACGATTATCACCTTGGTTGAAAGATATTGCCTGTAGAGGTAATGATGAATCATTTTTCTGGCTTCTCAGCAATGGTACAAAGTATCACTTTGCACAACCGAAAACAATTATAGAAAGAGGGCATTGTAATGTCCAAATAGAAAAAAATAATATTATATCTGACTCCAATTTTTGTAAATTAATGTATGCTTTTAAAACAATATTTACAAAATCAAGAGGGGGCAACATGGGAGCCAATTATTATGTGGTCTTGTAAAGGAATGTCTATTCTTTCATTTGGTTAAGAATCAAAAGTGAATTTTGCGGATTTTTTTTATACCTCAAGTTGAATTTAATATTTCGTAAAGAAATAAACACTAGCATCATGTACAACAATATAATTACTTTTTTTAATATAGCTTAGGTTTTACATGACTTCAAAGTATAGAGAAAATATCTAATTATTAGATATTTAGGGGTCACAAATAAGTGATATACTTTAATGAAATATGTACTAAATTTTTACAGATAGATACATGCATATAAAATATCAAGTTTAGGACATGACCATTCGAACTAAAGAGGCGATATCGAAAAATTAAAATATTGAAAAATACATTACGATATCTACTTCATATTTTTCTTAACTTTGCAATTTTGAATAAAGTTGAGCTAGTTGCGTCACAATGTGTGGCGTCATAATGTGCGGCGTTCGTACTATTCTTATCCGATATAATTGTCCAGTATGAAGATATTTGATTCCAATTTTTCAATTTTAGGATTGTTCGTTGGCGGTAAATGGGGATAAATTTCATTAAATTTTCGGCAAGTTCGAAGAATAATTCTGGCCCACTTGCCCTAAGTAAAGAAAATTAAATTCCGAATTTCTTGATTTGTGTATTCACGCAGGGCTTCGAACCGTTATTTTTTTCGTTTCCGCTTTCGTGCCGGTTCAATTAAAAAAGTTAATATCGGTTCGGTTCCGGATTTCGTTCCAGAACATATAACGTTTTTTTCGGTTTTCGGTCAAGTTCCGAGTGACTGATTTTTATTTTATTTTGTTTTTGAGAATGTTTTAAAAAATATACGACTGAAATGCAGATTGCAGAATAAGATGATAATACGCGCCAGTTTGAACGTTCATGGAACCGAAATCAACCGATTTCGATCCGGTTTTCGTTCCGATAAAAATAACGGTTATTTCCAGTTTTCTGTTTTCGGTTTTCGCTTCAGTTCCAGATCGAAGCACTGCTATTCGGTCACCATTAAAATATTCACTATTCGTGAAGTTCTACCCAACAGAATCTTTGAAATGGAATGCGATTCATAAATGAACAATTGAATTTATTGCTATCAATATTGAAGACTATGTATTCGATTGCGGTTGAAAAGGATTTTGCCTTTTTGTAATGTTGTACTCTTGTAGGTAGAGTTATTTTATTTATTAAATGGTATGCAGCAAACAAGTCCGATAAAAGGAGCCTATTTATTCATGTCCCTTTTAAAATTGTTAATATTAAGATCACCATACAATATGACTGAATCTGAGACCTTCTCAGCATGATTCAAAATTTCTCCCAATCTTTCCCAAGTTTATATTTTTATTTTTTAAATCCAGTTTAGTGCTAATTGTAGATTTTGATTTATTTTAATATTAAAACGTTATTAAAACCTCAAGTGTTGCACATCCCTATAATATACATATATATAATGTAAATTAATTGAATGTAATTATAATGTAATATATATATATATATATATATATATATATATATATATATATATATATATATACAGGGTTATTCATAACAACATATTAAACTAATAAAAAATTCTAATTCTATAAATTTTCAATAAATAAATTATTTATAATAATTTACTTTTGAGCTCATCCCTAAAAATTAAATCTTAAATAATTGAATTAATTACCTTTCTTAAAAAAACCCAAAAACGAATAACATTTCATTACTAACATAGTATTTTAAATATTTATGCTACAATAAAATCAAGACTAAATAAACTCTTTTAAAACCGTGCTATTTTTTCCCTGAACCTCTAAGACGTCAAATTACCTAGAAAAAAGCCTCGCACGAGCGCTCTGAAACACCCTGTATATATATTGTCTGTTCGACAAAAAGGGCCCAAGAGTGTGGCGACTTCATTTGTTATTTAATCATCAACAATCCATATATATTATTAAATGGAACATTCTTAGCTACAAGTTGGTGAAAATATACCTTTTTTTAACACCTTCATTTATTTGTTGTAACGCCCCCGACATTTTTTTTTTAAATGGATCGGTATAATGTTTTTGCCGTATTTTTGTAGAGCATTTCAAGTACTTTTCATCGGCCTGAATTTTTAGTATTGCTATTCTATGAAATTTTTGCATAAAGTGTGAAAAACTGATTTCAGCTAGTAGGCTATTAAATCCTAAATTCTCGGGAAAAACAATTGGTGATAATAATAATACATAAAAAAAAAGACCACAATCATCGGTTTGTGAAATTGGACGTAACACTAACGCATCTGTTAGCACGGTTGACCGCATTTTAAGAAGCATAAATTACGTCCTTGTAAGGTGCATTACATCTTTATTATTACCATATTAATTTACTTTTATTAATTCATTTCGTCAACCTAGTTCATGATTTACAACTGAATTATCCTGCAAAACGAATAAACTTATTTTAAGCTTGCTTAATTATTATAACCAATTGTTTGTTCCAGAGAATTTCGGATTTAACGGCCTACTAGCTTAAATCAGTTTTTTACATTTTTTGCAAATATTTCATAGTATAACCCTACTAAAAATTTAGACCGGTGAAAATAACTCAAACTGCTCTATAAGAGTACATCAAAAAAATTATACCGACCCATTTAAAAAAATTGTCGGTGACGTCACTAGAGTGAAGTAATTAATGTGTTTAAATAGATTTTTTTCACCAACATGTAGTTAATACTGTCCCATTTAATAATATATATGGTTTGTTGATGATTAAATAAGAAATGAACTCGCTACACTCTTGGACCCTTTTTATGGAACACACGGTATATGAGTTGCATTTTTTTCGTTAAAGTGTTGACACCTGAGATCTTTAGTCTTGTCATGAAGGTACAATTTCCTAAAAAGTACCATAAAAATGCATATTCAATTAGAAATTGAAAAATTTAAAGCTTAAATGGAATCGGCGATTGTTGATTAGACCAGGAGTTCTCAAACTTTTTCGACTCGCGGAGCCTTTTTTGAAATAAGGTTTTCCCATGGCGCTCTTCCGTCAAAAAGTCAAATCGTGACTAATCGTAACACCAGAAAAAACTGTAATGGTTAACGTTCAAATATGCATTATGGCAGAATGGAATTATTATAAAGTTTTTACAATATTCCGCGGCGCCCCTGTAAAGACGCAGCTGCGCACACTTGGGAACTACTGGATAAGACGGAACATTAACTTTTTTAACCGCTCGGACTTCAATTTTTATGTATACCGCGCGTTTTTTATCGCTAAACATAGGCTATGTTCAGTTTTAAAACGACATGATCAATAATTGCATTGTTAAAATGAAATGGTTATGCAACCAAAATTACAAGCGCGTGAAACTCGATTATTTCAAATGTCAAAACTGTTGACAGAAAATGTATCTAGAGAATTTACTTGGTAGAGTTTTGCTGTTTTGCTGTTTTTAATAGATTTCTCCACAATTGTTTCGGCCCTGCGACGATTATCAAGATTCATGTGAAATTCTTCGTTATTTGGTCGGTATTTCATTGTATCAATTTTTCTGTTGTTGATCGTCTCTTTGTCAGAATATAAGAAAATCAAACACAAAATATTTTGTTTTCATTTACTAGTTTATTCTTAAAAATTATAAATTTTATAAATTATATTGTGCACATCAGAAATGTGCTATTGACTCAGTTACCAATAACGTAGCAAATGATTTCTTGGAAGTCGATGCCAACAATCTCCTGAACGTTCACACACCAGCTCTCATGTTTGGTGATGTGTGTAAAAATGTTTTTTAATACTCTCATGTGGACGTTTACACAACATGCCTTATACCATTTACGATAATGCGGAGCGTTGTTTTCCCAGCAGGTAGCCTTTCGAGAGAAGGAACGCGAGCCGCACTTGATTGGCTATAAGTAGTTATACAATAGTAATTAGTAGCATGACGATTCAGAATCCGACGTGCGCCGCTCATTTGGACGGACCCGAGGGCCGAGAACAATTGATGTTATTGATTTATTAACGGGGGTTTTCATGTCGTTATATAACCCGTCTGCGACTTGCAAGTCGAACTGCAAACAAAACAAAAATTTAAAAAAAGGAGTGGAATAAAAAATTGGATGGAAATTAATGAGCGCAATGGAATCAGCGCATGCCAATTGTAATATGCAATCGTCATCATTTTGAAGCATGTAATCAAGAGAATATGAGAACTAATTAAAACTAGATGTTTATGTGGTAACAAATTACTACCAATTATAATATATCGGTAAATCTGTATGAAAGAGCTACAACGTATGAATAATTAGTAAAAAGTGTGCAGTAAGTATAATCTTGAGTTCAGCTATGGTAATAATTTGTTTCAATTATGACATATTGATATCGTTGGTTAACGCAACACCTTCTGATAGAAATATTAAATGGCTGGATGATTTTACTAACTAAACTTATTCAAGAAGATAAGCAGGGTATTTTTTTTTTCTTTCCTCTCCTTCACTCTTATTGTTATTTTGATTGAATATATTTATTTTATAACCAATTTATTTCACAACTAAAATGCATCACTTTTATCTAGACGATTGTAGTTAGCTCCGATTTGTTTCCTCGAAGTCTGGAAAATTTAATGGATTTGTATATAATATACCACATGTTTAATTAAATTCATTAGTGTAATAAGTAATAAATAAATGAGAATCATTTATTATTTTTGTTAGAGTGCATTTTAGATATAAATTTGCTACTATCATATATAATGGGCACTAACTGTTTTTATTAATTAGTTCGTGTTGGTTTCTTCAGTGCTATGTTTAACCGACACCTCTCATTATCTCTGCAGTATTAACGATTCAATTTCATTAACACCGTCCGACAGGTTGGAACGCATCTTATCTGCTGACCAGTGTTACCTGTTTAGGAAAACACTCGTGGGGGAGATAAGGTGAGCCCGTGCCTGGTTAAATCAAAACGTCAGGACTTCGGTCAATTATTCCGGATTCAATTGTGCCTTATAATCGCCATAAGTCACCGCTGCGCATCGTGAGAGCGTACGCACACACGGGCTTTTATTATACTTTATACCTACTACAAGCGTATGCCTATATACCTGTGTATCGGGTTGACATTTTTCAGGTCTTTTTTGTCGTTTTCCTTTGCCGTCGCCGAGCGAGTCCTTTAACGTATGGCTGGGGGAGAGTCATAGATTTCGTTTCGTGTTCAAAACATTTTAAACTGTTTGGGAATTTAAGATTCCTGGAATTGAAACTACTTGTTAGCGATTGTTTTATGTTTCGTACGGGTCCCGGGGTCCTTGGCTAACGAGGTCCTTTTTTTCTACCCTCCGAGCCCCGGCTCGAGAGGTTATTATGCCGTACACCAGGACAAATAAAAATGTCAAATACTGAGGTAATTAATTGCATTGATTTATGCGCCGTGGGGGGCGGGGAAGGAAGTGGCAGCGAGGAGGAAACAGGGCAGGTTCTTTTGGTGAAACGACAGGTTTTATAATTGGCAAACGTGTAACCGATGTTAAGGTTTGTATCTGTGATTTGTCAAAGTATCAAATCCGGAATTCGTTCCAGAGGCCTCACGTATAACAGTTAATTATGTTTTAACACAACTGATTGATGATATCGTTACAGGCATTGTTCTGAAAAAATAATAAAATTGAAAATTATGAATAAAATGAAATTGCAAATTATGGGTATAATATGCACAAAATAGATTCCACGTGCAGGCATTTAACTGAACAGAATGTTACTTTTACGCTAAAATAGTAAATTGAGTAATAGGTGTGTAAGCTAAGATGATTTCTTCCAAATATTATAAAGTCGTGTGATATGTTTGATGTACATTTCTTATTTCATAAAACAATCAAACAATTTTATCATATTCTCCTTATTTTCTTCACAAGTCACAAGGATCATAGGTACGACCCACCGCTCAGTGATTCCCCGATATATGCGAAATGTGGCCATAATTATTTAAAATATTCGTATCAATTCAAATTCTTTATTATAAATAAACATTATTAAATATATTCCATCAAGTGTAGCACTGAAAATATAAATTTAATCAAATACCTACTTTAATACAAATTCAAATGGATCCAAATTTATTGACGCAGACAAAATGTAAATTGAAGTATTGATGACTGGGTAAATAACGCACGTTTTGAGTTTAAAAAAAATATTTTTTTCTGCGACATGTTTCGACACACAGTGTCATCATCGGGCAGATGAATAATGGTATTACTAATAATAACTAATAATAGTAATATCATTATTCATCTGACCCGATGAAGACACTGGGTGTCGAAACATGTCGCAGACAATTATTTATTTATTTTTAACTCAAAACGTGCGTTATTTACCCAGTCATAATAATTGAGTTTAAACAAGTATCCGCCAAATCTATTTCCATGAAGTATTGATGATATTAATACAGTGCCGGATCTAGGGGGGTGGGGCAAAAGGGGCAAGCGACGGTGGTGGGGGCGGCAATATGAGGAAAATAATAATAATTTTAAAAATAATGGAAAAATAAAATATTTGAGGTAAATGAAAAACTTGGAAGATCAGTTTTCATTTTGATTTTGACTTATACGTGGCATTCGCATTCCGCATCTGACCTAAAGCAGATAAGCGGGAAATATATCTGACAATGTTAAGAAATTTTTCCCACTCATTTGTAATTATGCCGCTGGTCGATCCAAAATTTAAAATCTTTTAATATATGCAGGCGAGTGAGATAAATTGAAAAGAGATGAGTAGAAATTGAAAAAAAAACTGTCGAGGCCAATCTTAATTACGACAATGGCTCTAACATGGCAGGTGTGTACAAGGAGGTATAAGCTAGAATTTTAGAAAACAATTCATTCGCAATCTATGTTCCATGCATAGTAAAACTCATTAAATCTAACTAGGATGCATGCGTCAACAGTTTTAGCTGAAACGTCTTACGTTTTTGGAATTGTCCAAAGACTTTGCACTTTTTTTTGTGTGATCAATGCAACTATGGGAGGTCATGAAAAAGAATACCAAAATAAATCTGTAGGGAACTAGTCAGACCAGATGATCTACTAAATCAGAAGCCGTATGTGTTCTCACCACAAACATCAATGGAGTGATCGATGCTCTGAAAGAACTCAAAGAGGGACACTTTCAACCTGAAACAAAGTCAGAAGCGGGCAGTCTTCTCCATTTAGTTCTTGACTTTCGTTTCATCCTGAACTTAGTCGCTTGGGTGGAAATGTTGAAAAAAATCAACAGAGTAAACAAAGAAGTGCAGAAAAGTGACCTTATTCTCTCGAAATCAGTGGAAATGTTGAAAGGCCTTACATCTACTTTACAAAGGTTAGGAAATTAAACGAGTATCTAGAAAGAAAAAATGCCAGGAGAAGAAGCAAATGATGAAGCCCGACAATTTTCACCAGAAAAGATATTTGTTCACAATATAAAAGAAGTTATAGATACGATAACTATTGAAATAAAAACCAGAATGGAAAGTGCGCAACAACTAAATCAGAGTTTTTCATTTCTTCATGGACAAGAACTGAGCACAATATCTGAAAACGATCTAAAACGACAGGCTGAAAATTTAGCTGAGAGATACGCAGAAGATTTGGACCAGGAAGAGTTTCGCACAGAGGTTTTGGTCTCCCGGGATCATGTCAAGAGCATAACTGCTAATTTGAGAAAACTGAATGCTCTGGATTTACTCAACATAATAAAAAGCAGGTAAAAATAGTATTTCATTAGATCAGTATCATTCCCTATGTATTAAAAAATCACTTTTAATATACCTACATTCCCAATCACCATTTGACCAAAAACTTACATATTTAATTTCAGCATAGTATGTTAAATATTCGCTATAGCTACTGTAGATAAGCATTTAGTACAGTGGATCATATTTGATTCGATAAGCTTATTATGTATTTGATAAATTAATTATGATTAATAGATTAATTAAATAACAGGGATATGCTCGACGCTTTACCTAATGTGTGCATCGCATTGAGGATCTACGTAACCCTCCCAATGACATTTTCGACCTGTGAGAGAAGCTTTAGTAAGCTCAAGCTCTCAAGCTTATCAAAACGTACCTAAGATCAACACTGAGTCTAGAAAGACTCCAAAACTTATCAATTCTCTCCATGGAGAATTAAGAAGCAAAAGAGTTGAATTACGAAGAGTCAATAAACACCTTTGCCAAGGAAGGTTGTGCTATAAAAATAATTTGTGCTTGTTAATAATTATAAACATAAATTTAAAAAAAAACTCGAATTTTGTTATATTTTCTTTCTTTGGGGGGGGGGGGGTATTCCAATCTTGAGCCCCCCTCAAGAAATTCCTAGATCCGGCACTGTATTAATAATGCATACAATGATATTTTCTTTATGAGAGTGAACTACTGTACTGTACAAATAAAACTTTACACCAACTTCGTGCTATAGCTGAAGATATAGAGTTTTCTATGTTCAAACTTGTTCAAAACAACCAAATTTTACTAAAGTTCTTTCATAATCAAGTATATTATTTTCGCAGTGCCGTAAATTTTATAGCTGGCTGCAAAATTTCAATAAATGTAATGTTAATGCAGATTATTTGGATTAATTAATTCAAATTGTAGTCTCGGGAAAGATTCGAACAACTTAAAATAGTGCATGGAATGGTGAGACAGTTTAACTGTAATAGAATGGATTGAAGTATGTGCCAATTTATTAATTTTAATGCTTTTGATATTGCATATAATTCCAAAAGTCTGTAGAATTTTGTCAGTATTCTGAAATAATTTTTCAATAATAGCTGGATAAGATGAATAAGGGAAAACACTTTGTATAGTTTCACTGGACCGCTAGTTTGGCTGACAGGTTAGAACGCTTGCTTAGCATGCACGAAGACCTGGGTTCGAGCCCCAGTACAGGTAGTACATTTGTACTGAGAAACTAGTGCCATTCGCCGTTGGGAGCTCATTAACGGCGCTCTAGATATCGGGGGCGAATTTCTAGAGTAACAAGCCCTAACTCAATACACACACTTACACAAAACACACGGCAGAAGGACCCACGTTGGTCGATAGCCAGTTAGGGATAATATCCCTAACAAATACAGTCACTACTACTACTAGTTTCACTGGTGAACTATGACATTAAAAGTCATAGTGCATTTGGATAGTCATAGTTTTTTCATATAATATTCTTTAACAGATATAATTTTATCATTGCGAATACGCAATATTATTTTTATATTGCAAACTGAACAATAATTGAATTGTCGAGAGTAATTCTAGTTTTATGAGATATCCAGCTATTAAATTATATGAGGTAGTGGTTAATTCTTGGTGAAACATTTTGATAATATGATTAGGGGAAAATACTTGGTATAGTTTCAAAGGTTTATTAGACTGCTCTACAATTGTTTCGACCTTACGGTCATTGTCAAGAGAGATATAGAGAGCGAGTGCACATGTGAGCATAGGGTGCTTCAGAAATGTATGGATTTTTTATGTGTTGATCTCACCCTATTACTTTGTGTCACTATATAAGGTGCTAATGGACCTTTAACAGTTTATAGGGTTTCCGATAATACTTTTTTTAGTTCATCCAAACATAACTGATACCCTTCTCCTCAAGTGAAATGCCTTCAACCTTCTATCACTTCCGGTTATACCGGAAGTACCCATCAACGTTTGTTTTTAAATGGAACACCCTATATATTATTATGTTTTTGGTTTCCCTGTTTAATTTAAAACATCTTTTGTAGAAATGTACCTATCTTTTTTACTTTCCGAAATAAAAAATAAATTCCAACATTTTGACCTCAAAAAGACGTTATGAAAACCGGCTTCAATTTCTCTTGCAAATAAGAAAAATACGGAAAATATGTCGATTTGGACCTGAAAGGACCTCTATGACTAATATTTTTTTCAGCTATTCATTCAAAAATGTCATAGGTTAAGTTCCCACTTAAATTAAGCGTATTGGATTTATTTTTAATGGAATGACATATTCATGGAACTAACATTTTAAAATAAGAAAAAGATTACACATATTAATAAATTGTGGATTTGCGACCTCTTATTACTTCTTTTATCACTATTCTAACATTTTATTCCCTGAGCGTTGACAAAATCCGTAATATTCGGCGGGCGGATATCGCCCATGTTTCTAACACAATATCGACAACGAATATAAAGAAGCCTATGAATTTGAATTATTATTACTTGACTTACAGCCGGGTTTCGCAGTAATTCTATTTTTTAATGATTAAGCTGTTTTACTATATGCAACCAAATACTCACTTCTTACTAAATCATGAAATTGAAAAATACTTGTAAGTTTTATATACTCGTCGGTACTCGCCTAAATTTACACGTATCACATTAGATACTTTAGTAAAAAAATCTGTTCTAAATATTTTTATTATTTAATTAAGAATATTAATATGATATTCAATAATTTTAAATTAAATGCCCATTAACTGTGTACTTAGCCAGTTATACAGTATTCGATTAACTTTAATCGGCAAATAATATGCATACCATGCATTGTGTTGACAAGGGAGAAATCCAGTGTATCCCAGTTATGGTGTTCAACATGGGAATCTCGTAAAAGATAAAGCACAGACAAAATCTGTAATAATATAATATAATCTAAAAGATACGTCTACTTAGCCACGAAAATCACAGTTTCAAAAATTAAATGGTTTGTCTGTACTGGCAAAAAAAAAGGGTTTTCAATTTTTGACTCGTTTATTGAAATGATATGTTCAGATATGTTATTAAAATCCACATATCATTCTTGAATCTTGATAAGTTTACAAAAACTTTATTAATTTAAAGTCACTGTTTTATTTTTTTGTATGTGTGTTAAATTTTCTAGTGTGATTTGTTATTGAAATTGAATGGTTAGCTGAGGTTAGGTTGGGTTTTGGTTAAAACAATACTTATTTCCTTTTATGCTTTCTGAAAGCTATTTCTGTTGGTGGACAGTGCAGTATGTTATATACTATATAGTATATTTGGTAGTTTATGTTCATCGTAGATGAATTAAAAGGCCATATACGTACTGCATATAATGGCATAAATCCACAATACATTAGTAATACTCTGCGTAGCTTCAAAAACCGCCTTTGCCTTGAACAACAGGGAGGGCATTTTGAAAACTTGCTGGGACATTAGACTTCACCCACACTTTACTTTTTATGTTGTTTTGTTTACCGTTAGAATTGTTTGAATAAATTAATATCTTCATTTAAAACTGAATATTTGAATATTATTTCTTTATTGATAAAAACATAACCACTCTGTGTAACTTATTCCAAAATTGACAGTGTAGGTTGCCAACACCGACACCCCTAATGAGTTGTTTTTTTTTTTTTAGAATTACACATAGGAAATTCCTTGTGGGTAGATGCAGGTAACCAGTTATACATGATATGTGTAAATAAAAATAAGCCCGGATATATATACGAATTAGGGGAATTATTTGTATGAGCATTGGCAACATTGTGACATTTAGTTTTGAAATTGCTAAAAGTCATATGATGATGTCATGTGATATGATCAATTTGAGACATTTTTTTTCATAATTACAACTGGGAGTAGAAAAACTAGCGTACATAACTTCAGTTTTAAGGCAATTACGCACTTGAGAATTTACACACCTCGCCATACATACATATTTAAATTTGTCCTTATTTAGGCTTTATATATCCGTTTAGTTTTTGCAATTAGCTTTAACCGTTCAGAAGTTATTTATATTTTTCTAAAAATTGATGCCTTTGCAGGCATTTAGTCAAAAAATCGCAGTGCACTTGTTTTTTGGGATATCAGGTTGGGACTTTGCCTGTTATGGTCCTTCAAAGTTTACCAAAATGAATGTGTCACAGCAAGGTGATAGCATAATGCAAATAAACAGGGTTGTCGCCAAAAGATACCTCAGGCAGTTGTTTAGACACAGGCAAAGTCCCAACCTGATATCCCAGAAACCAAGTGCACCAATATAATTTGTGTAACTTTTGAAGGATAAGCAAAAAACTATCGTCTTTCCCAACAAGTTCATATCAACTACAACAGTGGAATTGATGATAGGAATATTGGTAAGTAAAAAATTCACAATAGTTTTCCCTCTGCAAATATCATAGAGGTATGTAAAGAAAATTAAATTCTACATTTTCACGTTCAGAAAAGGCTCCATCTTACCATACTTAGAAAACAACAAAAATTAGAACTTGAAATACTTTCTATTATAACAAATTAGAATTTGTTTGACTTATTTCCTATTATGACTAGATTGAACAGAATAATGATAAAATCGAAGAAACCCTCTGTAATCAGATAAAGGTTGGACATGACACATAGGTTTATTAACATCTTTTGAATAGCATCTCACATCACATCTGTAAGTTTAGCGTCAGAAAATAGGAGACAAATGAGAGAAACACGAAGAATAGGAAGAAGAAAGAAGAAATAAAGATGAAGAAAGAGGAAAAGACCGAAGAGAACTGAGAAATACAAACAATAAAAGCAAAGAAGAAGAAGAAAAATAAAGAACAACCTGGAAGAGACATGAAAATGAAAAATCATTCGTCGTCATCATTTCAACGCCTACAACACCAAAATGTTCGAAATGAATTCACAGGCCCTTTTCTGATTATATTCATGAGAAACCATACTATGACATAAAACGTTGAATTCGTAATAGGAAATGCAATCTAATACTGGGTGTACTTGATTACGGACCATATTAAAAAGTTAAGTTGATGATGGTGCCTTTTGTTTTTTATACCTTTTCAAATAACTTCAGAGAAATATTTAAAACGAAATCGAAAAATGTCGGATTTTGTCGAATATCTCCGGAAGTAAGTGGAATATTCTGGATTTCTCAATAGAATATTACTGACCACAACTTTTTTGTTATTCACACTCGTTTGTAATTTTTATAGATTCCGATATCCACATGCTGTTCATCCTTATCTTGGAAACCCTATATACAGGGTTGTCCAAAAAGAGATTACCACTCATATGGGATATATGAGATATTGTCCAAAAAGATGTTACCCCTTTATGGGATTGAATTTTAATTTATTAACATAATAACACACACTAGGCAGACAAGTGCAAATGAAGCTACTGCACTTCTTTGACATGTACTCCTTGGTTCTCAATGCACGTGCTAAGTCGTACTTGATTTTCTTGAACTTCTAATCATTGTGCTTTGAACATTTATGATGTTATCTTCCGTTCACATACTTCTTGGATGTCCACTGTTTCCTTTACAGAAATTGGTCACAGACCCAGTACGCACAACTTTTCATGCAGTCGATGGATAGTTAACTGGCTTAGGTTTAGAGGATCCTTATCCTCTATGATGATGTCCTTATGAAACCATTGCTAAAATTTATTTCTTACTTTTGAGGGTGACCCAAACACTTCTATCGAAGCTGCTACCTTCCTTATCTCTTCCAAAGAAAGTTCGATCACCATATCTAGTCTGCAACCATATCTAGTCTAGTGATATGCTGGTCAATATCAAATATTGCTATGAACATCTGACAGAACAAAATTGTATCAAAAAAAAAATGTCCCAAATTGATCATATCACATTAAAAAAACAAGAAAAAATGTGTAACTATTTGAAAAAAAAGTTGACTGAAAGACACTGAAAAAAAGTTTATTTTGCAAAAACACAAAATTAGGACCCCTTTGTAGAACATATAGAGCCATTTAATCTTGTTTTTGTTTGATTGAAACCGGCCATTAAATAAAGGAGTTATGGCTACCGGCGTTTTTTAGGACGAATCCTGTATATATTACGTAATACTAGTAACTTTCATTACATAACACTGTTACGTTATACCTGATAACTAACCATGAAGAACGGGTGTAATTGACAACTTACTAATGACGGAGTAGAAAAAAATATTTACAATCACATTTCTTTCACGTATTTGCTGTATTTATATTATATCATATTTTAATGGTAAAAGTAAGCTAAAATATTCAAGTGGGTTATTTCTCAAGTAAGTTTTTGGGGACTTATATTTGAGGCTAGTGTTTTAATTTTCCCGATACTGGTCATTAAAAATTTATAATTATCTAAAACTCTATTCAATAATATTGGTTCTACTCCCTGCATGGTAAGTACACTGTTGTAACATTGATTTGATGGAAGTAAGCTCCACTTACCGATAAAGCTTTGGTTACTATGAACAACGTGAAGTAAGTAAAATAATTTCAATCGCGTTCTTTCGCTGGTTCTTTAAAACACTTATACGCATTTTGATAACGCCCCTTCTACTTCTCTGGAAGTAGAAAGGAACAGGCAGCATCTGCAGTCGCTTCAATTGCCATTTCTTGTTTATTTTCATTGGAATTCATTATACAACTGAACGAATGCAATTTCTGACATTCACACTTTGTTTGAAAAATAGTTTTAGCAACCAAAGCCGTGCTGACATTTTCTTTAAGTTGCGAAAATAAATTAATCAAACACAAACAATTAAATCAACTTCAGGAGTGGAAAAACAGTTATAAGCAATTCGAGAGGTAAGTTTTGACCAGTCTCGGACTTTATTACTCCGCTTTCGCTCGGGCGCAAACTCGACCTCGACTGGTAAACAATACTTACCACCGTTAATGCTTAAATAACAATTTTTCTTCAAACGTCACAAACGTGACACTTTGTGTCCTCGGATATGCAAATTTAAAGAGTCACTTTTTCTCCTAGAAGAAAAAGTGTTTACTTTGTCTGCCGGCGGAGAAAAAGTAAAAAATACTCATAACTATAGTTTTATTTGTGATTTTCTTTATTACAAAAAATAACACTAAATGTACAGCTAGTTAAAGTAAAATATACTCATAACTATACTTTTATTTGTGATTTTCTTTATTACAAAAAATTTCACTAAATGTACAGTTAGTTATAGTGGCGCTCTGAAAATTAAACCCACTACTGCCAGCAACACCTGCTACAAATTTAGTGTTATTAATATTGGATCCATTTGCTGTTTCACGATGAGTCTCAAGTTCTTTCACAGTTTCAATGAAGTTGATAGGCCCCAGAATTTTCATTGCAATATTTTTCTTATTTGTTAAAGATTCCTCGATGTACCCTTCAGCCACATTACTAGATTTCCATCCACCATGGAGTTTCAAACAGGTAATGTCAGCGCTACGGTCTACCAGCAATGTCGCCTAAGTTCGTCGTAGGCAATGACCAGTGTATTCCTTCCAATTTGGTAACTTTAAATAAGATGCTACCTCTTTGGCTGCTTCTCGAGTTTTATAAATTCCCATTACTATTCGATGGCAGACTCCATCGAATACTATTCGATGGCATTATGGTATCTTAGGAAAAATCTCTGCTCTCCCATACCAGCTGGTCTAAGTAAAGCATATTTTCTGTAAGGATTTATGTATACATCCCCAATGATAGTAAATGATCGTTTCTTGGGAGTTTTACTATCAGGGATTTTTATTAGCAGAGTCGATGCTAAGTCTTGAATATCGTGAACTTTACCAGCTCATCACACCGACAGGCACTAGATATCCCAAATATCAAAATAACCTAAAAAAAACAGGCATGATTTCAAACTTTTAGGCATAAAGTAATTTTACCTTTATACCCAAATATTTTCCATCTGGAGCATTAGACAGGAAATTATAAATTGCTTCTTTAGTTAGGACTTTTGGCTTTTTTGGTATGTAGCCTTCAGTTTGTTTCTTCAAGAATGCACGAAGATGTAAATATTTACTAATATCCACTTCATGTTTAATACTCAATAATGTCCGTAACATACGAGTATTGTGACCACATAGAGACATTTCGAACATTTCATGTTGTTCTTCTGCTTCAGTTCGGTAAAATAAGCTATCAACACATTTTGCGAATAATTGTCCACGTTCTTCTCCATGCACCATTTAACGAATCTTCGGTATTAGGTATGCAACCTCATAAATACTCGCCGATTTTGTAGGCAGTAATCCTTCTATAGCAGCATGCGCTATTTGAGTAATTTCAGCTGGTTCGTGGAGTGTGCACTCCATAATAACACAGTTTTTAACCAATAAAAACTGTAAATGACAATTTCTAATTGTTCTGTTAATTATGATGCTCGTTTTGTATTTTTCACCTTTTTTCTTTAATATATTTTTGAAGAAAAATATTCTTGGGTTTGAAGAGAAAGTAACATGTTTTATTCGGAGATAAATCAACTTTGTGTGCTTCATCTGTTTTTGCCGGCCTCACAAGTTCGACCGTCAAACTTACGACTCACCACACAAAATGTAACTTTTTCTCCTAATAAAACAATATACCATTATTTGGGGTTCTTTTTATTAATTCTCGTAGAATGATCTCTACTTGGCTTCGATTGAAATTGCTCATCAATTAGCAACTTGCCGTATATTATCTGGTACATATGTATCGCATTCGAGTGGAATAGTCAATAGTACCTGTGTCTTCCATCCAGCGAACGAGGCTTAATGCGACATACGTAGATATATTATAATATGTATAACCTATCAAGCAAAAAAATGGATAGGTATCCTTTTAAGCTCTTAAAAAATAATAGTTCTGTTGAATTCCAGGCAAGGTCATCTCAATGAAGATCAGTTGTAAATATTTGATTGTATTAAATGTATGCCAGAAACTATTTGATGTAGTAAATTGATAGGTATGGAGATAGCGGTAAGACCGGCGATGACTGGTGGAAAGTGTCGGTACACGAAACGCTTGCCATTTCCCTGCGTTGATGCCCACCGTTGCGGCCGATAAGAACACGAATGTAATTTTAATAATAAAATCTTGTCAAGATAGCATCGCATGAATTAATGCGTCCAGCGTTTTGGTAGCCCGGACTGGCAAAGATATAAACTAGATAGTCGCCGTGCAGATGCCATTAATCACAAACTGGGGCAGCAGCGAGCCCCGCCACCGGAAAAAGAAACGCAGAAGAAGCAGAAGAGGAGATAAGGCAATTAGTAAATAACTCATTGTCTCCTCGTTTTATTTTCGAAACAGCGGCCGATTTATAACCTAAGCGAAATTAATTGGTTGCGCGCTCGCCCTGATGAAACGTCGAATTACTGCGGCGCTGGATGGTTGATGGTGGATGGTGGATGGTTTATGGTGGAGGCGCGGGGAGGGAAGGTTAATAGACGAGCTGCTGTCAAAAGCAGAAAGGAATCCGTATCGAGTCCCGTGGCCCACGCAGTGACAATATGGCAGAGATAAACAACAAAAATGAAAATTAATTAAAACATGTAGCTCAGTGGCTGCGGAGTGAAATGAATGGCCGTGTGTATAGAGGAGCAGAACAATGAGCGATCTGTGACAATACATGATGGATCTGGAGATGAGATCTAATATTCCGGTCCGACCGGAGAGATAACCGTGGCACTGCGCGGCCCAACAGCACAACAATGAACTCATTTATTTATAAGCGGGTTACACTCGCTCCTGTCGCAACTTAACTAATTATACGCTCGTGGAGATATGATTTTTCAATATGTGAGCCCCACACACTCGCGTACACATAGAAACATATATTTATATATGCCATTAGACAACGGGCGTTTATTTCATAAAAGCCACTCTTTATGCATGCATAACTTATAGATATGTTATATTATATATTCAGTCGCATGTCAATGGAGCTACCGCCGTTCCTCCTTCCTCCGAAGCCTCCACATGCCGACTCTTTATAAACCGCTCAGATGCATCGATAACTCACTCCGTATGACGGACGCGGTGCTTGTTTCAATACAATCTTTCAAATTGTGCACCGATAGCGACTGTTTTGTAAATTTATTGCGCACACAGAGGAAGCGAGAGAAGCGAGACGTAACAAGTTTTATATAAATCCCAAGGGAGATAAATAAGTGTATACCCTCCCGCCTGCCGAAATTTATCAGTCCATTAAACGCGTGCGTTAAATAAGAACTATTATGCGAATCGTAAACGTTTCGCGCTCAATATCACCGGACCGCACTTCGAAAACACGTTTTGCCGTAAAAGATGCTATCTCTGGATTTACACCGGCGCAATGAGTTATTTTATATGAATGCTTTGCCGAGGATGTCGGATATTAGTTAGGAATAAAATGTTTAATTTTCCTCCAAGCCTTTCACGACACACAAATGTCAGTGTACCTACACTGGTTATGACTCTCGAAAGTCCTAACGGTAGAATTTCTCGAAGTAATCAACGTACGAGGGTGGGATGAAAACTGGCAAGCCTTTCACATATGTGCCGGTCGTATCTAAAATATGTATATGCCATTTATAAGTTTAACTCTTAAGTAGTCAATACAAAAAAATGTACATTAATGAATCAAGTAGTTTCTTTGTAGCAGCTGTTGAAAGAACATGAGTTTTGTGTTTTGTTACCAATGGAAAATATTAGGCATCGCGTTGTTATCACATTACTTTTTTATTAACGGTTTGAAAGGATCAGGATATGCAACCGTAAGAAAAATTGGTTGCTGAGTTTAAACTGGGTCAAACGAGCATCCAAGATGAACTCCGCTGAAACCCCAAAATGTGTTACTACAACAGAAATGGTCATCAAAATGCACCATATGGTAATAGAAGACAGGCGACCAATATTCATTGAAATAGTCCATATTATAAAGATCTCAAAATGTTCGTATGCAATATTGTAACCAAAGAGTTAGACATGAAAAGCTGTCCCCGCGGCACTCAACGCGACAGCTATATTATTTTCAGATTTAAAAAAACAAAATGTTAAAAGTTGTGACGTCATTAATGCTTTTTTAAATGACAACCTGTATTTTTTTTTATTTCGGTAGACTTTTTTAATCGGTTTTCAACCATACAACATTTTGAATAGGTTACATAAGAAAAAATTTAAGAAAAACGGCCTTAAAAAAGTAAGATCTGAAAATAATATTATCGTATGCGCAGTAATTTCTATCGTTATCTCCCTTTTAGATATTTTCTCTCTCATATATATTTACGGAGTTTCCAAATATATCCGCTACTTAATTTCCACACTGTATAATTCAAGAAAGAAAGCCTGGTTATTTTTTATACAACTTATTTTTCATCAGGATAATGCAACCGCACACCACCGTCATAGATATGGTTAAAATTCACGAATTAAAGTACAACTAGCTTCCATAATCACTCTACTCGCCCGATCTGGCTCGCTCAACTGTTCGCCAGGCTCAAAATGTTCCTTGGTAGACAGAAATCTTCTCCGGACGAAGAGGTCTAGTGCGCTGTTGACTCTTATTTTGAAGACCTTGAAGAAAAGACCTTCCACGATTGGATCAAAACTTTATAAGAGAGCATGAGTGAACGAAGTGCAATGATCCTTCAGGAGATTATGTTTAATTTATGATTTTGAAAAATAAAAATTCTTTTGAAAACATAAAATAAGTCTTTCAAATAAACATAAAATAAGTCTCTCAAATTTGCTTCTACTACTTTTAACCATCAAAATATATTTGAGAGTGCTTATTTTTTTTATTAAAACTGTTTGAACTTTATCACTTTTTTGCCCAAGAGTATATTTTTTTCAGATTTCTAATGTAATTTTATAAAATTTAATTATTCGCTTCAACCACATAATGGTGGCCTCTAGCAGCAATGATCCGAGCGAGGATAGGTAGGCCACCCTGAATTGGTATATATATATATATATATATATATATATATATATATATATATATAAAGGGTGGCCGACCAATTCTCGTAATGATTGAAATTATTTTCTAGTGTACAGAGTGTACCATAAATCCGGGACACAACATTTAGTCTCATTTTTAAATGGAACTCCCTGTATATTATTTCATTTTTTGATTCTGCTTCATGTGGGCTTCACATATTATTTGCTAAGTTATTCACATTTTAATCAAATTTAACTCAAAATCTTGGACGTGGGAAAAAATTCAACAAAACCTTATTATGGGAGATCAATGAAAGAATCTGGGTATATAAGTACCGAAGTAATGTGCCAAAACATACACAATATTTGGAGTCACGTTGAATACACAGGGTGTTCTGAAACAACGATCGAATTTTGCTATTTTCAAATGGCTAAAACTTATTGAGATTGAACGTTATTTGCCTATTAAAAAGTATTATTTGATTACAGTCCATATGCTACCATTGAATAGCTCATTAGATGAGTACTCAGAATATGATACTATATACAGGGTGTTCCATTTGAAAAAAATGAGTTTTGGCCATTTGAAAATAGCAAAATTGTTTCCTTGTTTCAGAACACCTTGTGTATTCTACGTGACTCAAAATATTGTGTAAATTTTGGTACATTGCTTGGGAACTTGCATACGCAGATTATTTTATTGATCTCTTGTAATAGGGTTTCGTTGAATTTTTTCCACGCCCATGATTTTTCGTTAAATTTGATTAAAATGTCAATAACTTGGCAACGTTCCATCTGGTCCCAAAAAATAAAAATGATTTGTGAAGCCCACATAAAGCAGATTCTATAAATGAAATAATATACAGGGTGATCCATATAAAAAGAAACCAAATTTTGTGTTCCGGATTTATGGTACACTCTGTATACCCGAAAATAATTGTAAAAAGTAACACATCAAGTGTCCAATAACTTCCAATCAGATGTTTTCCTCAATTTTCATTACGCTAGCAGCAATGGTCCGAGCGAGGATAGGTGGGCCACCCTCTATTTAATACTTATAATTTAAAAAAAATTAAGTGTGCGTAGGTTTTCTCGCGATTTTTTTTTTTTTAATCTCTCTCGTGTATACCATTTTATAGATTATTTATAGTTTTGCAACAGAAAAGAATCTGATGTGAGTAGCACATGAGTTTGTCCATGTATTCATTAATGTGATAAATTAAGATTGAAATTAATACTATCAGCCAATTTTGTATACATCAATAACTCTAAACTTTATATTTTCTAAGTCAGATTAGGTTAGTCAGTTAAGTTGATAGTTTTGTATTATCTACAAGTATTTTCTAAGTCAAGCTCAGGTGTAAGTTAAGTTGATAGTTTTGTATTATACCGAGTGGTCTATTTAAATGAAGACATCGAAATATCTTGAAAAATAAGTATCCAATGTTCCAAATGAAAGTAAATATAATTGAGGGGCCCATTTACAGGTACTAAAATTAGATCACCCACACCGAACTTTGAAATCTTAAATGAAAATAATGATTAAAAAAATGTTTCGGTTAAAACTTTCATAGCTTTGTTGGAGAATCCGAATCTGCAATAAAAAAATAGGTGTTCCCATTTAAGATTTCAAAGTTAACCCTGCCTCCTCAAAGGGGGAGGTGGGGGTGGTCTAATTTTAGTACAAGTAAATGGACCCCCTCAATATTATATTACCTTTCATTTGGAACAATTTTTCGTACGATGCTTCTTTCTCTAGATATTCCAATGTTTTCATTTAAATGGACCACCCAGTGTACAAGTAAGTTTCTATTATAATTATCTGAAAACACCTTGTTTCCATCCGTTTTGACACTGAGGGAAATGTGTCATTTTCAGAACAGCGCATGGAAAACTTTTCCCGATTCCGATTTTTTCCGTGCGCTAAATAAAGTACCTAAACTCTGTCCCATTTTTATTTTTAACTAAGTTGGCTCTGTTTGGGTGACAGTATTGTTGGCCAATGTAAAAAGTTACTAGACTTTAGTGACACTAGAAAAATTGGCTATATTTAAAAAAAAGGTTATATTTTATGACGGTGGGCAATGTTGCCATCAAATTGAGTATCTATTGAGAACATAATTTATTTGTTATTTTTATTTTACAACAGCAAATCAGTCAAATTATAAAATAAAATATAGTTGATGATTGGTTTATTCAAAGCATAAATCTAATTGATTAACACATGAATGATTGAAGCAATAATTGAATTATTTTAATTTATGAATTACGCAACTAATTAGGCAATTAGGTTGTTAGAAATCTGACATTAAATAATGCTTTCACTGTCAGATCATTTTTGTTAGTTTTCATGTGTAAAACTTTATAAAATGAAACCACAGTCTTCTTAGTTAAAAACAAGAATGGCATAGGGTATACCCAATAATAAATTATAATAAAAATAATAAAGAATAACAAGAAGTATCGTTCATTACACATCCAGAAATGGACTTTTTCGTGCTTGCATGACTTCCCGTGTTCGCTTCACCTCACACGGGAATTATCACGCGCACACGGAAAAATCCTTATTTTCAGACTCATGAATATACAGTGTGTTCGATAAAAAGGGCCCAAGAGTGTAGTAACTTCATTTGTTATTTAATCATCAACAAACCAAATATATTATTAAATGGGACAGTCTTAGCTACAAGTTGGTGAAAAAAAACCATTTTTAAATACCTTCATTTATTTGTTGTGACGCCACCAACATCTTTTTAAATGGCTCGGTATAATGTTTTTGCCGTATTCTTGTAGAGCATTTCAAGTATTTTTCATCGGCCTGAATTTTTAGTATTGTTATACTATGAAATGTTTGCATGAAGTGTGAAAAACTGATTTGAGGTAGTAGGCTATTAAATCCTAAATTCTCGGGAATAAACAATTGGTGATAATAATAATACATAAAAAAAGATCACAGACGTCGGTTTGTCAAATTGGACGTACACTAACGCATCTGTTAGCACGGTTGACCATATTTTAAGAAAACATAAATTACGTCCTTGTAAGGAGCATTACATCTTTATAAGTTACGATATTAATTTACTTTTATTAATTCATTTCGTAAACCTAGTTCATAATTTATAACTAAATAATGCTGCAAAACGAATAAACTTATTTTAAGCTTATTTCATTACTATCACCAATTGTTTGTTCCAGAGAATTTCGGATTTAACAGCCTACTAGCTCAAATCAGTTGTTTTACATTTTTTGCAAGTATTTCATAGTATAGCCCTACAAAAAATTTAGATCGGTGAAAATTACTTAAACTGGTTCACAAGAATATACCAAAAAAATTATACCTCGCGACTTAAAAAAATTGATGGTGACGTCACGACAAACAAATGAAGGTGTTTAAATTTTTATTTTTTTTACCAACTTGTAGCTAATATTGTCCCATTTAATAATATATATGGTTTATTGATGATTAAATAACATATGAAGTCGCTACACTCTTGGGATCTTTTCATCGAATACACTGTATATAATATTCGTGTAACTACAAGGTGACCATACAAACTCTCCATTAAAACTTTATGCAATTCACGATAAAATAAAAATCATCCAAACTGATAACGGATACCGTTGTTCTCAAATGAAATACTTTCAGCCTTCTAAAACTTGAACGTACATTTACAATACAATGTACATACCATTGAGTATTGAAAACCAGAGTGACGTAAGTAATTTTTTTGTTTCAAATAAGTTCAAAAATGTACCTATAAGGGACAATATTCCATGTATATTTCTAGACTTACTGAATGTAAAAAAATGTGGTGTAAGCCCATTTTTCGGCTTTTCAATGGCTCAATTATTTTTTTTTTCATAAAGACTTTTTGAAAAATTGCTTCAAATTCTCCTTTATGTTATTTTCTGAAAATTCTAAAAACATTCTGGTATTATTTTTATAGAGTACTTCTTTAAAATATTTCAAAATTTCAACATTTTGGGTAATTTTCATTATTTGTAACATTTGTTGATATAATGTTAACATTCCGATAATTTAAATGTTTTTGTTAACATTTTGAACGTTTTAACTCTTTCAATAGTTTGATTGCATATTCTAGAATTTGTCATAAAATATGTTTCAATTTCTGAATTTCTATTTACAACTTACATATTTTGACATTATAATAAGCTTTACTGCAATTATCTCGGTTTTGGTTTATTTGGAAACATTGTGAAGTGCAGTGAAAGCACCTTAGTAAAGTTTTTCCAGATTTAGTGGCATGTTTCACAATTTTAATAAACATTTCTGAAACTTCTAGTAATTTATCGTTGCGCTCGTTAACTTGTTTCGATTAAATTTTTAGCAATTTGAATACATTTTCTACAATTTATATAAATATTTTGCAATTTTGTTAAATACGAGTATTATTATTCGTTATAGTTCTAGAATTCTATGTGTTGATATCTATGTACAGCAGCTAAAAAATAGATCAGGACCGCCCACAATTTACGAAATTCCTATGTGGCCCTTCTACCAAAAAGTGTTAGGACATCTGCTTTACACTGAGGGTCGAACTCGGGACCTGAAATAAGATATAATTCAATTGATTTTATGTATAACAAAAATATTCTAATAGGTGTATTTGAATTGTGTAGACGGTTGGTTCTTAGTTGATTGTAATATTAATGATTTTCTAGAAAAACAATTACGAAATGAGTAATAGGCATCCCCGCTGAATCCCAATCTATCCCGTCTATTCAACCTCACGCACAAAAAAAAACTCACGTGAGAGAAAGACGGCCCCCCTCGCGAACGTAATGAGACTCATTAAGAACTATTGTTGCATTTTGTCTCTGGTGGACCACTCCTAACTGCGGCGGACCTTAAATTGATTTTAAAATGATTAATGATCGCCTATCGATCCATCCATCAAGCTCCTAAGTGGCAGCATTCACCGTACCACAGTGGTGACTCGTGCTGTATCAATATTTATAGATTGAACATATACGCACACACGTGCGTGTAGATAGAGGAACCTGGAGATGGATAGTGTCCACGACAAAACACAATGATAACGACCAGCCATTGTCGTTCCGTTTTTTTGATAACGAGCGTGCGTGGGGCACGACTAATAATTACAAAACGGAACGTTGTGCAATCTGAGCCCGGTTCGGTCGAGTAGTCCGGGTGACGTAAATTGTTAAAAATGATCGTGTCACTGTCGGATTATCCGAGCTTTCCAAGCCGTTTCGGTCTGTCATTAATGACCTACTTCCAACAACTGGTATTAAACCTGTGCATTAAACATGTAATGATACTATGTCAATGTTTATTAACTTATCTTATCCGTCTCGTGCAATTTAGTCCTTTACATTTTTTTTCACGTCTAGAAACTCTAATCAACTGGAAGAAAACCTGTAATATTAATAGTTAATAATTTATGTAACAATAATTACATAAAACTGCCCCTAATGTAACGATGTGACGTGGCACTATTAGATTTAATCGCAACAATGAACTAGAAGTCGTATAGTTAAAAATCATCTCCTTCCGTAGGGTCTGCTGAAGAAAACTTCTGAAAACTGCAATGCAACAAGACAATTTTGTTATGCACAATAATTCATTTATGTTTGACATTGTTTGAACCATCCAGACGGTTTAGTTGCGGTGTCTATCGTAACGGTAGCGACGAAATAAACAATAAAAATCAGTTGTTTTAAAGATTAGCTCTATTAATAATTATTCTAATTCGTGTTCTAAGAGTGTATAATTATTCAAAATGAGTAGCGGAAACATATATAAAAGATTCTATACAAAATAAAATTATTTATTGCCATTTCAATTGCAAATAAATTGTTCCGTCTTCAGCAGATCCTACGGAAGTTGCCAATAATACAACGTGTGCAGTAAACTTGAACATTTACGACATTGAAGATCCAGAACTGAACACTACGATAACTGACAGCATTGGATCTGGCATAAATTTGACTCACTGCAATATCGGCACTTTCTATTTACATGTAGTAGGTTCAAAATAGTTTTCGTATGTTATGTATAATAAAATTATAAATGTAGGTTGAATAATTGACAAATTATTTCAACATTTGTTTTATGTTTTAGAACGAAAAAGACTTTGTCGTTCTACATACATATTGGCGTATACAGGGTTATTCAAATTCGATTACCACTATGGGGATATCGGAAACGGTAAGATATACGAAGTCGGTTAAATTGGGGCAAAGTTGCGTAATCACATGGGGAACAATATTCAATAAAGATAATTAAAAAAATTTCAATGGTTGCTGAAATTGTGCAAAATCTTATTTATTTTTTCCTGTCGTTACTTGAAGACATATTAAAAATTTATAAATACATCTTCATTGCCACTTTTTCTCGTCTACAACATGGGAATTTTAGATTTTGGATCAGACGTTTCGAGTGAGTGCAACCGTCATCAAGATTAAATTTATAAATACGGACCTGCAATTTTTCTTTTTCTTTTGAGTTATACTCGTCTATACTGTTACAATGATGTGCAACACTTGAGGTTTTAATAACGTTTTAATTCGAAAATAAATCAAAATCTACAATTATCACTAAACTGGATTTAAAAAATGAAAATATAAACTTGAGTGCCATAAAAACAGTTTAAAATGGGAGACAATAAAACTGAACATTGTTTACTGTCAAAGGTGCTTAGTTACTTCTTAAAAATGTTTTCTAACGAACACAAAAGAGATATGTTAAGAATTTACTATCATTGTAAGAGAAACTCTGCACGAGCAAGTGAAAACTATTTACAAGTGTATCCCGAAAAACCCCAGACAACTTTGTTAAAAACATTGGATTACAATTTAGGGCAGTATGGATCTTTCAAGAAACCCAGAGTGCCTTATGGAAACCGTGTTTTGGAAGATGAAATGGCGATGGTTCTGCAATAGGTAGCTAAAAAATTGCAAATACGTATCGTTATCTAAAAATCTGGTATTTAGTGTAGATAAGAAACGATCCATCGAAGTCGACCAATGAAGTAGCAGTTACTTTGAATTTGCCACAAACAAAAGTCTGGCGGATTCTTAATAAAAGAAATAATTTTAAACCCTACAAAATTCACATTTCCCAGAGTTTATTTCCTGGTGATGGTAATTTACACTATAATTTGGTCAGATGAATGTAAGTTCACAAATTGTGGACTTTTTAATAGAAAAATGAACACATCTGGTCAATAGTCAATCCACCAACAAATTCCGAAGTTAGTTAGAATCCAAGTTAGATTTAGTAATAAATAATAATGTTTGGGCTGGTCTGTTGGGAGACAGAATTATAGGACCGTTCCTCTATCAGGAAAAGCTCAATGCGGAGAGATATTTGACGCTTCTCAGGGAGGAATTAGAAGAATTTATCATGGAAATACCTCTCCGTCGACTAATTTAATATGGTTGCAGCAAGACGGGGCTCCTCCACATAATTCTAGGACAGTTAGGGAGTATCTAAATGAGCAATTTCAAAATAGGTGGATAGGTAACCGTAGACCTATCGAATGGCCAGCTAGGTCGCTAGACTTATCGCCGTCAGATTTTTTATTTGTGGGGCATGTTAAAAAGTAAAGTTTATCGCAGAGTGCCAAATAATATTGATGAACTTCGGGCAAACATTTTAGAAAGTTTCATGAGTGTAAGGCAGCGTGATATACAACGAGCAGTGAATAATATTCGACGCAGAGCAGCCCTTTTCATTAGAGAGAATGGCAATATATTTGAACATTTATTATAAAATTATCATTCATTATTATAACACCTAAAATTTGCATTCAATTGTTAAATTCTATTTAGTAGTAATATTAGTATTAAATGTACTGTAAATGTAAATGTATGTATTTCTTGTTAAAAACTTAGTGTTGCATAAGATGCAATTTAACGTTTATAATAATGTCTCCGATTTTAAACTGTTTTCATGGCACTTTTATTTATTAAATCCAGTTCAGTGCTAATTGTAGATTTTGATTTATTTTCATATTAAAACGTTATTAAAACCTCAAGTGTTGTACATCATTATAACAGTATAGACGAGTATAACTCAAAATAAAAATAAAAATTGCAGGTCCGTATTTAAAAATTTAAACTTGATGACGGTTGCACTCACACGAAACGTCTGATCCAAAATCTAAAATTCCCATGTTGTAGATGAAAAAAATGGCAATAAAGATATATTCAGATTTTTTTTAATATCTCTTCAAGTAACGACAGGAAAAAATAAATAAAATTTTGTAAAATTTCATTTTTTTTTATCTGAGCAATCATTGATTTTATTTTAATTATCTTTATTAGATATTATTCCCCATATGTTTACGTAACTTTGCCCCAATTTAACCGACTTCGTATCTCTTACCGTTCCGATATCCCCATAGTGGTAATCGAATTTGAATAACCCTGTATACTAGGGTGGAACGAAATAAAGGTAATTTTTTTTTCCATTGTTTTCCATGGCTGAGCAATTAAAAGTTGCTCGGTAAAAAAGTATCTTGAGGGTCCGCAAACACTTTAAATTTTCTCATTTCTCTCAATTAATAACCAGTTTTTTACTACCAACTTAATTTTTTCTTACCTTTTTTATCAAGGAAGAGTGGTTAAAAGTTGCCTTTTGTACTTAATATCATGTAAAAAAAACCCTGATGAATAAAACAATATCTTGTGGATCCGCAAGAACTTGAATTTTTTTTTCAATTATACTTCACTACTATGATTTTTATGTACCCTATACCAACCAACCTGCTAGATGTATATTTTATACTTATTAATAGGGGCCTTTGAACACTTATACAATATACAGGTTTTAAAAATAGACAATAAAATGTAATTGAAAAGTAATGCAGTTTATTAAACTAAAAACTAAACATCGATAGGTAACTTATACTTAAAATTATAAAGTTGTCATACATTAAAATATTTTTTTGACTCTAATGATGGCATGGACTTCTACTTCGACTCTACTTTAGCCATAATGTGGCAATCTCTGTTGCAGCTGCCACAAACTGCAGAAGATGTCTCTGTCACAAGCTTGACCGTTCTTTCAACCGCTTGAGTGTGACATGGTAATTGTGTAAATTCAAGAGAAAGTCCGTCCGGCAAGCACCCAGCCTTTTCTAAGAGACCTTTTAGTTCGTCTTCATTTGTATGTTTAGTAAGTGGGATCTCTATGATTTCTTGAGCTTACCATGATATTATATCAATATAGTCTTCGGCGTTGAAGTTTATTATAGGAATTTGGAATTTTCTGACGCCACCACTATTGCGGACTAATGTTCTTGCCTTTAGGATACGTCGTAAACCCAACTCACGAATATGTCTCCTCTTATTTTTTAGAAGCCCAAGAAGTAAATTTTCTGGCGAGGCAAAGTAGCCATTTTTGGATATTAGGATCGACAACATTTAGAAACTCCTGAGGAAGGTAGCACGAAAACTTTACGAACCTCCATAGGTGCTGACCGCCGTAAGTGCAAGATGGTTGAAGTTTCACATTTAACCAAACTGATGCGTAGACTTTCATTACATATTCTGATCAAATTTTCAAGTTATGAGAAGGGTTGTCGCTGCTGACGTACAGACATAAAATGCGGTTAGCTTTAGTAAGCCATCATGCATGTGATAGCTTCCCTGGGTTTTTCTTTACCAGATCTTCTGAACACTCTCCTGTGGAAATGGCGTGGTAAATCTCTAGCAAATATTTCTGATCAGTGCTCAAATCTTGTGTGACTTTCAAATAGGGAAGGTTACCTTCGATTGATGAAAAACCTGTAATTTCAAGCTTTTCACACTCATCTCCTGTCTTGCCAATTTCGCCTGAGTAGGTTCTAGGTCCAGTAGTTTTTCCATCCAGAAACTGATACAAATGACGCAAAGGAAGTTCATTGCAATGAAACATACAAATCATTCATTGCAATGGCCCTTTCAGTTTGAGTAGAGAAAGTTCAAGTAGATAAAGTATACTTCCCTTGGCCCCAGTGTTGGTAGCAGTCCCATCGCAACCAATTGTTGTAAGATTTTCAAGACTCATACACTTTCCGTCGAAAAATTCTAGGATACTAATAGTAGTAAAAGTAATATTGAGGGAAAGTAGTCAGTCTGAGGTGCAATATGGCCCAAAAATTGCAACTCTGATTCTTCTATAACAGAAATATGTTTAGTTATGGTTTCTCCAGAGTACTTTTCTCCTCTTTTCTTCTGAATGATAGTTGAGTCCTTTCTGCCATCAAAATAAAGTGCACGGATTGCTCTTTAGCCTACTCTCGAAACAACTTGATCTCTGTGTCTTCTTAATTCTCTCCTAATCTTCATCCTGTCGATAACCTTTTCTCTGTCGGTCTGGCATATTACACCAACGTCTTGCATAGAGCACTATCAATGCTTGCTGCTGCTCTGTCTGATACTCCTGCTCCATCACAGATGGAGGCCAATGATAGGAGTTTGATCCTCATCTATGAGGTAGATGGCTTTGTTGAGAAATGCAAAACTGACTTGACACCCTCCTCAAAATCCGATTCCGATTCACTGTCGGACATTTCTGTGATACTTTCTTTTCCTTCTTTTTCCTCTTCTCTATTTGATTTTTCATCTTCAAACAACACTTTTCGGCTCATCAATTTTTGCCGATCTATTTCCTGTCTAATTGCTCTGGCTTCCATTTTTTTAGTAACAGCTCTATCAATACTTCCTATAAACATATTTATCTGGGTCCTCTGGTCGGTCAAAAAAATCCTTTCAGCAAAGGGAACCTTCTTACATTTGTTACACTTGCATTGTTCGATATTAACACACTTGCAAGCAGCGATATCGAACAGGTTTTTTTTTTAGTTTTCTTTGAACTTTCTCAGGTTAGATTCATACTTGGTAGTCCCTTTTCTACTTGGTGCTTTTTGAATCAGCATGTACCTCCCGTGATATACTTTTATTTTTTCAACAATTTTTTTTAAGCATAATCGGAGCTGAAGCTCTGTTCCAGATAATTTCTATTTGGGGTACAAATAATTTAAGAATTTCACTCACTGTTGGTTGCTTCGGCTGCATTGTTCTTAGTTCTTGACGAATGTGAAGGTAACATCTCATAACATCTTTGTAAGTTGGAAGTTATCATCCTTATATTATTATTTAAACCTTTTGGGCCACCGAAATTAGGACACACAACTTTATTTCTGGTTTGAATTTAACTAATAGACTTTTTTTATTTATCAAAGTAAACAGAAAAACAAACAAAACTATTAATTCTAATCAACACTGGAGTATAGCATGAATATGAATAGCACCATAGGTAAAACCACACTGAAGCAGACTGAACAGATGTACTCCGAAATACAAATTAAGGTTATAACACAAAGCAAATGATGGGATAGTTAAAAGAAATAGTTTGCGAAGGTAGATAGGGAAGATGGGTTTTTAATGAGAAAGAGAAAAAAATCGTCAAAATCGTAAAAATTACAGCTTTTGCTGAACCTTCAAAACTATTCTGACAACAGCCAAATTTTTTAAGAGTGTTTTGTGTTGCAAAAGGCAACTTTTTTTTACCCTGCCTAATCAAATTTTAAATATTGTTTTTTTCGTTCCACCCTAGTATATACTCCTGTGGAGTTTCGCCACTTCCATAGGAGGTTTGTAAATTTATTTGGTTGGATTAGTCCCTTCATCCATCATTTATTTTGTGTGATCTCTTTCCACGCTTTTCGGTCTTTCGTTTTCTCTTCCCATTTGACGATGCCAATTTTTCGTAAATCCTCCGTCACTTGCTCTATCCATGTCTTCCGCGGTCTTCCTATCCTTCTCTTATTCATTGGTTTACATCCCTTTTTTTGTGGCATCGTTCACTTCTCACTTCTTCTTTTTTTCTCCATATATGCCCTAGACATCTTATCCTGTCTTGTTTTATAATTTTTACTATTGTTTCCCCTTGTTTCTTCTGTTATTTCTCTGTGTGTCCTTCTTCTGAAGATTCCATCATCTAGCCTTTGTGGTTCGAGTATGGCTCTCATGATATTTCGTTCGAAAACCTCCAATCTATATTCGTCTTTTTGTGTTAATGTAAGTGTCTCCGCGGCGTACATATAATTGGCCTTATTAGTGTCTTATATCTTAATCTTTGTGTTTTTGCGTAATTGTTTAATTTTGATTATTGTTCGTATATTTGCATAGAATGCTTTGTTGCCTGCTATTAACTTTTCCTTAATTTCGTTGTCATTTCTACCTTCGTGTTATATGGTTACTCCTAGATACCTGAACACTTTGGCGCATTAAGAGACGTTTTCTCCTATTATTAGTTCTTTTCGTTGGGTTGTGGTCATTATTTTTGTTTTCTTTGCATTGATTTCTAACCCAATATCCCGGCTTTGTTTAATTATTTCTTCAAGTCTTTCCTTTAATAGTGACTGCTGCTTTGATACTAATGTCAGGTCATCTACATAGGCTACAAGTTGTGGTCATTATTTTTGTATTCTTCGCATTGATTTCTAACCCAATATCCCGGCTTTCTTTTATTATGTCTTCAAGTGTTTCCTTAAATAGTGACTGCTGCTTTAATATTATTGTGAGGTCATCTGCATACGCTACAAGCTGTGTTCCTCTGTTTGTAATTGAACCTTTGTTTATGTTTCTTACAACATGGTCTATTGCCATTGTAAACAATGGTGCTGATAAAGTATCGCCCTGTCTTATGCCTTTGGTAATTACGAATTGTTTTGTCTTGCCTCTTCTAGTTGTCACTGTTGCTTTAGTTCTTGTTATTATTAGTTCTAGGAGTCTATTTATCTTGTCAGGTTTTTGAAGCTTTTGTATGATGATAATTATTTTCGGTCTATACAATGAGTCAACGGCCTTTTTGAAGTCTATAAACATAAGGTATGCATTTAGGTTGTATTCATTTGTTTTTTCAATTATTTGCTTTACTATGTGTATGGCGTATGTTGTTGATCTGCCCTTGAAAACCCACATTGGTATTCTCCTATTTTGATGTATTTCAGTAGTTGTTTATTTATTATTGCTGTTAGTATTTTGTAGGCTGCATTTAATATCGTTATGCCCCTATAATTATAGCATTGTCCGATATGTCCACCTTTGAAAATTGTCACAATTCGTCCATTTTCCCACTCTTCTGGCATCTCTTCTCCTTCCATATCGCCTTTATTATGTTGTGCAGGAATTTGCATAGGCTTTCTCCTCCATACTTTATCATTTCATTACTGATCTCGTCCTTGCCTGCAGCTTTTCCGTTCTTCAGTGACTTTGTCGTTTCTCTTACTTCTTCAATTGTGGGGACTTTTATGTTGTTTGTGTTACTTTGTGATTCCGTGGGTCTGGTCATGTTTAAGTTTTTCTCTGTAAGCATGTCTTCAAAATATTTCCTCCATTTTTCTTTATCTTCTTCATCATTTTCGGCCATTGTCCATTGCGTTTTTGGTGGTATTTCTATTCTTTGCACTCAGTGGGTTTATTTGCTTGTAGAACTTTCTGCTATTGTTGCTTTTAGTCTCCGATTCTATTAGTCCTAATTGCTTAACTAGCAATTCATTTATTTATTTTTTTACTACCTTATTTGTTGAATTTTCTCTTGTTTTCTTCAGTTTGAGTCCACATGTATTTCGCCCATGCTTCGACTTTCTCGCCTACAACTTCCGTACATTTTTCATTCCACCAGCTTTTATTCGGTGCTAATTTAGTTGTTCCCAAGACACTATCTCCCGCATTGTATATTCCATTTTTTACCTACCTCCATTGCTCTTTTATATTATTTAGCGGTTCAGTTTCTCCTAACTCCTTCTTTAATTTTTGTTCGTATTGCATTCTTGTTTCTTCGCCTTGTAGTTTTTCTACACACCACCATGATTTTTCAGTTTTCTTCCTTTGTTTTAGTATTCGCTTCTGTTGTATTTTCGCGACTACCATATAATGGTCTGTATCTGCACATGGTTCGCGTTTAGTTAATACGTCCTGTATTATTGCTTGTATTTTCTTTGAAATTAGTACATGGTCGATTTGGTTTTCGTAATTTCCATTTGGGGCTCTCCATGTTGCTTTCCTTCTTTGGTCATGTGTGAATTTCGTGCTGATTATATATAGTCCAGCTGCTGTGCCAGGTTGCATATCCTTCCTCCATTGTTATTCGTTGTTTCGTGTATCGTTTGTTTCACCTGCTACCTCGTTATTGTAGTTTTCTTTGCCAACTTTGGCGTTTAAGTCTCCGACAAGTAGTATTGTGTCTTGTTTTTGTATTTTTTGTATGTTTTCTTCTATTTTATCGTACATCTTGTCGTTTTCTTCCGCGTCTGTATTTTCTGTGGGGGTATATGCATTAATAATTGTTGTTTTATATGGTTTTGTGTTTATCCTAATATACGCCAATCTTGAGTTTATTGGGCTGTATTATATTACTTCGTTTTCTAGTTTTAAGTTGATAACAAAGCCTACCAGATTTTTTCCTTGTTTTTCGCCTCCAGAGTAGTACATTATGTACTTGTTTTTCTTTACTTGACCTACTCCTTTCCATCTCCTTTGGCGTTCTAGTACATAAAAATACTTCGCAGCTAGGTGACAAAAATACTCACTTTGTCAACTGAAAATTCAACGTAAATGTCAAGTTTTGATTTGACAGTTTTCGAAAAATTGTTTTTTTCCACTTCCTACATGGTAAGTACAATCTTGTGACATTGATTTGATGGAAGTAAGCCCCACTTACCGATAAAGCTTTGGTTACTATGAACAACGGGAGGTAAGTAAAAACTTACCTCCTTCAGGGAAGTAAGTAAAAAGTTTTCTGTAGCATTCTTTCTCTGGCACCACTCATTAAAACACATAAGGAAGTATAATTTCAAGGCTTACTACACCAAAATGGTCGAAATGTATTAGCAAGCTTTTTTTTCTGAATAACTACAATAGAAACAATACTGTGATGTAAATAGTTGAATTCGTAGTAGGAAATGCTATCTAATGCAGGGTGTACATTTTTTACAGGCCATATAAAAAAATAAAGTTAATGATAAAGGTAATGAAAGTTTGTGAACGCTATCTTGTAGAGCTAAAAATGTTGCAATGAGAAAGTGCTTTTGGTTTTCTTATACCTTTTCAAATAAATTGTCGAATATCTCCGGAAGTAAGCGGATATTTCTGGTTTTCTCAAACGGATATTACTGACCACCAAATTGCGCAACTTTTTTTAATTTAACCGCCTTTGTAACTTATACGGTTTTCGAGATCACCATACTGTTGATCCTTATCTTGGACACCCTGTATAATTGCCATGATGGCGTCTAATTCAAAATTTAAAAATAACTATTTCCATAAATGCTGTATATGATCTTTATCGAGTTAAATTTTAACGACAAATATATATATATATATAAACAATCTTTATTGGGCTATCGACCCCATGGGGTCTTTCCGCCCTACCTAACAATACATTACATTCTACGTACATTACATTATACATTACATTACATTACATATTATATAACATTACCTATATGTGATTCATGAGTGATTGTTTTGATAGTGTGAAGAGAGTGTTATGAAGTGTAATATGATTCATTAAGCGTTTTGGTCGGATGTAATTTTGTAGTTCGTTTGTTTAGTCTTTTAATACATAATTCGTCGAGTATTGTCCTATTATCCTGTTTTTGTTGAAATTTATTTCGTAGTTTGTCCAGTCTTTGTTGGATGGGTATGATTTTGGTGATCTTGTATAAATTTATGTTTGATATGTTATGAAGATGATTGTCCTTATGTCTTAATTTGGTGAGAAGTCTTAATGTCTTCCGCTCAGTTACGTCCGTAATTCGTTTGCAGGTGTTTCTTACATGTTTTAGTATGATCAGGCCGTAGTCAATCATGGGCCTGTAGATGGATTTGTAAATTTTTGTTGCGGTACTAATGGATATCCCTCTTCCTCCATATGTCAGACATCTAAAATGTTTTGCTCGTTTTTGTATTTCCGTAACGACAAATATTATTAGGGATTATTGAAAAAAATTATTCTCACTCTGTAAAACTGCATTCTATTTAATTACTTCCATTGTTGTAAATAATTAAATCTAGGACAAGAATTTGATAGGTGATGTTTGGCACACGTGCATCTTATTTAAATTAACATTTGTTTTTAGTCGATGATAATAATAAAATTAGTAATAATCTGTATTTTCCAAATCCGATTTTCTAGTACTTATTTGTTTGTTATTTCTGCCAGAAACCCATACCTATATTTTAAATTTCATTACTTTATGCATAATTACTGTATACATTCAAAGATCATTATCTGTTGCGTTACTTTAATATTTCATTGTGATTTCTGGCTTGTAAGTACTGCAGTCTTGCGTTAAGAGGCGCATTGTGACGGTCTTTCGCACAATTTAAATGTAAAGTCGATGTGCATTTTGTTCGTTTTGTAGTCGTAAATCCGCCTCGCGTACGTCTTGTTCTGTTGCAATTTCCGCTCGGAGAGGCGGAAATGAAAACTGCCGTCTGCATGCGCGCTTACACTTTTTGTGCTTTTTTCTTTGTTGGATCTTTGCAATTCCGCAATAAAGCGAGATAAGGCCGTTATTATCAAAACTTTATAAAAATAGTTAAATGAGGTATAACATATTTTGAGGTAAATTGCCGTTCTAATAAAAACAAGTACCTAATGAGGGAGTCATATTTAATATACAGTGAGTGGTTAAAGTATAGACCAATTTATTAAAAAAATCTCATAATAATGTATGTAATAATTCAAATAGAATTTTTAAATATCAATTAGAATTTGAAATTTGTTTTGCTGAATGTTTTGATATTTTTATGGACATTTTATGATTGGTAAAGAATTGATTAAATCATTTTTCTATTTTTCTATTTTTACTTATATTTCAAATATTTATATTCTATTTAACAAACAAAACCACGCTGAAAACTTACCTATCGTCAAAGGGGTTCTACAATATAGAACAATGTTTGTCAGGTAAATTCGATGACCTTGTCAATTAATTTTTTTAATATGTTATTTGCACCCTTTTAATATGTTTAATGTAAAGATGAACCTGTTATCTTTATTTTATATTTAACTTTAAGAAATCTGTATTTTAAATGGTATTTATTTTACTCGACGAATGTAAACCAATGTTATAGCATGAATAAATTACTTACTTACTTATTTACCATACTATACTAGAATACTAGATATACACAAATTCTCAATTTAATTTTTGCAGATTTTTTTAGTAATTCTTGTATTGTAATTTTATAGTATATTATTAAGTATCGCATAAATTTGATAACTTCGTTCAAATTCATTTTCTAGCAAAAATCTCAAAGGGGTCTAACTATTTTATTTAAATGACGTTATACTTCACCATTTTCATCTTGTTACGTCATTTGTTTTTAAAGTTATGACGTCATCGATATTTTTTTAAATGACAACCTATATTTTTTATTATTTATTTCTTTGAAACTTTTTTATTATCAATGGTATAAAATTTTCAATGTTACATTTGAAAAAAATTGAGAAAAAGTGGCTCAAAATTCCAATCTTAAAAATTCCATAAATTTTGAGAATTACTCTAGTTTCCTTACAAAACAACGTTATATTTTAAAAAAAGGTCTTAATTTCTAAATATCTACTTATTAGAATTTTAAAAAATTATTAACCAGAAACAAAACATTCATAAAAATTGAAAAACAGTCTTAAATTTTAAATTTGCCAGATAATATACAGGGTCATCACTTTAAACAGCTAATGTAATATAAACCGTTATTCTGTGCCAATGATTGTAATTGTTGGGCCTCGGGTACGATACGAGCGGTGAGCGGCTGCAGCGAGCGGCAGACCGACAAAACAAACGTTTGTTCACGATTTGAATACAGCGTGCTAAGAAAATTTGGCTTGGCGCTTGCCGCTTGGCGCTTGCCGCTTGGCGCCTGCCGCTTACCGCTGCTGATAAATATTAATACACACCGTTCGCAGCACACCACTCACCACTCGTATTGTACCCGAGGCCTTCGACGTTTTCTTCCTTAATGTTATTCAATTTATTTTTTTGTTCTAATAACCATAGGCCTACATGGCCTGTTGTGCAATTAATAAAAAATAAGTAATTTAAATTTGAGACAGTGTTTCTCAATTTTTTTATGTGTTTTTGCTCTGTTCGTTAACTACAGGGTGTCCCACGCTAATGGACCATTAAAAGTTTATGGAGTTCCCGTTAAAATAAAAATTTGAAAAAAGGTCCAAATATGGTTAATTGTGTTCTCCTCAGGTGAAACACTTTGAACCTTCTATCATTTCCGGTTCTTCCGGAAGTAGCCATCAACTTTTGTTTTAAAATGGGCAAACACCCTATATATTATTATGTTTTTCGCTTCCCCGTTCAATTTGAAACATATTTTTTTAGAGATGTATGTATACCTATCTTTTTTACTTTGTGAGATAAATAAGATAAAATTAAAATTAAAGATTTTGACCTAACAAGACCAACACAAATTTTACAAATAGATACTAACGGAAAATGTATCTCTAATTGTACCTGAAGGGCAGTGTTGTAATGTATCTAGATACATGTGTCTAGATACAGTATCTAGATACATTCTTGTTCGAGTACCTAAATATGTATCTAGATACATTTTTTCTAAAGTATCTGTATCTGTATCTAGATACCAAAAAAATCTATCTGTTACAACACTTCTGAGACGTACCTCTATGACTAATATATTTTGCAGCTGAAAATTTTGACTATTAGCCATTCACAAATGTCATTACTTAAGTGCCCATTCAAATTACATACTTTTTATCTCATAGAACAATTGGCATGACAATTTACTACAAAAAAGTATTTTACAAGTATATTCTCGAAATACGTAGTTTTTGCAATATTTCGAAAATTCTACATTATGTAATTTCACGTATGCTGTGAAACATACAGTCCGGTAACATAATCACATTGAGGGTTCTATTTAAAAAAAAAACAAAAGTTGATGGCTGGTTGATAGTGATAGAAGGTTAAAAGTATTTTACCTGAGGAGAATAGAATCAGCCATGTTTGGATGATTTTTTTAAAAAAATTATTTTATCTTGAACCCCATAAACTTTTAATGGTCTATGAGCGTGAACCATGAGTCCCTCTATATCCATTCTGCAAATTTAGGGAATTTTTAATATTTGAATTTTAAGGCACTTTTTCTCATATTTTTTTTGTTTAAATGTAATATACTAAAATAATGAATAATAACAAATATAGGTTGTCATTTAAAAACTATAAAAACATAACTTTAAAAACAAATGACGTAACACGATGGATGAAAATGGTGTAGTATAACGTCATTTAATTAAAATCGCTATACCCTTTCGAGATTTTAATTCGATAATTTTTCCAGAAAATTAATTTTAACGAAGTTATCGAATTTATGCATTAGGTACTTTATTTCCACACTGAATAATATTAAAATACGGCAGAATAAATTTAATGATGATAAGTAATGTATATTTTCTTCTTAGAATCTTAATGTAATTAATGTCTCCTACGAAGGTTGGCGATCCTTTTGGCTGATTTAACTTTAGAAACTGCAACTCGAATAATGTTTAAATGAATACGATTCAATTTGCATAAAATCGTACAATAATAGATTACTTTACGCCGATTTCTCTTAATTTACTGACAATTGCAGAAAACTTGTAATCGTTTAGTAATTCTTAGATGTTTATGTTTATAGAAAATTCGTTTTCTAACTGTAGGTAAATCTTACGAGATTAATGAGAAACAAGCAATTTGGAGATTCAATGCTATTCAGCATTGGGGCAACAAGGTGCCCCACAACTTTATGGCATTTAGGAGCATGGCAAGGCAAAATTAAATGAAAATGACAACAATTTATATATATATATATATATATATATATATATATATATACACTGCGCGACAAAAGTCTGGGTTCACTAACAATTTTTCCGATTTTTCGTCCTATTTTTTTTTTTTTCAAATAAACCAAAATGTTAATGTTTGTTTATCAAAAAACAAGTTTAATGACGTAGTCGCCAAATGCATAGCCGTACAATTTTTAAGATAGTGCATGTTTTCCTTCTAACGTGCCTTATTCAGATTTTTGAGATTTTATTAACAATTAAGTTGGTGTTGTCATGGATTTGTTTATCATGCTTCAAATGTTGCTGGCAAGTGTCAGTGTGTGCTGAAATTTAGTTTTGAGATCAAAATGCCGATATCTCCAGTAAGATGTGCACGGATAATTGCCCACATTGAAGAAGGACATAGCCAGAGAGAAGCAGGCCGTAGGTATGGAGTTTCTCAAAACGGGGTCCGAAGGATTTGGCAGAGGTATGAGGAAGATGGTCTACTAACAGCCAGAGCACGGTCAGGAAGACCAAGAAAAACTAATGCTCAAGATGACCGATTTATGTTGTTACAATCTTTGAGAAATCGCACTGAAACTGCAACAATTAGAGCTAATGAGCTTGCTGCAGTCAGAAATGTTCAAATATCGGCACGTACAGTTCAGCGACGACTTCGAGAAAATAATCTAAAGTCTTATCGGGCTGCCACTGGTCCAAAACTTATGGTTCGTCACAAACAAAACCGACTGAATTTTGCTAGAACTTATCAGAACTGGGGGGCTGCCGAGTGGCGACATGTCTTATGGACTGATGAATCCCGTTTTACGTTGGATGCTCCAGACGGTCGTACACGGGTATGGAGGAGACCAGGAGAACGATACGCAGCATGTACCATGGCTCCTAGATCCAATTTTTTCGGAGGCTCTGTAATGGTATGGGGAGGGATTTCTGTCGAGGCTCGTACAGAACTCCATATTTGTGATAGAGCAGCCCTTAACGCAGATAGGTACATTAGGGATATTGTAGAGGAACATGTTGTACCATACAGTCACTTTATTGGAGAAAACTTTCAATTAATGCAGGATAATGCTCGCCCACATGTGGCGAACATTACCCTCCAATATTTTAACGAAGTCGGAATTAGGTGTTTGGATTGGCCTGCTTGTTCACCAGATCTGAACCCTATTGAGCACGTGTGGGACCAACTGGGAAGAGCCATTCGAGCTCGCCCTGATCGCCCTCGGACCTTAAGAGACCTTGCAGCATGTTTGGTTGAAGAGTGGGACAGACTGCCGTAAGAAAACATTGCAACGTTGATTAACAGCATGTCTAGACGTCTGGACTGTGTTATTAGGGCTCGTGGTGGAAACACCAGATATTGAAAGTTTCGTTCGTACCCATAGTTCGTGTTTTTCACTTTTTTTTATAAACACTATATTTCTTTAGTATCCTAAAATGTAAGTAAATAAAGATTAATTATTAATTTATCACCAAAGGTGGTTTTTCATTTTTGTTTTTTGATAAACAAACATTAACATTTTGGTTTATTTGAAAAAAAAAAAAATAGGACGAAAAATCGGAAAAATTGTTAGTGAACCCAGACTTTTGTCGCGGAGTGTATATATATATAAATAATATAATATATAATTAAATATATATATATATATATATATATATATATATATATATATATATATATATATTTAAATGGTCCTTTTATTGACAAAGTAATAGCGATTAATACAACTGTTTAGTGGTTAGCCAGATCTGCATACTTGACGCCTCTTGACTTTTATTTCGTAGGTACTTTAAAAAACAAAATTTATGAAAGTAACTTCAATTATAATAATAAAGTTGACCTACGTGAAGCAATGACAGAGGCAATAAAAGGCGTTATTCGCAACACATTGCGATAAGTAACAAGCAATATTCTAAAATGTGTCAATTGTGTTTAGCTTTATTTGGCCATTTAACCAGTCAGCATTTTGAGCATTTTTTATAATTTATTGTTATTTTACTACTTAGTTATATTACGTTTTTTTATTTGTTTGTTTGTTACATTTGTTTTAAAAATAATTTATAGAATAAAAATTAAAATGGGAACTATTATATATCCTATATATTTTTTATTGTGACATAGGCTATTATATATCTACTACTATACTAGTATATACTAGTACTAGTATACTAGTATACTATACTACTATAAAAAAAGTCGATTTAGACGTGTAAAAATCAAATATGGCGGCCATTTAAAATAAGAAAGTTGCTAGTTATATATCGGAAACCGCCACCTTGACTTTTGTTTTGATTTGATTATTAAGTTTATGCGATCGAACCAAGACACTTTTATTTTAAACTAATTTCCACATCTTTAATAATTATGGAAATATCGTAGTTTTTAGAAAATCCCAATTTTTATTTTTTTTTTAAATAATTTCTAAATTTTGAAAAAATTTAACATAATCTGAACCAGCATACAAAACTACATGACATTGCCTTTTTAACCAGATCTCTAGCTTTCAAAATAACAAAGATACCCACGCAATCCTACTCTATTTAGGACACCCTGTATTGTATACTTTTAAACTCCTTGCGAACTTACTGAAAGGTTTGTCTAGTAATAACTAGACATTATTGTGCTATTCTTTCTCGTAATTGTTCAATAGTATGCGGTTGCGTTTTATACACTACAGACTTCAAGTGACCCCATAAAAAAATCTAAAGGTGTTAGATCTGATGACCTAGGAGGCTATTCGATAGGGCCTCTTCTTCCCATCCACTGATTTGGATAGTGACGCTCTAACCATACTCTAACTGGAAGTACATAGTGAGGAGGTGCACCATCTTGTTGAAAATGTAATGTATTTTCGGTAAGTCCATAATGTCCATGTTCATCCGTTTGGTTTTCAACCTCCTGAAGTATGAGAGGCTCAATGGATTCATCCAGCAAATTAACTTAACTTTCGCCGCTCAAATTTTCATTAATTTCAATGGCGAAATTATTTTTATGGTTAGCTTGAAATCTGTAGTTTATAAAACATAAATTAATAAAGAACCAGATACTAGTGAACAATGACGAGAAAGAATACTACAATAATGTCGAGCTACTACTAGACAAACCTTTCAGAAAGTTCGCAAGGAGTTTGAAAGCAGGCTTTATTTTTGTTTAAAAAACAATAGAAACAATTTCCAACATCTACTTTAACATGTAATTTGAAATTAATAATTGAACACTTTTGCACTTTATTTGTACTTCATTCTGAAACTAGTTCACTAAATCATATTATATTAATAATGACTGGAAAGTATATTTCTAGTGCTTTCCAACAATATGTCACAAGTACGGGGGTACCATTTAAATTTTTTAGATGGAGTTGGCTGTGGCTTAAAGGGTGGGTAGGGGGTCGACACTACCACCGCCATTTTGGTTCCCCCTTCGAACCACCCAAACGGTTATGAGTAATTAATTAAAAAAATATGTGTTCTATAAAAAAGTCGATGGCAACTATTTAAATTGAACCCGTGTATAGACAATAACCGAAGATTAAGGGAAATTATATGTATGGAAAACACGTACATGTAAACTAAACTAATATGCTTTTCAGTTTCTATTAAAAAATATTCTAGTATAGCTGTCCTGTCCAGAGCTGACAATGGCTCATCGCTCCATATCTATATTGACGTAATTCGACGTACATTTCTTAATTAATTTCATTCTATTACATTTAAGCGTGCGCACGAGCATAGAAAACGCAATTCTTGGTTCCAGAAAACATGAGTCATTGTCAGCTCTCCTCGGGACAACTATACTTGAGACGCTCAAAAAGGATATGTGAAAAATACTTGTATTTCTCATGCAAATTAATTAATTACAACCGACATGGGCAAATAAGTTTTAACTCGATGAAATAAAACTGAATGTGTGTGGTGTGTGTGATGTTATTTGATTTCTACTGGAATAAACTTTTGCTACAAAAAGGTTTGAAAATGTCTTGATTTCTGATTTGGAATATTTCAGTATCTATCAGATGCCGTTACTCAGTGATAATTAATTTTATAAACTTATATATACTCTAATTTTTTTATACTGACGTTCACGTCATCAAAATAATAATCATCATAATGACGACACAATTTTACAAGATTGCCAGCTGTCCTGGGTATTTAAAAATGGCTGCAATCAGCTGTTGCGCTCGTGCAATCTTGTACGACAGTGCGCGCTTCGTATCAAATTCGTCGACTTCTCTGCCGTTTATCGTACAGATATCAATCTTGTGGTTATGGTTTAACATCTACAATGGCAAATATGCATTGTAATAATCGATCAAATGTAACAAGTTAAACGTCAAAGAAGTTTGGTTATACACACATGTATGAGCATGGGTTAGTAAAAAAAATTTGGCATCGTCGCCGAAAAATTATCACGGCCGCCATCATAACATGATTTATTACATGATTGGCAGGCGAAAATTGTGTCCGCGGTTAATACACCGATTACCTATTTATAACCACCGGTGATCAGTGTTATGTAACAAATGATCCTCAGATTAATTTCGATTCTTAAACTATTGTTATGCATATTCTCGAAAACAATCACGTTGGTACGAAAAAACCTCATCACACAGCTGTTTGATGACGTGAATGCCAGTTTAGAAAAATTAGAGTATATTAATATTTCAGTTTGCTTTGGCAGTTTTCACTATAATAGATATGTGTGGATGTGAGCTGTGTCGGTTTTAAATGGAAGTTTCCGACCAGTTTTACAATCCAGCTGTAAAACTGATTTGATTACCCTTTTAGTTATCAGTTTACAAGAGCCTGGTAGCCGCCGCCACCGTGGTTTCATCGGGGGCCGCCATAAACACTCGTCGACCGATTTGACGAGTCGTTTATAGGCGTCGTAAGTCATACGGAGCTGAGAACAAGGACTACCGTGGAGGCGCCCGGCACGGGGTCGCGTTCATTAACTCTGCATGCAGTGTTGTATAGGATGATGCAATGCGCAGTACTAAAGAGGATCATCAGAGACTTTGAGAGGATACTGTGCCGGCCATCACCTCGCCACTACCACCTAGGTGCTCCGCAGATTGATTCCGTCTAATGACCAACCATTAAACCCACTAAATTACAAACCTCTGGACTCCCCCCGCGTGGCCTAGCCATAGCAATTCCGAGCAATTGATTTTGAAACTAATACCGTATTTAAGCGTGACAGGTCTGGTTATAAATGATATTTTCAGTTATTACTTACTGTACGTTTCGAATGTATGAATATAAAGTAATCACATGGGTGTTTTCACGGCTACCAATGACCACGCGACGATTCATCATCCGATTCTTCGTTCTCGCAGTCTGGTACACGCAGAGGGCGAGATTTATCGGTTATCTTTTAAGCGTTTTTCGAAAACCATTAATTACATCACGCGCACGATCCCATTACAAATCGACTACTTGGAGAAGTCAACCTGGACGACTCCACGGGCCGCGCATAAATATAAATCAAGTGGTAGTCGATCGCATCGGAGTATTATGGGAAATCGAATCCCCCAACGGAAGATCACGGCCCTGATTACACCGATAAATACATACCGCGCGAAATAATGATGATAATAACGATAATGGTAATAAAAATCACGCCCGGATGACAAGTAACAAATTAGCCGTGAGTTAAATTCCGCTCCAAGGTGGAGGTGGAGGTGGACGATTCTCGGCCAGTGCTGTAAAAAAATTGTACGTGATCGTTTGAAATATTAGGTGTAAACTTGGGGGCCTCGAAATTTTGTTCCACGCTCAGAGGAGTCTATAATGAAATGTACGATCGGAACGTGCACATGTACACGCGGTCCGGCGAGCGAGAGAGCCCCCTCATTACACGGTGGGCCGACCACCTCACGATCCCGGTAATGTGTGTACACATACCAGCTGATAATCACTTTTATTACAGCGCATCTTAAGTAATGTACATCTTGTTTTGCCTTCGCACTTTTTATACGGCGCGACGCCCCCGTGCCCCCCGGCGGGCCCCCTTTCCTTCGCGAGGAGAGATAACGGGGCTCGATTATTCCAGTGGATGTATTTATTGTTTTGCCTCTCCGTGGCTCCTCCACCCCCGATGGCCGCTTTCAATTTAATCTCGCCCGCCATAAATCGGGTGGGGTACAGGCCGATGATGAATAAAAAGAGATTTATATTTCGTGCCGCAGCGTATAATTTGCCCAGGGGGCTATGGGTTTTTCTAGAACGTGGCCCTTCACAGCCTCCAAGATGGGATGAAAATATATCAAAGACGCCGTCAGGTGTCTAAGACGACGTTTAATCCCCCAAATTTGAACTAGAAATTTATGTTCTTTCCGCGCTAAATACTTTACAATATTTGGATGAAAAACTCAGGTGGGTGTTCAGATGCAAATAGGTAGCCTGCAGTACCTGAATCGAGTTTCTGGGCTGCAGAAAATCATACAGAAGGAGATGTAAAGTAGTAGCAGGATGAAACGAATAAATAGCAAAGCCAAATAACGAGATATTTCAAAATTGCGACGAAACAGCTCAGTCCAAGACGTATTGCCTGAAACACCACGATTCGCGCAGTGTTTTAAAAGGCAGTTCGAACTAAAATTAATTTCTGTAATATTTCTCATATTAAGGTTAATTATTTCTATAATTTAGGTAATAAATTAAGGACGTACAATTATTACTTAAACTCTAAAATTTATTTATTTTTATATAATGTATCAAAGTGTTTTTCATTTTCTCCCAGAGTTTCAAAGGTTACAATTAAAATTTTAATACTAAGATAAGCTTTAGATGAATGAATCTTTTCACTCTGAAGCAATTGATGAACTCCTGAAGTGACTTCAGAAATTGGTTCAAATATAAGAACAATCACAAAATGGTACATTTTTAATGAGCAACGCATCTAGCCATTTGGCTGTTGCATTAGATATTCTTTAAAATAATCTAAAATTGTCGGATATGTTAATTTAACTGCCTTAATGGCATAAATATGATTTACCATAATTATTCATTTATCTTCTGTTCTACTAACATCAGCAATAACAGCAAAATAATATGCATCAATAGTTTATTTTACAAACATATTCAATAAGCATCAAAACATAATTCTTGGAGGATTATAACTTTGTAAATATGGTTAATTTTTCTTTTCAAAGCTTCAAAAACTTCTTCTAAAAAGTTTCCACGATTTGTACTTTCGGCCTTTCATTATGGCCTCTAAACAAAGCAAATTTTGTATTTGTTTTGTAATAAAACAACTTCTACAGTGTTCATATTTGAGAGAGATATTAAAAAGAGACCATTTTTGCATAGTGATTCTATGATACTCAAAATCTCATGTACTTGATATTTACTCAAGCTTACTTCCAATTTTTAAAGCCGAATGAGATAAAAAATGGTTCTCTAGAATTTTTTTGAAAATAGCCTGTAAAGGAATCAGGATGCTGAATTTTGCCGGGCGCTGTATTCTAGCCAAAAATAGTCCCGAATCCATTAATGTACTTTGGAAGCTTCTTTTGTTTTATACATCTTGCTGGATACGGATAATAATAATAAATGTTTAGGTAAATTAAAAATTTACCACCTCCTTGCTGGTTCAATTGTCAGTAACAATAGGTGTTTGATGGCCAAGAAGTGAAGTTGCATCAGTACCTGGTATATGCCGATGATACTCTGGTGATGGCCGCGAATACAGATGAACTGAAGTAAATAATATCCCAGTATGTTCCCAGTTATCCCACATGTATGAAAAAATGTTTTCAGAACTTAATCGTCATTGTGTTTACGCAGTTTGCTGGTAAGTTTCATCAATAAAAAAAATCTAATCGTAGGTACAGTTGTTCATATTTTAGGATTTCGAACAGGCAGTCTATTATAAAGTCAGCTCCAACTTCAAATACAGATGAACTGAAGTAAATAATATCCCAGTTGTGCAATACGGCCAGGGTATGTGAATACTTTATTTGTTCATTAAAAAAAAGTATAGTCTTAGGTCATTTAACTCTTCAAGAAAAAACTATCGTACATAATGTGCATCAAAATTTTGTAAAGGATTTTCCAGATATTGGAGCAACTGAACAGAAAAAGAAGACAGCAGAGTATACTGGTGCGTATGTGAAATTGGCTTTGCTAAAAGCAAATTTCTTTGACATTATATTCACAGGTGTTTCGTTGTCGAGAATTTATAATCTCCTGGGCGAAGTACAGTCTACTGGACACTTTGTCAGCCCTCCGAAAAGGCAAGCATAAAGAAATAATAATATTGGATGACCATGCAAAATATATAATCAGGAAAACAGTGCACCATTTTTTTTACATACTCATCCAACAATAGATTCTGTCCATGAAGATATAACACGAAATACGAAAATTCCTAAAGTGGGCCGATAATAATTACATAAAGTGCTGACAAAATTACAATTTATGTAAGTGTTTCTGGGAGAAAGATGGTTTTACCAATTATTCCAACATTTTGATTTACGACAAACCAATAATAAGGGTTAGATCATTTTATTAAGTTTTAAGAACTTCCAAAGGTGGAAGCTGAACTTCTGTTTTTGGTCAAACTACATAAACATAAAATTGAAAGGTATGTTATGGATAAACTTGCAGGAAATGAGGAAAATACTGTTTTGCGTTTACCACTATACCATTGTGAATTAAATCCCATCGAGATGATGGGCTGGGCCCAAATTAAAAACAAAATTGCTTCTAAATATAGAACATTTAAATTAAGACATGCAAAACCTTAGGATTTCAGAATGCTATCGAACATATAACTGCTGTAACATGTAACATGAAAACCGGAAAAAATGCATTGAATATGTAAAAAAATATTGAAAACAACATGAAGAGAATTCTGAAAGATTCTGAAAGATTTGATAATCTTTGTTGACCTTTTGTGGCCCTGTAATATGTTTTAAGGTTTAAAACACAAAACTATCTTTCACAAGAACAAGACGTGTAAGGTATAGTTAATCCTATCTTAAGCATTTTGGTCAAAGAAGTTCTTAGTACTTTTGATTTTGAAATATCAATCAATTATACGTATTTATTGCAACAATATATTCTGCAGGTTTTTACTCTAAGTCCCAGTTGTACGATCGTGAATCATCATAGGCAATGGTTCAGTTACCTAGGATACAATTGTTAATACAATTATATCCTTCGAAACTAAACCACGATCAAGGATGATCCACGATCGTGCAACTGGGCCTTAATTATTATAAAATTTCTTAATACTGAATCATAAAAGAGTACAAAAATTATTTAAAAGCTCATCATCCAAGTAGCACTATGACATTGTGTTTAAAGCTTCAATACCCAATAAAAACGTGTTTTTTTTCTGAAAATTTCAATTACAATTCTGTGAACATTTTATCTAGTATTTAGTTGAAAATATAATTTCAAAAATTAACTTTGTCAATTGAACAAGTATCATCACACTACAAGATTGATGTTAATGTTTTTGGACGTTTTCTCTTTCATTAAATTGCAGTTCGAACTAAAATTTATGTATTTTCATATAATTTATCAATGTGTTGTTTATTGGCCCTCAGATTTTCGAAGGTTAATATTAAAGATTTAATACTAAGGGAGGCTTGAGATGAATCTAAATTTTCACTCTGAACCAATTTATGAACTCCTGAAGCGACTACAAGAATTTGTTTAAATAATCAAATATAAGAACAGACACAACGTTGTACATTTTTTAATGAGTAACGAGTCTAGTCATTTTGCTGTTCAAAATGTTGTATGGTTGAAAACATATTAAAAAACTCTACCGAATGAAAAAATTAAAAATGTAGGTCATTTAAAAAAACATTAATGACGTCATAACTTTTAAAATTTTGTATTTTTAAATCTGAAAAACATATTTTCATAAGCGCAGTATATCGCTATCTCCCTTTTAGATTGTTTCTCTCTCATACACATTAATGGAGTTACCGAATTTATCCGCTACTTAATTTCCACACTGTATAGAAAAGTAGAAAACTACTAGAACCTGATCAAAATTGGAGTAAAATTATTAAAATTTAATACTGAGATGTCTAATACTCCTTCCGTTCAGATATATATGTCCTATTTGAAAGTTGTTTATGTCCATAAATAAATATCCATTTAAAAAAAAAATTACATAAGAAAAGTTTTAATTAAGCTTATTACTATCAAAATAAAACAAAATTTACCATATTTTGCACTTTTGGACTTTTAAAAATAAAAGGTAGGTTGGCAATAATTTTGACTGACCCATGCTTTAGATTCATGCTACTGAGTTCTAACAATGAGTGGTAGAGAACTTGCTGCAAATTTTGAGCCAAATTAGGTATTTTTTTAATCATTTGCAGCCAAAACTTGTTAGAATTATTCAATATTTGGGGAAAACCGGAGTTTAAATTTAAAATTAAAAAAATACCGTCTTTTTAAGATAAACTTTTAACACTTAATTTTTTTACAAAGTAATAAATTTACTTTTAGTGAAAATCTGACATTCACTTATCTATAGTTGAGGTATTTTTTTTTAAGTTTTCATTAAATCTCAAATCGGACAAATATTTCAGGACAGAGGGAGTACTAAACTAGCCCAACCTAACCTAAATCCTGATTCTCCCCGTTTTGAATGTGGAGACTTGAATTATTTAAAATATAAGTTAAGTTGTTGTGCTCTAGAACGATCAATTCGAATTCTGTTGCAGCACCTCGCAACTAAACTATCTGGTTTCCCCGATGTGACGTAATATTATTATAATAATATTTTTCCAATTATATTAAATAATTGGAATAAATTAATTTGATATTAATAATATTAAAATGCTCATTATGTACATACATTGAATCACATCGTTAAATCTACACTTTAATCGAATGGGTGAATAAAATGTTTACATTTTCACTTTATTCACTACGAGCCCTAACAACTTAAAGTTCGGACAATACCCATTTTAACTATAACTTACAGATTATTTTGCTAAAAGTTGTTACTTACTTATTATATTTATGATCTCATAAAAATGCATTATTAAGCACCACTTATGCCAATAAATAAATATTATTTGTCTATATTTACCTCTTTAAGAAGGAAAAAATTAAAACCTGAACCAATTTTACTGCCAACTTAATGTTCAGACGTCTCCTTTTTTTTGGGTTAATACTGTTAAAATGATAGTTATTAATGAGATAAGCGTCGATTTACTGCTTTCTTTTATGTGTATTCATGAAAATGAGTCGTGGTAAAGCCACCTCAAACGAAATTTGTCCAATTATTGTGAAACAGAACGATGAAGGAAAAAGCTTGAAGACCATCGGCAATAATTTGAATTTAGCGAAGTCAACGGTAGGAGATATTATCCAGGGCTATGGAGATAGAGCCAGATTCAAAATTTGGGGTAAAAGTTCTGGTCAACCCAGTAAAATGACAGGCAGAAAGAAGAATCATCTTGTGAAAATATGTAAAAGTCAGCGAAGAGTCACTGTAAGGGAGATAACGACCTATTTAACGGGGAAATGAGGGTAAATATTTCACGAGAATATTGTTGGCAATGTATCCATAAGTCAGAGCTTAGTTTTTATAAGGCACATAATAAATGAAATATTAAATAACATTACTTTGTTTAATTCACTTTATTTTATTTTATTGAAACCCAAAGAAAGCCATCAGTTAACAAACAAACAGAAGAACAATTGTATAGATTGGGCTAAGTTTAAATTGTGTTGGACAGTAGAAGACTGGTCCAAAGTCATATTTAGCGATGAATCCAAATTCCATACCTCTGTAGGTGATTGCAGAAAAAGAATTATTCGAGATAAAATGGAAGTTTTTAAAGCGGATTGTATAAATTGGACTGTGAAGTTTCCAAAAGGGGTGTTGATTTAAGGGTGTACATCTGGAAAAGGTTTGGGAAAAATGGAAATAGATGGTAAAATTAATGCTCTTAAATATCAAACAATTCTGAATTATGGTCTAGTTCCCAGCGTACATAAGCTCTGTCCAGATGGGAATTTCATATTCCAGCAAGATGGTGCATCAAGCCATACAGCTAAGACGATAAAATGGTTTTCAGATCACGGAATGAAAGTTCTGTCTTAGCCCTCTAACAGTCCTTGTGGCAACATGAAAAGTCACTTGATGAACCATTCTGAACAAAACGTACAAGCTTTGGAGACATAACTGACATAAATATAGAGATCTTTCATGCTAAATTACTGCAAGTCTTTGTTGGAAACCAGGCCAGCTAGAATACGACCGATCATAAAGGCGAAAGGTGATGTGACACCGTATTAATAATTTAAACGTTCGTCGGCCGAACATTACGTCGTCAATAGAATTTGTTCCTGTTTAAAAAAAATGTATCTTTTCATTTCTTGTTGAGATAAAACAAATATTTTTTCAACAAAAGCGTCCTTTAATAAAGTAGCAACACCACACAAAGGAACCTAAAAAAACTACAAACACAACAAAATCAAGCACTAAAAATGCTATACAAACTGCCTAGACTTACCCCAACCACTGAGCAACTACAAATCACAAAAGAAAAAAGCATACTACAATTGATAAAAATGAATAACTTAATTCTGCTACACAAAATGAAAAACAAACTTATAAATACAAATATACAACTAATTACTGGAAATAACATACACACACACAACACAAGATCACACAATAAAGTAAGAACATGCAAACAAACAAGAAAAAAATACCAGATGAACCTAACCAATGAAACAATAAACGAATACAACAATCTCCCACAAAACACGAGAAGCGCAGACCTGAAGAACTTCACCAAAATAATCAAAAACATGACGTGGCCGGCAAAACGTTAGGACGAGAAAGCACAGCACCTCGCTCCGAAGAGACCGCCCCGATATATCTATACTGACGATTGTAACAATATGTACTTACAATAAAATTAACCATTGAAAAAAAAAGCATTCCTAATTCTTGAATAAAAAAAATATAAACAATTTACAGAACAACGACCGGTAAATATGTATACAAATTGTTGCCGTCAGAACATTAAGTTGTAAGGGCTCGTATAACCATTGACAACGTGAATAAAGTAACAAAATAGGTAAATTCGCACTATCCTTGAAATTTTCGTTGTAACCTGACAATGTGACACTTCACGCAAATTCTTCAATTGTCATAACGAATTGGAAAAAATCTTGTATGATACACGTGAATAAAACAATTTTATCCACTTATACCATAAATAGCTATTTCAAATTACCCAAATTACCCTCTTAATTCATCGCATCTTCGATATTTTTCTCTCTATAACTATATGACAAAACAAATAGATTCAAAAACACGTGTCTGCGTGTGTACATTATGTGTGTATATGTATGAATTTCTAATAATAGTAAGTTTATATTTAATATTTAATTGAATAAAACTGAGTACAATAAGTTTTTTATTATCGATCAAAGTTGGTCAATTAATTGATTGATACCTAGGCAACTTTAAGACTCGCCGTGTTATAAAGACACTTTTTGGCAATCTTATTAGTTTGATATACGAAGATTATGATGCAGATATGTATGTGTAATAAAAAAATCCCATAACCTCGGTCACAGTGTCAGGGTTACGTTAGTGACTGTTATGCGTTTAATGACTGTTATGTTTATACTTTGAGAAGTTGACATAATCGATTATACAGGGTGTCCCAGTTGTCATTCACAATACGGCCAATAAGTGGATATCGAAAACAGTAAGAGATAGGGGATTGGCTAACTTTGATAAAATTATCTTGAGATCAAGGCCTACTCAGAAGGGAAAAGAAAGGCAAATTTTGGTGTTGAATTGAAAAATGTTATGGACAGTGGTTTAACCGATGTTATTTTGGTTTTATTCAAACTAGGCCACCGAAGTTGTAAGACAATGTGAATTTTATTGTCCAGAGGTCCACCCCGAGTAAAGTAGCTGACACCACGTTTGTTCATAAAAATGTACTAACTTATCGATTCGGCTATAAACACTGGGGTAAGTTATTGATATGAATACTAATATTAATTATACTAAAGGGTGTCCCAACAAGAGCGCCGGATTTAATTTTAAAGAAAAACACATTTATTTTTGAATTAAACAAACATTTTTATTTCAACATAAAAAAAAATAGTGCCGTTTAAACGTCAAATACAACATCAGGCAAATGGCCACCACGAAACCTCTAGCACCGGGTTATTCTTTTGTTGAAATTTTGAATAACGTTTTCGCATAAATGTTGCTGTATTTTACCAATAACGCGCCGTATTTCTTCTCTAAGATGTTCAACTGTTTCAGGCTTATTCGCATACACATTTTATTTCACATAGCCCCAAAGAAAAAAGTCAATCGGTGTTCAGAACCGATGCAGAAAATGTGCCTCATCTGAAAAACTGATTTTGTTCGAAAAATCCGCATTAATTTGATGTTGTTCCAACACCCAATCAGCAAATTCACGGCGCTGCACATGGACCCTTAGCTTGTTTTTTTGCACCAATTGAACCTTGCAAGCGTGCAAATGCAGATCCTTTACCAAAATTCGTTGCATAGTGCTTCTGGAAATGTTTAATTCTTGACGAATTGAATGATGCCGAATGGAAGTTCCTAGATTCTCGGCCACAGATTTCCTTATTGTGGCTATATTTTCGAGTAACCGACAAGGACGACGACGAACAATGATCTTCTGATCCATCAGCGTAAATTTGGTGTCGAATTTTGTAATTAAACGCCTCACTGTCGATTCATTTGGAGCATTATTGCGACCGAAAACTTGACGTAATTGGCGAACTATTTTCGCAAAACTTTCACCATTTTTGTAATGTGTTTTTACAATAATTAAACGTTGTTGGTTTGAATACTTCTCCATATTCTTAAATCGCGTGGTCTGTACGTGACAACTGTAAAAAAAAATCACCGTACAACTCGTATTAACAAAATGGCGGCAAATCAAAATCCGGCGATCTTGTTGGGACACCCGATATATATGCTTTAGTGCAGATTTTAATTTGCAGTTTGGAGGTTGATTGATGTTTAAATCAACATTATTTAGGATTAGTACCTGTGTGTTGTTGAAGCTGTATTATTGTTTTGCTTTGATTTTTTTTGTTTTGAACGTTTTTTTTTTTGTTTCATTGATAAAAACCGTATTCGGTGAGACTGAACAATTTTGATTTTATCCGAGAAGAGGATCAAATCCACAACTATTAAGAAGTCGGAGGATTAACTCACTAGACAGACGAGTTTGTCAAAAACTTTATTATTCCCTTCGCCCTTGTGTAAGTTTTAATTTAGGGTCGCTGTAGTTACGAACATTGAATAGATTATGAAATTCGTCAATTTATTTTCTCGTTGTTTAAATTCTTCTTGATCTTATATCCTGAGACAATGCAAAACGCGTCTGTTTTCGTTCTTCGTCCAGCTCGGGTCCTCTCGCTCGTGGTATGCGGTTCTGTGACCCCTACACGTTAATACACATAGCATTTAATTAAACATTTTAATGGGTTAGTTATCTGGCCGCTTTTCCGATTAATTCCGTCCTACCAATAAGTCGCCAAGTTGGAGTCCTTTATTTTTTGTGTGTACACATATAAAAAGACGGTCGATATAACACGGCCCGGTCATGAGGCTGTATATAATTATGGTTGCGGGAGATATCATGTCACGATTGTGCTAAGTATAGTGTTTGGTGCACCAATAACCAGACCAGTCGACCAGAAGCGTGGGCCAGGTTCTCGGAGCAGAGGAGCCTGGCAGCAACGAGCTGGCCTACCTCTCCGTCGATTGGTACTTTATTAACGATGCTTGCCTGATCGAATATGGAATTTAATATAGATGCTGAATATTATAGCTTATTATATTCTTGCGTACGGATTTTTAGTCCGTTGGCTTTCTTCAATCTTTGTTGCACCGTGCGCTCTGCGATTAACTTTTATTTGCTCGGCTCGCTTCCCATTTTTTTCCACGGCTTTTGTTTCGGACGCCCTCCGGCCACAGCACACCCGATAGTGGAGAGCAGAGATGAATTAATGCCACTATTTATTCGCCTTCGCATTATGAGCTCAGAGTAGTACAGAGAGAAAAGAGAGAGTATAAAGACCTCATAACATACAGAAAATGCCACAGTCGAAACGAATCTCTGATAATGCCAAAAAAGAACATGAAAATTACAATCCTGGTAATGTCATATAACTTTTCATAATCTCGTGTTAAAATTTCCAATAAAATATTTACAGAAAATTATCCACGATTCACAATACAAAATAAAACAGTTCCCATCGCATCACCTCGAGAACATGTACCTACATAATAACGCAACCTTTTTATAAGTTTAAAAGCAAAGTTTTATGTGATTCTTAAATGATACTCAAATTTCACTTATATTGATAAACAAGAAAACAAGGGGTCATATTTGTTCAAATAATGGTGCAACATTGAAAACTGGGTTTGGTGGTGTCATTACTTTCAAAATAATCGCCTAGTACTAGTACTAGTAGATAAAACGTTGCATTTTATAAACTTGACTAAACCCAAACCTTCATATGGGACAGAATGGAAAAATACAAACTGCGTATTTCATAGAAACATGAAACATCGGACGGGGCTATTTTCAGAATGGCATGGGACAAGATATAAAGATTTTTAGATTTTTTATTTTGGCCCTGTGATCCCCGCTTGAGCACCTGCTGACAAACCCGCGACACTTTGAGGTGCTCACTATGGCGGATTTCACTTATCAAGGTACCAGCTATTTTTTAATATTTGATATATATCGTAGTACATCAAAGTGTAGTTCTTCCCTACATCTAAAATATGTAATACAAATGTTTGGTATGTGTAATAATCAACCTCCTGCTCTTTCATCTATGGTCTAATCTAATTCATAACTTTCATATTTTTTACAAATAATTATCCCCCCACCCCCTTCCATGACGTTACTTACCACTATTTAATGATTATTTAAATTCGATGCATACACAATTCTCCTCTAATCTGTTCTCATTATTCGTTGGTTGTCGATGTGGACTTAATGCAGACGTCCATTAGAACAACAATAGTTTCATCACGAGCATGTGAGAGGTATCTGCTCGTGGCTGGGCGCGATTTGCATATGAATGCGGAGGGAGCGGTTTTAATTTTTACCAACGTTATCAATTAACCAATAGAATTCGGGAAAGTTGAAACGTAATGACGGCGCGAGACTGCGGATGATGATAGTAATTTACCAATTTATCGAATAGCTCTCAGTTTACGCGTGGTTTACGAGGTGAATCGGTAATTGCTGGTGGGTCTGTGAGACGAGCGTCGATTGGAGGCCCGAGATGTAGCACAAGATTTTTTACGTACAAATTTTCAACGGAATTGCGCAGTCACGTTTAATCGACACTTTTGTCTGTATATCTTGAGAAAGTTATACTGCATATCCATTTCCGGATATTTACACACAAATGAAAATTTTCTGAAATAGAATGGAAAAAATCTAAAAATGGGGATTCATAGAATAAATATTTTTAGATAAATTTAAATTAAATTAAAATAAAGTATATTTTCCTGTAAATGTATCGTTAATATTAATTATACAGAAGTCAATAATACAAGTGGCCCTATTCTGCATATATTTTAACAACGACGTTATCTACATTTTGACCATTCCTAGGCAATATTTGAAAAACTCAGAGCCTCATGGGCTAAAAAGTGATTTTAACCACGCTGTTAACAATCAACTCTGTTAAAATATATACAGAATAATGCCAATTGTATCCAAAATTAAGTGCAATTGATTGGGTATCTTTCTTTTTGAGAAGATATATTATGAATGTGAATCTGAATATTTACGTATAAGCAAAATAAGCAATAAGGGGCCCCCATTCATCGAAGACCCCAGAAAAATTTATGAACATATTTAAACCAGAAATATAATATAATTTCTTATTTAAAATATATAAGGTGGAACTTCGTGAACTATGTGAACTAAGAAAGGCAAAATTAAATGAAAAAGTTTTTTTATTTATTTTTCTAATCGCTTTATTTCGAAATAGGACCTTAAAGTGTCACGTAGCAAATCAGTTTTCTTATTAATATTTCTACTAGAGTAGACTTGGAAATCTGATATTTTCCAAGTCCACTGTCCACTATCAATACACATATCCACAAATAATTGCAATTATCTGAGTAAACACAGTGCCGTAGAAACAGGGGTTTTTCTATGGTTATTGCAACATAAAAACTTAGAGGTTATGATTTTATTAATAAATGAATTAATCATATACCAGTTTTCGGTGAATTAGCTTTATTGTATTGAAAAATTATACTTCTTGAACTTCGAAAAAACGTTGTCTGAACTTCTCTGAGGTATTCGAGATTAAACTAGGCAGAACACATGAAATAATAATAATAATATAGGACCTTTAAGGTCCTATATTTTTGAAACAAAAGCGACAAGAAAATAGATTATTTACATTGTAAGGGATCGCAATATCCATATTTTGTATGAATTAATTTAACATAAAACCATGAAAAAATACTGATATTAATTGAGACGTTTAGTAGTAATTTTAAAACAATTTCATACTCAGGTTTAAACATTGAAAACACACATAAAAGCCAAGTATTATGTTAGAATAGGAAGGGGTGATCATTAGGTGAAATAATGAGTAATATGATTAAATATGAATGCAATTTGAAGAGATTACAAAGGACATTACGAGAACTTTTATAATCATTAATATAAAACGTAGTCCATGCGCGGTGACACAATTATATAAATAATCACAGACGCGGCACGTAATTTTGTATCAGTATCCTTGCTAGAGGGCACATGTTAGATCACTGGAATGCGAGTTAATGTTAAGGGGAATCACACAGAATCGCAGAGTGGGCGAAATTTTAATATAAATAGCATCGTTTTACATGCGAAAAGTTTAGTTGGTTCCAGATTCGCGAGGCGACAGGCCGTTATTAGCGTCATCAATAGTATAAGCGAATATCATTATTCAATTCATTAAATAGGATAATACTCTTCTATCCGATTTATTTAAAAGTTACTGTGTTATGCCAGGATGGTATTGATTATTTCGAAATTGAGTAGCAATAATCGGTACATTCCTACCAAAGTACCAAATACAAGTAACCCGTAAAGTATATACAGGGTGTAACAGAAATACGTGAGTTAATTTTAAACATTGGTAGAACTCGTTAAATAAAACATTTTTTCTATATGTTTTTTTTTCAAAAACCAACGTTCAACTGATTTAAAATATGTTCTAGTTTATCTACTAAAACGCGTACCCGCCTATGGTTAAAGGTGTGCAGCGATAAATTATTTTGTTGTGATGGCAACGGTGCCATAAAGGTACATCATTGCCCGTTAGGCAAAACACGTTCAGGATATTGTGCACTGTACAATCTACGGGCTTCTGCGGCATTTCCAAAAGGTCGGCCATATACCAACACAATATCTGTTAATTCTTGATTAGAAAAATTTGGCATTTTAAAATACACTTCATTTGACAATTATGGTGACAGTACCTGAGAACGGCTCGTTCTATCAAAATTAGGGGGCAAAAAAATATTTAAAAAAACCTGCAAATTTTGAAAAAAAACCTATAGAAAAAATGTTTTATATAACGAGTTATACCAATGTTTAAAATTAACACACGTATTTCAGCTACACCCTGTATATAATCTTGCCGGTTTCATATACGTGGGTATTCGAGAAATTTATTAATTTCTGGCATACGTTTTGAGCGATGTGGTGGATTTTAATGAGGTAACCTTTCCGGTTTCATATACGTGGGTATTCGAGAACTTTATTAATTTCTGGCATACGCTTTGAGCGATATCGTGGATTTTAATGAGGTAATCTTTCCGGTTTCATATACGGGGGTCTTCGAAAGCTTTATTAATTTCTGACATACGCTTTGAGCGATGTCGTGGAGGTTGATAAGATAATCTTTCCGGTTTCATTCTCGTTCAATCGGGCGAATGTTACTGCCTCCAAATATATTTACCGTAGTAGACATGATTAACAATTCTCGTCTCAAGCTAACAGAAGTCATAAAAATATCAATTAAAATGAAGTATAGAGGATAATACTCTTCAGGGAATAAGTATAAATTATTAAAATAGAACCTAAATAATATCTCTTCGCTAACGTGGCAAAACATTAATTAATTGTGAGTAATGAATAACATGAATTTGTATCAAATGAAGATTTAGTTTAAATGAGAAACATTACAGAAATAAAACTAAAGGTTAATTAAATGAAACCCATAAAATTATCGAAATTACTTGTTTAATAAATTTCATTCTAAATTTAAACCTGAAATCTAAACACGATAATGTTCTCCAGGGAATAGGTATCAAATATTAAGGTGTAGTTACATAATAACTGGGTAATACTTATTAAATTGGATGTGTGAGTGGTAACCACTTGGTGAAACATATTAGTGTAGGAATAATAAAACACTTGGTTGACGTTTCACAGTATATATAGAAGAACTCTACAATTGTTTCGGCCTCTCAGCCATTCTTTTTAGGAGTTTATACTCTTGAGAATGGCTGAGAGGCCGAAACAATTGTAGAGTTCTTCTATATATACTGTGAAACGTCAACCAAGTGTTTTATTATTCCTATACTGGGTAATACTGTGGCAAATTATTGATTGTTTTGTGTAATGAGTATAAACGAGTTATAAATAATCATATTGCAAATTCGTTAATATCAGTCATACGAACAATTTACAGGACATATTTAACAAAATCTATCAAAACCTAGTTAGTGAATCCTGAAGTAATAGGTGGAATGTGACATTGGAAGGCACAAACAGTTATATATTTCATGAAATGGTGACATGCGTTGGGCAGTTTTGCGGTCACGTAGAATTGAGCAATGTGTGAAGTCATTGACGTTAAGTACATCTTTATCCAAAACTAACTAACACTTTTCGAGTCAATAAAGAAAGTCATTAAATTCAAGTTGATGTTTAATTATTGTTGCAAAATCCTTTAAAGGATAATAAATTACACGTAATCCATAAATATGTATTTTTATTTTATTAATATTATTGTTACTAACACACACATTACCTCTAAAAGAAGTTGGAGTTGTCACGATAATGATTTAATATCAAACATAACGTAAATAAGTACTGCCATTGTACGATCACACAAAATAAAAGTAAAATAGATAAATCACGAGCCAAAAGAAATATCATAAATTATAAGAATTTATGATTACAAGTAAAATATACCTAATTATTAAATATTGGGGAAACCGAAGTCTTACAGCATGTTTATTTAATTTTGCCTTTCTTAGCATGCTCCTAAATTTATGCCACGAAGTTGTGAGCAAACTTGTATTTCCTTGACAACTTCTTTGGAACCTTTGTATAGGGGCCTAAAAAAGACGTGTGCTTAGGGGGCCGCAGTACCTAAATCCTGCCCAGGTTACATGCCCAATGTTGCCCAGTTTTGTGCGCTACTTCAGATACCTTTGGAACATTTTAAATTCCGAAAATATATTATTAGATTGTACAAAAATATAATATTGCGTACATTTAAGATAAGAAAGTTGCTCTTTGTTTTGACGTAATTTTTAATTTTGCCTCCTAGAATCAAGTAACTTTCATATTGAACTGTTTTACATATCTCTTATAATAACAGAGAATTTTTATGGCTTTTTAAGACCACTATTTTCTGTCTTTTTGGAGTAACATATAAATCGTTCGGAATTCCAAACGAATTTGAATCATCGCGTAAAACTATATGTATAAGATTGCACATTTAACCAATTCTCTATCTTTAAAATAAAATGCCCATACAATCCCATTCAATTTGGGACACTCTGAAGATACAGGGTGGTTGATTTTCCAGTTTATATCTGCGAAACTATCAAAGATACAAAACAAGTTCATTAAAAACTTGTTGTACGCAACCTGGTTTACAAAATGGCGCAATCATTTTTCTTCCATAGCCTACTTATTTTCTGGAAGATATCTATCTTTGGTTTTTTTAAATGGAACACTCTGTATATTTTTACAGAATCAGATTCTAGATCAAATGCTCTTTACAATGGTCAATGGTGTATTACAAGTACCATTTTGCTTTTAAATAATGCTTCGAAACATAGAATTATTATAGTCGGCTGCAGCGGCGAGTTATGGCATCATGGGCAATGGACAAATGCCCAATTTGCCCATAGGATAACGCAACACTGGTCGGCTATGAACTTGTTTTGTTTATTTAAATACTTGTCAAATTTGTTTACATCAGCAAATACTTGTCAAATACTTAAGGAAAACAAATTAATAACGAATACAGAAATAATGAGAAAACAAATGATATACTGTTATTATTGATAATTGATTACATTAATAATCACTTATTTAACAAATATTTCCTGAAGGAAACAAATTTGAGGTATAAACAATAAACAAAACCGTGTCACAGCCACTATAACAATAATGCATTTTGAAATATTAAGCATATTTAAAAATAGTATGGTACTTGAGATACATTATTTTAAATAGAATTTGATCTAGAATATGACTCTGCAAAAATATACTGGATGTGTACAGGATCTTTCTGGAAATTATTGAAAATAAGTGAATAACAAGTAGCTGAGACAAAAAAATGGTTGCTCTACTTTGTAACCAGGTTGCGTATAACAACTTTTTTATGAAACATTTTTTAATCTATGCCAGTTTAGCAGACACATACAAGTTGAAAACTGAAAAATCAACCACCCTGTATATATTTATTTTTATGTCTGTTTGATTTAAAAGTTTAAAAGTAACAAATTTGTATTCTTGATAATGCTACTGTGTTTCTAATTTCCTTCTTGTGTATCTTAAACGATCATTCTCAACTTTTCAGTAGATGGAAAGAGCAAATGATGTATTTTATTCGTTTTTATCTCATTCTCTATTAAATGTTATTAATTCAAGAGGTTGACAATTAATATCTCGCGTATTTGAAAAATCTTACCAGATCGTTCAATTACACCAAAGTTGCATAATTAGTTGGTAAATGTCGAAAGTGGTTTTTATCGATTTTCATTTTTCATTTCTAACGCTTTCTATTTTATCAACTTCTTAGTTGTATATTATTATGAAACTTATTTACTTCGCGCATCTCTTTGTTATATAATGACATAAAACAGTTTGAAACCCTATTTTGTTTCTTGAGAATTTTGGCTTAAATGATTTATAACCTCATTTCAAATGCGTTTTAATCACTAATGCCCATAGATGGTGATGCACCCCAGAAAAAAAATCAAATACGTTTTATAAGGTTTATACCAATTATACGAGCATTGTGTCTATTCATTTCTAATCTTAAAACAGCAGTTCAGTTAGTCCCTCACATCTTACAAACCCTTTTAAGTAGCAAATATCATATATCTCTTCAATTTTAAAATTGATTAATTTTTATTACTTAAAATAAATCTCACTTTTGAAAAAAGTAAAATGCTCTTTATATCACACATATAGCATTTTATATCTGTAAATATAGTCTAATTTGACCATTTTAAATCGTACATTATGATTTTCTCCAAATCTCCAAATGTGTTCAACAATAACAAAAAAAAAATCTTAATTAGCTATATTAATAAAACATAATATTTCTCTTCATTTTGACACATCTCAGCATTCCAAACGTGTCTTATTATGTATCCTCTGCTATCGGTTTACAACTTGTCAAATGTTTTTAAGCGCGTAGTATTTTATAGAATTACAATAATTAAATCGTGTTTGGACAAGTTTTATGGCTTCATAATCGATTGCAGCAATCGGGCTGTGTAAAAAGGTACGCACAATTAAATCAATCACCCGTTCGATTAATTATTGGGTAATAATGGTCGCGCTATGTAAATATTATGCAAATCGCAATTATAATTTAATTTGTACGATTTGCATAATGCGGTCGCTTGTTATACTTGGCGTTTTGACTAAAACGCTAGGACGTGTTTGCAATCTGCAACTTTGCAACAATTAAAAGTAAGTTCTAAGTTTATTAAACTCGTTTTCAAACAGCTATGTATTTTCTTACACGCGCATTTGAGAACTTCCATTATTGGACTTATCATGAACTGATATCAATTAATCATGTAAAATAATACAACTTAGGGTTGAACTTAGAAGGTGAACTATTATTAGTTGCTGCTTGCTTATTTTACAATTTAAATATGTAAAATTTAGTTTAAAAAATAATTACCATTTTAAACTCAATATAAAACAATAAAATATATTTCCCCCAGATCAATTTACAGTGCATAAAAACTTTTCCAATTCACAAACTTCTACCTAAACCACTGGCTTCTCTCCCTTCATTTCATAAACCAACTTTTTCTCTACATCATTTCGCACTGCATTAAAACATCGCCTGACGCATTTAAATATTAATCCCCACCGGAGTTTGCATTTTTATTGCGCCAACTTTCGCCGTTCTCACGGCACCAGATCGTCGTTTAAATTTTCATTTTGATCACCTTTTCGAGGTGCGCGTGCACTGAAAAATTCAAAACGTCTTAATCCCTCCTCGCGAACACGCAACTTTACAGTCATTATCGGATATTAATTTTTACTGCCGTCGATATGCGCTCACGTGGGGAATTTCCTCCGGGTTCGTGTGTAAGTAAAAAAAAAACGTCGTGATTTAAATAAATAATCAATTTTCGATACGTAATTATATTAATCTCGATGGCGCTTGGATTTTAATTTCGATGCCGCAAATCGATCGGATAATTATTATGTTGCGATCCGGAACGATACAGTTTAAGTATTATAATTTACAGTACATAAAAAACGTATCTCAGTATTTTAATTGAAGTAGTAAATAGTGTAGGAATGCAGTTTCTTTTTACAAAATATTTTATTGTGTGTGACAGTTTTTAATGATTTGCTATTAAATACTGGCTAGGTTTCTACACGGATTCAAATAAGTAATTTGAATTTTTTACAACCGTAGAATTACTGCATGAGAGAAGCTCGAAGCTCGAAAATTAGATTTTCGAAATTGAGGTGGCGCATTCGTGCTTCTCTCGAGCATTACAACATCCAGGGCCGTTCCTCTTTCCGTTTCCTAGGCCGTAGATGGCGCCCGTGTACGAAAATCTATTTCATTTTTTGAAAAATCGAGTAATATACTCTGTAAAGATTTGCATTTTATAGTCCTATTTATTTTATCAATTTTGAGACAGTTTTGACAGTTTTGACAATTGAAACTATCGAGTTTCACACGCTTGTAATTTTGGTTGCATAACCATTGAATTTTAGCAATGCAATTGATACTATCGTTTTAAAACTGAACATAGTCTATGTTCAGAGATTGAAAAAATGCACGGTATATGAATACCTATATTGTTACTTCAATTTGTATATATGAATGAAAGAGTTTTCATTTTGAGAGCTTATGCAAGATACCGTAAAACGAGGTCGCTTTGCTCCTGTGGGACATACATTGCTCCAATTTCTGACTACAATTTTTGCTACATTATGGTAGTTGAACAGAACAAAAAGTGGTAAAGTCTCTTTTCCAGTAGAGGGCACTACAATATGCATCTAAAATAACGCAGTTATACTTCTCCCCACTTCTTGACCTTCAAACACTTGCTTGTTTGAAACCACCCATTTAGACAACAATTGTGGCCGGTAAAAATCATTGTGTATAAGAATCACTATATCAATAATAAGGTAAGTTGTATTTTTATTTAATGTATTATCATGTTAGCTCTAGAAAGTCATGTGAGTTGAACAATCTTAAAACGTATTTCGATTTTTTTCGTAATGTTTACCGTTTTGAGGTTATATTGCGCCAAATATGGGGATACTTTGCCTCACTATTTTTTTGGAGCGAAGTTACCCCAAACGATACTTGTTTATTTTATTTAGTTATAAATTTGGTTGCAGATATTCCAAGAGTGTATAAAAGAAAACTAGGCTCTCGGGCTTATCAAAATTATACCCAAGAAACTTTGAAAACAATGTTTAGAAGCAGTTAGAAGTAAACGAATGACGCAGAGAAAAGCCGCACAAGAGTTTAAAATTCCGCGACGAACTATCATTATTAAACTTAAAGGCAATCTACTTGAAAAGTCTGGAAGACCCACGATATTTTCCGAGGAAGAAGAAACTGGATTTGTAAACTGTATATTAGCCTTCAGCACATTTGGTTTCCCACTAGACTCTTTTGATTTGCGCATGATCGTGAAATCATTCTTGAGCCGAGTTGGTAGAATCGTGAGAACATTTCAAAATAATATACCTGGTCATGAGTGGGTCTTAAATTTTCTGAAACGCCATCCAAAGCTCACTGTACGATTTGCTAGTAATATAAAACGCAGTAGAGCATCTATAAATGCTGAAATATTAACGGATTACATCTCAAATTTGGGGAAGTTGTGAAAGACGTGCCACCAGAGAACATTTGGAACTGTGATGAGTCGAATCTGATAGATAACCCTGTCCAAAAACAGGTGATAACCAAACGTGGTTGTAAATATCCTGAAAAGATTCGTAATTCATCCGAAACTAGCATTTCTATTATGTTTGCTGGTAGTGCTGCCGGAGAACTCTTGCCTCCATATGTAGTTTACAAATCTTCTTGCATGTGGACAATCTGGACCGAGAATGGGCCCAAAGCCTGCCGTTATAGCAATAGTGCTAGTAGCTGGTTCGATGCCAATAGCTTTTCAGACTGGTTTGAAAGCCTAATGTTACCAAAGTTAAAAAAACTGCAAGGCAAGAAAGTTTTAATTTGTGACAACTTATCCTCCCATATATCAGTACATGTTCTAAGACTATGCAGAGATAATGAAATATCTTTTGTATGCTTGCCACCAAACAGCACTCATTTAACACAACCGCTGGATGTGGCTTTTTTTCGGCCAATGAAAATTGCGTGGCGGAAAATATTAGCAAACTGGAAGGAGACTGCAGATGGTGCCAAAAACACAGTTTTACAAAAACAACATTCTCCATTTCTCCTAAAACAACTTATGGCTGCCTTAGAACCCAATGCTGCTGCAAATTTAATTTCAGGTTTCAGAAAATGTGTCATTTATCCAGTTAATATTCAAGAGCTTTTGGCAATGATTCCACGACCTCCAAGTGACAATAATGCTGTAGAACATTCATTTCTACAATCTTTAGAATCAAAAAGATTAGAATTAACCGAAACAAAAACCAGGAGGAGAAAGAAAATTACTGTTGCTGCTGGTAAGAGTATCGGGCTTGAAGTCCTTGATGATGCTCAAGCTGGCGAAGAACCACAGACATCAGTGAAGAAATGTCGCAAATCAATAAATGTGGATAGTGACTTGTCAAATGATGAAATATCTTTGCGGGATTCTTCTGAAGCCGAGGATTTTGTGGGGAGTATATGGTCGGTTCTGGACAAAAGAGCATTAAAGACCTTCTTTCATTGCCTGATGTTGTCAAAGAAATATGTTCTCTTCCAATATGAAGGTGAAATTTTTCCGGGTAAAATAATATCATTTGATAACAATGGAGCTACACTAAGTACAATGGTGAAGTCCTGAAAAAACTGGAAATGGCCTGATAAGTAAGACACTCTTCACTATGATTGGAATCATATTATGGGCAGAATTCAAGAGCCAAAAAAGGACTCGAATCGGGGATTCTTTTCTGTTCCAGTCTTAGACAGACTGTTGGGTAGATAAAGGATAAGATGTGCGTCAGATAAATGTTTCTGTTCGGACGTCCACCCTGTATATTGTAATTGTGAGCGACCGGTACGCGATTTAAGTGCGCGTGCGATAATTGTATTTCGCGCGACACCCGGGCTCACGGAAGAAGAGTCTCGAAACGTACGTCGAAGAGGACACACAGAAAATAGTGAGAGAAGAGAACGATGTCTAGCACGTGTCCGGCAATAGTGTCGAATCCAATAGTCAAGTGACGCCGCCCTTCTGGTCGATCAAAGGTAGGTGGTAGCAAGTATAAGCTAACCCCGCGGCTCGCTCACAAAATATTACATTACAGTCCACTTTTTGTTGCAAAGTTGCGTGTCGTGGTCATTGGGCTCAAGTATCGCCTTCAAAGGGCTTGTCCTCGATCCACGGGCGTACATTTTGGTCCTTCGAACCGGATTCGGTTTATATTGTGATAATTAGCGCTGTATTAATTACAGTTTTTCGCTTATTAATACGTTAGTTCTCGATCCCGTCGCTCGTTTTGTTAATCGTTCTAGCATTCGTTCTCTCTTGACCTCGTTGTGTGGTCTCTCTCTCACCACATCTGGTACATCTGGTCGATTCCAACAGTTGTATGTTTTGTGATCGTCGATATTTATCGGCGACGGTTTCTTTATAATCTTCTTATTCTTCTTATCATTTCTCGCTCAGTTTGTAGTTTAAAATTAGCAACATGCCGTCCCTCGAGGAAGTTATATTCAAGGTGGAAACTGCCCGTCGAAAGATTTTGCGTGTCGAATTAATCGCACAATCGGTAGACGCCGACCCCGATGATAAGAAGTCAATAGCGCTTCTTAAAGTTATGTCGGAAGGCTTGGAGGATTTGTTTAGGGAATTTAATGACGCGATTGGTAGATTATCGGCGTGTTATAATAAGTTAAAAACACCGAAAGATCTCCAACCAGACATAGAAGAAGTAGAAGCGTCTTATTACAATGCCAAAGCCATTATTGCAATGGCTTTTCCTGAGTTTCATCGCAATCGCGACCATTCGGTGGGTCCGATTACGCAATCTTCAAACGCCGTCTCCGGAGTCGCGCTTCCGAAATTAAAATTAGTTGAATTCGATGGCGATTTAAATCAATGGCACAACTTCTTCGATATGTACACGTCCACCGTGCACAATAGTAATTTGTCGGACGTTCAGAAATTCATGTACCTGCGATCGGCACTGCATGGAGACGCCCTCGCACAAATTTCGTCGCTACCGTTGACCGCAAATAATTATCAGGTTGCATGGGATACCTTACAGGATAGATATAACGATAAGAAACTACTAACTAGTTCGTACTTGGATGAATTATTTAACGTAACGCTCACGTGTGATCCCACATCCATGCGGAAATTCGTAACAACGCTGACAGAGTATTCTGGTGCGTTATCAGCGTTAGGTCATGACGTCGCGAGTTGGTCGGTGCCTTTATTACACTTGTTTAAGAATAAATTGACGCCCGTACTGAGAGAAAAGTGGGAACAAGCCGTCAGTAATTGTGAAGTAGGTACATTGAAGCAATTTATATCGTTTTTGTCAAGTGAATGCCGAGTAATAGAATCTTGCGGTGATTCTATTAATTATAAATCGATAATTAATAAGAAACAGTTCTCGAACGCCCCCGCAAGGTTTACTTCAGCTAGAAAGGCAACTACGTCGTTGGTAGTTCGAACGGAGACAAAGGCAAAGGATCTGTCCCACTGCCCACTGTGTAACGATAATCACCATTTAGCACAGTGTGCACCATTTAGAAATAAATCCATAATCGATCGATTTGAATTCGCAAAGAGGCAGCGTGTGTGCCTTAATTGTTTAAACCCGGGTCATTATCTAGCGCGTTGTGACTCTAGAGGCTCATGTAGGATATGTCGCCAACGCCATCACACTTTACTCCATATGCCACATAAAGAGGTTGTGGAAGTAAAAACGGAGGATAAGTCACCCTCCCCCGAAGTCAATGAGAATTCAGTGAAGCACGTTAATGAGGCCCTAGTACGCAACCTCCCTAGTGTATCATCGCTACAAACGTCCACTAGGTCTTGTGTGTTATTGTTGACTGCACAAGCATCCGTACGTGATCATTCTGGACGGTATACACGCGTACGAGTTCTACTCGATACTGCTAGTGAAGGCACATTTATTAGTGCGCCCTGTTCAAAACGACTAGGGTTGACACCACAGGTCGCACAAGTGCCAATATTCGGATTGGCGAAAGTTCCAGTAGGGATCTCTAGTGGCACAATTAAGTGTTCATTTGAGCCTGTCGATAATATTTGTTTAGAAGTAGATGCTATGGAAATTCGAAACATCACTAAGTGCCCGTCTATGCACATTGAACAGTATAATTGGCCTCACTTGGAGGGATTACCCCTAGCCGATAGGGCTTTCCATGTACCACACGATGTTGATATCTTGTTAGGAGCAGAGTGGTTCCCGTATATCGCGCTCGGTGAACCTATTGTCGGTCCTAAAGGGACCCCTAGTGCCCTTCTTACAATTTGGGGATATTGTTTAATTGGTCGTATCGAGCCACCGCCTGCGGGATGTTCGAACAACCCGTCAGTATCGTCATTTTGCATGACACTGCAAAATGATACGGATAATCTGATTCGGAAGTTTTGGCAAGTAGAGGAACTCCCTTCAGTAACTGTATCGTGCCCTACTGAGCAGGAGTGCGAAGAACATTACAAGAGAACGGTCTCTCGCTCGAGTAATGGTACATATGTTGCCGAGTTACCATTTTTGTCCTCGGTTCTCAATCTGAATGACAGTCGCGAGTTAGCTTTGCGTCGATTTCAGTTATTAGAATGAAAGCTAACCAGGTATCCTGAGCTACGGTTGCAGTACAATGCGTTTATGACGGATTATATTGAGCAAGGACATATGAGTCTAGCACCACCTTCTCAAGAGGGATGTGGGTCATCGTACTTCATACCACATCACTGTATCTTCAAGCGTACTGACGACACAGCCATTGATAATATAGTAAAATTTCGTGTCGTATTCGATGCATCCATGAAAACTAAATATGGCCCATCACTGAATGAAATCCTACATACGGGACCTAAATTGCAATTGAATATCGTAGACATATTGATTAAGTTTAGGATTTATCAGGTAGTTGTAGTGACAGACATAAAGCAAATGTATAGAAATATTAGATTAGCGGAGAAGCACCATCAGTTTCAGAAAATATTATGGCGATGGGATCCATCGGAACCGTTAAAAGAATATTGTTTGTCCACCGTCGTTTATGGCATATCTGCCTCTCCTTTCCTCGCTATAAGGACTCTGCACCAATTAGCTCAGGATGAAGGTGCCAACCTACCTGACGCTGTCGCTGCGATATTAGAGTGTACATACATGGACGATTTTGTTATGTCGGTACCGACTGTAAAAGATGCATTGGATTTACAGTCTCAGCTAATTAAATTATTGAATCAAGGAGGATTTGCCCTTAGAAAATGGATGAGCAATTGTCCGGAAGTATTAGAAGCATTGCCAAAGGATCATTGTGCAATATCCCGTAAATCACTCGTATTTGGGGATGATCCGAATGTATTCACCAAAATTCTCGGATTAGTGTGGGACCCTTCTACGGATAGCATGTCGTATCAAGTTGTCGTTAGCCCAAATCAACTCACAAAAAGAGCCATTTTATCGGATATCTGTAAGCTATTTGATCCAATGGGATATATAGCTCCTGTCACATTTATGGGAAAATGGATCATTCAATATCTGTGGCAGTTGGGTTTGGATTGGGATCAAACTCCTCCAGAAGACGTTTGCCGCAAGTGGATTGCATTTCGAGAGGAATTACCTTCATTATCTAGTTTTCAATTACCGAGGTGGTTGAAGATTGATCCCGCTTCCAAAATCCAACTTCACGGATTCGCAGATAGCTCGGAAAAGGGATACTGTGGGGTAGTGTATTTGAGGGCAGAACACGCTAATGGTGATATAGTCGTTTCGCTTGTCATTGCAAAGAGTCGAGTGGCTCCCTTAAAGAGGGAGACATTGCCTAGGCTTGAATTATGTGCCGTTGTAACAGTCGCCAAATTAGTGCAACATGCTCGGAAATTATTGGCATCGCAATTCCCGACAATGTCACCGTCAGTAGTTTGGACAGATTCGATGGTCACATTAAGCTGGATCCGTTCCTCGCCTCACAAATGGAAAACATATGTTGCAAATAGAGTTAGCCAGATTCAGTCAATTATGTCACCAAAGCAATTTCGCCATGTACCTTCCGCCCAGAACCCCGCAGACTGTGGTTCCAGAGGGCTCACTCCCAAAGAGTTGCTCGATCATCCATTATGGCGTACAGGACCGGAGTGGTTAGCGAAATCGGAGATAGAGTGGCCTAAGGAGAAAGGGAATCCAACGACCATCGAGGGCCAGGAGCCTGAGGATTGTGAAGCTAAGGTGCTCGCTCTACACATTACAGTGGAGGACACACCGATAAAAGACGGAACCCTCCCCTTTGAACGATTCTCCTCATGGACGACGATGAGGAGAGTAGTAGCATGGATCCTACGTTTTTCACATAATTCGCAAAAAACTGGACCTCGACGTAAGGGTATGTTAACAGCGAAGGAATTGGCCGCAGCAACTGTTGTCTGCGTTAGAACTGTACAAACTAGCGAATTTAGAAGGGAAAAGTCATCTATTCGAGAGGGAAAAATTGTGTCATCTCGGTTACGCAATCTTAACCCCTTCATTGATTCCCATGGGTTGATTCGAGTCGGTGGGCGAATACATCATGCTCCAGTTTCATTCAGCCGCCGCCACCCAATCTTACTACCAAAATCATCACATGTGACAAATCTTATAGTAGATTTCTATCACCAGGCTTACATGCACCCGGGACCACAAAATCTACATTGTCTTATACGAGGTCAATATTGGATAATCTCTGGTCGTGATGTGATCCGTCGTCGGTTACAACGGTGTCTCCAGTGCTTCCGTACCCGGCCGACGGCATTGCAACCTATTATGGGGGATTTACCTGTGGCGCGCTTGGCATCCGTAAAGGCATTTATGGCCACAGGAATAGATTTTGGGGGACCATTCGAAATTTCACTAGGAAAAATTAGGAATGCCAAAAGATACAAGGCATATATTTGTTTATTTGTGTGCCTCGCTACAAAAGCAGTCCACTTAGAGTTGGTATCGGAGCTCACCACGGAAGCATTTCTGGCCGCACTCAGACGCTTTGTTGCACGTCGAGGAACGGTAGCGCACATATACAGTGACTGCGGCACAAATTTTGTTGGTGCAAAACGCAAAATTGAAGCATGGGCTCAGTTGTTGTTGTCAGACGAGAATAAACGAGAAGTAGGTGGGCATTTAGCGGATCGAGGCATTCAATGGCATCTCAACCCTCCATCCAGTCCTCATTTTGGTGGCATATGGGAGGCTGCTATTAAATCCACTAAGCGGTTATTAGCACATACCATTGGAAATCAATTTCTGACGTATGAAGAATTTAATACGGTACTGATACAGGTCGAAAATACATTAAATTCACGCCCACTAACTCAGATGTCATCGGACCCCAATGATTTGGAAGCATTAACTCCAGGCCATTTTTTATTACTCGAATCTCCTACGACGTTAATGGAACCAGAGTCATCTGTGGGAACTGGCACTACTCGTTGGAAGTTACTTTCACACATCGTTAGTTCCTTTTGGAAGAGATGGTACAAGGAATATTTATGCACGCTCCAACAACGGACAAAATGGACCAAAGTTTCTGCAAATTTAGCAGTTGGTACCATGGTCCTCATAAAGGATGACAATCTACCCCCACTTTCCTGGCGACTGGGCCGTGTATTAAGCGTATACGCTGGAAGAGATGGAGTTGTTAGAGTTGCTGATGTTAAAACTGCAACTGGTGTCCTTAGGCGAGCGGTGGTAAAATTATGCCCCTTGCATGGGTCTTCTGAAGTTTAGGTATAAATAGGGATGTACGGGAACCTAGGGTGTCGTATCCTGACATGCCTATCCACTTAAGGGCTACCTTCCTTCGCGAAGTCTCCCCTATCGCCCGGGCGGAGTGAAGTTCGATTGATCCTGTACCCTATATCCCTGTCCAAATATAGCCAACTTATTGCCTAGCACCCTAGGATATTGTTATATGGTTATATAGAAACATAAGTTTTGGTTTGTTATTTGTTACGAATTGTAACACCCCTTTCGTTGTTGTTACGTTATTTAGTGTCGGGAATTTTATACTACTCGTAGGGAGTAGTGTAACAAATGAGAGTTAGTTTTGGTATTATCGAATTTTGTTTTGGTTTATTAGTTTTCGTTGTAAAACCGTTTCCAACCGGTTTATCTCCTTTGTTTGGGGCTTAGTCGGTTGTGGTGGATTCTTTAATTTTGAATTTTTGTTGTTGCTAGAATGAACAATTTGTTTTGGAATAGGATATTCCAAGGTGGGCGGTATGTTCGGACGTCCACCCTGTATATTGTAATTGTGAGCGACCGGTACGCGATTTAAGTGCGCGTGCGATAATTGTATTTCGCGCGACACCCGGGCTCACGGAAGAAGAGTCTCGAAACGTACGTCGAAGAGGACACACAGAAAATAGTGAGAGAAGAGAACGATGTCTAGCACGTGTCCGGCAATAGTGTCGAATCCAATAGTCAAGTGACGCCGCCCTTCTGGTCGATCAAAGGTAGGTGGTAGCAAGTATAAGCTAACCCCGCGGCTCGCTCACAAAATATTACATTACAGTCCACTTTTTGTTGCAAAGTTGCGTGTCGTGGTCATTGGGCTCAAGTATCGCCTTCAAAGGGCTTGTCCTCGATCCACGGGCGTACAGTTTCAAACTTACTTTGAATTATTTTAGTGCCTATTGTAAAGGTTTTCATTAATAAGTTTGAATTAATAAAATGACAATATATTTTTCCGACACACATATTCGTTACCTAGATAACCTACATACTATTTTGTGTATGGTACATTTTCAACCCATAATATATTCTTACTATGCTCCAATACATGTTATAAAGCTGAATAACAATGTCTCCGTTGGTGCAAAGTATCCACCCCCTATGAGGGAACATTGCCCCAAACTAAATAATAATTTAAAAAATATTCCATAATTTTTTTTGCAAAATGAATCTCTAGTGTCCATTATTATACGTTCTAGCAGTCTCTATATTATCAACATTTTATGGAAATGAAAAGGTAAGTTTTAGAAGTACTATTTAAAATTTCAGTTAAAAATGGAGCAAAGTAACCTCGTTTTACGGTATGCATTTGCTTTTTGAAAAAAAAACACAGTTTTTGAGTTACTATACAAAGTTTTTTTTTAAATGGCAGTCATAGTTGGCTTTGTAATTTTTAAAAAGGACACATTTTTCTCTTTATATCGATACAAGGTTTGCTATACTTGATAAATAACCGCGATGCAAGAATCATACTATTGACAGGCAAATAAACAGAGTTTGCTCGTATCAGTTGAGTTTGATCGTGTCATGCCATGGAAAAAACAATAAACAAGCAAAATACTGCTGCTCATTGGTTTAGTTGAAATTTGACAGTTCTGTAACTTCTACAATTCAAATAAAATATGTTTTCTAATCACGAGAAACTTAATATAGTCGAATGTTTTATTGTTTGTAATAAAAATAGTTTTCTTGCTGCCGAACGGTACCAACAAATTTAAGAAAATCAACGTCAACCAACTTTACCGACGTTCAACAATTTATACCGAAATCTGGGGCAGTTTGGTTCCTTTTCGAAACCAAAGAGGGATAAACTTATTATTAACGAGGATACCCAAATAAATGTAGTAGCCTACGTTCCTCAGAATCCTTCTACTTCGACCCGACATATTGCAGCTGAAGTTGATGTTTCCCAAAGGACAGTCTTGAAAATTTTGAAGAAACATAAATTTCGCCCATATCACTTATCAGTAGGACAGACACTGCATCCACGATACCATGCTCCAAGAATTGCCTTTAGTAATTGATACATTCATATGATTCAACAGAATCCACCGTTTCAAAATCAAATTTTACGGATTGATGAAACTTAATTTGCCAATTGCGGTATGTTCTATATTCACAATGAAGATTGGTGAATGCAGAAAAATTCTAGAAGACTTCGTGAAAGAAGGCCTCAAAGAAAATTTGGATTTAATGTTTGGTGCGGAATTATTGGATCGCGAATTCTTGGGCCTTTCATTTACGACGAAAATTTGACAGGCCGGCGTTATCATTTTGTACAAAATAAATGTTAGATGGCTTAGATTTGGAAACACTACGTAGTTTACGCTGGTTTCAACACGACGGTGCTTCACAGCAAAACCAACTGCAAGTAAGACAACATCTAAACCAACTATTTCCAAATTCTTGGATATGTAGGAAAGGCCCGGTCCTTTGATCACCAACATCGCTAGATCTTTCAATTTAGGATTCATTTCTTTTCGGTGCTCTAAAAGATTTAGTTTATCAGCGAACGTATGCGACAAATGAAGAACTACGTGATGCTGTAGTAATTGCCTTTCGCAATTTAGATGGTAGGAAAATACGGAAAGCTGTAAATTCTATTGTGAAAAGATGGCGCGTGTGTGTAAATAATAACGGTGGACATTGCCGAGATAGATTATTTTTTTACATGTAATTACTTCAAACTAGAAATTTAAATGTAATAATTCGAAGTTTCTTTGCGCTGTTGTTTTATTTGCGACCAAACAGTTTTTAATAAACTGAGAAATTATCTTAAGAGGAAAAAAATGTTTCCATGGAAAACTCTGTTTTTGCTACTCTCAATAATATAAATATAGTACTGTATCGTGTTTATTTGTCAAAGTAAGTAGTAATTTTCATGAAGTTAATTTTCGAAGATGGCATTAATTTATCAAAGTAAGTATAACAAACCTTGTATCGTTATAAGAGAAAAGTTGTCATTTTAAAAATGTCAAAGCCAACTATGATTGACATTTTAAAAAAAAGTATGTAAGGTATAACTCATTTTCAAACTTTTAACTTATAACTTTTAACTTATAACTTATAAAAGGTATAAGTTTTTTCCAAAAAAAACCACACATATCTTGCATAAGATCTTAAAACAATTCTTTCCTCATTTAACCGAATATCTTATAGTTTCCGAGATCCCAATGCTTAAAATGAAAAAAAAACTCACCCTGTATATTGTGTAATTAAGTTGTAAAGAACTATTATTGTGATCAAAAGAACAATCGTGTTAATAAAATTTGGATTATAGAATTTTTCACATTATTTAAGTTTTTATTATTCATTTTCAAGTACGATTTGCGAAGCCATTTATAAATCTAGCAATCTGTGGTTTATTTCCTTTGAAAGAGCATACTTTTCTCTATCAGACTCGACCAAAAAGTGAAAATCGCTATCTTGGCACATTTTGTTCCTTTTCGTAAACCAGATGACATATGTTTGCATATACTATTTGGACTTGACATAACCTGTAGTGAAATGACTGAAAATTACTAATTGACGAATTTTCGGAAACATCGAAATTTGAATAATTTTTACGACAAGTAAAGTACCTACCTTCCGTTTTCGTGACAAACTTTGAATTCCAGGTTTCAGCGGAAATATCCGTTGTAATATCCCCGAGTTCGCACTTTAATTTTTATAACAAAAGTTATAAAAGACAAAATCACTGTAAGTGGATGTTTCCAGATATTTGAAATACATATCAATAAAAGTTTATTTATTAGTTTAGTAATGTTGATAAATAAGAAATTTCTTCAACTGTTGCAACGATGACCTCCGGTTACAAAATTTAATTTCGTGTCTTTTTGCCAAGATTTTGCATACAATCGCCATTTTGCTTCTTAGAACGTAGTCACGAACACCGCTATTGCAACTACGCTTGGTTTTTCGGCCTAAAATGCGCAAACTGTGGCAAACAACTCGACGCACTACAAATCATAATGATACCCACCGCAAATATCCGATATCATGTATTACTAATATGTATTTAAAAATTGATCCAAAAAACTGGAACTGTTGAAATTTCATGTGAATTGAAAATCATGCATACATATTTATTTCAACTTCCGTGTATATAGAACTATATCTACTTAAAATATTCGAAAAATATCTGATTCAAGGTCAGATATGTCGATATCGAAGGGGGAAGAAAATACACCATCATCCGTAATTGCGGGAAAGTTCAATAAACTTAAGTAAATTCACGCATTGTGTTATATTTATATAATTAATTCAATGTTAAATCTTTATTTTGGTTGAATTGAAAGTTTGTTTGGTAACCACTTGGTGAAACATATTAAATAAACGAAAATAAGATACTTGGTATAAGATTCACATTTTTTTTTATATATATTTATATCCGCGCCTTTTTTTGTCTACGAACATAGGGTATGTTCAGTTTTAAAACGACAGAATCAATCCTATGCTAAAATTCAATGATTGTGCAACCAAATGTACTAGCGTGGGTAATTCAATTATTAAAAAAAAAATACAAATTCAAATTACACGAGTCAAACAATATCGCATATTTCATAACATGTTACGTACAAAACATTGTTTAATTCCGTCAGAATTATTTAATCTACTATTGGAGTAAGAACGTTACTTACTACATCACAGAATCAGGTCACGTTATACCTATTGTTTCTACGGAAACATGATTGCACTGGCATAAACAAATTTGTCAAGAAACTAATTCACAAATTTAATAATAATGCCAAAAAATGTCCTCAAATAGCGATTCAGAACTAACTTATGGTGTTGAAGACTCTGCTAATGTTGAGATGGGTAGTTTACTACCAGTTAAATCCAGAAAGAGATACACTGTAACCTACAAAAAGTTTGAAGGTTGGTGGGAACTGCAGTTATGTAATGTATTTACATAACTACATTACATAAATGTGTGTGTGACAGTTGTGAAAATGTTACGTTTCATAATGACAGAAATTGATGTAAAATTTGACTTTTCAAAACGTAATTAAATAAAATATATTTGTCATACTGCTTTTCGATGTTTGTCAAATTTTGCTGCTTCAAAGATAATAAAAAAATGTTATGGCCTACTTTACGAAAACTTGATTGTGAATGGACAATTTGCAGATTTTAATAAAATAATGTATTACTTAATTGCCTTTATAGCCTATACTAAAATGTGGATGGATAGTGACATACATATGTGCATATTTTTTATTTAAAATAACTCAAACTATATGTATTATATTATTATATTTTGTTGTAATGTAGACAACGCTGTTTCATCTATTAAAAATATATTTGTCATACTTTGTTTCGACGTTTGTCAAAATTTCCTGCTTCAAAGATAATAAAAAAAATGCCATGGCCTACTTTACTAAAGCTTGATTGTGTATGGACAATTTGCAGAAAATAATAAAATAATGTATTACTTTTTTGCTTTCATAGCCTACATACATATCACACTGTCTGCTTAGTTCACTTACTTTGCTGACGATTTCAGAAAAAAAATGTCTTGTTTTACGCACATCGACCACTCAGCTGTTCATTATCAAACAATTTGTTTTTTACTCTTACATATAAATTCTCGAATTTTCATTCGACTTAACCACGACTCTTACAGCGTACATTTGTGTATGCAATTTACTAATGTATGAAATAAAGTTACGCACTTTTTAAATTTTCAAAATTGTTTTTTATTGTTCACGACAATTGTTTCGCCACACTGTGGCTTCTTCAGGTGAAGAAATGATACATAAACTGTGTACAATTTGCTTAAGTAGTGTATTGATGGGGGTGGGGGGTAGCTATTAACAAGTTTTAAAAATATTGAGGAGCGGTGAATGATTGACGTCCGTTTGGTCGTTAAGTAGGAGGCCGCTTAATTTCCTTTTGTTGATTTCCAGGCTTTCCAGGTGGTTAAGTTTCCTTCCTTTTTCTTCTTGATGGAGTATTTGGAATTTGGGGTCGAACGAATGTCCTTCCTCTCGTAGGTGGTTCGCGTACGTGGAAGAATTTTTATTATTAGTGAAACATTTTTTATGTTCCTCGATCCTTTCTGAGAAGGCACGACCTGTTTGCCCTACGTAAATCATTGGGCAGTCCCCACACGTCAACATGTAAACCCCGCTGCGGTCAGTTTTGATAATTGGATTTTTGTTATTTTTTATTATTCTACCTAGGTTGTTGTTTGTTTTGAACGAGACTTTCACATTTTTCTTTTTCAGGATGTTTGCAATTTTTAAGGATGAGGATCCTGAATACGTGATGGAGGCATACTTCATATGATTATTATCTTTTCCTCGTGGGTATATTAAGTTTGTAGTTCGTTGTTTAATTTTTGCTTTTAATATGGTATCAATGAGGTTTTCGTGAAATCCATTTTTTCCGGAAAACCTCATTGATACCATATTAAAAGCAAAAATTAAACAACGAACTACAAACTTAATATACCCACGAGGAAAAGATAATAATCATATGAAGTATGCCTCCATCACGTATTCAGGATCCTCATCCTTAAAAATTGCAAACATCCTGAAAAAGAAAAAATGTGAAAGTCTCGTTCAAAACAAACAACAACCTAGGTAGAATAATAAAAAATAACAAAAATCCAATTATCAAAACTGACCGCAGCGGGGTTTACATGTTGACGTGTGGGGACTGCCCAATGATTTACGTAGGGCAAACAGGTCGTGCCTTCTCAGAAAGGATCGAGGAACATAAAAAATGTTTCACTAATAATAAAAATTCTTCCACGTACGCGAACCACCTACGAGAGGAAGGACATTCGTTCGACCCCAAATTCCAAATACTCCATCAAGAAGAAAAAGGAAGGAAACTTAACCACCTGGAAAGCCTGGAAATCAACAAAAGGAAATTAAGCGGCCTCCTACTTAACGACCAAACGGACGTCAATCATTCACCGCTCCTCAATATTTTTAAAACTTGTTAATAGCTACCCCCCACCCCCATCAATACACTACTTAAGCAAATTGTACACAGTTTATGTATCATTTCTTCACCTGAAGAAGCCACAGTGTGGCGAAACAATTGTCGTGAACAATAAAAAACAATTTTGAAAATTTAAAAAGTGCGTAACTTTATTTCATACATTAGTAATTATGAATTTTCAACAAATAAAAGCCACATCGATCAACCTATTGTATGCAATTTGTTGAAAAATTGAACTATCAAATGATGTTAATATTATTGAACAATATATTATGTATCTGGAAAAGACCATACGGGTGTCTGGAAAAGACAATACGCCAATTATGTTGGTATCTTGGATTTTATATTTTTTGTTCAGTTGGTACTGTTCAGTGGCGTGCTGGGTAATCATCTCGAAACAGGGTCGAACATAACCAACAAATATTAGTAATCAAATAAAAGCCAGATTAAAGAGAATAACTCCATGATCCGGGTTTTATGTGGCACTAAAATGGGCCACTAGGATGTGTGCATCTTGTTATGGTGTCAACATGTTAGAATAATCTAAAAGACGGTTTTCAATAATGCTATCGGCAGACCGCTGCAAGCTGTCACAACGACAGCCAAACTGCCAAAACATCAGTATTGACAACTGTAATTGGAAAGTTTGGAATGCTAGCAACATAATTTGCGTAGAGGTTTTTCCAGACACCCGATATAATATAAGTCGGTCCTAATAAACGCACTGTACCATGTAAATTTTGAATACTTTGCCAATTGCTTTACTGAATGCGTACAATTTACTCGAAATCTGTAGTAACTAAAGAGACTCCCAGAACACCCTGAAATCTAATACATTTTTCTTATGCAGATTTAAATTCCACATAAATCAACATGCTGTTACACAACAACCGAACGAGTGCATAAAAGGAACAAAGAAACAAACAAGCAACACGCGGAAAATATTCATTTACGAGCTTTTCATTACAAATTAAGTGCTTGAATAAAATCGCCACAATGTAACGCACAACTGTATTAATCGCAGTTTTCCACACACCTCATGAATAAACATATTAATTATCTATAAATCTCGCTTCCACGTTAGGTTCGCAACAAGCGATCTTTATCCAGACCTTATTCGCCACGTTTGCACGACCTCATTTGCCGGATTAAAATGCAAGAAAAGCGAGGCAGGAAAAGCGGTATTAAATGGGAGTTACATGTTTTCATAAGTATTTCATACTTATCATCTGCATCAATGACATCATTTAAATTGATGCTGGTAAAATCCTACAGTCTCATTATAAACATTTTTTTAGTTTTTGAGTTTTATCAATCACTCATCGATTTTTTAACTTTTGATTGCCCATTTCTATACAAAATATTTAGCTCGACTTCCAAACTATGAAATTTACATAATTACTTCAATCTCGTTTTAATGTGTTTTTTTTTTAAATTTACATAGTGATAATTTCCCACTAAAATAATACATTTACAACGAAACCTAGCAAGTGCGCTATAAAACAATCTACGGTTATAGTTGTGTGTATCAATAATCACCAAATTATTATTAATATTTGCTTTACATTTCCTCCATTTATTATGTTTTAAGATATTTAAGGTTTAGTTTTAAGAACCTTAAATTTAAGATTCTAACTTTGATTTTAATTATTGAGTTATTGATAGCCTTTATGTCGTCACTATCAATTTCTTTGGGGCGAATATAATTACACATAAATGATATTTTAAAGTTTATGTACCAGATATGCACATAGAATTAACGGATAAGCTAACCTGGCGGGTAAGGCATACACACAAGCATACATATTACTGTTTTTATTAAACTATATGGTATTAAAGTTTTGCATTGTGATTATTCTTGCTGTTCGGGCATATTAAATTAAAGAAAATTCTCATGCAAAACAGTACTTTCCAGACCTTCAAACTGGTGTGAAGTTCCCAGGGGAGAGGGATGGGCTGTAAAAATTAATCCATCTCGCCGTTTTTAATTTTCCAGGTGAAAAATGTAGGTCGAGCGCATTTTTCACCCGATATCTTGAAACTAGGAGCTTAACATCTCGAATTTTCCAACTGCAATAAAAAAAGTAACTCGCGTTCCGTGTTAATTTTCAGGTATGTTTAAGCCGAAGCCCGAATGAATGGGCTTCAAGCACGCAGCCCTGGCAAATCGACCTTCTGAAATGGAAATTCGTGCCTCGCCAGGAATGAGTATTAATCCAATTATTCATTTGAATATGGATGGACGCTTCAGTGATAATTTGACTAAACGGCATCCAACTCGATAGATTTATCAGAAGGATGTCTTAAAAGGTTGAAATAAATAGAAATTTCGAATTTCTTCAACTTCTTCAGCAATAAAACTGGTGCTTGGGCTTCGTACAGAGACACATAATCCATATTTTGAATAAGAACGGAAATTTCATGAAGAAATTTAGTACAATACTTAATAAATCTGTACAGGGTGATTCAGTTTTGAGTTCTTGAACTTAAAGTGATGATAAAGCATTGAAAAAAGTAGCATTTGAAAACGAAATGTTGTCAGTATCTCTTACTTTTACGGCAATGGCAAAGATTTTCAAAAGATAATATGAGCAATTGTTTGTCTCTAAATTCTATATGAATATCTTAGTTATAAGAGAATACTCTATAATCAACTTCAGCCCCCTGTTTCTCTGAAACTACCTCATATGTATAAGAGGTTCACGCCAATTATTTGAGCAGGAGATGGGTAAGATCACAATCAATCGTCTGTTGGTGTAAACCACTCATGACCATAGGCAGGATAAAGCGAGGCAAATGAGGCAGTTGCCTCATGTGGACAATGGGACAGGGTGCAAAATTGATCAAAAATATTTCAATCTGAAATACAAAAATAACCGACAGAACAAGACAAAGCTGAATTTAATTCAATTAATATCGACGATCCTCATTCATGGGCACCTATTACGGATAAGATTAGACGTGATAATTGAACATGGACCAAAAGTAGGGGATGAGACGCAGATTTTAAGGAATCTGCTCTAGAGGATGGCAGGAGATTTTCAACGGAATGTGTTTTTTAAATGTTCCAATGAAGAGCGATTCCATCATAACTGGCACATTTTTTTCAAAAATATCTATGACGATATTTTATTTTCCATATACCAATTTTGGTAAAGTAGGTAAAACTATTAGGATGGATTGCGATATCTGCAACGACAGAAAAGGAAAGTTAGCGACATATTTTACTTGTTGTGTTGGATGTACTTCTATTTTGTGCAAAGAAAATAACCTGCTTCTTCAAATTCTAACATGATCATATGTTTCGGAATAGTTCACAGGTTTTCGGTCATTCACAGCATATCATATCACATTTACTTCACTGGAATGCGCCGATATGTATTTGTGCAATGGAAAGCTCGACAAAATTCACGTGAAGCTAAACGCATTTATCAGCGAAGATTTCGTTTGAGGCATGAGGTATCTCATCGAATTATTCTAGAAATTGAACTTAAGCTCAGAGAAACATGATGCTTTAAGCCACTATTAGGCACTAAACTTGATTACTGTTACTGTAAACAGGACAACTTTTGTTTTACGGTATGTTGATTCTGTTAGATATGTAGGGGTTCTGGAAGCAATGCTTCTTATCCAGAAGGTGAGTTAACTTATGCGGAACTTATTGTACGAAGAAAAAGGATATACTTAACTTGTAAGGCGTTTAAAAAATATTTTTTAACAAGGGGATGAATGTTGAGTTATTCATCAATTAACGGAAAATATATATTTAATGTTGTGGACATTTTCTGATTACTTTTTTAGTTATATATTTTTTTAATATTTTTTCATAGTGATGTCACTCACCAAGGCTGGGGACAATTTTGTATGGCCAAAATAGTTGCACAACCCTGATGATAATAACAGTCACTACACTACCCCCGACCCAGAAGGAAACCTGGAAAAGAAACTCAGGTCATAGGAAAAGGTAACACGCTTAACGACGGAAGACGCAGTTGTTGTGTTGATGAGCAGAGATTTTAGAATAGACTGCAATCCAGATGAGGAACACAGCCACTATAGATTCATTCAAATTGGAAGAGGTAAGAAAAATGTTAACTTTCGAAAACCATTGAGTGTTGGAAGTTCTTTCTTATTTTGATCTGTAGTATCACCTGTCAAAGCCTAGAAAGTTTTTTATTAACTCCCTGTTAATACAGTTCAGAGTGTAGATTTGATATGCCCCCAAAAATTATAATTGAGCATCCTGAGATCTGACGATCCTGGTGGCCTCCATGTGACTGGGCCTCCTGCCCCAATCTAGTTTTCGAGGTAATAATACAATGATTTAAAAACTGCCATACATTTATCGCAAAATGAGCACGAGCTCTGTCAGGCATAAACCAATAATTACGTCTTGTCTTTAGAGCAGTGATTCCCAACGAGGGCGTTACCGCCCCCCGGTGGGCGCTGAAGGGATTTAGGGGGGCATTTCTGGCCCAAGGTATATTTAGGGAGCGTTGCGGACCAGCCGCCGCCCCCCAGGCAAAAACGGAGTTCCGTCAGAGAAGAGTGTAAACGTAAAATCTACATATCACATTCAAAAGAACAATTGAATGTTGGCTCCACCGAATCAACATGGGATTCCCCGTACTGACCGATATCTGTACTTCGGCCCACTTCGAGAGCCTGGGGATTACCCCGCTTGCCCGGTTTGGTGTGCAAGGTGCCGGAGCGGGGACGCTCCGGCCTGCATTCTGACTTCCTGACTGACATGCAACTAGTCAAGTATATTTGACCTATTGGTTTTGGATTGTAATTAATTGTCATATTGTGATCATTATTGTAAATAAAGTAATATTCATATTAAGTGGACCCGGTAATTAAAAATATATCGTTGGTGAAATAACTGTTGGAATAGAGGTAAGTACTTACATATTATCTATTGTTATATTTGATGGGCTGCAATTTATGTACATATAGTTCCAAATATTTAATATTTTTGATTTCATATAATTTATTTTAATTTTTAATCGCCTGTAATATACAATGTGTCTTCGGATAGATATTATAAGATTTTTTTATAGATACATTAACCAAAACTATAGGAATGATTATTTCATGTTTTGAAATTAAGCCTTGATCCTTGGTTTAAAAAAAAATGAACCCAAATTTTGGATTTTGAGTCAATAGGAAATTGATGGTTCAGGAAAGATTTTTTTTCTAAGCGGTAAAATATATTAATTATGACATACATACGGCAAAATATTATTATTAAATTATAAATGCAAAATATGTATACAAAATTTAAAGATTGCTTTTACAATTCTCTAACGTACATTTTTTTGTAGAGCCGCAGATTCTATATTTGTATTCAAATACACGGGTACACGGGTCACATGTACACGTGTACGTACGGCAGAATTACACGTGTAATTAGTTACACGTATAATTACACGTGTAATTATTTACACATATAATTACACGTGTAACAGCGAAGCGTTGTTCACTGCTTCCAGAAAACATGTTAATATTTTTGAACCAGAATCGTTCTTTATTGTAAGAATAAATCGTTACTTTGATCGCCGCGCGAATTTAGCGTTGTTTTTCTACTGCGGGTAATTTAGTTAACTTTTTAGTTACTTAGTAACTTATTTAGTTACATCAGAATCTTACGATATGATAAGTTCGTGTACATATTTATTTTCCAAAGTATAAAATAAATTACTGAATGAAAAACCGAGAGTATTATAATTACACGTGTAAAATAAATACACGTTTAATTATATTTACACGTGTAGAATAAATACACGTGTAAAATAAATACACGTGTGATTACACGTGTAAAATAAAAAATTCACGTGTGATTACACGTGTAAAATAAATACACGTGTAAATACTTCTATCCTGGAATACTCTGCATATTGGGCTATTTAGACCCAAATAGTGTTTGATGCTGCGCGCAAGAATTTTTAATTTTGTTTTTAAATTGGTTGGTTCTGCGCTAACAACAACTTCTTGTTATTATTTTTCTTGTTTTATTTTTAAGATATGTCGGAATCAAAGAAAAAATGTATAGAATGTCGAATATTTAAAATATGGTATTATTCAGTCACCCACAAACAAGACATTGCCAATGTGCCTGATTTACCAGAAAGTTTTCTCAAATGAAGCCATGAAACCTTCACGATTACAAGAACATTTGAGCAAAATACATCCTGCCATAAAAGATAAAAAATTATCTTACTTTCAAATGCTCAAAAATCAACATTCGAGACGTCCAACTTTAGCCGGTATGTTTTCAGCAAGCATCAAAACAGGACAATGATGGGTTACGTGCATCTTACAATATTTCGTTGCTTATTGCTAAATCGGGAAAACCGCACACTATTGGAGAAGAATTAATACTGCCAGCTGTGAGTGAAGTTCTCCGTACTGTACTTCACAAGTCACCTTCAGATATTATTAAAAAAATCCCCTTGATCAATAATACTGTACATAGACGAATCGACGAAATGTCCGAGGATGTGGAGAGTTCTCTAACCGAATTTTTGAAGACGACCGAATTTTCTATACAGCTCGACGAGTCTACATTGCCTAACAATAAGGCATTACATCCATCGTATGTTCGCTTCATAAGAGATGAGAACATTTGTCAAGAACTATTATTCGCATAAAAATTAGAAACCAATACTAAAGGAAAATCTGTATTTGACGTTTTGGAACAATATTTTAAAGAAAAAGATATCCCTCTGAATAATATAGTGTCCGTTGCTACTGATGGTGCTCCGGCAATGGTTGGACGATACCGCAGGTTCATTACATATTTTTAAAAAGCTGTACCAAATGTAGTCGCCATGCGTTGTGTGATTCACAGACAACATTTAGTTGCAAAAAACCTTAGTGATCGAATTACAGGGGTTAATAGAATCAGAAGCAATTCTCTTAACGATAGATTGTTTACAAAGCTTTGTGATGAAAACGACCAGAACTTTAATCGTTTACTGTTGCACACAGAAGTTCAATGGTTGTCAAAGGGTACTTGTCTGCAAAGATTTTATGAACTATTTGACTCAGTTATAACGTTTCTCGAAAATAAAAATGATTCCTTAAAAGAAAATTTATTGAAATTTAAAAATGGTATAGCGTATTTAACAGATTTATTTAATAAATTTAACGAAACCAATCTGCAGCTACAAGGAGATGATTTGAATTTAATTAAAGCTAAGGCAATAATTTCGGCATTCGTGTCAAAACTTGCATTATACAAATTAAATTTGGGTCGGAGACAATTGCATCAGTTTCAAAATCATTCCTCGGTGAAAACAAGTGATGATGACATTTTGGTTTATTGCCAGCATTTAGAAACCCTTAAAGAAGATTTTTTTAATAGATTTCAAGATATCCTCAATATGATAATTCCGGACTGGGTCTTGGAACCTTGCACAAACATTGAAACAGCAGAAATATGTTTACAGAAGCAGCACATAGAATTGTCAACAAACGAAGAATTAAAAGTAAAATTGAAACATGGCTACCAAGCATTTTGGCTTCAAAGACAAATTCCAATTTTTATTCGACCTTATGGGGTGCAGTAAAGAAGTTTTTCCTAGCATTTCCATCATAGTATTTAGCCGAAAGAGGATTTAGTGTAGTATCCAATCTACTAACAAAAAAACGGAGCCGATTGTCAATAGTACATCGCGGTGACTTAAGGTTGCTCATGACTAAACTAGCACCCAATATAGACAAATTAGTGTCATTACATCAAGCTCGGCCCTCTCACTAGTGCTATTTTTTTATAGTCCAAGAAGGGCGCTCTTGAAATGCTCTTTGAAAAGGTGGGCAACCTATATTGATTTTAAGTGAGATTTTATTTCTGAATGGGGGGTGGTGAGTAATTTGTTTTTTCGAAAGGGGGCGGTAGGCTAAAAAAGGTTGGGAACCTCTGCTCTAGAGGTTGATTTTCTAGTAATAAAAGCATAGTCTTGTAAGAAACTTTAATTTTCGTAATATTTACCATTCTGCGCATTATTCAAAAGTATACTTCCTTTCGTAGTGAAATGTTACAAATATACTTGTACCAATCAAAACTAATGTCAAACTAACGTTATACATTACATGCAGTTAGCACTACCTAAGTAATATTCCAAAACATAAAATGTTGAATATCTGCGTACACCGCCATCTACGCCCACATATTTATATGAACTTTTTTGTTTGCTTTCCATCGCTGATTCGATATCGAAATTTACGAAATACCTTTAGCAAACACCCTGTGGCATGAACACCTAAAGTGGCATGAATTTGGATTTGTTTTATATACAGTGTCTTCCGCGACTCAACCGACATAGACTATGGGTGTATCCCTTAGACAATTTCAAGTCGAAAATACTGTATACAAATATATCCAAAACGCAAAATAAAAAAAAATTATAAGCGATTTTCAGAAAAAAACAAATGATAATAAAAATGTCGAATGGCAATCGATAGAACGACGATTGATAAGTCAATTTGCACCAACAGTTTGTTTGAAATCGTTCTAATTCTTGTGTAGTAGTGAAATTAATATAAAATATTAATCTAAAGTTCCTAACGAAATTTTTGGTGTGAAAATGAAATTTACAAATTCGAATGGCATTTATATATACAGGGTGGCCCACCTATCCTCGCTCGGACAATTGCTGCTAGACTAATGAAATTTGAGGAAAAAATCTGATTGGAACTTATTGGACACTTGATGTGCTACTTTTTGAAATTATTTTCGAGTGTACATTTTGTCTCATTTTTAAATGGGACCCTGAAAAAACACCTTATAAATACTTTCATTTTTTTAATAAGCTTCATTTGGGCTTCATAAATAATTTTTATTTTTAGGTATCAGATGCAACGTTGAAAAGTTATTCACATTTTAATCAAATTTAACGAAAACTTATGGACCTGGAAAAAAATTCAACAAAACCTTATTATAAGAGATCAATGAAAGAATCTGGGTATGCAAGTACCCATGAAATGTGCCAAAAGATACACAATATTTGGAGTCACGTTGAAAACACAGGGTGTTCTGACACAACGATCGAATTTTGCTATTTTCAAATGGCTAAAACTTATTGAAATTGATCGTTATTTACCTCTTATAAAGTATTATTAGATTACAGTCCATATGCTACCATTGAATTGCTCATTAGATGAGCATTCAGAATATGATTCTATATACGGGGTGTTCTAACTGAATTTTGGAGTGAAAGGAAGGCACCTAATCACTGTCACTTGTGACACTGACATTTAAATTATTAACAATATAACCTCATTAACATCCCTTTTATAATGCAAAAGTTGTCATTCCTTAAATTTCGTAACACAAGATTAAAGTCATTAAGTAACTAAAGTTACTAGATTTATTTATTTTGCTACTCATATTGTAAGACTTCGGTTTTCCCAATATTTAATAATTAGGTATATTTTACTTGTAATCATAAATTCTTATAATTTATGATATTTGTTTTGGCTCGTGATTTATCTATTTTACTTTTATTTTGTGTGATCGTATAATGGCAGTACTTCTTTACGTTATGTTTGATATTAAATCATTATCGTGACGACTCAAACTTCTTTTAGAGGTAATGCGTGTGTTAGTAACAATAATATTAATAAAATAAAGACAAAGAATTATAGATTAAGTGTAATTTATTCACTTTAAAGGATTTTGCACCAATAATTAAACATCAACTTGAATTTAATGACTTTCTTTATTGACTCAAAAAGTGTTAGTTAGTTTTGGATAAAAGATGTACTTAACGTCAATGACTTTCACACATTGCTCAATTCTACGTGCCCGCAAAACGGCTCAATGCATGTCATCACTTCATGAAATATGTCACTGTTTGTGCCTTCCAATGTCATTTTTCATCTATTACTTCAGGATTCACTAACTAGGTTTTGATAGATACAATTTTGTTAAATACGTCCTGTAAATTGTTCGTATGACTGATATTAATGAATTTGCAATAAGATTAAATAATGTTTTTACTCATTACACAAAACAACCAATAATTTGCCACAGTATTGCCCAGTTATGATGTAAATTATACCTTAATATTTCATAATTATTCCCTGGAGAACATTATCGTTTTTAGATTTCATCTTGAAATTTAGAATGAAACTCATTAAATAAGCAATTCTGATAATTTTATGGATTTCATTTACTTAACCCCTTTTTTAGTTAAAATCTTGTAATGTTTCCGATTTAAACTAAACCTTAATTTGATTCAATTCCATATGATTAATGATTCATAATTAAATAATGTTTTGCCACTTTATCGAAGAGATATTATTTAGGTTATATTTTAACAATTTATACTTATCCCCTGAAGAGTATTATCCTTTCTATTCTACATTTTAATTGATATGTTTAGAAGAATTGTTAACTTGTGAGGAGAATTGTTAATCATGTCTACTAAGGTAAACACAATTAGAGATAGTAGCATTCTCCTGTCTGAACACGAATGACACCGGAAAGATGACCTCATTAAAATCCACGACATCGCTCATAGCGTATGCCAGAAATTAATAAAGCTTTCGAACAACCCACGTATGTGTAACCGCAACGATTACCTCATTAACTTCCACGACATCGCTCATAGCGTATGCCAGAAATTAACAAAGCTTTCGAGCAACCCACGGATGTGTAACCGGAACGATTACCTCATTAACTTCCACGACATCGCTTATAGCGTATGCCAGAAATTAATAAAGCTTTCGAACAACCCACGTATGTGTAACCGCAACGATTACCTCATTAAGATCCACGATATCGCTCAAAGCGTATGCCAGAAATTAATAAAGCTTTCGAACAACCCACGTATGTGTAACCGCAACGATTACCTCATTAAGATCCACGACATCGCTCAAAGCGTATGCCAGAAATTAATAAAGCTTTCGAGCAACCCACGTATGTGTAACCGGAACGATTATAAATATACTTCACGGGTTATTTGGTTTTGGTACTTTAGTTGGAATACATCGATTATTGGTACTCAATCTCGAAATAATCGATACCATTCTGAACACAGTCACTTTCAAAATAAATCGGATAATACTCTTTGTAATGATATTTGCGTATACTATTAACGAAGATAATAACGGACTGACGTCTCGCTAATCTGGAACCAACTAAACTTTTCGTATGCAAAGCGATGCTATTTATATTAAAATTTTGCCCACTCAGCGATGTGGGATTCCCCGTAACATTATTTCTAATCTCGGTGATCTCACATGGGCCCTATAGCAAGGTTATTGACCTAAAAATACTAAATTGTTATGATTTGTCATCGGAAGGCTCGTTCGCCTGTGTTTTGTTTATAAAATTGCGTCACCACGCATCGAACGCGTCTTAATAAGTGATTATAAAAGTTCTCGTAATTTCGTTTGCAATCGATTCAAATTGAATTCATATTTAATCAAATTACTTATAAAATCCCCCAAATGATCACCCTCTTCCTATTCTAACACAATACTTGGCTTCTACGTGTGTTTTTCAATGTTTATACCTGAGTATGAAATTGTTTCAATTCTATCACGAACCGTTTCAATTAATATCAGTCATTTTTCGTAATAATATATATAAATTAATTCATACAAAATATGTGCATTTCGATCCCTTACAATATTAAAGAACATCAGGCATATGGTTTGATTCATTTTTACTAAAAATAAACAGTTTTTTCTCCAAACTTCGAATTTAGAATCTTAACGTAATTACAAATATCTATTTGATATGACATTTTTTTAATGTTTTGATATACAGGGTGTTAATAAAAATACCTAACAGCATTCTGTTTCTCTGATTTTAAGAATTTTGTCGAGCAAAGGCAACCATTGCGTAATTAAACTTGCTTACTAATTGTCACTATCAACAGGATAACTTTTGTTTTACGGTATTTTGATTCTGTGAGATTCATTCAAATCGGAAGGGGCAATTAAAATTTTAAAATTTCATATTTCGAAAACCATTGAACGTTGGACGTGGGTTTATTAGATTTTTTTTTCTTGTTTTGATCCCTACTCTAACCAGTCAAAGTGTGAAAACTGATTTTTATTAACACCCTGAATACAGTGTTGTGATAAAGCTTGGAAAAACCCACAATTGCTATATTTTATGTTTTTTAGCACATCTCTCGGATTGGTCAATTTTAAATCTCGAAATGTTATCTTCTGCCGTAAAAATGTAATTTATAATATTACTGGTGTTTACGTATTTACGTCGCCATCATTTTTTTTTATTACTTATTTTACGCCACTTATTTTTCTGATTTTCAAGCCTCTGCGTAAATCGTACCTAATATAAAAAATGGTACCTTACACAATATATTTATTGATAAAATTACACACCATATAATCCGCTCTGAAATGAAACAAACCAGCCTAGATAGTATTAACTGGTGACTTCTGTAATAACTACCTGTATTTTCATTTTCAATAAAATTGCCATTATAATAAAAAAATATCCAAATCGCTGATATTTAATAACTACTTGGAAAATGTTATGCATCACAATTTACTATTGAAGAATTCCTCAGTCAAATTATGAGCCCAAAATTCTTTCTGCAATTGTTATTTTTATAACATCTATGCAACACAATTCCTAATTTTGAATTTATTTTCATTTGCAGTTTTCGTGATTTCGTGATTTTCGTGATTAATATCATATTAAATTTGCAAACATTTGATTATTAGTAACAACTAGGAAAATTTTATTTAGTGCAATTTTCCATTACAGAATCTTAGTGAAGAAATTGATACCAAACAAGTCTTACAACAACTGTTATTTTAAATTTGATCTTCGCATTTAGTTAGCACATATTTTCATGAAAAAGCATAATACCGTTCATACATTTATAATTTGCAATTTAATTTGAAACTATTTTCCACTAAAATATGTCTGAATGAAGAAATTGATTACCAAATATCTATGCTGCAATAGCTAATTTTAGATTTATCGTCATATACAGTATATACTTGGGAAAATAAATGTTTAAAATTGCATTCAAAGGTTTTCCGTACGCGACGTTACGTAACGCTGTGGCTGCTCTGACGCTGTTGGCATTTTTAACGCGTGGTGAAAATGCCCATAGAGACAGCATTGCCACAGCTTAAGGTACATTCACAACTACTCAATTAGTAATTAACGTAAGAGTTTGATATATGGAAATACACAAACTTTGTATATTTTCCTATATCAACCAAACGCTTACGTTAATTACGGCGTTAAGTACTAATTGAGTGGTTGTGAATGTAGCTTTAGCGTTGCATAGCGTACGAAATCTATGAATAAGCCTTTATGAATGCTCTTTTAGAATAAGAAGAACCCAAGTTATCAAACAATTAATATTCCATTTCCTTTTCGTGAAAATAGCATGTGGTGGACTCGGGTCTCTTTCTTTTCTTTGTATCAACTGAGCATATTGCTGTGCACAGTACAATTGGTTGCCTAAAGTAAGCCGTATACATTTTTTTTATTCCGTTGCCTACCTATTAGGCAACCTATTACCTATTAAGTTATCTACCAACCAGTGAAATAGATCGAAATCTTCAATCTATGGATTCTACGACCATGTATGTCACACGGAGGTAGAATATATTACTGCTTATATAACTCCATCCTCTGTTGAATATAAACTAATAAAATAAAAACATAGTTACTCCACTGATTAAAAACATCAATAACATTGCATGCAACTTATGGGAACTTAAACTAATTACAATCTTTACAAAGGTGCGAAATATTTATGTACAGTTGCGGAATCAATATAGTTTACACTTTACTTTTTCTAGTGTAAGTTCATAAAAATTCAGTAGCTTAACAATAAATTTAGTTTGACAGGTAAGTGTCAAATATTTTCAGAAGTAATTAATTCACTTAAAATGTCTCGAAATTATTTAAACGATGAATAAAAAGGAAAAATATTGCAAGAATTAAGAAAGGATTATTATTTCGTCAAACTGTTGTTGAATTTAATGTAACACATACATGTGTAGCAAAAATTCGAAACCGATGGCACCAAAATCATTATTTTTACCGCTTATAACGTACCGGGCAATGGAGAGTTTCTACAAATAAAGAAGATGATACTGTAGTGGAACAACCGGGCTTTTTTTTCTTTATTACACATAACATTCCTATGTGTAACTTAAAAAAAATAATAATCAACGTATTTAGCGGCGTAGGTGTAAGCAACCAGTTATACACCGTCGTCCACTGTCACCATTTTGGCATATACCGTTACACAGATAGGTTATGTAATCTATGGGTTATGTTTATAAAAATAAAAGAATCACAAAAATTCAGTTTTAAATGAAGAAATTAATTTATTCAAACAATTCTAACGGTAAACAAAACAACATAAAGGGTTAAGTGTGGTTGAATCGTGATGTCCCAGCAAGTTTTCAAAATGTCCTCCGTGTATTTCAAGGCAATACGCAAGGCGGGGTCTTGGAAGCAACGCAAAATATTTGTAATTAATTGTGGGCTTATGCAGTACGTATACGGCTTCTTAGTTCATCCAAGTGACATATTTGCACGTGATATACGTGCAAATATGTGTCGATATACGGGATAAAACTAATCGTGTTTTAACAGAAGAGATGAAACTGAATATCCTATCTTGTGTACAGGAAAGGCCCATAGGATAGCTTTTAGATGTAGCCAGACTGTTTGAAATATCATACTGTTAGAATTTCTTCATTAAAACTGAATTTTTGCGAATTCTTTATAACCTGTCTGTGGTTTATGTTACACCGTGAAATCTATGTCCAACTGGTTGCCTGCACCTATACATACGGTTGACATTTTATTTTCTAAAGTTACACATAGGAGCATTCCTTGCGGGAAGGTGCAGGCAACCAGTTATACATTGTCACTATACCTTTTCAAGTTCAAATTGATACCAATCAAATTCAAATTGACACCAATCAATTTCAAATTGAGGCCAATCAAGTTCAAATTGATACCAATCAATTTCAAATTGAGATGAAACAAAATCAAGTTGACACTAAACAATATCAAATTGTCATAATAAATTTTATTTGTTTACTCTCAACTTGATATTGTTTAGTGTCAACTTGATTTTGTTTAGTCTCAATTTGAAATTGATTGGTATCAATTTGAACTTGATTGGCCTCAATTTGAAATTGATTGGTCTCAATTTGAACTTGATTGGTCTCAATTTGAACTTGAAAAGGTATAGTAAGCAACCAAACAATGTTATGTGTAAGAAAGAAAAATAAAGCCCGGTATAAGAGAAATCCTTTTTCTACAGCAGTGGAGGTAACTAACTTTCCAGGACAAGTGCGTACGGCAAGAAAAAGAATTAAAGAAGCAGGCCTGCAAACCTCCGCTGCAGTTAGAAAGCCATTTTAAAAAGATATTTTAAAAGAAAGGAAGGCCAGGAGGAAGGTATGGTTACTTCGTAAAATTACTACAAAAACGAGATATCCGACCTCAGAATAGAGATGAGCTCTGGCAAGCCATAAATGAAACATGGAATGAACATGAAAATTACAACTTGTGAACCTAGTGCAACCAATGAATCGAAGGCTGCAACTGGTGATTGACAAAATTGGCAATACAACAAAATATTTAATTTGTGTTTTATTTAAATACTATTCAGTCGTTTTGCTTGTATAATAAATTAAACTGGGTTGACATTGACAATTAACACCGACAATAAACATTGACATTAAAAACCACATTTACAATATGCAAAAATTGAAAAAACCGGTTACTAGATTTATAAAAATGTAAACTATATTGATTCCCCAACTGTACATGAATTATAACATGAACATTAATACAACTCATGATTAATACAAAGATACAAACGTTAGCTACAAATGTAGGACTATTCCACACTACTATAATTTTGCTAGAAATCAAAGTTGGCAACTTCGTTTTCAATCTTCCAACCTAACCATGTTTATTTCAATATTCTAACCTCACTAATTTTGCATTTTAACATCAATCCTTCAAAATAATCCTAAATGGAAAACAACATACGCACGTTCAAAGACTTCTTGCAGTTTTACAATCTCATGTCTCAGACGTGCTTCTCGCATTGCATAGACAGTTTCAAGACACGTGATTTGGAGCCCCACGAAATTGCCTGTGTGGAAAAGTGTGCCCATAAGTTAATACGATACAACAACCGTGCTATTTCAGTGTACGCTGATGTGCAAACTAAACTGATGACGAAACGGCAACAAGAAATGGAAGCCTTGAATGAAAGCAACCGCAAAACAGATGAGATCCAGGAGACTACCACAAGCAACGTTGCCGAACTGCAAAATACTAGTAGTGAAATTGCCAAGGAGACTGATGAGACTTCATCGCAAGCGGAGTAATTATGGAGGAGTGCAACGTGTGTGTAGTGGTGTTAGTAGGGATCCCTGCCTCTGGAAAAACAACGTTTTGCAAGCAGGCTTGTGATTACTTTAACAATAGAGAACTCTGCATTAAAACCATTCATTATGACGAGTTGTGTTCCGATTTCTCATCATCATCCAGGCACGCGGTTTTTATAAGTGTCGAGGGATTGGTTATGGATTATAAGCAACTTGAAGGCAAATATGTCTTGTTAATTGATGACAACATGTATTACAAAAGCATGCGCTTGCAATATGTGAGCCTTGCCAAAAAATATCAAATTAGTTTCTTTCAAATTTTCTTTAAAATTGATTTGGAAATGGCACTTCAACGTAATGGGAATCGCATCAGCCACAAAATTCCCGAACATGTAATAAGGAAAATGTTTGTGGACCTGGAGTTGCCTAATAAAGATGTACTGACAATAGACTCAACTCACCCATATGATTGCAATGTATTTAAAGAGTTTGAAGCATATGTGTTTAAATATTTAAATAGCCCAATAAAATTTAATCGAGAATGTCAATCTAAACCTACTCCTTTGAGTAAACTTCAATTTGTAGATCTTCTTTTAAGAAAGTGTGTTAATGAGAAAGTTTCTATGAACACCCAATCGGCTAGAAAGTACAATGCTATAAGGCACGTCGTTTTAAAGAATATTAAAAATAGAAACATCGAGATTGATCATTTGGAAGAAGTGCAGTTGAAATGTACATTATGTAGTTTTTTTGAGGTTTAAATATAGTGAATTGTTTTAGTAATATCGCTGTATTTTAATATGCATAACCATTTATTTTTGCTTTCACAGTAAAACCTGACTACGTATATAGAGTCAACAGATAGCACTGCAGTCTAGTGCGACCTCCTAATTGCTATCCGCACCTTCGAATATATTGCTTCGTTCACATTAATCTGTAAATGCACCCTATCTGCTACAGTTACAAATACAGGATTACCTCTGAGAAAGGAAAATATCTACCAACATATATTTTTTTTTTAAGAAATGGCTCAAATAAGTAACTTTTGGCAAGCAAATGCTTTTTTAAACCTATTGCTGCAGAGCAGGTAAACCTAATTCTTTCTAATTGGAGTCGGGGTTGAGTGATAGTTAGGTGATAGTGATAGTGATCAATCGTACTTAAATACGTGAAGCAGAAGGAAATGCAATTAGAATATAATTGAAAATATCTATTATAGATATTACAACCTATATGTGCCCAAATTTTTTAATATTTTGTGTATGTAGGCAACCAAACATATACGTATAATATTAAGGTCTCTTAATGCATTTAGGTATCAAAAATTATTTTATTTCTATTTCAAATTAAAAGTTTAGTTAATAATGTATGTAAATATTTTAGGTACATTTTATGTTTCTTTATGTATGGATTTGTATTAGTCACCATTAAAACTAGTGACTAGGACGCCACTGACACAAAGGTCAGTTGGTAAGTAACATAACCATACAATCTGTGCATATAATGAAATCAAAAAAAGATCTGCAAAATTTGTAGAATTCCAACTGTGGTATCTGTTTGCCAATTTAGTAAAAGCTTAGAAGCGCAACATGCTTACAATGGATGAAACGATGAATTTAGATCAAAGTTGTCGAATCTGTTTTGTGAAGGCTGATATTTTGTCCGAAATAAAAGATGTCAAAAGCTCTGGAGGTTCGCTGGAGGATGTTTTCTATTCTCTATTAGGCAACGAAGTAATTTATGTTTATAAATGTTTCAGTTATTTGCATCCTATGCATGAAATGTAAAAATGTGCATTTAATGTGAAATTTAAAACATTTATTATCTGCTTGCTTGTAATAATCAATTTAGAAGTTTAACGTTGGTCGACGGTACAAATATCTAAACAGAAAAATTATCTACAGTCACCATCTTTCATTATTCGAAACAGAGTCGCTGTGAATTGCGGTTATGATTTATTTCAATATAACTTTGTTAAATTTAGAAAACTATGAGGTAAACACAAATTCTTACAATTTAATTATTATTTATCTTAATAAAAAACATTCGTATTCAATGACTTATTTTGAATCAGTTTCAATTATTTATTTTATTAAAAGACATATTTCTTTACTTTATAAAATCAATAAAAATGTAAAACAATTTAAAACTTGGTTCATTAATATGTAAACACTGATATAACATCTGTTCCGAATGTTTACAATTTCACTGTGCATCAATAATACAAGATATTAACTCTGAACTCTGATAGTGTAAATATCATTTCAGTACTTAATTGGTGACTTTCCCAAGCTCATTTGTACACCATGCATCCAAGAGACTGAAGCGACGTATGAATTTATACAAAAATGTAAAGCGTCCTTTGAATACATTTCAGTACACTTAAATTCCACTCAAATCTTACATACCAGCCAAGATGCAATACAGTCAGGCCAGAGCAGCGTGAACATAAAAACAGAGCCCGTGTTTTCGACTGTCATCAATTTAGACGATGAAATTGAAGAAATTGGGAGTTACTCAGATATAATTGATTGCAAGAAATTAGATTCGATAAGTGATGAGATAGGTGTTAATATACAAAGAGAACTCTTATCAATTAATGAAGGTAAAGATCCAGATGTTGGGGAACTGGAATCTTATCTGATTAGCAGTTCTGATGAATGTGATAAATTGGGCACACACGCAGCTATATTGAAAAATGTGCCACGCAAAAGAAGTAAGCTGTTCTTAAGGACCAAAATTTTGGTTGTTATTTATTATTTTACTGTTAAAGGCAAACACGGTTCAAGTCCAAAGCCACAAGATGCGGACAAGACTTACAAATACTCATGTGAGATTTGCTACCAAAGCTATAAGTGGCCGGTAAGCCTCAAGGAGCACATGAGGATTCATACGAAAGAAAAGCCCTTTAAGTGCGAATTGTGTGGCAATGATTACATGTGGAGATCGTGTCTAGTCTACCACATGGCCACTCATACAGGTGATAGACCATACGCCTGCCATATGTGTGAGAAGAGTTTCATACAAAGAAATAGGTTACGGAATCATCTTAGGACACACTCGACCAAGCGTTTTAATTGTATGATATGTGTAAAAGGCTTTGGCACTTTATCTGGGTATAACCATCACAACAGATTAATGCATCAAGATGCTAGTGTACAGAACGAACACGTGTAGTGAGAAGCATTTTAAAAGAGAATATTTTTGTTAAATTTGTGAAGTTCTAGTAATAGACTAAGAATAAATATTATTGTAAATGTTTATATGTTGTTACGAGATATGTTATATAGATTATTATTATTATTATGTTTTCCAGTTTTACATTCCAAGGCTCGAATATGTAACTAGAAATAATTTGGATTTTACTTGCTTATTGTCTGTGATCATGTTTTAGGTAGATTTGTATAAGGGCTAATAAAGGCCTGTAGTTGTGTCGTACTGAAATTAGAATGAATTTATGTATTTAATTTCAGGCAAATCATAAGTATTTTCAAATATCCCTGCTAAATGCAGTTCTTGAACAGTATTTATTATAACATTGGGATATATTAAAATTCATTCTAGCTTTATTCGCTAAATATCGAGCGTTCAACAAAAATTGACGACGAATTTGGCGTTGCCAATCGCAAGTCATGTCTGCACTAAGATTAAATCTGACATGTCAACATGACAGCCAGCATTGCACGTGTGCATGTGTGATCTTAGTGCAGACATGACTTGAGATTGCCAATGCCAACTTCATGATGTTAAACGCTCAATACAACTGATGTAGAATTTATCACTGTTTTTAAAGACGTTTAACTTTCTAGTTACAAAATGAGAGTCTACCAGTTAATTCTCTGGTGACTAAACAATTGAGGAGTAATATTTATTGCAACTTTTACCTAAATGAACAAACTTCATTTGAAATCTCCTTCATTGTTCGGTTATCAGAGAATCTGCCAGTGTATATGTTTATGTTGAAATAAAAAATTGTTTCTGAGTCCATCAAATATCAACTAACAGTCCCCTAATGCAGTGTTTTCAAAACTGTGGGTGGTGTTCCCTTTGGACAAGGACAAGCTTTTAACAAAATTATTTATACAATTTCATGATATTGAATACATATTTTCATAATGGTGCCACATTTTTTTCTTGTAATAGTGGTGGTGGTGCCTTCAGTTTAGAAACCACTGCATTAATATGTCAGAACATTTTTTCTTCCATATAATTAATAAATATACTTGCCGTTTTCATCTTTTGGGATTGTCGAAAGTTAGCTATAACAGTAAAAAAGGTTAATAAATTATATAATACGGTTTGATAGTTGAACTTCCTTTGCATAAGATTTTTCTTACCCTTTATGTTTTATAACTGGAGATGTGTATTTTATGATGAAGAAAATGAACCTTATTTCAACTTGTTTTTCGTAATTATTTAAAAATACATTGTTCTATCATAGTTATTTTTATAGACGGCACTGTAAAACAGAAATGTCCCAACAATATTCGTGCAACGGCGGGAAGTTAAAATCATCCTCAATTTTTTTGAATCACCCTGTACATCGTGAACGGTATGCTGTCATAAAATAGTCATATAGTCATATTCTTTAGTATATTCTTTGGTCATATCTAATCCGACATCTAATGAAATGCATACACTTAACTTACAAATGATATATGTATGACAGTGAACCTTGCTGAGAATCTGAGAGTAGATCGTGAAATCGTTTATGTTATGTCAAGTTGAAATAATATTAGTTTCTAAGGCCCAATTTTACAGTCGTGGATTATCTTTGTTCGTGGTATTGTTTGGGATACCATTGTTGACACAATAGTATCAATATATAATATATATACAATATATAATCTGTGATAGTATCCTAGGCAAATGTACAAGTTTAGATGTCTGGAAAAACCCGTTAGCATTCGCTAAGTTTCCAATTACAGTTGTCAACACTGACGTTTTGGCCGTTTAGCCAAAAAACCAAATGATGGCCTTGACATGCTAGTTAACTTGTTAACTTCACATATTTTGACATAACCCAAGATTATGAAGTTAGGTGTTTAAAATAGAATATCTGTAATATATAAAAAAAATTGTAACAAAGGAATACCTTAAAATATCCAATATGAGTGAAGAAATTAATCTGGAAACAGACTGCCGGTTCTGTATGATGAAAATGGCTGGTGCCCTAAACATTATGGACCCAGTCAACAGATGCACTGTCCTGGTTAAAGGAATCATGAATTTCTTTGGCCAAGGGGTAACTTACTTTAACAAACAAAAAAATATATATAAATCAATACCAAGTGAAATTGCAATATCTGTTTTAGAACTTTCAAGATGACGGTTTTCCTAAGCTAGTGTGCGAGAAGTGTATGCGTGTTGCACAAATCTGTTGCAACTTTGAGAAAAGGTGTAGAGAATCACTTGATAGAATCAAGAACTACTTCATAAGGCAAGCCTTTGTGGACCTTTTCCAAGAAAATGTATTTTTGGCTGTGTATGAAAAATCAAACTCATTATTTGATTTTGAAATAACATGCCGGACTTGTATTAAGAAGACAGTTACTATATTTGACGTAGAAGATCCAGGCAATTTACTTCTACAAAAGTTGCAATATATTTTGGAAGATCAGGTGATTTGTAGATAATATTGTGCTTGGTGTATATTTGTGCTGATTTAAAATCGAGCTGCAAACTATTTTACATTGGAACTTCATTGATATATTTCTGTGCACCAAACCAATTCAGTATTTTAAAAAAATAATATAAAACAAAATCTTGTCTGAAAATCGCATTTCATATTTTACATATTATTACAGCTTATTCAGATGAATGTGTATTAATATCCTTAAGTTTTCAGACACTAATGAACGACAATATGCCAAAAATAATATGCAAGCATTGTAAAGGCAAGATTGAATTAATTCACAGTTTTAAACAAAGATGCAATCATTCGTTCGATAAAGTTTCAAAGCATATGGAACTGAAAATTTGCTCAGAGAATTTAAAAGTTGAAGATGTAACGAATGTAGGTTTACAACTTCAAAATAAAGACTTATACACAATTAACAAGGAGCCAGAAATAAAACTTGATGCATATAGTGTAGACGAAGAAGTTGATCCTTTAAGATTGGAAGAAGAATATACCGAAAAACTTGTGTCAAATTGTTCAACAGATGGCAGTGGTGGTGATCAACAACGAAATAGTAAAATTTCTTTTCACACAGGAGATTTAGTTTGTTTTGTAGCAGAAGATTGTAAGACTGATCTTGGTGTTTCAATGTCAAGCGAATATTGTGAAAAAACATCTGAAGCAAGTCAACTTATATTTAATCCTCCAGTAACTGAAGGTAAACATAGTTTGTTATTAAAGTTTTCTATATTCATATATTCTTGGTGGAAAGTTTCATTCTATGTATAATACTTATATATCATAGCTTCTATTTGAAGGTGAGCAGCCAATGTATAAAATTTGTGGCATATCATTTATTTCACTATTGAGTCCACATTTACCCAATGAAAAGCTTGTTAAGAAAGAATTGAAGCATTTTGATGTGAGTGACGAGAGCTATTTTAGTACCGAAGACGTTAATAAACGAACAATCGAGGATATAAAACCAAAGGAGTACAAATGCACCACATGTGGTGAGGTATTCTGTCAGTTGAAGAAGCTCCGCATTCATGAAAAGCGTCACTCCAGAGCCCACAAATACAAGTGTCATATTTGCAGGAACGAATTTTCTTGTACAATGGATTTTCGTACCCACATGACAAAAAAACACAACATTGATCGTAATATATCAATAAACTCTAAAAAGGTGCCAATTCCTTTCAGATATAAAGGTAATTATGTTTTATTTATACAGCAGACTCTCGCTAATCCGGCAGATATCAGGCCAGGGTAGTGCCGGATTACTGGAAGGTTGTCAAAAAAGCACATTTAACACTTTCACTGCCCATTAAATATTTGGGACATTACGGTGTGCCACCTTTTCGTTTTTATTTTTCGAAATATTATTTTCCAGAAATTGTTTTGAAGGCTCATAATTGACATGTAAAAATTAAAAAAGTAATAAAGAAAGTAATTTTTGCAAAAACGCGCGTGGCGCATTGGGAGCACACAGCACGAAAATATATCATATGCCCACAACGCACTCCGCGTGTTTTTGTTTTACTTACTATTTCAATATGTCTTATTGTGGTCAAAATGTTAATTATATATAAACAATTATAAAAAATAAATATGTGAAGAAAAAATATAATAACAAAAACAATACATAATTAAAAAATATTTATGTATTATAAATGTGTCCTTTAATGTGTACTCCTTGTGCCCACCTAAATATAAAAGCGTATCCGATAGATCCTACGAAATGATTTAACTTTGAAACATTTCATACCGTGAATGCGCCTGGCACAGTCGGGGCACTCGACGGAGGGAGACATCAATGCGCCTGGCGCGCTGTAGGCAGTGAATGTGTTAAACTGAACTTCTAATACATATGAACATTTTATTACACCCAATAGATACGCATATGTTTCATACTTTTTGTAAATATGTATTAAAAAACATGTATGTGGTAACGTTATTTATTCTATTGGAGTAAAAAAACTCTTTTTTTTTTACTTCTCTGACTCATCTGATAACTATTCTCCCCTCCCCACTCGCAAGAAGCTCGCCAGAAAACGCCGGATTACTGGATGGGCTGGATTAACACACGCCCGGATTAGTGAGAGTCTAATGTATTATGATTTATATGTAATTCAAATTATTATTTTTTAACGTATCATATTTATAGGTAAAAAACCATTTGCATGTAAGATCTGTGGGCGACCGTTTGCAAAGGAATCAAGCCTACACTTACACGAGCCAATTCACAACGGTAAAAGACCTCACGTTTGTGAAGTCTGTGGCAAGAGTTACCTCTACAAGTGTTCACTCAAGGAGCACATGTGCACCCACATAACGCAAAAGCAGTACAAATGTGCCACATGCGGTAAAGCATTTGGCCTACTGCCTAGACTTCGCATGCACGAGAAGGTGCACTCCGGTGTGTTCGCATACAAATGTGACGTTTGCGTCAAGGAATTTCTCAGGCCAGATCAACTTCGCAATCACCAGAAATCCCACATCACTGATAAGCGTTTCAGTTGCAACCTCTGTGAGCAAAGGTTCAAACACACTCGTGCTCTCTATAGCCACAAGAAACACTGCCACAGCAACAAACTTTACAAGTGTGACTTGTGCCTCAAAACTTACAATACAAAGATATCAATGATGAGGCATGAAAAGACACACAGTAATGATGTGTCATTTGAGTGCAAATATTGCAAAATGTGCTTCAATAAACAAGATGAATTTGTGGCACACAGATTTATTCATTTAGAGCGGGTCTGTGAATCGAATATAAAAGAAGAGAGTCACCTAAGTGAATTAGATGATGATGTTAAAGATATGTAGTCCATGGCTATAAATATTGTACTTTTGCGATATTTCCAGATGGCAATAGGAATTAGTCTAACAAAAATTACCTAATAAATTTAAATGCTGTTGGGGCTCCTTACACCCCATTGGTAATGGCCTGGCTGAATAATGGTCATGCACTTTTTTAAGATAAGTGCAGGGACCAATGGTGTTATATTATGAGTCAAGTTATTTATTTGTAAGATGATTGCAAATATCAAATAGCTTTCTGTTGATGAGAATTATTCATTACTCGTAATTTCAATAACCACGGAAATCTGAACTTGTGCAGTGCCTGGACACTGAAAACGCACACCCAAAAATGTCTGCAGCAAATTCAAATGTACATGAGGTGATTCCCATACAAATGGATCCTTGCAAACGAATTCCTTGAATAATCAATTCGTTGAAAAGAAAAATTGTTAGAATTTTTATAATTTAAAATTATATAAATGTATGTGATTACTTACGATCAGTTACCATGTTACATACAAGTTCCTTTTATTTTTATTCATTATCATCCATAATATTTTATGTATTCATTCTTACATTAGTTTAATTAATTTTATAATGCAAGTATTACAAATGTTTTTAGTTTATATTCAAGTTTTTGATAAAAATAAATTTATTTAATATTTAATAATATATTATTTTTAATCATGTAATACTTCAGTAGTGTTATGGCAAAACATGCTATATGCCCTTTTTTTTCAAACTTCAGTTTTTGGCATTAAGTGGCCACAAAGTATACTTTAAGTTGATATTATTTAGTATCTTTATTGTACCTACCTTTGTATTATAAATAACTATGGCAATGATACATGCTATTCTACATTCACAATTATAAATACAAAACTGTTTTTGCTTCTCCTGTAAAATAACAAAAATGGCAGATAACATGTTTTGCCATAACACAACTAAATTACATTTGCGTAAAAAATATTTATTCAATACCCAAGTCTAGTTCGTTTACTTGACATCTGCACTGTCTGTGTCAAATATTCTGAAAAATATTTGAGCATACCTGTAAAATATCACTAAAATAAGGTGTTGATTCAGACTATACAGCCATTTAGTTACTAAAATGTCAACTAATGGCTGTGTGCAATACCATGCCATGCCATGCGCAAGGCTCTTTGCCATGGGTTCTTTGAAATTGATCGAGGTATATATAAGTTTTTTTAAACCTTTTTAATAGGTAACTACTGGTATAATTGGTATCTTTTCTCTCTACCATTTAAGAGGATTCTAGTTCGCTTTTTATTGCAATTGTCCATGTTTTTTATTTAAATATTTGAGAAATTTGAAATGTATCACACTGTCTGTCGGTGGATGATTTGCACGTGATACCAATAGGTAAAACTTGGAACCATTTAGTGACAAATAACACTGCCAACCCACTGTCAGTTTGACAGTTCAGATGTCAAGTAAACGGAGTATTCTTTGTAATTGTAATGATCAAAAAAGAATAATTGTTTTTCGAAGAATTTTCTTTATAAAAATTCTATGATTTGATATCTACACAAGTAATATTTATATTTTAAGTTACAATCACAGATGCCAAAATAACATGTACAATGTTATTCATAAAAAATTACGCCGCAGTTAACGTTAGTTTAATCTCAGTAAAATTGGTAACCCGTTGTAAAATACCGCTAAACCACTGTTTAATTTTTTATGAATAACACTGTTACAGTTAACGTAGAAAAAAGTAGGACACACTGTTAAGCCTAGCTTAACTGATTGGAGTTTTTATCTCAATGTACAACAATGAGACACTGACGCTGAAAAAAGGAGGACACATTGTTTAGCCTGATTTACACCACTGGATTTTAATAAAAAATCAGTCTAAGATAGTCCTACTTTTTTCTGCGTCAACTGTAAGGTACCCTACATACGTGTAACTACGTTTGATAGCTGCGATTACAACTTTTTTTTTCTTATGGTACCTCTTCAAAATTGACACAAAACCGATTCAGGTGAATGATTTGTAATACTCTGTACAGTTCACTGTTTCTGCTGAATTTAAATTATGCACAGAATCGTGATTCCATACCCCTACTGTAGACAGCCATTTAAATGAATAAAATCTTATTTAGAATGGGCTATAGAATTAGATATTTGTATCAGTATATTCAGTTACATTGTTAAAAAATTATTACTGAATTAAATGAATTAAAGTTGATTATTTTTAATAGTCCTAAATAAAGTTTATTGCTTTGTATCACTTTGAATCTAAGTACATCTCATTATAAAAGCTCGATACTTGAGGTTGTCATATATTACTTTACCAAATATTTTTAAACTTACTCATCTCTGGGATTATAATTAGTCGTCTGGGGTGTCTAATTCTATTCTATGAATTTTATTATAAATACAGGGTATTTCAAATAAACCACCCAAGTCGCCATTTCCATCCACCAGATGGCAGTTATTTTTCTGTAGAAAACAGAAAAACACGAAAGTTTGGCAATTACTTTTAAAGTGCGCAAGTTTAAAACAATTTCATCTATATATCTAATAAATTTGCCCAGAATTTATTTACAAAAAAAACAGTTTCAATTGTGAAATGGTTGTATCAATTCCAAGTAGGTTATATAAATAATATTGTTTTATTATAAATCTTGAAACTTCAACTGATGACACTAATGAATGACATGGAAGTGACAATTGGGGTGGTTTAATTTCAAACACCCTGTATATTACAATACTAATTCTAGGTTATGTTACTTTGTGTCCTAAATGAAAATTTTATCTGCTTGTAATATCAACTTGTGGGTGGTGTATATTTTGGTGATGGTGATCTATTTAACTAGTTCGGTGATCAAATTTTAAAATAATAACATCTGAAGTTGATAATGTAGTTTTACCATCTAAGAAACATAAAAGTAACAACAATAAAATTAATAAATGTCACCTAATTACGGCATGTTTCGCAATCTTAAAAAAATAAAGTAACTAAAACAGTATGGTTTGTTTACAAAATAATTGTCAAGAGGTCAAGTCATGGCAGTAAAGTGAATTTTGTAGTGTTTGACACTATTATTGTTCAGAGTATTCCTGAGAGTGTTTACTCAACATGGATCATAAAATTAGTCTTGACAGGAACTGTCGATTTTGTTTGATGAAAGCAGAGATAATCATGGATGTAAAAGATGCAGAGTGCGGTGATAATTCTTTCCTTGAAGTCACCGCGAGCCTGTTTGGCCCACAGGTATACTTTCGTGAACTAGAAACACTAAATATTATATGTTACAGACCGAGTATCAGGAAATGTGATTGTATTAAATGTATAATCGTTCATTCCTAGCACATACTGGATGATGGGTTTCCCAAGCAGGTATGCGAGCTTTGTAGAAACAATATGGAGTGTTGCTATGCTTTCGAGGAAATGTGCCAAAAATCGATCGATAAAATTTATTGCTTCTTGCAACAAACACCTCCTAAACGTGCATCTTTCAATGAAAATGGAAAGACAGATGGTATCATTAATTTAAAGAAAAATTGTTTGTCTTGCTTATCCAATGTTGATGACTTAGTTAATGCTGCAGCAGCAAATGGCGAACAAATTTCACTTATTGAAATTCTACAATATGTATTGGGCAAACAGGTAATTTTGTTTTGTTTTGTACTGTGTCAACTATGTAGGATTCAGTGTATAGATTCTTGAAATTTTTGAGATTTGCTTCGTGCTGCCTTTGCCAAGGCTAAATAGTCATTGGTTGTATTTTGATATTATTCTAGTTTTATGGGACTATTTAAATGTTTTCTATTTCCGGGTTCCCATTTAATTCTTATGAGGATGAACCTGTTTCATAATATTTAGGTCTCATTAAATGCATTGTACATCTCCAGTGACAACCTCATTCCAATATTTCTTAATGTTTGCAATCACCCCATATAGGGCAGACAGATGCCAATAGGCTGTTTGATAAAATATATAATGCCTAGGAGCGCCAATAATATATATCCTGACAGTTGTCTGACTCTGAAATGGCCCATACACTGTGCAATTTGTTGTACGACAAGTTGCACTCCAGATCGGAGTAATAATCAGTACAACAAGTTGATAAGTATTACACCCACAAACATAAACGATCTGAACATCAATCAGTTGTTTCAATTGTCAGTTGTGGATGAAACACCTACCAACTCTTTATACTGATTGATTCTGCAAACTGCGTACTGCGGGGCCTTTTGACCCCATGTGTAGTGGCAGACCTTGAGTGCTATTAGCGAGTGCACAGAGCTAATGTAATTGCAATAACTGCACACGGTACCGGTGGGTAATATAAATATGTCACGAAGGCACATCCAATCATTCTAATTCTTAGTTCTGCAGCTCGGCAGCTCTTATACACCAGCCCCTGTCCATGTGATTGGCGATTGCAAGAATAGCACATGGACATATTTTAAAATTTGCCCTGAAAATTTGAGACTTACTTGCCTTTAGATTTCATTTATGGATTATTAAACCATAACTATAATGTTGTAGAATTTTGTTTTATTTTTTAACCATGCCTTTAATAATATATCAAATATTACATTTTTAGATTTTAATGGAGTTCGATTGCCCAAAGTTAATATGTAAATCCTGTGAAGGCAAGATTCAGTTGTTCTACACTTTTAAGCACAGATGTGAGACATCATTTGAAGTAGTATCAAAACACATAAAACTACAAACTGATCCGGATTTACGTTTAAAAGACTTTAATCTAGCAATAGAAGAAGGTACTTCATTTAAACACGCAATATTTGAGTGCAAAGATAATGAAGCAGGGCCTATAAAAATCGTAGAAAAAATTGCTAAAAGCAGCTTTAAAAACAAATCGTATAGGACAGAGGAGATGGAATGGAGGGATGTCGGTGAACCATCATCGTCTGAGGACGAGGATATCAAAACTCATGAAAGTAATGTTTCAAGAAAAAGGAAAGGCAAAGTAAAGATTGGAACTGGAGATTTAATATCTTCCAAGGAAGATATATGTAATGTTTCTAACAAGAAGAAAACGAAAGCTAAATCAATTTCTGCCGAGGAAGATATCTGTCTAGAAATTAAAGCAAACGTTTCAAAAATTATGAAGAGCATGGTCAAAAGTAAAACTAAAGATTCATTTCATAAAACGGAGATGTGTGACACAGGGAGCACTAGCATTTCTGCAACTAAAAAAAATGGTGATAATGAATCAAATTCTGAAGATGTTGAATTACCTTTTAGCCCTTATAGATATAAAGGTAATAACATTTGTACTATTGCCAGTTTTTATTATACGATGATATACTGTGTTAGTTCTTGTGTAAATTTCTAATCACTCTCTCTTTTACAGGTGAAAAGCCGTTTGAATGTAAGATATGCGGTAAACCATTTGCCAGAAAAACAAGCGTGAGATTGCACGAGCCGATCCACAGTGGAAAACGTCCACACACTTGCGAAATATGTGGCAAAGACTTCTTTTATAAGGTAGTCCTGAAAGAGCACATGCTCAGTCATACCAACGAAAGACCATTTCAGTGCGATAAGTGCGACAAGGCATTTACAACGAAATCAAAACTTCGCACACACGAGAAGATCCACACGGGGCTGCGGAATTACAAGTGCGAAATATGTAATAAAGGGTTCCTGAGCAAACCCGCTCTTACGGATCACCAGTTTATCCACTCCAATGAAAAGCGGTTTGGCTGCAGCGAATGTGGGCAGCGTTTTAAGAGCGGCTCGACTTTCCGTAACCACGTTAAAAAGACTCATAACTCAAACAAAGTGCACAAGTGTTTGATGTGCTCGAGAAGTTATAACACTGAAATATTGTTGAAGAAGCATATTTGTGCTTCTTGAGGATAAGCCGTACAAGTGTCACCACTGCAATCTAGCCTTTAAGGAAAATATGAATTGTAGGTGCATAAATATATATATATATATACATGTTAAACACGAATATTAGTTATTTGGAAACTTGGAAATGAACACGACAGACACTGTTTTGTAGAATTTGTATGCCACATCAGTATTTTAATTTTGGATGGTTAATTGGATTAATATTATTTAGGGGCGGAAAAACCGTCGGTTGATAGCCTAATAAAGATTGTTTATGTATTATTTAGGTTTTATGATGTTGTAAATTAATTATTTTTATAACAATTAAGAGGTTGCACAAAATCACAAATAATATACAGTATTAATTGATCAATTTTTTTTTATGAGAATTAGTTTTTATACAATGTAAAAAATATATCCAATCTATTATTATTCTAAAATTACAATTAATTGATGATACAGTAGACAAATTGTTCTTGCTTCAAACTTTGTTTTTTTTTTCATTTTATAAATAATAATCGGTACGCCGTAACTAACTATAGTCGTGAGTTGTCATATCCAAAAATGATTTTTGTTTTGAGCAACCATTAGGAATATTTCATAACTGCGATTGATAGTGACTAGTTTATTTTGCTTTGACATATCTGGGGGATTGGTAATACAGATTTAAATAGACAGACTTTGACGGCGAAATTTGAAGTTTATTGTCCCTTTTTTTAGTTAACTCAGCTCGATCAATCTTTGTGAGAAAATGAACAAACTTAGGTGCAAAACTATGACATTTGACGTTTTAATGCACCCTCATTAATGTCCTTTTTACAATGCAGAAGTCTCTAACTTGAAAGTTCGTCACACAAGATAAAAGTCACTAAAATTACTAGATTTGGTTACTCACATTAAAAAAAATCCGGGTGTATAGTGGGTGTTTTTTTTAATGTGACTAATCATTCGGAATATTTCATAAGTGAGATTGGTACTGACAAGTTTATTGGTAATACAGATTTGAAATAGACATTTATTCCCAGCAAAATATCAATTTTATTGACGCTTTTTGCAATTAACTTATCTCGGCCAATCTTTCTGAGCAAAGATAGGCGTAAAACTATAAGGCAAGATTTGAAACAACATATTCACAAGGTATTTTCTACATTAATAGCCATCATTTGTGACATTGACATTTCTACATAACCTCGTACGATACCCCTTATTACAATGCAAAAGTTTTCCTCACTTGAAAGTTCGTAACACAAGATATAAGTAAGTTACTACATAGATTTGGTTACTCACATTAATAAAATCCGACATAGTTGTGAAATTTGAACGCAATTCGATGAAGTTGTCTGCATATTCAGTGCAACCAATGCATAATAATGAAAAGTAACAATTGGGTCTGAAGAGTTGCCAATGCATTATGAATGCATTGTAATCATGTTTCCCAACCATGGTAATGTGAAAATTTCTAAAGTAGGGTTTTGTTTACGTGAAGTCACGTAAAATTATTATTAAATAAATATAATTTAGGATAATGCTTACTTTAAACAGAAACATTTAATAGAAATGGATCATGAAATTAGTCTTGACAAAAACTGTCGATTTTGTTTAATAAAATCAGAGGTGATAACGGATGTAAAAGATGTACAGTATGGAGATTATTCATTCCTCGAAATCACCACCTCCCTGTTCAGCCACGAGGTACATCCAGCTGGCATGTGAAATATTAATTGATGGTCGCTGTGCATAGTTTTGCAAGTAAAATCATTCGTTTTTAGCTCGCATTAAACGATGATTTACCCAAACTGGTATGCGAGCAATGCACCCAGAATATGGAGTGCTGCTACACTTTCGGGCAAACATGTCAAACATCGTTTGATAAAATTAACAACTACATGAAACAGAAATCGGAGGATTTAAATGATGCGTTTCTCAATGTCTATGAGAATGGTGAAGCAACTGCAGAAATTGATTTTGAAGAAATTTGTAGGACTTGCTTAACCAAACCGAAAGAATTATATGATGCAGGAGCAACAGATGATGGACACATTTCACTCATTGAAGTTTTGGAATATGTACTTGACAAAAAGGTAATTTTATATTTCTATAACAATCAACTTCTAAGGCTATAATGTCCACAGCGTATTGAATTTCTTTCTTGGGATTATCAGAATAGGAAGGCAGCCAGTAGTCGGCATTACTAATTTTAATGGTTAATATATTTTGCTATAATTTAGGGAAGAAAGTCCTTGCTCCCAATTTGTATAGTTTTTATTTAATGTTTGTCATTTTCAGGCTTTGATGGAAGATGATTTTCCTAAATTAATTTGTAAAACTTGTGAGCAGAAGATACAATTATTCTACACTTTTAAACATAGATGTGAAACATCTTTTGAAGTAGTTTCAAAGTATATAAGCATCCAAACTGATCCAGATTTTAATTTAAACGATTTAAAAGTTGAAGTTGATGATGAGAAAATTGAAGATACAGGGTTGAAGAAATCCAAGAAAATAAAAAGAAAATGCTCAAACAGGAAAAGTAGTATCAAACAGGAACATGGCAGTACAGAACAGGTAGATAGGGGTGCAAGCAGTGACTCATCTTTTCCAGTCAATGTAGACTTTAAAACAAACATTGGACTTCGTAAATCAAAGTCGTTCAAGGAAGTTACTTGTAAAACGAATGCAAAGAAAATTAAACAAATAATCAACAATTTAAAGGAATTTAAATCAAAAGTAGTTGATGGGACTGTTTCAAATAAAGAGGATAAAGTTGAATCCAGAACTGCTAATTCAACTTCTTCCAAACCAGAAAGTAGTGAAAAAACGAATATAGGTAATCGTTCGAAGATTATAGATAGCAATGACTTTGAAACAAAGTTTGAAGAAATTGACCTGCCATTCTGCCCTTTTAGATACAAAGGTAGAAATATTTTAATGATTACTGAATTTATATTGCTGCCACCGAGCAATTGATTGGTCTGACATTTGTGCTTATTGGAATAGTTTAAAAATAATCATGCTCTGAGTAATTTTAAGCAAAACCAAAATCGGTAACATAGTTCTATAATTTAGTGACAGTTTAGCGCAAAACTAATCATGTTTAAATTATATATATTTTATTATTCAAAGATGCACATATTTGACAAAATTTAATCTGATCTAAGTATGTAAATTTTATCTCTATCTTGTAGGTAAAAAACCTTTTGAATGCAAGATATGTGGCAGACCTTTTGCCAGAAAAACAAGTCTACGAATGCATGAGCCGACCCACACTGGAAAACCAACTCATGTTTGTGACTTGTGCGGTAAGGGATTTTATTACAAGGTGGTTTTGAAGGAGCACATGCTGAGCCATACGAAGGAAAAGCCGTTTAAATGTGATAAATGTGACAAGGCATTCACTATGAAATCAAAACTCCGTATTCATGAGAATCTCCACACTGGGCAGCGGAAGTTTATGTGCAACATTTGTAGTAAGAATTTCTTCTCCAGCCGCTCTCTCAAAGAACACATGACAGTTCACATTAAAGGGAGACTTATTGATTGTAATATGTGCAAAAAGCAGTACAGGAGCAAATCTGTTCTCCGGTGGCACCAAAGAAAGGAACACAAAGCAAACCATCCACACAAGTGCGAGAAATGCTGCTCGAGTTTTCGTACGGAATCATTATTAAAGAAACATATTGTGAATCATGAGAAAGAGGTGCTTTTCAAGTGTAACTATTGCAACCGGGTTTGTGAGGATCAGGATAAATTAAAGGAACACAAACGAACACATTTTGAACATAACTGTGTAAAATGCAGAAAGTGAATGACTTAAGAGACACTGACATGGCTTAATTTTAGATAACTCAATTGTTGCAATTATTGAGCAAATGCTGATTAAAGCAATTACAAGTTAATATACGAATAAAACAATACCTATAAAATATTATTTTTTTTACGATACCCTAAATGATACATAAATTATAGCACTTCAGTTACCATTATCATATTGTGCAAATAAAAAGTAAGGAACATTGAAGTCGAAGTCTTTGTTTTTTGTTTAAAGAAAAAAAAGTTTGAACAAAATTTAAACGGCCAATCATTTGCCACAATTTGACTATTTACAATTTTATGGACAATGACGTGACCAAAAACAAAAATTAAAAGGCAACCCATACTTTAGATAAAAAAATATGGTTGTATTGTTTCTCTTTACGACCATGTAAAAATATATACAGTATGTCCCCGGATTGAGTTTACAAGAGGAAAAACTTTTTTTCTTTTATTTTACGCCAAAACTGCAAAGGAATAAGATTTTTTGCTTGTCCTGAAACCAGCAAATCTCTAATTAAATCTTAATTATTTTGACTCAGTAGAAAGAAAAGTACATTTTTCTTTTGATTTCGGACTTTCTCTGCTTTTTAAATCCCATCACATTGGCCGTTTTTTTTTGACGATGTCACTGACAAATATGAAGTATCTATGAAGGTGAGAGAGTAAATATCCGATACGTCTGCTGTACGTTTTAAATGAAACCCGTGAAAACGTATGTCTTCGTTAATTCATTGAATCTGTCAGTGTCACTGTTAACCTAACATATATTTCGTGTTTACATACTTGTTATGTACACATAACCTACACAGCGAAATTATAGCATTGGAGATTTGACATTAAACATCTGGCTGACCGCGTGCGTATAAGTGTAGACACACGTTCAAGAAAATTTGAACCATACACTCCAAATGTATGAGTCATGAGACACCTCTCGTGATTACGAGTATGTTTTTTTAAGCGCATCATGTCCTTACCTTTTATGCACCCTGTATCCCTGTATATACTAATCATAACCCCTCTATAGAGCAGCATGCAGTGTTTCCAACATAATTATCAACGATATAAGTTGCCTGTGTGTAAACATGTCTACATACTTTCAAAATGAAAGTAACTAGAAACGTGATTTGTTTGAGTTAATAAAGTAAACACCTCTTAATTTCGTGTACGTATCTGTTTTTAAATTCAAATTTTGCAAGCATTTCAAAAAACATGGATGGTGGAATTATTCTTGACAAAAATTGTCGATTTTGTTTATTGGAATCGGAGACGATAACGAATGTAAACAATGCACAATGTGGGGATAATTCACTCCTCGAAGCCACCAGTTACCTTTTTCATGAAGAGGTACATACATTACAGCCAAAAACATTTGGTATGGTTCTGGTAAACCCCAGCTGGTATGTGCTCAGTGTATCCATAATATAGACTGCTTTTACAGTTTCGATCAGACTTGTCGAAAATCGTTTGATAAAATTGATATCTACTTAAAGCAGAAAGCCGCAGATCTAAAAGATGCATTTCTTAGAGTCTATGAAAGTGATGAAATGGCTGCAGACTGATTTTGAAGAAATTTGTAGGGCTTGCTTCATCTAGAATGTCGAGATATTCGATGCTTCGGCTACAGATGAAGGGCACATATCAATCATGGAAGTTTTGCAATACATATTGGACAAAAAGGTACATAAGATTATACGGTAATCTTGTACTCGGTCGCCAGCGCATGCATTATGCGAATAAATTTGAAAATGGGAAAGGCAATGCCTAAGATAGGTTAGTTTAAAGTGTATATATCAAACAAATTACTTTACTAGCCTTTTCGATAGTGTTCGATATATAAACTTTAAACTAACCCATCTAATTTATCTTAGGCATTATACTCTGATTTTTCTAAACTGGCGTGCACGTCATCAAACAGCTGTGCGATGAGGTTTTTTCGTACCAACGTGATTGTTTTCGAGAATATGCATAACAATAGTTTAAGAATCGAAATTAATCTGAAGATCATTTGTTACATAACACTGATCACCGGTGGTTATAAATAGATAATCGGTGTATTAACCGCGGACACAATTTTCGCCTGCCAATCATGTAATAAATCATGTTATGTTGGCATCGGCGATATTTTCTCGGCGACGATGCCACATCTTTTTCACTAATGCTTCAAACTTCTTTGACGCCTAACTTGTTACATTTGATCGATTATTACAATGCATATTTTGTCATTGTAGATGGTAAACCATAACCACAAGATTGATATCTGTACGATAAACGGTAGAGAAGTCGATGAATTTGATACGAACCGCGCACTGTCGCACAAGATTGCACGGGCGCAACAGCTGATTGCAGCCATTTTTAAATACTCAGGACAGCTGGCAACCTTGTAAAATTGTGCCATCATTATTATTATTATTTTGATGACGTGCACGCCAGTTTAGAAAAATCAGAGTATACCTTTCCAATTTTTCAATTTATTCGCATGATGGGCTCACGGGCGACCGAGTCTACTACCGATTATTCTTTTCAAACTTTAACAAACAATTTTTTAGTATGCACCAAGAGCAGTTTGTGCCAACAAGTTTGGTAGGTTGATAACAAAGATTGCATTAGTTTGGTTTTCAACTACATATGTAGTTTTGAGTTCGCCTACAGTCTATTGAATATGATAATTTACACCAGATGCTACTCATATCTCAGGGGCACGGCGTTGCTGACCCCTGCTGTATAGTGTTATGAAAACAAAAATTTATTGTATATCAATTTTGCCGAGATTTTTTTTCCGATCATTCTTTTAATTTCTGACTATAAAATTATGTTGAAATGATAACAGTGTTTTATTATGCTTTGAGTAATTTTTCAGAAACAAAACTGGCATAATACCCTATTTACCCCCCTTGGTGACCTAGGTTGCCACGCGAGTAGTAACGTCACATACGGCACGAGACTAACTAAAGGTTAAGCAGAACATTGTTAAAAAAAATCATTGTTTAATTTTATTTGAAATGTCCATCTATGGGATACCGCTTGTGTATGTGAGTAAGCAGACGCTATTACGCCACTGCTGTGTTTACACCTCGCGCCTGGCTGTATATATTCTGTACATTGTAGACACTGTGCTCTCACTATTCAAACCTAAACAAAATATTGTATGACATTGCTTATCTAATTTGATTCTGGTTTAAGGAGAAAAGCCATTTGAATGTAAGATGTGGCAGACCTTTTGCAAGGAAGTCGAGCTTAAAATTGCACGAGCCCATCCATACAGGAAAAAGACCCCACAGTTATGAATTTTGCAGTAGCAGCTACCTTTATAAAGCATCCCTGAAGGAGCATATGATCAGGCATACAAATGCAAAACCATTTAAATGCTCTACATGTGAGAAGGTGTTCGGGTTCAAGGAATATCTACGCGTACACGAATTGAGTCACTCCAGACTGCGAAACTACAAGTTCGATCTTTGTGACAAAGCCTTCAATAGCCCAGGCAGTCTTGGAGAACACAAGCATGCTCACGTGACTGACAGACGTTTTGGTTGTAAAATATGTGAGATGCAGTTCAGTGTAGGAAGTCTCGCCGGTTTCATATGAAATATGCACACAATCCAAACCACCCCCACAAGTGTAACGTATGTTTCAAAACATTTAGTACCGAAATGTTACGGAAGAAGCATCTTGCCTTGCACCAGACCAAGCTGCCATACAAATGCTCCCTCTGCAAGCAGGAATTCGAAGTAAAGGAAGAGTTGTCTGTTCATAGACGTTCACATGTCAAACATAACTGTGTATTGTGTAGAAAATAAATGTTTTTAAACAATATGCCCTTTTCGCCTATGTTTTTTTTTAAGTTAATTGACATTTGTAAATGTTATAAAACAACAAATTAATTTAGGCTGCTCGCATTTCTAAACGTTTCTGTAGAAACTCTGTAGAGTTTAATCTTCAAAATTCCCAAAAATCTAGACACAGAAAAAAAAAAAGTAAAACAATATTACAATCCTGGAGCTATTTTGGTACCAAGTACGCATTCTGAAGAGAATATAAACTGCAGAATTGTCATAGTAAAGAAAGCTTATGGCCTCTTAAACTAAGTATTGAATTACTTGGTAATTAAAATGCATACTAAAAATCTTCAACTTCAAAGACACATGTTGACTTTTAATTGACAACATTCCAAGCATTACATTTTGCAAAGGTATCTATGGTGCTTACAATTTCCTAATCGGAAATACAAATTTGAATTGCAATTGACGTGTTCTGAATAATAATTGACAATTTCCAATTTAGAAATCATTAAGAGCCCCGGTTACAGTAAAATGGTGACGACATTTTATTGGTACATCAGTCACAGAAACATCGAAAGATGCCCTACACTCCCTGGTGGAGTAATAGGACCAAAGAAGAAGAGCCCCGGTTAATAATATTGTCACTCATACTCATTGATCGCTTATGATTGGTCAATGAGTTGCACTTCAATTAAAATTGTCAATATAGTTGACCGTCTATGGGCCACTTTATTCTGAATTCCAATTTTTCTTTTTCTGGATATAGGTTAATCTAAAACTCGATTGTGAAAAGGTCCCTAAATTAAAACCAGACTAAAGTCAAGTGCAAATGCCAAAAGAAATACAAATCCTTTACTTTCTTTCCAAAATGGGAATACACCTAGGTGATTGAAGGAAAAAATATTAACTTCGTGATAGAGGTATACAGAGCGACCGGCCTTCTCATTTCACGCTTGGAAAGGATCAAACTAGAAAAAAAGACACCTCTCAACATGCCTAACCTGGCATGGCTACCACCACATAATTTGTAAGAATGAACACTTCCATATAGATATAGATATAGCATACAGATACCACATCGTAAATTGTACAGAAAAAGAAAATCGATCGACAGCAGTTTATACATATCAATTCAAAAACCTGACGAAACCCACATTAGGGTTTTTTCTGTAAAATTTAAATTAAAATATATAAATATATAAGAACGTTAGTTGCGAAATAAACATTTTATTATTTATTTTCTTTCCAAAGTGATAAAATATAAAAAGTCATTTAAAAACATTATTTGTACAACATATACAGTTCTTTCATATAATAATATCTATTGGACAGTCACAATATAAAGACAATATAAAAATACATTTGTTTTAGATCGACATGGAATCATAACAATATAAATAATACTCTCGTAACATTTAAAATTAATGACACAGAAATGGAATGAAATTTTCGATCAAGAATTAATTTTAATAATGTTTGATAAATTTCCACACAGAAAATTAAATAACAGTAATCATACTTATGCACCTTCTTCATATTAATCATTTTTAAATAGGAAATGCAAAAATTTCTAAATATTCTTCAATTTGTGTCAAATTGATTATTTAAATTTTTGTGAATTATATAAAATAATGGACTTAAAATTAGGCTTAAAGAGTATGGACGGATTTAGTAATTATCAAAATTAATAATAACATTGTACCCAACATAATTTTCTTAAACAGGGAGGTCATAATACTACTAACTACACAAAAATAATGCTATTGTGCTTATTAATAAGGCGAACGTCGTAATAGGTGTTTTATCAGCAGCAGACTAAAAATAGAAAAAAATGTTAATTACTAGTGAGAAATATATTATTGCTGCATCTACAAAATCCGCAATGTGCACTTGTTCCTGTTTTTTTCCTTGTTTTTATTCTGTATTGCTTAACTATACTCTATTTAAAAACTAGGAGGAGCGATGCAAATATGGAGTGCGAATGCCTACACCTGTGATTGGCTGAAAGCACGCCCATTTCACAAGGCACCAAAACGCTATTTTTAACACATATAACCTCAATTTGAAGTGTCTGCGAGTTGCAACTGTCAATGTTATTTTCTTAATATCCCGTGAAATTTTACAAGTAATCAAAATCAGTCCTTTTCAGAACTTATCTTCGCAGTGTTAATTGTTAATTTTGTGTATATTATTGTGATGTGTATTCTGAACCCAGTTCAAACTCGGTGATATTTTCACCTTTATGTCCAAAAAAGCATTCACAGTTGGATTTGGGTCATTTATCTTTATCCGAAAAGCAATGCATATTAAATGATACTACATGTTCCAGATAAGAAAATGACTTATTTTATATTATTGATATCGGTGGAAACTGGCGTCGATTTTTGTTGCTGCCAGCATTGGAGCCGAATCCGTAACCCTTTTATATTTTGCCACTGTTGATGTTAAACCATAACCACAAGATTGATAACCGTACGATAAATGGCAGAAGTCGACGAATTTGATACGAATTGCACACTGTAGCACAAAAATCACTTATAGTATCAATAAAACATTTCTATTATTCTATTGAAAATGTATTGCATTTTTATCTTTTTGAATAAATAAATTTAGAAAATTGTTAATCATTATTGTGTAATCCATAATTTAATGTTTATTGTTTGTTGAATTCAAACATAATATTAAAATATACAATTTATTACTAATTATGAAATATATTTTATATTATATTTGATTTGTTTAAAAAAAACAGTAATTATACAGATGAAATAATTTAAAATTGCCGCCAAAAGTATCTGGTGATTTTTCTGCTAACTTTTTACTGTGTAAATTGGGTTTTGGGACTTGCTCCTCTTAGTTATTAAATATAGTATAGGGGAGTATAGTCGAAATCAGGAGAGATGTCTCATGACTCATTCTAAATGAATGTTTAATGCAGGAATAAATGCAAAATCGGTGCCGCTATATTACCCTAAACCGCTGAAGTAAAGTGAGAGAGTAAATGTCGGATTCGTCTGCTGTACGTTTTAAATGAAACCTGTGAAAACGTATGTCTTCGTTAATTCATTGAATCTGTCAGTGTCACTGTTAACCTAACATATATTTCGTCTTTACGTACTTGTTATGTACACATAACCTACACAGCAAAATTATAGCATTGGAGATTTGACATTAACACGATACAAATGAACTAATTCATAGGCCTAATGGGCCGGGTGCATTTTTGCGCAACCAAACATCTGGCCGACCGCGTTCGTATAAGTGTAGACACACGTTCAAGAAAATTTGAACCATACATTCCAAATGTATGAGTCATGAGACACCTCTCGTGATTACGAGTATAAACGTGTTGCCTATGAAAGAAAAATGCATGTGAACGAACAACGAAACATCAAACTTGATGGGTAAAAAATGCGTTTTTGCCTCTCTTTGTATTTGTCTCTTGTAAAATATTTTCAAGAACACATAGCGGATTTGGTAGGCGCAGCGACGATATGTTGTCAAAATAAAAATAAACTCCCGACATGATTGTCTCATAGATCACGCTGTTACTGTGCATTAGATATAAGAATACAATTGGTCCGGCGTTTCATGTAATTCAAAACTCCCAAAAAGGAGGACACAAACGTAAAAGTATCCAAAAATTTAACACCAATTTTGTTAACTTACAATGATGAAGTAATTGCACCTGTCACCCTTGCAGCACTCTGAACACTTCCAGTCCTCATACCAGATGTGTGAGCAAAGGTGCATATTGCTCTGCCTGTACCGCTCACATTTGTCCTTTGATGAACACCGCTTTGATATGTAGTATTGCTTGAGAGCACCCTGCTGCCAATACGGCATGCTGCCCCATCTAATCTCTGTTAGACATACATCTTCCCCCTGCTCGCATGTCTTTATTGATTTCACGCACTTGCCCATATTATCTTCTTGATTGTCGCACACATAGCATTCCAAAGCAAAACCTTAAGCGAGAAAACATAGTTATAAACTTCGGGAAAGTAAAAATTAAATAATAATTACACAAATAAACAATATGTAATGGACTCAACAATGTGCGAAATATAAATCATAAAACTTCAACTTTTGAAGTGGGCGAGTTATACTCATTCTTAAATCAGTATTTTTATTCCAAGTAAGGACTTGTGAATCTCTTGGAAGTGCTGCCTTTACAATCCTAGGGCTTTAATATAAGTACTACTAGGCTCGCTATTATTATTGTTAGAAAATTGAATAAATTAGTGCTTAAAAATACGAATACATTAAATTAAATATATAAATAAAAGCGTTTCGGTCATAATTACAAGTTTTGGCCCCCAACATACAAAAATGATGAATAATTCAAATGTTGACAACGGCTTTCTAGGGTTATGTTTGTGAAATTCGATTGTTTCGTTGCGTGTTTTGTTTAGGATATTTTTAAAAGTATACTTACACGTGTTCAATAGGGCCAGGAGGAACCCAAAGATAATTAAGGCACATCGTGGGGACATTTTAATATGGGAGAGCTGAGTAATTACTCAGGTAATTAATGACATGACACACAACTGCTGGGCGTTGTCAACAACCTGAAATAACACTAAAGAGAAACGAAAACATACGAAAGCGCACGCGCAAAATTGGAATCATTTTCAATTACATTTCAAATTTTTATATTTTTCATTTTTCATTTAAATAGTCAGATCATTTCCCACCTTATTTTGTACCATTGAAATCATTCAAATTCATAAATCATAAAATGAAAGTGGTATAAATGTTTATACCACTTTCTCATCAACCAAAATCCAAATTTTTAGATAAATATGTCGTACCTACTTTTTTTAACTTCATAGTGTGTTCGTTGTGCCAAATTAGGTTATTTTCTTTTTCTCTTAAGAAACCTGAAACACAAAGTTCTATTGAGCACCCTAAAGAAAGTGTTTCACTCTTTATTTCACAGCCTTTTACTGTATCGTTCATTCCAGGGACACACAACGTAAATTAAATGTTTCTAGCTATTTTTCTTAGGATGAATATCAGTGATAAATCGTTGATATCTTAGATCTGAAATATGTAAAACAATGTCATAAACATAAAAATAAATACTATATATTTTGTATGATATTCCCATTAATAGTGAATAGTAGATCATTCTGGTCATAAGACGAAGAGGTTTTCAAAGCCTTCCTTTGAAGACAACCATTGTTAGCATAGCGGCTAGCATCGGGAACAAACTAAAGGTGTTACCATAAGTTTGCCGGAGGCCTATTGCCTAGCCCAACCAGCCGAGTGCAGTGTGATTTTAAGTACATAAATCTTCAGTTTTCGAAATTCAATTATAAATGTATAATTTTTGTTTCAACCGAAATGTTTAATAAAGGTAAAAGTAACTACAGACACTAAAAATACAGATATACAAGACAATTATAAGGCCAGTTTTAACTTAAGCTGCAGAAACGATGACGATGACCAAAAAAGATAAAAAACCAAATCGCAATGGAAAGAAAAAAGGGCAATCACAGGACCAGACAAATTAGAAGATGGAAACTACATCACAATAATAAGGAGAATTAAGAGAAAAAGGTTAATGTTGCTAGGCCATATATGGAGAAGACGAGAAAACGAAGCAATAAAACAGACAATGGGATTGAAACCAACAAGCAAAAGGAAAGCAGGATGGCCCAGGAACACATGGTTGGAAGAAGTAGAGGAGGACCTGAAGAACATTGGAATGGAAAGATGGACAGAAATGGAAAGAAATCACCAACAAACTCTAAGGGAAACGGGACTAATCCACCCAAATATAGGATTTTCTAAACCCCACTGAAGGGGTGGCAAAACTCTTAACAGAGCAGTAAGCCAATATATATATATATATATACCGGGCTTTTTTTTCCTTATTACACATATGATGGACAATGTATAACTGGTTGCCTGCATCTACCCGCAAGGAATTTCCTGTGTAATTCTAAAAAAAAAAAAAAAACAACTCATTAGCGGCGTTGGCATATGTTACACATAGAGGTTATGTTTTTATTCAAGGCAATACACGACAGGGTTTTTGAAGACACGCAGAGTATTCGTAATGTATTGTGGATTTATGCCATTACATGCAGTACGTATACGGCCTTTCAATTCATCTACGTTATGTATTTGTACGTCATTAAAAATTTTACTTTTCAGGTAACCCCAAAGAAAATAATCATTTGTTGACATGTCAGCTGATCTTGATACATTACGAATACTCTCGTGTATTGTCTTGAATAAAAACATAACCTCTCTGTGTAATATATGCCAAAATTGACAGGTTGCTTGCACCGACGCCGCTAATGAGTTGATTTTTTTTTAGAATTACACATAGGAAATTCCTTGCGGGTATATGCAGGCAACCAGTTATACATTGTCAATCATATGTGTAAAAACGAAAAAAAAGCCCGGTATATATATATATAAAGTTAACTACAAAAATGTACGGCATTTAATCACTTTGCTTTACTGATGTATGTAAATACCGTAATAAGTTGTTAATAAAAATGTTAAAGCACGAATGTACTCTAAATTATTATAGATATATAGTTTATTTTGGATAAATATAAATATTAGTACAAACAATTCATATCACTGTGTTATAAGCTCACAATTTCATGTAAACAAAATGTTCCCGTTGTGCGGCAGTGGCGCAAACAAAGACTGCGCTTGCATAAAATTGTGCAGCCAGAGTCTGAAACATACAAAAATGGCGTGCGTTCAAACGGAAACCAAACGTTTACCCGGCAGAACGCCACATGTGATAATATATATAAAACACGTAACAAAATAAAATATATATGCCCCCTTGAGAAACTGTAAAGGTAAAACTACGTATTCACAAAAGTTAAATGTTTCTTAATAGTAATAATGATAACATATGTTTGGCATATAAGGTTTGAGAATATAGATAATATGTGTTTGCTTCGTCGTCAAGTGTTCAGATGTTAATAATTGAGTGGTCCATTAGATTCTTGATTAGAGATCCCGACATCCTAAAAAGATAAAACAAGATTACAATCAACAATTTTTTTTTCAAAATTAAATTTAATGCGTAATTTCTTGATCCGTTGCTATATAGCACTTTTTTTATCCATATAAAACAGTATGCATCTAATGCCTGGTTGCATCAACATTGTTTTAACTCGGGTTATGTAACCCTGAGTTATATTTATGTCAGAGTGACGTATCGAATCAGTAGCATCAAAATTTGATGATGTATAACATATATGATGTAACATATAGCAACAAAACCCCTCGGGTTAAATAAATCGGGTCACTTGTGAATGAATCAAGTTCATATAACTCGCATTTTATGTTTTATTTCATATCTGGTGTAAGTCATTTTTGAGGTTAAGTCTGAGTTAAATTTATAACCCCGAGTTAATATTTAACTAGCGTTGATGCAACCGGGCATTAGAGCGGGTTGCATCAATTTTAATTAACCATTGTTAACTGAATATACCGGGTGGTCCATTTAAGTCATCAATTTAACATCAAAATATCTCCAAAAATAAGCATCGTTTTAATGATATTCTGGTGCTAAAATTGGTGCCCTTTATTTATGCTCAATTTATGCCTTTTTTTATCGAAACATTTCTGCAATTGGTGAAAATTAGTTATGTTCCATTTTCAAACTGCAAATATCGTAATGACTTCCAAATTAAACGATCTATAGTCCGATTTTTTTAATGTGAGTAACCATTCGGAATATTTCATAACTGCAATTGTTACCGACTAGTTTATTTTGCTTTAACCTTTCTGGGGGAGTAGTAATACAGATTTAAATTAGACATTTACTCGTATTGACAGCGAAATTTGATCTCAAACAAAATCTTACTCAAATCTCACTTGCGCATGGTGAAAGGGTTCTTTTCACTAAAAGGGCTAACTTTTTACTGTGTAAATTGGGTTTTGGGACTTACTCCTCTTAGTTATTAAATATAGTATAGGGGAGTATAGTCGAAATCAGGAGAGATGTCTCATGACTCATTCTAAATGAATGTTTAATGCAGGGATAAATGCAAAATCGGTGTCGCTATATTACCCTAAACCGCTGAAGTAAAGTGAGAGAGTAAATGTCCGATACGTCTGCTGTACGTTTTAAATGCAACCCGTGAAAACGTATGTCTTCGTTAATTCATTGAATCTGTCAGTGTCACTGTTAACCTAACATATATTTCGTGTTTACATATTTGTTATGTACACATAACCTACACAGCGAAATTATAGCATTGGAGATTTGACATTAACGCGATACAAATGAACTAATTCGTAGGCCTAATTGGCCGGGTGAATTTTTGCGTAACCATACATCTGGCCAACCGCGTGCGTATAAGTGTAGACACACGTTCAAGAAAATTTGAACCATACATTCCAAATGTATGAGTCATGAGACACCTCTCGTGATTACGTGTATAGTAGTAGTAATAAATTTTTACTAACTTCTTGACCATATGATCATAGATAAAACTTGGAATCAAAGTCAACGTCACGACCGCACCGGCAGCATCAATTATCTTCGATATCTCCTTGTCCTTCAGCCCGATGACGTTCTGCCCCTCGACCTCCAGGATGTGGTGGTTGATCAACAGGCCATTACGAGCTGCCGATGAGTCCTTGACGATGCTGGTGACCTTGCCGTTCTTGAAGTGGCAGCCGATGTGGTTGGTGCTGTCCTTGTGGAGGGTGATTGTGCGCTCAAAAGGCCTATCCCTCACGACCACAGATATGCCATTCACTGGACTCTTGCGGAGCAGCTCGTGCACCTTGTCCATGGAGTAGCCGGCAACGTTCTCACCGTTCACCTGCAGCACCTGGTCACCAAAGCGAACACCCGCTAGAGCCGCAGGCGACTTGTCAATGACCAGACAGACGAAGACACCATTGTCCACCTTGGAGGCACGCATGCCCACCTTACCATCCTTATCTTTACACAGGATCAACTGCAAATTAAATGGAAATTGGCACCACGTTGATAATATTATGTGAAGGCAGATGAGATAAAATATAATATAATTATGTGATTTTATTGCCTTGGTTGATGTTCAAATTTCTGCCTTTTGTAAGACAATGGCTTTTGCAAGCCCACCAAACTCCCTGTATGTGTAAATAAAAATTATGTACTCTTGAAAATAAGATTTCTAGTGATGCAAATAACTCTGGAATATGTGAGCTTTTTGATGCCATCCCACCTCACTTCGACAATTGATCTCCAACAAAACATAATACTGTTTTAAAAAATGTAATAAAATGTTAGAATTGTGGATGCCATTAAGCAAATCTGACTGTTATGTTTTATACATACTTCACGTATTCCGTTGGTTACTTGAGCTCTCTTTAATCCCAAGCTTTGACCGGACAAAGGAGCGATCAGTTGCTTATCGGCTCCAGCAGCAATAGTTGGGGCCTGGAAATATATATAAAATTAGCTTCCAATAAAATATGTGCCAAAACATTCCTAATGATAATTAGGAAACTGATGAGATCGATCGAACTATTCTTCTCCATTATTTAAGCTGTGAAAGCCACATACTAGTGGCTATGACTTATTGAGCTGCTTATGAGCAATTCATGCATTTAGTCTTGATAGTGAATAATTGAATGAACAATTCATGCAATGGCCAAACATGTGCAATTTTCGGTGTGCACCACTGTTTAATAGATATGTTACTATCCGATTATATGGTTATCGATATTGAAGGGAGTGATGCAAAAGTTTTGTTTTACCTGTTGCAAAGCAAGTGCGTATTCGGGCATGTTAGCCTCAAGTACAGCATTGCCTAACTCAAGGCCCATGTACTCGCCAAGCGCCGGATATAAGGAAGTCAAGTTTGGTGCGGAGGCCTGCTGTGGGATAATCTGGTTGGTGATCACCATGCTGTCTAGGGCTTTGGTCTGTGCTTGGACCATCTGGTCCAGCTTCATCTCTTCCAAACTTGGGTACAAAGCCATCTCTTAATATTCCTAAATAATTCATTAAACAAAAGTAAATTGATGATAAATATATTTAAACGCTATTGGTATTAGGAAGGTACTTAAAATGTTTGTATTTGTTATACATCCCAATAAATACAAATGCCAAGCTGAGCATTAGCCGTTACTGGTTATTTAATTTTATGATCTAAGAAGTGCTAATGCCTACAGATAGTGATGCGCTTAGCCCAAAAATAAGTAAATTTTATGACCTCGACAATTTTTGAGAATCACAATCGTATAAATTAGATTAAAAAATCAGTTTACAAAATCAAAAATTACATTATAATAATAAATCATCAATAGCTATTTGTATTACAGCCGGGAATCGGTGGAAACTGTATAATACAATACGTACAATACGGTGCAAACCTCTTTATATTTGCCATTGTAGATGTTAAACCATAACCACAAGATTGATAACTGTACGATAAACGGCAGAAGTCGACGAATTTGATACGAATCGCACACTTTAGCGCAACAAACACATAGGAACACATTTGACTTCAAGCGTCAAATACCCATGAGTAGTACGTAAATGCGCCACCGTGGCGCTGCCGCCTTGATGTAAATCGCCTATATTCGTTTGAAACATCAATTTCAAATTTTGATTGATGTGATGACAGATGTTTGTTGCATTTTAATATTTAATTTGATGATTGTGACACCTTGTGAATACTATTATAGCCTCGTTTAAATATGTTTACGATTATTATTACATATTTGGCATATTGGCAAAATGATGGAGGTAGGGAAGAGTGGAAAAGGTTAATATGCAGGAAGAACAGATCTGGTACTGTATAAATTAAATGTACGTCTTTGATTTTTAACTTATTCAATTTGTACACATTTGAAAGTACATGTCCTGTTCTACATCTGAAATCTACCTGTCTCAGTAATTGATAAAATTACCAGGTGTTTTTGGAAATGTCAATAAATATAACCGATCATTAAACAACTAATAACACCGATTTATTTACATCGTCAATTATTGATATATCATTTAGTAACATACATATATTAGTTTTTGTAATTGCAAGTTACATCAAATAACACATTATCAGCTGAGTCAGAGATTAAATATTGCTTTTTAATGCACTTCTGCTATCAACTCTATAAAAATGTATACTGCCATTAGAGATAAATGTGTGTCACACAATGGTTTCATCCAAAATTCGCAGCTAGGAGGCACAATGGTGCCCATTAAGATCCCATTAAGCAATTAGCTAATGGTGTTGGCAACTGGCAATCTCAGGGGGGTTTATGGACGTATGTCAGATGGGCTTAGTGGTTGTTTACATTAAATGGTTTATAAATACTTTTACTCACCGTAATCCAAGGAGCAGACACAAATGCGAAATTATTATATATACCGTAAACTTTTTCAGTCGAAATGAGTCATCTGCTGTGAATTGTAAGCGAAGAGACGGGACAAGAACAAGAAGATATTTGTTTGTATTATTTGTGCAGCTCTGACGGCTGTTATCGAAGCCGGTTCTACGCATGAGCGAGCTACGCAAGTGGTTATTTTGAATTTGGCTGACTAACCTTGCGGTTGTGTTAACGATGGAATTCCCATTCTCGCATGTATCTGAACATATCTGACGTTAATGACAACGTGCTTAATTACATGTTTACGCATTAAATTGCATCATAAGTTGGACATAATTGTGTATAGTGTGTTACCGTCTTTGATAGAAACTGGCAACCACACAAGCATGTGTACAGTGCCATCTCGTACATATAAAATAAAGAACTTCAATGAAGTAAATTGATGGTGATATCGCAATGTACAATTTTCTGACTACGTTATCGCTGTACTGTGTTGTATATTTAGCAGGAATAACACGCTCACTGACGAAACTGTACCACCATTGAATTGAGTGATAAGTGACAACATGCATATTTAGCAAATTGTTTTATCATATCTTTATCACAACACGCTCGTATTTTTCTATAGTCTCTATTATAAACATGTTAAATTGCATTAGCATTAGCTGAATATTACTCTTGTTTTGATTGTGGTATTTTAATACATTTTTTTTAATGGTGGCATTATAAACAGTTTGTTATGGTTACCAAAACCGTGCATAAACGTGCGTTTATGGCACGTACGTGCTATAAACATTGCCATGGAAATGTCAAATTTAACACTGACACTGACAACTGTCAACCCCATCATTTATTAATTGTAATATGAAATTCACAATTTTGGTTGTTTGAAAATATTATTCCATGTTCTGCCGTAGCACTTGATACACACGGTTCTTCACTGCTACTTCCTGCAATGCCATTGACAATCCTTTTCGCAATTTGAATTTTACTATGTGTGGACTCTTCGACAGCAACACTGGCAGCAACACTCATAGATTTCCATCCTCCTGCGTCCATCACTGTTGTCAAATTTGCTCCAGTATTAGCAATTACTGTTGCCGAAGACCGTCGGAATGAATGACCAGTATATTTGGTAGGATCTTCCAATTTCAAATATTTTGCTATCAGTTTAGGGAAGTTACCGCAAGTGTTGATACCAACTGGTTCGTTGATACACTTTCCATTTCGATATGTTAGTAATAGCTTATTCAAGGATGTCTTCGGACGTATGGCCGTGTATTTTTTAATCAAGTCCACGTACGCAATGTCTCCTGCGAATTGAATTATTGCAAATTTCCTTGGTTTGTCGGTTTTTGTTTCTCTAATATGAACAACTAAATTTGGACCTTCCTCAACTACATCTGAAGTACATAAATTATAGAGTTCAGAACGCCTGCAAGCTCCAAATATTCCCAGAGTTGCAGCAAACTTGCGAAAAATAAAAATGAACAGCTTATGATAAAAATTTAGAGGCAATATACCTTCAATAACAGGAAACTTTCATCGTCAGCCTCGGTAAAAAATTTCCGCAAGTCATCTTCTGAAAACACATATGACTTTTTAGTCACTTCACCCTTCTTTTTCTGCTTTAAAAAAGCCTGTACTTTTGCAAATTTTGAAATGTCAATACCATGTTTGATTTTTACAACAGACATAATCTTTGAGTGTATACACCACAACGATGAAGATTTATAAATTTCTGACTGCAAAATAAAAACTAATAGAAATTGAACGAAAAGGTAAGAAAAAATAATACCAATTGCGACATATACGCCAAAATCGAAGTTTCGTCGATATTGGTGACATCATGAGCAACCATCCAACTGTTGAACTTGTTATACTCCTTCAAATAACTTTCACTCGATTTCTTAGGTAATAAGGAAGATTCTGCCGCAGCAGCAATCTCAAAAATACTCGCTTCCATTTCTGACATTAGGATATTTTGTAAACATCAATTGTATTTTCCATGGCTACTAAACAATTTGTCATATTATTTAAAATGACGAATCAGAATTTAATGTTATTTCTTCTAGTTATTTCCAAATTTATAATGCCACCATTAAAAAAAATAGCGTATAATACTCGTGCATATAGGTTTATTGCACTTGGGTCGTTACGAGCACTCGGCTGCGCCTCGTGCTCGCGAAACCCGACCCTCGTGCAATAAACTCCTGCATATGCACTCGTATTATAATATACTATAAAGAAATTATAACTAGAACTATACCTATATAATCTATAACAGGGCTGTCCAACAGCAAGTGCCCCATGGGCAGCTTGAAAAAAATGCGGTTTGGAGGGCCGCATTATAAATATAATACAGGTTATTTAATTTGGATTTTATAGTAAATGTAAGAATTCTACATATTTCGCATTTGAGGGTAATTTATACATAGGCCCAAAAAGTGAGGTCGCGGGCCGCATGCGGCCCGCGGGAATCATGTTGCACAGCCCTGATCTAGAATATACACGACATAAAAAATAACAATGAAAAATAATAAATAAACATATGATTGTTTCATTATATAGTAATGAAATATTACGAAATAATGGTCATTACAGTCAATTTCTTAATAATAATTATAAATCGACGAGATAAATGTAGAAAATGAAATATTTTCTTGATAGAAATAATTCACTCTGCAACAATAAATATGCATGTTCAGGTCCCAAATTGTTATTTCGAATTTTCCACTGACATTTTGGAACTAATCGAAGATTGCCGAATTAATTACAATCTGTACAATTATTTGCTTGTATTTACTTCTTCTTCTCATCCGTAACATCTTATCAGATGTATTGCGATACAATTGATTACATTGATGACAGTAATGTTTATAAGTAACAATCCTTTGGGGCCCCTTGGACAGCTATGCTACGACATAGGCAAAAATACCGAGACTCCGTTGTGCAGTAATAGAAACGATGTACATACATAGTTTCAGCCAATCAGTTTCTGAAAGTTTGTTGAAATATGTGTTACAGTACTCAAGGTTATTGTTACTGTTTGGCGACTCAAAATCATTAATATTGAAACAAAATGAGAAACCATTGCTTTGATTTATGCACAACATGTACACCTCACGCTGCGACATCTACTAGGAAATATGATAACCTATTAAAAAGCTTTTAGCGTTTGCACAAACTTTATGAACTGGTGTTTGATTATTATTAACTCGGCACTCATATTCTTATTGCTTTGTTTAAGTTAATAATTATGCATTTCGGCTATAACCCGCTTAATTGAATTTATTGCAATTCCAGGATTATAGCGTTGTAGCTAGATGGCGCCACGAGGGCAAATCTGGTGGTTTTCCTCAGTCGACAAGTGACGTGCCTTTGACAGTTGATGTTTTCGTGCAGGTTAATATAACTTCAGCATCGCTTGTAAAAACGATGAAGAAATATGATGATGGGTGATCAGTTTCGTAAAGTTGAACAATACTCACCGAAGTCCTCGCCGAGAGGGGCACGTTCCCCCGTTGTTTCCCGTCAAGATTCATCAGGAACATTAAAAACGACGATCCTGCTGGGAAAGAATCCCTCCATAGTCCCCAGTGGTCCTTTCTATTTAATGAAGGAGCCACCAGGTACGTTCAGCCAGTTGTTTAAACGCCAACTGCAGCCACACAGCTGTCCAGGCACCCAGGAGTGGGTCACAGGTGTTGGCCAGAGTGCCAAATCCGCAGCGATCGGAGAAACATCCGATGACAACATGGATAACCCTGCTCGTTTGTCTATTAATAACAGCATACTTATCAGACTTGTTTACATGGTGACTGTTCTTGTTTACAAATAATTTCATATAGTGGTAGCTTTGTTTGATCTAACGCAAACTAACTTAACGACCATTAGCTGGAGAACGTCTACAAGACAATCAAGGAAACTTTCATTGTCGACCAGTGTATACACTGGATTTTCTAAAGATTGGTTGATTTTTCGATAACACATGATTCATGAGCACACGAGTTCTGAATGTAGGAAATGTAAAAATAATGAAATAATTAAAATTACAACACATTTTTCACAAATAACATTTTAATGACGACATATTTTACTTTTTTACTATGCATGTTAAGTAAAGACAAACTGATGTGGCAATGATCTGACTTGATATGGCAAGTGAATTGTATTTACAAGCCTTATTAATTTTCTTTTTACACTTTTCAAGTAGGACACCCAGTCAAGTAAGTGAATAGTTGTTGTGCCAAGTTACTTGCTGCATTTGAACATCATCACTTCAGTAGTTGCCTTTATTTACGTTTCAATTTCATATATATTTATTCAATAGGAACGTTTAATGAATTTTGTAGAGTTGTCACAAACTGTGATGGGCCTATGGGGGGAGCTTACCTGCGCAACCTCGGATGAACCAGGGGTGCAGATAAAATGATAATAAGAATCACTTGAAACAGTGGCGTATCATGCAAAATGAATTTTCATTCCAATGGTTCAATGGTGAGCGTGTAATGATTCATAGATTTATTCCGTGACGCAGCGAGCATTAAAAATGTCCCTCGCGACAACATTGTCAAAGCGTAGCCTTGGGTCGCGTAAGAAATCGGTGAATCATATGAGTCAATGAGTCAGATTAATTTTTCATAAACGTGATAACATTGGCATTAATTTTGCGAGCTTGACTATGTAAAATTATGCCTCGCCGGCCAAATTTTTTATGAGACGACATTTCAATGAAAATATAATCACTTTACAGCTGCCAGCCAACTTTCCTTATTTAATGCGAATAAACTCGCCCGCACTTACTGGGTTTTGTGTGCAGACTATGTGACAGATCCTTCACAGTTTGCAACAACTCTAAAGAGTAATAAATACAATAATGTAAATGTTTCAAGAAAGAAATTGTTTGTGTATCTATTATTCTCAATATTATAACAAAATATATTTATGGGGTACGTTAGAGAAAAAAATAGCTTTACAATGATATATCACAACCATAATAGATTTTGAAAAATATTCCAACTTCATTTCAATATTTGACTTAAATATTCTACTTCACCTGATTCACCCCTAGAAAGTATTCGGTCGACTTTCCTAATACCCTGAATCTTCAGGGTGTCCCACGACTCTAGAGACATAAATTAAGGGCTCCAGGGGAATTTCTGCGGTATCCTGATGCTTAGGATACGGGGAAATTTTCTCGGTCATCCTAATTTTAGTTAGTTTGCGTTTTAGGATACCGGCAAGAAAGGTTTATTCCACTGGCGACTAAGGGTGTATTCCTTAGGCAATTTCATATGAACATTTTATAACACGCAATACATACATACCGAGTGTCTGGGATAAGGGGGGATAACATGTAAAATTAAATATGTGTAATTATTAGCTCCCCTATTAATTTTAGAGAAAAATCGCAGAGGAATATTTTCGAGTATTAAAAACTGCAAATGTATGCATTTAATTAGCTAATTGGCTAGGAGAGGCAGCCATTTGAACGATATAGTTTTTCACATTTAATGCCAGCTCTAAATAAAATATATGTAACATAAAATTGACAATTGTTTCGATTTTAGACTAGATATTCAAAAACTAAATCTACCTTCTCGTTCGGACACCCTGTATAAAGTCATGATGCTTGAAATATACTTTATTTGTCTCAAATAATGTAATGAGAATACAAGCTTGGTATAATACTGTGCGATCAACAATTATTTAAAAAAAGAAGCCCTTAAGATGTTGGAAGTATGTCTGCTCGGTACAAGACGTCAGTTAAAATCTGGTTGCACCAATTCATGATAGGGATGTAGTTTGTAGGGGATTTTTTTTTGCAAGTTCCATAATTCACAGTCATAGCCACCCCTTATCTAAATAATTGTTGATCGCACGGTACAAAACATATGCCGGCTTTTTTGTCATTTACCCAAAAACATGAAAATTCTCTGCATAATTGATTCTTATGTTTTGACATTGCAGGCAAATAATAGCTAATTTTGGGCAGTTTTAAATATCACTATCGACCTTGCCCGTCTTTCGGCCGTCTACATTCATCGGATTTTTTTATTAGGTTCATTTTTTTTATTGTTTGCAAATTAAAAGGAAATTCTGGAATCTCTTGTATGCCCATAGTTATAATATAAGAAATACAACAATGAACAAAAAGTGTTTTACACACATTATTCTTCCACCACTTTTACTAACACTTTTCATTTTTGGCCTAAACAACTCAATTCATGGATGACATTTTATGCACGTAAGAGAGTGTGCCTGCGACTACCGCATGTACTCGGTCCTCATAGTGAATATTATTAGGAATAATAATGACACCAACAACCAAATGAATGCCATCTACTTCATCCAGCCCCCTAATGGTGTCACATTATTGTTGGGCGCTAACACATTACTTGACAAAATGGCGATTTCTGCCCTTTCATATATTGAAATCTTGAGTTCAAAAACAATCTGGTGGCACAAAAACTAAATATAGTCCTGCAACTCTTCTTTCTTTCTTTGTTTGTTGTACATTATAATTGAATATGCTTGATTTAAATACTTATAATTGTACTGATGTGCATTTGTTTCTGTTTCTAGGGGAATCGGATTTGACAGGTGCCACGAATTTGATGGCATATTATGGCCTTGAGCACTCGTATAGCAAATTCAGTGGCAAGAAGCTAAAGGAGCAGCTTTCTTCGTTCCTGCCGTCCCTGCCCGGCGTAATCGACTCGCCAGGGCAGCAGGACAATAGCTCGCTGAGGTCCGTTATTGAGAAGCCCCCCATCGGTGGAAAGGAAATACTGCCCCTCACAAGCGTCCAGTTGGATGGTTTCAGATTACACCCGGGACCTGTAAGATATTTGACAAACAAAAAAATTGTGATACTATAATAATAACTATAACTCTGACCAAACTTTACTGGTGTACTGACTAAGCAATGTCACATTTTTATGAGGAAATGCTTCCTGAATACTAAGTTAAGCATAGTATTTTTTTTGACTATTTTAACGGTTTCCAGTATTAACAATTTAATAATCATGGTAATATTTATTCGTGTATGTAATATATGCCAAGAAACTTCCGAAGTATCAATTTTGGCTGTATTTTTGAAAAAGAAGAAAAGAGCAATTTTTTCTGTTATTCTTCTGTTTTTGAAATGCTTCCTGAATACTAAGTTAAGCATAGTTTTTTTTTAATATTTTATCGATTTGCAGTATTAACAATTTAATAATCATGGTAATATTTATTTGTGTTTGTATTATACGTCAAGAAACTGCCGGTGTATCAATTTTGGCTGTATTTTTGAAGAAGAAGAAAAGAACAATTGTTTCTGTTATTCTTTTGTTTTTGCATAGTTGCAATGAAATTTGGTCCATTTTCATATGATTCTCTGACGTTTCAGTTGCCCGAACAGTACAGGTACGCGAATCACGCGCCGATCAAGAAACACAAGAACAAGCACAAGAAACACAAGCATAAGGAGGGCGGGCCACCGAGCCAGGAGACTCCCGTCACAGAAGTCGGCCCCGACACGCACGAGAAGAAGCACAAAAAGCAGAAGCGGCACGACGACGATAAAGAGAGGAAGAAGCGGAAAAAGGAGAAGAAACGAAAGAAACAGAAACACAGCCCGGAACACAGTGGCGGCATGACGCCCAGCCAGCATGGCAGCAACTAGGACCTAGGCCCTTTTGTACAAAGAAAGGATAGGGGCGCGCTGAGTGGGAGCAGAGCCGCTTTTCTCAATTTTACCTTAGTTTTAAGATTAAAGACTATTTAATTATACATTTAACGTGTAATATTACCTATTAATAAAATTATTTATATAAAATATGATTATTTCATAATTGCACGTTGTGGCTTTCGTTTGCATCTGGGGTGGACGAACCTAGTGTCAATGGCTCTTACTTAAATGCCTAATATGTATTGCAAAACTTTCAACTTTCAAAAACTACTTATACCTTGTAACGGTTCGCAGCCAAGTATTGTACAAATTCTCATAATTTGTAATATTTGTTTGGCTCGTGATTTAGTGGTAGTAATTTACGTAATGTTTGATTTTGAAATCATTATCGTGACAACTTTATTTTGTTCGATTTATGGGTTGTTAGTATTTTTTTCTTAGTAAGTATAACACAGATACATGGATTTGATGTGATTTATTCATTTCACAGCATACCACAACCATACAACCAAGAAATTATGTATATTCAAAATTTGGAATAAATTTAATTTGATAATTATTGAAATTATAATCTTTATTATATTCTTTGTCTTTGAATGATTTATTTTATTTTAAAAACTGAGTTAAGAGTTAATTATTAACACTACTGTTGGAATTTCAAAGTGATATTAGCGAGTTCAAGTACCAAAATCTTCTAATTGTGCCGAGATGGTCTTTTGATATATGTCATCACTTCATAGAAATTATTTAGCATTTGTGTCTACCAATGTATTTCAACGCCACCTTGTGGATAGGAACAAATCACATATATGGATTCACACAGTAAAATACTTCAAATAGTGCACTTTAATGTATGTCATCATCGCGTGATATTATTAACATTTATATGTACCAATAATTTCAGCCATGTGATCGTAAAAACTTTAAAAGGTAATGTTCAAAAAATGTTCAAATTGATTATAGTTTAGTACAATAAAGTTCTAATCTACTTCTAATTTTCTAACTACTTGTGAAGTGAAGCTCATGCATCACTGATCATTGACATGCATACATTCAGTTGATTAATTCATAATGCTGAGATTACAAGAGTACTGGAGCGTATAAGTCTGATCTGTTTGTTGATTTCTATTTGACAGATTACTTTAAGTGCCTAGGCAGGCAGCAAAACTATGCGACTATCTCTTCTATGTAACTATCAAAAGTCTTGTTTGGCTCAAATTAGATAAATCTCCCAAATTTTCACACAAAATTGAATAAGTTCTAATTGGTGTAGATTGCGTCTATTAGCAATTAGCAATTTATTACTATATATTTTTAATATATATTCTTTTATAAAAATTGAGCATTTTAAATTTACTGTGACAATGATTTCGCTATGATAATATTCAAGAGCGTCAATATGCTGTTGAAAATGCCTATAGCGATAGCATTGTCTTAGCGTAGCGTTGCGTCGCGTAAGAAATCTATGAATCAGCCTTTAGACAAAACAGTTTGTGTAACTTGATTTAGAGAAAATTTAAAGCATCTGTACACATTAGCCCTATCACGAATTGTTTTCTTGGAAAAGGTAATAAAAAAATCATATTTGTAGGCATGAGATTACAACAATTTTAATATAACTCTTGACGAGGATCATGTCCACAACTGCAAATGAAAACTTTGAAACCTAAATGACACTGAAGCGGTTGTTATGGTTAATGTGCACATAAAAGCGCGCATTTTATTTAAATATGAGATAGGAGAATCTCGGATTTTATAAAAATCATTAATAGTAAATGTCTTCATTTTCATGTCATCTAATGCAAATACATAGTACATAGTTTAAACATCTGGATGCAATTGAAATCTAGCATGTTAATACATATAAGTTTTTTTTAAGTAAACTCACTCGATTTTAAATTTCCCGCGTGCGTGGCATTTACGGAAGTGGCTACGACGCTCTACGAAACAAACGACCGTCGGCGGAGTACAGTTTCCTGTCCCGCACTCTCTGCTGTTCCGTCGTACGTTGCAGACGTGTTCGTTCAAGATGGCCGATAATCGTAAGTTGAAATCTTTCTAAATCTCTCTAAATACGTGGCATCCACCTGAAACTCTGCAACTCCAGCGTAGCCCAGGGTGCCCCCTTCATGCTCACATAATTATTTCCGCGACCCCCTGCGTAATTACCGTAGAATTGACGATAGCATCATTTTATAATACCCTGAGGACGCCGTATCAAAAGCTCCTACTTATCAGATTTTCTGTTTACCATTATAATGCGAACGTTTTTGTGGTGGATACTGCTGTGTTTGCGTGAAAACTTAGGTGTCTTCAATTAATCTCTTTCTAGAATACGGAGGGTATGGTGGTAGTGGAGGTGGTGGAGGCGGTGGCGGCGGAGGCGGAGGTGGCTACGCCGACTACTCGCAGCCTCCACCTTCAACGACTTACCCGAATAGTTACGGAGGCTCTGGGGGTGGTGGTGATGGCTATAACTCGAGTAACTCTGGGGGAAGCTGGAGTCAAAACAGTTCGCGGGGCGGCGGCGGCGGCGGCTATGGTGGAAACCAAGGTACTTGTACAGTGTTTTTAGTAGTTTACTCTGCTTAGTCCGTACGCTGAGGGTTTATTTGAATATACCCCTGATAAGTTTACAAGAATATTGATTCACATTGGCTCATAAACAAGCAATCCAGGGTTTATTATGATGCTTTAGTTATGTTTATGACTTCAAATATTGATTTAGTTGGTAGAAGTTGGGTGCTGTTAACATCAAGGCTGAGCCTGTTAAGAACGTACGACTAGCATTTTGATAACTGTACACTGAATGCTGATCATAAACAAGTATCGATTGAGATTTAGCTGCACAAAGAAAATCAAGTTTATTATATTGCTGAAATATTGTTTCTATTACTACCTATTGTTGGCTTCAAAACCCAAATATATATTTATATTAAACTAAGATTTTGATGAAACTTTGCTGTGAAACCTCAAGGCCAGTTTACAAAGTTGCCATTATAGATTAAAAATAAGTTTTGCCCACACAAAGATTTAATTGTTTTGTTTTCTTAAAACTAGCAGAAATAGATTTCATGTTTTACATTAAATATTTTTTCGTTTTGCAATTTGTTCGCTTTCCTACTTTTATGATGGTGTAATATGAGAATTGTATTTTTTTTTTGTTATCTGAAGAGGAGGAAATTCATTACTTATTAAATAAGCCTGATGTTTTTAAAAGCAACAAAACTTCTTTTTCACGCATTTTAACTACTGTACAACTATCTTTACTAAGAGACAACTTTTTAATTGACACTGACTTGTTAAATTGTGGAAATTATTTTCATGAATGGGCATTAATATACGTGACATAGGCATGGTGGCAGGAACGTTCAGTAGACTGTTACCTCCTACTATGTCACAGATTAATTTGAAGGTATGATAGTCCCTTAGTGCAGTCCATGCGTTGAGGGGTAGAAAATCTTTCGTACATCTTAACAATGCCAATTAACTGAACTCTTAGCAAATTGGAACTGTTATAATATAAATCGTAACCAATTTAATCTCTAATTCATAGGTGCTTTTTTTTTAATAAAATACAACAAAACTATTGAACTAGTTTCATTTACAATCTTAAAATGAGCGGATTTACCTTATACGCCCATGAATTTTGTTTTATACCCTTTCTGCATAAATTATGCAGGGTAAGTTAATATTTTGCCACAATTATTAACAAATTAATATGATCGCATCCAAGTTAATATGATTCTAATTTAATATTCTTTGTATGCGCTGTGGAAAAAGTTAGTTGTACTACTGCCCATTATTGATAATGTTTTAAGCTCATATTTTAACAATGTATTGCTTTATAGGTGGAGGAGGTGGATACCAAGGAGGAGGCGGCGGTGGAAGTGGAGGAGGAGGAGGTTATAACTCCAATGGTAGTTACGGAGGAAGCGGTGGTGGTGGCGGTTATGGAAATTCTGGCGGCGGCGGCGGTGGTGGATATGGTGGTAAGATATTACTTCATGCATTATACATATGTTTTTTGTTATAAGCCCTATGATATCTAAACTGACTGTTACATCATTTTGGATAAAATTCAACAGATTTAGACCAGGTCTATTCACCTCCAAGTAAAGTGTGTTACTTACATGACAGTTAACCCTACTTGATAGATTTTATCAGCGTTCCGGACTCTTTACTTTAAGGTCAATAGTCCGGCCTAAGAACGTTAACTAATCCAAGAATGATTTCACCCATAAAATTGATGGTGCTTGTGAGGCAAGTCAGTCAGTAAGTTTTAAGAGCTCAAGTGATGGCTGTTAGATGATAGTAGTTAATAGTTATTTATGTTGGCAATCATGTGTCTGTTAACCTCGAATTTAGATTAAAAAAGTCGAGATGCTGAACCATAATCACTAGCAATCTAAAACGGCCCATACACTATGCTGTACGACAAGTAATGCTGCAGATCGGAGAAATAATCTGTACAACAAGTTGTTAGGCATCTCACACACAGAAACAAACTGAGAGTTCTGAAAGTCAATCAATCTTTGCAATTGGCAGTTGTGGATGAAACGCCTACCAACTTGTTGTACAGATGATTTCTGCGAAATTCGGTACAACTTATCGTACAATAGATTGCATAGTGTATGGGCTATTTAAGAAATTTATTGTGACTTCAGTGGCCTCTTTGATTGCAAAGATTCAAAGGATCCTTTTCTAACATTGAATGAAAAAGTATTTATAAATCGGCTAATGTAAAATAATTAATTAATTATTTTTAATTTATTTTGAATGTCTAATGATGAGCAAGTATGTCAAGTTCTGTTGCTAATATGAATGTTGAGGTCACTATCAGCTTAGATATCAGGGCAAATAATAATATTGTTGATCCCATTCCGACCTTAATCAAAAGTTATTTTCTGCTTTTGGTTATTATTGCATAATGTTTAATGGGTATAGCAAAGTATCTATAAAACACACAATCGCCTTGATTTCTGTGGCGTTTGTGTATCCTGTCTAGGTAGACATCTGATATTTATATCTAAATATTTTTTAAATTTTATATGCTGGGTGTCCTATTTAGCCTGACAAATCAAAATAACTCGAAAAATACGCATCATATGAAAAATTGAGTATATTGTAATAAAATCATAATTACTACTTTTCTCAAGTTTTACAGCTAAATAAGTTATTTATTTGTTTCTACACACATTTAAACCATTTTTGAAATGGTTAGGATTATTTTGAATAATTAAAAAAAATCTATTTGTGCGAATACATACGGCTCTATTGAATAAAAAAATGTTTCTGCCAAAACTTATGAATTTTTTTCCGTAGAACCCGAATCTGTAAAAAAAATTAATGTTCCCATTTGCAATTTCAAAGTTTCTCCACCACCCACTGTGGCGGAGGGGGAGGGCTGATTTTATTATAGGAGGATGTCCCATTTGAAAAGATTTATTTGTTGTCGGAAACAAATTTTCGTACAATGCATATTTTTGTAGTTATTTTGATTTGTCAGGTTAAGTGGGACACCCGGTTGATTACTTGAATTTATTGGGCTGAAATTATATATTTGACAAATATTTTAAATAAGATTTCTAGATTGGTTTTTAAATTTCTAGGTCGTGACCGTGGTGGTGGCGGCGGTGATTATAATAGAGACAGTGGAGACCGCCGTGGCGGTGGTGGAGGTTTTGGGTAAGTGTCATATTTTCGATTCAATTAAAATTAACTATCGTAAATGGTGTGAAAGAATTAAGAAAACTGGAAATAACTGGTGCGTGTGCACCAATACCGAAGAGTGCGCCGATTGTGGTGCGATTTAAGAGTTTACAAAATATATTCAAGGTGTGAGAGGTATATCGCTTGATGATTGGTAATATATTTGAAATTTTTCATGTTTAATTCATAGTATCGTTTGTTAAGGAATGGTCGTGCCGGCGGAAACATTTTTGAAGGTCGCAGATCCGTTGATGGTAAATAAGTGGTGAATGTGTGTGAAAGCTGGGTTGAGATTTTGTAACGAGCGACAACTTTTCACTGTTGGCAAATTGACAACTTTCATCATGAAATAAATAACACAGATTTGCTGTTTACTGATAGTACAAAAATTGTATGTTTAATTATCAATGCTTTGGTTGTAAGCAGGTGTTTATATTGACTAAAATTTAAACACTTGTATTATTTTACGATGACAGATTTTAATATGCCAATAGTGAAAAATTATAACCCATTATAAAATTCCAACCCTGATGTCTGATAATGATAGCGATAGTGGGTATGTGAGTTTTCCATGCCCACGGAGTGATCGTAATTTTGATAATAATCAAAGTTTATATTTGTCGCTTAATGTTTATTATTTGGATTTTATTTTCATTTAAATTCTAAATTGTTACACGGCCTGCTTACAAACGGAGTCTGCTATGTCTGCGTTCCAAATGTTGCACGACATTAAATATTCCGTCGTTTAGGTTTCAAAAGCACTGCAATCACGTAATACTATGAATTAAATATCGACTATTTATCTTTGTCTCGATTTGAATTTTATTTTAATGAGAAATGGTTCAACTTTTCAGAAGGTTTATATTTACGATTTTTTCCATGACAAGACTGTTTTGTAGTATATTAAAAGGGTTTCACACGAGGTCTATTGTACGTCAAGCAAGGGTTTCATGGTACAACAAGGTTTTTGTAATACAATCACACAAGGTTCTACAAAAAGGTTATTTTTAAAAGGGTTAAAACATACAAGAAAAGGTATTTAAACGGTATTAATTCAGGTTTTCATAAATTAAAAATAAGGTATTGGTTTAAATGTAATTGAAACACAAAGAAAGGTCGTAATAATTTAGTTATTTAATATGAAAATTTTGTTTATTCATAGAGAAATTTTTATTTTCCAAATTAATACAACTTACTGTGTAGGTCTCTCAACTTGTAACTGACTGCATTGCTTTTCAGTATCATAATTTAGGAATACTGTTAGAAAATACAATACCTGGTGAAGCTTCCTAACAAGTTGAAAGGCCTATAATGTTGTTCAAGCACTTGCCATGATGAATGCAACTGTTTCTCAATTTATCGAAACACTGTTTTCTTTGATATAATTGTCCAGTACTGACTTGCTTCATCATTGTAAACTCTTGAAAAATTAAAATGGTATTAATACAGGTTTTGTTTTCATTTACATGTTATAAATTTTAGTGTTTTTAATTGCATAAGTTGTGCAACAAAATGATTAAAAGCATCAAAAATTGTTTTTTACGATTTCGTTGTAAGGGTAAACGGAGGGTACTCAATGTCTCAATGTGTTGCCCATTTAAGTGGTATTTTGGTGAACTAAAGGTGGTTAAAAGGTTATCCATGGTTTCCAAAGGTGAAGCATTCTGCTCAGGGTCGGCCATTTTGCTAATTCAGGATATAAAAGGAACACCATTAAAGCACCGTTTATAATTTTCAAAATATCTGAACCGTTTAGTTTTAATTATTGAATTCACTTAACGATTCGGTGATTAACTGGGATGACTCGGAATGACAATTTGACTTGTGACCACATGACGGACGAACAGTTGACTTATAAGTTGCAGATGAAGAACTGAAACTGTAAAGACTAGTCGGTAGTAATGGCCAACAAACCGTTGGTGGCTCCTTGATGTCTCTTCAAGTACTGATCGTTTGCTTCTGTTTTAGAGGTGGCGGAAGGGGTGGTTACAAAGGTAAAAGCACCAGACCTAATGTAGGCTGGTGCCATTTTTGTACACACTTATTTTATATTGGTATTCCTTTACTTTTAGTAAGAAAGAGCTCCATTTTCAGTTTACATGTTTTTAATTGTAACCTATAAATTAAGAAAGTATTATCCGGGGTGCGTCTTTTAATAATATAATATAATAATATTAATAACATTGTGTACGTTTACAGTAAAGGTATTTATAATTAAATTTAAAGAAGGCATGTTTGTATAAAAACAATCTTAATTTATCAGAAACTGTTGTATATGGTCGCCTAGCTCTGCAGAAAAATGTGTTATCACCAGGTGTTAAAAAAAATACAACATCCTCTAATTGGCAAAAAAGTGCCCCCCGCAATTGGCAAGTGAATATCTGGATCGCTGGTAATTACAATTATAATTGTAGAAAGACCTGAAGCATTATTTAATATAAATGTAATTTTGTGATATAAAGGATATGCAGGTTTAGAATTGCTGCAAGAGCAATGAAGATTGGTTATACAGATGACTAATGTTGGTGAGAGCTCGAATGAAGTAGGAAGCCGGCTTTGTGGTCCAAATCAGCGCAATCTCAATCGGCTCTCTATTTCCTGCTTCGTTATATTGTTGTGGTTTCCAAAGTCTTATTTCAAATTATTAACAACTTACAATGCAAATTCGGTTGCAGTTTCAAAATTGGAGGGTTTCCAAAAAAATTTAACATCCAAACTTGTGGAAACAAGTTCACCTTAAACTTGAAAAATCTAATTACAATTAAAAACATGTAAATAACATATATTTACAACAACATTCACAAATACGTTTTAATTTTATTTCTTTTATGATAGGAGTGTATTATTATATTATAATGTCCTTTGATATTTTTAATTTTGCCAGGCCAGGGTTTAATATTTCGTCATAAAATTATATGGATGCTCTTTCTGATAAATTTGTCATCGATTTAAATATTTATATTTAAATTATATGAAACTTGCACAAGTTTCAGTTTGTGAAGATTGGCTTGCATTATGGTTTTCATGCTCTTATAAAGTCAATGTGAGGGTTTCACGTTTCTGTATGACAACGGAACTCCGAATCGAGTATTATAATTGGTGTAACCATATAGGCATTATGGAATAAATCTATTATATTAAGTAGACTTACTGCGGCACAGCCTCTTCAAAGCTCTAATCTGTCTTTCAATTACAGGAGGATCTGGTGAGATGGTTGTGCAGGAGGATACTGTGTTTGTGTCTGGAATGGATACCGATATTAGTGAGTCTGACATTGAGTCGCACTTCGGTTCAATTGGAGTTATCAAGGTGAGATAATATTAAAATTGGAATTTTTTGAGGGTTTGCTGTATTATTGTACCTAGTCGCTTTTTAAATATAGATGGCTCCCATTTTGTTATTAAATAGGCAAGAAATTTGGTAGCATAGCATTTATATAGGTCATGACTGTTATGTGTGACATAATTCAGATTCATCTACATTTACAAACATGCGGACTGCACTCTGTGCTCAATTTATTAATATTTGAGACCAATTTTGATGTTCCGCTATAGTGAAGTCTGGCTTCTATTCCTGTCCATAATTTTTATTCATATTATTCGCAGTTATATAGTCAGCAACATTTTAGTAAAATAGTTCATTATTCATATCTTGTTTCTCAAAGCCAAAGTGGTTTTCGTTGCTAAAAATGTTCATTCTAAAAATATGTATTTTGGTTTAGATGGACAAGAAGACGATGAAACGGAAAATTTGGTTGTACAAAGACAAACAGACGGGAGCTTCTAAGGGAGAGGCCACCGTAACTTATGATGATGCCAATGCTGCTCGCTCTGCCATTTCATGGTTTGATGGTAAAGAGTTCCGTGGAAACACCATCAAGGTCCAGATGGCGACTAAAAGAGACAACTGGAGTGGTAGCCGAGGTGGTGGAAGGGGCCGTGGTGGTGGCGGCGGCGGAGGAGGTGGAAGAGGAGATGGCGGCGGCGGTTATGGTGGAGGCGGCGGGGGTGGCCGGGGCGGAAGCCGAGATGGAGGTATGTAAAAAAATTCTCCGTAGATGAAAGGGGAACCATTCGAAGCATGCGAACAGTTAATCGATTTTAGTTTTTATGTGCAACAACTTAACTTTTAACGAACTTATCAACTGGTAAGAGATATTTGAACAGAGGTTAATATATGCTTGCCATTTTCCCATTCCGACCATAATCAAAGGTTTTCCATACTCTTGGTTATTAATTATATAAAAATGGGTATATTAAATATTATCTATAAAACTCGCAATGTCTTGATTTTGTGACATGTGTGTATCCTGTCTGGATTAACATTATGGTATGTTTATCATTTTCCGTTACCTTACTTATACTTATGAGCTGGGAATGAACTCCTACTTATAATTAGGAACTTTCTAAGTTCCTATTTTTCTATATTTTGTTTTTATTTTCTCCTTGCAATAATTTGAAAGCAAAATTAAATCGTAGGGTCATTTATACAGTTAGAATAGGCAGGCTTTTTTAAAATTATTTTGTGTCAACATTAATTCGTAATCATAAATCTGTCGACACTTATCATGCGGCAAAATATTATAAGTAAAGTGAAGGTCGGGTGCACTATTGACAAGGGATTTTGATTTGGCAGCTTTGCAGTCACTGCACAGCTGTGTGACATGGACTTTTACATCCCTGCAGAAACAGTCTTATATTTTGCGAACAATACCCTATCTGTTTCAAACGATCGCAAACTATTCTCTGCCGGTATTATTTTGTTAATATGACCTAACTAAAACCATCCACAAATACTTGTAGTTGGCATATCATGTTAGGTACTGCACTGTTCCCTTCTTCATTCTTTGTTTTCTGCTATTAGGTAGTGGAGGCGGCGGCGGCGGTGGACGAGATAGAGAAGCCCGTGATGGAGATTGGAGGTGCCCTAACCCTGACTGTGGAAATACCAACTTTGCCTGGAGAAATCAGTGCAACCGATGCAACGAAGACAAGCCTGAAGGTGCTGGAGGGGGCAGCGGTGGAGGTGGCGGTGGTGGCCGCAGTGGTGATAGGCGAGGAGGCGGCGGTGGTTTCCGAGGTGGTGACAGACGTGGAGGGGGTGGTGGCTATGGAGGCGGCGGTCGCGGCCGTGGCGGTGGATTTGGAGGAGGACGTGGTGGTGGCGGAAGGTAAATATGACTTCTGCTAGTACAAATAATGATCTTTGGTAATTTTGGTCGCTAACAACGCCCATCCTTGATCATCTTAATAGGCTGGATGACATTTCAATTACGAGGCGTAGATTTTTAAGTTTTGGACACGAACATTTAATTTTATCTTGAGATATATATAGAATTTTGTTATTCATAATTCTAAAATATTATTTGTAAATTAACTTTCTTTCCCATTCTGTCTATAATCAAAAGTTTTTCCGTATTCTTGATTATTTATGATATAAAAATGGGTATATTAAAAATTATCTATAAAACTCTCTGTCCTGATTTTGTGACATATGTGTATCCTGTCTGGATAAACATGTATAACATCATGTAGAAGATCATTGATTATATACTTCGAGCTCAGCATGAACTCGTACTTCTAATTGAGTAACTTACAATGACATCCGAGCCAAATCCTAATGAATTATAGTCTAGATATACTGGAAATCTGATCTACAGCAACATGATTTTATTTGCATATAAAACTCTAAAAATATAAGCCGAAATTCTGTTATATAATTTTTTTGTGTGTTCATTATTACATGTTTTTATTTTTGTTTTTAGGGATGGTGGCGGTGGTGGTCGAGATGGTGGACGACCGAGACCATATTAAATAAGCATTTTATAAATGTACACTACAAGTGTTGTATTTTTATTATTTACAAAATTTGTATATTTTATAATAATTTGACTACATTAGTTGAATTATATTCTATGTATGTATAAGCAAAATCGTATTCATAAGTTAAGATAATTATAATAAAACCTTTTCTATAAAGCAAATTTCCATGTAGATGCCACTGTTTTGGATAATCAAAACTTTACTTCACCCTTACCTCGGTTGCAGTTCTTATCGTACAACTTTTATGTAAAGGCTCCTGGATACACATTTAAGCATAGGTAAGCAGCATTTACATAGTGAGTAAATTATTTTGGAAAATTTGGTATACAGATGACTGCGGCTTGTAGCAGAAATTTCATGATATTTGACACTGCCATCATTTATGATACAAAAAAGAATTACCCTGTGGGCCAGGTTTGCTAAAAATTATAAAAATTGTTTTCAATGTCTATCTGAACAAATCCACTTGGAAGGTTTCTTATGTGGATTGCATTGCTCTAACTATTGTGAAATGTTTAAAATAATTTCATGAACTAGAAAGAGGCTTGACGCTTTGTATCACCATATTGAATTATGCATATGGATCGAAACAAACAAATTTACCGAAAAAGAGCTCAAAGCTGCCAAGATAGCTTATTTTCAGTAAATAAAAAATACTCTTGGCAGCGAGGTTAAAAACGTTTAATTGTACAAAATAAGCAGAGTACGACATTAATATTACGAAAACAAAGTACATTGTAATTGAAACAAGGTAAGAGGAAGGAAAAACATCCCAGTCAAAGAATGCCGTACTGAAAAACTTGATAGACTGGTGGGCACAGCTGGTGGGGTAGATCAACTTCTTCCAGATCTTTGAGCAGCTTCATAAATAAATATTGCAGTGACTTTCGAGATAACACTAACAAGCTGTTAGTGGTGGTTGATAAATGGTGAGAAGTTTAAAACTGGTTTGAAGACAGTCCCTGAAAATATTTTCTACCACTTATCGCTTGCAAATGTGTGTGCGCTGCATTTTGGTGACGCTCTTATGAAAATTGTAATCGATATTAATTGGTCATGGTTTTACAAGTGATATTACAATACCTGGAACAACGCTTTTTCGAATAACAATTAAAATTAAGTTTTGTGCATAATTCTGCCTTTGTTGTCTGCCCAAGTCTTTCCCAAAATCGTTCCATGTATGCATTACTTATAGGTATCGATAAAATATTACCAACAAATTTGGGTAGTTTATTTAGTGAAAATGAAAGGAATGATATTTACATTTACGTATTTTGCAGCATCTAAAAAATTTTGTTATTTGAAATTTTAATTAATGAAAAATATTTGAATGGGCTATTTGCAAAATTAATTAATTATTAAATTTTGCCAAGTAATTAATAGCCTTTATGTACACCCCTTCCGCTTCAGTCACATATGTTTATTTTTCATAGGTAGTTAGGAAACCTAAACTTGTATTGACTTTTCTACTGAAAAAATGAGATAACATTATGTTATGCAATTCAGAACTTGTTACCGATTGATTTTCAAGCTGTAAAATATGCTGATTCATAAGTCCCATAAAATGATGCACAAAGTGAATATAACATTCGATTAAAGATAAACTATCCCTATCAACTCGAATCTCATCTTCACTGTCCTTTACGAATTTCCAAATGATTTTGTGCATACCCAATTGTACAAAATAAAGTTTTATCGCTGTCCAGGGATTAATAAATACAAAATTGCCAAGGGTATTGAAACGCCGTATTAATTACAATTTTTATTTAAAAAACTTCAAACTAGCCAGACAACTCTTACAATTCCGAAAGATTACACATACAACATATGAAAAGATAGTATGAAAGTAGACATATTTAATCTAAGCAACAAAACTAACTTGTCCTGCCCTAAAAACGGAAAAACTTATACTCTCTAACCCACCAAATAGGCTTGAACCATTGCAATACATGTATCACTTATGAACAAATTATTTCATAAGTCACTAAATAATATAACATAAATTACAGCAAGAAATATATTTTTTAAGATACATAACAAGAGGTTATGATTTGTGTATCATATCACACTTTGAAATCATTAATTTTTTCATTCAGTTGCGTCGTTTTCTTGATTCCTCTTCCTGAAACAAATTAATTAATCACTTTTAGAAGCGACAATATATAAATAATCAAACAAAAAATCAATTTTAATACCGATTAAAAATAGCGTATATTTACATGTTGAGGCATACATTTACCTTCGTACTTTATGACCTCACTGTATGTTGGTCAGAACTCACAGATTAAGTACTTTACCTTGAAACATTATAACTATATTTTGTAATTGATATCAATCTAAAAGCAATATCTATTTATAGCTACCTATCTACGTTTATCTTGGTATTTTTTGTAATAGTAAAAAAATTGATAATTGATAAAATTATTTACATATATTTATAAAGTATTTTGCAATAAAGAGTAATTATCAACACTGAAGGTATAGGTTCAATTTATGGAAAATAAACAGAGGATATGTAAGGAATTTACAAATAGATTAATAGTTAGATTAGAGTAAATAAAAATTGAAATCATGGAGCTATAGCACCTATGCATTATTGCTCACTTATTTTTATATGCATTCAGGCAATATTTTTTTAACAAATATTTGTGGAAAATTTAATTTAAAGGGAGAAAAAATATTGAATCACTCGAAGCAGCTGATTTGAGTGCGCTGTGAGTGGCTGCGAGAGTTTGTAGACAGTAAATGAATGTGGCCAAGCTGGACCATTTTCAATAAGAGAACAGGAGGCCATACAAAATGATTGTACTGTTTCGAACGTTAGTAATTGGGCCGCTAAACACTGAAAAATGATATACGCCAGGTCTACAATATCTGGAATATTTTTGTTTGGAAGCACAAGCCAAGCGAAAAGACGCATTGTATATATCAATGGTGTAGTGTGCAAATGTTGTAAGTACTAAAATTAAACTTTCATTTTGTGTGTTTAATTTACACATTTACCATGCAAGTATTAAAGATTATTATACAATGAAATTTTGTTATTAGTGGAAATAAATTATGTATGAAAATAATTAAATGTATTTCATTTGTTTATTAATTAAAACATTTTTATGCATATAACACAATTTCATCTGTCTGAAAGTGTACTTACATTTGTGCACTACGCCATCGATAAGAACAATTTATACAACCTTCTTACCATCGGTTTTATCATTTTTATTACGAGATAATATGCCCAAAAATGTTCAAAACAAATTTTCATATTGATTATTAATTTTATCTATCAATTAATATCATAATAATGGCACTATTCAAATTTGAATACAATAAATGTTCATTCAGATTAAACTCCTCACATTGTTACTTTTGAGTTTACAGAGTTTATTAGTTCATTACATCATTAATACTATTAAAAATAAAATAAGACATCTAATATGAAAGTATTCTGTAAAAATTGATTTACTCATGCTACCTACAAAGCAAACGATAGCAAAGAATATAAATCATATTGAGTAAGATTTTAAATGCAGATAAAAATTAAATTACTCTAATCCAATGACTTATCTAGATGTGCAGGAAATTAGTAAAAAAAAAAAACGGAATGATAGTAAGGAAATGGGACAATACCTATTATTATTTACCTTCTGCGTCAACAGGATAACTAAACGTCTGAAGATCCCGATGAAGTCAATAAATAGATCCAGAGAATGGGTAACGAAGTCCTTATTGCCCATACGTCTCTTCTCAATGATGAGCTGAGTGTCGTACAATACAAATCCACACATCGCAAAGAGACCCATGTACAGGTGCACCTGGAACAGCATCCTTGAGCCGAAGAAAATGTTCGCCAAAGAGAGCACAATCATGCCATTCAGGACAGTCATCAGGGTGCCGCCTAGGTACAGCCATTTTCCCCTCGCAGTGAGAAGCGAGCAGATAGAGAACGACACGAAAACCAGTGATGTGCCAATCAGGGCGGTCACGATTATGCTCGGATTGATGTACATGACGTTCTCAAGTAGGGGCCCCATGCCGACACCAGTCAACAATGCAAAGCCTAACAGGTAGCCCATGCGCTGCTTCAGTTTCTTGCCTTGCTCATCGGCAGTCGCCATCAGGAGAACGAAACACACAATAGCACCAATAGTGGAGAGCATGCCTGCCTGCATGACGTCCGTGTAGATGTGAAGGGACGACCCAAGGGCCGCCGCCATTGTGGACAATGTGAGGGACGCATACACATTTTTAAGATGATTCCTGACGGGCTCTTCTCTGAAAGTAAGATTTCGAAATTATGTATTACACAGTGTACTCCAAAACATATAAAGAAAGCATCGCAAAAAACCCGTTTTACAATTTTGTTGATACATAATGCAATTACTAGCGCTCAACAAGCAAAGCGACAAATTTTGAGCCCTATATGTTAGGGCATATTTTTGCATACTGATGTTGATATCAACATTTTTCAGAAGAAAAAAAATGTACATGCTCCGAGAAATTACTATTTTATGGTTCAGTTGAGTTTGCAAAATGCCCTATTTCAGGCGTTGTCCTTAAAAGGTGTCATAGCAACCATTTACGGACTATTTTAGATTGGTTAAGTAGAAAATTTCAACAGACTACAGAACTACAAACCTTCCCACTTGAAACCGAATGAAATATATAAATTTACTAAAACTCTAATAGTAGTTATTTCTATAATCAAATATAATTCCAATATAATAAACCAGGTGGATGTTTGTTTCTGTTGGGAGAAATTTATATTGAAAATCTCTTCTGACAATTTTTGAATGATAGATAAGTCAACACAATAAACTTGTTGCTGTGGTACAGGACTGTAGACTGCTACTTTCTACACAATTTTCCCCGATATGGTAATAGAATTTCGTTATTAAACTGTTATTATTCTGTTAACATTTTGCAGAGCAGGTACACAAAAATTTTGTTTGCCACAGGTGTATCAATTAAAATTTGTATGTACTTGTAACAAAAAATAGCTATTTTTGTTACAAACAGAGCAGCAAAAAATGTTTAAAATAGTTTTTTTATAGTATATTTTTGGTTGCCCTACTAACTATGTTATAAAGCAGGTTTTTTTTAAACATTTGTAATCATCAGGAATAGTTCATATAAGTGCAATTGGAACTGACGAGTTTATTTTGTTTTGATCAGCTTCTGGGGGATTGATAATAGATTTAAAATAGACATTTTAGTCAGCAAATTTTCAATTTTAATGTCACACTAACAACTGTTATGTAGACGTTGACATTTCAATTATTAGCAACATAACCACATAATTATCCTTTTTACAATGCAAAAGTTTCCCTTAATTGAAAATTCGTATCACAAGATCAAAATAGGTAAACAAGATATATGGTAAACATTACGGTTCGTGTGATGGCGGAGGAGCCGTGTTTATTTCAGAGTTGGCGACTCCGATGGGGGTGTTCAGCTGATTTAGGGATTTTTATGTTAGCCAGGTGTTTTGTGAATACACTATAGATTTGGTTCTCATGTTATCGAAGGTCACGAACGTTTTGAGATAATCTAAAAGGGGACGTGGCAAAACAAAGGTTTGGAATGACTGCTTTAGAGGAATAAATCTTAAATGTGTCAGAATTCATGTGCTTTTATATGAAGCCACTGCCATTCGTATTACTATACGTCAGTAGTATGGACCCCTACATTGCATTCAACATACAAAAGAGGCCCGTTTAATATCTGGAAATCCGTAATTAATTAAACTTGTACAGAATTACACAATTTATGTTTTCTACTCCCTTAATAGAAAGTTCTACTTTTCCTACCATGGGAGGCAAACAACTTTGCCTCCCTAGAATAATACTTAGAATAGAAACATTAAATAGCTGTAATAATAGTGTATGGTTTTCATTTACTGATAGCGCTGTGGGTTACATGACCAGGAGCTGTAATAATATTCACAACCGTGGTGTATATACTATTCTTTCACTACTAGAAGAATTACAATCATTTAAAATTAAATATTAAAATATAACAAACATCTGTCATTACATCAATCAAAATTTGATGTTGATATATTCAACGAATATAGTGAAAATGCGGCCAGCTAAGGCCGGCTAATTGTGGTCCATAAACTTAGCACGCGAGAACTACAAAAATATTCTCCGAAAGACGAAAACTTGAACTCGAATCATGTAGGTACCCATACCCCGTTGCAAAGTAGGTATTCACATTTATTTTTGTCAGGTCAAAACGTTCAACATAATCTCCTACGTATCACGCAGCCGGTTTAATAACCATATTCAATCCATTACGTATTTTATTCAACCGGACCACAACGGTAGCCGTAATCCATTCAACGTGCCACATAAGCTTCGTACTATTTTTTTTATAAAAATTTGTACGTTCCTTGTATACTTTGATATTTAACAATAACTTATTCTAAATATTATATTTTGATATTTGGTTTTGTAATTGTCACGCACAAGAAAATATAGTATTTATGCAAAACACTGTGAAAGGTCGTAGAAAAAATCATGTTTTACTCGGGAGCAAAGTGCATTATTTTCTCCCTTAGATTTGGATGCCCTATATCAAATATTCGCGGGAGGAAATGATGCACTTTGCTCCCTTGTAATACAAATGGCTATTGTAACTCGTAGTCTCACACATCAACAAATTTTCAATAATGAAGTGGTTACTGAAAGTGTATTGGTTTTTGATGTCATCATTTATAATAAATACTTTAGTACCTAACTAATTACTCTGTTGCTACCGGAGGCTCTTCAACCAAATGGAGATATTTTTATTTGTTCACATACATGAACTTTCAGTTTAAGTAGTGGTAGGTACCCATATCATGTTTATAATTTTGCAACGATGTGGAATAGTTGAGTGACATCAGAATTCATGAATACTTGATTTGTAAATTTTATGAAGTAGTCACCATGACATCGCGTATTTGCATCGGCTGCAATTTTAAACAACACGGAATGTGCATGGGTACTTTCTCTTTTAGGTTATTAAGTTTCTCCAACAACAAAAGCACAATCTTTTAACAATATTTGTTGTGTGGCTGTTTGTATTTGTCTATTGTTATCACCTCATGAATGTTATCTTATCTTTAAACAAATTATGGGTATTTGCAAGCATACGCTTGGGGTCGCGAAATTTTGCGATTTCAAAGTGCTTACTAGTACTTATCATGTTATGTATTGCCTTGAATAATTAATTAGGGAGTAAATTGCAATCAATTGAAGCCTTGCATTAATTATTTCAAGGTGTCACGTTCGCCTAATATGGTTGTTGGGTTGGCGATGTCTGGTTGCCGGGGGGTGTCCGATTTGGAAAATTTCTCGAAATTGGGGCGTAAATTCTTAATAGGCTTATCTAACTGCGTACTTACAGGTTGTTGTTGAAGGAATTTATGAAAGTCTCAACTGACGGCGCCATAATTTTGCTGCTTATGAAAAAAGACAACTAGAGTCTAAACACAAGTCTACTGCGAATAGTTACTACGACGTGTGAACGTGTCGCCAGACAATTCAACTTTAATCAAGCACAAGTATCAAACTACGCAACATGTAACGATTATTTCACATAAAACCACACGTATGAATACACGTCATGCTACGAATTTCTAGATTTCACCAGCCAGGCAACGAAGGAAACGTTCTATTCGCTAGAATAGGTCACGTGTCGCGCAAGCGCGATAACGAGGTCACGTAGGGCGGCGCCACCATCAAATCATGCATATGCATTATGCATGAACCCAACATAACCTCATTTTGCCGTCAAAACTTTTACCCACGTGCGCCTGCAAGAGCTAGTCGCTAAAATGGGTAAAAAGTCAAAAATTGGGAGGCAGCGGAAAGACAAGTATTACCAGTTGGCCAAAGAGACAGGGTTTCGCTCACGTGCCGCTTTCAAGTTAATACAGCTCAATAGGAAGTTCGAGTTCTTGCAGAGATCGAGGGTATGCATAGATCTATGCGCTGCTCCAGGAGGATGGATGCAAGTTGCCAGGCAGAATATGCCTGTTTCAAGCATAGTTATAGGTAAGTTATAGGTACTTAAGGTATCCAAAAACTATTGGCACAAGCCAGGGTTTTTAGTATATGAAATGCAGCACGATAAGTTCCTAGGTTATAGTGTTACCTGAGGAGCTTTTTTAGACGGAGGAAAATGAAAACCCTAAAGTTCTTCAATTGTCCGATTTGTCTGTTTGAGTAGTCACAGTAGTAGAGTATGGCCCAGCAGCTACCCAGAACAGTACAGACTTTTGTGCGGTGCTGCTTCGTAAACATCACTTCAGTCCTCTTTTTGCCGGTGTATAAACCAGTTACTACACCCGTATCTACATTAGTTGCTAACCTACTTGCTTCAACTCTCTTTCAGGCATTGATTTGTTCCCCATAAAGCCGATCCCAGGCTGTATAGGGCTCACCGAAGACATAACCACCGAGAAATGCCGGGTGTCTCTCTCTAAGGAGCTGCAGACCTGGAAGGCCGACGTAATCCTCAACGATGGCGCCCCCAACGTTGGCAGGAACTGGCTTCACGACTCCTACCAGCAGGCCTGCCTCACTCTGAGCGCTTTGAAGCTTGCCACTCAGTTCCTGCGTCCAGGCGGCTGGTTCATCACGAAGGTGTTCCGCTCCAAGGACTACCACCCGCTCATGTGGGTGCTGAAGCAGCTGTTCAAGAAGGTGCACGCCACTAAGCCACAGGCGTCGCGTAACGAGTCCGCCGAGATATTTGTCGTATGCCAGTATTACATAGCGCCGGATAAGATCGATGCGAAGTTCCTGGATCACAAGTACGTGTTCCAAGAGCTGGAGATCGAGCCCCAGAATAAGCTGAATGTGTTCCACCCGGAGAAGAATAAGAAGAGCAAGGCTGATGGGTATCCGGAGAATGATTACACGTTGCACCATAAGCTGCCCGTTTCTGTGTTTGTGAAGCATGAGAGTGGCATAGAAGCAATACAAGCAGCTTCAGAGGTAAGCTTATGAACAATCGTAGAAATAAAATGACTCTTTGGGAATAACATTAGGCACACTTTTTTTGTCCGAATATCTGGACGAAAACATCATCTTTTTGTTAAACAGTTAAACATTGACGTTGTGGTGGTGGGAAACATAATTTTCTTCTAAGGACAAAAAATTCGAGAAAAACCTTGCACAGTTAAATTTTTGTGGCACAAATTCTAATGAAGCGGAGCGCTCTCATAGGAGCTATGAGACTACGATTTTATTTCAATTTTATTGATCAAACATCACACTTTGATACGAGAATTAAATTTTGGTTAATTTAAATTGAAAATCATAATTAAATATTCTTCTTCGAATTTTTTTAATTCTATTGTAATCGAATAAAAAATAATGTTTTGATACATGAATGAAAAATAAAACCTTTTGGTCTTTTTGCTCTACTGCAATATTAGCAAATCATCCGAAATATTTTATTTTTCATTCTTATGACATGAAATTCTCTTTTGCACTAACAGGAGTAAAAGTGCTTATTTAATATCCTTCTTTATAGCGACTGAAGTAACCTTTTTAATCCCTGCCTACTCTTAATTGCCTACTAGAGGCAACGGTGTTACATGAGCGTTTTTGTCATTTTAGATGTGGGATTTATTGATTATTTTATAGTCGTTACATACATGATTAAGATGATTTAGCAAGCAAATACATAATTTGGAAGTCCAAAAATTGTGAATATATGACTGGAGCGAGGTATCTTTAACCCCTCGTGTGATTGTTAACGAATTCCCCGTCAAAGAATAAATGATGTACAGTTGACACATAAAAAAACTAATACCTGCCATACACGCTCCTGAAAATCTGTAAGGAAAAACTGTTCAGATAAATCTGTCAGGATTTCCGGAGCCGGTCGGAATACCCCATCGCACACACACGCTCCGATCTCGATCGCATCGCGTCTCAGTTTGACAGCCATGGCGACGTCAGACGATGCAATTCTGTCGTGATATTCTTTGCTTTTCACTAGCCAAAGGCATGGTGCGGATTCATAGGGTTTTAAAAACTCTTCAAAATTCTCACGAGACGTGTTCGTTGCTCTAAAGCTTCCTCACAACTGAACAGAACTGACAGGGTTCACACGCAGAACTGACACACGTTCAGTTTTATCTGAACAGTCCAGATCTGTACAGATTTATCGAATGCGATTTCAATTGTACTTCGACGGCCTGAACAGTCCGTTCAGTTCAGTTCAAACTGTTCAGTTTTTCCCCACACACGCTCCGGAAATCGTTAAGGCTAGGTCTGAACAGTTTTTCCTTACAGATTTTCCGGAGCGTGTATGGCAGGCATAAGATACATGTAAGTGCACCATCTCACTCAAATGTCACATGCATTTATGTCGTAATTGCATTAGACATTTCAATGTGATCCTGCACTTACATGTGCCCTACTTTTTTTTAGCGTCAACTGTATCCGAGTCCCTTATTATACCGAGTGTCTGGGATAAGGGGCGAACATAGGAATTTAACATGTAAAATTAAATATGTGTAATTATTAGCTCCCCTATTAATTTAAGAGAAAAATCACAAAGGAATATATTTTAGAGTATTAAAAACTGTAAATGTATCATCCATTTAATATTCGTTTGTACCAAAATCCACCTCAGAAATAATAATAATAAGTTGAACAATGTACCATAATAACCCTTGGCGTCAGTTTGACAAATGTCATGTTATTGTGAATAGTATATTACATTATAAGGGAAGGAAGCAGGATTTACTATACCGCGCCAAGTTTTTCTTTATGGTACAATGTTCAACTTATTTTTATTATTTCTGAGGTGGATTCTGGTACAAACGAATATTAAATGGATGATACATTTACAGTTTTTAATACTCTAAAAAATATTCCTTTGCGATTTTTCTCTAAAATTAAAGGGGAGCTAATAATTACAGATATTTAATTTTACATGTTAAATTCCTATGTTCGCCCCTTATCCCAGACCCTCGGTATAATTAAAACTATTTGTATCCCTTTTAAATAGAAGTTGACTGTGGGCGAGAAGTTTGTGCGCTTGCCTATTATGTTTAAATCCTGTAGGTCTGAGAATCATAATCACTGGTGCCAATAAAACAAAAAAAAAACATCGAAAACATGTTCTTTTGAAGTGCAACTGAAACTTGGGATGCCTTGTACAGTTTCCTGTGCGTGTTATAATAAGCTAAGTCTATCGGTACACGTTTGAGGGTGATAATTAGCCTTAGCAATTAGTTAAAAAAACAATAATGAAATGATGTCAGGTTCAAAATGAAAATAGGTTTTTTATATTGGGCACGTTTAGCGAACGCAAATGTTGAGAGTTAGCACTCAACCTGCTTGCTTGTGATAACAGTCAACTGTTGCAAGTTCGCTGAACGATCCAAAAGCAAAACTGCTAAATATGTCACTCCAGTTATTGAGGTTATGTTGTTTGTATTGTTTTTGTATATAAGTATATAACGCATATTATTTAAGGTTAAATTAATCTGCTGTTCACTGTCAGCATACAAAAATTGCGCTTGCTAAATTTAACGAGAGCTGAGAGTTAGCTTAAAGTCAGCGGACTCGTTTAGCGAACCGCTGTTAGTTAACTACTCAACAGTTGCGTTCACTAAACGCGCCCATTGACGCGTTTAGTGTAGTACATATAACAGTTTTTGAACACATCGTTTTTAAAAACATTTTTCTTACAATTATTTTACAGTAAATTAGTTAAATGTTTTTACAAATTGTTGTGGTATTTGCATAGGAATTAAAAGGCACGCATAGCCATTAATTTGAGAAAGTGGGAATATTACATGTGTACATAAAATATTCATTGGAATTATGAAGTACGTTGTTTGTGCTGTATATCTCATTATTGATTAATAAGAAATTACGTGGACCTATTACTTTATTCAGCGAACTGTCTGAATATTATGGAATAATCAATATTATAAGTTCTAAAAGACATTTGTTTAAAAAAACTAATTATCAGCAAAAGTAATAAATTATCGCATTTTTATGTTTCTTGACTGCGAATTCACACAATTCCTAATCTTTGTTTTTCACTGCAGCTAAAGTTTAATATAATTTGATTGAATTAATAATATCAATCCACGATCAACTTAGTAAACCGGCCGAGAATGAAAATTCATACAGGTTTCAATAATGAAGTACAGCTACAGCTATCCGAACGTCAGGCTTAAAATTGTTTGTTTCTGCCTTTAGCTTTAATATTAGTCATTGCCGAGAACATTACTCTGCATAAATACGAGGGGCCAAACGGCATCAGGCGCTACAGTGATGAAATGATTAAATCAGGAATCAGGAAATTCCGTTCTTATATTCACCGAAATTCCTTGTAATTTTCTCTCTTGTGTGACGTCAGTTATATGTATTAGTTAAATGATTGGCAGATCCTCACTATTTTTGCAATGATTATGATTACAGATATCTGCAATTCAGCAAATTATGTCGAGTTCTGAAATTTAGTATATTTAAGTTGTATTTCTGTAGCATTGCTTAAGCATTTTTACTGTAACTTTTTGTACTCTTTCAGATAATTTTGGATGATCCAAAAATTGAAAATCATGAGAAGACAACCAAGGAAATTAAGGAATGCTGTAAGGACATTAAAGTGCTCGGTCGAAAAGAGTTGAGGCTTATATTGAGCTGGTGGAAGATTCTCCACGAAGAATTTGTTGAATCCAATAAACAAGATGATGAGGAGAAAGTGGAAGAAAAGAAAGTCTCTGTTGCAAAAACAGATGATGAAACCCAAGAGGATGAGGAAGCTGAGGTGGATAAACATATTGAGGAACTACAGGTTAGATGATCATATTAATTAATCAAACCATTTCCCCATCATAAGTTATTATTAGGTTTTTATCACTACATTTATTTTTCTAAAATTATAATTTTCATAATTTATAGTGTGTAGTGACACTACACTGAGTCTGCAAATGAACGTACGATTTTAGATTTAATAATTGGTAATAACCAGTGGTGTACAAATGAAAATAAGTTGCTTTTTTTGTCTATTTATTGTAACATCAGTTGCAATGGAAATTGATAAAAGGCAGTTATACTGACAAAATTGACATATGTTCAATTGTAGGCACATCGTGTCATAAATTATTGGTGCAATAACATTTTTTTTCACATAGGTAAATGTGCTAACTGAATGCTAACATGCTAACATGTTAGCCATGCTAACAGAACTTTCTTAATATAACAGTGATATAGTAGAGAGCTGACAATGACTCATTGCTCCAATTCGACATACGTTTGTTATTTTATTTTACTCTATTACATTTATCTTAGCATCCGAACGAGTATTGAAAACTCGATTCTTCATTTGAAAAAAACAGGAGTCTCAGCTCTCCTCGGCACGACTATATATGACATTTCAACTGGCCTGTTTTAACATAAATTTGTACACACTAAAATAAAGTATGGTACAACTGGTTTTGATAACGTTTATTTTATTTTTTGTTTGGAGACCACCTCTAATGCATGGTGCATTTATTTTCATGTTATTCTCAGGGCGAGGAATTAAGAGATCAGAAACGCAAGAGGAAGAAGGCCCAGAAGGAGCGTAAGAAACTCAACGAGCGGCTGAACCTGAAAATGGTGCTCAAAGGGGATGACGGGCCGATTATGGAGGGTGACAACATGTTCAGTTTGAAGCTCATCAAGAACCAGGAAGATATGAATAAAATCGTCGAGCAGAGACCCGATTTTGTGGTGGAGTCCGACGATGAGAAGGATAAGCAGAAAATCAAATTCCAGCGGTACAATAAAGAAGATTCCCATTTGGACAGCTCGGGAATGTACTACAAGGATTCTGATTCAGAGATTGAAATGGAAAGTGACGATGATAATCAAGATATAAAAGAGGGATTAGGTAATTTAAGTCTATTTTATGATATATGTAGGCTTGTAATTTCAAAGCCTGGCTGCATTCGGAGTAAAAATTGCAAATTGTGTAATGTGACCTGTAGTTTCAGCGACTATGGCACATTATTCTTGCTAATCATAGGCCTAAATTGTGATATTTTCATTCGTCTCACATTATGTGATAAGAGTAACACGGTAACAAGAATATGTGTAATAATTGACCTTTTATGCATACTCGCATGGTGGACCCTGGGGGAAGTGTAGTCCATACTTTGAGAAATACTTTTATACAATACGTTCTTAGAAATATTTATAATTCTAAGATATAAATATATATTTATAATATTAAATATAAATTATAAATTATATTTTCGTTTCATTTTCAGGATTCTCATCAGATTCGGATAAAAGTGATGCTGAGGACGACCGTAAACCAAAACCCAGGCAGAAAAAGGCGGAACCCAAAGCACACCCCTTAATCACAGACCTGGATTACCGGGATAAAGACCAGAAGCGTGCGCACAAGGCCGAGCTGTGGTTTGAGAGGGATATCTTTAAAAACTTGATAGATGAGAAGGACGAGGACGCCGATCTCGATAAGATGGTCGAGGATTACAAACGCAAAGGGGCCACTGTCGTTGGAGAAACTAACGGTGTGAAGAAGGGCAAGAAGAAAGGCGTAAAACAAGAGACGGATAGCGACTACAGCTCCGATGATTGTGATAGCGAGGAGAGTGACTATGATGTCGAATCAGAGGTTAAACTGGACAAAAGGAGTAAGAAAATGGCAAAGAAGGATGGATTTGAGGTTGTTAAAAGTGGTGGTAAGTTATTTAATTAATAATTTCTAATGTAGAGGTCTTGAGAGTTTTTTGTTTGTATTGTGTTGCATGAAACATTCTTTTGCTTCCGAGACAATAGATGTTTTGAAATAGTAACCTTCAGATGCTTCAAATTTGCTATTTAAGGGGTAAAATTATGCGCACACACATTACGGGCAATTTTTTCCCAACTTGAGGAATAGTTTCTACCAGATTGAGAACATTAAAATCTATACTTTATACACCCTCGGGCAGGGCATTCCGGCATTCCGCGTTAAAATGTGGTTCACACCTGCCTGCTCAACTATGTTGTCGGCATACTATGTTGCCCTTCAGCAGTCACTTTTGTAGTTTCAGTGCATTCACAAAACTCCCGCTATGTCAAAATGATTTCGTTGGCTAAGATAAAATTCCCTAATTCAGCTGATAGTAACTTGACATTTGATACTGGTAACGATTTAATTGGAAGTTAATCTGTCACTTTGACAAATGTGTTAACAGCACCCGTGTGCACGAGAGATGTACAATAATCTTTATGAGAGCGTTCACTCGAACCCATGCTACAGATGAAGGCTCCCTTCGGGGGCGCAAACTCTGAAACACACACAGCCCTGCCGCTATCTCATGAACCATAGTGTTTACCATGCATCTCGTCGACCGAAACTTAGAGTGAACGTCAACAGCACCTAACCTTATTCAAGTCTGACACAAGTACAGTCAGACAAAATAGTTGGTAATTTATAGTTACCAAGTACAGTCCATAACATTTTTGTCTTTGCCTCTGGATTTAACATGTCCAAAAGGACACAGAATTGATTTAGTAGGGAGACAGCCCACACAATAGTGGAGCGCTTGCATTGAAATTTCAAAAATTTAACGCGCGATTCATTCATGGACATACCGTCAGCGGTCTCGGACAGGGGACCGCTGGCGTGAGCATGTATTCCCAATATTATGAAGGATGGATTTAGATAGCTGAGAGTAGTTGAGGCTTAACCACCCCGTGTACCTATCGTGAACGTAATGAGAGTTGTAAATGTTTACAACCCAGAAAATCCATTCAAATAGCCTGCCTGTGGTCTACATCTACAGAAAGACGTTTTTCGTTATTCTTTTCACGTTGTTTGTTGAACAGTGTGTCTATCTTAAGCTTCAAATTATCGAATTTAAAGAACACATTTATTTTGTTATTCTTTTGTTTTTATTTTTGTCAATAAATTAAGCTACCATAAAAAATTGGAATTTTTTTTCTAAAAGAAAAGTACTCATACTTATCTATATTGTTAACAAAATAAGGTTAATGTTTAGTTACTTTGTTTTATGTATTTAACATTTATTAATGTTTTTAATGGTTCACAATGAACCATTAAAATGGTGAAATTAGGACAAAAATTTAAATTCAAACTGCTTCACATCAAGTCTACTAAGATAACTGGAATAGAGGACTATATAAACTTTTTTTGAGTGGGTTTGAGTGGTCTTGCTGCGAAGTTATAAACATCGTGAACATTTTCTTGAGCAAGGGATAATATTTTTGTTTTACTCCTTCATAGGAACATTCATTTGTTTGTAAGCGTAGACTAAAGTACCGTATAAAATTTTACCTATACTAGTTATTTATTAGTTATTTAATTTGTGTTGGTAACACTCATTTCACATTTGTTTAATTTGAAGTTCAAATTATTCCATGTGAAATGAGTGTTACCAACTCAAATGAAATAACAATAAAACTATGAATTATTTATAGAAAACACATTTATTTTATTTAAAAGAAGGCGCAAATTGTGACAATATATATATATATATATATATATATATATATATATATGTTCATGTGTATGTTTTCACAGACGGAATGTGTTTGAACATGTTCCGGGTCTTTGAACTTCCGTGTATTGTTTTGTGTGTCCTGAAAAGGACCTTTTTCACGACGTTTCGGCAAAATCGCATTTGCCATCTTCTGGTGGATTCTTCTCGAGTGTTAGGAGAGAACCTAACCTAACCTAACACTCGAGAAGAATCCACCAGAAGATGGCAAATGCGATTTTGCCGAAACGTCGTGAAAAAGGTCCTTTTCAGGACACACAAAACAATACACGGAAGTTCAAAGACCCGGAACATGTTCAAACATATATATATAAACAATCTTTATTAGGCTATCGACCCCATGGGGTCTTTCCGCCTTGCCTAACATAATAAATTACATTATACATACGTTACATTATACATTACATTACATATTATATTATATAACATTACCTATACATATGTGATTCATGAGTGATTATTTTGATAGTGTGAAGAGAGTGTTATGAAGTGTAATATGATTCATGAAGCGTTTTTGTCAGATGTAATTTTGTACTGCGTTTGTTTTGTCTTTTAATACACAATTCGTCGAGTATTGTCCTATTGTCCTGTTTTTGTTGAAATTTATTTCGTAGTTTGTCCAGTCTTTGTTGGATGGGTATGATTTTGGTGATCTTGTATAAATTTATGTTTGATATGTTATGAAGACGATTGTCCTTATGTCTTAATTTAGTGAGAAGTCTTAATGTCTTCCGTTCAGTTACGTCCGTAATTCGTTTGCAGGTGTTTCTTACATTTTTTAGTATGATCTGGCCGTAGTCAATCATGGGCCTGCAGATGGATTTGTAAATTTTTGTTGCTGTACTAATGGATATCCCTCTTCCTCCGTATATCAGACATCTAAAATGTTTTGCTCGTTTTTGTATTTCGGTCTTTGTGTTCCGTAAGTGTTTGTCGAATTTGTGCTTATTGTCAATCGTCATTCCTAAGTATTTTATCGTCGTTGTGGGGTATACGTTTGTTCCGTTAACATGTATTGTCGGTGAGTTGTTATTGATTCTGTGGTTGGGAATAAGGAGTTGGCATTTTGCGGGGTTGGGTTCGAGTCTCCATTTGTTGAACCAGTCCATTGTTTTGTCAGTCAGTATTTGAAGTGTGTCTATTGTGTCATCCAGTCGTTTTTTATGTGTTATTAATGCTGTGTCGTCGGCGTATTGTATGATATACTGTTCTAAGTCTGTCTGCCTGTTGTCTGTTCCTAATATGTCATGGCAATATATGTTGTACAGGAGGGGCGAGAGAGGAGTGGCACAAATTCACTGCCGTATGTAAGTTTTGTTGCATATGTATTCTATTAAGATTAACCTGTATGTTCTAAAACTGAACAGAGGCATTTTAGCCTCAATAAAAAACTCATTGTGTAATGTATATGGTTTGTTGATCATTAAATAACAAATGAAGTTGCTATTGTTTTGGGCGCTTCTTATCGAACAGACAGTATAGTAATATTATGTTGTAGAATCTGGCAGAAAAATTTCTACCTGTCTAAGCTTCTTGTAGCTTGGATGATCCCTGCATTATCAGGATGATGGAAACACCTATCTTTAAGACTTATTTGGTACACTGTCGGAGAAGATTTTAAATGTGTTTTCTTTTCAGCCAAAGGAAGAAAAAAATTGACAGTTGAAGATCTGGCGCTAGGAACAGTAATGATTAACAGCAAGAAGGCGAAACGTGATCTTATAGATGGAGCTTGGAACAGGTATGCCTTCAACGATGATCACCTCCCAGACTGGTTTGTGGAAGATGAAAAAAAGCACATGATGAAGGAGGCCCCGGTCCCGAAGGAGTTAGCTGAAGATTACAAGAAACGACTTGAGGAATTGAATGTCCGCCCGATCAAGAAGGTGATAGAGGCCAATGCCAGGAAGAAAAAGCGTGCTTTCAAGAAAATGGAGAAAGCGAAGAAGAAGATTGAGTCCATGATGGATAATGTTGATGTGACTGATAAGGAGAAGGCCAAGCAAATAAAACAGTGAGTAAATAAATATTGACGGTTTTGTAAGAATAAAAAACCTACTGTAGTATTACAGCAAGCGCTTTTATACAATTTGGGATATTTAGTAATCACAAATTTGCCAGTGCAATTTGATGTGTCGACCCCAGAGGTATATCCGAACAGATCACATTGAAGAGCGATTAGGGTAGAAGTGTAGAAAGTTGCGAACAACTCCCACAACTTCATTCGTTTCAATTTTATAGGACATTTTTAATGCCCTATCAAATTGATTAGAAATGTCGCAAATTTTTGACTTGTTTTACCTACTTCCCTTAAGGAAGTAAAAAGCCTGGTTTTACTTTGTTTCAACCGCTGTCTATTGTTTCGCACCAAAATGATCTTAGACCAAGTTCGTCTTCTAAATAACGAATCAAAAATATGCAATGCCTTTAAACAGCCTCTTTAGCTTCCAATCTTCTGGTTATTTTTCTCTTTTCAGTTTTGATAATCGTTTTGATTAATCTTATCTAATTTTAACAGGTTATACAGAAAGGCGAAAGCAGAACCGAAGAAGGAGATCGCTTACGTTGTGGCTAGAAAACACATGCAGGGCAAAGTATCAAGGCCAGCAGGTGTTAAAGGAAGATACAAAGTCGTCGATTCAAGGCTGAAGAAGGACACCAGAGCTGCCAAGATGAATGCGAAGAAAGCTGGCAGGAAGGGAGGCAATGTTAAGAGTCGGCCACAGACAAAGAAACCACGAGGCAAGAGCCGATAATATATGTGATTTATGAAATTTTGTTTGCTTCAAGTTGATGTAAAGTTTATGATTAAAGTTCTGAATAAGATTTTATTAATCACTCTGGTTGTTTTTATAGAACTGCCTGTAGACGACTTACATTAAGGCGGCAGCGTCACGGTGGCTCATTTACGTTCTAGTGTTGACCCTTCCAGTCAACTGTTCTATGTATTTGTTGTGCTACAGTGTGCAATTCGTCGACTTCTGCGTAGTGGTTATGGTTTAACACCAACAATGGCAAAATATAAAAGGGTTTGTACCATATGCGGCTCCAACGTGATGGCAACAAAAATCTCAACGTCAGTTCCCACCGATTCCCGGCATTTCCCGATATGTTGTTTATCAAAACTTTTTCCCCCGTGACCATTGACGCACACATTCAAATGTGTGTACCTGTTATTGCTGTTGCAATTCTAGTAACTAGAATAATTTTAGGTTAGTTTCATGTTTTCTGATGAACACAATATATTTATTTGAATGCTTTTTTTGCCTGGGCCATGAGACCAAAATGATTTCTTACGTTATAAGGTTCTTACTTGGCTGAGTTCCAGCGACAATTCGCCAACAATGACATAAGTTAATTTTCCGCCAAATCTTAAATACCCGTCTGTACGCCACTGGAAATAGTTGGCATCACCATATGTGCTAAGTGGACAGTAGCTTTATTTGAAGGAGGCTTCACATTAGAGCGGAGCCAATATATTTTTTTCAGAATTTAGTAGCCCTGGGTGTTGAATTTCCTCCAAAAAATTCTACCCGGTGCGATGATCTTCAAGTTCCTTTTTGAAAGTGAAATTTTGAAATATTAATAAACTAACCCTCATTTTTAGATTTCTTTTTTTTAAACCATTTAATAGTGCTAATGCCCGTAGATGGCGATGCGCTTACCAACAAAAAAAAAATTGAATCACTTCAGACAGTAAAGCAAAAGTGCCTGAGTCAGAAATATTTGCCGTAATATTAGTACAAAAAAATACAGGTCTCTCGAACGCAATCTTCAATTTGACTTACAGTCACCCTTCTCGTGGTAGATTCTGGTTTCTTTTTTTTAATAAAAAAAAACAAGCAAAATATTCTAAAATTAACATTTTTAATCCTATTTTTTACATTTTTAGGAGTATAAAAGAAGATATTCATATTTTTCAAAAGAAATATGAATGGTTAATCAAAAGGCAACTATCGCACCCCAGGCCGACTATAAATTTTAAGTTTCGGCTGCTTCAGCAACCTTGATATCAGAAGTCACATAAAGCCTGTATCTATAGTCCGTACTTGAGCATGAGTACGACTTAAGTCGTATATTTGGTTGCTTATTTTCTATAAACATTTATGCACAAAACGCAAAAAAATATACCCAAATATTCGACTTGAGCATGAGTTCGACTCAAGTCGTATATTTGGTTGCGTATTTTCTATAAACGTTTATGCACCAAACGCAACCAAATATACGACTTGAGTTTTACTCAAGCTCAAGTACGGACTATGAGCAACAATGCTTGAGGTTTGATAGGCAGGCAACCAAATACGCATGTTGGTATAACTGAAAATGTAAAAAGAATATCCCCTGGATTGTTTTTCCAGTGGCGTAGCAAAGAACAAACAAAACAACAACAAAATGAATTAAATATTTAATCATAATTACATATTTTAAAACGTTACAATAAAAGTTTACAACAAATGTGAAAATGGCGGCCTTCGTTTTCAAGGCAGATGTTAATTCTACGTTTTTTATTTTCAAAAACATATTGCAGCTGCTCTGGAGTTATGTTTCTCATCTCTTCTTCAATTGCTTCTTGGAGTTGGTTTAGGTTGTGCATCCTATTTTTAAAAACATTATTTTTCAAATGTCCGAAAAGATAAAAATCACACGGAGTGAGGTCTGGTGAACGTGGTGGCCATATTCCTGAGCTTATCAATCGATCATCGTAAAATTCCCTTAAATAATTAATTGTCGCAAAGGCAGAATGAGCAGTGGCTCCGTCTTACTGAAAATAACCCATTATTTGTTCATCATCATGCACCTGATTAAGAAATGCACCCAGGATGATTGTTCGGTAACGCTCCGCATTGATTGTTTCATTGAAAAATATTGGGCCAATTATCCGACGTCTCGAAATTGCTACCCGAACACCAATTTTAAGTGGATGTAAATCTGTTTCGATGAACGTATGAGGATTTTCTGTAGCCCATGTACGATAATTTTGGCTGTTCACATATCCTGATAAGTGAAACCACGCCTCGTCAGTGAAAAAGGTCCTGTCCAGCATATCGTTATCATTTAAATGCTGATTAAACCAATTGCAATAATCAATTCTTTTTTGAAAATCAAGTGGGTGTAGTTGTTGAACTACCAATACCTTATACGGGTGCAAATGGAGAATTTTCTTCGCGACTTTTCGGCAACTCCCATACGATGCTCCTGTAAGCGGATTCAAACATTAAAATTTGTATGCCATAAAGACCGCATGAATGATAAAAAATAACTTTTTTGCACCCTAAAATTAAGAACCAACCTGTTTGTGCTGAAAGTTTTCTTATAGATTTTGTTGGACTTTGTTCAAGCCGTTGTTGGACATCGACAACAATCTCTTCTGTTAAGGTAGACGGTCTTCCAGTTGACTTGCCCTTACAAATACAATTCTTTCCTTCAAAGCGCTGAATGATACGGGTTTTATGCTGGATAAATATTTTGTAAGTAATGTTGACATCGGGGTAGGCATCATTAAATTCATTCATACACGATTGTAATGAATATGTCCATGTTCCGTCTTCATTTAGTGTTCTACTTCGATAATGAGCCTTCAGGATGAAGGCATCATGTTGTGGTGTAAAAACCATTGCAATAGGAAAGGGATTTCACTTAAACTCTGTAAATTTAGAACAAAACTTAACTTTTAGAAGTTTATAACCTTAAAAACTGCAAATCACTTACCAGAAATCAAAGATTTACTCAGAGTGGTCCTGATAAGAACTGATGTTTATGAAGCAGAAGACAAAATAACTATATGCGAAGAATTGGCACAATGGTAATAAATAATAATACGACGCGGGCGGCACTGGGCAGGGGCTGTCAAATCTTTTGACTTTACACTAAATTTAATTAATAATAAACTTGGAGCGAAGAAATTCCCCAGTTTTTTGGGCGGGAAATTTAACTTGACTTCAGACATTGTTGCTCACTCTGTAGATACGGGCCTAAGTGTCAGTGTCATTAATCACAATTAAACAACTGACTTCGGCAAAAAAAATTGTATTCGGTGAACTGGTGAGGCGAAAGTGTACCCCAAAACACCGTTCCTGAATCATTTATAGCTTTGGTTTCATCACCAAGAAGAGGTGATGAAGGCATTTTAATACTTAACTTATAAAAGTTTTAAACTGATTGCCAACTTTGAAAGATTGTCAAATTTAAAAGAAATAGGAGTTATGAAAAACCACATTTATACAATAACATTTTGAGAAAAAACAAATACAGGAAACTGTTTTTGTCTAGATTTTTTACAATCAACTGTAGTAGCGCTCCGCCCAACTGCACATTCAATCAATCTGAATCACCCCTGCTCAATAACAAAAAAAAATGCATTTTTAAATGTTGCATGTCAGTGACATCTCACGATATAGTTGTTAATTAATGGTGATGATGAATCTGAATAAGAATAAGAATCGTTGGAAATTATTCATCTTACAACCGTGGTACGTAGACAGCCCAATATATACTATTCAAAATTTATTTGTTAGGCAATAATGGTATAACTAGCGCCTTTTACGTATCTCTTGTCAGTCAGTAAAACGTCATATTTTAGTACTTAGCAATAGGTACTAGCTTTGAGGGCTAGCAATAAAGTCCGAGACTGGTCAAAACTTACCTCTCGAATTGCTTATAACTGTTTTTCCACTCCTGAAGTTGGTTTAATTGTTTGTGTTGATTAATTTATTTTCGCAACTTGAACAAAATATCCGTGCGGCTTTGGTTGCTAAGACTATTTTTCAAACAAAGTGTGAGTGTCAGAAATTGCATTCCTTCAGTTTTAAAATGAATTCTATTGAAAATAAACAAGAAATGGCAATTAAATAGGCTGCAGATGCTGCCTGTTCCTTCCCACTGCCGGAGAAGTCGAATGGGCGTTATCGAAATACGTAAAAGTGTTTTGGATAATGGCCAGAGAAAAAACGCTACATAAAACTTTTTACTTACTTCCCTGAGGGAGGTAAGTTTTTACTTACTCCCGTTGTTCATAGTAACCCAAGCTTTATCGGTAAGCGGGGCTTACTTCCATCAAATCAATGTCACAACAGTGTACTTACCATGTAGGGAGTGGAAAAACGTTATTTGCATATTTGCCAAAAAAGTGCCCTTTTTTTAGGCTGAAGAAGGTTCACTTTTTGGTATTGATACCAGCGTTGCCAACTTTTTCGACATTATCGTACCTGGAGGAAAAAATATCGTATTTTAGATCTAACGATCGTACGTATGTACAGTCAAGCTCACATAAATCTAGTACAATAATTTAGGTTACAACAGCAATATTATATAGCAATGTCAAATTGTTTGTACTAGATTTATGTGAGCAGACTGTACGTATACATTCACAATCAACGAAGTTTATAACGATATAAGCGTCAAAATATTCAATTTTACGTTATTTTATCATTGCGAAGTGAATTTCAATCGGAATTAAACATAGCCACTCGCTTAGCTGACGATAGTTCGCTTTCCTTAAATGCGTAAGCGGCATATTTTAGCTGTAACCGTTTTCAATTAGAGCTTTTTTATTAAAGATCCACCATCTTCTTAATTTTGACTGACATAAAAATCCCCAGTTATAGTAAATTTTGTGTGTTAGAAATGCCAACGCTTTTGCTTTTACGTCGCTTACGGAGGCAACCCAAAAGGCAATGTCCAACGACTATTTACCTATTCTTTATGCTATGCTTATCGACTATAAAAGGTTTTCAAACAAACAACAATTAAAATGATTCAAAATAAAAATATTAGATATAACTTCCTAACATATCCTTCTGCCATGTGTAAATTCAATGTCATTGTCAAACAAAACACCAACTTCGCTTTGCTATAAACATAAATGCACAAAACTCAAAAATTACTAAGATTATATTTAGTGATAAGTGACACCAATACAAATGTTCATATTATTATAATTGTATACCTAATTCTATTAGCACCGATCGTAACAATTCTTCAAAACGAGGGACAAGATCGTATAAATGAGTACGATCCACAAGTTGCGATCGTACATCGTACATTAGGGCGAATTATTGTATACTCTGATTTTTCTAAACTGGCGTTCACGTCATCAAAATAATAATCATAATAATGATGGCACAATTTTACAAGGTTGCCAGCTGTCCTGGGTATTTAAAAATGGCTGCAATCAGCTGTTGCGACCATGCAATCTTGTGCGACAGTGCGCGGTTCGTATCAAATTCGTCGACGTCTCTGCCGTTTTTCGTACAGATATCAATCTTGTGGCTATGGTTTAACATCTACAATGGCAAAATATGCATTGTAATAATCGATCAAATGTAACAAGTTAATCGTCAAAGAAGTTTGGTTATACACACATGTGTATGAGCATGCGTTAGTGAAAAAGATGTGGCATCGTCGCCGAAAAAATATCACGGATGCCAACATAACATGATTTATTACATGATTGGCAGGCGAAAATTGTGTCCGCGGTTAATACACCGATTACCTATTTATAACCACCGGTGATCAGTGTTATGTAGCAAAATTTCCTCAGATTATTTTCGATTCTTAAACTATTGTTATGCATATTCTCGAAAACAATCATGTTGGTACGAAAAAACCTCCTCACACAGCTGTTTGATGACGTGAACGCCAGTTTAGAAAAAAATAGAGTATATTTGTACGATCTAGATCGTACGGTTGGCAACGCTGCCTGATACACAAATATAGTGTGTTTCTTTTAATGTGAGTAACCGTTAGGAATATTTCATGAGTGCGATTGGTACAGACTAGTTAATTTTGTTTTGACCTAACTGGGGGATTGGTAATATAGATTTAAAATAGACATTTATTCCCAGTAAAATATCAATTTTAATTGATACTTTCAACTCGGCCAATCTTTCTGAGCATACATAGGTGAAAAACTATTAGGCAATATTCGAAACAACATATTCACAAGATATTTTCAACATTAAAAACTATTATTTGTGACATTGACATTTCAACATAACCTCGTACAATAACCCTTTTTACAATGCAAAAGTTTTCCATACTTGAAATTTCGTAATACAAGATAAAAGTCGCTAAAGTTCCTAGATTTGGTTACTAGAACCACAATATCTAATCCCACTATAATTATTAATTTCACTGCTACACTAAGTAAAAAAGTAACCCTTTTTATCATACGATTTTGGGTTAAAATTAGATACTTTTTTTTTCTTCGTTATCATCATTTCAAAGCCTACTACAAGAAAATGTTCGAAATGTATTGACAAGCTTTTCTCGGAATAAAACATTAGAAACCATACTGTGATATAAATCGTTGAATTCGCAATAGGAAATGCTATTTAATACAGGGTGTACTTTATTTGCGGTCCCTATAAAAATATAAACTGATGATGATTTCTCCGAAAAAAGTGGCAGTGAGAAAATGCCTTTTGTTTTTTATACCTTTTCAAATAACTTCAGCAAAACATAAAAACGATATCGCAAAATTTCGGATTTTGTCGAATATCTCCGGAAGTAAGCGGAATTTTCTGGTTTTCTCGACGATTATAACTGACCATTAAATTGCGCAACTTTCTCCCAATACAACCGCCTTTGTAACTTTTATGGTTTCCGATATCCCCATGCAGTTGATCCTTATCTTGGACACCCTGTATACTAATTTATTCACTGCACTACACTATACATACAAGTACTACAAATGAGGATTTGAATTGATAGTCTGAAACTGAAATTGAAGCCACCAGATTGGGTCATTTATCTGCTGCTTAAAAATTTTTTATTGAATTTGCCCAAATCGAAACAAATTGAGACTAAAATCAAAGTAACCGAACCCGTGTATACATTTTGACATTTTGTCGCATTATTTTGGTTTTCTAAAGTAATACGAGTGAGCGTTAAAAGGGGGTATAATTTTAAATGAGACTTAGGACAGGTATTACATTCGCTATAAAGAGTTGCGACTTGTTATCTGACGGTTTAAGATACACAAAGAGATGAGAAATGCTACTCAACTGAAAAGACCGGAACATATTTACATGAATGGAATTCTGTGAAATTATTCATCGCTACGTTTACTTCAAGTTATTTCTAGCAGTACTGGTCATTACTCAATCATTTGTGCTTATTAGGATGCCTTTACGTCAGTTTGTTTAGTTAAAAATAGCAATGGTTGTTAGGTTAAACCAAACACTTGGGTAGCAGTTACGCGCATTCACATATACATTTTATCCTTTAATATTAAACACAGACCCGTGGAATCTGAGAAAACCAAACTTTTGTTATAAAATTTCATTAATTTTGAATGGCTTGTAGAACCTATTGCATATAAAGATTATTTTACAGATAATTTCGTCCCGTGGCGACATCTAATGCGACTTTTCAGAACCACGCAACTCTTAGAACTTTTCCGCATTGCCAGTAGGTGGTGCGTAGCTCTTTGATTTCGCGGTTCAATTGAATTTCGGTCAGATTTCCTCGAGGATCAATTGATCCGCGATGATCTGTGGTCAATCCTATTGTGGCTATCATCGCATTGACCTTGTTCGGGATGACGTAATCGCGGAAATATAGACACGTCGCGGGCAGTAACGTAATGCCCGGCTTTTATGTAATGACACTCTCGGAGTCGGGTACACATATTGAATTAAGTGACTATTATTAACTAATTATTTATATCAGTTTGGCCATGGTACTGATTGTTCTCTAATCGTCTACGTACACATACATCTACGTGCAGTGCGCTGCCCTTGAACCTGATACTTTGGCTTCTTTAAATAACAATAGCCTTCGCGCAATGTCAAAATATTACGTTCTAGAATCGCGTTATTATCGGAGCTCGCCCGACGTGGTCTTGTAAATAATCCGCGGCCAAAGTAAACAGCGATTAACTTTGTCATACAACTGAGTGTTGACTGCATTTCTCCATGGAATGATTATACAGAGAGAATAAAGCCTTTTCAGAAAGCTATTATTATTACTTACACACTAAAACTATAAGTCTAATTATTTCAATTGTTAATATTTTTAGTAAATTTTTTATCTTGGCAGAATATAGTTAAAAAAATGTTTAGTTTAATGTTTATTTATGTTATAATTTACAAATTAAATTCACATTCGTCACAAAACACAATGAATTACAAAGTATTGATATATTCTTAAAAAACACAATATGTAAAGGAATAATATATTTAAATACGAGTCTGGAAATAATAATTATTCCGTGCGCGCGTTACAATTCCCGTGAGAGGCGAAGTCAACTAGGGAAGTCATGCAAGCACGGAAAAATCCATTTCTGGACTTGTAATGAACGATACTTTTTATTATACGTTATTATTTTTATTATAATTTATTATTACTTTATTTAGCGCATGGAAAAGAAATGGAGATCGGGAAAAGTTTTCCGTGCGCTGTTCTGAAATGATTTAGCCACGAAAAAAAAAACGGAGATGTTCAGTGCACTGTTCTGAATATGTAACTTTTCCGTCAGAGGGAAAACGGATGGAAAAAGTGTTATCAGATAAGTACAATAAAAAGACATTTTCGCGTTTGGGTCAATTTTTCCGCGTTTTGGGTAAATTCGTTTCCCATTTCTATATTCCTATAAAAAAAAAATATATATATATATATATATATATATATATATATATATATATATATATATATATATATATATATATATATATATATATATTCAATATAATGTTACATATTATAAAGATATTAATAAAAACTGTTAAAAGTATGAAATAAAAAAAACTTAAAATGAAAATGTACAAATAAGATTTCTGAAATGTACAGGGTGGCCTAATTTGGATGTTTCTATAGGAGATCTCAGTATATATTGAATGATATATTGATAAGAGTCGGAAATGGAAAACAATGACTTTTTGGCCATAACTCGAAAATAAAAGACGATAGCCAATTTTTATTTTCACTATTGAGTTTGTCTTGAAAAAAAGCGATCGAGGATACGCCATCCGATTTTCTGTATCTCTTCTAGTTACCGAGATCCCCTATAGAAACATCTAAATTGGGCCACCCTGTACAAATAAGATTCTAAAATATTTTGGTTTGGCTACCACATGAATTTAGCCATATTAATATGAATAACATGATACATATCAATGAGACCTATGAAATTATATTTCCTACATAAGATGTTAAGGATTGTCTTTAACTTTAATTATTGTTTCTCGAAGTTATTGATAACAAACAAATGTAGATTTTCTTTTTGAATTATCTACTACAATTGGGAATTTCGCTTCGTCCATAGCGATGTAGACCTACCTCAGAAAAAATATCTGAAAACATTAACTCTGAAAACATGTGCTTGGGACTGCAACACTATTACTCAACACTCTGTACTAAGGGACTGCCTTTGCAAAGTTGTAGATAAGTTAGCTGCCAGAGAGACAAGCAGGTTAGAAACCTTCATCACAGGTTCATGGTTTCTTAGTGGGCACATTAAACCTTCAGATAAGTAATTGTTACTTTATCAATGGATGAAAAGACTAGCACCAAATGACACATACACTATTTCAGATTTACCTAATGATTCCTATACTTATAAAATGAATTATGAACTACGTAACAATACAACACAAACGTGTGAGTTAAAAATATTCCAGTTTTTTACGGGGTAATGGTTATTCATTCAACGGGCGTCACCTTTGGAATGGCGTATAGTATACGCATCTTCTTTGAAATATTTTCAAAATAGTATTTTATGTTATAAGGACGAAAAACGAAATATTTAAATCAGTAGTTATACTATGGGGTTTCCACTTCACCTCTCGCAAAAACATTGCGAAAAATTGGCGCTTTAAATTCGCGGATTAATCAATTACCGCGGGCAGTGTGTAATCTGATCTTCATTAGGAGCGGAAGTCATTACTCAAATTCCCAGACATAATAAATATGTCAATGTTAAGATAAGGGGCGGATGCTGTAACACATCTGGTGCACAGATGTCTGGCGGTAAAGGGCGCAGCTATAATCATATCATTATAATTAAGTCACCGGGGCATTCAGACGCGATAACAAAAGGTCGGGGAGATAAGACAGACATGATAAATATATCAATTTTAACGATGTCGTAAATTGAATACTAATGGAAAATATAAAAAATTAGGCGGATGCAGCTGTGAATTAAGATTAGATATCTAACGAAATATGCACGTGCACCAATTAACTTGATGTCGCAACAAGTCGAGACTAGATAATTCCTGTCTGTGTGAAGAAGCACGCCATCACACCCCACCCCTGCGAGGGTTATTTAAACGAAAAACGTCGTGCCACGAGCATCAGTCTACTCCGACCAGTGTCGAAGCTCACATCTAGCCCTTCAAGTTTCTTGTGTTACCCTCTGTGCCAGCACCGATCTCCTAGTGAGTGTTATCGTGTTTTGATCAGGTAAGCTAATAACAATTTAAATAAAAATTATTGCTGCGGGCAATAAATAAATAAATAAAGGATAAATACATCATGGAATTATCAAATATATCTCTAGCCTAGATTGAAAGCAGAACAGATCAGCCCGCTCGCAACGCTTATCATAATTAAATAGGTGAGTCTGCAGCATTAAATCCAGAAACAAATACCAACAATATTTACAAAATATAAGAGAACCGTAAATATTAATTTATCCTATTTCCAGATATATTTGATATATCTATATCACACGCTGCTAATTTTCACGCACGCCGCAGCTAATCTAGGTATGTTATATCAAAGTTAAATGTATGCACGAGATAAAATTATTATTATTATTTTAAGAAATGTCCATTATGGAGATGGCCAACACCCTTCTCAGACGTATGGACGACTTCTGCAAGCAGGATGTTCGGGACCCCCGCATCATCGAGAGCTGGCTGGGGACAATTCGCAGGAACCTGACGGCCCTAAATTTAGCTGTCACACAGCTGAAAGGGACCTCCAACGGAACTCTCGGCCTCCTAAACGGCTTGACCAGCGCCATCACCAAGATTCAACGTAGGCGGACGCAGCTCAAGGCGAGGCTCATCCGAGGAGGTGGAGGAGCGAGACTCCCCGCTGCCATAGATTATGTGGACCTCAAGTCGGCGTTCGCTGGGCGGATCCGCACGGGGGCGTACCTCAACCGGACCCACAAAGACCCCATCAACTTCCTGGGGGATTGCGGCCCCAGGGTTGCGACGAGGACCCGGAACGCTCTGGCCAAGGAACCGTTCCTAAAAATTAACACCACATTCTGCGGAGAGTTCACCAAGATGGCGGGCGGTGAGGAGATCTGGGAGTACAAACATTTCAACACCAAGAATGTGGTGATTGATTTGGATACGGACTTGGCCGAGTGGTTCATGCTCCACGTCATGGTGCCGCTATTGGAGCAGCTGGAAGAATTTCAGGTTTGTACAACCCGCTAAATTTACTTTAATTTTCTCTAATATATTCATGTTTATTACAGGAGCGTGAGTCTGGCTGGGCCCTTGCAAGCGTGGTAAGCCTCAATGTGAACACCAACAAGTATACGCCGCTGCTGGGATCCTCGTACATTGAGCTGCCGCCGCAGATAAAATTGAAAAATGCCTGCGTCAATGTACGAAACAGCGATGAGGCTTGCTTCGCTTGGGCGGTCACCTCAGCGCTACATCCTACCGCCGATAATAATCATCGAGCATCGTCCTATCCACGGTATGAGAGCGTCCTGAACCTGGAGGGGATCACCATGCCCATGCAAAGGCCTCAGATAGAGAAATTCGAGCGGCAGAATTCTCTATCAATAAACGTATATATCTTGACTAAGAATAGAGGTAAATTTACAGTTAGCCCGTCGCGTCTCACCCGGGATAAGCGTGATAGACACGTAAATCTCCTGCTTATTCAGGATGTATATGTTGATGAGGCCGATGATGAAGACGATGATACAAACGCCGTCCCCGTCAGATATCATTATGTGTGGGTGAAAAACCTCTCCAGGCTGCTCTCATCCCAGCTGAGCAAGCACAAGATGGCAAAATTCGTCTGCGACCGATGCCTGCACTATTTTGGGACTCAGGACAAGCTGGCGGCCCATATCAAGGACTGTGAGAAGATGAACGCCTTTAAGGTGAACCTTTCCCCGGGAGGAAAGATCGCCTTTAAGGCGCATAAGAACAAAGAGCGGTGCCCGTTCATTGTATATGCGGACTTTGAGAGCATCTTAAAGTCTACGGCAATCAAATTTGGCAGCACGGGTAAGAAATATTCCAATCGTGCTAATAATAAAAAATACTAATAATAATCTTGTTTTGCAGGAGAAAAGTATCAGGAGCACGAGGCGTATAGCGTTGGTTATTACGTCAAGTGCTCCTACGATGATGCTCTTTCTTACTATCGGAGCTATAGGGGCGAAAACTGTGCTGCCTGGTTCACCGCTGAACTGAAAGATTTCGCAGAGAATGTCGAGACGGTGTTCAAATGTCCCCTGCCGATGAACGTGCTGACTGCCGAACAAGAGTGCAAGTTTCGGCAAGCGTCATCCTGCCACATATGTGAAAAGCCGCTGGGGCAGGACCGTGTGCGTGATCATGACCATCTGACCGGAGCATTCAGAGGAGCCGCTCACAACGAATGTAATCTGGAGTTCCAGGATTCACGCACCGTCCCGGTAGTATTCCACAACTTCAGCGGCTATGATTCGCATTTCCTAATCCGGGATGTCGCGAGAGGATTAGAGGGCAGGATGACGCTGATCCCCAACAACACAGAAAAGTTCATCTCGTTCTTTAAGAGCATGGCAGGGACAGACATCAAATACAAGTTTATAGATTCCTGTAGATTCATGGCATCATCCCTGGATAAGTTGAGCTCCTACCTCGAAGTCAAGAAGATAGTGCACAGCCAATTCCCGCTGTACAACGACGAGAAGATTGACCTGCTCACCCGTAAGGGAGTATTCCCCTACGAGTACGTACAGAGTTGGGCCAATCTTGACGAGACTGACCTCCCGAGCCGAGAATCCTTCCGGAGTCAGCTGACTGACTCCGAGATCAGCAGCGAGGATTATGCGCACGCTCAGAAAGTATGGCGGGAATTCAACATCACCACGCTGGGCGAGTATAGCGATCTATACCTTAAGACTGATGTGCTACTCTTGGCTGATGTCTTCGAGGCCTTCAGGGATGTCTGCCTGAATAATTACCACCTCGATCCAGCCCACTACATGACCGCACCGTCATTGAGCTGGGACGCCATGCTGAAGAACACGGGGGTCCAGCTTGACATGATTGGCGACGTGGATATGTTGATGTTCTTCGAACGAGGTATTCGAGGAGGACTCACCCAATGCTCGAAAAGGCATGCCCGAGCAAACAATCAGTACATGAGTGGCCATGATTCAGCTTCACCGACTAACTACCTCATGTACTATGATATTAATGCCATGTATGCTTGGGCAATGTCGCAGCACCTGCCTGCAGGAGAGCTGAAGTGGGTAGAGGGTGATGTCTCCTCTTTTAACTTCAACCTCCCAGACGATACCCCTACAGGATATGTCTTGGAGGTCGATCTGGACTACCCGATGCATATTCACGACCGCCATAGTGACCTCCCTATGGCGCCATCGAAAGGCAGGGCTCCCGGTTCGAAGCAGGATAAGATGCTTGCCACGCTAGAGGGCAAGCGTAATTATATAATTCACTACAGGAATCTCAAACAGTATGTAGCAGAGGGCCTGATTGTATCGAAAATACATAGGGTGATACAGTTTAAGCAGTCTCCATGGTTAAGAAAGTACATTGACCTGAATGCAGAGCTCCGGCGAAACTCTCGAAATGAGTTTGAGAAGAATTTCTTCAAACTCATGAGCAACGCCGTATTCGGGAAGACCATGGAGAATGTCCGGAACCGACGAGTAATGAAGCTCGTACACAAGTGGCATGGGAGATATGCGGCAGAGTCGCTGATATCAAAGCCGAATTTCCACAGCACCAGTATCATCGAGGATGACCTGGTGCTAATCGAGCACCAGGTCAGGAATCAGAGCTATTGAAGACGGAGGTCTTCTTCGATAAGCCTATTTACGTGGGGATGGCTATATTAGACATCTCCAAAACCGCTCTGTACGAGTTTCACTACTCGTATATGAAGAATAAATACGGTAAGGACTGTACCCTCTGCTATACGGACACCGATTCTCTGATATATGACATCAGGACTGCTGATATCTATCAGGACATCAGGATGGATATCAGCAGATTCGATACCTCCGATTATAGCCCCGACAATCCCTATGGCATACCGCTAGCAAATAAGAAGATCCCGGGTCTAATGAAGGATGAGAATTGCGGTAAGTAATTGAGTGTTGAAATCGATATGCTTGAAACTAATGTGCTATTTCTCTATTACAGGCCGCATCATGGAGGAGTTTGTAGGACTCCGGGCAAAGATGTATGCGTGCCGAGTGACATCATCTGCGGACACCAAGAAGGCCAAGGGCATCAAAGGATATGTTGTCAAGAAACACATATCCTTTGCTGACTACCTGACCTGCCTCAACAATGGTGTCGAGATGGTGCACGAGCAGAGCTCTATCCGATCCTTCAACCACCAGGTGTTCACCATCAGGCAGAAGAAAATCAGTCTCAGTCCACGCGATGACAAGCGTCATCTTCTGCCAGGATCCCACGAGACGCTGCCCTGGGGGCATTATTCGCTAGCGGTCATGGACATTTAGTGTAGTTTTTAATATGTATATGTGCGTGTGTATATATTTTTTTATCTATTTTATAGTTCATTTATTTATGTATTTTTACCGTTTTTTATTCATTATCTTGTATATTTCTTATGTTTTTATTTATTATCTTGTATATTTTGTATGATTTTATTTATTATCTTGTATATTTTACATATTGTGCGTATATATTTCTGCATTGTATATTTAAATAATATTGTACATATTTTTTGATGATTTTTCTTTATTTAATATGATGTTCTCTCTATGCACTGTGGAGGGGGTGAATAAAATAAAGTTTTTTACATTGTATTATTATTTTTTATTACCATATAAAATATCCATTACATACTCGTACAGAACTACAACATTCCTATAACTATAAGCTACATTCTTATCATTAAGTACATGAAGTCTACAACAATCTCGGGTTTTTAGCAGTTTGGGGCAGGTATCATACTCTTCTAAATTAACAACGTTATCAAAAAAATTACTGAGGTATGCAGCCTTTGGAGCGCCCTTGACATAGACAACATCAACTGGATATCTCCTAAATAAGTTTCCAATGTTGGATAGATTTGAATAACCTCCGCTGTAGGGCAGTCCATGGTGCATCCTCTCCAGCCACACAATCTCTTTCTGGCAGCTCCGGCTCAGCGCGATGAATGGTTTGGGCGGCTTGAATAGGAATGTCTTTATCCCCTCTCCATCAAATGTTAGAGCCACTTCCTTGGGTGTAAATTCAGGTGTGCAAAAGCCTTGTATATCAACGACCAGCACTCGCAGCGTTGAAGCAATATGCTTGCGTAGAACAGGTTCCAGCATTCTCCCAGCTTCAGCTATGCGCCTCTCGAAACGTAGCCTATCAGCAACAATATGTTTCCACTGTGTATGCTGATCACCCTCATGAGGTCTATACATCAACGTTATGGGGCATAAATCAAAGCTTACTCTCTTCGGCATTTAAGTGAGCTTTTTAACCTCTCCTGTTAGAGGTCTGTACTCAACGATGCTATCGTACATAATGAGGCAATATGCTCGAGTACCGGCAGCAAATGCTGCGGTCGCCTCCAACTCGATATTCAAGTCGACTGTAGATGTTTTAATGCTATCATTCTGCTTTGATACGTCAAATAGAAAGATCATCTGATCTCTAAACTGAGTATAATCCAGCATAGGCATAGCATCAGCGCGGTCATAATAACTTTTTTGAAACTCGACATACATATGGTACGCACGCGTGTAATCGCCATCTGCGATATCGAGATTTAATGCATCGTAAGGATAAGTTTCCGAGTTTAGATGAACTCGAATATTTTTAATATTGCAATGATCAAATCTCGCGCAGTCTACACCAACATTATTTCTCCTATTTTGCTGCAATACAATACCGATATAGCGAGGCTTCTCAAGATTACTCGAAGTCTTTACGGGCCAGATTTCTTTTTCAGTCTGTCGTAAAGCTGTAAGTTCACGCAGTTCACATCCGCGAAATGCTACACGAATCGGTACATTCTTGTGAATATTTTGATAGAGAGCTAATCTATTCGCAGAACTTGGCTGTATATGAGGGACGCGCCATTCAACTTTATTGAGTCTAAGGACAGCTCCGGCAGTACCGGTATAGCAGTTAGTATCAGTGGCAGATCGCAAAAGTATTAATTCTTGCTTGATATTCGTAATCACTTTACGATAATCCTCTGCAAATCCGAGCCAGTACTTGAGCGGAATTATAGCGAAAAATTTGTTATTATTGACGACAAAGGTTTTCAAATGTCCGGTGGGACACCATCCTGCCATCTCAGCAGCGTTTATATCCTCACCTCGCATTGAGAGCAGCCCTTTGATTGTACTAGTTATGCCAACATTGCGAATTTTATCTACCTCAATGCCATTCAATTCATATCGCACCTCCTCAAATAAAAAACTGAATGCATTTTGAGTAAGAGAAAATTGGATGGGAATACCGCCTGCTCCTGCAGGAGGCTCGACCTCACCGCTAATATAGATGTAGCTATCGTGAGGCAAAGTCAGAATATCCTGCTGCTGGATCGTAATGCGGATTTCATCGTTATTACCGAAATTTGCCGATCTGGGATGATATGCATGATGCTGCGTCTTTATGATATCGTCTTGGAAAACCACATCTTCAAAAATATTCAGCTCAGTCATTTCGTTAGCTTCTTTTTTAGATTATAGCCGATTTTAAGGAGCTTGCGTTTAACAGCAGATGATGTCGCGGCTGCGGTTCTTCGCCTACTACTGATTGATATTGAGCTCGTCTTCGTATTTATACTCCCGAAGCAGATGCCCATGTTAGCGCTGTCTCAGCTCCAATCGAACTAATATTTTCTCGCCTCTAAAGTTAACCGGATCGCCGCTCTGGTCCACTATCCTAATGATTATACTATCGATGCTGCTTGTGTTAATGACGGGTAGGTATAAAATGTTTCTGGGTTCTATATTTATAGCATAGCCCGGATCTACGGCAGGTGAGAACTCGAATAGCGTATGAGATAGTCTGTTATCGTAATAGGATCCTGTGATGATGTTGCACTCTACCCTGATGCTCGATACTTTAATTATCTGTACAGGTATATCAGATGTATGCTGTGATTCTGCCTCTAATATACGCTCTCCCGAAAACCCTAATAAACTCCCGATAGTGCCTTTATCAGACGAAAAATCAACGCTGAATATACTTTTAAGCTCGCACTTTAGCGTATTATTGTTTGGCTTGAGCGAAAAAATATTATCGGCGAGCTGATCCCCACTGTCGGATAATAACTGCTGCTGCAAGTACGCCTCAATATCGCTAATTTCGTATGAGCCTGATGGTATCACAATTTCCTTACCTCCATTATATATAAACTTATTACACCCTTCCTCAATATTCGGTATCGTATTATATGTATGCAGCCCTATTAAACCCAAGCAATAAGATGACCTATCATCGAGCTCGATCGGCGGATAATAATCAGCGCTGAGGATGTTATCTGTACCTTGCAAGGTGAATGTCTGAGACATGACTGAGATATGTCGGTACATGCAAGGCTATTTATACAAAAATTCCAAGCACAGATGACCACAATTATAAGTGTTGAACCTCTGATAGCGCTGTCTATTATATGTGATTTTGCTATCGCCCAGGTAGCATACAAGTTCCGGGGGCGGGGTCAAATCCCCAAAACTATCAAAATACTCGACTGATCTGCCGCGCTTTCTATAGGCCACCCAATGCGTGCCTTCTCCATCCCTGACATCCAAATTAACGATTGCTGATTCATTGTAATGAGGTTTAACAGGCAATGTATCTCGCATGAATACTCCACGGAAATATTTTATATTTTTAGCATGCTCGTTTAGATCGATGTTTGTGAGGGCGCGCTTGGGCAGCTTAATTAGTTTTTTGGTGCAGCCAGGAATAGACCCATGCCTTTCCGATATGGCTTTAAAAATAGCCCCTTACCGTTTTTACCTAAAGCTATAGTTTTAGCGGACGCTCGAGCATCTCCCACCGACTTCACAGCCTTATATATGCCGGCCGCGCCTCCAGCCAGAGAGCCTAGAGCACTAAGTCCGGCGAATATGGGTATTAGCGGCAGGATACCTCCTCTCTTTGGGATTGGGATTATCCTCGGTACGCGGATTTTTTTCTTACCGCCAGCCTCGCGAACGGCCATTTTTGCTGCAGCTAGTGCAACTCGACTCCCCTCCTTAAATGCCTGAGAGCTACCGATTTTACGCTTAAACTTTTTTATAGCCTTTCTAGCCTTCATGACCACCCCACTTCGCATAGCTGTCTTCGGGAGACCCATCCCCATCTTCCTTTTCGCCTTCATCATGTTCGTCACTATCCACGCAGCGCTCTTCTCACCTAGCTTTGCGTTTTGCGACTTGACTCTGGCCCAGGCGGCCTCTTCGAGCTCCTTATCAGCTATATGACGCTCGCTCAAGCTTTTGTTCTGCGAGTAGCGGATGTCGTGTTGTTTACAGGCGCTGTCTAGAGGATTTATGCCAGAATCTCCTCGTTTTAACCTCTTTTCCAACTTTGTACCAGGACCACAGTACTGATAGCCGGGTATGTGTGCCTCGAACGGGAGTGCGTTTATTACTGAATTGATGATGCCTCGACCTTGATACATATTCATCTGAACCTTTCGATCCGCCCGACCCCTATATATATAGCACATCCGCGGTGCAGGAGGTTTAGTACGATGAAGGTCGTCAAGCAGCAACAATCGCTGGAGGTGATCAATATGGATCAATGGACGGGTGATGGGTTTGAGGCGAGCTTCACAAGACACAGCAAATTGCTACCCAATACAATCAGGGCGCTAGTATGCGGACCCTCTAATTGCGGCAAATCAAACGTCATGTTCTCATTACTGTTCGCCGACAATGGATTGCGCTTCGAGAATATCTATATCTTTTCCAAATCGCTATATCAGCCTAAGTATAGAATGCTAGAGCGATTAATGGCCAATATTCCAGAGATAGGATATTTTGCATATAAGGAAAACGAAGAAATAATCGACCCTTCCGAAGCCGAACCACATTCAGTATTTATTTTCGATGATGTTGCCTGTGATAAGCAGGAAAAAATCAGAGAATATTTCAGCATGGGTCGACACAGTCAAGTCGATTCATTTTACCTCTGCCAGACTTATTCTAGAATACCGAAACACCTTATCCGAGATAATGCAAACTTTATCATGCTATTTAAGCAAGATGATCTAAATCTCAGGCATGCATATGAGGATCATGTTAGTGCCGATATGAAGTTCGAGCAGTTTAAGGCTATGTGTATGGCGTGCTGGGATGGGAGATATTCCTTCATAACGATAGATAAGGATAGCGATATAGCTGAGGGCAGATATAGGAAAGGTCTGGATGAGTTTATATTACTCGATTCGCGCGTCTAGACAGGTTTTGACGTGTTTAAACTTGTCTCGACAGGTCGAAACACTCTCGCTGACAGCTAATTAGTATAAATTACGACCGCATCTGGTAACGCTTCATTGTGAATTCTACCTTGGTACAGTACACATCATGAGCGATTTAATAGAGCGTCAGCTGGTTGATATTGAGAATGCGATACGTCGTAAAGTATTTGCATTAAAATTAGAACGCGGTGATAATAGCACGATGCTGGAGCGTCGCTATAAGCCAATCACAGATCCTCTTAAGAAGTTAACCCTGGCTCAGGCTCCAGTGCCGCCGGCAATGCAGGCTCAGCCCTTAGTACGACCACCGCCACCAATACAGGCTCAACCCCCCGTACGTTCACCGCCTCCAATGCAGCCTCGACCCGCAGCACGTTCTGCTCTACAACAACCGTCCACATTCAACATATCCTATACACCGACAACTCCTCCAACACGTTCTGCTCTGTTTCAACCGCCTGCAACCAGCATGTCTACACCCATCATTCTCCCGCCTTTACAGGCAACACCTGCAACCCCTGTTATACGTTCCACACCGAAAGCAGAAGTACAACGCCATATCGCCAAGCTACAAAAGGCTTCGAGGGATCTAAAGTTTTCGGAGTATGGTAGTGAGGCTGACGATGAGCAAGATATGGATACATCGTCTAGAGGGGATGAGCTCTTACATTTACTGGACGGCATGCTGCCTACACCTAAAAAATATTTCACCATGTTAGTTAGGGGTGATGATAAGGACTTAGATAAGACATTCGGTGTAGTCTATAATCGTCATACTGGCGGATTTCATCTGGGTAACTCACCTATTAACCCAGATGGGGAGGATCTTTTAGTCGGGCGAAGTATCTATGCGGGGACCCCTGGCCTCTATGATCTGATTTTTAGTAAGAAGCCAAAATCATTTAGCGACGCAGATGTAACCAATTATGCTGATATCATCGATAAAACCAAAATCGCATATTTCAATTTCGATGAAAACAGCCGCGTTCGAGGAAATAACACACATAAATATAAGAAGTTTATCGCACCTTTATTAAAGAGCACGAGTTCGCCAGCTCTAACTAGATCTCGCGTTAAAACTACTGGAGGTCTAGGGTTCGACTCTGAGATGCAGTGCGACTTAAAAACCCCCGTACAATATCGTTATTGGGATAATATAGAAGAGCTGGTGGATAGGCTATGTCTGCTACATGCTGCTAGGAATGCTGGGAATAGTAGCGTCGGTAATGAGATTCTGGCTATTGAAGAGGAGCTCCGCGAAGCTGATATAATTGAATAAAACGAACGACATGTGCGCTACCTGCTCAAATATACGATGAGCGTCGACAAGTTCGGACGTTTCTTTAGAGCGGGAGGTACGCGAAAATGCTCTCGAGGTCGCGATGGCATAGGATTTATGCTAACGCCGAGCGGTCATTATGATTTAAATAATAGACGCCTCACACGCATAAAGGAGCCCGCGGATTTGGACGATGCGGCTAGCAGGAGGTTCGTGGAAGATTCTTTGAACAAGATGGAGGCTGATATTTTAGAGCGTGCGGCTGGTGCTGCTCGCAAGAAACTGGCACTTTATTCGCAGGCTGCTGCGCATAATATGCAAAATCTGCAGAAAAATGTCGATGCGAAACTATCTGATCTGAAGAAGCGGCAGGAGGAAAAACTGCAGGCTAATGTGTGGGAGTTAGCTATCCTGAAAAAGCAGCAGGAAGATAAGCTGCATGCTTATGGCGCTACTATTAAGCAGGAATTGGATGCTCTGAAGAAGCAGCAGGAAGAAAGACTACAGATCCATGATGTAATTGCTGCTCGTGAGTTAGCCGATCTGAAGAAGAAGAGTGAGGATAGCGATGTAACACTGAGAGAGATGGTGTTCACCAGAGTAGAGCAGCTGCGCGAGTTATTTGTTCAGTTGTCGGCTGAGAGAGAAAAACTTCAGGCTTATGGCGCTGCTTTTAAGCAGGAATTGGATGATGCAAAGAAGCAGCAGGAAGAAAGAATGCAGGCTCACGATGCGCTTGTTATAGGCGAGTTAGCCGACCTGAAGAAAAAGCGCCAGGATGATGATGTACATTTGCGAGAGCTGATACATACCAAAGTACAGCAGACTATAAGAGAGAGCAGACGTACTCCGGGCGTCACTCCTCGCAAGCCCGTAGCCGCACATAAATAATGAGTGCTATTAAGAGCGGTATCGTTGATGAGCTCCATAGACCCGCTCGTGTTAACTTTGGGAGAAGGAGGACTATCATTAAAGGACTTGATGATCTATGGCAAGCTGACTTGGCGGAATTCTCCTTTTACGCTCGAGATAATAAGGGTCACAGATTCATTCTGGTGGTGATTGACTGCTTCTCCAAGTTCCTATGGACTCGTCCACTAAAGGATAAAACTGCTAAATGCGTTAGTGCCGCTTTCGCTGATATTTTTCGCGGGCGTCGTACTCCGAAGAATTTGCAGACTGACAATGGTACTGAATTTTACAACTCTACGATGAAGGCGCTGCTAGCTAAATATAAAGTGAATCATTATTCATCCTATACTAAAGTCAAGGCATCCATGGCTGAGCGCGTGATACGTACTATAAAAAATAGTCTTTATCGATCGTTTAGTTTGAGGGGGACATATTCATGGATAGACATTCTCACCGATGCCGCCGCCGAATATAATGCCAGGAAACATCGTACTATTGGCATGAGACCCTGTGACATCACCAAGAAGCATGAACAACATCTTCTAGATACCGTTTATTCGCACGTTAAAATGTCCGGTGTGCGAAAGTTTAGCGTTAATGATGTAGTTCGAATAAGCAGGCAGAAAGCGTTATTCGAGAAGGGGTACACGCCAAATTGGTCGGCTGAATTATTTAAAATTAAGCAGGCTCAAATCACAGATCCTGCCTCATATCTGCTCGAGGACATGCATGGGACCCCCATACGCGGAGCATTCTATAATGAAGAGCTGCAGCTGACGAAACATCCTGATACCTACCTCGTTGAGAAGGTCTTGAAGCGGAAGGGCAGCAAAGTCTTTGTCAAGTGGCTGGGCCATGATAATGTATTTAATTCCTGGATAGATAGCACAAATGTATTGTAATTCCCTGATAGAGATGTAACATGATGAGCAATAAATCTGTATTATTATTATCCGTTGTTTTTATTTTTCTTTATTTATTACAGGTGGTTAATAAGACACATAAATAGATATAGGAGATATTTATTTTAAACTTTCATATGTTGACAGTATAGCATCATTATACATGTACAAATATTCTAACATTATTTGTGCTCGAAACAATTTTTTATGTGGATCTATTAACATCATAATATTATCCATTAAATCACCATTATTCATTTTTGCACACGCGCACAGCAGACTATTGTAATAGTCTTTAAATGCGCACTCTGATAAAATATCCAATTTAGAGTCTATTAGTTTTTTAATGCGCACCAGGGTATGTGCAGCCTCTTCAGACAGAGCTATCTTGAACTCTCTCTGTTCGATCCACAGTGAGGCCTCTCTATATATGTCGAACTGCTCCATCGAGATGGGCTCTGTCAATCCTCCAATGTTGAGGGCGGTAAACTGCTTCCACTCGTCCGCTGTGAAGAATATCGAGGCGAATGGACCCCATATTTTGACGATGGGTATGAAACCCGCAGTAGGACTTATCCCAATGCTCACGTGCTTTGTTTGGGATTTATTGAGTGAGAATGTAGAGCTGCCCAGAAGCGTCTCCTCCAATGTGAATTCTCTGTCAAACCTCTTCATGAGGATATCGACGCGATCCATCTCTTTGTGCTGACATTAAAAGACTAAACACTTATTTTTAATGATGCCATCTGCTTGATGATTTCGAAGCTGCGCTTGCGCGTCTCGATCATCTTTTTAACCTCGGCGATTTTACGCTTCAGCAACAACGTCCTATCGCGCAGGTCTCTCTGCATCACTCTCAAATGACAGTTTATTGTTCGACCCCCTGCTGATGTAGAGGCCTCGTGCGATCGCCCCCCCAAACTCATCGCTACTGATGCTGGCGAACTGCTTTGGTAGGAATATTATACCCTGCTCCAGCTCCACCGTTTGCTTCTCGCCAAATTTGGTGGTTATCTTCCTGCCTTCGATGATGCGATAGCGAGCGTCCTGCTGCAGCTCACCGATCTTGATGAAAGCTTTTGGCTCTTTGGCCCCAATCTTATTCAGCTTACTTACGAAGTCCATATCTGTGAGCAATAAAATACAAACTATTAATTCATGCTGATTCAAAAGCTGCATTAAATTACGATGTGAGGCATCTGCTATATATCCAGGAAAATGCATTTAAATCGATTAAGTTTACACAGCTACACGAATAATTTTTATTTAAATTTTTATTAGCTTACCTGATCAAAACACGATAACACTCACTAGGAGATCGGTGCTGGCACAGAGGGTAACACAAGAAACTTGAAGGGCTAGATGTGAGCTTCGACACTGGTCGGAGTAGACTGATGCTCGTGGCACGACGTTTTTCGTTTAAATAACCCTCGCAGGGGTGGGGTGTGATGGCGTGCTTCTTCACACAGACAGGAATTATCTAGTCTCGACTTGTTGCGACATCAAGTTAATTGGTGCACGTGCATATTTCGTTAGATATCTAATCTTAATTCACAGCTGCATCCGCCTAATTTTTTATATTTTCCATTAGTATTCAATTTACGACATCGTTAAAATTGATATATTTATCATGTCTGTCTTATCTCCCCGACCTTTTGTTATCGCGTCTGAATGCCCCGGTGACTTAATTATAATGATATGATTATAGCTGCGCCCTTTACCGCCAGACATCTGTGCACCAGATGTGTTACAGCATCCGCCCCTTATCTTAACATTGACATATTTATTATGTCTGGGAATTTGAGTAATGACTTCCGCTCCTAATGAAGATCAGATTACACACTGCCCGCGGTAATTGATTAATCCGCGAATTTAAAGCGCCAATTTTTCGCAATGTTTTTGCGAGAGGTGAAGTGGAAACCCCATAGTATAACTACTTAAATCGTCCGAAATCATCAAATTGCCGTGAAATTTTTATTACGTTGTCAATGTGACGTTCGATCAACAACGAAAAATTTAAAATTATTTTAATATGTCGAGTGAAGACGAGTTCATGTGTACTCCTCGTGCATTATTGGTGGATGCTGGGGGCGATTTAACTGCCTTGAAACGTCATGGAGGATGGCGGTCATCTAATGTCGCTGAGGGATACATAGATGATTCTCTGAATAATAAACTAGATACTGCTCGTAAAATTCTGGATCCTGGAAAGCAGCACAAGAGACACCACTCTGTTTAACACAAGCATCGAATATCACTAATATATCTGAATTAATACAGTGCAGTGCTAACACACTGCTAATACAGTGCAGTTCATTGAGGGCGCAGAAAATATTACCAATTCAGCAATAGGGGTGAATAATCTAAGTAACCCCGTTATATTTCAAAGTTGTACTAATTGTACCTTTAATATTAATGGCAAGTAAGTAATTTTTTGTTAAATTTAAATTTGAAAATTAATAAAAATTATCAACCATTGCATTTTATTTTTCTGCCGAAAAATATTTTTTGGCTTAGGACGAAAATGACCGATACCTAGCAACCATTGTCTTTAACAAAATTATGGGGTTTTTGTCCAGATTTTTATACCGAAAAATACCATCTTATGATGCAATTGAATAAAAATATTTTTTTTTTCAATTTTTGTTCTCGTTTAGTAATTATCCAAGATTTGATTATATCATCTAATAGTTATTTAAGCATTAGGAGAGGTAAGTGTCTGTTACCAGTCGAGGTCGAGTTTGCGCCCGAGCGACAGCGAGGGCTAGCAATAAAGACCGAGACTGGTCAAAACTTACCTCTCGAATTGCTTATAACTGTTTTTCCACTCCTGAAGTTGGTTTAATTGTTTGTGTTTGATTAATTTATTTTCGCAACTTGAACAACATGTCAGTACGGCTTTGGTTGCTAAGACTATTTTTCAAACAAAGTGTTGTAAGGTGCCAACATATACGGCTTGATATTTAATTAAATGAGTAATAAAAAGACCAATATTTAAAATAAAAGATGAGTTCGACAAAATTACAGTTATATTAAGTAAATTAGTGCCAGAATCATTTGCGACATCGCGGCGCCAACGAAGGCCTTAGTAAACAGCGGAGATTCGAATGAACACGGAAAAGGCGTGGCAAAGCCAAAATTTGCATATACGCGTCGTCAAAATATTCCATAGGAGCATAACATCTGGGCACCACCCGTTAGATATGTGCCCAGGCAGTTCACTGTACAAAAATACCAGATCTCCAGTGGAAATTTCCATTCACGACCACCGTGACAGAGACGCGAGAGTTTTAGCTGTAGGGATGCGCGGGGAGAATTTGAAGTAACGTTCGTGAGTTTATTTAAACTCAAAACGAAGACAGAGGGGGATCAGTCGGTGTTCGGTCGTAGAGACACGCGTACGAGAATTAAAGAGGATGAGATGTGTTACGTCGGTCCGCGAGATAACATATTCACGAGAGTTTTCAAGCAAATTCATAAGTCACGTTCGGTAATTCTCAGTTACGGTAATTCTTCGCCAGAGAATACGAGTTTACACGGTTGTACCTAAAAACACACAGAATTATAGTTTCAGTATCAATTCACGGGAGTGTTATTCTGTCCAACAAACCACCAAAATCTTAACCATTTACCTATATCCTGTAAGGGAACCAAAGCCGACGGATGTGTCGCTTTCGGGTTCGACCAATTAGACGAAGCAATTACAAATGCCGTTGACGCATTGTAACAGCGCACCCCCAAACATTTGTAATTGTGGAATCACCTCCTGCACTGCTTCAAATTGACAGAAAGTAGTGTGTTCAATACACCATAAACAAACCACCAAAATCTTAACCATTTACCTATATCCTGTAAGGGAACCAAAGCCGACGGATGTGTCGCTTTCGGGTTCGACCAATTAGACGAAGCAATTACAAATGCCGTTGACGCATTGTAACAGCGCACCCCCAAACATTTGTAATTGTGGAATCGCCTCCTGCACTGCTTCAAATTGACAGAAAGTAGTGTGTTCAATACACCATAAACAAACCACCAAAATCTTAACCATTTACCTATATCCTGTAAGGGAACCAAAGTCGACGGATGTGTCGCTTTCGGGTTCGACCAATTAGACGAAGCAATTACAAATGCCGTTGACGCATTGTAACAGCGGACCCCCAAACATTTGTAACTGTGGAATCGCCTCCTGCGCGTCTGCCCCATACGTATATGAGCCAATAACTTCATGAATAAAATCAATCGCAACGTTAGAGTCACGCCGAACCCTCTCAACAACCGATGGGTCGGAAATCGCGAGTCCACGCTGTCGTAATATCAATAACAATCGTAAAAGGTCCAAGGCTGCCAGTATGAATAACTGGCACGAGTAATCATAATTCAAACAAACACGTATTTTACGTAATAATTGGCATTGTCATTTTGAGATTATTTGAGATTAGATTATTATAAGTCATTCAAACCCAAAAGGGAAACAAGACACAGATCGTACTCACTTAAAACACAGATAATATAATATAATGTCAAGAGTAGAAAGCTAATAACAAGTTAGATTATTAAAAGTCATTAAAACTAATAGAGAAACAAAACACAGATCGTACTCACGTAAAACACAGACAATATAATATAATCTCAAGATTAGAAAACAAATCATATGTGGAATTATTAACTTCTTATACGGTACTTAATGAATGATCGTAGAGAAAATGAGGCATGAGTTACTGTTCAATATAGATATTAAATTACTCCAAATGTTCCTAATGATAAACTATAACAATACATAAACCTTTCCGATTGAGGTAGCAGGAACTGTTATTTGACACAATTTGTAACATGTCTGACGGTGGTGACTACTTGTGACAGGGGCGCTTGCCGGGGTCGTGAGTAGAATCACTAATTTACCTCAATTAACATAGACAATGGGCCTCCAATAATCACATTATGGTGCGAACACCGGCACGATCATGTGATTCGGGAAGATCGCGAGATACCTTTAGTAATCATGCATGCATTACTGAGGATATTTCAACATCTTTAAAATAGTTCTATTTTTGAGCATATCGATTTCCCGTAGTTAAAGAGAATGAAAGAGCATGGTGGTAGACGATCTGAGAAACGGAGAGATGTATGTGCATGTATAACAATTTCACCTTCTATAAACTTTGCAGTCACAATCATTTTCGAAATAGTAATTGAATAAATAATAAAGAAAAAGATATTCTACACGCCCTCATAAGGTTAATGAATCACAGAAAATAAATCAATTCACATCATTATCGCAAACCTGTGTTTCATTTCCCTGTCTATCACAATTTCAGCGTGTCCATAATTGAATAAATAAAACAAATCCATAAATCTGTGCTTTTTTATACTAACCCATAATTTACATTTTCTAACACATTACCAATTGCAGCGTACCTCGAAGGTAATCACGGTAGTTAATTAAACGTCACGACGTGTAAGTACTAAATACGATCACAAATCACGAGCCAAAAATAATCAAGAAATTATATAATAATTTCACGATAAAAAATACAAAGATAAATAAAAGTCTTAACGGATTGTTACAGTGTGAATGTCAGAAATTGCATTCGTTCAGTTGTAAAATGAATTCCAATGAAAATAAACAAGAAATGGCAATTGAAGAAGCTGCAGATGCTGCCTGTTCCTTCCTACTGCCGGAGAAGTAGAAGGGGTGTTATCAAAAGTGTTTTAAAGACTGGTGCCAGAGAAAGAACGCTATTGAAATTATTTTACTTACTTCCCTGAGGGAACTTACCATGCAGGGAGTGGAAAATAGTTATTTAAGCATTGAGAGAGGTAAGTGTCTGTTACCAGTCGAGGTTGAGTTTGCGCCCGAGCGACAGCGAGGGCTAGCAATAAAGACCGAGACTGGTCAAAACTTACCTCTCGAATTGCTTATAACTGTTTTTCCACTCCTGAAGTTGGTTTAATTGTTTGTGTTTGATTAATTTATTTTCGCAACATGAACAAAATGTCAGTACGGCTTTGGTTGCTAAGACTATTTTTCAAACAAAGTGTGAATGTCAGAAATTGCATTCGTTCAGTTGTAAAATGAATTCCAATGAAAATAAACAAGAAATGGCAATTGAAGAAGCTGCAGATGCTGCCTGTTCCTTCCTACTGCGGAGAAGTCGAAGGGGTGTTATCAAAAGTGTTTTAAAGACTGGTGCCAGAGAAAGAACGCTATTGAAATTATTTTACTTACTTCCCTGAGGGAAGTAAGTGATTACTTACTTCCCGTTGCTCATAGTAACCAAAGCTTTATCGGTAAGTGGGACTTACTTCCACTAAATCAATGTTATAACAGTGTACTTACCATGCAGGGAGTGGAAAAACATTGTTAAAGCCCTCTTCTTGGAGAAATATAAATTTGTCTCAGATTGCCAAATAATATTTTTATTTGTTCCACACGGGCTAATGTCACTCTAACCAGCCTGTACAGTTACCTTTTAAGGTAACCATTACATGCACCGTGCGTGTAATGGTTGACACGAGCTAGTGTACTTTTATTACTTGTCCCGTCTCAAATTTATACTGTCCCTTGTCATGTTCATATTAGTTTAATGCACCTAATTTTCAATTATTATTATTTGGTATGTTTATTTCTTCTTCTTCGACGGTAACTTTGCCGTCGATCGATTTAAATATAAAAGTGCAATTATGATTTAAATTATTATATTGTTAATATTGGAATGTGTGTGGATCATCCTGAGTTTTGAGTTTATAAAAAAGTATTTATGCACTCTCAGGTATAGGGTAATGAAAAACCTTTGTTTTTATGAACTAGTTTCGGCTTGGGAGCCGTCTTCAGCAATAAAATTTCTTTTTATTTAGAAAAATATACAATTTCATTAGAGTTACAGGACAAATTTTTGGTTTAAAAAAAAACTTACAGTCATTATATGTTCAAATCTGTTGGTGTTCTTTGTTACATCGTTTTTTGCCAGGAGACATGTGAGGATGAATTGTGTGAATTGTAATGGATATGAATTTGAGTATTTGCTGAAATTTGGTCGACATCTGTCTAATTATTCGATTTTTTTTCTTAGGACTTTAAATTTAATAACAATACAAATCTGTGACTGCTGTCTGACGTTTAATAATAGAGGTTGAAGTTGTTGAAAAGGTGATAATGAATATGAATGATAGAAGTCATGGCCATTTTCCCTACCTGTGTGAAAAATATTCTGTGTTAGAATGTGAACTAGTGTTTGTATTCAACATTTTCTACGTACCACATGTTGCCCAGTGCATATTGTTGATTGCGTTTGAGTTTTATGCAATTCTAATTACACCATTAATAAAATAAATATCACCATTAACCCGCATTGCTTTAAAATTACACCTAAAAGCACCCAGTAAACAACACTAATTATAATTGCATAAAACTCAAACGCAATCAACAATATACCTACACTGGGCAACATGTGGTACGTAGAAAATGTTGAATACAAACACTAGTTCACATTCTATATGATATATGTCCTGTAACTCTAATGTAATTGTATATTTTTCTAAATAAAAACAGATTTGAATGCTGAAGACGGCTCCCAAGCCGAAACGAGTTCATCAAAACAAAGTTTGTTTTCATTACCCTACACCTGAGAGTGCATAATAGTTATTTAAGAATTAAGGGAGGAAAGTAATGTTTACCAGTCGAGGTCGAATTTGAGTCCGAGCGATAGCGAAGGCTAGCAATTAAGTCCGAGACTGGTCAAAACTTACCCCTCGAATTGCTTATGGTTTAATTGGTTTAATTATTTGTGTTTGATTAATTTATTTTCGTAACTTGAACAAAATATCTGTGCGGCTTTGGTTCCTGAGACTATTTTTCAAACAAAGTGTGAGTGTCAGAAATTGCATTCGTTCAGTTGAAAAATAATTCCAATGAAAATAAACAAGAACTGGCAATTGAAGAGGCTGCCTGTTCCTTAATGAGTGGTGCCAGAGAAAGAACGCTGCAGAAAACTTTTTACTTGCTTCCCTGAGGGAGGTGAGTTTTTACTTACCAATGTTCATAGTAACCAAAGCTTTATCGGCAAGTGGGGCTTACTTCCATCAAATGAATGTCACAACAGTGTACTTACCATGTAGGGAGTGGAAAAATACTTTTTCATATTATATTGTGTTTATGAAGATTTTGACACTGACAGATGATATATTTTATACTGTCATGTTATTATCTTAATTTAACTATTTACTCGTGTTTAACAAATAAAAACAGTAAAAGCCCTCTTACCCGGCTTATAATGTAATAGTAGTAGTATTTTACATTATAAGCCGGGTAAGAGGGTTTTTACTAGGAAAGGGAATACAAAAGGAAAGGGGATACGAGGAAATGTCTGACGAGCCGGAGGCGAGTCTGTCACCCTGAGCCATTAAAAACCATTACATGGAGTATAATATACATTATTTTATTTGTTAAACACGGGTAAATAGCTAAATTAAGATAATAACATGACAGTATAAAATATACCATCTGTCAGTGTCAAGATTTTCATAATCATAATTTCAATCATAATTGCACTTTTATATTTAAATGGAGGCAAAGTTGAAAAATACACATCAAATAATAATAATTGAAAATAAAGTGAATTAAAATAATATAAAGATGACGAGTATAAATTTGACACAGGACAAGTACAAATTTTACATCGGCTCGTGTCACCTGTTACCTTACCAGGTAAGTGTACAGTCAGGTTAGAGCGACATTTACGCGTGTGAAACAAATAAAATACTATTATGGACTTTGTTAGACCTATTTTTCATAACTTACCATATCTATTCGACACAATTAGGTTCAACACAATTAATAGGTTTTGTTCCAAAAAAATGAGATAAACACAGACGAAGGCTATTGACTCCTTATAAAATCCAACATGAGAAAAACCACAATGTGATAGAAATAGTTGAATTCGCAATAGGAAATGCTACCGAATACAGGGCGAACATTTTTTACGGGGCGTATAAAAATATAAAGTTAATGATGTTTTCTTCGAAACGAAACGTTATACTGAAAATTTGTAAACGCTCTCTCATAGAGCTAAAAAAGTGGCAATGAGAAAGTGCCTTTGGTTTTTTAATACCTTTTCAAATAACGTCAACAACGACAAAAATAAAAATGAAATCGCAAGATTTCGTATTTTGTCGAATATCTCCGGAGTAAGCAGAAATTTCTCGTTTTCTCAACAGAATATTACTGACCACTAACTTGCGCAACTTTTTCGTAATTTAACCGCCTTTGTAACTTTTACGGATTCCGCGATCCCCATGCTGTTGATCCTTACATTGGACACCCTGTATGTGTAACCGTGAAAAAAAATGTCAACGCGTAGGTACAGGAGCAGGCAACCAGTTGTACACCGTTAAATCTGCCATAACCTACGTAGAGGTTATAAAGAAATCGCAAAAATTCCGTTTTAATGAAGATATTCTAACTGTATGATATTTCAAACTGTCTGGCTACTTCTAAAACCGATCCTATGGGCCTTTCCTGTACACAACATAGGATATTCAGTTTCATCTCTTGTGTTAAAACACGGTTGGTTTTATCCTGTAAAATTTATAAAAACGTGCAAATATGTCACGTGAACTAAAAAGCCGTAAACTATGCGCCTTATGCATAAGCCCACAATTCATTAGAAATACTCTGCGTTGCTTTCAAGACCCCGCCTTGCGTATTGCCTTAAAATACACGGAGAGCATTTTGAAAACTTGCTGCGGCATCGGGATTCAACCACACTACAATCTAGTATGTTGTCATGTTTATCGATTGAATAAAATAGTGTCTTCACTTAAAACTGAATTTTTGCGATTTCTTTATTGTAAATAATATAAACTCTCTGGTTTGTCAGACTTAACTGTGTATAACTGGTTGCCTACACCTACGCCGCTCTATGCGTTGACAATTTTAGTTTAAATGTTTAAAGGAATGTTATGTGTAATAAAGAAAAACAAGCCCGGTATACCAATCTCGAAGTAGTATTAGACCATTAGAAAATGTAAAAAGACAAACAAACTTGAGTGTTTGGAGAACTATTAAAATATACTACTAAAATCAGAATCTCTAGTTTTTCCAGAATATTAATCGGAAGTGAGCCAAGCTACATCTAAAATTTTTCTTGATACCGAGGGGGTGCCAGGGCATACGATTTGCATATGTATGTTGGATTTATTGTCACTAATTTTTCTTAGGTTACTTTAAAAACGGCTTTTAAAACATTCGCTGCTAGGGAGCGAATTTTTCTCCATTTTTCTGGTGAATTTAATTAAATATGTTTTTAATTGTTTCGTGCGTATAATATGATGCGAGCTTCCTTTTATTTTCGGAATCGATCTGAATCACCGTGTTTCTGTTATTCGGGCAGAAATACCCGTCCTTGGGGCGCCCTTGGGGCGTTTTCTAGAAGGCATAAATATGCAAATCCGCGATTACCGCAAAAACTCGCAGTCATCCGCGTAGCACCCGGGCTCGGCGAATTTACGGCCACCACCAGACGTACATGAGAAAAAAAAATACGAAACAGAAACAACGCCCGGACCGTCCCATTGTTGTTGTCGCATGCTATTTCGGGCGTTTTCTCCGAAAATTAATATGTAAGCGCTGGTCCGGCGTGGGGCCCCCCTGACCGTGAACTTCACCAGCCCCCGCCGGTTGACAACAAGTGTTGCGCCGTTCTTGCCGACGTCGTAGCTGTTGGTATTTATGGTGGAGGCGACGGGGGTGGAAACGAGGGGGCACACGGTGTGATGAGGCGAGAAAATGGGAAAGAGAAAGAGGTGCAGGTGGAGGAAGGTGCGAGAGGGAGACTCCCACTCGTAGCCTCGACGCCGACTGCCTCCCGTCCCCGCTGACCTTGCTAAACTTGACCTTGTTTTATTTCAGTAGCGCACATTGGACCAATAGCGAGTAATAACACGGACACGGCTCGATTCCACCGCGGTCGCCTGTGGCCGGCCACATCACGATGAACGCATTCCTCGAGAAACGCCAAAAAACACACGTCACCAAAATTCACGGCTCCATCAATTGTTTTTCGTGTCAAACAAATATTGGAAAAACACATATAACATAAACTTACAATCATGTCAATTTTGGAACATTCACACCAAACACACCAAACACACCGGCATGGATTAGAAACATATACAGGATGATCCAAAAACGTTGAGGATGGTTGGAATTTCCCGCCACGTTAAATTATTCTCACGTTGGTAACACGAATATTTTTCAGGCATTTTTGTTTTACAAAGGCTTCTCTGATGAGGCAAGTATCTACAAGGTGTATCAAAATGATTGTAATTACGTAACCACGTAAAACATTTTTGTTCCGCTTCAGTAAAAATAGTTCTATTTTGACATAGGCAACTTCATTTACACTCATTAGACATTAATTGGCAATAAAACTTATCTTCATGCTATTCTAATTTTTATTTTGGAATTTCATATTTGACTGCTCAAATACGAAATTATTATTAGTTTCAGCAATATTTGTGGCTTCCAAACACATGAAAAGATAACACTGAAGAATTATTTTAAGACGCACGAGACATGTCACTCATTACTCATGAAGATGGCATTAAAAGCTAGCTTCATGCAATTCAAATTTCAATTGTCTGTCGATATTTCACTACTCAAATACTAAATTATTATTAGTTTCAGCAATATTTGTGGCTTCCAAGCACATGAAAAGACTACAATGAAGAATTACTTACGGGCCCACGAGTTTAAATGTACATTATTTACATCACCTAATTTTAAAATCGAGGGCATTTTTAAATTGTGTGTACTTAAAAATAACCAGATATGCATGACAATTAAGTCCTCACAGGCAACATCCCCAAGTGGGGCAGATTACTCCACGGCACAAACAAGATGTAAACTGAATATCATGCAGGAATCAATGAAATAAACTAATAAATCTAACAATGTTACAAAATGTTTTACTATTGCAAATTGAGGACTAACAGACAATAAAACAATCCCATATAGTTATTAAAGTAATCAAAGTAAATTATTTAATAAACACAAACATAAAAAGAAGTAAAGATTTAGAGAACATAATTAATAAATAAAATATATAATCAAAGCAGATGTTGAAAATGTGTATCATTTGCTTGTAAACACATTTACACTCATCTTCTTCTATTGTTGAAAATATTGATTAGCATTTGAGGAGTTATGGTTCGACAAACAATTATGATTTCTGCCATTAACTCTTCCAACGTATACAGCCTTCTTTGGAAAACTCTATCTTTTAAATATCTAAAAATTGAGTAGCCCAGTGAAGTTAGATCTGGAGAACGTAGCGGCCATAGTCCTTGACTAATTAGTCTATTATAAAAAAATCTTGCAGATAGGCTAACGTTGCTCTGGCTGTGTGAGCTGTTGCACCATCTTGTTGGAAATATCCGTTCTGCAATTCATCATCATCTAATTGAGGAGCTAAATTTCAAAAAGAATATTATCCATTAAATTCAGCTAATGACTTATAGGTGGCCTTAGGTTAGGTTACAACCTAACCACTTTTGAACACAATTTTGAACATCCCTGCACACATAATGGGCCTACATACCGGGTGATTCAAGTTTTATTACTAGGCTAAAAATGGCTACTTCTAATAGAAATAAACAATCCAAAATAAGTACACATGTTTAGATATTGATGAAGCGTAATCTGACGATATTTTTTTTAAATTTAAACCATCCGGTAGTTTATACGTTATTTCACAAAGAATTCGTAATTTTATTTATATAGTTTTTGTCAGAACATACTTTAATGCTATTCCAAACATTCCAGTGTCATTCAAGTCAAAAAATTGCACCAATTATTGAATTAAATGAATTTTAATATTTCAACAATAAGATTTATTATTAAATAGTAAAATATGACGGCAGCTACCAGTAATAGTCCGTATAATGGATTTTATGGGTTTTATGATAGGGCCTGATAGCGATATAATATTTATGATAGGGATTACGGTCCTGCAAGGCCCGTTCAACCCACGGGCGACTGGCAGAATCATAAAAAGTCATAAAACGTTCCAACCGCACTCTTGACTTACAAAATCATAAATCATACCGAGGAAAGTTGGTCAGTTATGTAAAAAATGCTTTAATTTGAAATCTAATCATTTTCGTTAATGTTAGATTTCATAAATTGGTTCTATGAATAAAATAAAACAGTTTAGGGGAAAAATAAGAGTTTTTATAAATTTTATAACCGTCTATATAATTATATCGAAAAAGTCAAACTACCTTTCCGTAGATTAGTATCAGACCTATATAAATCTAAATTTTCATATTTTTTGGGCAACTCCAAATTTGAGGGCTTATTTCGAGTCGTTCACGAACATCTGCAACAACCTCTCCTGATAGGAGGGTCTGTCTGAGGATTTTCTTTCTGAACACTACCAGTTTCCCTGAAACGGTGCACTATTCGTGAAATATGTATTGACAAAACCGAGTATTCAAATTGGTGGTCGGGGAACTTTTGTTGAAATTCCCGAACACACTCTGGAATTGAATAAATCCATTCTCCATTTTCAAATCGTCCATTACGAAAGTAAGCCTCAACAATAAAAGTGTTCTTCTGATCAGTGTACATTTTGACAAACTACTGTTGTTATGTTGTTTGGCAGTTGACAGGTTGACAGTTCTCAAATATTACAGCATACTAATTTGAAAGGCGGCACAATTGAATTGAAATGATTGCGTAACAACAATCATTTAGATACACCTTGTATAATCGAATGTTGTCTCTGCAATAAAGTACATTCCAGAAATACGATTGGTTTAGGAACAGATGTAGCCAAACGTTTATGTCTCAAACATCATTCAGTGTACACAATGTTGAAAAAAGCAATAATTAACTGCAATTGGTTAGATACGTATACGATTCATTAAATATTGCTAGTTTCAAGGCAGCAGAGGCTCTCACTGCTAACATAGACTTTGTGTATCAACTTTTAGTTGGTTTCATCACAGTTAAAATCGGAAAATTGATTATAGAAAGACATGGGATTTGATTGATATAAATGAAAACCAATGTTTTCATCAGTTCGTACAACTGGCCCCAACAAGATAGTTGTCTAGATAGGTCTAGATAGTTGTCTAAGTATGTTTTAAGTAACGTTTTCTAGTAATGTTTTAAAATATGCAGTGTAAATTTTTGCTTAAAGCGATAGATGAGACATCTCAGTAGGCTGTAGGCACAGACAGACAGACAGACATATAGACCGACATACACCACTTTGAACACCACCATTTCAGGAAGAAGACTCGAATATTTCCTTAAAAATCTCGATTTCGAATAGTTTCATTTTTACAATACTTTATTTTACTATAACGTAAATGAATTATAAATAAAACATTATTATTACAAGTAGTACTAATATTGTTACTATAACATAATTTCTATTAAAATAATAGATGCGGCTGAATTTTTTGTTAGTTTATATTAATTTTCACTTTAATTTACTTCACAAAGAAATAAAACTTTGTTTTTAACTTTTTATTTGAAAGTTATAAACAAAGTTTTATTTCTTTGTGGAGTTATTAAATTGAAATGAATTCTATTGTTTAACTATGTTTTTCCTACATTTAATACCATTTAAATCGTCCACTAGCTTGCTAGAATATGCTATACAAATCACCTACGTTCAGAGGTATGACCTACCAATCGGTATACATATAAAAAATATGTTTTTACATATGATATAAATAAGCTTCTATTTGGCGACATGTCATTGTCATTTCCTTGCAATCACAAACTACATTTTTTAATAGAAGTTGTCATATTGATTTCTATAATTATAAATTTCAAAACTTCGGCCTTTAATCTCTCTAAAAATTAATTAGCCTTAACTGCGCAAATTAGGCGATCGTCTCTATTTATCGCGTGTCATTGCGAAATTCATTATAATACGCATCCTTGAACAGACATCGCGCACATCCAATAATAATATTTCCGACATTTTTTTAACCAGGTACGAAGCGGCGCCCGGCGTTTCGACCTTCATGTGCACCCCAAATAGGTCAAGGGCGGGACTGTTTAACGTGTCACAGATTCCTGTTCATTATTCCCGGCGATGGCCGACATTTACAAGGGCATCGCGGGCGTTAGTTAGACAGAGAGGGGACGCGAGATGGGGAGAAATGTGGAGGTGAGTTGAGGACAATGGGGTGGATATAATCGGCTTGCTAAAGCACACACGAAAAGATTGAGCTTGAAGGGGTGGGCAATTATGTAATTGATGAGGCAGGTCTTCTAAAGTTTCACGTACTTCTGCATGGAAACGCTAACATCTTTAATTCAATTTAATTCGTGCATTCTTCCTGTGCTAATTAGGTATATTTAATATATTATTATGGTGTAACATTAATAATTAGGTATGATTTTTGTTTCTTTCACTTGTGGTGGTCTTTGGCATTATATTTAATAATCATTTTATGTAACCACCAAATGATTTAATCATTCATCATGTATCAGCATCATCAATCCGATATTTAATCATTCGTTTAGTTTAGGGCTTATGGATGGATAGTTCATAACTGTGATTAGTGAAAACAAATCTTTTTCGACAAAATAGTTCGGTTTAATAAAAATATGGTGTGCATTTTGGACACTACCTCCGTGGATAACTGGAGACCGGTTTCGACCTAGTGGGTCTCATCAGTCCAGTGGGTCCGAATGTAGCTACAAAAATACACACAACTCTGACTCATTAACCAGTCTTGGAGTGTTAATTAATGAGAGAAGAATAATTGGATTTCACTACGACATGGCATTCATGCTTCTCTCATTCATTCAATTCTGTTTAAACGTAAAATAAATTGGAGGAACATTTTAAAATACACATACATTTTCAAAATGTTTGTTGTAGTACCTACGCCAAGGTTTAAGTTTAAGGTTTAAGATCTTTCCAAATTATATAAAAATTAAAAGGAATTAAAACTCCTGGTTTACTTAGAGCAATTATTATAAAAACTAGAATGTTTGGGGCATGATATTACTTCATAACCGAGACTATGATAGCAATAGTGATCTAATCCACCATGATACGCAATGGAGATAAATCAGATTTTCTTGAATCTCGCCCGCCCTTTTGATAGGTACGCAAGATACAGCAATCTATCGATTAGTTTTTAAATATATTTTACAAACGCATCAAATGCAAAGAAAGTGCTCTGTTGATACCAAAACTAATTATTTTCGAATTTTTAGATTTTGTGAGTTCCACTCTTGCTCTGATAGCCTCAACTCATACATAAGACAAGATGTTTTCACCATAAATGATTTTTTAAATTATTTCGTATGCAATTTGATTTTTAACATTAATTGCGATTTGTGATGTTAATATTAATTTTTTTAATGACATTGTCATCAATCACTGAGACAATTATAATGCAATTGCTCAGTGGCGTAGTTCAGTCGCCTTATGGAGTGCGATTTTGAGGATCGCACTACTTGTTCAGCGGTTGATGTCAGCAATTCTAACTCCTAATTATTACTTTCACTATCACGATGGAGTGTACGAGTTTCGCCAGCGCACGTGCTAACCTTGACCACACGACGACGCGACTCGACGCTCAAATTATGTTTGCCTTAGTTTAAAATTGATAAAATTTGAAATAAATATGGCATTTGGCGCACTTAATTCTCCAAACCGATTCAAGACGTCTACAAAACTTGAGTTTTCGTGACTTTGACGTTCCTGCTATAACAATGTCAATGTTATGGTAACGTAGAAATTCCAGTGTATTTTTTTGAATTTCCAGTTAATAATTCAGTACCTGTTGCATTGTTACAACAATGTATAAGTCTGAATAATTGAGTTTTATTGAAATTATTCAATGATTTTAATTTTTTTCCACCCTGAGAATTCGTGTCCATCCAATTATGTTTTGATAGCTTTTATCCGAATTTAATAAACAGATTGAGGTTTTCATACCATAAAGTCATGTATCCTCTTCAAATGTCCAAATATGAAATACATTTGAGTACGTGAAAGATTGATTATACCTTATCGATCAACTCTACACTAATGAATGTAGGTACTTGGTGATAAAAATATGCATATAGTTAATCAATAAACAGGTGAAGATAAGGTACTCGAGTTGTTAATACATACTTGAAGATTGGTTTAACAAATTTTGAAATAGTTAACTTCTGAGTTGAATTCAAGCATTTTGGATGTTTCACATCAACTTTTGTTAATAATTTTTGTTCATAAAAAATAGCTAAAAGGTTTATCTTTGTTTTATAAAACCTTATATAGTATATGGCTTTGCATATGAAGAAGGTAAATGATTTTGTGGTTACAAGTAGACTTGAAAGTTCTACATCTTTTGAGACCAATTTCGTTTACCCGATAAATACTAAAAAAGTTTAAATGGCGTTGCAGTCTAAGACACGTTGTTTCAATATATGTTTAAAAATGACAGCATTTTTTTAAATAAATTGTAATGTAATAAAGAAATGCAGGGCGTTTCAAAATAAACCACCCAAATCAGAATTTTCATCCACCAGATGGCGCTTATTTAGGGCAAAAAAATTAAATCTGGTAATTAAGAGAAAATTAAGAACAGGTATCTGTAGTATCTATTTATTCTCATATTATTAGCGTTAATGCCATCAGTTGGAGTTTCAAGAATTATAGTTGTTAAAAGTTGTTGTAAAACACGTTAATCAAATGGGAAATTTTATTTGCCAGCAGGCACGCGAAAATACGGTTACCAATGAGTTTTTTTTATTTCAAAATAGTTATTTATCACGAAGACATTTAACTAGTCCTCTAAAAAAAAATGCGATTTGGGAAATAACGGGCACCCTAGTATGCATGAAAGTGATATTTTTTCAGTCTAGAGATGAAAATATTTTCACATTTAGGGATGAAAATAAATATTTCAAATTTAATTAAAAGCATGTATTTATTGTTAAGGAAACGCCTCCACAAACATTCATTTTAGTAATTTGCATTGTGAGTTAGTTTTGAATTAAATTGAACTTCAATCAAAAATTATGGATTCCGAAAGCGAAATGACTGAACCGAGCACACCACCGAGCATCATTAAGCAGTAAACTCCGCTTAAACTCCGCTTCCAATAATATTTTACCCGATAAATCCCGAAAAAGGTATGCGTTTGTCTACAAAAAGTTCATAGTTTAGAGAAACGATGATATCGTAGAAAAAAAAATAAAAAATAGCATTTCGCCTCTAACGCGGCTCGTGAACAACTGTCCACTCTCGAAGAAAATATAGTATTTTTATCTCTTGTTGCAAAATATATTATTTTTCGCACCACCCTATTTTGTATTAAATTGTGTCTCGTCCTGTCAAGGCTTGTTTTAAATTGTTTTGTTAATGAATGCTTAGTTTTGTCTTAATTTTGCAAATAACCCCAACTTGTACATGAGGTGCTTAGAAGAGTAGTGGATCAAGTCCATTTTTATAAATTTCGTCGATAACACACCTACAATACACATTAGTACGTTCTACGTTCAGTACAGAAATGATTCAAGTCACAAATTTATTTCGTATGCTGTTTATTGAGTCGTCCTCCTTGTGCACTGACAAAAAGCTTATGTCGTTCAGTATAGTAATGGTTTATGTCCAATTCAGTGTAATAGTGGATTTATGTCCAGTATGTCCTAACTTATCAAATCTGCGTGTTTATATGTTCAACAATGGATTCGTCAACATCATCTCAAGAACCTTATCAATCAAGTGGATCGAAATAGTAGATAAAAATAGTACTGATAGTACTTCCGATAGTTCCGGTGGTAAGTAATATAATTGTAATTTTTATGTTCATGTGTCGGTTACTAAATTTATATGTTATCCTACAATAGAACGAAAAATGTATGTTTTACAGATGATTATCAACTTCCGTTAAATGAGATAAGATGCAACACTTTATATGAGCGAACTGCACAAACTGCGACAGGGCCTATAGAGTCTAAAAAAGGAAAAAAAAGTTAGTTAAGAAGTCTACTTGGAAACTAAATATACGAAAGCATCGCTGAAATACTGGATAAAACTATATTACAAAATCTGGAAAGAAATGTGCCTTCTAAAGCCATTTCCAATAACCCCTTTAATTGCAGACAGGGATGTGTCCAAAAAAAATGCAGAGCATCAACGGAGGGCCATTTTTGAATCTTTTTGGAAACTGGCTGACTATTCCCGGTAAAATGTGTTTATCAGAGGACTAGTAAAAGTCAACACAGTCAAAAGAAAACGTGTTAGACATGGCTCACATCCGGAAAAGTATGCGTACTTTGAATATGCTTTTAGAGTAGATAACACCACACACCGTGTGTGCAAGAAATATTTTTCAGAAACCTTGCAAATTAGTACCGGTAGACTGTATAGGTGTATCTCTAAAAACAAAATGATTGCGGTGACTGATCAACGTGGCATGAATCCTAGAAAAAAGCTAGACATTTCCCGCGTACCAAAATGTGCGAATTGTACACCGAACAATGTGTCGCCGAGGGAATTGATGCATTGAAGAAAAAAATCTATTACCATGTATTTAATACAAAATATAATTTAAGTTTTAAACCTCCAGCAAAAGATACATGCCGAATATGTGACCAACTGCAGATGAAAATAGCTGCTGAGCAGGATGAAACCAAGAAGAAGGCTCTAGTAACAGAAAAAAACATTATACCTTGCTAAAGCCGAACAAGCACGAACATGTAGCATCAGTACATCAGTAGCATACTATAAAAAAATCTATATGTTTATAATCTTGGAATCCATTATTCTAATGAACAAACGGGATTCATGTATATGTACGACGAAACCGAAGGTGGGCGTAGATCTCAAGATATAGCATCATGTCTTGTAACGCGTTTACAAGAAAATGCTCCAAGTCATAAACATATTGTTTTGTACTCTGATTCTTGCACTGGCCAGAACAGGAACATTAAACAATCACTGTCTTTACTAAAATTAGTGCAAGATCCTCGAATGGCTGTCGAAACTATAGATCACAAATTTCTGGTGTTAGGACACTCGTATTTGCCAAATGACGCAGATTTTGGCGTTATTGAAAAGGCAAGTCGCAAGAATACACATATTTACCAAAAATTATTTTTTGAAATGAAAAGAGATGATTTTTTTTCTACAAAAAAACTTGGAATCAGCAATACAGAATAGAAAAAAAAAACTGTTGATGGATACGCATTCAGTTGGCTGAATATCCGTTGGTTAAGATTTGAGAAGACATGGCCGACTTCATTCACATTTAAACAGACTTTGAATGAAGCTGTTGATTTTGATGAAGTAAATCTTAGTAAAGCTGTGTGTGGTCGACCAAGAACTTCACTTAATATAGAACAAGAGCAATTGTATCCAACAAGGCGAATTATGACAGACTTAAAAAAAGAGCACATGATGATTCACTGCTCTATATACCGCCAATATACCATACATATTTCAAAAACCGACCTATCCCATCCAAAACAAGACAAAATCGCATTGACAATACAGAAGATAACAATGATGAATATGATGAGCCTTTCTATGAATAGAGGAAATTAACTTCCTTCAGAGTAGCAATGGTTATAGTCCACTTTCTTTACTTTATTTGTGAATAAAAATTATTTTTCTTTTGAATTGTTAACTTTTTGCTATACGATAATAAAGTATTATGTTTATAATTAGCGAATTTGTTTGTAATTTTTGTCTATATTTTGTTGCAAATTAATAAAGTAAAAACCTCTTTAAGGCTTGATGAGTTAACAAAGAATTTTATAGACTCGGTCCATTTCTCCTCTGAACACCCCACATATACCCTACCGTCTTTACATTAGTAATTATGATGTTGTACACAGTTGTGATGCGAGGTTTTTTTATATATGTACGGACATCCCGAAAAATTGTCTACATAATTAGTATGACTACTTTGTAGCAGATCAACATTGAAGGGTTTTTAGGAAAACGTAAAATGTGAAAATCTATCAAATCGTTCACTGTTCACGTCAAACCCCTTTTAAAATAAAAACAAAATTGACGAATCGTATTGATTCATTTTTGTTTTTAAATAAAATGATTGTTATTATTAGCATATAGCATTGTTATTAGTATTAGCAATATTAGTAGGTCAGTGGGTGGTTATCTATCATAAATTTCAGTGAGCTCACTAAATCCTGTAAATCTAAAAACAAAATTATCTGGGTTTTGCCCAAACTTCTCAATTCACTTTAAAATTACAACTGAGTGCTCTCCTTTTGCTGGTTAATGATATTGTGTCCACAATAAATGTGGTAGGTATTGTAATGTCTTATCTCGTCTTGCATTGCATTTTCTTGTATTGCAAGGGTATTGGCTGGATGTGAAGCACGTACTTGTGAGCATTTACGCGGAACGTAGTAAATCATACTCTCTAGCCTTAGTCCATTGATAATCGGAGGTTAATAAATCGCGCCACTCGATCGCTTATCTCACGATCGCGAAAACAGCGTGGCAACCTTGAGGTCGGTCGGCTTCTTGCTGAATGGGCCTCGAGTATGCCACTTATCTCTCGTATTTTTATTTCAATGGAGCGTCGCGGTGAACTTTCGTCGTTTTCCTGGAGCTCTGGCGCCCGTGGCTCCGGAACTTTTTTCGCACCACATGCGTTCTACCAATTACACATTAAAAATAGCGTACGGTTTTTTCAGCTCGGGCATTTCCTGCCCAACCGTTATTTAAAACGAGTGTTTAATAATAGCAAACTCAAGATGCTGGGTCACATGCCTCATATATTTTTAAAACCTTTATTAGCAAAATACTAATACGAAAAAAAAAAATACTGTTCTCCAAAACAAAATTCCGTCAGCCACAACAAGACCCACAATAATGTTGATGTTGACCATATAGTTAATTAATTTAAAAATAACCTGAGATATAAATTTAAATATATAAGCGCAAAAATGAAATGACATATGCAGGATCACATTCAGGAATCCTGAATCCTCCCATTCATCACATTTACATACAGGGTGGCCCACCTATCTTCGCTCGTACCATTGCTGCTAGACTAATGAAAATTGAGGAAAAAATCTGATTGGAAGTTATTGGACACTTGATGTGCTACTTTTGAAATTATTTTCGAGTGTACAGAGTGTACCAAAAATCAGGGACACAAAATTTGGCCTCTTTTTCAAATGGATCACCCTGTATATTCTTTCATTTTTAGAATCTGCTTTATGTGGGCTTCACAAATCATTTCAAGTTTCGGGATCAGATGCAACGTTGCCAAGTTATTCACATTTTAATCAAATTTAACGAAAAATCCGAGCCAGGCTAGGTGGACCACCCTGTATATCCTCCCGTTTCCGAATTAATTAAATTGAGTTAAAACATTATTTATTTATTTATTCCTCTGCCTTTCTACCTTTCGGTGTAACGCATACATTATTCATTTTAGAAGCAAAGACTGCTTCTGTTAATTCCAGAGCCTCCAGCCTCCAAATGTGCCTTTTTCAGCAAAGTGGATTATCTCCAGGACGTCTGTATCGAAAGTGGATTATCTCCAGTACGTCTCTATCGAAAGTGGATTATCTCCAGTACGTCTTTATCGAAAGTGGATTATCTCCAGTACGTCTCTATCGAAAGTGGATTATCTTCAGTACGTCTCTATCGAAAGTGTATTATCTCCAGTACGTCTCTATCGAAAGTGGATTATCTCCAGTACGTCTCTCTTTTATCTCTAGTACGTCTCCATCGAAAGTGGATTATCTCCAGTACGTCTCTATCGAGAGTGTATTATCTCCAGTACGTCTCTATCAAAGGTGGATTATCTCCAGTGCGTCTCTATCGAAAGTGGATTATCTCCAGTACGTCGCTATAGAAAGTGGATTATCTCCAGTACGTCACTATCGAAAGTGGATTATCTCCAGTACGTCTCTATCAAAAGTGGATTATCTCTAATACGTCTCCCTTTTATCTCCAGTACGTCTCCATCGAAAGTAGTTATCTCCAGTACGTCTCTATCGAAAGTGGATTATCCCCAGTACGTCTCTATCGAAAGTGGATTATCTCCAGTACGTCTCTATCGAGAGTGGAATATCTCCAGTACGTCTCTATCGAGAGTGGATTATCTCCAGTACGTCTGTAGCAAAAGTGGATTATCTCCAGTACATCTCTACTGAGAGTGGATTGTCTCCAGTACGTTCCTATCGAGAGTGGATTATCTCCAGTACGTCTCTATCGAGAGTGGGTTATCTCCAGTGCGTCTCTATCGAAAGAGAATGATCTCCAGTACGTCTCTATCAAAAGTGGATTCTCTCCAGTACGTCTCTATCGAAAGTGGATTATCTCCAGTACGTCTCTATCGAAAGTGGATTATCTCCAGTACGTCTCTCTTTTATATCCAGTACGTCTCCATCGAAAGTGGATTATCTCCAGTACGTCTCTATCGAAAGTGGATTATCTCCAGTACGTCTCTATCAAAAGTGGATTATCTCCAGTACGTCTCTATCGAAAGTGGATCATCTCCAGTACGTCTCTATCGAAAGTGGATTATCTCCAGTACGTCTCTCTTTTATCTCCAGTACGTCTCCATCGAAAGTGAATGATCTCCAGTACGTCTTTATCGAAAGTGGATTATCTCCTGTATGTCTCTATCGAAAGTGGATTATCTCCAGTACGTCTCTATCGAAAGTGGATTATCTCCAGTACGTCTCTATCGAAAGTGGATTATCTCCACTACGTCTCTATCGAAAGTGGATTATCTCCACTACGTCTCTATCGAAAGTGGATTATCTCCAGTACGTCTCTATCGAAAGTGGATTATCTCCAGTACATCTCTATCGAGAGTGCGTCTCCAGTACGTCTCAATCGAAAGTGGACTATCTCCAGTGCGTCTCTATCGAAAGTGGATTATCTCCAGTACGTCTCTATCGAAAGTGGATTATCTCCAGTACGTCCCTATCGAATCTGGATTATCTCCAGTACGTCTCTATCGAAAGTGGATTATCTCCAGTACGTCTCTATCGAAAGTGGATTATCTCCAGTACGTCTCTATCGAAAGTGGATTATCTCCAGTACGTCTCTATCGAAAGTGGATTATCTCCAGTACGTCGAGAGAGAGGGGGGGGGGAATAATTACACAGAGGTAATTATTCTGCTCTATGCATCATAGAATATAATGCTGCGTGTTTATGTTTTTGAGGGTATCTAGAGGAAACAGGTATTAGAGCGTCTGTAAATGTTTACGTAGGTTTTGTCACTAGGTTTAAAACACATTAAGTTATGGTACAGATATGTAGACGACATCTATGCATGTTTTAAGGGTACTGATCGACAACTAAGTCAAATTTTTAAATTACATTAACACGAGGCAATCCCCCACTTCCTCGGGTTTCAGATATTGCAAAGCTTTCCGTTTCACTGTTGCAGGACCCTGTATACATATTCCAAAATGTGAAATTTCAAAATATGTTAAAAAATTTAGTGGAAGTGATCATTTAGAATTTAAACATAATATTCATTTATGTCCATCAGAGAAAACATTACTTATAAAAATAAACTGAAATACAAAACAATTTTATAATATAAAAAACATAAATAAATCATCATGACTTATTAACTATAGACTTAAGTCTATAGTTAATTTAAGAAGTTATTTATATAGAAGAAGAAGAATCTAAAATGTGTGCCTGCACCTAAAATGGGAATTAAAATATACAGCTAATAGGTATATGCCATTGCGGGACAATGCAAATGTAAGAATTGTATTTAAGTATTAAAACTTAAGTTTTGTTTGTCGATAGCTAATTTCAGAAATTGGTTGAATGTTGATTTGGAATTTTTATAAATTCAAACCACGAAATGTATTGAACGACCCACCTATTAATGAAGCACTTTAGATACGGTTCCATTGTTATTCTATTCAATTTATCTACCATTCATCAAAAAATAACTATTACCCCAGATTACTATCAACAAAAGCGTTTCTCATACCTATTAACCAAGACTCGTGAATGGCCCACGCATAAGCAATTCCCAAACAGATGAAATTAATTACAGCTTCTCCCACACGCAATAATAGCGTAGGCAAATCGGTGAAAGGTTTGGCATCTCTTCACACACTTACTTTCCCTTGTGGTGGCTCTTGATGCGATTTCGGCACCCGAAATGTGCCAGTTTCTTTCTTTTTATCTTTTATAATCTTAGTGCTAATGCAGCGAGCGAGCGGCGAAGGTGAAAGTGAAGAATGCAGGAGTCGCGTGAGGTCGTTGGAACACTTTCGCTTTCCAAGCGCCACGCAGACGAGGTGGATTTGTCTAATTTAATCTTCGTCAGCGCTCCTATCTCATTTTAGATGGTAATTTGTGGAGGAGGTGCAATGTGTGCAGTCACGCGACGGCAAGCGGCGACGAACGCTTGGAAGGCGTAAAAGACGTTGATCCCAAACATGTGCAGGAGTTTTAAGTTATAATCGTGGCCGATTCCTACTCCATGGGATATTAAAGTTGTTCAATTTGTATCTGAATATTAATAGTTATGTGAAATACGACATAACCAAATTACAATATCGTACATTTGCAATGCAAGCAGGAGATATAATATAATTCGGAACCATGACAGCAGGGGCGAAGCTAGACCCTTTCGAATTAACATATCCGGATTTAGAGTATTTTAAAGAATATTCTATCTAATGCAACTGCAAAAGGCCCAGAAAAGTTACTCATTAAAAAAATGTACCATTTTGTGTCTGTTTATATATGAACAAATTCTTGAAATCTCTTCAGGAGTTCATCAATTGCTTCAGAATGAAAATTTGGATTTATCTTAAGCTTCCTTTTGTAATAAATCTTGAATATTACATTTTGAAAATCTGAGGGCAAATAAACAACACTTGATAAATTATATGAAAATGTTAATTCTTGCAGTATGATGACACTCGTTCAATGCATGATAATGCTAATCTAGATGACAAACATAATTTTCAAAATAATATTACTATCGAATACTTGATAAAATCTTAACCGAACTAGAATTGAGATTTTCCCAAAAATATAAAAATATTTTAATGGGTATTGAAGTTTGAAACACAATGTCGAAGTGCTTCTTGGACGTTGAACTTTTAAAGAATTTTAATAATCTTTATGATTTAGAACTAAAGCATACAGAATATATTGCTGCAAAAAAATACGTAGCCGTGATTGATGGGATTTGTTAACCAAAAACACTTCCAGAACATTTTAAAGAATTAAATCCAATAATGTTTCCAGATTTGACCAAAATGTAAAATAGCTTTAACTATACCGGTTACGTCTTTTTCTTGTAAATAGTCGTTTTTTTTAAGCATTAAAACATATAATAGAACCACAATAGGTCAACAAATATTATAATCTTTGAATACATATAATTTCTTAAAGACTTCTTAAAATCTCTGTTATAATATTTGATAATTATCAAATTTGGCACTGTTGACTGTTGAGCGTTAAAGAAAGTGGAGCGAGGTTAATTTCTGTGGAGCAAATTATTGATAAATTCGCTCAAATGTATTTTTTAAATTTTCTGGAGTGTATGTTTTCGTAAATTGATCTAATAAGTTGTATTTTGTTCTGGCCATTAAACTTTCTGAAATAATTGCACTTGTCTATATTTGTATTTTTTTTTACTGTTATGTCAACAAAATTGGCGGCCCCTCTATATTACAACTCTAGTTTCGCCCCTGGGTTACAGGTATCTTCTGTCATCGAGCGGTTAATTCTATGAAGAAGTAAATTTGTTGTACGTTATTTTGTACAAATACTATACAGGGTGATTTCTTGAAAAGTACCCACCTCGGATTTCACCCATAATTTAAATATATCGAAATACCCAGTAATCGCGAAAAAATTGGTTAGTCGAAAGAAAGGTTCTGCAACATTTGACAATATCATAATGCATAGCGGTCCTAGTTTGCAGCCACCCAGGATTTCTTAGAAAATTAGTACATAATAAAAAAACTCCCGAAATACGTAAATTTTTATTTTGAAAAATCTTCTTTTAACATCTTTTGTCGCAGCTACAGTTGACATGTATGTCAGTTTCCCCGTACAGGTTCTAATACCTCATTGAGATACCTGACACTATTCATTGTAGCATTTCCAAGCATAACCAATTCTGTACGACGAGTTGCAGAAATACCTCCCCAAACGGTAATTGAACCGCCTCCATAAGCTTGATGGTAAGTCACGTGGTTCTCAATATAGCGTTCTCCTCTGCTTCTCCAATCTTTCACTCTTCCATCTGAGCAATGGAGACGCACTCTGGTTTCGTCACTGAATAAACAATAACCCCAATCTTCAACACTCCAATTTGCATGTTGGTGTGCCCACTCTAGCCTTCTTCTTTTGTGGGCTCTGGTCAACAATGGACATTTTTTATAAGATCTGGACCTTAAATTTACCGCATGGAGTCTTCTTCTTACTGTTTGAGTGGATACTTGAGTACCTGTTGCATTCAATAACTGACTTTAGAGTGTTCTTGCAGTAGAAAATCTATTCCTTCGAGTCTGAATCGTAATAAACCGGTCCTCTCTGACTGTTGTACTGCGATTTCGCCCTCCGCCGTGCCTATGTTCGACAGATCCAGTATCATTAAAACGCATTCGAACTCTTCTGATCACATTGTGGCTCACATTGAAATGGGCAGCAACAGTTCTTAGCGATGCACCAGTCATAAGCATTCCCATAGCTTGGCTCATCTCTGCAATACTTAAACGCCTTAATGGCATCTTTAAAATACAGTCAACCACTGTGAATTAAAACTTAATCGAGATATTCGCCAAAATTCTCTTAAACTTGATAAAGTATAAGCGTCCGCGAGCTCAGTAATTGCACTGATGACAGATAAACAACAATTGTTTCGCATATGTTATTCGATAGACATTTGTTTGCATTCCGAAACACAGCCCTGATCATATAGGAAGTTATGCCAAACGCATAAGCATTTTTTTTATTTTTGTTTTAATTTTACTGCATTTTATATAAGTGTACCAGTTCAAATGTTGAGCAGTGTATTATGGGTTTGATGTTTGCAGTGGATTTTGTTTTTTCAGAACAATGTGCTAAATTTTTGGCGGACTTCATTTTATTACTGGAAAATTTAAGACAAACCTAAACTTCAAAACATGGAAATCCAAATCATAATCAAATGTAAAATGTGCAATTAAGTTTAATGTATTTGTGCATTCGTAGAAAACAAAGTAAGACATAAACAAATATGGAATATTTGGAAAAACCCTTAATATGACACAAATAACAGAAATTAGTACGGCCAGTACGCCGACTCTCATGAAACTTTTCAAGAACTACAATATAAAGAGAATGCCAAGATTACAGCACATAAAATTCATCAACACTTGTTTAATTGAGGAACTTTCACCCAACTTCGCTAAAATACAACAACACAAAAACATCAACATTGAGAGGAAAATATAGATTTTTACACATATAATACATTATGAAACAAGAGTTAAATAAATACTACTTAAGACTAAACCACTCATATGAAATCCTGAAATTAACATACTTAACGTACACTACACTTAGCAAGAGTTTACAGGACCTACAATTCAATCAACTATTTGAAAAGATGCAAGAGACAATTCACTACATGGAACAAAACATTAAATACAGAAGAAAAAAAAACATAAAACTTAACATCCTAAGGAAATACAAAAGTAACCACAACAAGCAAGAACAAAATAACACACATACTTTTCAGAAAAGAATAACTAACCTCATCAAAATCAACTTCTTCAAAGAAGAAAACCTCTTCGTCAACAAAGGACATAAGTACGCCACACAACCCAAGACCAGTGACCTGGAAATACTAGCCATAGACATCGAAGCTGCAATCAAAGGACACCCCAATCGAAAAAGAGGTAATAACATTCTTAAAACAAGAAGAAAAGGAAAGACCACGGTTATTAATACACTGAATAAAAAACATACACATCAACAAAAAGAACATAGAATTCTAAAACAAATTAAGATTAAAATTGAAACAAATAATTTGACCATAGCCAAAGCTGACACATCGAAGCTGCAATCAAAAGACACCCCAATGAAAACAACATCAAAAAAGAGGTAATAACATTCTTAAAACAAGAAGAAAAAGTAAAGACCACGGTTATTAAAACACTGAATAAAAAACATACACATCAACAAAAAGAACATAGAATTCTAAAACAAATTAAGATTAAAATTGAAACAAATAATTTGACCATAGCCAAAGCTGACAAAGTGGCTGGATTAGTGATTCTAGAGGAGAATACATACACAGGAAAAATAACAGATTTCCTACTTAAGATCTTAAGAATAATTTTATTGTCGATACTCGTAATAACCCCCTTAATACTCTTATTAAAAAAACAAAAAATACTATAAACAGATGCAAATAAACCCTAAGAACCCTACACATTTCAAAATTAATCTTTGTTACATATTCCAGATGAACCCAATGATTCCAAAAATGCACGGTTTAATTAAATTACACAAAGATGACCTACCCATCCGCCTTATATTTCTGCTTATGACACCCCTACCAACCTCCTTGCTAAATATATTAATAAAATTTTACAATAGAAATTATATTGCAGCCTCAAATACTCTATAAAAAACAGAAGAAAAAAAAATCACTGACCTAGCAAAAGTAGATATAAATAAGAATGACATTCTGATATCATTTGACATTACCAACATGTCCGCTAATATACCTATTAATGAGACCATAGAACACACCAGAAATATATTACTAAACATGGGCAGTATAGACAAACAAATGGCATTTGATCTGACCGACCTCATTAATATTGGCACTGATTAGAACTTTTGTTTATTCAATAACAAAACATATACGAGGGCTGTTTGACGGAAGAGTGACTTTTCAAAGGTTGGTAACACTTTCGTTATAATGATTATGTTGCTAGCTCCTGAGGTTTTTCGGAGGTCTACTGTCAAAATTTGGCACCAATCTGACAGATAGATTATGTTTTATACTTATTTGAAGGAAACTGTTTTCGTTGTTTTGTAAATATGTAAAAAAAAAAATCGAGTGTTGATTAAACATTATTTTCTACGTGAAAAAACAATTAAAGAAACCGAGGAAAAGTTACGTAAATATTATCCAGAATCTGCTCCGTCCCATGGAATGATTTGTAAGTGGTTTCTGCTTTTAAAAGTGGCCATATGAGCACGGTTGATGCAGATCGTCCGAAACCATCATTTACTGTGACTACTCCAGAAATGGTTAATAAACTCTATGGCCTTGTAATTGGCAATCGTCGAATAAAAGTTTGTGAGATAGCTAATGAAGTAAACATCTCAACCGAACGGGTATACAATATTTTGCATGAACATTTCAATAAGAAAAAGCTATCCGCGAGATGGTTGCCGCGTTTGCTTAATGGTGATCAAATGCGCGCTCGCATTAAGAATTCAGAAGAATGTTTGGCCGTTTTCAACGTAACTCAAAGGATTTTTTTCGTCGAAATGTCGCAGTAGATGAAACTTGGATACATCATTATACTCCAGAAATAAGAATACAGTCTAAATACTGGATTTCTCCATGCGAATATGCTCCCAAAAAGGCAAACACACTTTTTTCGACCAATAAGGTCATGGCCACAGTTTTTTGGGATTCTAAAGGTGTAATCTTTATTAATTGTTTACAAAAAGGAAAAACCATAACTGGCCAGTATTATGCTGATTATGCAGACATGTATTGATGCCGAACTTGAAAAACAACGACCGCATTTGATGAAGATAAAAAGTGTTGTTCCATCACGATAATGCGCCCTCTCATTCGTCTGCAATTGCTACAACTAAATTGACTGAATTGCATTACGAATTACTGCTTTATCCGCCATATTCGCCAGATCTGGCTCCCAGTGATTTCTTCTTATTTCCAAATTTAAAAAAATGGCTGTGTGGAAAAAGATTTCAGGCAAATGAAGAGGAGATAACCGACACAAATGCATATTTTGAAGACTTTCCGAAAGATTACTTTTTGGAAGGTTTAAAAAAATTGTAAACTCGCCGGGCTAAGTGTGTACACTTGAAAGGGTGTTATGTTGACAAATAAAATATATTTTGAACAGAAAAATAACGTTTTCATTAAAAAGTCACTCTTCCGTCAAACAGCCCTCGTAAAATGACAGATGGGCTCCCCCATATCTGGTCTACTAGCTAACCTATGTCTAGATAAAATTGAAAAACTAATTTTGGAGAAAAAGAACACCTTAAATTCACAGATTAAATTCTGGAAAATATACGTAGATGACATTTTATGCATATGGAGGGGTGATAAAAACCAACTAAATAAATTTCACGAAATGATCAATAAAATACCCAAAACCTACACTTCTAACCTACACCTCTAACCTACACTTGGAATTCAAAAGAATAACAGCATTAATTTCCTTGACATCACCATTGCAAACACAGAAAAATGTCTACAATATGGTATTTACCGCAAACTCACAATGGCCGACAGTATCATGCCTGCAAACTCCTTTCATCACCATAGTCATAAATTAGCAACTTTCCACTCTCTCGTTCACCATCTAAATGAAATTCCTCTAACATACAATGATATACACAAAGAAATAGCAGTTATTAAACAACCAGCCAATTCTAATGGTTACAATAACTCTGCCATAGAAAAAATATTAAACAAGAAAGTAAAACAAAAACGCAGACTCCTAATATACAACTCTAATACACCACAGGATTCAATTACACAAACAAAAATATTCAGAACTTTCACCTTCCAATGACACATAAACTCACGACTATCACGGATGCTAGCCAAACACCAAATCAGAAAGTGCCACAAGACCACCAACACTATAGAAACAATACTAACAAACAACAAACCATTAATACCATATATGGATAGAGCAGGAGTTTATTTTTTATCTTGTGACAACTTCAACTCGACTTACATAGGAGATACTGGAAGAACCTTGAAAATTCGAGTTAAAGAACGTATAAAAACAATACCAGTTCCAACTTCGGAACATCTATGGTTTCATAACCATACATGTACAGAACAAAAGAACATAAAAATTCTTCATACAACACAAAAAGGCTTCAGAATTAATTTACTCGAAAACCTTGAAATTGATAAAGATCGAAGAAGAAATAACAAGACAAACTTAAATGATCAAATTTGTAACATGGAAAAACCTCTGTACAAGTATCTAACAATAAATTAAAATGCACAACATAGACAAATCATACTACACATCTTCTCTGCATCTTGAATACGGACTTTGGACCTTTCGACACCGAAAATAAAATACTTTAGCAACGCACTCAAACACAGTGTTTAACTACTAATAATAATATGCATCACAAATCTGAAATTAGCTCTATACAGTGCCCGTCATTTCTCCTCCCGTCTTCTATAGCTCAGTTACTAATTGAGTTAAGATTTTGATATTTTGCAGGCTTTACTTGCATTCTGGGGTGTATTTCAGAAAAATATTTTTGATTATACAGGGTGTCCCAAAAAAGTGCGACGTCATCATGATGTATATTTTTAGATTGCATGATATATTTTTTGTTGCTTATTTTGCTATTTTTTTCAAATGTATTATACACAACATATTGAAAATTTTATACCGTTGAAAAGAGAATAACAAGTACTACCGAAATCAATAATAAAAAATATTGGTTGTTATTTAAATAAATATCGATGATGATTTAAAATCAAATGACGTAACAAGATAAAAATGGTGTAGTGCAAGTTATTTAATAAAAATCGCTATACCACTTTAAGATTTTTTCCGAAATTATTTTGGACGAAGTTTTCGAATTTATGCGTTACTTTAGTTCCACACTTATAAAATTGTGAAAAAGGGCGCAAAACAGCACGAAATTATAATTAAAGGTCCTGAAGAATGCGCTGAAGATATGTTGGTGTTATTTTTAGTGGAAAAAGTTATTGAAAGTATCTTGAAAATGTAGATAACAATTATTTTAGTGATAAATTAAGAGTAGGATTATTAGTAGCTATTATTACTAGTATATACATATTTAGAAAATTTAGGGAAATCGAAATTTTCTTAATTAATTAAAAACTACTGACTTCGGTGTATCATTTCCTATAATTGGAATTTCTTACTTTTATTTTACCAGGCATGGATTGTTAAGAACAGTTTGCCTTAGCAACGCCAACGCCCTAGGTAACATGCAGGTGAATAATGCACTACAAACAGGAAGATAGCGCTGCCGGCAATACAGGCTCTGATTGATCACCTATTGATGTTTGATTATCTGTTGATATCTGATGCGATTCTCTGATTGCACATTGTTTGAATCGGTCGGGTTGGTCGTGCCTGATCCTTTGTGGGGATTTATTGACCTGTTCCTGGCGCGATAAATCCGTCTGTGATCCTGGCCCTGGCCACAACCAGGAAGCCGGACGAATGCCAAGGCCGTCGCGGCCGACGCGACGGCCGCGGACGGACGGGTAAACAAACGAATCCGCACAGGACCAGTTGTTTTCGTGTGCTGCTGATAAGTCGGTAATTATCCTGGGCGGCCTTGATTATGTTACGGCATTAATTGTTATGGCCGGAGGTGGGAGAGGATGCGTCGAAACAGGTGTGACCTACGTGATCATAATTCGTTTAAATTAACCTTTGACTCACCTTCCTAGCTATTATTTAGAGCCGGCCGGACGCTCGTAAATTCCACAAAAGTGCGCCGCACATTAAAGTCGGCTTGTCGCACACGTTACGGGTAACATTTATACATATACGAGGTCAAATGTGAAAAACAATATCTTAGTCAATTCGTAAAGTTATATGCGAGTATATTTCTAGTAATTAGTTTCATTTACAATGCAGGCGTTTATATTTAATCAAACCTTGATGTCACACAATTACAAAAACTGTAGATCGTTCTAACCACTTGTTTGCTTGTTTTAGTATAATGTGTAATTAAATTAATAGAAAATGTTAATTCTTTATTATGGTAATACAATGTGTGAAAATTGTAAGAAAACTATGGATTTTTCATATTTTCTGAAAGAGAAGTATTTAAACCGCTTGGTGCACTTTGAGAACTGTTTTTGTTTTACAGAAATGATTTTCTAACAAACCATTTTTTTAATCAACATTGTTGCAAGAAATTGTGGCATGAAAAATAACAAACATATTTTTGTCTTGAAATCATCTTAAATAGCAAGGCAACTGAATCATATTTCCGTTTTTTTACGAGCAAAACACTAAAAACAATGAAATGTTTGAAAATAAAATATTTATTTGAAATATTAAATGTAATATTAAAATATTACACTTTAAGATTATAATGACATACTTTGCCGTTCTTGCGCGGTAAAGTGACACTATGTCGCACTATATTAAGTTATACCATTTCTTGAATTTCTTGTACTATTTGTCATACTTCTGACACGATTTGGCCAGTACCAGTACCGCAAGAGAAGCATTTGCTGCTTCTTCTGTATAAGAGTCTATGGGCGCGTTTAGCGAACGCAACTATCGAGAAAGTTAACTCACAGCGGTTCGCTGAACGAGTCCGCTGAGCGTGCGCTAACTGTCACTGCTGTTAAATTTACCAAGCGCAAATTTTGTACGCTGGCAGTGAACAACGGTGTTATCTAACCACAAATAATACGCGTTGCATACAAACACAATACAAACAACATAACCTCAATAACTGGAGTGACATATTTAGCAGTTTCTCTTCTGGATCGTTCAGCGAACTTGCAACAGTAGACTGTTATCACAAAGTAATCAGTTTGAGTGCTGATTCTCGACAGTTGCGTTCGCTAAACACTCCTATAAATTACTTCGTCACTCGTTTCATACAAGTACTCACAGAACTCAAAACTGACAGAAGAAACTTAACAAAACCTACTGATTAGGTTTTGGAAAAAACATATTTACATTAAAAATAGCTAATAATTGATAGCAGATAAAACATTGTACGACATACGTATCGTAACATCATATTACGATACTCAATAGGTCATCAAACTCGGCACGTTCAGCGAACCGCTGTCAGTCAACTTTCTCGATAGTTGCATTCGCTAAACACGCCCATTATTTTCTTCGTCACTCGTTTCATACAAGTACTCACAGAACTCAAAACTGACAGAAGAAACTTAACAAAACCTACTGATTAGGTTTTGGAAAAAACATATTTATATTAAAAATAGCTAATAATTGATAGCAGATAAAACATTGTACGATATACGTATCGTAACATCATATTACGATACTCAATAGGTCATCAAACTCGGCTTACGGCCTCACTTGATAATTTTGCCATGTCGTATCGTAATATGATACCTTTCGATACTAATATCGTGCATGACTATTATACGCCGCTCAAGAGTATTGCTATAGAAATGCCACTTATACGTTGTCACAGTCACATATGTCCTATTTTATGTGACGTTTGAAAATTAAATGTTGTATCCAAAAACACGAAAATCTCAGAAAACTACACTTGCTGCATTTTGGGTTGTGATTTTACTTTTTCTTTGAGAGAAATATTTAAAAAAGCGTTGTGAATTTTTTTATCAAAATTCGTGCATTTATTTATGTGTATACTGAAAATACACGAATGAAATGTGAAAATTATTGAAAAACTATACAGGGTGTTCAACGTTATTGGTCCACCATTGCGAACTCTTTTATTATTGAAGATACAACAAACAACTACTATTTTTTCTGCTGAATAAGATTATGAAATCATAAAAACAATTGAATATCTGGTTTTATAATCGCATTAGCAAGAAACAGCATTTTTTCAAATGGAACACACTGTATATTGTTGCATATTTTTAAATATATTTTAATTGTGAACAAATAGCAATTTGTACAATAAGAGTGCAAAGTGGTACATTGTTGTTCTTGGGGGAAAGTTCTCAGACAGGTTTCAATTCCCCGTGAGCAACACTGGCACTTTGCGCTCTAATTGCACACAATATTTTACCTACAATTTATTGTTTACCGCTGCGCCGCCAAACTCGATTCAATTCAATTTGTAAAGAAACTGATAAGAGTATTATTTGCAAGTGGCAAAGTGTTTACGCGAACTTTGCGCCTGTTGTCAATAGCAACGCGCGAAAAAGTGACGGCCCTCGAAAAATGTCAACTTTTCGCTCGCATTAGACCTACTTTATGTGTCAATTGTAGGAAAAAACTATTAATACACTACCACCCTGAAGTTAAAAATACAAGAAATATTTAATCCCGAATTTTTTTTTAATAATAATAAAGAACAAGTAATACACACTTAAACTTCCTGTTTTTTTATTCGAGGAGGCAACGGATTTAAAAATAGCGGGAGTAGGGTATATAATACGAAAATTCTAAGTTGAAAAATGTGCTTTCTAAAAAGTGAAAATTTCTTACATTTATTAATTTGTGTCAAAAACTTTCTTAGTAAATTCCATGAAATGTCCAAAATACTTTTTGATAAAATTTCTTGCTATTTTTTTTGCATTGCAATTTCAAGATAAATTCAAATATCTTTATGATAAATCCTGGTTTGGATTTTAATTTAGTACTTTAATAAATATTTAGGTACAATAATATATAATAAAGGAACCATGGAAAACGAAATAAATAACAGAATCATGGCCGCAAATAAAACCTACTATGCAATGAACAAGTACATTCTAAACAATAGAAGAATCTCCAAAAAACACGAAAATGACACTCTTCAAGACAATTTATAGACCAACACTCTTATATGGAAGCGAAACCTGGACAACAAATGAAAAGACAATGAACAAAATACAAGCAACCGAAATGAGATACTTAAGAAAAGTTGAAGGAGTCACGAGATTAGACAGAGTAATAAACGAACAGATCAGGAAAAACTTACAAATGCAAAGTATGCAAAAATTAATACAGAAACGACAACTAGGATGGTTCGGGCACCTGATAAGAAAGCCAGAACACAGACGAACAAAAATAGTATGGACATCACTAGACGAATAGAAAAAGAAGGAAAGAGGAAGACAAAGGAAACGACGGGAAAACAACATAGAAGAAATCCTAAGAAGAAACGACTTCGATCAACAAGAAGCCAGAAAAAAGGCTACAAATAGAAACGAATGGAAAAACTTCGTAGACAACATAAATTAGTGGTGGCATGAATCTTGACACCCGATATCTTAAGTATTTTTATGAAAAGTTATGTCATTAAAGAATTAGAAAATACCTTGAGTTCAGTAAAAAAAAAAATAATAATAAAACTTGATTTTTTTTCCTGAAAAAAAAAACACACACAAATTAATTAATTTGTGTAAAACACTTTGTGCAATCGTAGAAACTTATGTAATAATGTAGTCATATTGACAGAATTAAAATTTAATATTAAAAAAAAAATCATTCAGATAAGATTTCCAGCAAAATATATATAAAACATAATAAGGTGTATGCAGAATTTAGGTTTAAAGAAGTGAAATAAGCTTGAGTATTAAAGTAATAAAAACATTATTTTGAATTATTTCGAAATACGTCAGAGTGCACTGGTTTCTGTTTCTTCTTCAATTATAAAATCTTAGCGGAAAGACCCCACGGGGTCGATAGCCCAATAAATATTGTTTATATTGCTATGTTTTGTTGTTTATGGTTTAATTTTATATTTGATTTATATTAATTAATAATAATTATTGCCCCACGTTGGGGGTGCCAAAATGCTACGTTATAGACAATGCCCCACGTTCGGGTGTTTAAAATGTGCTGTTATACTAACTCTATTAACTGCGTAAATTTATTATTGGGTTGATAATTAAGAATCATAAAATTGTTACTTACTTTTGCTGTTATGAATTTTATTATTTTGTTTTTCTCTTTTATCAGGGTCAAAAAGTGGGATCAAAATAAATTAGATGGCCCGAAAAGAATATTAATTTTAATTAATATTTATTATAATATTAAATATTTAGATAATTGATAACAAAACAAACACTACACTAATTCAATATGAAACAAAATGAACGCTTGACAATAGAACGCAAGTCCTATCACTAATTCACAAACTAACACTATCAATATTTAATAACAATAATTCCCTAAATTCCTAATTCGCACAATTAACTCCCTAATTGGGTAGTAATTTTAGTAAATTCTACCTGGCATTCATATTCATATTCCTGGTGAATAGCGACAACTCGCAGTGGTGATCGGCCATCCTGGTTGCAGATGTCGAATCAGTAAATTCGATAAAGTCAGCACCAATTCCCTCGATTCAAAGTCCTGCTGTCCTCGGTTGATCCTCTTCTATAGTTGACTTTTTCGCTGAATCGTTTTTGGGGTTGAAGTTCTCGTTGAATCCTCTTGGACTCCTTTCAGCTGTTCCGTGTTGATAATGATTCCCTAGTTCACGTCGAGTGTTTACAGATGCTCGAACGCAAATAATTACTGTCCCGAAATTGATTATATCCGCGCAAACAAAACGTAAATCAAACTGTTTTTGAATAATCCGTGAATGTAAATAAATATTGTTCGACGATATTTGTTTCTGTACAACTGTTTTCTTTTTCTCTACTGACCGACATTGATGCTCCGGGATCTAAAGCGATTCTGATAGTTTATTGGCGTTCAGCCTTTTTTAAACCTCGGTTAAACAAGTGATTTTCAATTGTTAAAATCCGCCTACGTTGATCCAAATAAGCGTGTAAATTGTCGAGTTGCTCTCCGAATCCAGTTTGTAACCACGGCAACGAATCAACAAATTATAATTAAGATCATAATTATCCACATACCGGTGAAACCATAATTCCAATTGTGATTTGAATCTGATATTCATGATCATTGTATTTTTCTGCTTCTATACGAATGTCGAACGTCTCTGTACGATGAGTTTGAATTTTCCATTGAATTTTATACATATTACTGACTCATTACAATTATTTTACGTTAATTGTGCCCTGAATTAATTATAATTCTAGCTATACGAATCCTATTTGACTACCCAAGTAATCCTATTAATATATAAATACCCTAAATCTAATATATTCAGTATAATTTTCTATAAACAAATTCCTATCTAACGTATACTATAAAATAACGAATTAAATCTATTAAATAACATCACAATATATACAAAATGTTTTCTTTTTCTTAATTTTTTAAATAAAGCTTCATATCTTCGGATTATGTTGTATTATCTCACAAAATATCGCGTAGTTGGTACTTGACGATCCGGAAATGAAAGAGGAAAAGGAAGATATGGCTCTGGCATATCTCATTGTTCTAAATATAAAAATGGCATTTCTACAAAACAAAATTAACTATCTGGCGAGACAATTGTGTTGACGTTTGACACATTCGTTCCAATTTGAAGAAACAAAAAAATGTCTCTTCAAAACATTGACTATAGTCCGTTTAATTGACATGTGGACTGTCAGTGTCAACTCATTTGAAAAGTTTTTGAGCATGCCTGTAAAATATCACTAAAATAAGGTCACACTCATTCAGACAGTCATTTAGTTACTAAAATGTCCACAAACAAAGTTGATTATCGTATGCCCATGGCATGGATGTTGCTTGAAAATGATCGAGGTATAAGTCTTTTAAATCTTTTTATTAAGTAACTATTGACCATTTCTCTCTACCATTTAAGAGGATTCTAGTTCGTTTTTCTTGCAAATATCCATGTATTCCTTCCAAATATCTTCAAATTTCCAAATATTTGACAAATTTGATACGTCTAACACTGTCTGTCAGTGAATGATTTGCACGAGATACCAATAGGCAAAACTTAGAACCATTTAGTGATAAATAACAGTGGTGCAAATACACTGTCAGTTTGACAGTGCAGAGTCAAGTAAACGGAGAATACTAAATTTGATTAGTAAAGTATTTAGATGTGTATTACATACTTGTTTATTTTTAACTTTAGGGTGGTGGTATATAACAATTATTTTATTCACAATTAAAATATATTTTCAAATATGTAACCATATATAGGGGGTTCCAAATAAAATGTTATCTCTTTGAATAACTCAAAAACCTGATGTTTAATTATTTTTGTGATTAATTGAAATATGAAAATGTCTTAATTAGCAGAGAAAAAAATACTACTTGTTTGTTAATTTAACCAACTTCGTAACTTCAATAATAACAGATCAATGGTGGACCGATAACATAGAACCTGTAGATGGGTCTTCTTCGATTTTTATCATTTCTTGACTACAAATTTTATTAAAATTTGTCATGCGATTTCTGTATGAAAACATGTTTTTCCAAAAATATTAATAAAAATAATCGTTTACTTTATTTAGTTTCGTACATATATATCTTTACAGGTATAAAACATATTAAGTATTGTGTATTTTCATCAAAATTTAACAGCACGGTGTTTTCAGATGTGATTTCCAATTAAATTTAAAGATATATTACAGCAATTGTGAATTGGCACACAAATTTCGATGTGATTTGTTCAGATTTTTATATTTTCTTACCCAATTAAGAATTCTCTAAGCTGCTGTTAAAATTTGTGAAGTAATTTCTGTACCTTTTTTGTTTGTACAAATGTACACATTTAAATATATTCAGCTTAAAATTTTCGGTATTGAAAATCGGAATAATTCGAGAATAATTTCTCTTTGCAGATATTTTCAACAACTAGAAGAGAGTAATCTAAATTGGGATATGAAAACGTTTCAAATTTGTGTATGCATGTGTCTGTGTATAAAATATGTTATTTCTGTATGTTATTTTAATTCACTGCTTATCGACTATTGACAATTTTTTGACATGAGTGACGAAGAGCATCGTAATAGCGAACCGTGTATTATTCTGTGCCGGTCTGTTGAAAGTTGCAAACACTTATCCTAGTGTCGATCTCAATTACTGCTCTTCATTGCTGCCTTCTTGGAACGTCATGGCGTCAGGCGACGAAAGTCAGGGTCTGTGAATTGAATCACGCCGATTCCTGTTAGTAATAACGGGGGCTTCAGATGGGTCCCCGGGTCGAGGGCCCCCTCGTCCAATTACCCCTTCCGCCTACAACCGCCATCGCCCACAGACCGCACTCCAGGGATCTGGGATCGATCTGCGAGGAGCGGTTCCTGTGAGCGCGTAATTTATTTAGCATTGAGGCATTCGAAGTTCGCGATAATCCGAGTGAGTAATGGGTTTATTAATAAACGGCGACAGAGTGTGATTTCCAGCGGCTCTAAATCACACTATGCGGGTGTTGCATCAGTCGCCCGCCTGGAATTGTAACATGGGCACTTAATTATAGTTTTGCACAGATTTCTAGGGTAAAATCGTACCTTGTATGCCAAATACATCTATTTTAACATATTTGAATGTATTTTGTCAATGAGAATTTGGACAACTCACATGATATGATCTGGGCCTGTTCAGCTATTCAGACCTTAGACTGCTTAAAGAGTAGCTTCACGGAAACAAATGAAGATATTGGTCTTCCGTTGTATCTTCGTTTACTTGGTTTAGGGCTTCTTTCTGCAGTTTAACTGTGCCGCTTGAGGTAGATCTGTCCATTGGATCTCCGAACAACGGAATACTATACTTGGTTTTACTGGTTTTTAAGCAGCATTTACTGCAGTTCATACACTGCACTTGATAGCGAATGACCTCCCTTTGAAATATAAATCCCAAGATCATTAAACGGCTTTATCCGGCGTAGGGGAGGGAATCTACGAAGTTACATAAGGCAATGGGATTCACATAAACTTTGGTACCCCTACAACCCTACAGTATTTTAAGCCGAAATACTGGCAATCACAAGCTGGGTCCAGATCATGATGGAGAGGGCTTATGTAAATAGGCAAATCTTTATCATGACGGACCGCCAATCAGCTCTGAAAGCCCTAAATTCCAACAGGATCACCTCCAGAACAGTACTGGAGAACGTCAAAGCCCTGCAACTGCTGTTATTCACGAAGTAACTGAAACTCGTACGGGTGCCAGAACACCAGGGTTATAGATGTCAACGAAATAGCCATCCGACTCACTAAGAAAGGAAGCGAGGAAGTTGTCTATGGACCTGAACCGTCTGGGGCTATACCGTATAGCACCGCTACGGGAATAATAAAAGGCAAACTCAAGACAGCAACTATTCATCACTGGAGAGAAGCTGACGAAATCAGCCAACCATCAGCAATTTCGTCAACCTCAGAAAGGTAGGCGAAAGTGTTACTAAAGCTCCCTAAGGGCAATGATATACTTAGGTGGCTGGTTGGACTACTAACAGGACAATGCAGGCTGAGGTAACACCTACACACGATATGCATTGTTCAAAATAAGCAATACAGGCTATGTGAAGAGGACGAGCAATCGGCCCTTCATGTCCTATGCGAATGCCCAGCGATAAGCGTCATTAATCAACGGCACTTTGGGAACCCCTACATGGTACTAAAGATGGTCAGGAACTTTGCACTCAAAAAGATGCTGGACTTTTTCAAAGAAACAGGACTCAAACTGATAAAGGGCTTAGAGAACCCACTCAACGGACAAAACAAAAAAAAACGGTTTTATCGATGCTTTTCATTGAAAGTAAGTTTAGTTGAGAGATTTACACCATTAATGAGAAAATCATCGACAATCATGATTCCAGGTAAGATCGTGGAATCAAGTTAACATACAGAAATAGGCAAGATATAATTTACAGAATTAATTAACTATTTTACATTAGCCGTTTTATAAATACTTTTTCATTCAATGCCAGGAAAGGGATCGTTAGAATCTTTGCAATCAAAAGAGGCCACTGAATTCACAATCAATTTCTTAAATAGCCCATACACTATGCAATCTATTGTACGATAAGTCTGTATAACAACTTGGTAGGTGTTTCATCCACAACTGCCAATTTCAACGACTAATTGACGTTCAGAATGTTTGTGTATGCGAGATGCCTATACTCTGATTTTTCTAAACTGGCGTACACGTCATCAAAATAATAATCATAATAATGATGGCACATTTTTACAAGGTTGCCAGCTGTCCTGGGTATTTAAAAATGGCTGCAATCAGCTGTTGCGCCCATGCAATCTTGTGCGACAGTGCGTGGTTCGTATCAAATTCTTCGACTTCTCTACCGTTTTTCGTACAGATATCAATCTTGTGGTTATGGTTTAACATCTACAATGGCAAAATATGCATTGTAATAATTGATCGAATGTAACAAGTTAAACGTCAAAGAAGTTTGGTTATATACACATCTATGAGCATGTGTTAGTGAAAAAGATGTGGCATCGTCGCCGAAAAAATATCACGGCCGCCAATATAACATGATTTATTACATGATTGGCAGGCGAAAATTGTATCTGCGGTTAATACACCGATTACCTATTTATAACCACCGGTGATCAGTGTTATGTAACATATGATCCTCAGATTAATTTCGATTCTTAAACTATTGTTATGCATATTCTCGAAAACAATCACGTTGGTACGAAAAAACCTTACCACACAGCTGTTTGATGACGTGAACGCCAGTTTAGAAAAATCAGAGTACATCAACTTGTTGTACAGCTTATTTCTCCGCTCTGCAGTACAACTTGTCGTACAGCATAGTCTATGGGCCGTTTTAGGTTGCTAGTGAGTATGGTTCAGCATCTCGACTTTTTTAATCTAAATTCAAGGTTAACAGGCACATGATTGCTAACATAAATAACTATTAACTACTATCATCTAACCGCCATTACTTGCGCTCTTAAAACTTACTGACTGACTTGCCTCACAAGCACCATCAATTTTATGCGTGAAATCATTTTTGGATTAGTTAACGTTCTTAGGCCGGACTATTGACCTTAAAGTAAAGAGTCCGGAACTCTGATAAAATCTATCAAGTAGGGTTAACTGCCATGTAAGTAACACACTTTACATGGAGGTGAATAGACCTGGTCTAAATCTGTTGAATTTTGTTCAAAATCATGTAACAGTCAGTTTAGATATCATAGGGCTTATAACAAAAAACATATGTATAATGCATGAAGTAATATCTTACCACCATATCCTCCACCGCCGCCGCCAGAATTTCCATAACCGCCACCACCACCGCTTCCTCCGTAACTACCATTGGAGTTATAACCTCCTCCTCCTCCACTTCCACCAGCGCCTACTCCTTGGTATCCACCTCCTCCACCTATCAAGCAATACATTGTTAAAATATGAGCTTAAAGAATTATCAATAATGGGCAGTACAACAAACTTTTTCCACAGCGCATACAAAGAATATTTAGTCAAGATCATATTAACTTGGATGCGATCCATCATATTAATTGGTTAATAATTATGGCAAAATATTAAGTTACCTAGCATAATTTATGCAGGAAGGGTATAAAACAAAATTCATGGGCGTATCAGGCAAATCCGCTCATTTTGAGATTGTAAATGAAACTAGTTTAATAGTTTTGTTGTATTTTATTAACAAAAGCGCCTATGAATTAAAGATGAAATTGGTTACGATTTATATTATAACAGTTCCAATTTGCTAAGATGTTCAGTTAATTGGCATTGTTAAGATGTATGAAAGATTTTCTACCCCTCAACGCATGGACTGCACTAAGGGACTATCATACCTTCAAATTAATCTGTGACATAGTAGGAGGTAACAGTCTACTGAACTGCCACCATGCCTATGTCACGTAAATTATAGCCCATTAATAAAAATAATTTCCACAATTTAACAAGTCAGTGTCAATTAAAAAGATGTCTCTTAGTAAAGATAGTTGTACAGTAGTTAAAATGCGTGGAAATGAAGTTTTGTTGCTTTTAAAAACATCAGGCTTAATTAATAAGTAATAAATTTCCTCCTTTTCAGATAACAAAAAAATTATACAATTATACAATTCTCATATTGCACCATCATAAAATAAACCCTAAAGTAGGAATGCAAACGGATTGCAAAACGAATTTTTTTTTAATGTAAAACATGGATTCTATTTCTGCTAGTTTTAAGAAAACAAATCAATTTAATCTTTGTGTGGGCAAACTTATTTTTAATGTATAATGGCAACTTTGTAAACTGGCCTTGAGGTTTCACAGCTAAGTTTCATTAAAATCTTAGTTTAATATAAATATATCTGAGTTTTGAAGCCAACAATAGGTAGTAATAGAAACTATATTTTAGCAATATAATAAACTTGATTTTCTTTGTGCAGCTAAATCTCAATCGATACTTGTTTATGATCAGCATTCAGTGTACAGTTATCAAAATGCTAGTCGTACGTTCTTAATAGTCTAAGCCTTAATGCCAACCAGCAGAACGATTTCCACGAGCCGCCACAGGCTCATTTCAATTTCCTTAGTATTTTCTATATGGCTCAGAGGTGTGGACACAACCCCTATTAGAAACCTAAATAGAAATTTATATAGTTTTACATAGTACTATATTGTGGATACATCAATTTTAGGCAGTAATACTATACAGGGTGATTCCTTAACACCACGAAAAACTCTAAGAAACGATTCCTTGTCAATAAATAAGCATATTTTATACAGGGTGATTCTTTACGCCTTCAAAGTTGGCATACGTCAAATACAATTAATCAAAAAACCTAGAGGACACAATTGGTTTATTCAATTATTTTATTAAATACATTTTATAAAAGCTGTTGAAAATAAGCCTCTCCAACTTCAATACAAGCTTTTATTCTGCGAGGCATTGATCGGAGAACACGTTCAAAAATGTTCGGAGTATTCAGAATTGTCTCACAACAGGCTATAATGGGGTTTCGTAGTTCCTCCACATTTTCAATTGGGGTCGTATAAACCAATTGTTTAAGATGTCCCCAGAGAAATAATCCAGTGGATTAAAGTCTGGTGACCATGGATGCTAAGGTAGTGGTCCTCTTCGGTCTATCCAACGATTATGATATACAACATCCAAATAGTGCCGAGCGACTAAACTAAGGGTGTAATCTAAAGGTTGCCGGAGAACCGTCGTGCATATATAACATTTGTTGTCTTAACTGAATAAGAACTTATTCAAGCAGTATTGGCAAATCATCTTTAAGAAACCTACTATAAATTTCACCATTCACCCTGCCAGGTAGAAAGAATGGACTAATCAGATGATCTCCCACAATTCCCATCCAAACATTAAGACAAAATTGGTGTTGATGATGGCGTCCTGATACCGCATGTGGGTTTTCATCAGTCCATACATGATAGTTATGAAAATTCATTATGGCATCCTCAGAGAAGTTATAGCCTCATCGTTAAACAGTATTTGCGAGTATGCATATGTCTGGTGAAAGCCACTCTTGGTGGAAAATCATCGGGCAACAGTGCCTGTACACGCTGAAGATGATACAGGTACAAACGATTTCGTTTAAGAATTTTCCAAACCGTTGACTGACTAATATTTAAGGTACGAGCAATCTTTCTAGTACTTGTTGTAGGCTGATCTTCGATTTCGTTGAGTATCTGTTGTTCCATACGAGGATTGATAGCTTCAGGGTGCCCGTTATCAGAGGTTTGTTTTTTAAAACAAAAGTTTCACTTCAACGCTGATGTAAACGAGAAAACAGCGTATGATGTGGAATAACGCGAGTTGGAAACGTTCTTCAAAAAGTCGACTAGCTGCTAATGCGTTGCCGTTTGCAAGGCCATAAACAAAGTACATGTCGCACATTTTTCACCGCTTGTGTAGTTATACATTTTAAGGCGAAACAGTTTTATTAAGTGATACGTCAAATTTGACTTATGCCAACCTACTTTATATAAAAGACCCTCTTATTTCTTGACAAGGAATCGTTTCTTAAAGTGTTTCGCAATATTAAAGAATGTAAGGTATATGGTATATGGCATATGGTATAGTAAATGTTATGATGTATCTATGTTGTATGTAGATAATAATATTATACAGGGTGAGTTTTTTTAACCCGAAAGTTGCAAAAATCTCGAGTAATAAGCACTCTATGAAAACAATGTTCATAATCAATATTTAATCACTCCGCGGGGGAAATGCATTAGTGCTAAAATTAGTCACTTTGGGCGGGGGGTCACTTTGAAATCTTAAATAGGAACCCCCAGTTTTATTACAGATTCGGAATTGCGGCTAAAAATACGTAGGATTTATTTGAAACATTTTTGTCGATTCATGATTAGATATGGATGAATGGACGAAATTCAATTATTTTCGATTTCTCCTAGGCACTGAGGACCTACGCATACGATTCTACAACACGCTTACAATAAAAAGTACCACATTTTCATTGTGAATAATCAAATTTAATGTTATGTTTACAAATTGCGAATAATTGTGAATTTTTTTAGAATTGTAAATGGCTGGTGAGTAAACTGCTCTTAACCCAGGAACAACGACGTGGTCGGAGTCTTTTCTGTTCACTTCGGGGTGCAAGATTAACGTAAGTACCTCAACGTGTTTTAATTAATAATTAATTAAGTAAGTGCTGAAAATGGTGGACTTCGACTACAATGCACTTATCAATCCGCATTTCAAATGATTGTACACAACTGAGGAGTGTGCCTGCTTGAATTCTTACACAACCATTTCTGATTCGCTCAATGATATTCTCACGTGTTGTTTGTACTTGTCTGTAAACTTTATCTTTGAGATAGCCCCACAAAAAGAAATCTGGCGAAGTAAGATCTGGCGATCGAGCAGGCCAATTGACCGGACCAGCCCTACCGATCCAGCGACCATGGAAATCAAGATCAAGTACTTCACGTGGTACCACCGAATAATGTGCTGGACAACCATCATGTTCTGTCGCACTTCTAAGCTCAAGTCTTCAAGTAATATTGGCAGTTCATTTTCCAGAAAGTCTCGGTACATTTGACCATTCAGGTATCAATCAATAATGTGCGGATCGATGAGTTTATCCCCAATTATTCCACACCACACGTTGACAATCCAGGGACGCTGATTTTCAACTTGGCGAAGCCAGTGTGGATTTTCAACACTCCAGTAATGCATGTTGTGCTGATTAACCGTTCCATGGTTTGTAGAAGTCGACTTGTCGGAGAATAATGTGTAATTAAATTTTTATTGTACATTTTTTTTACAAAAAATTGAAAATGGGGATTTTGTGCTATTTATTCACGTGCCCACTGACAAAAAGGTACCCTATTTTGGATATTAAGGCCGTGAAGATCTTGGTGTAAAGGCACATGGTAGGGATGGTATTTATTACGATTCATAATTCTCTAAACACTTCTCTAGTAGAATCCGGAATCGCGAGCTATTTCTCGTGTAGTAACATGAGGATTAGCAGCCACTGCAGCTAATACTGCAATTTCATTATTTTCTCCAGTGATTGTTGCTCGACGGGTTCGTTTTTTTCGTTTGAACATTTCCGTCAGTAGTTAATTGTTTGACGGTACGATAAAATTAAACACGTGACTGAATTCTATCCGAAAAACGCTGAGCGTAGAAATTATCAATTACTCTTGCCAGCTTCTCCATAAACCAGAATCAATTACATTTTCTCTTGTACTGTTAACTTCTTCATTCTGAACAATAACCTAACGAAAACTGGTGGTTTTGTTTGCGAAATAATAATCGAACTGAGTAATATGAGTTGTTTACAAAACAAAACAAACAAAACATTACATAAAACAACGAAACACAACACAATGTTTGTCCAATGAAAATGTGGAAAATAATTGAATTTCGTCGATTACAGCGCTATCTAATCATGAATCGATAAAAATGTTTCCCACAAATACTACGTATTTTTTGCCGTAACATTCGAATTTTCAATAAAAACCTGAGGTTTCTATTTAAGTGACCCCGCCCATCTACAAAGCAGGGGGTGGGGGACTAATTTTGGCACTAATGCATTTCCCCCTCGGAGTGATTAAATATTGATTATGGACATTTTTTTATAAAGTGCTTATTACTCGAGAATTTTACTCAAGTTTCAGGTTAAAAAACTCACCCTGTATATAATTTTACTGTGTTGTGGTTAAACACTTACTATCAAAGCGCGGATTTATAAGCATACAAAATTACAAAATGAGCGCTTAAAAATGCATAAAAATCTTAGAAAATAAGCATATAAAATAGCATAAAGATTAGAATAAGCACAAAAACGCAGAAAAAGCATGAAAAGGCATATTTTATTTTTTATGAAAATACAGAAAAACAAAACTAAACATAATTTTATTAACAAGAACGTACTATAGGTAGATAAAAGTAATATTTTAATAACATAGGTTTTGGTGATTAATATTAATAACAATAATAATTAATAACAAATAATGATTACTGCTCATTTTTAAATGAACTAATAATTAAATGTTTTTTTTAAATTTTCAACGGAAAATCCCATTCTCCTATCACTGAGCACATTTTTTAATTGTGAAAAGCTTCTCTCCACATCCACACTTGTAATCGGTGCATATTTAAATTTTGGAACATTTGTAATATTTATCAGCAAATATTCCACGAAATTTCCTTTTGAAACTGTTGATTTTTTTTGTAACTCGCCAAACCCTTCATTTTTTGACAAAACTCCATCACATTTTTGTTTAATAATCTCTCCTCTAGATCCCCGTACGTTTGAGTCGTCGTTCGTAAAATCTTCAACTATTTGAACAGCATCTACCAAAGTTGTGTCCTATGCTTGGAGTTTATCAATCGCTTTGCTTACGAAACTGTAGTTTGTTTTTATGAATGCTAAATTTTGTACAACCCTCCTATCTTTAAGAACTTTGTGGCATTCTTTAATTGCCTCTGACACATTTTCGGTAAACTCTAACACAAGCTCCTTAAATGAATCTAAATGGTCGACATAATAGCAGGCAGAATCTAGCCACATACCTCATCTAGTTATAACCGGTGCCGGAGGAAGAGGTACATTTGGCATTCTTTCCCTAAACATTTCAACACTCAGTGGAGCTTTTGGGAAAATTTATTCCCGGTTTTTATCAAATCATTGACCAGGGGAAATTGCAGTCTAATCGTTTCAGCAACTCGATTTAAACCATGTGCCAAACAGGTGCAATGCATTAATTGCTCATAAAATACTTTTAAATTAAAATATGCCTTCAACATTTATGCAGCGGCATCAGAAAGCATCAATAATAATTTATCATTTGGTACGGGCTTTGGCACAAAAAAGTGTTAATCCATCGTGAACGAATTTGGCAACGGTATTGCCATTTGTTTTTTCTAACTGCTTGGAACTAATTAAAAATGCATTGGTGGAGTCTTCGTTTAATATTCCAATCATTAAATGGGCGATGTACCGACCACATGAATCAGTAGTTTCATCTACACCGAACCATATGTAATTGTTGCCAAATATCTTATTTATTTCCTCAATAGTGTGTTTATATACTTGCTCGACATAGTTTTTGCGAATGGTTGATTCGGCAGGAATATATCTACCGGTGTATTTTTGTAAAAAAGATTTAAACATACTATTATCTAGTTTGTTTAACGGAATGTTTGAAGATACCATCGTATTGCATAAATCAAAGTAAAATTCCTTTTCATTCTGTGTAGAAGAACTCGCAAAAGACTCGGAAATAGTTTGCTGGGTACTCAGGGTACTGCTTGCAGATTTGTGTCTTTTTAAAACTTTCAGGTAAACTGTTGTTTTGATATGTTGTGTTATATTACATTTTTTCTCGCAGTTAATCTACAACATAATACATGCTTGTACCTAGGCCAATAGCAACACAAAATAAAGCTTACCGGTTTGATACAAGCCTTGCAAATGAATTTGCCGTTCTCATATTTTAATTCAGAATATACTCATATCCATTCATCGACGGAAGGTTTTACTTTCGGCATTTTATACAAGAAAACTTATAAACACGTAATACACACAAGGCACAAGCATAACGCACTGAAGATTGAGATAAATTGGACTGCATTGATAGCACACTTGCCCCAGATGCGTTCTGCGCACGTAAAAATAGGGTAATTCCCGAAATAATCAAGCTTTGTTTACTAAATATCACGTACGCTCGCTCGCGTTGTTGATGATTTTGTGATAACCAAGCACTCTAGATGTAACGGAGTAATATTAATACTAAATTCTCATTACAATAATGTGCAACAAAATATATTCCTAGCTAATATAAATAATATGCTGTAAAATTGAGAAATAAGCAAATAAGCACAAAAAATAAGGAAATATACACAAAAATGAATTAAAGCAATTATAAGCTTAAAAACTGAAAATATGCATAAAACACAAAAAAAATTGTCATATTACTTCATTTGCTAAAATTCGTATAGATACGAGGTCATTTTGGTCTGCTATTAAAACTGTTGTATAGCATAATACCTAGAAATCAGCGCCTTGGTAATGACTACCACAGAAGTTGCATCAATGTGCAATTAAGAGGTTTCCATATGAAGAGGGATACATGGAAGTGTGCAGAATGTATTGTATAGCCATCGAAGACAGTGAGGTTATGTGGCCCACGGTATAATCCGATGTAATTAAAAATACGGTAAATCTACCAAAAGCCATCAATGTTGTCAGTGTTTTTATATATTATATAAGATAATTATATGTATATGTATATTTCGTATTATTTTAGATTAACCCTATCATTTTCTGATTCTCCTACATTGTAACAATAAAGCTTTATTATATAACAGCTATATATATATAGTACTACTATATCGTACGAATATAGTATTGCCAAGCTTTATTATATAACAACTATATATAGTACTACTATATTGTACGAATACAGTGTTACTATATTGTAGGAATATAGTACCACTATATAGTATGTAGATATACTACTACGAAGTACTATATAACAGATGAACACATCACTATATTGTGACTATATAGTAATATAGTATTACTATACAGGTACTTTATAGTATCCAAAGCAATAAATAGCCTAAAAAACATGACTAGGCTATCAATTGAAAGTGCAACCCTCCTTTTCTAACAGAAAGTTAAACCTATAGCTACCTACGCTGTTAATGAAATTGCCCATCTACTAAAAGCCAAGGATTTATACGAATTAGACAAAATAAAAGGATACTTCACAAAACGACTAATGCGTATGCATAAAATGGAGTTAAATACACTGTGTCAACATATGATAGGATGGGCAACACTGTCTAAGGGTTTGAGGCAGACATGTGAACTGGATATAACACAATGGAGAATATACGAGAAGGAGAGAGAGAGTAAAAACTGGAAATTTGTAGTAGACGATTATTCTGATGGGCCTGTATTCAATTCGGAGAACTGGAAGAAGTCCAAGCAACTAAATCGCAGTAAATTACCAAGAATGCCGGCTCATGGTTTCCACCATATTTTATGCACCACGCAAACTTTTCATAGGTGTAACGAAATGTGTCAGTGTAAATTCTGCCTGAAAGCCTTTGAGGACAGATACACGTGCTCAAGTGCGGTAAAAAGGAACTATATGAGGAACTGAATAAATAAAGAGAGGATAATTTGATTCGATTGTACTATATCATTATATTAATATGTAAATCAATTTGTATTTTTCTATGCGAGAATAGATTATTATTATACAGATACTATGTAACCTTTCTACTGGGGAAGAGGCCCATTGTGCAAGAGACTATAAATATTTGAGATTATTGTCAATGCAAAAATGGGGATATTTCTTGACAGACTTTCATTAGCCTTATTTTTAACTCTTCTTCGGTATCCGGAGGGATCAAATAAATTTATCGCTATTTTTTTTTACTGTATGCTTGCTGATATGTAGCTGTAGCTGACGTAGCTGATATGCTACGTTTCTAAAATGTGTGAAGAGTTTCTTGATTAGAATAGAGTCGATTTGAACAGACAGAGCAGATTTGTATTTTTTTATTTAAGTCACCTACTTGATTTTTAAATTTTTATTTTGATTTTATCCATGAATAAGAATATAACCATGAATAATGTATTGTTTTTCTAGCTGTAACTAGATATTAAACCTACTATTAACTACTCCTTTAATAAACTTTAATCGCTTGCTGTTCTGTAACTAATCGATACAGGATCTATATTTATATAACATTTTTTACTTAAAATAGCGGCCCCAACAAGTATTCGAAGTTTGTCTACACCCGTTATAGATCACCGCATGTATGGGTACACAGAAGGATATTCTTAATAAGAATGAATGATGAAACCTATAGAGTTCTGTGCTGAGTCCTGAATTGAGTTACTCCTGAAAACTCGCTCGCGTAAAATGCAGGGTGGATCCCACCTGAGAGTTTCCGCTATTAATAACCTCCGCCGATCTGCTATTGTGAATGCAGATTAGTGTGCGATTGCATCATGGTGGTGAATGGGATATCCCATTGACGTCAGCCCGTTCAAGCCCCATGAAGAACTGCAGCCTTGCAGGGGCGGCAAGTTCGAGCGGTCGACCCTGACCTTCCGTATCCTGGTGGTGCAGCTCTATCGATTTCCGAGAGGGTGACCTAGCCCAATCTACTCCCTTCCTCCTCACCACCGTCTCGCTCCAAAATACATTGTACCTCGACATACTACATACTATACATGTAATATGTATGTGTGTGCTCGTAGATTGAAGCACGCAATGTGAGTATAATAATACAATCGCACATTTTTTTACTGGGGTATGTGGGATTGTTTCGTGCAAGAAGTAATAAATAAAGTGCGACCTTTTTGTTTATCAAGAGGCAAAAATTAAATTATTAAATTGAGTTTTCCTGATGTAATGAGTAACGTGCTCGGAAAATTACAAAATATTTAGTGCTTGTATGGCTTATCCGATAAATATCCTAGCTTTGTCTAACTTATTTGTAGTTGGAAGCAGAAGAACGTGGGGATAACCTATTGCAGTTATTTGTTATACATTTTGCAATATTGCAAATGAAGCAAACTATTTGGTCGTATCAATACTAGCAAATAACTGGGATGACCCAATTGAATCTAGTCCCAAGTACTTACATTATATTATAGTATATACTTACATTAAATAATCATGCGTTTTCACATAAGACGTGTCGGTGTTCTTGCACCATTCGTATTAGTGTATCTCAAACTTTTTGATGGCAGGACCCACTTTTGGACGGGTAATTTATTGTAAGACAAATAAGGGGGTAAATTAAATTCTATTCTCATCGAGGGAACATAGCTTACTCTTTATAAAAAATAGAGGTGCACAAAACATAATGTAGGATTATTGACTCGAAAAATTAAAAAAAAACAGGTTTGAAAATTAATTTGGGGAGGTTTATTTGCGCTCGCAGGTTAATTTTAGTAAAATTTCTTTAGCAGAATGTGTTATGTATGCCTTATGCCATATGGACGGATACCAAGCCGAAAAATGTCTGAAATGAACCTGAGAGTATTACTAAGAAATGGATCTCAAAACTTCATTTTTTTTTAAATATTCTTATTTTAGGGAACAGAAAAACCATTTGTGATTATGTACTTATCTTCTGTCTAAATATTACTTAAATAATTAATTAAACAAATGGAAATTTAAATATAATACAGGGTCGCCCGCCTATCCTCGCTCGGACCATTGCTGCTAGACTAATGAAAATTGAGGAAAACATCTGATTGGAAGTTATTGGACACTTGATGTGCTACTTTTTAAAATTATTTTCGAGTATACAGAGTATACCTTAAATCTGGGACACAAAATTTGGTCTATTTTTTAAATGGATCACCCTGCATATTCTTTAATTTTTAGAATCTGCTTTATGTGGGGTTCACAAATCACTTTTATTTTTAGGGATCAGATGTAACGTTGCCAAGTTATTCACATTTTAACCAACTTTTACGAAAAATAATGGATGTAAAAAAGAATCAACAAAACCTTACTTTAAGAGATCTATGAAAGAATCAGGGTATGCAGATGGGTATAGCTATATGTATTCAAAGCGGGACTGTTCAACTTGTTGGAAGGTTAAATTCGGATTATTAACAATCTGTGATAAAAAAATCTAATTACAGTACACAATGCATCATTTTCGTTAATAACAAACATATTTAAAGTCGTTATTCCCAAATTTACAAATTTGCACATACAACCTTGTAACATTAAGCCGACGATTTGTTGACTAAGAAATTTTCCCGCCATTCCTTTCATTGATTTGACATTTATGTGGAGTATGCAAGCTACTAAAAAATGATTTAAATTGTTCAATCCTCTTAGTATTATTCAAGCCTTTGCAATTGTTCACTACCGGTATTACTGTTTGAACTACTAGAAAATGTACTATCGAACCAATTGTCGACTGGCAAACGAGATGTGAAACATTAACATTTTTGTATTGTGTGCATTTATTATTTAAACAACAATATATACAATAATACAATATAACATTTTGAAAAAAAAAACAAATGCAAGAAACTGTTATGTCTATTTTTTTTGCATTCAACAATATACGTATATTCAATATTAGATTGTACAGATATAACAACCATTAATAAATGTGTTATCCACACTCTAAATTTTAATTAGATAATTATTTTTCGTTCGGAAAAATAAAAGTTAAATTAAGACTCGATGTATGTTGGCAGTTGGCACAAAACCAAATTCGAACTGCATACAATAGGGCCTCGAGTGTCGCCCTCATTCTGGTCCAATTGCTCCAATTCCCACTGATTTAGGTCATTGCCGACCTACCTGGGAACAATCTCAAGGAGGCGCACTTGGTAGGAAAGCGACAGTAAAAAGAGGCGCGGATTTTGACCTCGCTTTCATTCGATGCGCCTGATTTTGTTAACCCGAATGTGAACAATACGAATTGTGTCGAATACCTGATAGTTGAAAATTTTAATTCATTTTCATCAATAGGCGAACTAAAAATATTACCTAGGCTCACGTAAAGCATAGACAAACATTATACATGTATAAAGACAAGAAAATAAAAAGTATAACTTCCATATAATTGTACAAAAACAATTTTATTACAAGAGACAGTTAAATGAATAAAACAAGATATAACTAACTATAGCCTATTTTTTTACTTCTAAGGGAACTGTCAGTTACCATGTGAACGGAATATTCGATATAGTTTAATTAAATTTTGCAAATCATTACCCCTAATATGATAAAATTATTATATATATATATATATATATATATATATATATATATATATATTATATACGTTTATAAATAATAATGGCGTGTGAAAATTTTCAAGTGGTTCAGGTGTTCAAGTGGTGCAGTATAGGTATTTTTCTTTTAATTTTTAGTTCTCTGTTATGCGCCGATAATTCATGTGTAATTACATTAATATGTAGAACCGCACACAATTGTGATAACACTCGTTATTTAAGCAGATTGGGAGATAAGGCGATGACATTTGAACGTTTCCAATTTAATCCAATGTGAGGTTATCTCGCTGCTAGTCAACCTCAGAATTTGCAAAATTTCCAAAATATTTTGATTTTTACTGTTTATTTTAGATATGCACTCAAATTCAATTCAAGAAAACAAACTTATTTTGACGATATTATGTTATTGTGACGGACGTCGGACTGCACACTTTACTATGTTTTATTCTATTATTATTTGCATAATCTAGTCGCCATATTGTAGTCGACATGTTTATACAGTCATTTTTCATATAATCAATTATATAGAATATATATATATATATATATATATATATATATATATATATAATATGCATTTATATGGAAATCTAATTTGTTTCATTACACAAGCAATATAACTACATAGCCCGTTTTAATCTGTTCCTAACTAGAAAAAGTACATAATTTTAACAATATTTCTCTAATACCTTCTTTATCATATTTCAATGTGATATTGTGTGAAATAATATTAATTAGATATTTTCTTTAATTATATCTATATAGGTATATTAATTAAAATTAAAGAATGGTGAACTGTTGAGCCGAAAGTGTACCCCAAAACACCGTTACTGATTCAGTTATAGCCCCTAGCCACTGATTGATAAATAAAAGCCACATTTATACAATAACATTTTGAGGAAAAACAAATACAAGAAACTGTTTTGGTCTAACTTTTTTTGGCATTCCAATATATACGTATAGTGAACATTACATCGTATAGCTATTGAATGCACATCCTTTTGGAATTGCTTCCAAAAATGATTGCTTGTTACAGTCAAACGAATTGTTCTTAATTATTGTGTACACTTTAAACTTCGTGTAATTGCAAGTTATTTTATACATAAAAAGTTACGCCCGAGCAGGGACTTGAACCCTGGACCCTTGGATTAAAAGTCCAATGCTCTACCGACTGAGCTACCCGGGCTCGTGCTGTGTACGTGGTCACGGAATCCTACAGCTTATTATCGTTCGTCCGACTACATCCACTGATTAAATACATTATTTTGTAGGGTATGTTTAGCTTTTGGTAATAAATCTGACAAAAGTGTCTTCATTAATGGCATGTCCGATCAACGCACTGAAGAACACTATGTGTCACAACTACAAACAAAATGTTGTAATGCTTACTTTTTGTTTGAAAATAATTCTAGTGTTGATAAATTATTATGGTCTCAACAGATAAAACTTAAAGAGTAAAATGTTATGACAAATAGACAAGTCTTTGATATAATAATAAATATTACTAAATTTCTTGGAAGACGAGGCTTAAGTTATAGGGGCAAAGAGTTTGAATCATGCTATTATCTGGACAACGAAAATTTGGGCCACGACAACTTTTTAGAAATTGTACTATTGCTTGCTAAATATGATATCATTTTGAAAGACCATTTAGCTAAAGCTATTTCCGAGAGTAAGCGACTATATTGTTTAAATATTAAAAATAGATTTGAAGCATTTGGTTCATTTCTATCAAATACTACAGTTAATAAAATTATTATTCTTATTATTGACAAAATGACAAAAATAATAGCAGACGAAATGAATACTGCCAGAATTTATTCAATAACAGTAGACATAAGAACTTGTGAACCAAACAAAAGAAAGGTTGCTCTTCTTTGTCTTAATTCAACGGGAGCTGGTATTCATAAATTAATTGAAATGTAACTGGAATTAAATAAAATACCAATCTCCCAATGTATAGCTGATTCAACTGATGGAGCAGCCAACATTCAGGCATTATATAAAGGTTTAGTGGCAATGATGAAGAATGATAACATTGAGCACATCCATATTTGGAGTTAGAGTCACATTTTAAATTTAGTTATTTGTGATTTAATGCAGTGTAGCATTAAAGCTTCATCCGTCTTCTCACTTATAAATATAGTAGCAGTATTTTTTAAGGAATCCTATCAACGGATGGATGTTTGGATCAAAAATAATGTGCACGACCCGAAGAAGAGAAAGCTACAAATCATTGGAGAAACTCGATGGTGGGCTAAAGAAATGGCACTTTAAAAAATATTCGGTAAATACGGTAACATCGAATCAGCTTTGAATGTAGAAGTGTTATTGGCGTTAGAGACAATAGAGGAAACCAAAGAGATGCATAGTAATGTGAGAGCTATGGCAAAAAGGTTTAAAGAAAATGTTCTTAAATACGAAGTTATTTTAACAGCTTGTATATTTTTAAAAATATTCAGCATTGCGGGACCGGTGTCAAAATATTTACAAACACCAGGGATTACATTCTCAAAATCGCTCGCAAACTTGCGTATACTCAAGTTACGAATGGTTGGCATACGCATACGTATATTTTCTTGGATACTTCTGCATTCGCCAGTACCCTTCGCAAATAGAAACGTATGCTTAGATTTATATTAATCGCAAGTGCAATGGATGTCTGACAACGCTGTATTATCCGACAAATCATCAAATGTGCGCAAGCGCGAACTATGTTCGGTTGGGAATTCCCCAAAGTTTTTCCTGAAATGGCAATATGATTGGATGTGATTACTAAGATATTATATTATAAAATACTCTTGTCTAATTAGTTGCATATCATTCAATCTATTTGGAAATTTAAAGAAATTGTTCATAATTTTAGGATGGGTTCTACCATTGATGATCTCATTAATACACCTAGACACTGAAGATTGGCTTACTGCAAAATTAATATTTTGTCCAATATCCAATTGGTAACTATCCGATGTGATAAATAGCAATGCTGTTAACATCTTGTATTATATTAATTTTAGGGAAATTGTAAGTAGTTATAGTGTATATTCATACCTTCGTAGGTATATCTAAATTAGCCCCATTAGTCTAAATATTTCAGCTTCCTCTAAAGCAGGGGTCTCCAAACTTTTTAGCCCGAGGGCCACACTGACTCCTCCACTAAGTCCCAAGGGCCAAGCCTTAGGAAGCTCATCATATCAACGTACTGTAGTTTTGAATTACCAGCAAATTTTCGTTCAGGAAGCCTACGGTTAGCTTTCGTGTGGCTCTTGAAATTGCAAAACGTGGAAAACCATTCACCGATGGAGAAATGATCAAAGAATGCATAATTGCAGCAGCCGAAGAAATGTGCCCTGTAAAGGTAAATTTATTAAAAACTGTCAGTATGTCAGCAAACACTGTGGCTCGAAGGGTAGAAAACATCGCTGAAAATATATCCTCTCAACTGTTCGACAAAAATGGACATGTTGAGTGGTTTTCTTTGGCCTTGGATGAGTCAACGGATGTGTCAGATACTGCTCAGGTGTTGATTTATATTCGAGGAGTAGATAAAAGCTATGAAGTGCATGAAGAACTTCTTGATATGTATAGTATTCATGGCACAACTACTGGTACAGATATTTTTAAAGGAGTTGAAATGGCCATTAATCAAAAGAACCTTCGATGGAAAAACTTGAAATGTATTACAACTGATGGAGGCAAAAACATGAGTGGGAAAGATAAAGGAGTGGTCGCTCTTGTGTCAAAGGCTGTAGAAAATGACGGTGGTTCAAAACCATTAGTCTTACATTGTATCATTCATCAACAGTCTTTGTGCGGAAAATGTTTGGATATGTCTGAAGTTCTGAAACCAGTCATATCAACTATTAATTTTATCAGATCTTTTGGGCTGAATCACCGACAATTCCGACAATTTATTGAAGAGATTGGAGAAAATGACTTACCTTATCATACTGCCGTACGTTGGCTTAGTTGTGGGAAAGTCCTTCAGCGCTTTTTTGAACTTCGAGCAGTGATCGAAATTTTTTTGAATGAAAAGCATCGCCCTCTTACTGAATTACAAAACAACGCATGGCTGTGGAAGTTAGCATTCTATGTTGATTTGACAAAACATGTGAACGAACTGAATTTGAGATTGCAAGGAGAAAACCAGCATCTTCCTGATTTATACACTAATATCAAATCATTCCGGAAGAAATTGATACTGTTTCAATCACAACTATGAAGTAAATGTTTTTCACATTTTAAAACATGTGAAATATTCAGCCACACCACTGAGACTGAGTTTCCTATCGATTTTGCAATCGAAACTTTGAGTGCTTTGAAAATAAATTTTGATACTCGTTTCTCGGACTTTGATGCCATTGCGAATCAAATTAAGATTTTTCAGAATCCTTTTGATACTGACATTGAAACCCTAGCCCCGGAACTTCAAATGGGAATGATTGATCTACAGTGCAGTGATATAATTAAGAACAAATATCAAAACTCATCTTTGTTGGAATTTTATAAGAGTCTTCCACTGACACAATTTGATAATTTGCTCGTGGGCTGTTTTCTGTTTTTGGTACTACTTATTTGTGTGAGAAGACCTTCTCCAAAATGAAGTACACAAAAAATGTTTACAGATCTATTAACTGATGAGCATCTTAAATCTCTTTTAATAATTGGTACAAGTAAAATTAATCCACAGCTACAAACTATTGTCAGTGGAAAATCTCAATTACATAAATCTCGTTAGTATTTCATATGTCATTATGCTTGTTATAAGTTATGTTTTTATTTAAAATGTATAAAATGTTAGTTGGATTCATTTACATAATTTGTTAGTTATTATATACTGAAGTTAAATTTTCTTTACTCATTACAATTCTGTGTTTCTTTATCCAACTTACCACAAAAACAATAACAATAAGCCTACAACAATGTTATGAGTAGTTAACCATATCAATGTAGATGTCATATTAATAATTATTCAACATAAAATTAGAATACTTCAGTAAACTAAATTTAAATTGCTATAAAAAATATGTTCTCTAAAAGGAGTTTTCAAGTATGCTAGGTCTCCGCGGGCCGGACAAAATCTGTACGCGGGCCGGATGTGGCGCTCGGGCCGTAGTTTGGAGACCCCTGCTCTAAAGGATCCTCTAAAGGGCTTCCACCATGAAATTAGGCACTCGTAAAGTTTCGAATGAAATTTTAAGTATACGTTTATGTTACGACGGTCGAGAATATAGTTTTTTGAAAAGCATACGCCACTATTGAAATAAGTATACGCAGAGTTTTGCGAACGATTCGAGAATCTGCGCCCAGAACTAGATATTTTGAAAGCTACACAGATGGCGCAAAGTGCATTAATACAATTAAAGGAGTTTAAAAGAAATTTCCGTTCAGTAAAAAATCGCGCAGACGAATTCGTAGTATGGGTTGAAGAAAGACTAGAACAACATAATTCTGAAATGACAGTTGAGACATCATTGCCGAAACTACGAAGAAAAAAAAATTAAGTTTATGCCTGGAGAAAAACGTGGAGAAGATACACAAAACGAGCTTGATAAATATAGTATTGAAACATTTAATGTAATAATGGATACCATAATAGAGTCCACGATAAAACGATTTCAAAGAAACTTTGATTTTTGTAAAGATTTATCTATCCATACAATTTTATTGGAATTAAAGGAAATATTCCAAAATTTGTTTTAGCAACTTTAGCTAATACATTACAAAAAATAGATTCTAATATTACATTACCAAATTTAAAAGAAGAACTAGACACTTTTATTGAAAATTGGGACCTACTAAAACAAAATATTTGTGATGTGTGTATGTGGAAGAACATATACACTCGATGAAGTAAGTGTTGGAAACAAATTTAGAATTAGGAACATGTAAAAGTTGCAAAAACTGTGCTAGTTGTTGTTATTATGTCATTTGTAAATATAATTTATTTCGAGAAGTGTACCCCACCTTAGCTCTAGCGTATAAGTATTTTTTAACACTTCCGATATAGCAAGTTTCATGTGAAAGATCTTTCTCTAAGCTAAACTATGTAAAAAATAGATTAAGATCGACGGTATCTAATACTCGTCTTGAGGCTTTTATGTTAATGAGTTGTGAGAAATAGATTTAAATTCAATAAATAATGAAGAAGTTGTAACAGAGCTAGGAAAATCCAGTTCTCTCAAAAAAGTTATTGTTTTAAAATGAGAATATTATATTTTGTTATGTTTTGCTTATTTAAATTTTAAAAGTTGCTATTTAGTTGTGCAATACATTTGGTTTTATAATTGTAGAATAAATTTGTAGACACTTTTATTTAGTTTCGTTATAACCTCTACAAATTGACATTTCACACTAATAATAACTAATTTTTGTCCGCACTTCATATATGGCGCCGGTAACTGTATTTCCTGCGCCGATTTTGCTGGTCCCATCAGCCCTTGGTGATAACAAATGAAATGTGATATTTGATTTAAAATCATTGTAAGTGATCAGGAATTCTTGCAACAAAATATACTACTATATTTTTTCAGTTTCACGAGTTTTTCATACTTCATGACCTGATGTCACAGTTTCATGATAGGTAAAAAATTGAGCACTAATGGAATGGAGCCTCATTTTCTCAATATAGATTCAATGTCGGATTCGACCCAAGGCTATAAGATGCGAACACGCAAGTGATGGAGCATCAACGAAGTAGTAAATATGTATTTTCGCGATCGTCCGTCTAGACTAGTATAATTACAAGTACTTTATTCATACGTTTTTGCCTGCAAAGAAAATGTGATCCCGTTCCTGGGAGACGGGCGTGTTCGCACGTAAACCCTGGATTCGTGGGGGCGGAGGGGCGGCACAATCTGTTGAATAGAGCGGGGTGTACGTGCGCAGTGATAACCGGGAGTTCACCTGGGGGCCTCGGGTGACCTTACCCGTGACCGGGGAGCCTTGGCATTGAGCTCCACTCCGCTCCGCCCCAATCGATATCGAGCCAAACGGCCTTGACCTTTAACACCAACGCAGACGTGCCCACACGGAGATGCGAGCCACGGCGCAGTGGAAATAGTCGGTGGATTCGGCGAATGCGCGGGCCCCGTCGACGCCGACGCCGGCGCTCTTGCGCGCGTTTTTCGTGGGGGCGGTAGGTCCTGCGCCCCCCGCAAATATTGGACTCGGTTCATTCAGCACCCGGCGATGAGCCCTGTTTTTCTTGATTAAGGCGACCTGGTTGATGAATGACGATGGGAACACCAACATTGCGTTAATCACGAGGTAGCTAGCTCACAGCTTGTCAGTTGTATAGACACAAGAATGCCACATAACTGAGATTCTTTCTTCCTGTGAGGATTTTAAATGACAACATGAGATAATCAGATAAAACAAACACGACATAATGCAGTCATTCTTAGCTGGGCCCTATAGTCTATCAAATTTCGAGAGGAAGCTAATATAAACACTCTTACATGCGTGACCGGCACGTGAACACTTCTACACAAGCATACGATTGGTTGTCCCGCAGCCTCCGGTCTGTCCGGACTAAGAATATTGTGTTACTGCGATCGCTGCCCTCGTATTGAACTCGAGTTGTGTAGAATTTGCCCTGTAAATTGTCGCTGTTCACATGAACACGTTTATATTGAATTCCAGATAACTAAGATAATTTCTTGATGTGAGAATTTAGTCAGGCAAACTTAGTCAAAAAAGTCAGTCAGGCAGAAAATACAAATAACAAAAAATATAATACAGAGATGAGAAATAAATATCGTCGCCCGAATGATAAAGTAATGAGAAAGTGCCTTTTGTTTTTTATACCTTTTCAAATAATTGAAATGTGTTTAGATCCATTCTGATTATAGGTGAAATCAACAGGTGAGGTCAGCACTATCAGGTAGTGTGAAGTCAGTTATTAGTTTACATGGACTAGTTTCGACCGGGGGTCATCATCAGCATCCAAATCTTTATTCAATACACCGAGAAAATTATAAAGTCAATTAGTATAGGTACGTTTCTTATGAAATAAATAATAGAAAAAATAAGTATGTTCAACTTACAGTCATAAGGTAAAAACTATAAATCTGGGCATGTTTCCGCTTGACATACTAGTAGTGATGAGTATAGTGCGTAAAAAGTATGATTAAGTTCAAAAATTGTCATAAGGTCATAATGAAAAAAATTATGTAGAAATTTCAGCGACATTTAGTCTAGTTTGACGTAAATGCTTGTTATAGTTGATCGAAAAGTTAAATGATGACAGTGGTGTTATTGTATCGTAATTTTGAAAAAAATATAAATAAGTTTTGCTAACAAGTTTGCGACATATAGTCTAATTTTGCGTATTTATCGAATGAATAATTAAATTGAAGTGTATTTGAAGTGTTTAAATTAGTATTAGAATTTAAAATTTTTAAAAAGTGAAAAATATAACTATGGGTGCATATTTGCAGGTTAAGTTGTTATTCTGAAAACTAAGAAAAAGGTGTTATTAAAGAATAAATATTATAAAATGTTGTCATATTAACGTACCTGAGGCCCTGTTTCTTGATAACAATATTAGTTATTTTAATTTCATCATTCTGTATTCTGGATGGTATAAGAATAAATTTTAATGTAATAGAAATCAAAACAGATGATTCCCGTGCAGAATGGCTCGTATAGTCTGAAGATAGGTGTAGTGAAATTTTGGTGTATGTTTGTTATCAAGTTGGCCCGTCTGAGCTTCGTTTTACATTTTTAAGTTGGTGAAATATATTTGAAAAGTGGTGCGAATGTTAGAGCAACCTGGTCATTAAGACACGTATAATTAGGATTATTTTTTATGTTGTTGATCTCAAGAGGCTCATATAGCGTAAGCTTCCAACCTTTTTGTAAGGGTTTAAGGAGTTTGGTTTTGGTAATCAAATCGCAAGTATGACATGTTCGAATAAATATTTGCCCAAGCTTGAGGTTGTAACATTTCTAAGGTGTTCTTTTGCTCCAGTTATGATTTTTCTACCTGTTTCACCAATATACAGTATGTCCCCGGATTGAGTTTACAAGAGAGATTTAAAAAAAAAAAAAATTTTAGCTAAAAATGTTATAGGAATTATAATTCCTGCTTGGTCTGAAACTACCAGTTCAGTTATTGAAACGTTGATTTATTTACACAGGGTGTTGGCAAAATTAAAATTTTTAAATCTTATTTTGACACTTATTTATTTGCTATTTGCCAAAGAATTTAAAATGACATTTAACAACATTATATAAACCAAACAATCTCCCAAATGCAGAAAATAATACTGAAAATTAAAAAAATCGTCTACGAGTGCCATTTGCATCGATAACTATATAGAATAAATACAAAACAGTTTTCAGGAGTATCACACCAGGCTTGAACTGTGTGAAGAAAATATAGGGGATTGTTTAAATAATGTTATTTTTCTTAAGTGTCAGAATAATATTTATTTTTTCTTTATTTAGCCAACGCCCTGTATTAATAAATCAATGTTTTAATAACTGAAATGGGAGTTTCAGACCAAGCAGAAATTTTAATTGCTATAACATTTTTACTTAAAAGTAAAAATAAAAAATAAATCCCACCTGTAAACTCAATCCGGGGACATACTGTAGATTGCGTTACAATCGTTACATTCTATGGAATATAAACCATTATTGTATTATCATTTTTATTTTTGTTTGATTTGTGAACTAGTTTATTTTCAATTGACGGATGGTTTTTCAAAGTAGGTGTTATATTTTGTTTTTTTAAATGTCTATGATGGGTTTTAGCTGGTAACCTTGGTAGGTTAATGAGCAGTATGTTTTTTCAATTATTGTTGTGTTATGAGGTATGATCTTATTGGGTGACATTAATTTCTTGATTATTTGTTGTTCTTTATTATGGAATAGTCTATTAAATGTGTTAAGAGGAAATTTGTGAGTTATCGCAAGTTAATAGATTATGTTTTGTTCTAAATTAAAGTCATGTGTTTCTAAAGGATAATTATAAAGACTATGTATGTGCTGATGGAAGAATGCAAGTTTATGTGAGTGGTGCTGAATTGAAGTGAATGGGATAATATTGTCGGTTTGTGTAGGTTTTCTAAATATTTGAAATTTGAAAGTACACTTCCGGACAAAATTAAGGGACTACCAAATAAACTTAGAATAACTTTTCCAATTTACAAGTTGTTGTGAATAGACTTTTCACATGTTATAAATTGACGTTTATTGAGCAATATTCAAATAGTGTGCCATGAAACAATTAACAATATCAGAACATTCTCTGCTAAGAAACGAAAAGTCAACAAAAAGCTCAAATTAATGACCCACCTTTTTAACTCATTTAATTAATAAAGCGTGCTTTATGTTTCAAAAATTAGTGAATTTGTTTGCATTAAGTTAATTAAATATGCAGAGAAGATCGTTTTATCGAACTTCAGGGTTTAAGAAAGCGGTTTGTAACATCTAGCATCTAGTGAATTAAAAAAATATCTTCGATTAGCCACTACAACAGAAATTTCAACCAAAAAAGTAAGAAGAAGACTGAAAGAATTCAATTTGATTGCTAGAAAACTAGCAACCGGTTCAATTCTTACAGCTACGCACAAAGAAATCAAAATCAAACTTTTGTCAACATCATCAAGATTGGGACTAGGGGCAGTGCAACTTCGTTTTGTTTTTGGATGAGTACAGATTCCTCCTAAATAAGAATGATCGCCGTGTTCTTGTCTTACGAAAACCATGTGAGCAATTTGCACCATGTACTATTCGAGAATTTGACAAATTTGGGTCGCTAAAAGCAAGAAGATATACAGACGAGGTTATTGTACCCCATGTTCAACAATTTGCCGAAAATTTCGGCAATAGATTTATTTTTATGCAAGACAATGCCAAACCTCAAATAGCTAACATTGTCACAACAGCGTTGAGAGATGCATATATCCAATGTTTGGAGTGGCCTTTCAAAAGCCCTTTATGAGCTCTCTAACAAGCTTGTTCAAGAATGGGAACAGATACCCCAAGAAAGAATACGAACCTTATTCTCAAGCATGCCGAGAAGATATTATAATCAATGGTAATACCCTCAAGGCCCATCTACTCAGAAATACGTTCTACAGCTTTGAGGAATACACAGCAAGTAACTTCTGCGAAATCGACTCATAATTCTGAATAATTACTGCTGTTGATTATTTTTATATATTGTGGTTGGGTCGCAGATCAGCATCGACGACGATGAGGAGACCTCTTTGTTATATTTTGCTCTATTTTTATCCTATATTTTTTCAATTTTTATTTTGTATTACTAATTGTAGTGTAACTTATGTAAACAATTGTACTTTGGACTCGATGTGTTCCGTATTGTATTGTATTTTTATTTTTATTATTGTACTATTATTATTATATTGTATATTATACTTGCCGACCTATGTGAAACTGTACCTAAGTTGTTAACATGAATAAATTATCTTATCTTATCTTATCTTATGGTATCCATGGTAAAACTACATCACATTGTATACTATTAACTGTTTTTTTTGTCGCGCATAGTACACAAAGAAAATAAAAAATGAAGCAAAAGAGAAGGTGCTATTAACAGATATTGAAGAATTTCTGAAAAATTTAAAATGCTCTAGCATTCGGGAATTTTATTCTATAGCCCGTAACAATCTCTATGTAAAATGTTGATGTCAGTAAATTTAATAATTTACTTGTGTTTTGAAAAACTATCGAATAAAAAGAAATGTTTCAAAAAATAGAATGTTTTTACAGACTTAATATTGATTGATTGATTGATTGATCTTGATTGATTTGGATTTTGAAGAGATGTGGTTCCAGCATTAACCTGTCATAATGCGCGCGAAACAATTGAATTGCTACAGTAATATCAAGAAATGGGGATAGGAATTGGCCAGCAAGATCGCACGATTTGATACCATGAGATTTCTCTCTTTGTGTTTTTGAAGTTGGGTATGTATGCCAATAAGCCACAAACAACTCCTGGGCTTAATGCCGAGATCAAACGTGTTATTGACATAATCGAATCACAATTATGCAACGATATCAACTTAAATTTTATCACAAGAGAAGAGTTTGTCGGCAGGGCCGTGGTGCGCATTTGTTTGACATTTTGTTCCATTCTTAATCGCAACATTTATACTTTGTTTTAATTTAATTACTGAATTTATACACTTCTCGGGTAGGTTTGTGCGATTTAAATTTTCATCAAACGCGAACTAAAAATCGCACAATTGCGTTTTTCGCACAAATGTGCATTTGGGAATTATTTCCTCTGACAACTGGAGACTAGTTTCGATCTTATTTGATCTCATCAGTCCAGTATAGCCAGATTTGTAATTCTCAAATTTTTAGTATAGGGGTAGTGTCGGATTCTTACCGACTAAAACCGGTAAAATTGTGCGATTTTTAGTTTGCGTTTAGTGAAAATTTAAATCTCACAAACCCACCCGAGAAGTGTATAAATTCAGTAATTAAATCAATTCACTTGAATTATTAATTTTAATTTACAAATTTATACTTTGAATGAAATATAATTACTCTTCAGGTATGTACAACAAATAATTTACGGGACTGCTCTTAAAGCAAGCATGCCTTAATTTTAGCTTGGTAACTCATAAAAAAACGTAAACTGCATCGTATTTCAATAACCTTCAGAAAGCTAGAATTTGTACGAAAATTGAAGAACGGTGGTGTACGAGGAGCTTGACAGACGAATTTCAGGTGGCGAAAGGTACAGTATGACAAAAGTGCCGTTTTTTGTCTAGCACTGTAACAGTGCGAATGTTAAAACAATGATAAACCACCTAATTTAATATGCGAAACAGAGAGCAGATGGAGGGCGATAAGCGCTATTTTTTACAACGCATAAATAGAACATTACTCACGCGTTTCACTATTCTGCACGTTTCCATTGCGCGCACAATACGAACGGCAGAATTGATTTCAGGAAGAGGGGGATTAAAAAGTTTGCACATGAGTCACGTTGCGCTCGGCGGCTCTTCTTCCCGGAATTTCCCGCGGGGTATTTTAATAGAGACAGAATTGGACTTTCCTGGAAGGAATATGGTTCTATGTGTGACACGATAATTTTAGATTAACGTGCCACTTATGGTGTACCCAGAAGCAGGCACCATAAATAATATTTGCATGAGTTTATATGCATGCAACAAGCTGGAGAGACTAGATAGGTTGATAGAATCGAAAAATTTTATGTCCGGGGGAATTGAAACAATGGTTTTTCGTTTGGTTTTCCTATATTTATCATTTGTGTTTCATTATTTATCAAAAATAATTACTACTTGAATTTCAAATTTATTACACCTTTTTTAATATAAGTTTACCATTTGTTTAGAGAATTTCGCGAATGGTCAATTGAGTTTCAATTTGAAGGGACAAGTAAGTATAGATTAACGTGGAAGAAGACGAAATGCTATTTTTTTTAAATCGGCTTTAATAGGGAACTTCTCAGATACTCTCAGATACCAGGTTGGTCATGGATATTTTTTATCTATTAAATCGAGCCTCATTACCGCTCAATGTCTCATGAAAAATCGTTAAAAACTCCATAAGAAATGAGTAGGTGCGTTCCCCCTTAAGAATGTTGTTGCAATTTTTTGGGGTAACCATAAGAGTGAGAGCTACATAGAGTTGGTTAGCGAGCTATTGTTGGCTTATCAAGCATAACGTATGGTCCTAAGGTTTTTGGAAAAATGTTAAATGATTCGTTTTTATACCCAATGCTATTTAATCAAGTTTCCATGGAAACTAAAACGTCACAAGTAATCAAATTTGATTTTGACAGTTTAGTTTTGCGAATCGATTGTAGCAAAATGTCTTTCAAATTAGATATCCCTAAAGGTATTTGCAATCTAGTTGGACGAATACCTAAGTGTGATATTATTGCAATCTACCGACAGCAAACTGTAGGGAAGTCAACCATTTTCAACACTCGAAGGAATTACCGAAGAGGGTATACCATGCATTAATTTACCCAAAAGCGGTAGACTAAGAATTTTGAGTGGAATAAGAGAAAGGAGATTGATGGAAGCAGCGAAAGGCACAGTTGGAGTTTCTCAGAGAAAATTAGCCCGGAGATTTGGTTTTTCGAAAACCACTGTGTTAAGAACAATTGATTGCACAAACTTTGTGTTTGGAAAGAGATGAAAGGCACTAAAACACACCGCAGACTAGTTAGAAAGAATTCTGCGTTGTTGTCGCGCATTAAGGCGCATACACTTTTATAATAAATTGATTCTAATGGATGATGAGAAATATTTTACCTTATCCCATTCAAAGATTAAAGGAAACGATGGGTTTTACATCGACAACTTAGAAAATACACCAAACAGGGTTAAATTTAAAGGTAAATCGAAATTTGAGGATAAAATTTTAGTGTCATGTGCCATTTCTGAAACAGGATGTATCTCACAGCCGTACGTTGGTCGTGTTCGGGGAGAAGCCTTAAACGCAGATCATTATATTCAAAGATGCCTGACTAAATTACTTATATTTTTAAACACACATCATGCCAACGATAATATAATGTTTTGGTCTGAGCTAGCTTCATACCATTATGCTGAAGTTACCAGACAGTGGTTAAATGAAAATAACATAACTTTGTACCTAAGTTGGACAATCATCCTAATGTCCATCAGGCTAGACCAATAGATTAATTATGGTCAATACTATCGAGGAAAGTGTACGATACAGGATGAGAAGCTACAAATGAAGATCAATTGCGGCGTCGCATCTTCCAGAAGATTAGAGAAATGAAGCTGTGTCCAAAGGAAGATGGGACAAGTCCGAAGAAATTGACGACTTATTGAGAATAATAGGACACTATCCATAATGTAATTAGTAATTATTTTTTTGTTATTAGTGTCGTTAATTATTGTAACATTTGCTTTTCAAATGAAATGAGTTTGGAAAAATTTATTAGCATTTAAATTTTTTATAAAAACTTTAGGACCATACGTTAGGATTGCAACATGTCAGTCAAGATTCATTTGTTAGACTCACACCTGGATTTTTTTCTTGAGAATTAAGGGGCTGTGAGCGATGAGCATGGACAAATTTTCCATCAGGACATTTCTAAAATGGAAAAAGTTACCAGGGCAAATGGAACCCAAATATGTTGGCAGATTACTGGTGGACAATGAACAGGGACCAACCAGGAGCTAAATTTGCTGGAAAATCTTAGATCGTAACTTGATAATAAAACTTTTTTAAATTTTGTGTTTAGGTCACGGTTTTTTTAAATATTTTAAATTACTTAAGAGAATAAACTTCTTGGCTGACAGATTTTTTTTAATGTTTGTTTTTACTGCCTATCTACCTATTAAAGTAAAAAATATCATAAAAATCCATGTGGCAGGACAAAGTTACAATTATGTTTACCAGTGTAATTAGTTCGTAATTACACAATTAAATTTTCCAAAACGTAGGCTATCTTGATATTTTCACTGTCCTAGTTTTCTATGAAGGCGATGGTACAGTGTGAGCAACAATGCTTGAGGTTTGATAGGTAGGCAACCAAATACGCATGTTGGTATAACTGAAAAAGAATAATCCCCTAGATTGTTTTTCCAGTGGCGTAGCAAAGAACAAACAAAACAACAACAAAATGAATTAAATATTTAATCATCATTACATATTTTAAAACGTTACAATAAAAGTTTGCAACAAATGTTGAAAATGGCGGCCTTCGTTTTCAAGGCATATGCTAATTCTACGTTTTTTATTTTCAAAAACATATTGGAGCTGCTCTGGAGTTATGTTTCTTATCTCTTCTTCAATTGCTTCTTGGAGTTGGTTCAGGTTGTGCATCCTATTTTTAAAAACATTATTTTTCAAATGTCCGAAAAGATAAAAATCACACGGCTTATCCTGACCTTATCAATCGGTCATCGTAAAATACCCTTAAATAATTAATTGTGTGGATGTAAATCTGTTTTGATGAACGTATGAGGATTTTCTGTAGCCCATGTACGATAATTTTGGCTGTTCACATATCCTGATAAGTGAAACCACGCCTCATCAGTGAAAAAGGTCCTGTCCAGCATATCGTTATCATTTAAATGCTGATTAAACCAATTGCAATAATCAATTCTTTTTTGAAAATCAAGTGGGTGTAGTTGTTGAACTACCGATACCTTATACGGGTGCAAATGGAGAATTTTCTTCGAGACTTTTCGGCAACTCCCATACGATACTCCTGTAAGCGGATTTAAACATTAAAATGTGTATGCCATAAAGACCGCATGAATGATAAAAAATAACTTTTTTGCACCCTAAAATTAAGAACCAACCTGTTTGTGCTGAAAGTTTTCTTATAGATTTTGTTGGACTTTGTTCAAGCCGTTGTTGGACATCGGCAACAATCTCTTCTGTTAAGGTAGACGGTCTTCCAGTTGACTTGCCTTTACAAATACAATTATTTCCTTCAAAGCGCTGAATAATACGGGTTTTATGCTGAATAAATATTTTGTAAGTAATGTTGACATTGGGGAAGGCTTCGTTAAATTGATTCATACACGATTGTAATGAATATGTCCATGTTCCGTCTTCATTTAGTGTTCCACTTCGATAATGAGCCTTCAGGATGAAGGCATCTTGTGGTGTAAAAACCATTGCAATAGGAAAGCGATTTCACTTAAACTCTGTAAATTTAGAATAAAACTTAACTTTTATAATTTTATAACCTTAAAACCTGCAAATCACTTACCAGAAATCAAAGATTTACTCAGAGTAGTCCTGATAAGAACTGATGTTTATGAAGCAGAAGACAAAATAACTATATGTAAAATACTAAATAATAATAGTAATAAATACTAATACGACGCGGGCGGCACTGGGCTGGGGCTGTCAAATCTTTTGACTTTACAGTAAATTTAATTAATAATAAACTTGGAGCGAAGAAATTCCCCAGTTTTTTGGGCGGGAAATTTAACTTGACTTCAGACATTGTTGCTCACTCTGTACATTAAAATGTGCAACATTAACTTGTACTTGTCATGTTTTCATTAACTGAGTATTTTTCATTCTGAAAAATCATTGGAAGAAAGAAAGGTTTGTTCTACTATATTTCTTGATGTAGCGCAAGCTTTTGACAAAGTGTCGCACGAGGGCCTTAAATACAAATTAAGAAAACTACTGCCCAGACCATATAGACAATTACTAGAATCATATATGTCAGATATAGTTTCTAGAATTAAGCAGAAAGATGCATACTCTGAACAAAAAGAAATAAAGGCAGGTGTGCCACAGGGCAGTGTGTTAGGGCCAGTCCTCTACCTATGATACACCAGCGATATTCCTGCATAAGACCATAATACAATAGCCACTTTTGCCGACGACACTGCTATATTAGCTGTAGGCAAAGATCACGAAGAAGCAGCACTAAATCTGCAAACCTCAATTAATAAAATTAACAACTGGACTAAGCAATGACGAATCAAATTTAATGAGACTAAATCAGTCCATGTCAATTTCACAAATAAAAGAAATCAACATATTCCTGTTAGTATAAATGATATCCAGGTACCCTACGCTGATACAGCAAAATATTTGGGTACTACATTGGACGCTAAGCTACGCTGGAGAGCATGTCAAAAAGAAAAAAGGAGAATTGGACATAAAATTTCGAAAAATGGACGGCTGCTTGGTCGGAATTCCACCCTGTCAACCTATAATAAAATACTTCTGTATAAACACATTCTTAAGCCAGAATGGACATATGGCATCCAGCTGTGGGGTTGTGCCAAAAAGAGCAATATAGAAATAATCCAGCGATACCAAAACAAAGTACTAAGGAGTATTGTCAATGCACCTTTGTATTTCCGGAACAGTGACCTCCACAGAGACTTGAAAATCGACACTGTTAATGAGACAATAAACAAATTTGCCAAGAGTCACGAACAGCGACTTTTTCAATACGTCAACGTCGAAGCCATCCAGCTCCTCGATACACGAACACGAATTTAACCAGAAGACTACAGGGAACCAAACCTTGATCAGATTGTAATAATTATAGTAAAATACCATTAAGCGTTTTGCATAATTAAAAAAAATAATTTAAATAAATAACTGAGTATTATTATTTACATGTATTATCAATTTCATAAATTTTAGACTTAGAATTTTAGAAGTTCCAAGGGGGCACCGCCCCCCATGGTAATTTAGGCAATGTCATCATTCTAAATGTACAGGGGTTAGCAATTAGAGGCCATATCGATAAAACTTCCAATTTCAAAGTTTTACTAAATCTCCGTTCTGAAGATGTTCCCGAAATGAATAGTTGATTGAATCGTACCAATTATAAATGGTGCTGTCATGACTTTTTAAATGAACTATTATCTATAATAGCTGGTAAAGTTATTTCCATGATAGTTCATGTTATAAAGGTAGCAACTTATTTTGCTATTCTAAGTGAGAAGACAACCGATATTTCATCAAAAGAACAACTGTCAATATGCTTGAGAATTGTAGATAGCAATTTAGAAATCTATGAATATTTCATTGGATATTATGAGACACCTTTCACGAATTCAGAAACGTTGTATTCAGTTATAAATGATGTATTGATAAGGTTAGAATTACCAATTGCAAACTGCAGAGGACAGTGTTATGATGGTGCAAGGAATGTAAGTGGAATTAAAAGTGGATTGCAAGCTAGAATTCGACAGTCCGTAAATAGAGCCTTTTTGTCCACTGCATGGCGCATACATTAAGTTTGGTAGTGCAAGATGGTATGCAAGAAATTTTAGAAATACGAAATTTGTTAAGCATTATGAAACACATCATACATTTTGTTAATAAATCGCCAAAACGAATCGAAATATTTAAGAGATTAAAATTAAATACAGAATGGGAGTCAAGTTCTCTGCGTCCATTTTGTCCGACTAGATGGTACATGTGGGTATCTTCACTAAAAAGCATTGTTGATAATTACCAAACATTAATCGACTTTCTACAAAATGTCTCTGATAGTGATAAAACTGAAGCTGGTGCAAAGGCCAATGGATATTTAAAAAATCTACTGCAACAAAATAGTTTTTTTTTTTTTTTAAATAGTTATCAAGATATTTGAAAAAATCGAAACTTTGAATACAGAACTGCAGAAACCGTCCCTGTACATTCAGCAAGCAAAATTGAAAATAGATGCTGTGAGAGTATTGTAAGAAAAATGAGAGACACTCCGGCAGAAGTGACAGCCAAATCATTAACATTAACGGAGATCAAGTTACCAAGACAACGAGTTTCACATAAGCCATTAAATGATGGTTCCTTAGGGCACTCATTTTTAAATGCGTTTGATTTTTATAAACACATTTTCTATGAAGTTGTTGATAAGGTCATTGTAAGCCTGGATGATCGCTTCAAAACTGCGTCTATACAACATTTGATAAACATAGAACAGTTTAGTTTGGAAAAAATTGATAATGAGATTTGCACATTTTATGGAGAAGATTTTAATGTAGAGCGATTAAAGCTTCACAGGGACATGCTTCTAGATTTGGCTTCGACTGAAGCAGTGAAATTAAATTAAATTACTGATGTCTGTACATTTCTAAAAAGTCGTCAACATATCATGGAAATGTTGCCGGGAATTTATAAATATGTTAAGATATTTTTAACTATACGTGCGACACATGTACGGCTGAAAGAACATTGTCTAGTCTTCGACAAGGGACGGAAGAGGTTAAATCACATTTCACTTTTAAATATTAACCGAGATCTATCGCACTCAATAAATTTTGAAGACATTGCCAACGAGTTTATTTCGCGGGCAACTGTGAGACAAGAAACATTTTCTCGGAAATTTTAAATTTTATTATATTTTATATTATATAATTTATATTTTATTCATAATATAGGTTCATTACTTGTTTTAAGAATTTTTATTTTTTCATTATTAGTTTTAAGAATTACCACTTTATTTGCCAAATAAATCAACTTATTTTTCTAAATGACCAAATAACTGACTGACCCCTCGAGATTCTGGAAAGTCGGCGCCTATGATCCTAACGGATTTTATATATAGTTACAATACAGCTTAAACCTAAAGCTTGTATTCTAAATTTCGATTTTCTCTATACAACAAGAACTGAACAATCATTAACATGTGATTAAAATATAATAAAATAAAGTAAGTAATAAAATTAAACAATTATGCTGCGAGTCATGTGATGACCAACGGAGCTTTCATTGTTGGGGTAATTTTCGTGGTCACGATTCTGTAATAGGTATTTCCAGCAACTCCCATTGAAGCCGTCACGTTGGTGGCTACGTGGGCGAGTTGTCGAAAGCACGTGGATGTGCACTATAATGGGGTTTATTTTTACACCCCCGGCGCTTTTACCAGAATGACGCATGAGGAAACCGCGGTGACATTGTCGGGGCCGCTCAGGGTCGCAATTACCACACAAGAGATATAGATAAGAGTTTAATTATGCATGCCCTTTCCCTTCCCGATCCACCGTCGATTGCTATTCCTGGGGGTATAAATATACGCGTCGTTCGCGTAAAAATAGCAACTCCACAAGGGTGGGGCGGCTGTAATTTACTACCGCCAACACTGTCGGCTGACGGTAAGGCGAAATACATGCGATCGTCACATGCAACAAGTACACAGCTTTGATGCTCTTCAGGGGCTAGAAAGTACTTAATATTTCATAATGTGAATAAAGAGAAGTTACATTTTCAGAACACGTAAAAGACATTTTATTAAATTGTAGGTTCTTAGTGTGCTGATAAATCTTTAGATCGTTAATTTAAAAAAAAAACGTTTTCATACGTAGCATAGATAAAGTGTGTACCGTTTACATCGTATAACTATTTACAAAATCCATCTGTCATATACACATATATTTTTTTGTATATAAAGGTATGTGGGTTTGTGTACAGGTGTTTTACTGGTGTCTATACGTAAATATTGAAAAATGCTGCAAGTGTTCATTTTTTGTCGTCCATTATAATTAATATTAACATTGTTGTTATGGCTTTTCAATTTGAACTTAATGCTCGCTTCAAGCTCGGCTTAATTGCCAACGCTTCGGGCGCGTTTCTGTGTCTTTAATGGTGAGCGGAGTGAAAAAAAAACAAACCATCAAATTAGCATTATCGGCGTGCGGCTTTTACTATTTTAATCCTAGAGAAAGTGGTTTCACTTTTATCCGCGGGTCGCGTAACGATGATCACTGAGCGGCTCCAAGCGCGAATTTAACGCTCTAGTAACACAGTAAAAAGCCATTGAAAACGAAACAGCTTCAAGGCTCGAATCGAATTGCTATAAAAAAATAACAAATGTTAATTATCGCTCGTTAATGCATCGCGTTTTAAAATTGTTGATGCCAAAAGACATACGCTAAATAAGTAATAACATAATTAACATACACTGGCTTTCTCAGATAAACACTGTGGTACAGAGAATATGGTGAATGAGAAACTTGCATGATAGTCAAAATTAAATTACATGATTCCAATACTTGGCTAGACGTAGCAGACCTTTACAAATATATTTTTTTGAGGCTTCATCTCAAAGGATGCAGTCAGGGCCGGCTTTCTCCAAGACGGGGCCCGGGTGCAAATAGCATTGAGGAGCCCCTACTCTGTGGCAACTTTACTAACAATTACTAACAATTTAAAAATAATTGACACAGAAAAGACAAAGACCTAAGAAACAATAATTTATTACCGAAGAATCGATAGTCAATAACGAAGTCAAAAAATACGATGCGAAGGTCGATTTGGTTGGTTCAATTTGAAACCTGCATTTCTGAAAAATGGATGCCGCGTTATTAACATATTTGTATGCCAAATTACTCAATTGTATGTAAAAAAAAAAAGTTTGTTTTGATATTCTTTACATTATGTCAATGTACAAGGGTCGAAGCACTGGCTAAGCTATCGAAAGGCGCAACGAAGTCAAAAAATACAAGCTCGATTTGGTTAGTTCAATTAGAAACCTGTATCTCTGAAAAATGTATGCCGCATTATTACCATATTTGTATGCCAAATTACTCAATTGTATATAAAAAGAAAAGTATGTTTTTATATCCTCTACAATCTGTCAATGTTAGTCGTTTTAATTTTTGTATAACGTCTATAGTGTTACAATTCAATCGTTTTACCATTACCATCTGCAAGTTTTATGGAGTCGCATTGTACCCATTTAAGCCAAATTGCATTACAAGTGTAGAATCTGGGTTGTATATATAACCTTTGGTTATGACACCGCGACATTTTTAATTAAAACCATTTCACAAAATGAAGAAAATTCATCGAATTTCAGGTGTTTGTTCTTTTTGCAGAGTTTTGGAGTATTTTTTATACAATTTCATAATGTTTAAAGAACATTGTATAACATTTTACGAAATATAGTTTTCATACTTTCCTATAAATTGGGAAATTTTTCACAAAATTTACAGCAATTTTAGACAATTTTACAGAGACAAAAAAAAGACAAGACAATTTTACAGCATTTCGTAATATGTCGATTGTAATTCATAAAATTTCCCAACTTTTATTAATGTGCCAAAAATTTGATTTAATTGTTTATTCACCAATTTTTTTTATTTTATACAATTTCGTAATAAGTATTTTATTTTAAAAATTTTACAAAATTGGATGTCTTTTAATAATACTTTTCAATTGTGTTATTTTTCACCAAACTTTCAGAACATTTCCTAAAATATATCATAGAATTACGAAATTTGTTGATTATTCCAACAATTTTATGAAATTGCGTTATATTTCACTTCATTTACAGAAGTTATAGAAAATTGTATACACTTTCAATTTGTTGTTTGGATCACATTTCAGGAAATTTCAGATAATTTCATACAACTTCATAACATTTCAAAAATATTTTATCTTATATAACATATATCAAATTCAATTTAAACAATTTAGTTATATTTCATCAATCCTTACATGGTTTTTGTAAAAATCGTTAAAAAAATTCAACAAGTTTCTGGAATTTTAAAGAAATGTGACCCCAATGTCGTAACGATTCCAAAACCAATATAACCCAACAACAAATTAAAATAGTTCAGGAGCATTGCACGAAACATGTAATATTTTATCAATATTTCACGAATAGTAGTAGTGGTAGTGACTGTATTTGTTAGGAATATTATCCCTAACTGGCTATCGACCAACGTGGGTCCTTCTGCCGTGCGATTTGTGTAAATGTGTGTATTGAGTTAGGGCTTGTTACTCTAGAAATTCGCCCCAGATCTCTAGAGCGCCGTTAATGAGCTCCCAACGGCGAATGGCACTAGTTTCTCAGTACAAATGTACTACCTGTACTGGGGCTCGCACCCAGGTCTTCGTGCATGCTAAGCAAGCATTCTAGCCTGTCAGCCAAACTAGCGGTTTTTCACGAATATATTTACTGAAATTTAGTTAATTCAATTTCTTTCTATTTAATTAATATTCCATGCTTAGTTTACTCATAATCATAAATTGTTAAATATTTCCCAAAATTTCAGTATTTTATTTTTAGAGATTTATACAATTTGCAATGAAACCATCACGAAGAAACATAAACTCTATATGTAATATTAAATTTGCTGTATTACATACATTGATACAATTTTCGAACTTCCCCCGCAAAAAGTCATTAAATACATCCATAAACTACCAACATCACCCAACATCCTAATGCAGCATGCAGTCGGCCACTTTTTTTTGGAGAGATTTATACAATTTGCAATGAAACCATCATAAAAAAACAAAAACTCTATACAGGTATGTAATATTAAATTAGCTTTATTAGGTACATTGATACAATTTTCCAACGTCCCTCGCAAAAAGTCATTAAATATATCCATAAACTAAAAATATTACCCAACTTATGTATGTACATATATAACAGTATGTACATTACTTTTGCATTTCCCCACTTTCGTTCTTCCCCCTTCTGTTACCTGCCTTATTCTTCCTCCTCCTCTTCTGATTATTCTTTCTTGTTCTCTTTTTCTTATTTAACCTCTTCTTCATCTTCTTATTCTACTTCTTGTTAATTTTTTTTTGTAATAGCAATCCAGGATGGCGTTCGACTGAATACACAATACGCTTCTGCCCCCACGTTCGACCATTGTGTCGAATGGTAGATTTATTATTGATAGGTCTGACCTGATGGTGGGCCCCCAAGCCACATGCAGACGTGTAAGTGGCATTTTTTACGTGTAAAAATACGTGCATTTTCCCATATTAACTCACCGATGTTTAACATAACCCCATCGTTATGACATTGCAGGCCCACCTCAAACGTTGAGTCCAGGGCAGCAAAATACACGGGCGCCAAATTTTTGGAAAAATAACAAAAGCACACGTCACAATAAAAAATAAATATACAAATGACTAAATAAATGACGAACGAAAAAAGGCATATACAAGAAGTGAAGAGGCAAGAAGCTACCTCCTTCAACATCAAAGATTAGAAACGACATTTTTGTCAATTTTATGCTGAGATATGTTACCTCAATTTAACGTATAAAGTAATTAGCTACAATAGTCTTAGATCAATCTATTAACCGTATCAGTATACAAACTATAAGAACAAAATTTTACATTTATGAAAATTGCGCACTAATGAAAGCGAAAGTAACTTAGTATAAAGATGAAGCGAACAGAAAAAAAAACGAAAAATCCAGTCAATGAAACCAGAGTAGGAGATGTAGAAATTATTGGTAGAGAAAATTTCAGAATCAATCAAGTGTACTAAAATTCTTTAACAGTTCAACGTCCAAGAATCACTTTGACATTGTGTGCAAAGCTTCACTAGGTACCCTTACAATATTTTACTTTTTCGGAAAATTTCACTTTAAATTCTATGAACAGTTTATCTACTATTTTAAATTGGTAAATTTTCGAAAATCAACTTAGTCAATTGAACAAGTATCATCATACTTGTTATTGGACGTTTTCGCTTTCTTGACGCTGTTTTATCTCGTTCATTTAACTGCACTTCGAACTAAAATTTATTTCTGTGCTATTTCTCATATTAAGGTTCATTAATTCTATAATTTAAGTAATAAAATTAAGGACGTACAATTATTAATGAAACTATAAAATGTATATATATAATTTATCAAAGTGTTGTTCATTTCCCCCCAGAGTTTCAAAGGTTACAATTAAAGTTATAATACTAAGAGAAGCTTTAGGTGAATCAAACTTTTCACTCCGAAGCAATTGATGAACTTCTGAAGCGAAGAATTTGTTCAAATATAAGAACAAACACAAATTTGTACATTTTTTAATGAACAACACGTCTAGCCAATTTGCGGTTGCATCAGATATTCTTTAAAATATTCTAAAATTACCGGATATGTTAATTTAACTGCTTTAATGGCATAAATGTGATTTAACATATTTCTTAAATTATTTTCTGTTCTGCTATCATCGGCCATATCAGCAAAATAATATGCATCAATAGTTTCTTTTACAAACATATTCAATAAGCAATTAGCGGTAGTGTCTACAATTCCATTTAGATACACATCATCTAGACACAATTCTTGGGTGGATTATAACTTCGAAAAATGTTTTTTTTTTCAAAACTTCAAAAACTTCTTCTAAACAGTTTTCACGATTTGTACTTTCGGTTTTTCATTATGGCCTCTAAACAAAACAAATTTTCTTTTTGTTTTGTAATAAAACAACTTCTACAGTGACCATACTTGATAGAGCTATTAAAAAGAGACCAATTTTGCATAGCGACTCTATGATACTCAAAATCTCGATGTACTTGATATTTTCTCAAGCCCTCTTCCAATTTTTAAAGCCGAATGAGATAAAAACTGGTTCTCTAGATTTTTTTTTTATAATAGCCTGTAGTACAGGAAGCAGAATGCTGATTTTTTCCGGACGCTGTATTCTAGCCAAAAATAGTCCCGAAACCATTTCTGTACTTTGGAAGCTTCTTTTGTTTTATACATCCTGCTGAATACGGATAATAATAATAAATGTTTAGGTAAATTAAAAATTTACCACCTCCTTGCTGGTTCAATTGTCAGTAACAATAGGGATTTTATGCCGAGTGGGGACGGACTCTCACCACTCGACTCGAGTGGGGAGGGACTCAAGTCTAGTCTCTGAAACAGTCTAGTTTCGCCCCTGGTGTGTATACATTTTATTTTTATTTTTGAAAGGAATGGAACAAAACATGTCCAAAAACAATAGATACTTAAATATTTGCGCAGTACTACATGATAACATACTACCGTTATGTTGACATCACATTGAGATTTTTTCGACGATGTCTGCGTCCAACTGTTCAGCAGAAAGGTCGTTTTGCGTGTTGAAATGAATAAAAAAATTATACAAGCTCTAGTCTACAATGACCGAAGAACGCCTGAAGGATGTGGCAATTCTGACCATCGAATCGGAGCTTACCAAAAGATTAAACTTTGATGATATTATAGATTCATTTTCAATCTCTATTTCATGATAGAAGTTGTTTTAAATATTTCACATTAATTTGGCTTACTATAAGAACAATTAAAATTTATTTGAGAACTTATTTTTATTATAACTACAATTACAAGCTACTATCGGTTTCAGAAGTTTTGACCCCTAGGTTTCACATGAAATTGAAACAAAAGTACGGAGTCAAAAAAAAAAAAAACAGAAGATATATGGTACCTATATTCATTAATTGTCACATGTTTGTTCATTTCACACATATTGTCACTGAGCTGTAACTTAACCTAATGTAACTTTTTGCCGTTACAATAGTATACAGGGTGATTCAAGTTTTATTACCATGGGTTTTTTAGGCATTTGGAGTTGCCCAAAATATATCAAAATTTGGATTTATATAGGTCTGATACTAATCTACGGAAAGGTAGTTTGACTTTTTCGATATAATTATATAGACGGTTATAAAATTTAAAAAAAACTCTTTTCGGGCACAATTCTCCATCGTTATTTTTGCCCTAAACTGTTTTATTTTATTCATAGAACCCATTTATGAAATAAAAAATTATCGAAAATGATTAGATTTCAAATTAAAGCATTTTTTACATTACTGACCAACTTTCCTCGGTATGATTTATGATTTTGTAAGTCAAGAGCCCTACAAAGCATTGACCGCGCCGGTGCGGTTGGAATGTTTTATGACTTTTTATGATTCCGCCAGTCGCCCGTGAACCGCCCTATCATAAAACCCATAAAATCCATTATAGGGACTATTACTGGTAGCACCCGTCATATTTTACTATTCAGTAATAAATCTTACTGTTGCAATATCAAAATTCATTTAATTCAATAATTGGTGCAATTTTTTTGAGTTGGATTACACTGGAATGTTTGGAATAGCATTAAAGTATGTTCTGACAAAAACTATATAAATAAAATTACGAATTCTTTGTGAAATACTATACTTATAAACTACCGGATGGTTAAAATTAATTTTTTTTATCGTCAGATTGGGCTTCATCAATATCTAAACATGTGTACTTATTTTGGATTTTTTATTTCAATTAGAAGTCGCCATTTCTGGCCTGGTAATAAAACTTGAATCACCCGGTACAACCAAATTAAAAAACACAATAAAAGAAATGCAGTAACCCTCAAATGATGTGAAAGTTAGGCATAAATTCTATTCAACTTATTTATTAATAATATTTTTGTAATGTCGTGCTAAGTTCGTTAATATCAATCAAATCGCCCCACTTTTTCGAACATAATGAAGAAGAATAACTCAGAAAACAATTAAATAATGTATTTTGAACAATACACGTTAGATATTGATGCCATTTAAACAATTACTGTCGGCGCGTAGTAAATAAAGACGAGGGATCAGTATCGCCGTACTCATATTGCGCCAGAGCGGCATTTAAATGGACACTTGTATTTGATCCGTGATAGAAAATAAACCACTGTATATATTTCTGGGTGTAACGCTGTTCAATTCAAATCGAATTATTATCGGTACCGTTCATACCACTTGTTATATTATTACCAATAATTTTTCATATCATTTAACGTCAAACTTGAACTTTGAGCGTTTATTTGAATCTTTGTTTAGTGTCACCTTCATATGCCAACAGTAGTTTGGACTTTAGGTTCCTTTGTTATAGAAATTACGAGAATATTTTAATATGCTATGATATACCATCTTATTTTTAAATGATATAGAGGCGATGGAGCCTCCCTCTATTTAAGGCAATAATTTCAAATGGCCCATAGAACTTATTCTTCAAACGTAACTTAAATCTACACCCATGTAATCATGCCTACTTTAAAAGATTGGACAGGCTTTTCTGGCAGTAACAGTTCTGCCGTTGCATTCCACATACCTAAATAAATGTTGGTTATGAAGAATGGTAATGAAAATTCGGCCAAATTCGTGCCTTTTATATGTTAGGCCATGTACTTATCAAACCATCCTCGTGTTTGATAGATTTCCAAGATGTCTTAGTCTATCGGAAATAATAATATATATTGTTTATTGAAATCCCAACATTGCCTACGAGTTTTAGGAGTTTCAGGAGTTAATAAAAAATAAATGGATGGTAGACTTATAAATATGTATTGTTCAGAATTAAACTCTAACAAACTAAAATTAACAATTCTGTTGGAATTCTGTCCACCTACATCCCATCATCAATTTCTTTCTCGTACTCGTTTTTCGTGTCCGAAACGCTCGTGTCGGGCGCATCAATTAGAAACCTCGGTAAAAAAGAGGCGCCCAGCAGAGTTGGCCTCCCATCAATAACGCTTCTTGTGCGCGAAAGAAGCCCGCAGTCACGTCGCATTCGAGGTTAAGCATTTTCACCTCTCGGTGCGTGCTTCTCCAGTTCCGAAACGGGGTCGTCCTGGGCCCGCACTTTCCCCGCTCGGGACCGAGCTGAACTTTTTTCGCGATCGACGAGGAAATGAAAAGTAAAAGCGCACGGAGGTCGAAGGTAACGGAAGGTTGCCCACAAGGTGACTCCACTTTCCAACCAGGAAACCGTCGCCGCGCTGTTGAAAAAATCGATCTTGACATTTTCCAAATGCCACCAAAGGCTGCACACTGCACACGTTCTCATCTTCACACTCAGCAATTTAGATCCGTTAGGAATTTCTTTATCATTGAGGAATATTATTAACGGGACAAGAAGATGACTAATATCAATGCAGACGAGATTGCTCAGCAAATTCTGACGTGATGACAGAAACTGCATATACGTTTTTCATTTTTTTTTTTTAAATGTACATTGCTTTTACGATGTGGTGGTGCATGGTCACCATTACGGAGTGCGGTAGAGAGGATCACATCCATTCGGCATTTGGCGTCAACTTTGTGGTTTCAAAGGAGAAAATGATGCAACAAATAACCACATTAAGTAGATATCTTGATGGAAACGATATAGTTTCTTCATTCTTCTCTTTAACAGGTGGCGTTTATTCCTTTATTCTTCCCAATACCAGTATATTTATAAATACGTCGCACATCGCATCCGTACGCATTACGCGTATTTTTACGTTAACACCTCATTTCTGAACACTGAAGGTTTCTGGTTTTTAATATGGTTGCATCCGGAAAATTTCCCAAATGCAATTGGCCGCAATCAATTACTGGACAATAAAATTTGTCGAATGTAATTTTTCTCGAAAAGGTTAGGTTAGGGTAGATTAAAACGGTAGTGAAACGGCCCTACAGTTGGTGATAAATCGATGGAAAACTGTCTTGGACAATCGTTTAAAGAAGACAGTAATAATTGGTAAATATATATATATATATATATATATATATATATATATATTAATTACTAAGACAAAATTTGCCAACTTAGTGATTTATTTCGAATATGTCACTCATATATTGTAACATACAAACACGAACTGAATTAATAACTCGAAATAAAATCGAATACACAGTGAATATAACTTATACATACAACAGTGACAGTGTAACAATGCGGTTTCTAGAGTTACACATGTTTTAGTAAATGATGATACTGAAAGTACAACACGTGTATTAATGATTATCGAAATACAAATATGTATTTGATAAGATTATTTCATGAAATAAACATTTAAATCGTGAATAAACATGAATATTGATATTAAATGTACAGTTCGTACAATTGTTAATTTGAACAATATCCAAATCTAATTTGGAGTTTTTGTAGGTATTACTAGAAGTTTCCGTCATGGATATATTCACATCATCATTTCTTAAATAGGATATTATTTCAGCATGATGCTCCTTGTTCAGTTGTAAATATGGTTTTATGGACGTTGAACTATTAAGGCCAGTTATTTTAATTATTTGCTGTTCCCCAATTCCAGAACTTGGCAGCTGACATACTGCCGTAGATCTTTTGGAATGGTTTGAAATTTTGACGTGATTCGTATCTAAACCAATCTTTTGTGCGGAATATTAAGTCCATTTGCTAATTTGATCAATGCCAACTGGCATGTTTTTAAACCAAGTACTATTTGGTTCCATATTCCAACAGTTGTTTGTGGTTAAAAATAGTCGATCGGTTTCAATGTTGTCTCCCCTTTTCGATATTAGTTTTTTTAATAATCAAACTGGGCAATTTTCTGGATTTTCTTTGTTTCGTGCAAGTCATTTACTTTCTGTTGTATTTTTGGAACCTTCCTGTGCACTTTTTGTAAATATAGGATTTTATTCGAGTTTAATGGACGGTACTCCATTATTATTAATATCGTCTTTTAAGTTCTGAATTAAATAATGGCAAGCTTAGCTCCCTCTCCAAGCTAATTCTACAGCATAATATGGTATGGAGTTTCCTCTGCAGTCCATTTGGAGTATTTTCTTTCCAACTTTGAACAATATTCCTTAATTCTTCAGATGTTAAAGGTGCACTAGATATGTTTCGTTTTTTCGGAAAGACTTGTAATTATCTTCTCTTCGCATTTTTCGCATTTATAGCAGCTTGGAATGTTAAATCTTTAAATGGAGCAAATCGTCGGTTGTATTCGTTATAATATTTTTCTTGGAGCAATTTGGCCGTAATATTCCAAATCGTTTTAACAACCATCTCCTTACATTCACTTCCATCAGTTTTCCGCATAATGTATGCCCATTCGGTAAGTGTCGGTAAGTTTTTCATCCGGCGTGTTTTCTTCGAGGCAGTGATTTTTCTCTTTGCAAAATTCTGATAATTGCTTCCACACGTACTTTTTCGAGCGCACAGTATTTTGGGGCGTTTGTTCTTTCAATTTATTTTTTTATTCCGTCCAAATTAAACTCTGCAAAACGGTTATTTGGATTCATTTTTGCTGATCGTAAACTTTGACGTTTCTACACTATTCGCGAAACTTGGTGTTTCGTAGTCATGAAAACAATATCACAGCTACCTTATACTTCTATAATGAATAAAATTACCAATGACAAACCGAAATACAAAAACAAAAACATGGGCGTTTGACGAATCAAGAGCCGAAATACAAAATTGAAAATATAGTGTTTTCAATTATGAATACTGAAATCTGAAATCTGATATGAAATCAAATATGAATCTGAACCACACAAAATCACATCAAAAATGTGTATTTTACATTGAATGAAATAATCACGGAAATGCCACGAAAGCAAACGAACAAATTTCGCTGGGCGCTGTCACCACACAATGATCGTAATGGCGACGACCACATACGAAAGAATAATTATATGTCACGACGATATCCGAACCGATCGTCTTATTTATCGGTTGCGGGAACTTGCAATAGGCACGATTCATCCACTCACAAACAATTTCTAGTCGGCCGCTTATATAAATCATGTCAGAACCGAAATGTCAGTGTGTCCCTAGTACATACAAGTACGTACATAATTGCGGTTTCCTTTTTGAAAAATGAATTGATCTCAATAAATATAGGTATTTAAACTGTATATTTAGCTTCTTGTTTATTCTGCTTTACTAAATAATTTAATCAATTCATTATATTCCCTTCCTAAATATAATTCGTGGTGTTCTCAAAAAACAATAATGATTTTAAATATACTACTCATTTTAACCCCAAGGTTTGGAAAATTTTCGTCGTTGAGGTTAAAATTCGTAGTATTTATAAAATCATTATCGATAATGAGAACACCACTTATTATAATATTACCACTAGAAATTCTACGTTACCATGACATTGTTAGAGCAGAAACCTCAAGATAACCCACTTAGACGTCATCAATGAATTTGGAGATATCACACAACGAGAAATTGACGAAAATCGTTAGAAGTGTACAGAAAAACACGGAAAAGAGCAAGAACAGTGTCTGGAGACAGTTCATGTCATTTTGCGCCGAAAAAGTTACACTTTAAATCGAAAAACGCCAGTATCCGAACTTGAATTTATTAAAAAAAAAATCGAGGAATATTATCCCTAAGTACCACTTCTAATTCGAATTATTAACAACAAGTTTTCATAAAAATTATCGGTAATTTTTAAGCACTCGTGGCATTACCCCCGAAAATATTGTTCGAATCTTTTTGAGCTGTATAAAATTATGTTTCTGATTGAAATTTGAAGTGCATTCATCATATTTGTTACGCTTTTTTCCTGTAAAGTGAAGAAATTGATTATGAGCAGGATGAAATTCCTGTAGCTGTAGGTAATAGAATAACATTGTAATTACTGTCAATAAAATCATGATGGCATTGATTCGGTACTGTAGATTATTTGAATGGAGCAAGCGCTGAATTATTAGTAATTACAGCAAAATAATTTGTTTTGCATATTTTGAAGAATAGTAAAAATAAATGTTTATTAAAAATTATTTATTAAAAAATGTCAGCAAATGTTAAGAAAATTTATTTATTTTATTTTATTTAATCATTTCCCTTTCTACCATTGTTAGTGTAGGGTTTTACAGTTGATTGTTTCTTCATGTAGGTTTCTCTCCAATTTCTTCTATCTTGTGTGAGTTATTTGATTCTTTCCCATGTTAATCCTCTTTTCTCTGCCTGCTCTCTGATTCTGTCGTTCCAGGTTTTTCTTGGTCTTCCCTTATATGATTTCCCCGTAGGTCTTGTCTCATACACTCTTTTTGTCTGTCTGTTTTCGTTCATTCAGCAAACATGCCCGAACCATCTCATTTGACCTTCTGTGATTGTATAATTTATGTTTGTTATTTGTAAGTTTTGTCTATGTATGTCATTTTGTATTTTGTCTTTTTTGGTTTTATTTTCAATTTTTCTTAGAAAGCGCATGTCTACCGCATTGATTCTAGATTTGTCTGTTTCGTTTAATGTCCAGAGTTCGCTGCTGTAGGTTAACGTTGGTCTCACTACCCTTTTCACTATTTCGGTCTTTGTTTCTTTAGGTATTTCTTTGTTTTCTAGGAAAGAAGTTTTTAGTGAATTAAATATTCTTCCAGTTTTGCCTATTCTATCGTTTATTTCTTTTTCTATTCTCCCGTTGCTTTCTATTACTGATCCTAAATATTTGAAGCTTTCCACTTGTTCTATTTGTTTACCTTGTATCATTATTCTGTGGTTTGAGCTCTCCTTTACTATGACGATAGTTTTGGTTTTACCTGTGTTTATTTTCATGTTAATCTTTGTCAACCCACTTTCCAGTACTTCCATGTTGAATTACAGGTTTTCTTCTGTCTCCGCTATTACGGCCATATCGTCCGCATGGAGCATTTCACATATCTGGGTCTCTTCCATTTTCCAGTATCCTACCCTTATGTTCTTCATCTTTTTCTTTACTTCTTTTATGGCACCGTCGATCACTAGTGTGAATAAGAGTGGGCTTCATATACATCCTTGCATTACTCTTATATTTGTTTTGAATTCTGCTGATTCTTCGTTATTCGTTCTTACTCTGTTTTTGTTATTTTTGTACATTGTTTTTATCAGCTGTATTGTTTTTGTGTCAATTCCTCTCTTATTCAGTTCCTTCCATATATCTTCTCTTTTTACCCTATCGAAGGCCTTTTCTAGGTCTATGAAGCATATGTGGATAAATCTTTTCTTATTTATCATTTATCATTGTTTCGCTTAGTTGTCTTATTGGGAATATAAGATCGTGCGTGCAGTTCTGAATCCGCGTTGGGTGTCTTCTATCGTTTCTTCTAGTTGTTCTCTTACTCGCTATTCTATTATTCTCGTCATTATTTTCCCCGCCATGCTTGTTAGCGTTATACCCCTGTAGTTCTCGTATTTTCTCTTGTCTCCCTTTTTATATATTGGTAATATTACTGCGGTGCTCCAATCTTTAGGTATATCTCCGCTCTTTAGTACTTCATTTATCAGTTCTGTTAATTGTTCTGTTCCTTGCTTTACCATATACTTTAACATTTCCGGGATGATGTCTTTTCCAGGCGCTTTTCCTCCTTTTAATTTCTTTACTGCTTCTTCTACTTCTGTTATTGTTATGTTTTCTTTTTCATGTTAAGAATAAAGAAGGTAAATTCCATAAACTGACAGTTTAGCCCAAAGCTAAAAAGCCCAAAGCTGAAGACTGGCGCGCGGCGGTCGGAAAAGCAAAATTTCTACAAACGCACAAAGCCACGAAAAGTTCTTTTCGCAGAGAAGAACTCTGCCAAATGAACAATATTCAGGACGGGAGAGCTCAGTGATTATAAACATTCCAAATACCAAACCTAAATTTCACAAACTTTCTCTATCTTTATAGATACATTGAGGTTTATACAAAATACCTATTTGTGCGTCCAGCGAATATGAGGAATGAACATTTATTCATTACTTATACAGGGTGTTGCTGATTGCAGGAACAAAAGCTTGTAAAACACAACAACATAGCAAACAACTTTTGTTAATAAATGTGTGGTCAAAAGTGTTTTCGTTAGAAAATAGAGCTCTTAAAGATTTTTTTAAAAATTTGTTTCCTTAACGACTGAAATTATTACAAGATAAATAAGAAAAAAAAATACTTTTGACCACACATTTATTAACAAAAGCTAAAAGTTTGTGCCTCTAATTCATGAACACCCTGTATAGGCAATAAATAGTATATATAGTTATTTATTAGGTATTTTATGCCCGGTTGCATCAGCATTGTTTTAACTCAGGTTATGTAACTCTGAGTTATATTTATGTTAGAGTGATGTTTCGAACCAGTAGCATCAAAATTTTATGATATGGAGTAACGTGTTGCAACAAAACCTGTCGGGTTAAATAAAACGGGTCATTTGTGAATGAATGAAGTTCGTATAACTCGCATTTTATGTTTTATTTCAGATCTGGTGTAAGTCATTTTTGAAGTTAACCCCGAGTTAAATTTATAACCCCCAGTTAATATTTAACTCGCATTGATGCAACCGGGCATCAATGAACCAGTTGCTATAAATGTTTTTATAAAAATGCTCGCCGAAATCGCTAAGTTGGGGAAATTTTAGTCTTTATTATTTTTTAAGATCAGCATGCTAGTTGGCAGATTAGGGTGTTGGTCTCGCTACGATTACTCGATATTGAGAATGAAAAACCTCTATGGTATCTTTGAAGATCATTTACAAAATAAGAACAAAATGCTAGCCAGATTCTACCCACTCAACATTTGAAATGTTTAAGGTTGTTATATTATTATTTGGTAGGTACTTACTGGTAAACATTTTTTTTATTATTTATTTTATCTCGGTTTTTTACAAAACCATCATCAGAGGCACGATATGTATTCTAATATTTATATATCCTGATCTTATTTTTATTATAAATATTTCTTATTAATTTGAATTTTGATATTTGAAACTTGACTTTCAACCAACTGAAAATCATTTAAAAAATCTTTATAATGCAAATAATATAAATAGTCAGATGAGTCGCGCGTTCTGTGAGTTATGTACAATGCATACCACCATTTTTAAGATCATGTGAGGTTTCAATAAATAATCATAATACGAGTAACGTTACTTTCACTTGTTTCATTTTGCATGACATTTTTTCGGTTTCCATTAGGTACCTTTACTTATATAAAAATGAACATCACGTATTAGTACAAATTCGGTAGAGTCCCAATCGTCGCGTCACAATCGCTGCGCTTATTGCGTGAGACATGAGCCCGGGTAGCTCAGTCGGTAGAGCATTGGACTTTTAATCCAAGGGTCCAGGGTTCAAGTCCCTGCTCGGGCGCACGTTTTTATACATGACTATATCCTTGAATGTATCAATCATTTACAAGAAGCCCAATGTATAAATAATCTACATTAGTTAGGGTACGGATACAGCAAATAGGTGTTTCATTTATACAATAGTTTCATGTAACACTGAACAGACCGTTTATATCAAATATCTAATCAATATGAATGTTCTATAGTATTTTATATGAAAATTAATAAACAATATTAAACCTGCAAAAAATTGTAAATATTTTTAGATCTTCACCGATAAGAAACTCAATTTTACCAGAACATACGGAAGTAAAGTATGGGAAAGAATTTAATTTTATTTTAGGTGTAGAAATAATAAATGAAATACAAATACGTTCATTCTTCTCTTTGTTAATTATAATTTACTGTTTTTTTTATATTTTTGAATTAAATAAATATTTTGGAAACATTTTTATTTTACCTTTTTTTAATTTTTTTATACAATTTTCCTTTCTAATTTAACTTCTTCAAATTTTACGAAATTCCGGAGAATACAAATTTTAAAATTCTCATTTATTTTAAATAAAATAATTTATTACTTGTTTTCGAGAAGTATACGTTTTGTAAAAATCCAAAATTAGGACGGTCATGTACTTTATTGCTAATCTATTTCTGCTAATCTATTCAGTTACTACTAACATCAGTGAGGAGCATAAATCATAGCGCAATAATAATTGTGAATTATGTTAATGGTTTATTTCACGTTGCTGTCATTGAATGGTCATTGCCCGATGTGTAAAGAAACGAGGAGAAATTTAAACATTGGCGCGCAGTATTGTTTTTATCAGTATTTGGAAACCATATTAGGCCTACGGAACATTAACTTCCTAATAACAAACAAACGCCGACTCATTCCCATCGAGTGTGCAACGTTTCGTTTTCATTTCTCCCCCGGCTCTCAAAAGTTTCTCTCCGCGCTCGCCAGCCACGTAACAATCGCGTTTTTTCCTTAGACCCACTTTTTTCCTCCTGTCCGAAACGAAAACGCGAGAGGCAATTTCACTTTTCATCTTCGCGCCGGTTTCTAACGTTCACTTTTACCTGGCGCTCCGCTTCGGAGAAAGTGCCATTAATTACGTCCTCGTTACCTGATGGGCGCACGAGTGGGACAAAAGTCCAAGAGTCCCTCAGGAATCCCAGAATTGGTTCATGACCAGATCGTTGTAAGTGGGACAAGGGCAGGGCCGGACTCGATCTCGTACGAAATCGGGTCGCGGGTATCGCTTATGCATTATTCCCCCCTTTATTCTTCTTGCAGAGTGCCGACGGTCTAATTATCTACACGCCCGGCCATTGTGATTTTAATAAGGTCGAACCGGCGATAACTGGGGCCCCAGGAAGTCTTTTGTGATCGTTCGTGCTTGGTAGTTATATAGGCCATATATGCGATTTTCACCGTTATCACTTTAAATATAAAAGGTACAGCAACATCATATTTAAAAAAAAAATCGTAACAACGGTTTTCTTTCATTAACGAAGTGCACTTTACAGGATTCCTTAATGACATCAACTGCTATTATAACACATCTTTAAGGGAAACAAATCGTTTAATAAAATTATATGTCGAAAAGAATAAAGTAATAAAGGACGAAAGGAAAATGAAAATATGGAAGTAAATAGTAAAAATATATGATCAAAGATTGTAGGTCACATTGTAGGTTAAGAAGAGAAGCACCAATAAAACAATATTAGAAAAGAAAAAGTTATTCAATTTATATACAAAATTATAGAAAGACATATGAAATAGTAGTTATGAGGATTTTAAACAAAAATCTCTCAATATAACTAGATAAACTAAAGTTCAGACTAACCCACAGATTAGAACTGAAAACTAAGAAAGAAGAAGAATTGATAAAAGTTATGTAACTTCGGATGTTCAATGATGCTGCATTAAAAAATTACAGCAATTAAAAATAAATGAAAAGAAAATTGAAAAGTGTTTTATTTTCTCTTTCTAAAATAAGTGTTTAGTAGAACAATATGTTTTTTCTTCAAACGTCACAAACGTGACACTTTGTGTCCTTGGATACGCAAATTTAAAGAGTCACTTTTTCTCCTAGGAGAAAAAGTGTTTACTTTGTCTGCCGGCGGAGAAAAAGTAAAAAAATAGTCATAACTATAGTTTTATTTGTGATTTTCTTTATTACAAAAATGTATACTAAATGTACAGTTAGTCATATTGGCGCTCCGAAAATTAAACCCACTACTGCCAGCAACACCTGCTCAAATTTAGTGTTATTGACAGGATGTTCAGGCACGAAAACGCATTAAAATAGGCAGGCAAAAAGGCACTAAAAATGTGAAAAAAAGCATTAAAAAGTACGAAATAGGCATTTAAAATATTTATTAAGAGTGAATAATGTGTAACAGGCATAATAATAAAATTGATTTTACAATATTTCTTACAAAATAATTTGTTAAATATTTTAATTGCAGCTGATTACAAGGTATTTTTTAGGTTTCCTACAGTAAGATTGTGTCTTCTGTCCGATAAAACGTATTTCAATTGCGAAAATGATTTTTCCACGTCCACCGATGTAACCGGCGCATATTTAAAACTTGCAGTTTCAATTGCATCATAATTTATTTGTTCTTTCGTGTTTCCCGAAAGGGTACCGGCAATTTTCTTTAAAACGTCAAAATCCTTATTCGCATTGAATACAGTTTCACATTTGTTTATTATCAGGCGACCTGTGTTACCAGAAACATCACAAATTTGTGTAATTGTAGTATTAATAATATTAACAGCATTGCATAAAGTTAGGTCTCTGCTTTCTAGAGATGTAATTTTTTCAGGAAGAAAATAATAATTTGCAAAAATAAAAGATAATTCGTTTTCTATTGTTTTGTTTTCAAAAGCATTTGAACCTTTTTGATGGAAGCCGCGGAATCTTCATCTAAATATGAAATGATCTCTTTAATTTTTGCAAAATGTGTAGCGTTCAAAAGCATTTGAACCTTTTTGATGGAAGCCGCGGAATCTTCATCTAAATATGAAATGATCTCTTTAATTTTTGCAAAATGTGTAGCGTAGTAGCAGGCAGCAGTTATCCAGGTGCCCCAACGAGTTAATACTGATTGAGGTGGTAATGCCAAATCGGGCGCAATTTCTTTAAACAATCTTACACGTGATGGGGCTTTTAAAAATATTTATTTTACAGATGATATTAATAAATCTACGTTTGAAAACATTTCGCGGATTTCGTCAGCTACTCCACGAAGCCCATGAACAACACATGTTAAATGTATCATTCGAGGAAATAAAACTTTTAGCGTATTCCCTGTCTTTTTCATGCAAGGCGCAGCGTCACTGACGGACATCAGAACGTTGTCATGTTGAATATTGCCCAGCCAAAGAAACGAGGGAGAATTTGTGGAAAACTGTCCAATTGTGGTGCTGTTAGTTTTCTCCAAGCAATCAGAATCCAGCAGGTAGATCTTGAAGATCCAATAATGACATTAGCAATATGCCTGCAACAGTCCAGTTTACAGTTACATTAATATAAAAAAGCAAAGCTTTTGTTTAATTACCTTCCCATTGCATCGGTGGTCTCGTCTATGGATATCCATATCTTTCCATATCTTTTTATCTCTCATATATTCTCGAATTTCCGTCATTTTCCTTTGATAAGCTCGATCCGGGTAATGTCTTCTCAATGTTGATTCACTCGGTACTTTTTCTTTGGGGTATTTTTCAAAAAAATTACGCATATCTAAATTTTCCAATTTTTATAGTGGAATTCCAGCACTTGGAATGCGTTGCAAAGGTCCAATGAAAATTCCGATTCACGTTTCGATAGAAATGTTTTAAGCATGGAAGTTTTAGGGGCACCCATTTTATTTTGCACTGTTTATTTATGGTTAGTCCCACTGATGTGTTGGTCGATGAATTTTTTGTTTCAAAGTTCACCGACTTTTCACAAACTTTGCAAAATAACACCGACCCATCACTTGAAAATATGTCACTTCCAAATTCCTTTACAAATTTGCTCAATTTGTCGTTAACAGAAGCGCGTACTTTTGGCATTTTGCCATCGCGCTATAATACAGTGAGTGTTTAAATATTGCAAGGGTTTTTATTGCCTATTTAAAATACAATTAGCAACAATAGTTTCCAGGTAGTTATAGCTTCAATAACTTATGTGAAAATTTTTGAAACTGGGAGTAGGTAAGTTATATTTCTTGAAAACAGGCAAATAAGACAAAATAGGCGCTTATTAGTAAAAAACGCATTTATGCATAAATATTGTTGAAACAGGCATTTTTATGCATTTTAGGCATTTTGCCTGAACATCCTGTCTCTAGTTATTAATATTGGACCCATTTGCTGTTTCACGATGAGTCTCAAGTTCATTCACAGTTTCAATGAAGTTGTTAGACTCCAGAATTTTTATTGCAATATCTTTCTTATTTGTTAAAGATTCCTCGATGTACCCTTCTGCCACATTACTAGATTTCCATCCACCATGGCGTTTCAAACAGGTAATGTCAGCGCCTCCGTCTACTAGCAATGTCGCCGAAGGCCTACGACGAAATGACCAGTGTATTCCTTCCAATTTGGTAACTTTAAATAAGATGCTACCTCTTTGGATGCTTCTCCAATTTTATGAATTCCCATTACTATTCGATGGCAGACTCTATTATGGTATCTTAGGAAAAATCTCTGCTCTTCCATAACAGCCGGCCTAAATGAAGCATATTTTCTGTATGTATTTATGTATACATCGCCAATGACTGTAAATGAGCGTTTCTTGGGAGTTTTATTATCAGGGATTATTATTAGCAGAGTCGATCCTAAGTCTTCAATATCGCGAACTTTCATTTTTACCAGCTCATCACACCGACAGGCACCAGGTATCCTAAATATCAAAATAACCTAAAAAAACAGGCATGATTTCAAACTTTTAGGCATAAAGTAATTTTACCCCAAATATTTTCCATCTGGAGCATAAGACAGGAAATTATTAATTTCTTCTTTAGTTAGGACTTTTGTTTTTTTTTTTTGGTATGTAGCCTTCATTTTGTTTCTTCAAGAATGCACGAAGATGTAAATATTTACTAATATCCACTAAATGTTTAATACTCAATAATGTCCGTAACATAGAGTATTGTGACCACAAATACGAACATTTCATGTTGTTCTTCTGCTTCGGTTTGGTAAAATAAGCTATCAACACATTTTGCGAATAATTGTCCACGTTCTTCTCCATGCACCATTTAATGAATCTTCGGTATGAACCTCATAAATACTCGCCGATTTTGTAGGCAGCAATAATTCTGTAGCAGCTTGCGCTATTTGAGTAATTTCAGCTGATACGTGGGGTGTGCACTCCATAATAACACAGTTTTGAACAAATAAAAACTGTAAATGATAATTTTTAATTGTTCTGTTTATTACAAATTTGTTTATTACAACCACAGGCGCATCATGCCTGTGTTTTGTGTGTTTGTTTTGTATTTTTCACCTTTTTTCTTTAATATATTTTTCAAGAATAATATTCTTGTGAAGGCGGAAAGACCCCATATGGGGTCGATAGCCCAATAAAGATCGATTATATATATATTCTTGTGTTTGAAGGAAAAGTAACATATTTTATTCGGAAAAAAAGCATTTTGAGTGCTTCGTCTGTATTTGCCGGCCTCACAAGTTCGGCCGTCAAACTTACAGACTCACCACAAAAAGTGTAACTTTTTCTCCTAATAAAAGAATATACTATTATTACCATTTACTTGATATCTCTCCGAAATTATATTATCTACATTTACTTCCTAATATTCAACTTCTAATTTCTGTAATCTTGAGACATTGCATTAAGTTTCGAATTATCAAATCGACCGCGTAATTAATGCACATCTTATCTCACCCGTCCTACGCTTATCAAATTATCGCCTTCCCCTCAACCCCTATCTACACTTTGCTTATTTACGAATATCCAAGGGCATAAACTTCGGCGCTTTATTGTTCCTCCTCGCGTCCCTCCCTGGATCCAATTTAAATTTAATTTAGCCGACACAAAGCCTATCAATTCGAAAATTTACATTACAATTAACGAACTCCCCAATTCCCACTCTCCCATCCCTCGCATAATTGAGGCAATGATTACTGTTTACGTCTACGTCGGCTGAGTTCGCTGAGAGCCAGATTTACAATTTCATGACGGCATAAGCTACATGAGATGCATCGAGAATATCGAATCGAACGTATTGACAAAACCTTCTGATTATTATTTTGATAATTTATTTCGATAAAGGTAATTATGACGATGGTAATAAATGGCAGCCGATACCATATCCGCACACACTTAAAAATGGCTAGGACCGGCCCTGTACGCTCTATACGTGAGTCAGCAAAATTGAATGTTTATAAATTTTAATTGCTTCTTACTCTAAATATATGCAGTGCGTGATCTCACTTTACTAATTACATCCTTATTGACACAGTGGCGGATTTATACTTCTGCCGCCCAGGGGCTGCCGACCAATCCCCCCCCCCCCCCCCCCGCCACCCGCCATAGCACAACCCAGCATATAAAAAGTTAAAAAGGTATTCATTTTCACATAGACTAATCAACAATCAGCAAGACAACTCTTACCAATCTAGAAGTTTACCTTATTACGGACTACATTATTGACTACATTATAATTGTAGTTATAATAAAAAGTCTGAAATAAATTTTAATTATTCCGATAGTAATACAAACTAATGTGAAATGTTTAAAACAACTTCTTTCATGAACTAGAGATTGAAAATGAATCTATATTATAGATTCTATAATATCATCAAAGTTTGATCTTGTGGTAAGCTTCGATTCGATGGTCAGAATTGCCGCATCCTTCAGATATTTTTCAGTCGTTGTAGACGAGAGCGTGTATTATTTTTTATTCTTTTCATCACGGAAAATGATCATTCTGATGAACAGTTGGACGCAGGCATCATGAAAAAAGTCTCAATGCGATTTCAACATAACGGTAGTTTGTTATCATGTAGCACTTCGCAAATATTTAAGTACCTATTGTTTTTGAACATGTTTTATTCCAATCATTTCAAAAAAAAAAAAATTTATTCACTCCAGGGGCGAAACTAGGCTGTTTCACAGCGTCCCCTTTGAAGGGGGCGCTTGAGTCCCTCCCCGCTCGAGTGGAGTCAGCTTACATTCTACAAGTGTTTTTCTTCTCCGTTTTCTTAGTTTCTTGGCCATCAAACACCTATTGTTACTAACAATTGAACTAGCATCGAGGTGGTAAATTTATAATTTACCTAAACATTTATTATTATTATCCGTATTCTGCAGGATGTATAAAACAAAAGAAGCTTCCAAAGTACATAAATGGTTTCAGGACTACTTTTGGCTAGAATACAGCGTCCGGCAAAATTCAGCATTCTGCTTCATGTACAGGCTATTTTGAAAAAAATTCTAGAGAACCAGTTTTTATCTCATTCGGCTTGCAGAATTAGAAGGAAGCTTGAGAAAATATCAAGTACAACGAGATTTTGAGTATCATAGAGTCGCTATGCAAAATTGGTCTCTTTTTAATAGCTCTCTCAAATATGATCACTGCAGAAGTTGTTTTATTACAAAACAAAAACAAATTTGTTTTGTTTAGAGGCCATAATGAAATACCGAAAGTACAAATCGTGGAAACTGTTTAGAAGAGGTTTTTGAAGTTTTGAAAATAAATTTACCATTTTTCAAAGTTATAATCCTCCCAAGAATTGTATCTAGATGATGTGTATCTAAATAGAATTTAGAGTACCGCAAATTGCTTATTGAATATGTTTGTAAGATAAACTATTGATGCATATTATTTTGCTGTTATGACCGATAGTAGAACAGAAGATAAATTAAGAATGTTCATCAATTGCTTGGAGTGAAAAGTTTGATTCATCTCAAGCTTCTCTTCGTATTAAAACTTTAATTCTAACCTTTGAAACTCTTGGGGAAAATGAACAACACTTTGATAAATTATATAAAAATAAATAAAGGTTATAGTTTTAGTAATAATTGTACGTCCTTATTCTTATCACTTAAATTATAGAATTAATGAACCTTAATATGAGAAATATCATACAAATAAATTTTAGTTCGAACTGCAGTTAAATGAAAGAGATAAAACAGCGTCAAGAAAGCGAAAACGTCCAAAAACATTACAATCATTCTTGTAGTATGATGATACTTGTTCAATTGACAAAGTTATTTTTCGAAGTTAAATTTACGACTAAATAGTAGATAAAATGTTCATAAAATTTAAAGTGAAAGTTTCCAAAAAAGTAAAATATTGTAATGGTACCTACTGAAGCTTTGCACACAATGTCAAAGTGCTTCTTGGACGTGAACTTGTAAAGAATTTTAGTACTCTTGATTGATTCTGAAATTTTCTCTACCAATCATTTCTACATCTCCTGCTCTGGTTTCATTGACTGTATTTTTCGTTTTTTTTTTCTGTTCGTTTCATCTTCATACTAAGTTACTTTCGCTTTCATTAGTTCTCAATTTTAATAAATGTTAAATTTTGTTCTTATACTTTGCATACTGATACAGTTGATAGATCGATCTCAGACTATTGTAGCTTATTACTTTATACGTTAAATCGATATAACATATCTCAGCATAAAATTGACAAAAAAAACTCATTTCAAATCTTTTAAATTGAAGGAGGTAGCTAGATGCTTCACTTCTTGTATTTGCCTCTTTTCGTTCGTTATTTATTTATTTATTTGTATATTTATTTTTTATTGTGACGTGTGCCTTTGGTATTTTTACAAAAATACCTCAGGCACAAGTGCCTGGATTTTACCGCCCTGGGCTATAGCCCTCGTAGTCCCCCCTAAATCCGCCACTGTGTTGACATACTAAAATGTTGTATGTAAAATTAGTTGTTGATTGTGAAGATATAATTTTTTTTGAAGACCCCATGGGGACAATGGCCCAATAAAGATTGTTTATATATAGATAATTTTTTGGCTATTCTGAACATTGGCTGCAACTGAAGAAATTGTTGTTATACTTTTTTTAGAGTAATCGTGTCGCAATCTAAGAGCATTAGCACTGATTTTTGCTCAAGTGGTCTTATTAAAACTAAAACTAAAAATAAAAGGTATAACTGTGAACTAAAAAAAAAAAAAATGCTACACGCCTATGATCACTGCAATTTATATAGATGGGAAAAAATATGTAGGTGGGAATAAAAATATTTGAATTGATACTTACAATTATCAAGAATTGGCAAGACAAGTGGATTAATCTCTGTATTCGATCGCGTGTACAAATGTAGTTAGATTTAGATGAGTAAATGTTTTATTACTGAGAAATAAAAATTGTGCTTTAATTCATTTAATCAATTTGTCTTTATAAAATGACAATTGTTGTATCTTGTGGTAATGAGAGATTGTTCTTCCGGTGAGGGAACGCGGAGACCTTGATATGCCGCGAGAAAATTCCGTCCTTAATGAATTGGCTCAATTGAGTAAAACGCTGATAACTAACTGAGATGTGCAATTAGCGCTGATTGATGGAGCCTTGCAAATTATCCGAGTGGAAAACAGCAGAGCACGGCCCTCAGCACACAATGTAAGTGCAGTTAGATATACAGACACGACGAGATATGTATATAATTTAGGTTATTATAATAAGGTTATGAGACCTATTAGTTTTTAATAATTTGAGTTGGTTTAATAACAAGAAGTAGGTACCGTTACAATTTTTAGTTAATAAATTGTGAAAATGAGAATGAAACAAAAACGTTTTAAATTCATTCAAAATTGGACAATTGGCCTTGTCAATATTTGAAATAATTATTTTAATATTGCCGCCAAAATTAAATAGGAACAGATATGTCGAGATGTGTATATAATGTATGTCCAATTAAGAATACCTTAAATAATAACAAATAATTTGTGATTAAACATACATAAGAGAGATCAAGAATATAGCTCCATTCAAGTTTGCGTCATCATGTACGCATAAATTGTTAATGCGTTAAAAACCAACTAATTTAGCAACTAATACTTTTTGGGAGTAGTATTGATGAAATAACTTCTTTTTTTTAAATTTTAAAATGAAATCTATGTAAATGAGGCAGATCAGTGATCAGTGAAATAATTATGCAAGCTCGTTATTAATTTTCTTTGTGATAGTGATGTATCCTCTCGTAATGATTAATAATTAAACAAGTGTTTTATTTACGTTAAATTAATAATGATAACCAGGAAATTAATTAGTCAAAATATAAATGGACTGAGAAATGCTCAGTTACGAGGTAAGCATGATATTATTTATCTCTGTAAAGATTTACTATTGAATACATTGTTGTTTTTATTTCATCACTTTTTTATAGAACTGTAATAGCGATAACAAGGAGCCAATGCACGATAGCGACGCAGACCCTTCCATGCCATCCCTGATAAGTTACGTTTCAAGATTAATTAAATGATTCAGAAAATTTTAAGTTTTAGCGAAAATGAAGGTGACAGTAATATTAAAAGTAATCAACGGTGATTTAATAAAATACAACAAAATTAATTTTTAATTGCTGAAAGAGACCATTGATAGTTACACATTAGAAGTAGATCTGAAGATGTTACCACCACCGACCACCTGACGTGTTGCCACCACCGAGACACAAATTCTGACAAGTTCAACGAATCTGCTACTTGAGTTTCCGTAAATAAAAACATTTCCGATACTTCGCCGGTGACTGTTTAAGTCAACAACTGGAAGTTTTGGCCCCAGGTGAAAAGATTAAAAGGTTACTGAGTTTTGATTATGTTCTCTGAAACAGCCTGATAAGGCCCTAAGCTATTGGAGATATGAGACCCTTTATAAGTCCATATATTATATGTCAGTAGCAAATATGATTTTCGGATACCCAGAGGGTTAAACTGAAACACAATTAAGAAATATAGTGAAACAATAAATCTTTAACTTAAAATATTTTTTATTCATAACAAACTAAAAAATGCAAACTCTGGTAAAAAGAAACAAAAGTTCTTTTAAAAGGAACAATTTACAAAGGCTAATTATCTAATCTCTTGACACATGTCAGAAGGATTAAGGAATTACATTAAACTAAAATATTTTCTTTCTTGGCTTTGTCAGAGCAAACTGCTTAGTTTGTGATTTTCTATGCACATGAGATTGAGGGAACATAGTTTATCTTGAGTCCTTGTTATTCTAAATTCATTTTTTCCCCTCTTCAGCTGAGAAAAAGATCTTTCTCCAGAGCAATTTGTAACCATCATACTAAGAAACAATCTCAAAATTTCTTCTACATTAGGGAATGCTGATTGGACAAGATCATTAAATATTACCGTATACAAATCCTCATGTGTCAGACTATCATGTTCCGCTGAAACATAGGCTTGACTGTGTCTAACACATTGATGAAAATGCTTGAGGTCTCCTACAAGATTCATGTCGATATTTTCAGGACACGGGCTGCCATAATGCACTAACTCCTTCACGAATATCTTCTTCTGTAGGTTCTAATTTTGTTAAGAATGAAACCATTTTTGCAGCATCATTGAATACTGATGCCCTCTATGCCAGACTTTACTCTAATGCATCCATCACAGGTGTATACGTGTTTTGATTCTGAACTTCTCAAAAGCATCATCTTCTTCATCATTGATATGCCTTCTTCTATATCTGCTTTTATTGTAATTAACATCAGGCAATGTTGCCTTTGCTTTTTCTTCAAAATGATCGAACATATTCCAGGAACCTTCAACGATATCCGAAAGTGAAGCATACAATTTCTTACATACTTCATCTAGACTTTAAGATCTAGAATTTAGGGGTCTTGCAGTGATTGACTAGTCATGTGAAATTCATCCAGCAAGAAATTCCACAAATATAGCATTTCCATAATTTCAAACTCCTCCATTTTATTGAAAATGTTTATGGCTTGATTTCTTGTTTCACCTTTCTCTGTAGTATCAATATGCAGCTGATGCAAAACAGAAATTATTCCAACATAACTATCAAGTATTGCACTTGTGGCCATTGAATGTGCTTCTCATCTAGTCTTTGACAAAGACTTTGGAACTTTTGAATCATCTTTGAAAAATTACAGCAGTATTGCCCATCTATGTGTAGATGAAGAAAATAAATTATATATTTCTTGAACAATTCTAAAAAAGTTTACTGCATCTAAACAACAGTCAACTGCCACTCTACTAACAAGATTCAGGGAATGACCAGAACATGGAATATACCTTTCATACTTGTTAATCTTCAATATTATTTCTTGCATACCCTTGTATTTGCCAGACATATTGGCAGCGTTATCATATGACTGGCCTCGACACTTTCTAAAATTTATTTTGCACTCATTTGTAAGGTCCGGACGTGCAGCATTGGGACAGTTAATGCTACAGTATATTTAAGTATATATGACAATTGCTCACTCGGACAATTTTTCTGAGGGCCACCAAGAAAGTGGGGGCCCAAAGCTTGTGTAGCTTATACGTAAATCCTTCATATTCTGTTTGCTGTTTTCAAAACGAAAGTATCAAGACGTAGGGTAGATATGGAGTATGTATAGATTTCGTGAAAATTTTCTAACTGTAAAATGTCAACTAAATTATGTGTTATGAGATTTCCGTTTTCATTTCAGAAAAAAATGTATGCGCGTTTGCGTGAAATTCACTAAGTTACGTCAAATGGATTTTATTCTATTTTATATAACTTTGTTTTAACTGACTTACTTTAACTATTTAATGCAAACTTAATAATTAAAACTTTGATTTTAACTGCAAATTGGGCACTGTGTTTTGCTATCTGTGCAAAGAAAATAACATAACTATCCTGCAAAAGAGGTACAGTCATGCTCACATAAATCTAGTACAAACATATTGACATTGCTATATAAAATTGCTATTGTAACCTAATTTCTTGTACTAGATTTATGTGAGCATGACTGTACATCCCAGAGATTTCCATACTTTAATGATCGCCTTCTCCATGAATAAATCAATAATTGGTATTGTAACACTTCGAAAATGACACGCTGAGTGTCGAAACTATAGTCACGATTTAATAAACTCAAGTGATATAAACAAAGTAATCTGCGTTTAATTTTACCTATTTAACAATGTAACGGGTTTTCCAATAAGAGGTGTTATTTTGAATAGCCCGCTATTTCGGTAGATGTCACTTTTGAAGCTGTCATTTCTTGGCATTTGACAAGTAGAAACTACGCCATTAATAAAAATGGTACGATACACGCTTCAACAACGCATTGAAATTATTAAAATTCACTATAAAAATGGTGAAAATTTGGCAGAGACGGTTCGTAAAACTCGAACATTTTTGGGTCGTCGTGAAGCACCTTGTCGGACCGCAATACAGAAATTGGTGGAAAAATTCGAGCTGTTGGGACAAGTTAGTGATGAGAAGAATAAAACCCGTGCACGTCGCTCAAGAACAGCCGAGAATATTGCTGCTGTAGCCGAAAGTGTTGAAGAAAACCCAGGTTTGTCCATTCCTCGTCGTTCTTTGGAATTAGGTATTCCACAAACGTCATTACACCGTATTTTGCATAAAGATTTGGGTCTTAAGGCTTATAAAGTCCAGTTAACACAAGAACTCAAGCCGGCCGATCATCAACAACGTCGTGACTTTGCTGATTGGGTCGTTGAAATGCATGAAAATGATCCGGAATTCCATCGAAAAATCATCTTCAGTGATGAGGCCCATTTCCACCTCGGTGGCTTCGTCAACAAGCAAAATTGTCGCATCTGGGGCTCAGAAAACCCAAGAGTTATTGTTGAAAAGCCTCTCTATCCTCAACGTGTGACTGTTTGGTGCGGTTTATGGTCCGGCGGAGTCATTGGACCTTACTTTTTCGAAAATGAGGCTGGCGCAACAGTTACGGTGAATGGATTGCGCTATCAAGAGATGATTAACGATTTTTTATGGCCGGAATTGGATGGTATTGATCTGGACAACGTTCACTTTCAACAAGACGGCGCTACGTGCCACACAAGCAACGAAACCATTGATCTTTTAAGGGAAAAGTTTCCGGACCGTGTTATCTCTCGAAGAGGTGATCACAATTGGCCACCGAGATCTTGTGATTTAACACCTTGCGACTTCTTTCTTTGGGGCCACGTGAAGGAGAAGGTCTACGCCAACAGCCCAGTATCGATTCAAGACCTCAAAGATGGAATTCGTGAGGCTATCGAGGACATACAGCAGCCACTTTGCGATTTAGTTATGGAAAATTTCATGAAAAGGATTTTGTCCTGTAAGCGTGGCCGTGGTGGTCATTTGCTTGATGTTATTTTCCACTATTAACGGCATACCTTCCTCTTTGTAATGAAATAAACATCTGATGATTTATAATAAAAAATGGCATTTTTCTTTGAATATCAAAATAACACCTCTTATTGGAAAACCCTTTATCACAAAGTAGAGCCGTCAACAGTTACTCATCCAATAATTTGTAGTTTGTTTATTTTTTTCATTATCAATTAGAACCAAGGCACCATCATTGTAATATTATTTTAAATAATCTGGCAGAAAATGAAATAAGTTTATCGAAATTCCAATCTAATCATCTAATCATCTAATCAGTATGTCAATACAGGAATTATTCAATGGAATTGTAATAAATAGTAATCAATTAGTTCAGTATCAGGTGAGTAGCTATGATTATTTTTTCGTCATAAAACATTCAATGTCATAATAATTTAATGATAGTGAATCTAAAACTACCTAAGTATCTAAGTCCCATAATTATTTGTAATACTGACTGTTAGAAATTTATTTTAATTTAATAAAGATGGTGTTACATGAAATGTTTTTATAATTATTCCACATATTTATTGAGAATAGGTGGATTTGTACAGTTTTTGTTCACCTAAAAATAGAAGCTCCTGGCACATAAGAGGCTTTTAAATTTATCCGAGGACTATACTTTGTTTAGACAAGCACGCTAAGGATGAGCGTCAAGAAATTAATGTACAGAGTCGTTAAAAGAAGTCAGTGAGAGTAAAATTTTAGAGCTACATTTTACCTACAAATTCCTCCAAAAGTATCGTAAGAAAAATACCTTAGTAGTGTAAGTAATTCTCCGATGAACAACTTATTTCTGCGGCTTAACAAGAGATTTGCAGATCCTTAGTGATCTAGTATCTGCCCTATTCCTTGCCTAGGCCGGCAATTAATTATTCCTGGAGATCTACAGCAAATAATTTCTTCTTAGATATTCCTTTTTTTTACTAAACTTGCAAAAATATTGCGATTGGAGAAAAAATAGTATGTGTGGTTCGTATATGAAGTGCTCTCCCGGCCATCGGTTGGGACATCAATTGTCCCAACGGCCGGGAATATATTACTTCCTGTACTAACCACACAATATACTATTTTGCTTTCATTTACATAGTAATTTATTTTTATTTTGTAATCATTTTTTAAATCGTTTCAAAAATAACGTTTCTCTCTTTTTTGCAAATGTTGCAAAAACTATCAGGTTATGGAAAAATATATGAGAAAACCTGTAGAAGTGTTTTAAATTTGCAACAAATTTAAATTCTTAAGACCTCGTAATTATTATTTGTTGCTACGCTAGTGTTTCAACGAAGAGAAGTTGCAGATATGTTATTGTCTTCCTAATCTGCTGATAATTGATGAAATTTGTCTGTAAGAAATGACAAATATATGAACGTAAATGAAAGTCGTGTGGTGAAGATAGCTTAATTTTTTGAAACATAACACGTATGTACCTTTCAATATTTATACAAAAAAAAAATATTTTAATTGACAAAGGTGCAATATATTTTAATTTTCGATTGCAGAGACCATAACAAGAATGGATGTGTGTGCTCACATTTTCACTTCGCCCCTTGATAGATATCCAATGAGGATAAACATTATTTAGCTTTTGTAGAAATTCCTATCACTACTTTAGTGTCGTACTTTTCTGATAATAGGTGCCTGTTATAGGTATTATTACATTACGCCTTGAAGCAAGTGGGAATGCCATCGTTCTCCAACACCAGGGGAGGGGGTCCGTAAACCGGAAGGTCTATCGATTCGCCACCCCCGGCCGGGGTGGCCTTGGTGAGGCCCGCTTCAAGTGCGCCCCTGAAACGCTCCTTCCGGGATCAATCCTCCGCAGCAGCTCACGACCTTCCCACGCCCAGGCAATGCCAGCGAAAAACCCAAAGAGAAAACACGCAAGAGATAAATGTTTGATCAGTATAGAAAAAGAAGAAGGAAAATGTGGCAAAAGCACGAGAGAAAAGTCTAAAAAAAATATTCAGATGAAAGAACTGCGGTTCCAAAAGAACTGAACTACCTAGGGAGGACATTAAACTGCACGCACAATTGATAAATTGAAGAATACTAATATAAAAAAAATACATTATTATGAGAAAGATGCATGCACATCACCGAATTAATGAATTGGGTACAAAAATGCAAAGAGTCAGAAGAAAATTGTAATATACGCGACAAAAAAAAAAAACTGGGAGAACTCATAATAGAAATTTTAGCAGTATTTATTGATTGCTTTGATTGAACGAGGCTTTAAACAGTTTTGACAGATAAATGAACCGTTGAAAACCAGAGTGGTGTAAGTCCAATTTGTTTTTTTAAATTTATTAGTCGATTATTTTGAGTCCCGAAATATATAAGGGACATGTCCCTGGATCCATTTCTGGTCTTAAAATCTGAATTAAAAATAAACACGTACACCACTATAGTTTTCAACGGCTCATATAAGACATTTCAAATTAATTATGTGGTATCCATATGGTAATATCACATTTACGTTAGAACATATAACAACATGAACTACAAGATTTTGATTTGTTTACATCAACGTATCTAAAACATTCATATTTATTTTTTTATAAGATATTTACTAAATCCATTTTCTAAGAAATTCGTACATTTTTCTGTACATACATAATTGACCAAGTCCATTTTTAAATTAAATGTTCTGGAGAAATGTACAGGAGAAAAATGAAAATCTTAAAATGATGAATTATGGAGATATCGTTACCTCAGTTCTATTATTCTATAGTATAATAAGTCGAAACATCGCATTTAAAGAAAATCGTGAAGTCGCCGCTAACAACTCAAATATTACAGTATTTAACTGAAACGTTCTACTGAACTATTTATTACTCTATTGAATGATAGAGAGTTAACACGTTTTGCTTTTGTATGGTGTGATTAACAAAAGAATATTTTTTTTTCGGCTCTATAAAACTGGGAATATAGTAAATAAATAAATAAATAAATAAATCTTTATTTGTGTGTTTGCATTGAAAACGTATACACAAGTCAGGACAAAATATATGATTACACAAAATTAAAACAGTATAGTGCTGGTGATCTATAGTACAAGTATTTATAAATAATATTTCGGTTCTGAGAAGCTGTTCTGTGTTCACTGTTTGTGTTATCCGCCGGCTTAAGAGTGAATAATAATTTGGTTGTTTTGTTGGAATTGAGCTTTAATTTGTTGCAAGTAAACCATTCCAGTGGCGTCGACTGCGCCCCTATCCCAATGTCCCAGAAGGCTTGTGTCATCTGCGTACAGTATGGTGTCATCTTCAGACAATGCTACAGCCAGGTCGTTGACAAAGATTAAGAATAGTAGAGGGCCAAGGATAGATCCTTGAGGAACTCCCATTAGAATGGCAATGGAGCTGTGCAATTTCGTTTGAACGACACAGACTGCACTCTAGGAGTGAGATAGTTGAGCAGCAATCGACAGCTGTCCGGGTGTATATTGTTGTAGTATAGCTTTGTTAGCAGTATATCATGTGAGACGCAGTCAAACGCCTTGGAAAGATCTAGGAATAATGCTTGCAGATATTCGTTTTTCTCGAAGGAATCAAGACATTTGTCACTAAGCGCAACCAATGCATCCAGAGTAGAACCTCCCCTTCTGAAGCCAAATTGAGATTTGCTGAATAGGTTATATCTTTCGTAGTGTTCATACAACTGGTTGTACATAATTTTTTCAATTTTTTCTATATACTGCCCCAGTTTTTTTTTTGTCGCCAATAGTACATTAGATTTATCACACCAATTACTTATATCAGTTAAAGTTGACTATATAAGCAAAAATACTACAAGAACCACAGATGAAAAAACTACAGAAATTAAAAATTTGAGAAAAAAAACAAAAATAATAATGGAGAGAAAGTTGTTGTAATATTTCATATGGATAATTTATGAAAAAATTAACTAATTAACTAATGGGTACTATAAAAAATCCAAAGAAATGGAGTCAAAATTGAAAAAATATAGAAAATGGCGTAATCACGATTTCTGAAAATAAAAAAAAAATAGTCCGAAAAGTGAGGCAGCAGTACGTTGGAAAATTATTTGACTTATTCTGAAATAATTATATCAGCATTAACTCTATGCAGCAGAGCCCACTATATGGGCACCTGGCAAATCTAAAGCTCGGTACTTTGGCTGTGAATGTGACAAAATATTGTTAATTTAAAAATTCTATATTACACGTATAAACATGTAATCAAAATTTATACTTGTCGTTTTTTTTTCTTTTCAAAATCAACAAGAAATTTAAAATTTGGATTTACTGATTTTGCATATAAAGTAATAATTAATACTTCACCGGTAAAAACAAGTGCAAGTTTATATGAAACATACACAGTGTTATTCATAAAAATTTAAACCGTGGTTTGGAGGTGGTTTAGCGGTGTTTTACAAAGTGTAACCTAGGTTACTAAGATTAAACCACCGTTAAACTGCGGCTTCAATTTTTATGAATAACCCTGTAGAATCTGGAAGTTGTGTAGATCTATCCTGATTTAATATGGATTTAATTTAACTGTAGCTTTTGTGGCAAACCGTGTGAAATATTTTTTGTTCAAAATTTTGTTTCCATCAACTTTACCCGATATGAAAATTTTCAGGCGGTGCACCTGTAATGAGATAGTTGAAAAGAAATACATAAGTTTGTAGTTTTGGGGGGAGGGGGGGGGGGGGTTCAATATTGTGGGATGGAGCCCCCACAGGGGGAGGGGAAACTCGACGTATATTTGATTCCAGAGTACTCGAGAGTATGAACACCAAATTTCAAAACTGTATTATTTATTTCCGCCTAATTTATTTCCACTTGGATTTACTGCATAATTTGACTGCGGGCCTCTATTCCGCGCGAACTATAGCTTTTGTGCCAAACCGTTTAACATCAATTTTGTTAGAAATTTTATTCCCATCAACTTTACAGAATATAAAAATTTTCAGACGAAAAATAACACAAGTTCACTGTTTTGGGGGGCGCTTTTTCAATATTGAGGTTTCAATATTAAGATTCTAGAGTGATTAAGAGTATGTGTACCAAATTTCAAAACTATATAATTAATTTCCGCCAAAACGGCTTTTTGAGGCTAATATGACTGGACTAAATGACCTTTCCAATCAAACGAGTTTCAATGAATAAATCTGATTTGAATGAGGTTGAGAGAAAAATTAGTGAAATATTTTTGGGCTTTCTTCCAGTAGAAAGGACAACAGGGAAACATATATTTTAAATTATAATTCGAGAGCGTAATGATTTGGGTTTAAATTTGGTAAGATATTAGAGGCAAAAGCAATCTTGAAAACCGGTAATTTCTTCAATAATTTCCGAGAAATATATTAAGCTTTTTCAACATCTACTTTTTGATGGCTAATAGTTTTAAAATGTTCCAGGATTAACTTTGAAGACATTTCGTGACCCCTAGATGGGAGATTAGGATAGATGCCGTAAAACTTTTAAGATTTTATATGGGATAAATACCACGCTTTGCCAAGCGTTTTTGTTGTTTCATAAATATGAAAACCAAAAATTGATAATTTGATAAAGAGACGAACCCTCGGGCTTATTGGATTGTATTTAACATTAAGTTTTGTGCTCAATAGCTATTTGGTATAAAATATGAAACTATATTACTCCAAAAAGGAAGCTAATGAATACAAAATATTTCGATTTAGCATCCGGAATTGATATTTTTCGCATAATTCTTGCAAAAATTCGAGGAGGATCGAATCGAATCGGAAGAGTCCTTTAATGAAACTATTGTTGATGCAAGAGTACTGGCCGACGAAATTGACATTCAAGCGAATTTTGAATGACAATACCACGACACCGCGTAAGAAGAAAAAAACGGCTTCTCTTACGAAGCAAGAGATGATCCGATTAAAGATCCCAAAGAAAAATATAAGATATATTTTTTTAAATTTTACAATTGATCAAGCACTAGATGCATTTGATTTTAGATATGAACAACTTAATGACAATAGTAGTAACTATTTTCAATTCTTATATAATATATACGATTTAAAAACCATGTCTAAAGAAATGCTATTAAAAGACTGCAAGGATTTAGAAAATATTTTAACTGATGACAATTCTGTTGAAATAAATAGGGCAGAATTAACAGAAGAAATTAATTAAGAACTTCTTAGAAAATCGTTTTACTGGTTTGGCCACTTTGGCGATCGAGCTTGAAATCGCTAAGCAAATAAATTTGAAATAGATAATAAAAAAAAGCTTCAAACCATTTAACTAATTTGTCTTTCTGTCCCGGGCGACGTAAAAGCTATAGCGGGCTGATCTAAGTTATTTTTGAATAGAAGTTAGCTGACCGCTTTATTTTAAGATGCTAGTAGATACAGGGTGATTCAAAAGGTATGGTCCAAACTTAAAGGTGTGATGTAGGATGCTATACGAAGCATAACATGTTAATAAACCTATGTCTTATTTCCAACCGTAATCTATACCTTTTCAAGTTCCAATTGAGACCAATCAAGTTTAAATTGAGACCAATCAAGGTCAAATTGAGACCAATCAATTTCAAATTGAGACCAATCAATTTCAAATTGAGACCAATCAAGTTCAAATTGAGACCAATCAATTTCAAATTGAGACCAACCAAATTCAAATTCAGACCAATCAAGTTCAAATTGAGACCAATCAAAATCAAGTTGACACTAAACAATATCAAGTTGAGAGCAAACAAATAAAATTTATTATGACAACATAATTAATTTATATATGTCGTAATAAAAATGCCACGCTACATAAAAAAACGCAGAAGCAGTACATCTCAAGAAGCATCTGTGTGCTCTTTATAATAATAATAGAGATTGGAAAACCCTTGAAAGGTTGAAAACATAATTAATGAAAACGTAAGAAAAAAAAAGGATGTCAATGCGAGCTTTCTGGCAGGTATCCAAAAATTTATTTCTGCTGGGTTAAACATGGAAGACACGTACTTTTAGTTTAGTAGTTTATTCTTTAGATCATTGTTGTATAATGTTAATATATAATATTACATGAATGAATAAATTATATTATAATAATATATCGTTAATATACATATTGGTAATATTTTCAAATTAAAATTGTTTATTGTAAACTTGAGTTTGATTAATCTCAATTTGAAATTGTTTTAGTTTAATTTAAATTTGATTATTTCCAATTTGAAATTGATTGGTCTCAATATGAATTTGTTACTTCCCAAAATGAAATTGATTGGTCTTATTTTGAACTTGATTGGTCTCAATATGAATTTGTTACTTCCCAAAATGAAATTGATTGGTCTCATTTTGAACTTGAAAAGGTATAGTTACAGAGGATTTCTTTGTTCTTATAACTGTTCTGATAAATCAAGTCATAATAGGAAATGATTCAAACAAATGCTAATTTCTATGACAGAATTGACATATTTTACTTATTGTAATATCGCCAATTATACCTTCCGTTTGGACCTCAACTTTTGTATCACCCTGTATGTCAAATTGAATTAAACACTGTCGAAATCTGCAACATTTTCAATTGTCAAAATCTGCTTTTTTTTTACAAATTTATAAATGGGTAAATTTTCCGATACACTCTCATTTTATAGATTCAAAATCTATAAAATTCTAAGCTGCAGGTGTGAACATCTGTTAATTTATATACAGCCCAGATGTATTAAAATTTGTCCATGATTGATGTATCAATGTATCAATGTCAAAATGTATCTAAAACATCAATCAGATTTTTAAATGAAACTGTCCAAGCAATCTGATTTTTAAATGAAACTGGCCACGTACGTCAAATCTTCAATTAAAACCGTTGAAATCTGTCAAATTTTCATTTAAAATTGTCAAAATTTGCTAAATTCTAAGCTTCAGCAGTGAAAAACTGTCAATTTGTCAATGGATACTGCAAAAATGTGTCTGCCAAAATTTGTCTAGTTGAGATATACCAGTGTTAAAATGTAAAAGTCTATGAAATGTTTAAGTGCAATTGTCCATATATAGCGTGATTTAAGAGGTGTAATTGGTGATGTTAAAATAAGTAAAAAATGCCACTAAACTCACGTCCAACTAACAATGGTTTTCCCGCTACAATCGCCATATACAAAATGAATTACTGCATATTCACATACAGAAAAAGTATGCATGTATTCTGTATTTATGCAAAAAGTACACATCATTACCACACTTAGAAAATAACAATAATTCAAGCTTGAAAAACCTTATATCATAACTAATTAGCATTTGTTTGAATTATTTCCTATTATGACTAGATTTAACACAACAATGATAAAAACAAATATATCCTCTGTAACTAGATAACTGTTGAAAATAAGACAGGTTTGTAGCAGGTCCTTCCTTTTTTTCTAATGGAGAGGTAGTGTAGCGGTTTGTATTCAGAAGCAACGGTAGCAGTTATTGCTGCAAGTTACTCCTGGAAAAGTTTTCGTTGCAGCGTGGCTATAGGAATGGAAATGTAAGGTGTTAATAGATCTTGAAAAAAATCATGTCAATCTGAAATATATTGTCAATCTTAATATATGACATCGTCGGCTTATAAGTGAAATACACCATGTAAATTTTTGGCTGTTTTTAGTTAAGTTTTATTTTGATGGTTTACTAAATTGTAACAAATCTCAGGCTCAGTAGGGGTATAGCAAAGGGTCCTGTAGCCGAACTCCCAAATTCTCACCTTATTAAATGACTGAGTAGGAAAGGTAACAGCAGAATATAAAACTGTAATTGCAGTTTCTCACATTTTACAGTTTTTGACTTAGTGATTTCACTTGTAAACCGACGATATGTTGTAAGTGAGCGTTACTTCTGATATTAACAACTACTGAACCAATCACTACAACAGATTTATTAATATGTTTACTTCCTGTAGCAACCCGTGTAATGTGGACGCTTAAGTTTCGACCATACATTTTGAATCACCCTGTATGTACACAATAATGTTGATTTAATATTGAAATGTTTCAGTAAAAGGTTAAATATTTAAAAAAATGCAAATTGGTTATGGTTTTGTCATATTTTTTTGAAAAAAAAACATTAAAATATTATGTAGCAGCGTTCATTGCTTTCGATTTTATCAAAATATTTGGAATATTTGGTGAATTTTATGGAATGTATCATTTTCTATTATTATTGATTTAAGATTATTTTATTAACCTATTGCACATGTTTTTAAATTTTAATATCCCGTCTGACTCTATTTTTTTAAATCTTCCCTGTAGTCGGTGGACTAAACCTGTTGGCCTGATTGGTCTAATCTCTAATGGATGATTACCACTGTTCATGGTTTTACCAGCCCTTTTCGAGTCTTCACTAGTAATAGATCTATACTAGTACAAACTCATCTTGACTGAGGGCGGTATGCAACAAACTCCCTCATTATTAAAAGAGGTCATAGTTTAAATGCCACGTGTCAACCGATTGCCTTCATTTGTTTTGCACGTTTGCCCGTAAATGGTGGTCATTAAATGCTGTAGTTAATAGCTTTGCAATGCATTAATCGGCGCCATTGTTATTGCCTGTGTTACCTTCGATCGCTTTTGCATAGCTCAGTAAGTAATTAATACAATTTCGCACCGCAAATAATAAGTTTATCGCTTTGTGAGCGTTTGTTTTTCAAGGTGCGATGCAACACAATGGTAGGAAAGCATCAGCGTGTAAATTATTAAATGTGCAAAACCACGATGACATTAGATTGACGAGAACATGTATTCTAACAATGTGTTTGGTAATTTGGCGCTCGTTAAACATAACACAATTAGTCAAAATCTATAGAAAATGTGTCCAAGGCACATCCTACAGTCTACTATGCCTTCAAATGGCCGTGGTCTATACCATGATTGAAATAATACATTTTCAGATACATTCAGATACATTACAAAATAAATGTAGGGAGGAGAATGAAATAAAATAAAAGTAGGTAGCGGAATATATATAAAATACGGTGTGAGTTTATGTACAATTGCTGTCATTTGACAAAATGTCAAATGCAATTACGGCATAATTGAGGCGTTTATTTTAAAAACAACACAAGTCCAAAAATGCACAAATCGAGTTATTAACAGTAAACGGCGCTCAATACCAATGTCTATGCACTAACAAACCCGTTTTCTCGAAAAACAATACAAGTCGCGTGTAACAGGCAAATGATTTCTTTTTCATTTGCCTGTTACACGCCTGTTACATTCCAACTTTTCCCCCCGTTTTTCTCTTGTTTCACAGTTCTTATTTAAAATCACTTTTATTTTTAAATAAGTTTAAATAAATACAACAGAATGAGCTTGATTTATTTTCCCAGTACTTTGAGTATAACTTCCACTGTAACTTTTTTAAATTTCCCACAAACTGATCTTGGGACATGTGCACTTTTTAAAATAAACGCATCAATTGCATGTAACATTTGAATGTAATGGTGCACTTACGTGTGCCATTTTTATAATATGTCAATATTCGGAAATATATTTTTCAGATAATGCCCATAATTCTGTAGAAATATAGAAATTTATGCTTTATTTATATTCGACTTATTAATTAATTGTAGACAATCCAATCTCCTCCACACTCCAGTAGATGCTCCAGTAGATATTATAATCTGCAGTAGAACAGTGAAGAACTTCACAAAACAAATGCTTTTTTTATGTCGGTTATTGTCGTAATCCTGTTCGAGGCAGCCAAGTGCCGTCTTTTATCAGTTATTGTTGGTTTTTATTGGATGTATTATTGGAGCGACCTTCGCGTTTGTTTCCTTAACGACCTTTTGCGACGATCCGAATTCGCGAATTGTCGTATTGTGTTAGTGTGTGACGAGGTCATGGTGCGGGCATCATCTCCGGGCCATGTCCAAGCCAATTTCACCGGTTCACGTTGAATGTCATGTATGCTGTATATATTTATACGTGTGCACACTTTGTTAATAAAGGTCAGCTGCGCGCAAGGTCGCTTTAAATTCCACTTGCCGTAAATCGAGATAGGAAATTGGAATCGTCTGTTATCCTTCGCGTCGGCGATCAGAACCGTATTAGGATTATTTACCCCGGTTGTGATTCAGAGAGCATTCTTGGGGAAATTGTTGGTTTGAGCAGTTTCTCCCTTCACAGCTCTAGTTAGAGATTTTTGTGGCGAACTATTTAATAAGGTATAAGTTTAAGTATAACAAGGGAAATAATGTTAAATAAATAATTTTAAAGTGCAAACAAACCTACCAGAAGTTTTCTATATTGAGTGAAATTAATTGTAAATATATATTCTTCTTAATGCCTGATCTAGTGATGGGCACAATCGAATGATTTTAATAATCGAATTATGCGAATACGAATTATCGCAATAATCAAATTATAATTCGAATTATGAATCATTCTGTTTAAAATCATTCATAATTCGAATTTCACGAATGATAATCCGAATTATATTAGCGAATGATAATCGGAATGATTTCCACGAATCATAATTCGAATGATTTTACTCGATGATAATAGGTACGAATTATGAATGATTTTCACCAATTATTTGAGCACGCTACAGATATTCCTTTGATTGCTTCCGGAAAAATTAATTAAAGCGAATCTAACCTTATGAACCTATCTGTTTTCTTGAACCGGCGGCGCTGGAATATAGGTGGTTTTTTCGCTTGTACGCCGTGCCTAGGACTAGGACGTTTGTTCTATCGCTATTCGACTATTCCGACCAGCTAACCAAATTTAAACCGAACGATTTTCATGAATGGTAATGCGAATGATTTTCAGGAATAATAATCCGAATGATTTTACTGAATGATTTTTCCGAATGATAATCCGAATGATTTTAGACCGAATGATAACCCGAATGATTCTCACGAATGATAATCGGAATGATTTTTACGAATGATAATCCGAATAATTTATTTTCGCGAATGATAATCCGAATGATTTTAATAATCGTATTGTTCCGAATGATACCAATAATCGAATTATTCGATTATTATAATTCGAATTAGCCCATCAGTAGGCCTGATCCTCAAGAACGCCAATAGCACCATATATTCTAGTTATATCACGTTCTTTTAGAATAGTGATAAGTTACTTGTCCACACCACTGGTGAAGATTCTAAGATTCTGTAACCATTATGTTCTTCGACGATTTCGAGTGTCCCTTCAAGTTTCTGAAGGACTATTACGGACAGTAAATTGGTATTTAGTATTAAATATAACGCATCTAATCTAAAGTACTTTTCTCTCTTGACGTTTCTAAGAACTTTTCAGACGTCTTCATTTTTTGCACATCAATGAAATATATTTTATGAATTTTTGTTTGTATAGATTTAGACCACATTTCTTGTAGGGTAACTTTCATTAAATTTGTGGAAAGAGTTAGTTACCTTCATGTGTATTAATACATTCCTTATATTATTCATTGACTTTATTTATTTTGTAATACTCTCACGTATCTTCTACATTTCCTCGAAATTTTTAATCGAATTTCGGTTTTATTGTGGTATTGTATACAGTCTGTTCGATAAAAAGGACCCAAGACTATAGCGACTTCAATTGTTATTTCATCATTAACAAACCATTTCTTTATTTTTTATTTATCCTTCGTTCTTTTACCCTTTCGGGTGTCGGACTGCTCAATTACATTTATAATACATTTTACAATCACATGTCTTCGCTAATTAATTCCTTCACTCTTCTATTCCAGTGGTCCTTGTCTTGTGCCAATTTTCTTATTTCATTCCATTATATTCCTCTTCTTTCCGCTGCTTGGTGTGTTTGTTCATTCCATCCCTTCCTCGATCTTCCTACTTTATTTGTGCCTAGAATTTTTACTTCATGTATTCTTTTTGTTATTCTATTCTCTTCTAGCCTCTGTATATGTCCACCAACCTAGCTGTCTTTCCTCTATTATTGTTGTTATTGGCTTTATGTTGGGCCGTTTCCTTACTTCTGCGTTCCTCACTCTATCTTTTTTTGTAATTCCCTCTATCTTCCTTAGAAATCTCATTGCCATTGCGTTGATCTTGCTTTTGTTTCTTTCCGTAATTGTCCACGATTCACTTCCATATATTAGAGATAGCCTTACTATTTTTTTGTATACCTCAGTTTTAATTTCTTTAGTAATTTATTTTTTCTCTAGAAACGTGTTTTTTATTGTGTTGTAGATCCTTCCTGCTTTTTCTATTCTTTCTTCTACTTCTTGGTCAATCTTTCCCTTTTCTTCTATTATTGTTCCTAGGTAGTTGTATTGATTCACCTGTTCTAGTTGTTTCCCTTCTAGCTCTATTTTGTGTTTGTTTTCTTTTGAGGCTATTACCATTGTTTTAGTTTTGCTGATGCTTATTTCCATATTTATCTTTTCAGTTCTTCTTCGTATATATTAAGGTTACGTTGGAGTTTTTCTTTTGAGTCTGCTATTATTATCATGTCGTCTGCGATCATAAGTATTTGAATTTTTATCATTTCCAGTTTCCCATATCCTATAATCGTGTTTGCTGCTCTTTCTTTGCATGTCCTTATTGCTTATAGTAAAGGGCTTAAAATGCAACCTTGTTCTAGTCCAATTTCGGCCTTGAACTCCTCTGATTCGTTTGTTCCTATTCTCACCTTGTTTCTGTTGTTATTGTACAGCTCTTTTAATATGTTTATCATATCTCTTTCTACCTCTATTTCTTCTAACATATTCCATATGTCCTCTCTTATTTCTTTGTCAAATGCTTTTTTCAGGTCTATGAAGCATATGTGTAGTTCTTTTCCGTTCCTGATCGTCTTGTCTGTTAGTTGTCTCATTATGTGTATCAAGTCCTGTGTACTTCTATTTCTTCTGAACCCGTCTTGTTCTTCGCCCAATAGTGGGTCCAGTTTTTCTTTCAGTCTTGTCTCTAATATCGTTGAAAATATTTTCCCTGGTATACTTGTGAGTGTAATTCCTCTGTAGTTGTCGCATATTTTTGTTTCTCCCTTTTTGTGGATGGGTAGTATGATTCCCTTGCTCCATTCGTCCGGTATTATTTTTTCCTTTATTATTTCATTAAGAATATCCAGGAATTCCTCTTTCCCTATATTTCCCATGTATTTCATCATTGCCGCTGTGATATCGTCTGTGCCTGGAGCCTTTCCTAGTTTTACTTTTTTTATTGCTATCTCCATTTCCTCCATTGATATCCTTCTGATTTCGCCATTGGTTCTGTTGTCTGTTTTTCTTCTTTCCCTTTGTGCTTTGTTCCTGTCATTTCACTAAAGTATTCTTCCCACCTTTCCATAATCTTCTTTTGTTCTGTTATTGTAATTCCATTTTTATCTTTTATGTTAATTTGTTTCGGGGTTTTTTTGTTCCTCATTTGTTTTATTGTGCTGCAGAACATCTTCTGGTTTTCTGTGAACGTTTCATTTTTTTCTTTCAGAACTCTTCCCATGTTTGTTGCTTTGCTATCTTGATTTTGCGTTTCGTTTCTTCGCTTGCTGTTTTATATCTCCTATAATCTTCCTCTTTTCCTGTTCTTATGTAGGTTTTCCATTTATCTTTTTTTGCCTTTATGCTGTTTGTTTTATTTCTTCCGACCACCATTTATTTTTCTTCGTCTATTTATTTGAAATTGTGCTTGTTCCGCAGCTTTCTTTGGCTGCGTCGCTTATGATTTTCTTGAACTTCTGCCATTTCTTCTTTACTTCTTCTGCTTTGTTTGTTTGTCTGTAGCTATTCTCTATCTTTGTTTGGTATTTGCTGCTTGTTTCTTCTTCTTTTAGTTTGTAGCTGTTAATTTTTTTATGTTTATCTTCCTCTCTGTTTCGTTGCTCTATGGGTCTTTTACTATATTCCTCTGTTGATTTCCATTTTTACCAATAAATCATATATATTATTAAATATAACAGTCCTATCTACAAGTTGGTGAAAAAAACCGTTTATAAACACCTTCATTTATTTGTTGTGACGTTACCGACAATTTTTTTAAATGGTCATATCATTTTTCTTGGGTATTTTATAGAGCATTTTAAGTACTTTTCATTGGCCTGAATTTTTAGTATTGTTATATGTACTATGAAATTTTTACAAAATGTGTGAAATAATGATTTGAGCTAAAAAAATATAATCATATATATTATTAAATATAACAGTCCTATCTACAAGTTGGTGAAAAAAAACGTTTATAAACACCTTCATTTATTTGTTGTGACGTTACCGACAATTTTTTTAAATGGTCATATCATTTTTCTTGGGTATTTTATAGAGCATTTTAAGTACTTTTCATTGGCCTGAATTTTTAGTATTGTTATATGTACTATGAAATTTTTACAAAATGTGTGAAATAATGATTTGAGCTAGGCCATTAAATCCTAAATTCTCTAGAATAAACAATTGGTAATCATAATAATACATCAAAAAGACCACAAACGTCGGTTCGTGAAATTCTACGTAACACTAACGCATCTGTTAGCATAGTTCACCACATTTTAAGAAAGCATAAATTACGTCCTTGAAAGGTGCATTGCATCTTTATTACTTTTACTTAATTATTTCTTTTATTTTAATTTCTTTTAATTTACTTTTATTAATTCATTGAGTCAACCTAGTTCATAATTCACAACTGAATGATGCTGCATAACAAATAGACTTATTTTAACCCTGCTTAATTATTATCAACAATTGTTTGTTCCAGAGAATTTTGGCTTTAACGGCCTACTACCTTAAATCAGTTTTTTACATTTTTTGCAAATTATTCATGGTATAACCCTACTAAAAATTTAGACCGGTGAAAATTACTTAAACTGCTCTACAAGAATACACCAAAAGCATATACCGAGCCATTTGAAAAAAAATGTTGGTGACGTCACTACAAATAAATGAAGGTGTTTAAAAAGATTTTTTTGCCAACTTGTAGCTAATACATTGCCTTGTCCCATTTAATAACATATACTGTATGTCCCCGAATTGAGTTTACAAGAGGAAAAACTTTTTTTTTTAAATTTTACGCCAAAACTGCAAAGGAATATGATTTTTTGCTTGTCCAGAAACCAGCAAATCTCTAATTAAAACTTAATTTTTCTGATTCAGTGGAAAGAAAAGTTAATTTTTCTTTTGATTCCGGACTTTCTCTGTTTTTTAAATCCCATCACATTGGCCGTTTAATTTTTTTGACGATGTCACTTTGACAAATGAGTTTACGCAAGTTAAATAACAAAAATGTTTGTGAAAAAGATAATTTTAATAAACAGCAACTCAAAGAAACAGCTTTAAGATAAAATAGTCATTTTTAACAAGAACAATCATTATTCAATTAACCCCCACCCAATTCTGCGCACAATTCTACTCTAAAACGAAGCTGCTTGAATCTTCTTTGAATTCCTTTGATGGACAATGATGTAACGGCGTCTCTTATTCGATTTTTTAATTCTTCGGCATTATTAGGTAGATTATCCATATACACAATTTGCTTTAAACGTCCCCACAAATAAAAATCCAAAATTGTTAAATCGGGACTTCTGACAGGCCACAATACTGTACCATTTATTCCAATCCACAGATCTCCAAATTTAACATTTAACCAGTTAGTAACAATGCCAGAATAATGTGCAGGGCAACCATTCTGCTGTAAAAACATAGTACGTCTGCAATTAATTTCTAAAACATGAAGCCCATTCGCTAAGAAAATTTTCTAACATAGCTAAATATGTGTGATGATTAACGTCGTTATCAAAAAAGTATGGTCCTATTATCCTGTGATAACCAACGGCACACCACACGGTTAATTGAATAATGATTGTTCTTGTTAAAAATGACTTTGTTATTTTAAAGCTGTTTCTTTGAATTCCTGTTTATTAAAATTTTGTTTTTCACAAACAGTTTTGTTTTTTAACTTGCGTAAACTCATTTGTCAAAGTGTCATAGTTGACATTTGTCAAAAAAATAAAACGGATAATGTCATGGGATTTAAAAAGCAGAGAAAGTCCGAAATCAAAAGAAAAATGAACTTTTCTTTCCACTGAGTCACAATAATTAAGTTTTAATTTGGGATTTGTTGGTTTCAGGATAAGCAAAAAATCTTATTCCTTTGAAGTTTTGGCGTAAAATAAAAGGAAAAAAAAAATTCCTCTTGTAAACTCAATCCGGGGACATACTGTATAGTTTGTTGATGATTAAATAACAAATGCTTATGAATGTCTTGTAACCCTACTTTTTCTGGAATCGTTGGTAAAGAAAGGGAAATTGACACTAAAGTAATCCGTTATTGTATAATTTTGAGGAAATTGGGTTGCCTAAATAACATAATGTAACCAACGGGTCCATAAACGGTTATCATTAAATTTGTACTTCCGTAGGTACACATATATTATTATTAAATCAAATTCAAAGTAAATGAAGGTGCAAGTGCATAAACATTTACTTTAATAATGTATTAATTGATATTGAGCTACACCAGACCAAAATATGATGTTCGAAATTTGTACATTTCACGATTTAAAAATAAGCATAATGTGCAACTCAATATTGATGTCTGTTACAGAAGTAACAATTGATTGAAATTGAAGTTGATTTGTTTCTTGTACATTTATTATAAACTTTTCAGTGTATTTTATGTTTTCGGCGAATTTTCATTTGACATATTACATTCACTCTCGCTGTATATGTATATGTATATGCATATGTACGCTGTATCTTGAGTATTCTATGGGAAGACCACAATTCAAAAGCTTAGATTCTGCAGTTTTGATGTTATAAATATAACAAACTTCGTATCTCAGCAAATAAGCGACAAATGCACCAATAATGATAATATTTTACACACTTTGGATTTGCTGCTCAAAATTTTCTGTTTACATGATTAACATGTTAGTGTCTATTTTGCTTCTCTACCACTGCGGTAGAATACGTTGTAAATCATAAATCAAAAAAGCCTGCAAATTGTAGCAAATCTCATTGTCACGCTAATTGTGACATTGAATCACTTGCGTCGGAATCAATATTCATTCGCAATTAAACCGGCTGCACCTCGCTTGCGCAACTCGCGGTCCTTTCTTTCGTTACGTAAAGAGTCCTTTATAGATTCGTACTTGAGAATTAAAAATAAAAACAACCGTATGTATGCAGAAATGCGGCGCGCTCGAATAATGCGGATGTGGCGAATTAAGTTCGCCTATGAGGTAAAAAACGCAAAAAGAGAGTGTACGTGTGTATTTGCATCCACAAGTTCACGATTATATCAGAGTTTTACATATTTTATTATTAACCGGCGGAAAGTTCAAGGTGGATGCTTAAAGGTTTCTGCGCAGCGCGAAAAGCGGAGAGGACTGCGACAATAGAGAAGTCGCGACGTTTTTCCTCCTCTTCCTTGAAAATTATTTAAAAACTAAAAATACATCCACTACTTTATTAGCCGTATTGGCGGTGCAGTTTTAACTACAGTAATTTAATTATTAATAAAAATATACCAATTGTATTGAGAATTATTATATTTTTTGTAAAGTTATTAACATTTTTTGACTAATTATGTTTTGTTATTTTTCGACTAATTCCTAAATTTTATTTCATACATTTATTTTAGAATTATTAGAACTTTTCCAAACATGCAATATTACATACAATGTTTTGTAAGTTTTTTAACGTTTTTATACTTTTTGAAACATGCATCTTTCATACATTTATTATAAAGTTGTTAGAAGTTTTTACAAAATTGGTATAAAGGGTGTCCAAGATAAGGATCAACAGCATGGGGATCTCGGAAACCGTTAAAGGTACAAAAACGGTTAAATTACAAAAAAAAGTTGTGAAATTTAGTTGTCAGTAAAATTCTTTTCAGAAAACCAGAAATTCCCGCTTACTTCCGGAGATATTCGACAAAATACGAAATCTTGCGATTTCGTTTTTATTTTTTTCTGAAGTTATTTGAAAAGGTATAAGAAAACCAAAGGCACTTTCTCATTGCCATATTTTTAGCTCTACAAGAAAGCATTTACAAATTTTCAGCACGTTTCGTTTCGAAGAAGCCACCATCAACTTAATTTTCTAATATAGGCTGTAAAAAATGTACACCCTGTATTAGATAGCATTTCCTATTACGAATTCAACTATTTATATCACAGTATGGTTTCTAATATTTTTATTCAGAAAAAGGCTTGTTAATACATTTAGAACATTTTCTTGTAGTAGGTGTTGAAAAGATAACGACGAAGCATTGAAACAGTATAACTATTTAGAACCATACTTAATATTGGTTTATTGTGGTACCTATGTGAATTGTTCTGTTAATTTATTGGCGACGAAGACAAAAATTATTACATAATTTTAACCCAGAATATGTTCCGAAATAGTAACAAAAAATAATTTAGCAAGAATTGTTGTTAACATTGAAACATTATAGTTATTTAAAAGTACACTTATTATTTTTTTGCAGTGATATGAGAATTGTTCTGTTCATTTAATGACGACCAAGACAACAATTATTACTTAGTTTTAACCCAGAGTAGGTTCTAAAATAGTAACTAAAAACCATTTTTCACAAATAGTCAATAAACATAGAAACATTATGGTTATTCAGAACCCCACTTTTTTTTTTTTGCTGTTGTATTATGAGAATGGTTCTGTTCATTTAATTATCTTAAAATCATAAAACTAAGTGATAAATTTTGTCTTGGTCGCTCATTTTAACGACTACTATACCAAAATGTTAGAAATGTATTAACAAGCTTTTCTTCTGAATAAAAACATGAGAAAACATACTGTGATATAAATCGTTGAATTCATAATAGGAAATGCTATTTAATACAGGGTGTACTTTATTTACGGGCCATATAAAAATATAAAGTTATACGGGTAATATAAAAATTATGATTTCTTCGAAACGAAACGTTGGACTGAAAATGTATGAAGGCTGTCTTGTAGAGCTAAAAAAGTGGCAATGAGAAAGTGCGTTTTGTTTTTTTATACCTTTTCAAATAACTTCAGCAAAACATAAAAAGGATATCGCAAAATTTCGGATATTGTCAAATATCTCCGGAAGTAATCGGAAATTTCAGGTATTTTCAACAGAATATTACTGACCACTAAATTGCGCAACTTTTTTCTAATTTAACCGCCTTTGTAACTTTTACGGTTTTCGAGATCCCGAAATTGAGATGCTGTTCATCCTTACCTTAGAAACTCTGTATAGAGTAGCAGCTGAATTAAAAAAAAACGGGGAATGTTATTAAAAATGACACGTTCTTTTTCCACTTTTGTTATAGATTGAAAATGGTTTTTAGAAACCGAGTAGAATAATTTGACGGTATGTCAGTTTATAAATAAATTTAACCTATTTATTTATAAAGTCAGTTTTTAAATAAATTTAACCTATTTATTTATAAACTGACATACCGTCAAATAATTCTAACCTATATCTAAACACCATTTTCAAACTATAACAAAAATTTGAACAATTTGAACAATTATATTTCTTAATACTCTGAAATAAAATGATGCAGAAATAGTAAGACCTACATAGTACAATAATGGGTGACATTAATATTATTACGTTTATTATTTTTTACTCAAGTATCTATTTTAATAGAATTTTCATTAATTTTCTTTATAGGTTGTCAAGTAGACAATTAATTGAAAATACTGAAAACAAAATTTATGTTGGGAAAAATTTAATTTCCCATTTTGTTGTGATCAGAAAATCTTATCAGATTTTAATAACATTGTTTATGGAGTTTTATATTCAACAATAAAAGTTTTGTATATATTGTTTAATAGTTTTTAACGACTATAGAATCATAATTTACAAATTTGAAATATTTTAGTTCTGAAGTTAATTAGTGCCATTTTTTACAACATAAGCCTACTTTAGCATTTAAAATTGTACTTGTCAGATTTTGTTTTTTTATGGAATATTTAGTTTACAGTGAAACAGAATTTTGATGATATTTTATTATCGAAATTTCGAAATTTTCATCTAAAACTAAATTTTATTACATTTTGTACCTAATTTTTGTAATCTTTTAAATACGCGTTATATATTTTTTAATTTTACAAATTTGATGCTTTGGAAAATTGCAATTGTCCATTTCTTATAGAATGATTCATATTTTGCATCAACACTATAATTTTATTGTACATAAGTACTCTGTGGCAGTTTTATGACCTATGACTAATTTTGGCATATAAAGTATCACTCTTCAAAACTGACACTAATTGCGAAACGGCGTACTTTTCCTAACTAGTTAGGAAAAGAAACACTTTTCGTACCTGGTGATGAAAAAATCATTTCAACGCTTTGGATTTTGGCGGAATTGCTGATAAAAGTGCATGTGTGCAGCTTCTTCGATACCGCTAGGGACATTATCCGAGCTGAATAGGACATTTTCACGTTTTGTATGCCAATAACGGTTGGTTAATAGCTCAACACAAAACTTCAAACTGACACTAACAAAATAATTTGTCACTTATAATTACACTAGAGCTTTTTTGTCGAAGTAAACTTGACATTTCAATGAGAATTTTGTTGCCTGGCAATTTAACGAAAACAACTGAGTCCGTATGACGAGGAATTTTTTCTGGCAGTTTTTTTAGTTAAATTGCCTAAAGGCAAAAAAATCCAAATTATAAATGTCAAGTTTACCTCGATCCAAAAAAAAAGCTTGAGTGTAATTCGGTAACACGATTTAATGAATACGTAAATCACTAAATTAACAAATAAGGTATAAATTAGTTTATTAAATTTAACGGAAAAGTACAATTATTAAAAACACAATTCTTATAAACAACTTGATTTTCAGAACTTTGGTGTCGTTTGTTTAAGAGCGTAAATTGTCGCCGAGTTGACGTAGTTGAATTCACAGTATTGCGAGGCACATTATTATTGATGGCTTTTTCAATTTCTCCAATCGAAAACTCTCCAAATTAAGTAATATCATATGGGCATGTGTCCCATCGTTAATAGATACTGAGATAGGGTCATTATAACATTTTTACAGATTAGATACTTTTCTGACAACTGAAGATTGAGAAAAAAGTGTATACAATATAGGTTGTCATGCCAGGGTTGCTAGAGATCGATGATGGAGACCTACAAGACACTTTCAAACGTTAGGTTCCGTTTTGTCGCTGGAAAAGTTAGGGCAAACTTTTTTCGCTGTCATAATGACATAAACACCGTTGCTTATGGGATTTTTAGTGTATGTATTCAATTGTCATGTAAAACTACTTGAGACCTAGAATATATGAACAGAGAACTAATAGAGGAGTATAAAGTCTGGGGGCTGGAGGTAAATATAAAAAAGACTAAATACCTAAACATAGGCAGTACAGAACTACAGCTAGGCCCGTATCTATAGACCGTACTTGAGCTTGAGTTAGACTCAAGTCGTATATTTGGTTGCGTTCAGTACATACACGCTTATAGAAAATACGCAACCAAATATACAACGTAAGTAAAACTGAAGCTTAAGTACTGACTACAGATATGGGCCTTAATGCTCCAAGATGGGCATAGCAGATATACAGCTGCAAAGAATATAAGTACCTAGAGGTAAAACTAATGCAGACGAAAAAATGGACCCCGATACAGTAAGTCGGATTAACCTAGGCCCAAGAGCAATATCCTCTCTTAATTCTGTGCTGTAAAATGTGTGCAATATAAACAAGCACATAATCTACAAACTACAAAATCTACAAAAAAAAAAAAAAAAACCTCAGTAAGGAGCGTGGTGACTTAGTGATGCGTAGTATGGCAATTTGAAGAAGCATTGCGAGACCTTTACTAGCAACCGCAATGGAATTTTGGAAAAGATCAGCGGGAAGATCAAAGATGGATAGAATTAGAAACATCAGAATAAAGGAAGTAATTAACGTAAAGCACAGTATTATCGACGACATACGAGCAAAGCAAGTGGTTTGGTGCGTACAGCTAAAAAAATGCCAGGAGAAAGGCTCTCAAAAAAGTATTCCAATAACCCACAGGGGGGAAAGAAAAGAGGCGTTTCCAGGAGAAGCTAGAGAGAAGGAAGCAGGGAACATCGACACCAGTGGAGATTGGGAATTGGAAGGCAGCGGAGAACGTTATAAACCGAATGTGAATGAATATAGGGTATAAATACAGGTAATTTCAGTGGTAATAATGGTAATTTGTAAACTGTAAGAAGTAAATTAGATAAAAATTGATATATTTTAAGGACAAATCAGTGCAACTTTATTATTTCTTATGGGCATCATATTATACAGGGTGTTTTAGGAGGAAGTGCAAATATTTTTGGAAGTTGTAGTATGGATGATTCTAAGTAAATAATGTCATATGGGCATGTGTCCAATGATACTGAGCTAGGGTCATTAATTAAAGTACGAGAAATAACATTGTTGATTTTTAATAATATCAATTTAAATTAAACAAATTTACTGTGTTGGTTCAACAATTCCACCGCATGGATTGTGGGGTGCTCATAAAGGAACGCCAAGATGCTATTAGAAGAGCAACGAGCAGCATTACTAATAGTATTACTAAATGTATTGAGGTTGGCGGTGGTATTTTTGAACCAACAAAGTAAATTTGTTTTATTTAAATTGATATTATTAAACATCAACAATGTTATTTCTCGTACTTTAATAAATCATCTAATGACCCTATCTCAGTATCTATTAACGATGGGACACATGCCCATATGAACAAAGTAAATTTGTTTAATTTAAATTGATATTATTAAAAATCAAAAATGTTATTTCTCGTACTTTAATAAATCTTATAATGACCCTATTTTAGTATCTATTAACAGTGGGATACATGCTCATATGATATTTTTTCCTTAGAATCATCCATTCTACAACTTCCTAAAATATTTGCACTTCCTCCTAAAACACCCCTTATATGATGTAAAATATTGTGTGGTAGTGGATTAAAATTTTATTTTTTGTATCAATGTAGTGTCCCTTCTAGTTCAGTGTAAACAAAATATTTAATAATGCAAAACTTGATCTGCAAATGTAACAAAAAGTGCAAAAAATATTAAAGTTAAATTGAATATTGTATACTGGCAGCCGTTATTTTGTGGAACATTGTAAATGAATAAATTAACTTATATCAAGCTTTTTATAGTCGTTCCATTATCCTTGTCCTCATCAAAATGTCCCACACTTATCATCTTCATATAGCAATGAAAAGCGGACCACATTTTTGCTGAAACCGCAATGTACCAATTAAACTAGTACTCGCTATACAAATGAAACTAATCATTACGACCCTGCGCGTCACGAATAGAACCTTGATAAGTCCCTGTTATGCTAATACAGTTCAAGCGAATATTCCTACCATCCGTACGCGGATATGACATTAACCGATATAATTTATTATTAATTTAGACGATTTTTTCGCACTTCGACGCTCCGTCTCGCTCGCTCGAGGTGCACCGCCGAATTCGCGTCAAGGTCCTGGAAAATCGGCGCTGGAGTGGGACGAGAATGCCTATTAGATAGTTCAGGGTCCTTTTTCAGCGCTGAAGCCCTCGGCCTTTCCCGTGTAACGGTTCTTCTGCAAACTTTCATTATTCGGTCGTGAGAGATGGAATAACAGCGGATATGAGAAGTAATAATAAATAATGCAATAACAAGGAATGCGGATCAAGGTTGTTATTGTTATTTTTATGGCGATGATGGTTAATGATAGAACTAATATGCAATGAAAGGTTTTCGCCTGCCCCGTTGGAGAAGTTTAGTTGAAAATTAATCTTGTCATCATACTGCACATGCACTTACAACTAACGTATCTAGTAGAAAATTACGCCTTATTTTTATTTCTATTAAATGCCTTTGAACTTTGACTTGCCCTATCTAGAAATTTTAGCAGCTTCTGGATTTATGCCCAACGTATAGCATTTCTATATATATAAAAGAAAGTGGTGTTAGTTAGACTATTTATAACTCAAGAACGGATGAACCGATTTGGCTGAAAATTAGTGGAGAGGTAGCTTATAATCAGGAGATGGACATAGGATACTTTTTATCCCGTTCGACCGCGTTTCCGTCAAGTCACTATAAATCGTGGTATAACATAAACGCATCTCACATGAAATAACAAAACGCTAACGACAGTGGAATATCTCTCTCTCTCTCTCACGTTTCTTTTCGGTGCATGATGCCTGATCGACTTTTGTTTATTAGGTCTGTTCGTGTTAAGGAAAATGTTACACATTTCTTACACTTTTTAAAAAACTCGAATTCTGATTGGTTGAAAATTCCAATTCAACCAATCAGAATTCGTGTTTTAAAATTTTCGTACACAAACCTAATTTTCAAACAAACATTTACACGCCACCACGCAAATATTATCGAGCAAATCATGCTTGCTATGGAAATCTGTATCCGCGCGTTACATTGCCCGGACTCTAATCGTAAACAATGCCGCGACCAAGACGATCAAATCTTTCCCGACAAAGCCGTAATGCAAGAAGGATACGAAACATTGCAAATGAAATGACTGAAGAAGCACAAGGAATTGCCCGTGAAGAGCTCCGCGTTAGTATGGCTCGACTTCGTGCTTCTCAATCACAAGATCAAAGAGAGGCAGCACGTGAAACGGCTCGGTTGGCAATGCGAAATCGTCGAGCGAATAACAGAAATGAAGAAGTAAATAATTTTCGACGCAAAAGAAGAAATGTATCAAGTGCTGATTTGAATCGAGCAGCGTTTCGATATGATTGCAGCACTGATTACTGCTTGCATCCTAGCGTTTGCATTGGGTCAATGGACGTTGTTTGCGAGTATTGTGATGCGTTTGGTACGCGTACGCGTTTGGTAGTAAGTAAATTGCTAAACAATGTGATTTACGCGACGATACTCAAAGGAAAATTCGAAGGTGAGGAAGTACTCATTCCGAGGATACCGATGATCCCAAACGATATGCCGTTTGAGTTTAAAAGACTTCAATTTCCGATCCGTCTTGCATTCGCCATGACCATTAACAAATCACAAGGACAATCCTTGAAAGTTTGTGGTCTGAATCTGGAAAATCAATGTTTTTCACATGGTCAATTATATGTGGCATGTTCACGGGTCGGAAGACCATCTGCGTTGTTTGTACTTGCACCTGATAATAAGACAAAACATGTCGTGTATCACAAGGTGCTTAACTGAAAAGTGCAACCTATGCACCAAAATACATGAACAATAAAGAATCATTAAAATACTTGATTTTTTTATATATTTATATATATCTTTCCAAATAAAAAATAGAATTAAATAAAATCTAAAGTTTGTTTATTTACTGCCTCTAAGGCGGAACAGAGTTCGCCGGGTCCGCTAGTATTTTATAAATGAAAAAAAAAATTATAAAAAAAAAAATATAGTGTGAATTTGACGTAGTCCACGTTTATTTATTTTTTTAGCTACGAAGAACTGAATATGAAAATTCTTTTATTTACAACAATTGAACAATGATAATGATGAACAGAACATATAAACATCGAACGTACACGTCTTTCGCTAACCAAGTCAGAATGGATCCCCTCTCTTGTGGTTTAGCTCGGCCCACCGTTCCTCCAGAACAGGCAAGCCGGGGAATCCCCAGCCTGTCAAGGACGGGAACCGGGATGCAGGCATCGGCGAGGACGGGGAATCCCATGCGAGTCAGGGGGAAGTTAACATTCGGCCATCCTGACGATCCATTTGTCCTCAAATGCTTTCGTTCCACTCTGAAACTCAAAAATTTTAGTTCAGTGATTTAGGACAGAACTCTTTTACATAACTCTGTGCGATAAAATGACTTTTGGAAATCATTACAGTTCAATAACTTTCGACGATCAATAACTTATCCATTCGGAGATCAATGTATTTCAATAACTTTCGGAGATGAGTACAATTCAACAACTTTCGGAGATCAGTACAATTCAACACTTTCGGCGATTATCATAACTCAAAAACTTTCGGAGATCAATATAGTTCAACAAGTTTCGGCGATCATTAGAACTGTATAACTTTCGGAGATTAATACAATTGAACAACTTTCGGGAATCAATACAATTCAACAACTTTCGGAGATCAATACAATTCAACAACTCTCGGAGATCAATACAATACAACAACTTTCGGAGATCAATACAATTCAACACTTTCGGCCATCATCATAATTCAATAATACTTACGGAGATCAATACAATACAACAACTTTCGGAGATCAATGCAATTCAACACTTTCGGCGACAATCATAACTCAATAACTTTCGGAGATCAATAGAATTTCGGAGATCAATACAATCAACAACTTTCGGAGATCAATAAAATACAACAACTTGATGTACGAGGTGTGGCTATTAAATAACGAGACTGTTGTGATTACAGACGAACTGTGCATGTCAAAAGGTTGTACGGCGCACCATTCTTTAGTGTAAAACCCCCTTTATCGGTTGCCGTAAACTGCATCCCAGTAAATAGACTTGTCTGCACGTGGCATTTTTTTTTCGTAACTTATGTTTTTCTAATTTTCCGGAAAAATGTTAACTAATATTATTGAACAGAGAGTTGTCATAAAATTCCATATGAAACTTGGACAAAAGGCTAAAGAAGTGTATGGCAACGAATGTTTATCCCGTTCACGTGTTCTTGAGTGGTATAAACGTTTTAAAGACGGCCGAGAGGACGTTAAAGATGATGCCAGGTCGTCCTGTTACATCAAAAACAGACAAAAACGTCGAAAAAATTAACGTTATGGTATACTCTGATTTTTCTAAACTGGCGTGCACGTCATCAAAATAATAATCATAATAATGACGAGACAATTTTACAAAGTTGCCAGCTGTCCTGGGTATTTAAAAATGGCTGCAATCAGCTGTTGCGCCCGTGCAATCTTGTGCGACAGTGCACGGTTCGTATCAAATTCATCGACTTCTCTACCGTTTATCGTACAGATATCAACCTTGTGGTTATGGTTTACCATCTACAATGACAAAATATGCATTGTAATAATCGATCAAATGTAACAAGTTAGACGTCAAAGAAGTTTGAAGCATTAGTGAAAAAGATGTGGCATCGTAGCCGAGAAAATATCGCCGATACCAACATAAGATGATTTATTACATGATTGGCAGGCGAAAATTGTGTCCGCGGTTAATACACCGATTACCTATTTATAACCACCAGTGATCAGTGTTATGTAACAAATAATCTTCAGATTAATTTCGATTCTTAAACTATTGTTATGCATATTCTCGAAAACAATCACGTTGGTACGAAAAAACCTCATCGCACAGCTGTTTGATGACGTGCACGCCAGTTTAGAAAAATCAGAGTATACGTTCCAATCGACAATTAAGTATTCGTGAGATCGCAAATGTTATCGGAATCGATAAAGAATGTGTAAGAACAATTTTACATGACGATCTTAATATGACGAAAGTTTGCGCAAAAATGGATCAAAAAGAAGCTCGGCAAAAAAATTGTTCCGACGCATTGGAAACCATCGAAAATGAACCAGAATTCTTGCAAAGAGTAATAACTTGGGATGAATCGTGGTTTTCTACGTATGGTCCAGAAACCAAGCGTCAATCCATGCACTGGAAGACTCCAACATCACCGAGAGCTAAAAAAGCTAAAATGATCAAATCAAAATTCAAGGCTATGATGATTGTTTTTTTTGTATATTTATGGGATTGTGTACCTTCACTGGGTTCCAGAAGGTCAAAATATCAATCAGGTATACTACCTTGAAATCCTTGCTCAGCTGCGAGAAAGAATTCGTAAAAAAATACCCGAATTATGGAAAAATAAATCATGGGTGCTGCATCAAGACAATGTACCAGCTCACACTGCATTGTCAGTTAAAGCATTTTTCGCGAAGCACAGCATCCCGGTGTTGGACCACCCGCCTTATTCACCTGATCTGGCTCCGTGTAACTTTTACCTGTTCCCTAAGATCAAATCCGCGTTAAAAGGGATACGTTTCGACAGCGTTGAAGAGGTTCGAAAAAGCGGCAAACGGCATGAAAGAGCTGACGAATGAAGACTTCCAGCACTGTTTCGATCAGTGGAAAATTCGTATGGAGAAGTGTAGGGATCGTGGAGGTAAATATTTCGATTTTTTTACAGTGTCAGTCTCGTTATTTAATAGCCACACCTCGTACACTCTGAAATGAAACCTTACAAAACATTACAAGGATTGAAATTGCAAGTTATTTTCTATTCCTTTTAAACTACAATGTAATCAGTTATTACATCACAAGTAGGTCAGTTTTACCACCATATATCCGTGAATCTTACCGTCGACTCTTGGTGTGAATGGTTTCATGTTTTCCACACAAACAACCGCTTCGTAACGCGTATTATTTGCGCACGTTTGGGAACCCAATTCTTCATTGACCTTGTATCAATCGTTTCCTAGTTTAGCATTTACTGTAAAGGGCCCTTTAAATTTTTCCCTCAATTTTTGCTGCATCCATCTGCAGGATACGATGTTATTTTAACTAAAACTTCATCACCTACATTGTAGTTGATTGGCTTAATTCTGTTCTTATTAAAGTGTTCGTCTTGTTTCTTCATGTTAATGTTCAAATTTTTTGCCTCTTCCTCTCTTAGTTTAGTGACATCTATATCTAAGTGATCGATGGCATGATTTATGTAACGGTCTCCATCAGTGGATGATTTTATTCCTAATATCACCCCACTTGGTACTGCTTTGGTAGATTTGTTGATCGTATTATTGATACCAAGTTGGACGCTGTCGACGTTAGAGTCCCAATCATCAGTATCAAAAGCGGAACCCATTGTTGCTACGGCATCTAGTATGGTTCGGTTGTAGCATTCCACCTGCCTATTTGCTCTAGGCATAGCCACTGCCGTTTGATAATGACGAATACACTTTTTAGAACAATAATCCTTGAATCGTCTCGATGTAAAAGCCGAACTGGCATCCGAGATTAATCTACTTGGCGATCCAAAAATGGAATGCAGTTGATTTAATTCATTTATAAGTGATCATGTTTTCGTACTAGGTACAGCTCTTATAAAAGTAAATTTAGTAAAAGCATCCACGATAACCAACATATATTTATTATGCCTCTTTGTTTCGATAAATGGTCCGACGTGATCCAAATGCAACGTATGGAATGGACGAGCATGTTTCGGTATGGAGTGTAAAAATCCAGGCTTTTTACCACCAGCACTTTTATAATATTGACAATGCAAGCACGATTTTATATATTTCTTTACAAAATTTTTAATTTTGGGAAAGCAGTATCTTTTCTTTATTCTTTATATTGTTTTGTCAGTTGAAAAGTGGCCCAATAAATCATGATTTGCATGCAAAACTTGCCAACGACAATTTGTTGGCACTAGCCAACGTCGACCTTGATTAGTGATTTTAAAAATCTTTCCTGCTCGAAAATCGTACTTATTAAATATATCTTTATTGTTTTGAATATCACCAGAGAATAATATTTCTTTAATTTTCATGTTTTTTTAAATCTTTATTTAGGACTGCAACCAGCCAATCACCTTAAGAAATACGCATTACTGATTCACTCGGTATATTACTTATATTAGTGTTAGGTGGATTGCGACTGAGTGCATCTACATGCTGCATTTGATTTCCAGATTTATGCTCAATTTTGAAATTAAATTAATGGAGAATTAATGGATTACAATTAGAGGTGTAATATATATTTTTTTAAATCGTGTTACGAACTGCATTACAATCGGTTCGAATTATTAATTCTAAACATATCAGATTATGCCAGAACTTTTTAACACTCTCAACTACTGCTAATAATTCTAATTTGAAAGAATGAAACTTATTCTCTAATTCACTTGTCTGCCTACTGTAAAATGCGACTGGCTGTTCACCTTTACTTGTGATTTGAATCAAAATACCCCTATACCGTCGCGACTTGCGTCAATATACAAGATCGTTGGTAAGCAATAATAAAAAAATATTAAAAGCGGCCTGTTTATCAATATTTGTTTAAATTCGTCAATTACTTCAGAGTGGTTATTGTTCCAGCACCAAGGTACATCCTTTTTAATGTTGTTAATGTGCTGGCCTTTTTTTGCGAACTGGTGAATGAACTTTCTAAAGTAACTAATTAAACCTATAACTGCCGTAATTGGTGTACAGTTTCAGGTACTGGAAACTTTTCTACTGCCTCTACTTTATGTAATCCTGGTCGAATGCCATCAACATCGATATCATACCCCAATAAGGTTATTGCAGTCTTAAGATATGAGCACTTGATATGACGAATTTAACTTTAAATTATGTTCACGAAGTAAGTTAAATACTTCTTTTAACAGGTCTAAATTTTCATGTTTAGTTTTTGTAGCAATTAAAATATCATCAAGATAAATAATAATTTTGTCAAATCTTAAATTTCTAAATATTTGGTGCATGGCCCTCTGAAAAATTGCCGGAGCATTAGCAAGACCAAACCGCATGCGGCAAAATTCAAATTCAAATTGACCATCGGGTGTAACGAATGCAGTAAAGGGCCTAGCGTTTACGTGCATAGGTACTTGGTAATACCCTGAGGCAAAATCCAGACTAGTGAAATAGCTGCAGCTCTTGAGTCTATCGATTAGATCTTCTATGCGAGGTAATGGATATTTATATTTAATTGTTGTAGCATTCAATGCCCGATAATCTATACAAAGACGGTTTCCCCCATTTTTCTTTCAGCGTGCATTTATGATTTTTTGCTTATTCTACCTTAAATCCTTGCGGATTTAATTTCTTAACTTGAACTTAATTAACTAAAATTTTTGAACAAATTAGATATCAATGCACATGAGTGAAAGCAGAAGTTAATTTACAACTGAACTATGGATAAACCTGCCTTGACAGACCCGCTGTAAATAATTTCGCATCACAGTAGAGACGTCTTGATGTACGATATGACGTTTAGTTCGTCGTAGTATGGCGAATATCATAACGCCGGTACAAAAAACAATAATAAACTGCCCATGATGACAAATTGAACATGGTTTATTCGAAATTTCCAAAATGTACGTGATGAATTTGATTAACTATCTAGGTCGTAGCAATAAACAATTTCGTTGTTACTGCGAGGAATTTTTACTTCTTGATTCCAACGAGAACCGGACAGTTCCTAGAAATAAAGCTAAACTGTTTAATGTAATAGATTCAATAATGTATCAGACTTCTCAATCTACACTTTCGAATGAAGGCCATGTTAAATTTGGGAACAATTCGCAGATAACATCCCATTGAAAGTTGGTCGATTCTGTGCGCGCTATCTTTTTGAATATCAAAACATTTCATTGTAACAAAATCGGATGTGTACGTTTTGTGGGTCGAGCGTCATCGAGGAGACCTGCACGACTGGAGCGTGCTCGAATCGGAGTTTCGGTAGATCGTCGATCACTTCGCTTTCGCGGATCCTCGCCAGGCGCCATTAGTCACCAGGTGAGCGCTCGCCGATTAATTAAGGCACCGGAGCGAGAGCGGAAAGCAAAAGTTCCAAAAGTAGGTAAGTGGGCTCAGCTGGTAAACAACACCACGCCGATGTCTCTCTCGCCATCTTTCACCCGAAAGGAACGTCGCGCGGAATTCGCCGAAAGACCAGAGGGGTTAGACTAAAACCGTCCACGGCCTTGCCAGCCACGTGCGTTCCCCATTTACACGCATAGGTCGCCATGCGGTCGTCGAGATTCTAATTATGACTTCATTTAATTGGTCGCTTTCCGCCACGATCGATACCGGAAGAGAAATAAATAACTGGATTCAAGTTCATTTTCAACTTATGCCACTGCAAGCAGCTGCTATAATTAGGAAAGATTTACTCAACGTCAATATCATAACTATATCTGTGTCATAACTAACACAGTAACTGACTTTGAGGGCACAATTCAATGCCCTGATGCCATTGCAATTCCCACTAGGTTAGGATCTTTGGACTTCAATAAGCTTCTGAGTTTAGACTGACAAACTGAAGGTTGAAAACGGTTTATAACACGAAACATATTTATAATTTTACTAAAACTACCAATGTGTTATTATGAAAATAGAAGTTGTACACCAACCCTATATACCGTGTTTTTTTTTTATTGTGCAAAACACTTAATCGTACTTTACTATAATTATTACAATCTGATCAAAGATGGATCAATGAGTAATGTTATGCCAACTTAAATTACTAAATGAAGGTTTAATGCTAAGGGCCTACTCATTAGTATCCCTTAAATTCTAATCACTTAATTACACCAATATTAGCGTGTACACTAGCACTATGCTCTGCTTTTGCACTAACACAATATAAAACTAACTCGAACGGTTTGTTCGGCTGTAGTCTTCTGGTCAAATTCGTGTTATCGAGAAGCTGGACGGCTTCGACGTTGACGTGTTGAAGAAGTCGCTGTTCGTGACTCTTGGCAAATTTGTTTATTGTCTCATTAACAGTGCCCATTTCCAAGTCCCTGTGGAGGGCACTGTTCCGGATAAATACCAAGGTGCATTGACAATACTCCTTAGTACTTTGTTTTGATATCGCTGGATTATTTCTAAATTGCTCTTTTTGGCACAACCCCACAGCTGGATGCCATATGTCCATACGGGCTTAAGAATTTGATTATACACAAATATTTTATTATAGGTTGACAGGGTGGAATTCCGACCAAACAGCCAGTACATTTTTCGAAATTTTATGTCCAATTCTTCTTTTTTCTTTTTGACATGAGCTTTCCAGCCTAGCTTAGAGTCCTATGTAATACCCAAATAGTTTGCTGTATCAGCGTAGGGTCAGCACAGGTATATGTTGATTTCTTTTATTTGTGAAATTAACATTGACCAATTTAGTCTCATTCAATTTGATTCGGCATTACTTAGTCCAGTTGTTAATTTTATTAATTGAGGTTTGCAGATTTAGTGCTGCTTCTTCGTGATCTTTGCCTATAGCTTATATAGCAGTGTCGTCGGCAAAAGTGGCTATCGTATTATGGTCTAAGGCAGGTATATCGCTGGTGTATAATAGGTAGAACACTGGCCGTAACGCACTGCCCTGTGGCACACCTGCCTTTATTTCTTTTAGTTCAGAGTCAGCATCTTCCTGCTTAATTCTTAAAGCTCTATCTGACATATATGATTCTAGTAATTGTGTATATGGTCAGGGCAGAAGTTTTCTTAATTTGTATTTAAGTCCCTCGTACTACACTTTATCAAAAGCTTGCGCTACATCATGAAAGATGGTAGAAAAAACCTTTCTTTCTTCCAATGATTTTTCAATTACGTCTGTTATTCTATGGACTTGATCTACAGTTGAATGAGATTCTCTGAAACCAAACTGATGTTCTGGTATTATGTTTTTGCCTTCGATAATTGGTTTTATTCTTTTAAGTATTTTTTCGAACAGTTTGGAGATTACAAGTAATAACGAGATTGGTCTGTAAGAAGAAACTTCATTTGGTGGTTTTCCAGGTTTAGGAATCATTATCACTTCTGCTACTTTCCATATCTTAGGAAGCATATTTTCATCTTAAAGATGCATTCATAAGATATGTAAGTTTTACGATTGCTTTACGAGGAAGTTGTTTGAGAATGTTGCCAGTAATTAAGTCAAATCCTTGAGCTTTCTTAGTGTTATTGTTTTTTTTAATTTCCATTACAATTTCTTTTATGGTAAAGGATCTGATTTCACCTTCTTCCTGGGTAATATTTTCCCAGTCTAGCATGGCTTCCCCCTCATTCGGTTGGAAAGTAGTTCCAAGATATTCGGCAAATCTATTAGCCTTTTGAGTATTGCTTTTTGCATATGTCCCATCTGCACTTCTAATTGGAGAATTGTGCAAGATTGGTCTCTTAAGTCTCTTAGCAGCTTTCCAAATTGAATAATCAGTTTGACTAGCATTTGATAGTCCAATTAGATATTAACATATAGAGTCATTTTTAATTTTTTTAATCTCTCTTTTGAGTTGTTGTGTTGCGTTATTTACTCTAGTTTTATCTGCTGGGCATGTAGGCATCTATATACCATGTGATCATTTAAATTTCAGCTCGGCGAGATCACCAATATCGCCTTTCTTATTGCCTACGAACATTTCCATGGCTAACTAGAGTTAACATTTAAATGATCACTCGGTATTAATAATTGGATTGGATGTAGTTCTTCTACTCCGTTGAGTTTCCATCCACCATTTGTGCCATTGATCTGCGGTACAAAGAGAAAATCCTTACACCTCTCTCCCTCATTAATACCTAGGTCATGCCGTTGGGCGACGGAAAATGCATTGGCCAGGTTCTTTCGTTTGCCGCACGCGATAATGTCAGGGCTCACTCGGCAAATTATGTATCTTTACTATTTAGGTATGCATCGTGAGTGATCCTGGAGCAAGATCAGGTGATCTCCTTGTTCTTTGCAGAACTTTCACCCACGGAGCAAGCAGGCAAATATCACGGAGGACGCTAATGTCGCGGATTTATCGCCAGTTCATGGCTCAATGACGGTTAATAGTTGCATATTTAATCCGGAAAATGCTCCGTAATGCATGCGGGAGTGTGTAATAAAGTACAAATGTCTATTATTAGCGTAATAAACGTGCGTATCCGCGTATTGCGCGATTGAATAGGAAATCTGTATTGAAAAGTGACGTGAAAATTCTGACTCGGTGGTGCAGAGGAGCGTCTCTCAGCGGGGTGTGAGTGACTTACATCATTTGGATGTCGGCCGTAATAACATATTCGTGTGTTCGAAATCGTACTAACAGTTCAAATAAGTCTTCCTGCAAGGTGGGACCAGTGAGCAATAAATCATTCAGTGCTACTTTGTTGTATGCTCAACGAAAGGTTTCTGGTGTTCTGGTGCCAATGTTCTTCCCCGGGTTTGAACCCGGTGAAGAACATCGCATGTCTATTCTCGCAAGGCATTGGGCAACCGGCAAAGATATTTCCCAAGAAATACTTCCCCAAACCAGGTTCGCAGGCCTAGTTAAGCGATAGGTGCCTTGCATTTAATGTAGGATGGTACCAGACACAACATTGGCACAACCTAAACATTATGATGCAGAGCTTAATTCTCTTATACCTTGACCTAAAATATTCGACACATAGGATCAAAATGCAAATATTCGATACCTACAATTCGACTGCAAGCATCCGAAAACCTCTATGTTTAACTATACATCACATCACACGCTGAACATTCGATACGGCACAGATAGAGCAATGCCTGTCATATGACATAAGTTACCTTATTACACTATTCTCTTCTAGATAACAACTTCTATGAGGTTATACGATTATCGTCGGAATATGTATGTTGCCCCCTTCTCTATACTATACAGGGTGTTAAAAAAGAGTGTAAAATATTTAAGGGGGTAGTAGCATGAACCACAATAAAAAAAAAAGTCTTGATAAACATGGGTCCTCAAAGTAACGGATACGGAGATATTGAAGATTATTCTAGTTTGAAACATTTATTTGCCTATTTGCAATTATTTATTACTTATTGGTTATGTACAAACAAACGAAGGGAGCCTTTAGCAAAAACATAGAACAGAGTTACAGAACATTTTCGGAGTGTCCTCCTTCCATTTCCGAGCAGGCACGACATCTTGGTCTGAAGGATATTCCAACTCTTTCTAAAACACCCTCATTGGCTCGGATTTGTTAGCACTTTTGATTAATTTTTAGATGCAACTCCGCGAGGCTATTTACAGGAGTACCATAGACTAATCACACAATTTCTGGTAAATTCTTCCAAACATATGATGCGAAGGAATCTGGCGATTTGGATAAGCTTCTACATAAAGACGTCGTGCTTCGGTGGCAATTCCATTAGCACGACCCTACTTGAAATGTCTGTCGACTAATTCTGCATTATAGTAAACAGCCATAGCAATGAAAACTTGTGCACTAACAACAACTTCCAAATACTGGATGTTTATTTCACAAAACATCAGCTTACTATGATAAGAAAATGCAAGTTTTAGCAAAATAAAAAAAGAGGTAAAAAATAATAATCTTCCATATCTCCGCAACCGTTACTTACTGCATAGGGGAAAAAATTCGGCCCCCGGACATGACGCACTAACAAAAGACCTACTAAGGCACTTACCGACAACAACACACGATCACATTGTTAAAATGTACAACCACTGCCTAAAAAACAGCACACACCCAATATTCTGGAAAGAGGGTATTATTATCACAATCCCCAAGACTGGACTAGATAAATCAAAACCAGAAAGCTATCGACCTATTACACTACTCCCAGTTTTGGGGAAAAACCTGGAGAAAATAATGCAGAACAGGATATGGAACCTCATAGAAGAAAAGATACCCAAATACCAATTCGGGTTCAAACCCGGACTGTCGACCATACACCCCCTTTACATTCTGACGAACAACATACAGACGACGTACTTACAAAACAGACATACCGCAGCACTATTCCTGGACATAAAAAAGGCTTTTGACACTGTATGGCACACAGGACTACTATACAAAATGCATACCCTACAAATACCTAGATCCCTCATCCTATTCATCCACAGCTTCCTGACAGACAGACAACTACGGATAAGAACAAACAATTCATACTCAAGATCATTTTCGCCAGAACAAGGTTTGCCACAGGGTTCTCCTCTCTCGCCCCTCCTGTACAACATATATTGCCATGACATATTAGGAACAGACAACAGGCAGACAGACTTAGAACAGTATATCATACAATACGCCGACGACACAGTATTAATAACACATAAAAAACGACTGGATGACACAATAGACACACTTCAAATACTGACTGACAAAACAATGGACTGGTTCAACAAATGGAGACTCGAACCCAACCCCGCAAAATGCCAACTCCTTATTCCCAACCACAGAATCAATAACAACTCACCGACAATACATGTTAACGGAACAAACGTATACCCCACAACGACGATAAAATACTTAGGAATGACGATTGACAATAAGCACAAATTCGACAAACACTTACGGAACACAAAGACCGAAATACAAAAACGAGCAAAACATTTTAGATGTCTGATATACGGAGGAAGAGGGATATCCATTAGTACAGCAACAAAAATTTACAAATCCATCTGCAGGCCCATGATTGACTACGGCCAGATCATACTAAAAAATGTAAGAAACACCTGCAAACGAATTACGGACGTAACTGAACGGAAGACATTAAGACTTCTCACTAAATTAAGACATAAGGACAATCGTCTTCATAACATATCAAACATAAATTTATACAAGATCACCAAAATCATACCCATCCAACAAAGACTGGACAAACTACGAAATAAATTTCAACAAAAACAGGACAATAGGACAATACTCGACGAATTGTGTATTAAAAGACAAAACAAACGCACTACAAAATTACATCCGACAAAAACGCTTCATGAAACATATTACACTTCATAACACTCTCTTCACACTATCAAAATAATCACTCATGAATCACATATAGGGAATGTTATATAATATAATATGTAATGTAATGTATAATGTAACGTACGTATAATGTAATGTATTATATTAGGCAAGGCGGAAAGACCCCATGGGGTCGATAGCCTAATAAAGATTGTTTATATATAAGAATAATAAGAAGTCCTCCTAAGAAGTACTACCCCCAAGGTAGTACTTCTTAGTACTTCTTACCTCCAAGCACTCTCTTCACACTATCAAAATAATCACTCATGAATCACATATAGGGAATGTTATATAATATAATATGTAATGTAATGTATAATGTAACGTACGTATAATGTAATGTATTATATTAGGCAAGGCGGAAAGACCCCATGGGGTCGATAGCCTAATAAAGATTGTTTATATATAAGAATAATAAGAAGTCCTCCTAAGAAGTACTACCCCCAAGGTAGTACTTCTTAGTACTTCTTACCTCCAAGCACTACCAAATGTCGATATAGGAGTAGCAGCATCGCCTGCCATAATGTTAAGTACCGAATTTGCAACCGGAGATGCAGTTTTGATGCAACATCTGCATCTCGTTAATTAGAAGCGAATTGACGCTCCCAATCAAATTATTATATAAATAAAAAATCTAAGGTAAATTAACTTTATTTAAGGATGATATACTTCTGTTGGTGTAAGTAAGTATCTAAAGGTCTCACGATCTGGATAACCGAAATGAAAATCCCATATTTCCGACAACCTCGACCTCTGTTGTAGTCTGTAGAAAACTATTGTCCTGGATGTACAAGCTCACATTTAATACTTCGGATCCGTGAATATTCTTCAAAATATTATTTATTTGTTCGTGTAACAGTATTTGTTACCACTGAAGCAACATACACTGAGGCATAATTAATAATTAAAAGTTTTACGATCCTGGTAATCGGATCCACTATTAATCGATTTTCTAAATATATGACATTTCGATAGAAACTTCTCTTGAGCAATAATAAACTCGAATAGAAAACATTAACTTGTCTATTTTCAGGACTCACTTTATCATTTCCAATTATATTGAATAATAGCTATATAACTCGAAAACATTATAGCACTCGCTTCGCCTCTTGCGCTAAACTGTTTTTCGTTAATAAAATTGCTCCATTCACGTTTTATTTCACAAGATTTTTTCCAATTTGTTATCAGAATTAAAGAATTTGCGTGAAGTGTCACATTGTTAGGTGACAACGAAAATTTCAAGGATAGTGCGAATTTACCTATTTTTTTTACTTTGTTCACGTTGTCAATGGTTATATTGAATAAAGTGAAAATGTAAACATTTTAGGGCCGATTCCACCAAAAAGTAAACTGCATTTCAAATTTTTTAACCCGAGTTTACATCTCTAACTGGCATTTTTCGGTTTCACCAACATATTAATCGCGGTTTCATAAGTAACCGGCGTTTAAAAAGTAACTGGCCATTTTGGCCAGTAAAACACCCGAATGACGCTTAATGATAGCTGTCAAGTGTCAAATAGTTGAAGCTGGTATATGAAAATTCTGTATCACATTCCTTTGAGTAAAATAGCATTGGAAAGAGTATTTGAAATGGTATTTGCCGAAACATTCAGCGAGGAAGAAGACGACGAATTTGTCATTCGCCGACCTCGATGAATTCCCCTGAAAATGGACAGTTTATATAGCACCATGCATCAAATAAGTTACTGTATTTGTTGTTACTATGATATGCACATTGATATTTATGTTACACATACCTATTGCCACCCTTGCTATGGTCTGTTGGGTTAAAAGGCCTTTTTTTAAATTCTCCCACCAATTCCTCAACACTAGAGGGTCTCGGGGCATATAAGTAGATTGAGAATTGAACTCATTGGCAATCGTTGCCCATTCATCTAACTTTTTACGGACACTTGCCCCATCAGTTTGTTTGCACTCTATTACTTGTTTGTGCTTTAAAATTAACTCGTACAACAATTCTTTTTCCGCGACCTCGAAAGTTGGATTCCTCTTTCTTTTTTGTTGAGACATGTTTTGGCCAATACGTTTTACACTATATTATTTATATATAACGCGATTACATGTGTCACTGTGTCACCGACTGTGTAACTGTAACTGTCACTTTCCTCCAACGTTTTCAGTGTTGCCTACTTTAATTTTCGTTAATCTAAGATTCACTAAACTCAGTTTTCTTGCGCAACACATTAGGTGGTAAAACTGATAATTTTTAATCGAGATTAATTTTGTCGTTTACATTAAACAAAGTTTACAGAAACAAAGTTTTATTGTTTTATTTAATTTACCTTATTTACCCATTCGATTAAAGTGTAGTTTTATCGATGAAATTCAATATACATAATGAGTATTTTAATAATGCGAATTATTGGAAAAAATATTAAAAAATTGATTAAAATTAGTCATGTTTCTACTTAGGCAAAGGCACCATGCACCCAAAGGCACCTTAGTTCAAAAGGGTGCCTCAAGAAGAAAAGGGTGGGCAAGCAATTCATTAGCATGTGTCTTGTATCTCGAAGCTGCGAACGAATGATTTTTAAAATTGAATGAATTTGATAGTTTAAGCGTCATTTAACGAAGACACATTTCTGCTGGAAGAGATTATTACCAACGTTGGAGTATGATCCAACACTCCTGAAAATGAAATATTACATCTGGGATGTAATATAATTTTTTGACAAAAATAAATAAAACAGTCTTTCCCACAATTCGATAAATTACCAAGGCGGTTGCGTAGATTTTCTAATAAATAACAAAGAAAAATGTTGTCCAATAAGTTTATCAAGAGTTTTACTAACTCTATATCCACTTTTTTTTCAATTTGCGTTAGATGGGGGATGGGGAAACTTGACATCCGAAAGCGGATTAGGCAAATCCAGTTTATATATTAAACATACTAATTTTTTCATACTTTTTTCATACTTTAATATTTAGAAGGGCCTTCAGATATCTGGAGATATCATATTCTGGATAATTTAATTCTACAACATTTGATTCGAATCCGGATGAAATTCATGAAGGAATTTCATGTTAACTGCATCAGACGAGAAATAAGTAATAGATTTTCGGAGATCTGGAGATCCGGTGTCAGAAAATTTGCCTTTCTACATTTGAATACCAATGTCCAAGCCAAGGGATGTGGATTGAGGATCTAATGAATTGGGTATTCAAAAAGGGGATACAAACATTGATTTCCTCGAATCTTATCCAAATTGCAGATTCTTTAGCGAGTTATCCTTAGGCCCAGTTGTTAATTCAATGGTGCCCTTAAAAACTCGACAACGATCAAAGATATTCCATGATCGTACAACTGTACTGTACAGTTGTACGATCGTGGATCATCCTTGACCATGGTTCAGTTACCTATGATTTAATTGTTAATACAAAGGCATTCTTGGAAACTGAACCACGATCAAATATAACCTACAATCGTACAGCTGGGCCTAAACCTAAATGTGTCAATAAATGAACGTGTATATTCACATGTATCTTAATAGCACAAGTTAATTCAACATAATTGATTATACTGGGTTGTGTCACGAAATACGTGGCACGTTGAAATACGTTGAATGTTTCTAAAATTCACGTCTAATGAGTTTGTCTAACGAGAGTAGATATAGGAATTTTAGAAGTTTTCATTTTCTTTTTCCGGTCTGGCAAATTCAGAATACAATAGTATATGAGTCTCCTGGCAAAAGTCTTCATTTATAGAATAAAAGTGCCGTGAGAAAGTGTGGCGTGTAAGATTATCTTGTATCAATAGTAATGACATTTTATCGGTAAACGTCTCATAACAGATCTAGAAAAAATGTAACGCGTCTTTATTTCTCGAGATATGTTGTATACACGATTAACTATCGTATGTCGTACGTAGTTTTTCGCACGAAATCGCATCAAACTCACATAGTTTATTTTGTCATGATCATATCATTTTGAAGGTGACAATAATTATCTGTTATAATTTGCCATAATTAATATTGCAAAAACTAAACATTATGGCAAGCGACGAATCAAATTCATCCGAAGCGCACGAAAATGATTAAATAGAAGAGTGATGGAGAATTGGTCTCCATCACTCATTCCAGTCGGCAAAACATTCCGAAGAAGTTTGCTACTATAATTATTAAATTACTTATCGCACTAATGTTATTATCTCTGTTACGTCTAATTGTGTCTTTTGCCGCTTTCGGGTTATTAAACATCTGTTTACGTTAATAAAAGTTGCCTAGTAGGTAAGCCATAACTGTATCCTGTATGTCAAATCGGCAAGGTAATAATATTGCCCTAACGATATGTCATTGTCAATACTTATCAAGAAATTGAAAACCAATTTTCAGCTGAAATTAATTCCAATGAACTTAACAAAGAAGTTGTGCAGCATAATACATCTTCAGATACGGGGTCTTCATCAGTTTCTAATTTGAATTTGCCAGGTATTGCGAAGGTTTGAAAGATTGTACTACCAATATTTATTTTGACGGTGACAAAAAGCAGTTGTAACCATGGCGCACATCAATCCGTAAATTCGAAAGTGAAGTCTTAATAACATAGGCGAACAAAAACATGTTCTATGAAAACTTTTTGAAGAAATCAAGCTGAATCCCATGTATTTTTAGGTGCTGAAACCGTATCTGGCATCCGTTTTTTTGTATCATCTACAGTCCTTTCCTAATATGACTACTTAAATATGATAATATTAAATTTAATATGACTTAAAAATGGGGCAAATTGTCTCTATACAAAATTTAAAAAACGTACCCGATAGTGTACTTTTGTTTAATTGCAAATTTTATTTAACTTAACTCACAATATAACACTTCAATACATATATTTTAAGTGCTTATTGTTTTGTATTTCCTTTCTTTCTTCTCTTTAATGCTTTTAAAGCTTTTACGTGACTTTTTCCGATCTGGTGTATTTTATAGTTGCCGATTAAGTGACCAGCAGTAATCGCCCATCATGACATTCCATCATCGCTGGTAACGTTTCTCCATCACCTTAATATGCTAGTGAAACCACTCCCCCTGCTCTTCACTCACATCGCCCAAATTATTACTTATAACTTCACGAGAGCTTTTTTGTGTCGAAGTAAATTTGACATTTCAATGAAAATTTTGTTGCCTGGTAATTTAACGAATTTACTGCCTTTGTAAAAAGCCGAGTCCGTAGGACGAGTAATTTTTCTCGCAGTTTTTTGAGCTAAATTGCCTAAAGGCAACAAAACTCAAATTATAAATGTCAAGTTTCAAGTTTACTTCGACCCAATAAAAGCTTGAGTGTAATTCGGTACGACAATTTAATGAATACGTAGATCACATTATCGCGACATTTTCACAAATTAGATACAGATTTGATGATGCAGACCTACTAGAATCAGACGCTTTCAAACGTTAGGTTCCGATTGTCGCTGGAAAAGGTAGGGCAAACTTTTTTCGCTGTCATAATGACAAAATCACCGCTGCTTATGGGATTTTTAATGTATGAATTACATTGTCAGGGAAAAAGTCAAGATGGATGTGTTCCTATAGTATGTGTTATTGTATGTCCCATCCTATTGTCATATTATGTTCCATATAATCTTGTCATATTAGCTACCATAAGCTCATAATTTGGGTCTTTATTATTGCCCAAAAACTTAGTTACAACTTGCTTAAATGATATACAAGCCTCCTTCTCTTTTATATAATCTTGTTGCAAAGTTGAAATTAAACATCATTTTACGAATATCAGGCCCAATGAAAAGCCCTTATTTCAATTTGGCTTCCGATAAATAAGGAAACTTCTCACATAAATACATAAAACATTCACTATCTTTAGGCAAGGCTTATACGATCTGTTTCATGAATCCTAGTTTAATGTGATGTGGTGGTAGAAGAATCTTTTTCAATTCTACTTAAGTTTTATGCAAAATGCGCTTCTCTCCAGTTGACAGTGTTGATCCCGTGTTCTGCTATGCCACTCACATATAAAACGTGGAAACTTAGTAAATCCATTTTGTTGGTCAAGGAGCATGTAAACAATGATCAAATCTCCACGTAGTGAACAGGACAGTTAATTTTCTATAAAATCATGTCTAGATTTTCGTAAGATTCCTTCATATGGATTGACGGAAAGACTGACATATTAGATAAAAATGAATTTCTCATATTTCGTATATATTAAAATATGATCAAAATTGTGGGTGATACGACTGTTTCATTATTATTTTCGGACTCAAAAACATAAGAATCGGGCAAAATCAATTAAAAAAAGTGTTTTATCGTTGGCCTGTGTAATTATGCAATTAGAATAATAATTAAATATGTCTTTTCTGAAACCTATAAGATCTTGAACATACCTCGGATGCAATGAATGACATAACAGCCTTAGATATCTTAAAATCCTATCTATCTCTCGGATTTCAAACTGGCATCTGCGGCTGTTATGACATTCATAACATTCCTAGGTATGTTAATAACTATAACAGAACTTTATATCTATGGAAACAATAGTAATGTTGTACATCAGCTTATTTAGCATGAAGCAACGTTGGTAAAATTTATACAGAGCACGATCCTGCGAAAAATATGTTTCAGTTAACTATCCTACTTTAAAACATACACATAAAAATTAAAAATACTGATTCAGTATTCAGAATTTTTGGCATCAAACGATTCCACGATTTCAAAATCATTATCTATACTGCCCACATTAGGTACACCCTCGGACTCTAAGAATGAGGCGTCCGTCCGTCCGAGTAGTCTTCTATCCATGTCTACCGTGCCCCTACCATGCGGGACCAGAGAAGGATAACAGACTACTCGGACGGACGGACGCGCCATTCTTAGAGTCCGTGGCTGTACATATAATAACGAAAAGGTTACGTTCAAATGTCGGCGTTTTGTAAAATAAATGAAGTGTGCATAGACCAATACTAAATTAGAGACTTCAAATAAGGTTTTTAATATTATTTCTTCATTCCTACATATAATTAGCCAGTTGCGACGCAGGTGCACTAAATATTAATTTAATTTGTTCTCTGATATAATATCTATTTAAAAGTGGCCATGACCATGAGTAACTGCACCGACGCCGGCCGGTCACACTCATGCGCAAGGTATAGCTTACGTACCATCTGTTTGTGTGTGTGGACAATGCACATCGAAGTATTAAGTGGTGCACCATTTATTTTTAGACCTGTTGTCGTGAACAAGTATCACATATCAAACCTGTACTGGACGCGCGCTTTCAAGATGTCACCAATTTGTCCTTATATTTCATTATGTTTAGCCTTTATAAGTTATATTTAGTTATATTTTATATTTATAAGTTATATTTTATTTCAGAGCAAATACAGTAGAGCGTCGATAATCCGGACCTCGATATCCGAACGCCCCCCAAAAAAAAATTAAGGGGTTACTGAATGAAGAAGATTTGTGTATAAACGTAACCTCGGTGCGACATTGAATTCCGCACAATGAAGTTATTCGAGGAATTCGAAGCGTTAATTCGCAAACATTATAGTTATTTATTATTAAGAATCGGAATTTTAATTTTTTGTATATAGAAATATATTTCTTTTGAGTTTTGCTATGCAGGTGTTTTATTGATATAGATGTTGCTTATATCGTATTTTCAACTATTTAGCAGCAATATTTGATCATCCGAACGATTTGATAAACCTTCGGTCCCAATTAGTTCGAATTATTGACGCTCTACTGTATCGATTATATTTTGAAGAAATATTTCAGAGTATATTTCTCAAAAACTAACAATTATATTAAAACAAAAATGAGTTGTTTAAATTTTTTTGTTATATCAATATTAGGTGACTGACTGATGGGCACAATAGTGCACTAACACGTCTGTACTCGTATAGTTTAGTAAATGTTATAAATTCATACACACTGAGGTTTGGAATAAAATTCATAAACCCATTTCATCTTTGAAACGATATATTTCAAAGTACGTACTGTATCCGGGAAGCGATAAAAACTGACTTTAAGATTTTTGTTGCTGGGGCCGAATACGGTGCAAATCCTTTTATATTTTCCATTGTTGATATTAAACCATAACCACAAGATTGATAACTGTACAATATACTGCAAAAGTTGAAGAATTTGATACGAATCTCACACTGTAGCATAGGGTTGTTCAACCTTTCATTGCCTTCGGAACCCTTTTGACTGGTGGTATTTCTGAAGGAACCCTCGTAATTAAAATAAATAATTATTAAGTTTAAGGTTTTATCCATAAAATACCAGTTATGTATTTAAGGTTGTTATATTATTATATTTATAATAGTACTTACTGGTAAATCATTATTTTTATTTTATTTTATTATTTATTTATTTTATTTCGCTCTATTAAAAAAAAACATCATCAAAGTCCAGTAATATGCCTGATTATTTCTGTATTCTTTTCAATTCTTGTTGATTTGATGATGACTGTAGACAATTAAATTATTTCTGCCAAAATTCAAAGATGGCAACTTTGAATTTTTAGTAAAATTTGAGTTATTACTCTTAAAATGTCAAAGACTATATTCAAGTTTTAAGATCAAAATTTCAATTATTACTGTCAAAGCTACACTTATTACTGTCAAAATTATAAATATTACTGCCAAAATTGCAGTGATTACTGCCAAAATTGCAATGATTACTGTTTAAATTAGAATGATCATTTTTTGTATGATTTCAGTTATTCCTGTTAAAATTTCAAAAATTATCGCCAACATTTCGATTGAATTTAAGCATTCAAAACAGTGTGTCAAATGTATACTTATGTCAAAATAGCAATTATTGTCCTAATCCCTATTCAAGAATTACTGTAAACAATTATATTATTTCTCTCAAAATTGCATTAATTACTCGTCAAACTACTCATTGCAAATTTAAAGATTACTGGCAAATTTTAATTTTCGGTAAAATTTCAGTTATTACTTTCTCTTAAAATTTAGACTATTTTCAATTTATAATGACATAATGTCTATTATAACCTCAAAGATGTACTTATTACTGTCAAAACAGCAATTGTTACTGCAAAAATAACAATTATTGCTGTCAAAATTACAATTATTACTATCAATATTGGAATGACAAACTGCCAATACTTTAATTCTATTAAAATGTCAAAGTTTACATTTTTAATAAAATGTCTGTTACTGTTACTGACGCTGTTCTGTCATTATAACAAAATTTAAATTATAATATCAAAGCTGCACATATTACTGTCAAAATAGCAATTGTTACTGTCAAAATAGCAATTGTTACTGTCTAAATAGCAATTATTTCTGTAAAAATTACAATTATTACTATCAAAATTAAATGGTAAACTGCCAATAATTTAATTCTATTGAAATGTCAAAGATTACATTTTTATAAAAAAATATGTTACTGATACTGATGTAGTTCTGTAAAATTTTCAATTGTTACAGTAAAATATTTAACATTTACTCATGTGTAATATAACAATATAGTAACAAATACTAATACATAAATAATTATAATTATATAATTATTATTGCTAATTTAAATAAATTTGCCTATATTCATTATTAAACAATTCTAAACAAAATAATTACTGAAAAGAAAATCACATTACTGACTAAACTGCCTGGTTTTGCTTCGGACCCTTCACCCTGTGTAACACTGGAGCAGAAGCTATTTTTTATAACAAAACCTAGGATTAGTAACTCATTTACGAACGAATTTAAATTCAAAACACAAAATAATATTAACACCAGGCTGTTATTTTAAATAACTTAGAAGTAATATAACAATAAAGTAACAAATACTAATGTATTGTTACTTTAACTATAAAATAATAAATAAATATTAAATTAAATCACATTAATGACTAGGTTGGGCCTGATTTTTATTGCAAATCATATTTATGTCTGGAACAATGTAAGAAATTTGTAAGCGCATGTCATCTTCTGCATTTGGTTTTTGTTGCAGTGTACATAGAAAATGATCTCTCGCAGACATAAATTGAGACCAAAGACATCAAGTGCTTTGCAGCTCTTTTAACAATCTCGGGATATTCATGCAAAATTTGAAGCAAAAAATGCATAATATCAACTTTGTTAAATTCTATTTCTTACTGAGAGTCAGTCGATATATCGATAATTTGTTTTCGTTCTTTAACTGACAACTGATAATAATCACAAGCTTTTTCAGAAGGGTTTTGAATCCAAGATAGGTTTTCTTTTTCAAAACCAAAATACACCTGAAACGATTGTTGTAAATCTGACAAGTGCTGCAGTATTATATCTTGTAAATTGTTATTCATTTTAAGATTATTAGTTATCATATTTTCATGTAAATTAGTAAAAAAAAAGAAAAAGTATTTTCCTTTAAAATGCAATCTGACCATTTTTTAATTTGAGAATAGTTGCATAGTAGCAAGATATTCATATTTTTTGCGTGGAAAGAGACAAAATAGGTAAATATGTCTGCGAGATATGACATTTTCATTATCCAATCTGTATCATTTAATTTATAAGATAATTCAAATCCATGTTCGCTTAACAAAATTCTTATTTCATCTTTTAATTCACAAAATCCAAATCCAGATTCTGCACCCCGCTATACTACGCAGTTCTTTAGAATTTTTACAGTTCCATGGTAATTGTTTGCGGAACCCTTGAGAAACTTCGCGGAACCCAATGGTTCCGCGGAACACAGGTTGAAGAACGCTGCTGTACACAACAAACACATAAGAAAACAGTTGACTGGAAGGGTCAACACTAGTACGTAAATGCGCCACAGTGGTGCTGCCGCCTTGATGTAATGAAATGATGTAATCTTGATGAAATTTCTTGTTCAAATTCCACTCCATCAAATTGCTCCAATTTGGTATCGTGGAATTTATATAGCAAGAGTTTCATAGAAACGTCAAGGTCTTAAAAAAAATCAGTTCTACAAACAGTGATAGTAGATGATCCCAAACTAAACAAATAAACTTAAACCCAACATTGACTTCCTAATTACACTTTCAATTTTTCATATTAATTATATATGTATGGAGAAACGCTAGATGCCTTATCAGATTTTACAATAGCGATTTACATTTTCTATTCATGTACCTAGAGCTGAATTAAAAAAAAAAACGTAAATTTGGTTTTAAGTATTCGTTAATTAATTGACTACTGAACAGTACCTATCAAAAAAAAAAATTCTACAAAAATTTGTAGAATTTTTTTGGTGTAAATTTGGTGTGAATACACTAACTTTTACAATGCTTCATTTAATCTAAATAGATAAAGGTGTAGAATAGTCTTCCACCTAGAAAATGGTAGGAAAATTATTATTGTAGCGGTGCAATTGTGTAATTATGTACCTACTGACATGCCGTCGAATAATTCTAAACCTATTATTAAACCTATTTCTAAAAAAGTAGTTTCTTGCTATGACAAAAGTGAAAAAACGAGTCATTGTTTTTGACATTTCCCGTTATTTTTAAAAATTCTGCGGTATTTATAGAACGAGTATTAAAATGCTCTTCCAAAAAAATAAACAAAACAAAAAAATTAGGTGCATGTGAGAAGCAACCATCGATAGTTTAATTTTATTTATTTATTATTAAATTAAATTGTTATTATTATTATTAATTAATTAATTATTAAACTACATATTTAAACAACTGTAGCGATAGCGTTATGTTAAAATATAAGAAATTAAAGACTTTTCCAAATTCAATTTAAAGTTGAAATTTTCAATTTTCAGAGTCGATTTTTTCAAAAAACTGTTTTTTTTTACATATAGTACATAGAGTTTGGCATTTTTGAAGTCGCGAAAAGGGCTGAAAAATTTGTATTTAAAAAATACAAAATGTGCGTCTCTACGAGGTGCTACTCCCATATGAACTTCATCCCCCTCTCCCCACGGCTTCGTTTTTTATCGAAAAAACAAATTTTCGGCCCTTTTCGCGACTTTCAAAATGCCCAACTCTAGGTATCATATTCTGAGACATTTCTGGAAAAATATGAAAAACATTAGGGCGTGGGGAAGGATCCGAACCCGGTCGAAATTTCAAAATCAAATCTTGCATTCGATTTTTAGGTTAAAATCAATTTGTTCGACTTTTCGACAAAAATCGCACAATTACTGCGTTTGCGGCAATCGAAAGATATACACATTTTCTCATCTAAATTCCGTTTAGATGGGTGCTCTGCGATATGAGGGGCCCCCGTGACGGCCGATCAAAATTGGCGGTTTTGCACATTGTTTGGCCTCTGTTTCGAAAAAAGTGATCCGTGGGGCGGGCCATAAACGGCCACAGTTTAGAACAAATCGAGTCCAGTTTTTTCAGGAGATAACCAGATAAATTCTACGTGCGTGCTCCGTTTTTTTTTTGCCCCTGAACCCAGAAAAAAAAAATCAAAAATGATCTTTAAAAATCGCTTCGAAAATGGCATGAAAAAGACATATTTTTCATTTATTTTTATGGGCCGTCCAAAAATACCCGTAACTTTCGAACGGTACTACAGAAGTCGACTAAATTTTATCGCCAAGTAGGGCGATAGGGTTAAAAACCGCACCTTTATGGGAGGCATCCGATAAAAGAAGTTTTGGCGCCGATCATTATCAGAATTTCAAGATGACATATATTTTTGATTTAAAAAAAAGGCATATTGTCGGATTCATTATTTTTGTTAGCGGCCGTCTGGTTGGTCGCTCGCGTTTATATTGGTGCAAAACATTCATCTTTTTACGGGCTATTCAGCGCACTTTTTTTTAAGAGCCTAGACCCTACGCTTCAAAGCAATTATCCGTAAAAAAGAAAAGCTATTTTTTGTTATTATTTATTTTCTCAGAATCGGTTGGGTGTACTGTCTTCCCATTTCAAGGAGGAGCAGCCCGGATGCCTGGGCATGACCCCTGATTTTTTCGTGGTGCTGCTAACAACAGAACGGGAGAAGAAAAAAAAACGATGCAATAAGTGGCGATTCAGGTCGGAAATTGTCCGAAAAAAATTGTCGAAACGGTGACCTGCGTCCCACAAATTAACTTATCACCGCCAAACGGTTGTTCCCCGCCAAAACCAATTGCTACACTTATTTTTGAAGCTTTTCTGGGCGTGTCCGGAAAAAAAGTTTCTGAAACGTACATCCTCAGGTTTTTGAGCTGTGGCTTGTCAAACACAAAAAAAAAGAGATAATTGTTGTCGGCGGACACTTTAATTTTTTTTCAGTCACTTTGAATCGTCCTACCGCCATTTACGATAGTGCCAAACGAAGCGCCTTGATTTTCTCTACCACAATATTGCAACATTTCACTTCAGACGGCCCTGCACCAAAGGGATTTTTTTTTCTAAAGAACCGATGCAAAATTCGAAATCTCCCTGCAAAACTGGACCTGTGTTATTATTTTTGGCTGAATTCGAGCTGTTGATTTTTTTCGTAAATATTTCCATACATACTCCCAGGAGATGGGAAGTAAAACCACCAGTCGGAGAAAAAAACTTTTTAGTTCAAAGCTTTAACTTATAATGGAAAACCTTCAATTAAAATAGCCAGAGAATTAGAAAAAATGGGCAAAATAGTGTCATTTAAACCTGTCAACTCCCTAAACAAGTTTATCAATAATGCCAAAGATAAAACAGCAAAAAACTCGAACTCAGGCGTTTATTTGTTAGAGTGTGGTGACTGCAACAAAGTCTACGTCGGCCAAACAGGAAGACAATTCGAAGAAAGAATCAAGGAGTATAAGAAGGCATACGTAACGGAAAAAACATCGTCCACATATGCAACCCATCTTCTAGAGAAAGGGCACAAATTTAATGATAATATCCGCATCGTTCATTCAATGGATAAAAGTATTAAATTAAATTTATTAGAAAGTCTGGAAATCAATCGTTTCGATAAACTGGGAATTTTACTAAATAAACAAACTGATGTGAGCAAATCCCTACTTTTGAATTTAAAACTGTAAGTACTGTCCTTTTTTCCCTCTCCCGTGTTTTTATTATACTCCCCCCCCTCCCCCCCCCCCCCCACACTACAAAACTGTTAGGTGTGAAGTAATTTTTAAGACTGTAGACAATACAATATTTTTTTTTACTCAAAACGTGCGTTATTTATCCTGTCATAAAATGTTTAACATTATTTGGAGTATTATTGAAGTAAGCACCTATTCTTTCTAGATTCTTATATTAAAAATTGTCATTTTCATTCCGGATAAATAAAGGCAGACATAAAGAGGACAAACGTGGCCAACCCAGTTTTGATTCTGTCAATAATTGAGTCTTGGATGCGTGTTCAAAATTTTGCGTAGCGGCAGCAAGTAACCACTTGTTCATTAGCGTAAGTACAGAGCAAGGCACTATAATCATCTTGTAATTGATGTATCCTTCGAGATGCACTCTCGAGGCTTCTCACAGAGTCTGCAGGTGAGGCCCGTGTGTCAAGTGGGTCATGAGCGGGCGGGTCAAGGAAGTACCCGAAATATTCGGGTCACCGACTCGCACCGTCCCTCGTACACTCTCCTCGGATCTACCTACAAACGTACATACACAAGAGTTGAGTTCCATAGTACTCTTTGTATCTTCACTGAGGGGCTTCGGATGACGGCTGAAAGAGAGAGTGACCCGATGACACGGATTCGGCGCCCCGGCCGGTAAAAGTGAAAGCCATTGTTTTGCTTTCTCGCCCGCCCGGGCCCCACGAAGAAAGGGACTACCGTCTCTTTCTCTCGCATGCATTCGCCCCTTTCTTGGTTAGAAAACGAAGCCCCCCGCAGTGCCGCTCTGCGTGGGAAGAGATCCAATTCCAGAGGTGACCCACAATCCGCGGTTCAATTGAACCGGGCGATTTCACCCGCGCTCGCCGTGACCTCTCTCTAACGAGAAAAAGAAATTAAACGCGATCACCTCACAAGGAAGAAAGGTCACGTCGGGCGAGAATTAAGGATAAATAAATATTTGAAAGTGTTGCGGAAAGGAATGTATAAATTTCTTCTAAGTTTCTTCTGTAGGTAAAATATACTTTTTAATGTATTAATTTTTACTTTCAGATATTATCTTCTATTCATTTATAATAGCCATGTAACTATTATATTTTAATAATTATACGCAATAAATGGTAAAACATTACATGTATTAGTAATATCTCCCTAAATCAACAGGTCAATGAATATTTGTTGCGTCTAACAAATTGATACCACACGGCTAATTAAGTGTAAATTACTGGTTTCACACTAGCGGAAATGTATTACATATCGATTAAAAAATGCAGGAACAATTTTTTTTGAGATTCAGAGTAATGCATGAGTGTGCATTACCTTCGTTAGACGCTGGCCCGTGGAGACTCGGCGATGTAGCGATGATTAAGTCGTCTAATTCTACTATACCATATAATACTAAAAGTAGTCTAATTCCCAGCTTATCTGCCGCAAAATTCAGTACGATTGAACTCGCAGCACTGCCAAATTTTGAAATTTCAAAAAAATAAAGATTGAAAGGATCCATGAGTGCTGACAGCCATTTTGAGCAGGTATGTTTTCATGATTTTTTTCATTTAAATGTTATATAATTTATTAATAGTTCTATCCCGCTAATAAGATAAAACAACTATTATTGTACTCATATTATATTTATTTACGATCATTCAAAAGTGATTTCTTTTGTCCTTTTGTCACTAAAACTCGTGTAAAATGTAAACTTTTAAAGATCTTGTGCTCTAAAACTTATAGAGAAATAGAGAAAAGAGCGAAAAAAGTGGCAATGAGAATGTGCCTCTTGTTTTTGTTTATACCTTTTCAAATAACTTCAAAACGCAGAATTTCGATTTTCGTCGAATATCTCCGGAAGTAAGCTAACTATTTTGGTTTTCGTAAGAGAATATTACTGAACAATAAATTGCGCAACTTTTTTGTAATTTAACCGCCTTTGTAACTTTTACGGTTTCCGAGATCCTCATGGTGTTCATCCTTATCTTAGACACTAGACACCCTGTATATATATATACCGCTATTCAAGATTGGTTATATATATATTGGGCTGCAAGATATATATATATATATATATATATATATATATATATCTTGCAGCCCATCTCGAATTCCTCCAGGAGCGTGTCAATTCAATTAGGGCGTTTACGAGGATTTAATTACATTAATTATATTCCATTAGATGGAGTGATATACGCCTTAATTGCATTAAACTTCGATACAATTATTGTTTTTACGGCGAACACGTGTCAAGCGAGGTGCAAGGTCGTATTAGTCTAGGAAGTAACAGGTTTCTCGGGAATAAACCGATACAAAAATTTATAAACGAAAAATAAATATGTATTAATACTAAGTACTGGAGTAATAGACTCGCTAATATTAAAAAAAAAAATCTATATGATTGTAATCAATTTTATATTGAGGATATTATTTGGGTAAGAAAAAAGTGCTATTTAAAGTCTGCATTCGTTCCAAATCTGCGTTTGTTAAAGAATACCTCATACTACTGAAACCGCTAAACTCAACATAATATTGAATCAATTTTGTTTCTAATGGAAAAGTTAACATATGAAGAAATCTGTAATTTTTTCCTCGGGGTGCATTTTCTGCATATAAATGGTCTATCTAAAAGACTTGGTCAAACTTTAAGGTCCTTCTCTACTTTTCAGATTAATGCAAAACATCTAGTCATACCTATTATCCGGGAGTGATATGATGATAATGATGATAATAATGATAATAAAAAGTTATGGGTAAGTACTATGCGCGACACGAAAAATAGGATAACTCTTAATAGAGATGTTAGCATTATTTTATTGGATTGAACAAGGCTTCAAATAATAAAAAAAATGTTAATTAAGGATGTACATGTTTTTTACTAAATAGTTTAAATTACCTTAATATGAGTCAAATACAAAAAAGAAATCCTTACAAATTAAATTGTTTGATTTACTCTCTTCGGGCAATAAGAATATCAATTATAGCATTGGTATCCGAAATTAAACAATAAAGGCATAGACCGAAAATGACTCTATAATGTAGAGCAAAAACCTGACGTGATAGGCAAATACTAATGACATTTTAATGTAGCATCCCAAATTTACTAAGCACAACTCCTGGATGCAAGTCAACCAAAATCATCTTCCCCAGTGTAGTGAATCAATTAACTATTGCATGTGAATCCGTTCGACGATTTACATTTTTTAAGTGTTTATCAACTGCATTACTCGTCGCACCATCTGATAACAGTATTCCCAAAGAATCAGAATTGTTACAAACCGCAAATTGCTCCGATATTTCACCTAGTTTTTGACCTCACCTGCTTCGATTTAAAATATGTTTGACACGAAGTTGCTGAACCAATTTCAATTCACACCGCAGCCTCAAGTGGCTTATCCGTCATTATTACAGCATGCCTCATTTTGAGCCAATATTGATCAAATATTATCTAAGAAGCAGCATATCACAACAAAGTCTTAGCTCTTTGGCCATATCGATTGAAAACACAATAGTATTGTTAACTTGATTTGGACTAAGTGATTGATCGATTTGCAAAATTATTAACTATTTTGAATTATTATTATGTGAAGACTAAGGCCCGTATCTATAGTCCGTACTTGAGCTTGAGTTCGGCTCAAGTCGTATATTTGGTTGCGTTTGGTGCATAAATGTTTATAGAAAACACGCAACCAAATATACGATTTGAGTCGAACTCATGCTCAAGTATAGACTATAGATACGGGCCTAAATAGCAAGTACTGCGTATGAAACCAATTCAGATTTTTTAAATAGAAATAAGTCGAATTTTAAAAGTAAATATTCAAAACAAACTTTGCCAGACCTCTTATATTTATTTGCTCCAGAGCACTAAATATGTAGCTACGCCCCTGATCAAAAGGTTAAACAGTTACCACTTCGTTCGAAAATTTACAATATTTTTTTTATGATAAAAAACTATTTCTATCGATAATGCTAGCACAAACATTTACAAAAAATGTTTTTTGATGCGGGAAAGTGTTTTTGCTCGTAGATTAAACATATCCTATTGATGATTATTATCATATGGTATGAATATTAGCGTTATTTCTTTATTTCTGAGAACCATCGACAAAATTGCAATATTTTATTAAAGTCTGCTTCTGAACAAAACAAAAATTGCACTCGATTTGGATGAAATGTATACATGATTTCTTCAAACAGTTTGAATCGATACATCAATATTAATAGTAATAATCTTATACTCACTAGTACGAGGTCCAGCCTCTATTGGTATTTAGTACGTAGTCCAGCCCCAAGAAACATATTGCACCATACTCACCGTTTCCGTATTAGTAATGAGTATAGCTCCAATAATGGAGCTTTCCTCTGTGGCATGAAATATTACAATGCGTTCGATTGGCACTATAATCTGCAGAAACGTTACATATAATCTAGTCTTTCCAAAGAGACGTCGGATAAGCCCAAAAAATCCCCTTTGCTGTGAGACATTTGCATTGTCTGAGAGGTTCATTCGAATTTTCGTTTCATAATCGAAAAATTAAATTGCTATTTCTGCACTAGTGTAATTACACATAATGAAATATTTACAATAATTATTGTAAACCTACTAAAACTTTGTATAGTCAATTTTTACAAGTTCATACTAATGATCCGTTCTTACTAAATAATCTATTTATCTATCAAATAATTATATCACAATTCGATGAAAAAATAAACAAAATGCATTTTGACTATTTATTATTATTTGCATTTTTATGGTCTCTTAAAATGCAAATAATAATAATTTGTCAAATTGCATTTTGTTTATTTTTTCATCCTTCAATCCTTTTTTGGACGATATTTAAAAGAATTTTTATAATTAATCTGAAAAAGAGAATTTCGCCATTCTGCCAAGCGATTCAGTCGCAGTTATACCCTGTATATATTAGTTTGTTTACCTTGAACAATTGGGAATTTCGCGCCTCTATAGATTTAATCAATATCGGGTTCGTTTACATACAAGTAATTTAATGCTACACTTGCCCACTTGTGGCTTGTGTAGAATCCACCGTTCTACGTCATTATATGTTTACTATTGAATTTATGTATAATCTTTAACTTATGTAAGTACAGTGTGTTCCAAATTAACTGTGCATCAATACTAACTTTGTTATTGTTTGAGATGCGTTATAGGTTAAATAGGCGAAAAGAAAAAAAAACAAAACACAATATTCACTGAAACAAAATATGTTAAATGAAACGCCTTGTATATATTATTACAATTTTGCAGAGAAAACAAAGATTATAATTTATTTCCAAATCAAAAATCGACATATTTGGGAAAATAACCTTTTTGAGTCTTCTTATTCAGAAAGTATTTCAAATATATTTCAAAGTATTGTCTGGCTGTGAGTTTCCCTTTCTGCAACCCAGGCGACTAAAGTAGACGACTTGATCATTTATGTTTAAACTTTTAAGATACAACGAGAGATCATAGTGACAGTAACCGGAAACACTAATTATTTGGATAGGTTTATCGTTTGTAAATATTTCAAAAATATATGTTAAAAAAAAGTTAAAACAAAGAATCCACCATTCTGTCACCATATGTTTACTGTTGTATTTATGTGTGATCTTTCACTTATGTAAATACACTGTGTTCCAAATTAAGTGTGCATCAATACTAACTTTGTTATTGTTTGAGATGCGATCTAGGTTAAATAGGCGAAAACAAAACAAAAAACATAATATTCACTGAAACAAAATTTTGGTTTCATTATCATCATTTTGTTCCCTACTGCAACCGCCTCATAACCGACTTCGTAGCTTAAATAATAAGTTGGCCATGGTGCAACCTTAGCTTGTAACACCCTAGACTACTTTGCATGGTACTAAGGATGCGAATGAAGTAGTTTTTAATTGAAAGCGATAATACTTTTAAATAATAAGGTCATCACTTTGGAACAATCTGTGACCGGTTTTCCTGTTTGTAGGTAATCGTCTCGGCGCTTCTCAAGTTGCCATTCTGGAGTTTTTATCGACTACTTAGCAGCCGAAGTCCGCAAATGAGGTATATTGTATAAATAATATCTACATTGTAATTTTCCTGCAAATACTACAATCCATCTTTTTTGACTTGTTATCAGTATACATACGTAATTGGCTCCATTAATCAATAAACATATGTATTTTCAGACCTCTTCCTATGGCTCGCTAATAAAGTCCAATCCCCTACCCTATGGCATTTGGCTTACATCTATTAAAAAAAAATGCCGTTTTATTTTGAGGGTCACTTATTTTAATTCATTATTTAATGGTGCATTTAGAAGATAAAATGCGGCGCAAAGAGTGCCAGAGCTATCGTAAATTACTGATGTGAAAATGAGTGTTTTATTAGAGGCCTGCTTTATAGATTTAGTGTAGGTCAGGTCTTCTTATTCGCGCCAAGGTCGTGATACACATTTTGTATCATAATTTGATTAAATTCCGATCGATGCGGCGTCGAGGACATCAGCCACGCTCCCTTAATAACAGTGATTGACAGGAAAGTGGCACGGGGGTGGTGGATTAAAAAAACACACGAAGCAACAAGCTGGAGTTGTCCTTTGAACAGTTAAGGTTACGTTAATGTTTCATGAAGGCTTTATTTAAATTAAAACAACTGATGTGACCCCACATGTTCATTATACTAATTGGAAATCCAATTATAATCGCAATAATTAAATTATTACAAAATAACAATTAATGAAATACACGAAAAAAGCATATACAGGGTGTCAATTTGAAAAGTTGCCATCGACTTTTTTCATAGAACACATGATTATTTTTTAAATTACTCAAAACCGTCAAATTGACACCCTGTAGATGCCATTTCGTGGTAAAATCAATAAATTTAAAATGAAATTAATAAAATGTTGTGAACGTGCATATTAATAAATAAAAACAATAACATTTCTCGCGATCCAATAGACCTATGATATTTTCCTGCACAAAGCCAAACTACGTTCAAATAAAATGGGTTTTGTAATGTGATCTATTACGATACAAGTATCGTAATGAATGACATATATCATATGAACGATATATTTACAAATTTTAAAATGTTGGTACCACCAACTGTCCGTTGATTTTTAACAAGCTCGCAATGTGAGCTATTGTCTTTTAATGTGTTTTACAAATAATGTGATTGTTCGTCGACACCGTTTTGGTCGTTATCCATAATTCTGAATGCTTTGTTTTTCCAGAATGTTTATAACTGGGTTGCACTTAACTACTGATCCCTGAAAATGCTCTGATTTACGAGCGAAACGACGAATCAATTAATAAATAAGTGCAAACAGCAACATTACAACTTTTGCTACCCTTCAATTGTGACTTAAATCCTGCTATTTTCAACCCTTCATTACAAGTAGTCGTTACTTCTTTGCAACGTTCAAAATAACTTCATTCTTACATATGTGTACAAAGGTACCGCCGATTGCCAGGCTCCTATGACGTGCCCTCCAGCGAATTATTTACCTGTATTTGTCACCATTTAATTTTCAAATGTTCTTGTCTCCGGAAGCACATCGATAGTAGATGTAAATGTAATTTGTAAACATTTGTTTACCCTTATACAGTGCGATCAATAATTATTTAGATAAAAGAAGCCCTTCAGATGTTGGAAATATTTCTGCTAGGAGGGTAGTTTGAGAATTATTGGCTAAAGTTGATTTTTCTGTATAAACTGTCAGATGACTTCCTCGTGCAAGTATACAATTTGAAAATTGTATGAAAAAAAATCTGAATATGAGAAGGGATACAATATCGAAATTTTAATTCATATTTTCTGAAATCTACATGAAATGATTCGAATTCTTTCAGAATTTCTTTGCATTAAAGAACTTTTACGATTGAAATTATTATTAATATATGTTTAAATTCAGGGCATACTCTACAAAAAATTAAGCAAAATTCTGTACAATTTTATTGGGTGCGGTAAATTTTGACTTACAATTTTAAGTATTTCAGATGTTGTAAACACTAAAAACACTCCACTAAAAACACCAACATCTCAAAATTCAAGTCACAGACAATAAAACAATCTTCTCTAAAACTCAATGAAATGTATTAGTGCCCACATGATATTTTGTTGTGTTTTTGAAGCTTTTTGGTGGTTTTTTTATTGAATATTTCTATAATTTTGAATCGTTTTCAATTTTCTATATTTTAGACGAGGTTATCTTATTGAATCATATTAATGTTCACAGAATTTTTAAATGATAGAAATTGTACACCATTCAGAGTGTGTGTTTTTCACATAAACACAAGTTAAAGACAATTACTACTATGTTCAATGACTTTTTTGTATTTCAGAAGTTGTAAATTTCCAACACCCTCCACTAAAACCACAAAAATTTCAATTCAAGTCACACACAATAAAACAATCTTCTCTAAAACTCAATGAACTTCATTAACAAGGCGCGGATTTCTAGGTATTATGCTATACTTATCAGTTTTAATAGCAGACCAAAATGACCTCGTATCTATACGAATTTCAGCAAATGAAGTAATGTGACAATTTGTTGTGCTTTTATTTATGCATATTTTCAGTTTTTAAGCTTATAATTGCTTTAATGCATTTTTTTGTGCATATTTCCTTATTTTTTGTGCTTATTTGCTTATTTCTCATTTCTGATTCTCATTTTATATTTTATAGCATATTATTTATATCAGCTAGGAATACATTTTGTTGCACATTATTGTAATGAGAATTCAGTATTAATATTACTCCATTACGTCTAGAGTGCTTGGTTATCACAAAATCATCAACAAAGCGAGCGTGCGTACGTGATATTTGGTAAACAAAGCTTGATTAGTTTGGGGATACCCTATTTTTACGTGCACAGAACGCATCTGGGGCAAGTGTGCTATCAATTCAGTCCAATTTATCTCAATCTTCAGTGCGTTGTGCTTGTGCCTTGTGTGTATTATGTGTTAATAAGTTTTCTTGTATAACATGCCGAAAGTAAAACCTTCCGTCGATGAATGACATTCTGGATGACATTCTGAATTAAAATATGAGAACGGCTAATTAATTTGCAGGGCTTGTATCAAACCGGTAATTTTATTTTGTGTTGCTATTGGCCTAGGTACAAGCATGTATTATGTTGTAGATTAACTACGAGAAAAAAATTAACATAACACAACATATCAAAACAACAGTTTACCTGGAAAATTAAAAAAAACACAAATCTGGAAGCAGTACCCTGAGTACCCTGTAAACTATTTCCGAGTCTTTTGTGAGTTCTTCTACACAGAATGAAAAGAAATTTTACTTTGATTTATGCAATACGATGGTATCTTCTAACATTCCGTTAAACAAAACTAGATAATAGTATGTTTAAATCTTTTTTACAAAAATACACCGGTAGACATATGCCGAATCAATCATTCACAAAAATCATGTCGAGCAAGTATATAAACACACTATTGAGGAAATAAAAAAGATAATTGGCAACAATTACATATGGTTCTGTGTAGATGAAACTACTGATTCATGTGGTCGGTACATCGCCCATTTAATGATTGGAATATTAAACGAAGACTCCACCAATGCATTTTTATTTAGTTCCAAGCAGTTAGAAAAAACAAATGGCAATACCGTTGCCAAATTCTTTCACGATGGATTAATTTTTTTTTTTGAAATGATAAATTGTTATTGATGCTTTCTGATGCCGCTGCATATATGTTGAAGGCATATTCTAATTTAAAAGTATTTTATGAGCAATTAATGCATTGCACCTGTTTGGCGCATGATTTTAATCGAGTTGCTGAAATGATTAGGCTGCAATTTCCCTTGGTCAATGATTTGATAAAAACCGGGAAGAAAATTTTCCTAAAAGCTCCACTGAGGGTTGAAATGTTTATGGAAAGAATGCCAAATGTACCTCTTCCTCCGGCACCGGTTATAACTTGATGGGGTACGTGGCTAGATACTGCCTGCTATTATGCCGACCATTTCGAATCATTTAAGGAGCTTGTGTTAGAGTTTCCCGAAAATGTGTCAGAGGCAATTAAAGAATGCCACAAAGTTCTTAAAGATAGGAGGGTTGTACAAAATTTAGCATTTCTAAAAACCAACTACAGTTTCGTAACGAAAGCGATTGATAAACTCCAAGCAAAGGACACAACTTTGGTAGATGCGGTTCAAATAGTTGAAGATTTTAGGAACGACGTCTCAACCATACGGGGAAAACTGAAGGGTCTGGCGAGTTACAAAAAGTATCAACAGTTTTAAAAGGAGATTTCGTGGAAGATTTCCTGATAAATATTACAATTGTTCCCAAATTTAAATATACACCGATTACAAGTGTGGATGTGGAGAGAAGCTTTCCACACTTAAAAAATGTGCTCAGTGATAGAAGAATGGGATTTTCCGTTGAAAATTTAGAAAAACATTTAATTATTAGTTCATTTAAAAATGAACAGTAATTATTATTTTTATTAATTATTATTGTTATTAATATTAACCACCAAAACCTATGTTATTAAAATATTACTTTTATCTACCTATTGTGAATTCTTTTTAATAAAATTATGTTTTGTTTGTTTTTCTGTATTTTCATAAAAATAAAATATGCCTTTTCATGCTTGAGTTTTTGTGCTTATTCTAATCTTTATGCTATTTTATTTGCTTATTTTCTAAAAAATGTATGCATTTTTAAGCGCTTATTTGTATTATTTTATAAATAATCCTTATAAAGGATTATATAAAGCTTATAAATCCGCACTTTGTTCATTAATGTCCAAATTATGTTTTTGGTGTTTTTGAAGCTTTTCAGTGTTTTTTTTTCTGGAATATTATTTTGAATCGGTTTCACTTGTTGATCAGACAACCCCTGATAGCCCTTGTAACTTCTAACCTTAATAAAATAATATAAATGTATGTAGACTTGTGGTTCTTGTGATTTTTTTGTCATTATTGTATTTTGAATATATGTAATAATATGTTTGAATATCTGTAGAAAACAAGACATGTTTTTATTTACGGACAGTGCCGCTGAGCAGGGGATGGGGCAAAGGGGGTTGAATTCCCCGGGCCCGCGGTTATTGGGGGCCCGGGCTCCGGGGCCCCCCAAGAATCGTTATATTAATAAAACATGAAGATATAAACTATTATGTTATTTACTTTGGGGGTCTGGTAAGAATCTTTACCCTGGGCCCGGCCTTGGTTCTCGACGCCCCTGTTTATAGACATGACTGTACTTACATAGTTTATTACAGTGGTTACATATTTCAAATTTTTAAGGCTTCCATTATTTCCGTTTACACCGACGCCGACGCGCGCGGCGCCCTTTAATCGATGGCACCGAGGTCAGGGTCAAGCATGCACCGATTTAACTTGAAATTCGCTGAAACGTCGCTATTTATAAACGTCCTGTAATTAGGCTGAAAGTTCGTGTAATTGGGGAAAAGGTCATACGTGAATTTATGCGATAATATACCACAATCTTAAAAATAGCTCAAGTGGACTACAGTTAATCTAAAGTTAAATTAATGCGATTCATAATATTTTCACATCATTATTATTGACTATTCCACTCCTATTATATGTAGCCAATGACAGTGAGCAGTGAGGCTTGCGATATTTTTTAGCCAATCATATCAATAATGAAATGAATAAATCGAACTTAGCGATTCAAACTGAACAAACTGAACTGAATTATTATTTACCAACGAACAAATTAAATTAGCCTGGATTAAAAATCCCAAAGTCTTCCCAAATACCATATTTATGTGATGGCAATTAATTAATTTATCTCCGGACATACATCACCCGAATGGGGTAGAATGTATAATGATTAAATAAATAAATAATCAACTCGGAATAAATTTAGTTTTTTTGTACATTCAAGTTTGTTGCTTATTCGCGATTTTTCCAATGTCAGTTGCTCTCATAAAAATCGCGAATGAGGGCGCGTTCTCGCGAATCAAGTTTAATTAGTCGATTGTAGTTGATCAACAAAAGTTGAATGAACTTTATACGTAGACGTATAAAAATCAAATTTGGCGGCCACTTGAAATAAGAAAGTTGTTATTAATATCTGGGCAACCGCCATCTTGACTTTTGTTTTGACTTGATTATCAAGTTTACGCGATCGAACCAAGTAACTTTTATTTTAAACTTATTACCGCATCTTTAATAATTATGGAAATATTGGAGTTTTTAGAAAATCACGATTTTTTGTTTTTTTATAATAATTTCAAAACTGCTGGGACTTTTAAAAAAATTTCAACATAATCTGAACCAGCATATAAAACTGCACAATATTGCCCCTTTAACCAGATCTCTAGCGTTAAGAATAAGAAAGATACCCATGCAATCCTACTCTATTTAGGACACCCTGTATAGTATCTCAAATTTAATGCAAACTTAGATCCCATCTCGGATATAATATTTAAAAGAGCTTGATGTTTTAATATTATTCTCGCTGTGCAAATATCTTACCAAATACACTCGAGGTTCCAATAGGCAGGCTGGTCCACCACTACTGGTGGAATCGTAAACAGAACGTGTTGTGTCGCTCGCCGATCGCCGCAGACGAATATTGTGATTTACTGCACGGAGTAAAATCCAAAAAGGTAAATTAAATCCTCCGATATGTTCAGATTTAGAGCTAAAATGCGTGATATATATTTGTCACAGTATTTACGATCTATTTGAAAGGATACGGGGAAGAACCACCAATAGGCAGGCACACACGTAGGGGATTTTCAAGCGATCTGTCCCACCGTCCGCATCTGTCATCCCTGTCACGCCGATCTGTCTCAAATCTGCGTGACAAGGATGTCAGATGCGGACGGCGGGACAGATCGCTTGAAAATCCCTTGCGTGTGTGCCTGCTTAATGGCCAATTGCACCATTTTTTCGCAAAGCCTTACTTTACAAAGCCAGCCTTGTATTTTAACTAATTCGTTAATATTCGTTTGTTATGTTGGCGACATTTTGTGTACATCTGTTAATGCGTATATACAAACTTGTTACGTTATTAGGCTTCGGCCACTATTCGAGCGGTGAGCGGTGTGCGGTGGACGGCGAATATAATTGTCTAGGAGAAGCAGTAAGCAGCAAGTGCAAAGTGTAACGTTTTTTCAGCACGCTGCATTAAAATCTGGTCCACCACCACTGGCGGAATCGTAAGCAGAACGTGTTGTGTCGCTCGCCGATCGCCGCAGCCGCTCACCGCTCGCTTCGTTGGCCGAGGCCTTAAGACGAATATTGTGATTATTGCACTGCACGGAGTTAAATCCAAAAAGGTAAATTAAATCCGTTGCTTTGGTTCAGATTTGTAGTTAAAATGCGGGCTAAATATTTGTCACAGTATTTACGATGTATTTGAAGAGCTATGGGGCAGAACCACCAAGTCAATCTTTTGTCAAAATCGAGCTGATGGCCACATTAGCAAGAGCTATTGCAAAAAATGTGTTTCTCAAATTAACATATGCCGTGACAGTTAACGGAATAATGAAAGGTTATGTGCGGCGTCGTAAATTTTAAGATTGGTTTAATTGATGATAACTGATTATTTAAGGTAAGCCTTGCTCACATTTTAAGTTGTGTTTAAGCTTTACTTATTTACTGTGGCGCAAGTGGCCATTAGACTCGCTCCCTGTCTTAGCCCATTTCTGGTTTTATATGTTTCTGATTGTGTGTTGTTGCATATTACTGTGTTGGTGTTGTTTTCGTATATATTTTTTATGATCCTTATCATTTTGTACCTTATCGAATGCTTTCTCTAGATCTAGAAACGCTATGTATATTTTTGTGTCTGCATATCGTTTTTCGTATGTTTGTTTGAGCGTGAATATGTGGTCCTGTACGCTTCTTCCGCTTCTAAATCCGCTCTGTTGGTCTTGTAGTGTCTTCTCTATTACTTATCTTAACCTTTTGCTACAAAACTGGTATAATTACTGTCTAAGTTTCAATTCTATATAAAATTTCAGAGATTACTTTAAAGTGTTTATTCTTTGCTATCATAATTTCAGTTATTATTATCTAATTTTCATATTTTTCTTTCAATGTTTAATTATCGTGATCAACATATTAATGATTACTATCAAAATTTCAATGATTGCTGTCAATTTTAGCATTTTTGTGGTTACTATTGTGTAAAATTATTTTGTACCTGCACCATAGTCCGTAGTTTCTAATTGTGTCATTTAAAATGTTTTGTCATTTGAAGAAGTTTATGGGTAGTATTACTATAATATCAAAATTTTGATTTGATTTTCAGAAGTCGGTTCCTCTGCACACAATAACCTTCGCACGCGCTGCATTTGCCCGCCGTCTAATCCAAAAGGTGAAAAATTCCATCACCGGACGTTTTTACTGTTATTGAAAAAAGTGCATTCATGAGCACCGATGCTCCGGGCACATATCGATCCAGTCTAGTCGGTGCATCCACGCAGAACGCATCAGCGCTGCGTGAAAAGTAAGTGCAGTTTTGGGTGTTTTGGTGTTTGAAGTATCAATGCCTTTAGCAAAGTAACGTACGTACATAACGCAGTTGTAACGCTCTGGCCCAGTTGTACAATCGGGGTTCATCCTTGACCATGGTTCAATTACCAATTGTTAATACAATGATTCTTAGAAATTGATACACTCATAGTTCATCCGTGACCATGGTTACAATCATACTTCATCCTTGACCATGGTTCAGTTACCAATTGTTAATACAATGATTCTTATAAATTAATATACTCATAGTTCATCCTTGACCATGGTTACAATCATAGTTCATCCTTGACAGTGGTTCAGTTACCAATTGTTAATACAATGATTCTTAGAAATTGATACAATCATAGTTCATCCTTGACCATGGTTACAAGCATAGTTCATCCTTGACCGTGGTTCAGTTACCAATTGTTAATACAATGATTCTTAGAAATTGATACAATCATAGTTCATCCTTGACCATGGTTACAATCACAGTTCATCCTTGACCGTGGTTCAGTTACCAATTGTTAATACAATGATGCTTAGAAATTGATACAATCATAGTTCATTCTTGACCATGGTTACAATCATAGTTCATCCTTGACCGTGGTTCAGTTACCAATTGTTAACACAATGATTCTTAGAAATTGGTACAATCATAGTTCATCCTTGACCATGGTTACAATCATAGTTCATCCTTGACCGTGGTTCAGTTACCAATTGTTAATACATTGATTCTTAGAAATTGATACAATCATAGTTCATACTTGACCATGGTTCAGTTATCAATTGTTAATACAATAATTCTTAGAAATTTATACAATCGTGGTTCATCTGTGACCATGGTTCAGTTATCAATTGTTAATACAGCGATATATTTAGAAAGTGTACCATTATCAAGGATGACTCACGATCCTACAACTGAGCCATTGTTGTCAAAATTGTACATTCGCCTAATATATATTTTTACTTCAAAATTATTTCTAGAACGTAAGTGTGAATATGTGAATATGTTTGTAAATGCAAGCCAAAATCAAACAGTTGCACGACATAAAATTTAAATATTTTTTTCGAAATCGTATCAAGTTTAATTAGTCCATTGTAGTTGATCAATAAAACTAGTCGATTGCATTTGATCAATATAACTAGTCGATTGCATTTGGTCAATAAAACTAGTCGATTGTAGTTGAACAATAAAACTTGAATGAATGAGAACCTTTGTTTCAATAGACTTAATCAACTTTATACTATAGTTTTCATTCAACTTATATCGATCAACCTTGTACTATATTTTTCATTCAACTTTTGTCGATCTGCTACAATTTATCAATGAACTTAATTTATAAGAACAAGCCTTTAATAAGTATCTATTATCGTTGAACAATAATGATAATAAATTGATTCAATAAAAATTGTAACTCTGTACTTGCTTGAAAATCATGTCTATGCTGCAACTGTAATATGTATCTATTATCGTTGAACAATAATGATAATAGATGAGTTCAACGATAATAGATACATATTACAGTTGCAACATAGAAATGATTTTCAAGCAAGTACAGAGTTACAATTTTTATCGAAACGATTTATTACCATTATTACTGTTCGTTGAACGTTGAACATTATACTATAGTTTTCATTCAATTTTTATCGATCAATCTTACACTATGTGACGTACCTGAAGGGCAATCAGCGCGTTAGGCCGTGGAGCGAGTGGAGGGTCCCTTCGAAGCAGTGACGAGGGCCAGGCTCTCGGTGTCAGAGAGTGGGGGGGTTAAAAAAGGCTCCACGTAATTTTAACCTCGTCGCTACTTCGTCGCAAAGGGTGGCTCCACCCTACCTGCGTGGGTGGACGGCAGACAGTCAGCGAAGTTCAGAAATCACGAACTGTCACAACGCTGACCATTTGGCGCCAACACCACCAGATTTAAATCTCGCAGTGAGAATTAAAAAAACTGAAACTGAAATAAATGCTCGATCGAGAAAACGTGGGGGGAACAAAAAATAACAGGTGTGAATTTTGTAGTGTAAAATATCGGCGTTTATTCACACAAACGACGGACAACGTGTCTGCGCTCCTGAAATAAATACCTCCGCACGCAACCCTTTCACGCAGGGTTCACCCTATTCGGCCGAATATAGCGAGCTCCTGATCGCGCGATTCAAAGGGCCGACGGAGCGACCTTTCTCTTACACAAGCGCAAAACACGTACGGCACGAAACACGTAACGCAACTTTTACACAAAAGAATAAACGATATGTCAATATGGAATTAAATAAAGGTCTGGCTCAATTGAGAACACAAAAAAAAAATGCATCAATATCTATATCTATGTCTGGCCTGTGTTCCTGGTATGTCTTCGCTGGCGGCTGGCTTCAGCTCCGGAATGGCGGCGGTTTGCGTCGTGGACGCCTATCACTCGATTCCGGCCTCCAGCCAAGATGATCGCGGCCTCCAGCCAAGAACGGGTTGGCTGAGCTACTTAGCCCTTACCCCGTAACAAAACGCCTGCAAAGCACATGGCCTTAGTAACAATGGCCGGACACGTGGCTTCACGAAAAGGAAAAAAATATCGGGCTTAATTACTTACTCAGATGTTATGAGCGTTTGAATAGTTCCTTGCCCTGTACCTGGTGCCTCAATCCCCTCAAGGGTGGTTAACTGAGTCCCCGTTGATTATCCCGGAAACCGGATGGTGTTACACCTATTTCAACGGTTCTTCTCGCACCTCCGTACTGTACACAAGGTAGCTGAAGTCTGCCTCGATGGCGGCGCCTCGCCGGCGAATTTAAAAATCGCACACATGGGAAACGCGTCACCACAACAAAAAAGTGCGAGTACGGTTGTCTACAGTGCAGGTCTATACGCCAATTAATTATTAAAATGCAGTTTCTGCCAAAGACGTTTTCGGACCGTTACAACTATATTTTTCATTCAACTTTTGTCGATCTGCTACAATTTATCAATGAAGTTGATTCATAAGAACGAGCCTTTAATAAGTATCTATTATGGTTGAACAATAATGATAATAAATCGATTCAATAACAATTGTAACTCTGTCCTTCCTTGAAAATCATTTCTATGTTGCAACTGTAATATGTATCTATTATCGTTGAACAATAATAATAATAGATGAGTTTAACGATAATAGATATATGCACCAATATATGGACATTACATGTAGAAGTCTTAATATATATATTAAGTCTTTATATATATATATATATATATATATATATATATATATATATATATATATATATATATATATATATATATTAGGGTGTCCGTTATTTCCCAAATCGAGTTTTTTTTATAGGACTAGTTAAATGTATTCTTTTCATGGTAAACAACTGAAAACAAAAAAAAAAACTCATTGGTAACCGTATTTTCGCGTGCCTGCAGGCAAATGAAATTTCCCATTGGATTAACATGGGAAAATCGTCTTTAAACGCTAATTTTTTTCCAAATTGTTGGTCTTCATACATATCAACATAAGGTGACAAAACTTCGAAAACCGTGTAGGTCTGTTACACTAAAATTTCAACTTTTCTAGTGTAACAGACCTAAAATTCGCGACCAGTAAAGGTTTTCTTGTTGCAAAAATAAATCGTTGTATTTAATACACGGTTTTTGAAGTTTTGCCGCGGTATGTTGACGTATATGAAGACCTAGAATTTGTAAAAAAAAAATTTGAGCGTTAAAGCCGATTTTCCCATGTTAATCAAATGGGAAATTTAATTTGTCTGCAGGCACGCGAAAATTCGGTTACCAGTGAGTTTTTTTATTTCAAAATAGTTATTTACCATGAAGAGAAGACATTTAACTAGTCCCCTCAAAAAAAAATCGCGATTTTGGAAATAACAGACACCCTAATATTTACCGAGGGTTCAACAAAAATCGACGGCGAAGTTTTCGTTGGTAATTTCAAGTCATGTCTACACTAAGGTAACACGCGCACTCCTGCAATGCCGGCTGTCATTTTGCCATGTCAGATTTTATCTTAGCTCAGATATGACTTGAGATTTCCAATGCCAACTTTGTCGTCGAATTTTGTTGAACGCTCAATATGTACACGGTGTCCTGGGACAAAGGAAATGCCCTAAATATCTTCGAATCTAATTTTGTTTCGCAAAATCGCCAAAATACGTCAATTTTTAATTGAAGGAGACATTTCTGTCAAGCAAATTATCTTAAAATGTTTAACTTTCTTCCCGAAGTAGAGGTACGCTCAATTGGAATTGGAGTAGCAGTTGAGTGATAGTTCATTTGAAAGCTTACATATGCAATGCGACGTTGTATTACTTTTGAAATCGACAGATTTTATAACGTAATACAGCATTGTATAGTAAATGATGTAAGCCTTCAAATCACCCATCACTCAACCCTTACTGTAATTTAAAAATATGGGCTTACTTCCGCTGCAGGAAGGGGGTTAAAATTTTGAAGATCATTTGTTTGCCAAACATTATCCCCTTTTATTTAAAAACTGACGCATTTCACAGATTTCGTGAAACAAAATTGCATTCGTAAATATTTAAGGTGTTGCTTTTATCACGGGACATCCTGTATATGTATTTCCTTTTAAATATTTTTCGTGGTAACCAATGAAATCATAATTTTGTTTTCCTTAAAAGAAACGAAACGTTTCCAATTTTGGCGCGAATATTGGTTTCAATGTGACGATGATATCTAAGCATCGCAACCAAGACACACTTTGTAGTTTTCCACATCTCTGCATCACTGCTTGTTTACTCTTTTTGTGCCGTAATTCTGCGACCCCACGTTTTTGATAGTCAGCTGGAATTATTATCTCCGACTGGAAATGGATTTCGCTTTTCGGAACGAAATATTTCCCTTCATCCCTCCAACTTCGTGCTTGACCCCCACAGAGCGGGCATATTGCGGTGAATTTGATATGGCGCATGAGGTATTAGCGGTGGGAGTATTTTACGGACGTTTCCTTTTTATGTTTGTGTTGTCTTTTTAAATTTTTTAACCATAAAAATATATCGAAGTGTGTATTTGAACATATGGATAATTTTCTACTGACTTCTATGGTGTCTCACTACTTCCGGACATTTAGGTGGAAAAGCCTGCTGTCTTTGATTTATGAGCGACATAGTTGTCTTCTATACACATCCTAGATAAAATATGGTTATAATTGTAATTATAAAGATTGCATTTTCCAAAAGAAAGTTTTATCCCAGGAAATAGGAAACGTTCAAGTTCCCCATGGAACTCGTGTGCCAGCAAAGCAAAATTCGCAGCAGTATGTTAAAAGCGGGTAGGCATCGTAGCTTGGGGTGGATGAAGGGAAGTATAGTACTTCCGGAAATCGGGGTCCATATCCGGTGAGACGTTAAATTAATTTCGGCCGACATTCAAAATCGCGGGGGCGTAAAATTAGGGCGCAAAACGAAAAAAAAAAGGCCGTGGTGTGAGTTGTTGATAGCTCTGAGATGAGTCGAAGTTATTGTGCTGAGATGTGTACTCTCGCCTTGAGGCAGATTTTCATGCTTAGTCTTAGCTTTAGTGTTTATAATTATGAGCAATTATTGCCACGACAAATATTTAAGCGTGCATTTTCCACTTACAAATGCTTTCACTTGGCACTGCTAAAACGTTCTTGACTTGCTACTTACATTCCGAGCTACACTGTAAGTAGTGTGTGTACTATGTGTATTAAATTCGTTGGAAAACTAATATCGAATTATATTAATTCCATCATAGATTAATCAACTAAGGCCAGTTGTACGATAGTGGATCATCCTTGACCATGGTTCAGTTACCTAGGATACCATTGTTAATACAATGGTATCCTTATAAACTGAACCACGATCAAGGATGATCCACGATCATACAACTGGGCCTTAATAGATAAAGCACTATCGACACTCGATGTGCATTTATGAGAAACTAGAAGAAATTTCTTACACATATTCTAGTAGTGTTTTATTTTTAAGTTGCTACAACTTGCGAATAAAACACCATTAACGTATGTACACACTAAAAATTTCTTCTAGTTACTCATAAATACACACTGAGTATATACAATGTTTTACCTACTAAATTGATTATTCTGTAATAGAATTACTTTAGTTCGAATAAGTTTTCCAAAGAATTTGATACGCATAGTACATAACACTAGTTCAAAGTATGTCTTATAGATGCTCCGAATGTAGACAACAATGTCAAGAACATTTACAGCGGTCTAAAAATGTTACGACTTCTACTAATTTCAGTATTTTACATTATTACTACTGCAACTTAGATATTACTGCAAACAAATTTGAATATCATGCAATTAATTTGCATTCATTTATATAATTGCGAACTGTATCTTGAGGTTAAAGATACCTACGAGATCAAGTGTTGGAGAGGTATTTTTATTGAAGTACCGAATTTGCAAAATACGCAGATTTTGCTGTAAATTATAATCGTGCAAAAAAAATCAGCTTTTCACGAATACCCAGACTTTGGGGCTAGTTCATCACAAAGTGACCATTTATACATATGTATGTGCATGTGTATGGAATATGGATTTTCAAATCCAATATATATTTTCTTTCAACTTCTTGTAATTATGCTAGGCCAGTTTAGTATGGATTTCCATATGCAAAATAATTTCTTCCAAAATCTCGCATTTTTTCATTTGACTAAGATATCCAGTGTAGTTGCACTAGACCTGATTAAGTTTTTGTGGTGAGCCAGATTGGGATTTCTCTGTAACACTAATAACTCACTGAGTTCTGGTGCAGCATTGTAGAACGTTATTGGGAGTTCCTCGTTGAGGCCAAATGGGAAGTCCTTTTGAGCCCAGTTTAAGTTCTGTGTTGCATCTAAGCTTTTTGAGTACTGGTGTTTCATTGTAGATTACAATTGAGCGTTCATTTACATAGTTGAACTCAATCAGCTTCTTCAGCTCTTTGGAGTCTTGGCTGTCCGTGTCCTTAGTTTTTTGGGTCCTTCTCATTCTAAAGGGCCATTTATTGAAGATATATGGATTTTCATATCCATTATCTTGCTTCCAAAATCCCGCATTTTTTTATTTGACTAAGATTTCCAGTGTAGTTGCACTAAACCTGATTAAGTTCTTGTGGTGAGCCAGATTGGATTGTCTCTGTAACACTAATAACTAATTGAGTTCTGGTGCAGCATTGTAGAACATTATTGGGAGTTCCTCGTTGAGGCCAAATGGGAGCTCCTTTTGAGCCCAGCTAAAAGTTCTTTGTTGCATCTAAGCTTTTTGAGTATTGGTGTCACATTGTAGATTACAATTCAGCGTTCATTTACACTGTTGAACTCAATCACGTTTTCTTCAGCTCTTTGGAGTCTTGGTAGTCCCTGTTCTTAGTTCTCTGGGTCTTCTTCATTCTGAAGGGCAATTTATTGAGGATATATGGATTTTCATATCCATTATCTTCTTTAAAAATCCAGCATTTCTTCATTTGGGTATGATTTCCAGTGTAGTTGCACTAAATGTGATGTAAGTTTGAAATTTTTTAATTTTATATTCGCGCTAATAATTCGTGGCACAATTTGAGACACGAGATATCTTGTTTGATAAAATCACTTGACCTACTATACTTTTGCGATTGTTTCGTGCAAGTTTTTACTCGTCAAATTGACCATCGCCAAACTAACGAAATTTTAAGCCTGTAAATGTTTACACTACATCGTACAGGTGAACCTGCTGTTCTATACATATACAGGCAGATGCCAAGGCTACTACGCTACACTATTCCCTTATCTATTACCGATTAACATTATTGCCACTTGTTTACATATTAGTGAAATTTTTAACATTTATAATAAGTTTTTATACATGGAACATTCAACAGATAAACAGAACTAATTTTTATTGTGGAATGAATTATTATTAATTATTTTATGTACCAAATAAGAGCACCACTAAAACTAGCTATTTTAAAATTGTTTTACACATATGTTAAACGAGAAAAGTGGTAATTGATCAAACCAATGGAAAATGTGGTAAACACCAAACATACGACAGAAATTGCATTACATTAAATGGTAAACTGTTTTCCTCCAACTTCGATGTAATTTCCAACCTGACATTCCACACATTTGCAAATTTTGGGGACAATAACCCTGCAAAACTTTCCCGAATACATACATGTAATGTTTGAATGTCATTATGGCATTGGGAATATACTAAATACATGTTTCGTCTGTGACACAACAGAGCAGGCTGGTTCACAGGTCTTCATCTTCCAATCCATGTATTGTTTTATTTCGACCACAATTAAATCTTAAAGCAGACTTCCATAAAATCTTATTTACAACTATTACTCAGTTAATTTATCAAATAAATTATTCAATTTATTGGGGTCGTCAAAGAACTAGGCGACTCGAGGTGAGGGCGGACCCACAGTGGTGGCCCACGGGATGTCCGGAGGAGGGATGAAAAAGAGCGGGACTCTGCTAAAGGGGTTTTCGCACTGGCCAAAAATGCAGTGCTTTCTTTCGTGAAACTTTTAGCCGTTATTTGTCGATAGATTGATTCTAATCCCGATTTTCCCGATGTAGTTAGAATACAATTACCCAAAGGATGTATTTATTATTTTTTGCATTTTTTGCTTAATTTTCGAATACAGCTGGATTAGACTAAAAAATTTAAAAAAATATACATTAAAATTTGAAAAGCGGTTTCCTACCCTAAGACCTTAAATTTATCAACCGGAATCCGTTTTACATTAAAAAAAATATTTTACAATAAAGAAGAAAAGTTTGACGAAGTATTGCGTTGCATCTGATCCTTAAAAATAAAAATGATTTATGAAGCCCACATGAAGCAGATTCCAAAAATGAAATAATATACAGGGTGTTCTATTTAAAAATGAGATCAAATATTGTGTCCCGGATTTTTAGTACACTCTGTACACTCGAAAATAATTTCAAAAAGTAGCACATCAAGTGTCCAATAACTTCCAACACATTTTTTCCGGAATTTTCATTAATCTAGCAGCAATAGTCCGAGCGAGGATATGTGGGCCGCCCTGTATATTATAGGATATTATATATTATATTAATAGGATATTATAATCAATGGTACTACTCTGTACTACTGTACTGTAGACTGTAGCTCTCTAGCTGCCCCAAGGAATGAAAGCGAGATAGACGATGATAAGCAGGGCCGACCGAAATCGAGTTTATCCCAAGTGCGAAAACCCCCTTTTCTCCCTGTCCTCCTGTCTAGGATAAATAAGGGACTAGGATTTAAATTATATCGGCATATGCAAGAGTACATTAGTGCAATAATTTCTCGTCATTTGAAAAGTGAATCCTAGATATACTGTGGTAGTACGTTGCGTATTTTATAGAGTTTAAAATTATATATGAATTTATTTGAAATGGTGTAGGGTTATGCAAGGTGAAAAATCGAAGGATTAGTTTACTGTGTGACAATATAACGCATCAATTAGCACAAATGACTAGGCTTTATTTTCAGCCTCTGAAGGTCGACGTGTCTTTACATTACTATGTATATTTATTGTGTCCTTACGAGAACTGGGAGTAATGTCTGATAGGGACGGAAAATCGCAGCGGAAAGTTGTTAAGGTCATTCGCTCACTGCATTGGAAACGAGGAAGTTTAATCGCATTCGAAATGAATAATGGGTGTTATTATTGTCATTGTGAATTCTATTATTTTATTTCATGGCCAGTGTTTCTTAGTAGCAGATTTAGATTGGAAAATAATAATAAATAATTCCTCGGTCAATACATAAATATGTAAAATTCTCTTTCTGCACAAGTCTAAAAAAATATTAGATTATAAATTATGATAGATGAAGCCTGTAAGTTTACTTTAGAAAATGTAGGTATTTTAAAACATTTGAAGTATATTAAGGATAAAGGGCAAGTCCATTTTACTTCACTTCACTTATTTTATTGTAAATTTATCTGACATATGACCAATTATTGACCATACCATGAAATGTCCTATCGAATAGTCTCCTAGATCACCTCTAGATTTTTTATGGGGTCACTGGACGTCTGTAGTAGAGATGGGCGAAATCGTTACTTTTGGATACTTGTAACGAATCGTTACTTTCAGTACGAATACTCGTTACTCAGTATTCGTTACTCGGTACTTGGTAAGAACCGATCGCGTATCGGATCTAGTTAGTAAGTAACGATGTGCGGTATTGTACCGACTACCGAGTTGCGCAGTGTGCGGGTTTGGGAGCGTGCGAATCGTTCCTTTCGGTACAAATACTCGTTACTCAGTGTTCGTTACTCGTTACATGGCAAGAACCGATCGCGTATCGGATCCAGTTAGTAACGATGTGCGGTATTGTACCGACTACCGAGCGGCGCAATGTGCGGGTCTGCGAGCGGATCTACCAGGATTCTTTGCAATCAACGAATAAGCGATAAAATTAAAATATTTATTTAAATATGAACATTTATTATAACTTACACTATTATTTACTATTAGAACTACATTCGTACTACAAATTTTTGTATTGCATATATATGAGAAACCAACATTTATTTTCGCTATTAATTGCACTAAAATGCAACCATAAACTACTTCGTTTTCTAGATGACATTATAAAAAGTCACGAAACCACAGTAATATAAATGTAATGTAAACAAAACTTATAAAATTGCCCGGTAAGCAATACTCGGTTCGGCTGTTCTCTATAGTAACGAGTAACGAGTATTATCGTTGGTTCGGATTTTCGCACTATGCGGGACTATGCGGCTGGGCCGGTACTCGCGACCAATCGAATAGTAACGAGTAACGAGTATTTATATATTCTGGTACTCGTTACTTCGAATACTTGAATGTAACGAATACTTATGTAACGAATAGTTACTATTCGCCCATCACTAGTCTGTAGTGTATAAAGCTCAGCCAGATATAGTTCGACTAGAAATAATTGAATAATCCCCTATTTAGAGACCTATTAACTTTAAGGGTCGTTTACGACATTGAGGTAGTAGTCGTCATAAATATAACCATATTTTTACATTTGTGACATTTTTCCCAGGGTCATATTTAAACTAATAAATGCCCACACAATTAAAACATTTATTTTACTTTCCTACATATGTAATATAATCACAATTAAAATAGCAATATTGTTGGAATTTTACATATTTACCAAATCATTCACTCGTTTTCACTTTCATTGTCACCTAAAGTAATGATTAATTGTTGTATATTTTTTTTATACATCTTTGGATATTTGCAATTAGGAAGAAGGGGTATGTAAGGCTACCTTTTCTACCTGTAATGACCCCTTTGTCAAGTTTCTATGCTACCCCTTGTGAGTGAACTCATCTACTGGAGTAAACCAAACAATGACATTAATATTCTATCTCTAATGGGGTATCCTTGGAATGGAATTAACTGAAATTTTTGAGGACAGAGTCTGTGTGTTCATTTATTTCTGGTGAACAATTGGTGAACTGTTGAACCATTACGATAAAGAATAATACAAGAATGTCGAGCTATTACTGGACAAACCATTCAAAAAGTTCGAGAAGAGTTTGAAAGCAGGCTATATTTTTATTTAGAAAACAATGAAAACCATTTAGAACATTTACTGTAAGTGTAACTGTAATTTACTGTAATGTTATTTGAATATAATCCATTGAACATTTTTGCACTTTATTTGTACTTAATTTCGAAACGAGTTAAAGAATCATATTGTATTAATAATGATTGGAAAGCTATTTTGAAGAGCAGGGAATCGACACTACCTACGCCATTTTTACTCCCCCTTCTACCACGCAATATGGTATTGAGTAATTTTAAAAATAATCAAGTGTTCTTTGAAAATAGTCAATGGCAACTTTTCAAATTGACACCTGTATATGATCTAGTCGTTGAATCTACATTAGAATACGTGAGAGTTTGATGCCATATAATGGTATATTATGATACAAGTGGATAAGAGAGCCTTTCAAAAGCGCGAATTGGTTGAGAAGGATCTTATTTTCTTATTTTCTTAATGTTTCTTATTTTCTTTTTATTTCCATATAGTGGAAACTTCGCCGTAAACCCGGCGAGCGTATTTGAAAGGCCCTTGTGCACTTGTATCATCCGTTATTATTTATTATATTTGCACCCCTATCTAAAAATAATAAGAAAATCAGAAACATTTAAATTCATTTTACAAGATAGGTGCACATTCGCGTGGATGTTATTTTTAATCCTGGAGAGTTGCCATTTGTAGCATAAAAGCCATGTCATTAACGAAATTCTAACGGTTGAAACTGCTGATTATCAAATAACTCAAAATAAGGAGTATGAAGCTTCTGGTTTTCGGATTTGCAGCAATAGTGATTGTATATTTAATAATTAGTACTGCCTGACATTTATTGTTAATCAAGGATAGTCAATAAATGTGTTCATGGTAGGCAATCTTAAAATACTCCGTGCTAGAAAGACGACATTCTGGAATGCTCTTTAGTTCGATAACCAAAAATTGTGAATGTTATAGATATCATAACAGAGAGTAACTGTAAAAAAAAACAACGATTTTTTTTATTTTTCACTATTTATAAAAAAACATTGTTTGATTAGGTTTGTTACTAACATTGTATGTTACTAATTGTTAATAACAAATCATATTATTTTACAGCAAATGAACATGATAAACTGTGAAATATTTGGAAAAAAGTATCAAATATTGTAAATTGTAATTGTAATATTGTAATTGTATCGTAATTGTACAAAATCAAAATGAAAACAGTCTAACAAGAAATTAAACATGGATGCTTTATTCAAAGAAAATAGGTTTTATAGATGTTATGAAGTGTGTTAAACAGGACAAAGCTAGAAATAATCTCTTTATGAAATAACGGTGACATATTGTAGTTTTGGCCGAATCTGTGATGAAACTTAATGTTTAAAAGAAATGTTAGTATATTATGGTACAAGTGCATAAGAGAGTATTTCAAGCAGGCTCGTCGGGTTTACGAGCACGACACGAAGCGGACTGCTTTTACTCGCGCAGTGCGTGAAAGGCCCTTATGGACGTGTATCATACGTTGTTTCTCATTATACATGTGCACCACAATGTGGAAATAAAGAGAAAATAAGAAAAAAATGGATTCATTTTACAAGGGAGGTAATAAGCGTGGATGTCACATTTAATCGTTAACATGGAGATCGTTGGCATCTGTTGCATCAATGTCATCTGCTGTAGACGTCAATACCATCAACGAAATTCTGGAGGTTGAAACTGCTAGTTTCCAAATAACCAATAATAAGAAGTACGAAGCTTCTGGTTTCTGATATTAGTAATATTTATTATTAATATGTATTTCAATTAGAATTAGTACTGACTGACGTTCATTGTCGTTCTAAGTTGGGCAATAAATGTGTTATGACAGGGTAAATAACGCACGTTTTGAGTTTAAAAATTATTGTATTGTCTGCGACATGTTTCGATACACATTGTCTTCATCGGGTAGATGAATAATGATCTTAGAAATGTACAACATTCTTAAAAATAGCTTAACACCCAACACTTTTGTAGTTGGGGAGTATAATCTAAACACGGGAGAGGGAAAGAACAGTGTTTATAGTTTTAAATTTAAAAGTGGGGATTTGCTCACTAGAGTTTGTTCATTTAATAAAATTCCTACTTTATTAAAACGATTGATATCCAGACTTTCTAATTAATTTAATTTAACACTTTTATCTATTAAATGAAGGATGCGGAAATTATCATTAAATTGGTGCCCTTCCTCTAGAACAGTGTTCTTCAAACTCTGTTATCCCGCGGAACCCTTTTTTGATATAAAACTTTCTACGGAATCCTAAGTTCAACAACTTCATACAAGATATACATTAGCCTTTATTCCTGTGCATGCAAACTTGTGTGCATGCGTAAATTGCCATCATATGTGCAAATTCGCTAAACGTGACGTTGCCGGACGTTACACTAGTAACTAGTGCAACTGTTGTATAAATTTCAAGAGAACCCTTAAGAAACAATTATATCAAAAAACTACTTTATTGAATTTTAGAATGGTAAATTAGGAAAAAGAACTTATTTTCAATGTATATTTATTATAAAATTACAAAAATATAACACAAATGCAAACTTATAAGAAAATTAGACAAAATTCCACGAAACAAAATTAGATTGCATGCAAATGGTTGCCGTGAGCCAGGTTACCCTTACATAATATATTAAAATCCGGTAAATTATTTGTTATTTGTAGACGCATCTCGTTTTCTGCATCGAGCCTATTTCTATATTTTGTGTTTGTTCCTACATATATTGAAAATTAATGTTCGCATAAATAGGTAGAAACGAAAGGCATACTATTTTAATCGCTCTTGTTGATATTTCTGGATATTCTGCGTACAATTTTATCCAAAATTCTAGTAAGTCTATTCTCTCAAATTTACATTCTAAAATTGAATCCGTTGATATATCTATTAATTGTTCTCTTTCTTTCAACATTCTATTCTCAGATTTGGTGTAATATTGAAATGGATCGTTAATCCATTCATACGATTGGTTGTTTCTGGGAAGTATATTCGTATTGTCCGTTTTAATTGAAAAATATATTCCTCAATTCTCAATTCGACTAGAAAACTATTTAATATTTGCAAACATTGCATGTTATTTGATTTAACGTATGATTCGCATAAATCTAATTTCAATAAAGAATTGATTGTATCAAGCATTTTAATAATGTTGTTATGAATTCCTTGAAGTGATTTATTGTATTCGTTTAAAAAAGAGAATATATCTGCCAAATAGCATATGTAACCATATTTCACAATTCAAATTTGCAGCCCATTTGTGATTATGTTCATTTAAAAATAATCTGACTTCATCTTTCAACTCTACAAACCGATTAAAAAAAAAAAACAAGCGAAAGCCAACGTACTTCTGCATGCAATAACAAAGATTTATGCGGACTAAATAGCTCGTCACATATCAAAGCAAATAATGTGGAATTTAGTTCTTTCTTTATAAAATTTATAATTTGCACTGTTTCTTCCAATGTATCTTTTAGTTTTTTGCGGTATACATCTTACTGCTAATTGATGCCTATCAAGACAACAATGAGAATGATTTATATGGGCAGCTAGTTGAATAATTCGTGATATTCCTCCTTTTTCGCGACCTAATAAGAATTTCGCTCCATCAGTACAAGTATGCGTTCATAAATTCCAACTTAATTCATATATTTCCACATACAAATTAATCAGTTGTCGTCCTTCACAGTAGAGCATAGCTTCTTGCACTGAAGAATTTAAAGCATAGCGTACCAGTGCAATTAACATAGAAAACCCTATTGTTTCATCCAACGGCAATGCAAAAGAATGGTTCCAAGTTTTCAGACGATTTATTAAATCATTTTCACAAATAATGCCATTTCTGCAATTCGTCAATCTTCAAATAATTGGATGGTTCGTTTCAAGGTGACGCTTTAATTTTGCCAGATTCAAACTGCTGTTACATATTACCTTTTCGCATACTACACAAAAACCATTCGGTGCATTTGCATCTCCCACCCAGTTAAATCAAAATTGTAAATGATTTTCATCATATTTTCGCGACTCTATCACTCAGATATTTATATTTTCTTTGTAATAGTACTTCGATGGGTACTTCTTAAACTTCATCTGACAATGCAGTGTCACTTGTATTACTTGCAGATGTTGAAGATCTTGCAGTAGTATGTTTTAACGTTCCCGTTTTTAACCAAAAATCCATCTGCAAAGGGATTGAAAATATTTAAAAATATACTCTTTACAACCAATTAAGACAAGAAGTTTTATACGAAAATGATTTACTATACTTTTTTCAACTATGTAAATTAACATTTACATGGATAGAAGGTAAAACTTATTTTTCGAATAGAAATTTGTGTGCTATGCTCAATTTTTTCTAAACTGGCGTTCACGTCATCAAAATAATAATAATAATAATGATGACACAATTTTACAAGGTTGCCAGCTGTCCTGGGTATTTAAAAATGGCTGCAATCAGCTGTTGCGCCCGGGCAATCTTGTGCGACAGTGCGCGGTTCATATCAAATTCGTCGACTTCTCTGTCGTTTTTCGTACAGATATAAATCTTGTGGTTATGGTTTCACATCTACAATGGCAAAATATGCATTCTAATAATCGATCAAAAGTACCAAGTTAAACGTCAAAGAAGTTTGGTTATACACACATGTATGAGCACGTGTTAGTGAAAAAGATTTGGCATCGTCGCCGAAAATATATCACGGCCGCCAACATAACCTGATTGGCAGCGAAAATTGTGTCCGCGGTTAATACACCGATTACCAATTTATAACCACCGGTGATCAGTGTTATGTAACAAATGATCCTCAGATGAATTTCGATTCTTAAAGTATTGTTATACATATTCTCGAAAACAATCACGTTGGTACAAAAAAACCTCATCACACAGCTGTTTGATGACCTGAACGCCAGTTTAGAAAAAAATAGAGTAATCTACTTTATTTTTGAAGACTAAATGAAAAGTATCATAATTCCAAGAACTTAATTTCAACAGTAAGGTAAAATACTCGTACTTGTGTTTGTCAATCAGAAAATTTTAAATATGAAACACTTACCTTTGCTTTCGCATAATAGTTCATATAACGATAACCAGAAAACGTATTCATACACAAAAGAGCATGTCAAATAAATGCAACAGTGCCTATATCGCTTCACACTCACTACTGCGGCTACTGTCGCTGCAATTTGCAAACGTAAGGCACCGATAGGCTGACTCCAGCGATTGCGACGTAACATTTAAAGCGCGAAATTTAAAAATTATAAACACGCTATTATTTTTATAACTATCCCGCTTTATGAACATGACTGAATTTTTAAAAATAGAACAGGTATTGTTACATAGAGGTTGACTTAATAAATAAATCCTTGGGCATGGCTCACGGAACCATTGGGGATGGCCCACAGAACCTCAGGGTTCCGGGGAATCAAGTTTGAATACCACTGCCCTAGAAGATGGGTTGCATATGTGGACGATGTTTTTTTCCGTTAGGTATGCCTTCTTGTGCTCCTTGATACCTTCTTCGAATTTTCTCCCTGTTTGGCAGACGTACACTTGGTTGCAGTTACCACACTCTAACAAATAGACGCCTGAGTTCGAGTTGTTTGCTGTTTTATCTTTGCCATTATTGATAAATTTATTTAGGGAGTTAACTGTTTTAAATGACACCATTTTACCCAATTTTTCTAATTCTCGAGCAATTTTAATTATAGGTTTTCCATTATAAGTCAAAGCTATAAAGTTCTTGTTCACTGTTATCACTTATCACTTTGTGATCACGGGTATATTTATGACGTTGTGAACTTTTTAAATTTAGATTTGAGTAACTTATCTATTAAGTCTGGTGGGAAACAATTGTTTCTAGCTATGATTTTAATTCTGCTTAATTCCTTGTCGAAGTTTGGATTTGACACTAGTACATTTACCAGTCTGTGTATCATTGATTGATAAGCAGCTAGATTATGGCAATAGAGGTGGAACGATTTAAAATTTATATTTGTATCAGTATGCGTTGGCTTGTGGAAAATATTGAATTCGTGTTTGTTGTTTGTATGACTTATTGATAAATCTAGAAAATTAATAGATTGGCCCACTTCTTGTTTCACTGTGAATTTTATGTTAGCATGAACCCGTATTTAGATAGTTATGGAATTTTGACAATTGTCTCTCTCTGAGTCATTGAAGCATACTAGAATATCATGTGCGTACGTAAAATACGAAGTGCTTGGCTCTTGCTTGTTAGTGAGTCACAAGTTGTGAAGCTTCGGCATACTGCACATAGTATCGCCCGCGCTTTATTATTTCCTTCGTTACTTGTTGCAACTTTTTGTTTTTTTATAATTTGTTCATTTTCTAAAGATTATATTTACTATAAAAACTTACTTTGTTTAGTGAATTGACAAGACAAAATACAATACTAATTAGTCTAATTGCTAAGGTAAGTAATATAAGTAAAATTAAATTTTTAATTTACATAAAAATACAATTATAAATTATTATTTGTAAATAATATTTAAATACTAATTGCTTTAGTATTTAAATTTAGTATTTAATGTATTTAAATTTGAATATTTTTTCTTAAAAAATGAAGAGAGTGCAAGGAAATTTATTGTCTCTCGTAAATGTAAAAAAAAACAAAACTCGATGAAGAAATATCAGAGAAAACAATAAATTCTGCAGATATTGAACCTATACAATCAACTTCAAATGAAACATCAGCTTCATGATCATCGGCATCATTTACAATATCATTGGAATCATGCACAGTACGCAATTGTCAACTACCAGATTGTTGGACAGAAAACCAAGTGAGTTTGTTCACAGTACAATATATATGGTTAGTGGTAAAAGATGGAAAATTAAGCTGTAAAGACTGTTCAAAAATGAAAACTCTAGGAATAGAAAACAAAAAACATATTCACGTATCAAATGAGTGGATTTCATGTTCAATAATTCCTAATGGAACTAAAAAAGACACAAGGCAAGCTTCTCTACGTAAAAAAATTATAGAAAATTCCGCTTCATGCTCACATTTCAAAATTCAAGAAACAATTATTCAATCTAACAAGCAAGTTTTACCAAATGTAGTTAAAATATTTAATTCTGAAGCAATTAACATTACTGTAAATTTAACACAGTTTATAGTCTTGTTAAACGAAATAGACCATTGTCTGATATAGAAGTAGTTTTGGAATAACAAGAAAAAAATGTTATTAATATAGGAAATTGTTTCAGACATTCAGAACATTCTAGACCCACTGCTACTAGAATTGTCGAACATATTGCGAAGCAGATTAAAAAAACATGTTTTTAAAAACATTAATAATCAAAATTCAAAAATTTGTATCATAATTGACGAAGCCTCTACACTTGATAAAAATAGTACTTTGGTAATATTTTTACAGTGTGAAGTACAGTCTGCAATTGAACCTCTCATGATTTTCGTAGATTTGAAAAAATTGACGTCAACAAATGCCGACAATATTTTTATGGCGTTAATAGACTGTCTTACTGACTATGGATTTGATAAAAAATATTTACAAAGAAATCTCATAGAATTCTGTTCAGATGGTGCATCGACAATGTTAGGAAGAAAATCTGGAGTAGCCACAAAATTAACTGAAATGTGTCCAAATATAATCGTGTGGCATTGTTTGAATCACCGATTGCAATTGGCACTAGATGATTCCTAAGCGAAATTAAACAAGTAAATCATTTTTAAATATTTTTAGACAAAATATATGCGATATATCATGAGTAAAATAAAAACCAAGCCGAATTGGAAACTATTTCTAGTGATTTGAACCTAGAAATAATAAAAATTGGTCGCGTTTTTGGACCTCGTTGGGCATCCTGTAGCTTACGATCAGCTACTGCTGTATGGCGAGCATACCCAGCGTTGTATAATAGTATATTAAAATACCAGTTGCAAAAGGCATCTATTCAAGCACGATTTTGAAATTACGAAACGAGCTGCGTAGCAGCGAGTTGAGGAACACATGAGTGCTTGAAGGACCTTCTGCAACGAGTGTTCTATACTATTTTTTCTATTTTGCCGCATCATACTATTTTATGAATTAAAAAATGAAAATTTTAAATCTAGCGGATTTTGCGGTGGTTGGTGACATTTATGTGGCGTAAATATAGGCGGATCAAAATATTGTGTCGGATGATAATTTACATGTCACTCTAAATTCTCAAGACAAATCGATGGTAACTGTTAATGTGTATAATAATTGTACTTTCCACGGTAATAATTTAAATTAAACTTCGTTTTCATTAATTTGCTGTTCTCTGTGAAATTTATTTTTTGACGTATGACAGTTGACAGTTTCACGTCAAACGTCAATGCTACCGCTACCAACATCAATGCAGTAAATTTTACTAGTCTATTCTAGTACACCAACCGCTTATTCTAACACTCAAATGACATCATTTGGGTGCTAGAATCGACTTATTCTAAACGCAAAATAGAAAAAAACATTTTATCCAGACCAAATCAAATTCAGGAATGGCCAAAAGATTAGCTAATACACATTTTATTGAAGATTTAGCTTTAAGGATATATACCTCAGAAGAATTGTCAATACTATCCAATGCGCTACAATCAAGAAAAATTACCATATCTAAAGCTGATCAATTAATTAAGCGTTCTATAAGAGCTATAGAACTACACAAGAATGATAATTTGGGTGTCTACGAAAAAAAGTACAAAATTTAATTTCATTAAATGAGTTCAAATGCATACCATTTGATTACAATAATTAACTTGTAGCTCTTCCCAGAGAGCAATTATTAGATAGTGTGCCAAAGAATATGAAACCAAGACTTTTATCGGCTAGTCATATAAATATGGATGAGGATAAGAATGAGAACAATGACACTGATAACTATGAAAATTTTTGTGCAGCTCTTCGAGATTTTAGATCCTTCTACCTGGTTATTAGATAAAAGTATGTTACCATGGCTTGAAGGTGAAGAAATGGTTAGAAAATTATGTGAAATTTTAAAGTTTCAAGTAGATGTTAATGATTTTCGTGACTTTGTAGACGCAAATATAGAACTGAAAAATGTTCAGTTACCTAATTCAATTTTAAGGGCTAAAATACAGTGTGAGCAACAATGCTTGAGGTTTGATAGGTAGGCAACCAAATACGCATGTTGGTATAACTGAAAATATAAAAAGAATATCCCCTAGATTGTTTTTCCAGTGGCGTAGCAAACAACAATCAAAACAACAACAAAATGAATTAAATATTTACATAATTACATATTTTTAAACGTTACAATAAAAGTTTACAACAAATGTTGAAAATGGCGGCCTTCGTTTTCAAGGCAGATGTTAATTCTAAGTTTTTTATTTTCAAAACAAATTGGAGCTGCTCTGGAGTTATGTTTCTTATCTCTTCTTCAGTTGCTTCTTGGAGTTGGTTTAGGTTGTCCATCCTATTTATAAAAACATTATCTTTAAATGTCCGAAAAGATAAAAATCACACGGCGTGAGGTCTGGTGAACGTGGTGGCCATAATCCTGAGCTTATCAATTGATCATCATAAAATTCCCTTAAATAATTAATTGTCGCAAAGGCTCATACTGCCTTGGCCTTGGCATAATTGGCCCAATATTCTTTAATGAAACAATCAATGCGGAGCGTTACCGAACAATCATCCGGGATGCATTTCTTAATCAGGTGCATCAGGTCTTGCTGAAAATAAGCCATTATTTGTTCATCATCATGCACCTGATTAAGAAATGCATCCCGGATGATTGTTCGGTAACGCTCCGCATTGATTGTTTCATTAAAGAATATTGGGCCAATTATCCGACGTCTCAAAATTGCTATCCAAACACCAACTTTAAGTGGATATAAATCTGTTTCGATGAACGTATGAGGATTTTCTGTAGCCCATGTACGATAATTTTGGCTGTTCACATATTCTGATAAGTGTAAACCACGCCTCATCAGTGAAAAAGGTCCTGTCCAGCATATCGTTATCATTTAAATGCTGATTAAACCAATTGCAATAATCAATTCTTTTTTGAAAATCAAGTGGGTGAAGTTGTTGAACACCGATACCTTATACGGGTGCAAATGGAGAATTTTCTTCGCGACTTTTCGGAAACTCCCATACGACAGTCCTGTAAGCGGTCTTAAACTTTAAAATTTGTATGCCATAAAGACCACATGAATGATAAAAAATAACTTTTTTCCACTCCCTGCATGGTAAGTACACTGTTATAACATTGATTTAGTGGAAGTAAGTCACACTTACCGATAAAGCTTTGGTTACTATGAGCAACGGGAAGTAAGTAATCACTTACTTCCCTCAGGGAAGTAAGTATAATAATTTCAATAGCGTTCTTTCTCTGGCACCAGTTTTTAAAACACTTTTGATAACACCCCTTCGACTTCTCCGGCAGTAGGAAGGAACAGGCAGCATCTGCAGCTTCTTCAATTGCCATTTCTTGTTTATTTTCATTGGAATTCATTTTACAACTGAACGAATGCAATTTCTGACATTCACACTTTGTTTGAAAAATAGTCTTAGCAACCAAAGCCGTACTGACATTTTGTTCATGTTGCAAAAATAAATTAATCAAACACAAACAATTAAACCAATTTCAGCAGTGGAAAAACAGTTATAAGCAATTTTAGAGGTAAGTTTTGACCAGTCTTGGTCTTTATTGCTAGCCCTCGCTGTCGCTCCGGCGCAAACTCGACCTCGACTGGTAAAAGATACTTACCTCTCTTAATGCTTAAATAACTATTTTGCATCCTAAAATTAAGAACCAACCTGTATGTGCTGAAAGTTTTCTTATAGATTTTGTTGGACTTTGTTCAAGCCATTATTAGACATTCGGCAACAATCTATTCTGTTAAGGTAGACGGTCTTCCAGTTGACTTGCCCTTACAAATCCAATTATTTCCTTCAAAGCGGTGAATAATACGGGTTTTATGATGGATGAATATTTTGTAAGTAATGTTGACATAAGGGAAGGCTTCGTTAAATTGATTCATACACGATTGTAATGAATATGTCCATGTCCCGTCTTCATTAAGTGTTCCACTTCGATAATGAGCCTTCAGGATGAAGGCATCATGTTGTGGTGTAAAAACCATTGCTATAGGAAAGCGATTTCACTTAAACTCTGTAAATTTAGAACAAAACTTAACTTTTATAATTTTATAACCTTAAAAACTGCAAATCACTTACCAGAAATCAATGATTTACTCAGAGTAGTCCTGATAAAAACTATGTTTATGAAGCAGAAGACAAAATAACTATATGCGAAGAATTGGCACAATGGAAATAAATAATAATACGACGCGGGCGGCACTGCGGCTGTCAAATATTTTGACTTTGCAGGAAATTTAATTAATAATAAACTTGGAGCGAAGAAATTCAGCAGTTTTTTCGGCGGGAAATTTAACTTGACTTCAATCATTGTTGCTCACTCTGTAGCAAGCAAAATTTCTATTAGCAGTTCAGAAGCTGAGAGAGGTTTTAGCCTTATGAATTTAATTGCATCAAAATTAAGAACCAGCCTTACTGTGGAACATATATCCAATCTAATGACAATAAATTTATTGGGGAAACAAATAGCAAATTTCGATGCCATTCCGTTTATTACATCTTGGATGAACCTGAATCACAGGTTAGCAACAGAAACAAAGGTAAGAAAAGGGCACAATAATGATGTTTCTGCAAATCAACAAGTTTTGCATATCAGTTTTTTTGTGCAATAAATGTTTTGTTTTGTTATATATATATATATATATATATATTATACAGGGTGTCTCTAAATTGTGTGGAAATGGCTTAACCACAGATTACTGGGATCAAAAAAAGACGATTTAACAAAACATATCTATATACAAATGCGTTTGGTTTAGCCAGAATTCAGCTTCAAAGTTAATTTTATAACAACAAAATTTGCTTATAACAAGAGATCTTTTACATTTATTTGGATGTTGTTTGGTATGACACTCTATACGGATATAACTCATATTTTGACATAATATTGTTATTATCAGTAGACCGGTTGTGTACAAATGAAGGGTGGTACAACATTAATATATTTATATTTTTTAATGACAAAGCAAATAACTTTAAAAAAAATCAAATCGGACGCAGGCATTCATTATTAAGTTTTTTTGTATTTTTATAGTTTTTGACATCTGTTACAGTTTCGGCACAAAAAAATAAAATATGAGTGACTGCTCTACACTCGTTTGGAAACAAATGTAATCTAGTTACCGAGATGATGATGGTTTAGTCAATAATGAAAAAGTACACTTATGCCGATAAAACAGATATGTTGCTGGTTTTAGGATTTTAGGAGCCCTAATGACGAGGAAGAAAATTTGGAAATTATAGCAATTGCTTCATCCATACGATATCCAAATAGTGCAAGAGCTTTTACCAGCTGATTATGACCTACGTTTTGCGCTTTGCAGATTTATTCAGGAAAAAAGAGCTGAACATATACTTTTTAACCAGAAAATTTTGTTCACTGATGATTTGTTTCCGAACGAGTGTAGCGCAGTCACTCATATTTATATATTTTTGTCGAAACTGTAACAGATATCAAAAACTATAAAGATACAAAAAACTTAATGATGAATGCCTGCGTCCGATTTGTTTATTTTAAATTTAATTGCTTTTGTCATTAAAAAATATAAATGTATTAATGTTGGGCCTCACTTGTTTTATACACAACCGGTCTACTGATAATAACAATACTATGTCAAAATATGAGTTATACCTGTATAAAGTGTCATACCAAACAACATCCAAAGCAATGTAAACGTTCTCTTGTTATGAGCAAATTTTGTTTTTATATAATTAACTTTGAAGCTGAATTCTGGCTAAACCAAACGCATTTGTATACAGATATGTTTTGGTAAATTGTGTTTTTTTTTTCCCAGTAATCTGTGGTTAAGCCATTTCCACAATATTTAGAGATACCCTGTATATTTTATACTGTACAAAAATAAATGAAGACAATGTACTCCTTTACCGTTTTTTTTTCTGCTTCGAAATAATAGCGAGTCGGTTGTTCAAATTTTGGCACCCCACCCTTGCATAACCACTCTTTCAACAACTTATACGAATACATGATGAACACGGAAAAGTACGTGAATGAACTTTAACAACCGAAGATGTCGGGAATACACAGTTAATGGTTATTACCTAGCCACATGATGTGATGGCAAACATTTATTAATGGATATATGCATAACAAGAATTATTGATCCAATCTTAAACAGTCTTCGGTATAAAAACTGACTATGAGACTATAAAACTGATCCAGTTTTTGATCATCTGGATTGGATATTTGAACTTTACAGTTCAATTTCAGCAGTGGGGTTTAAGTTATTATTAGACGTATTTGAAATTTTAGTATGTTTTTACTATGCACTTTATTCATTCTAGAATCCATACTTGAAGATGCATACTCGAGACTCATCAGTTTGTAAAAATCTGGGAGACAAGAAAGTAACTGTAACTGTAACCCGATCGTTGACCGTCTTAACGAGCTTATTTTACTACTACGCCTGATTACGGATCTTATCGATTAGCATACATTAGTTAGCCAGCATCAATCAGTATCGCGAATAGCTGCAGTCGGCTGGAGTGCGATGTCTCCTCCACTGCTATCAATCTTCATCGTCGTCTCCGTCGAACGAGCGGCGTTTATGTGCAATTACGTGCTTATCGAATTACACTTGGGCGTCCCGCTTGGCACGGACGACGAGGAGGAAGTAGCACGGAGCGTCGTCAGAGGAGAGAGACGAGACGATCACCACGACCTTGCCTGTTGATTAGAGCCGACGAGTTCCGTTATACGAGCTTGGGCAAGGTCAAGTTACTATATACGACTTGATGGCAGTGTGTGTGAGCGAAACGGCCCGGGGCAAGGCGACGCACACCAGGAAATGAACTATGGAGTGTGCCGAATTCAACCGACCTGCCGTTTAGAAGGTTTTTCCTTCGATCGCTTACAAGAAAAACCATCGACTACAAAGCACTTTCAGTGCACTCATTGGATAATTACAAAATACATACTAATTAACTCTTTCATAGAATGATTTATAGAATATTGCAGTTGCAGGTGCAGTTGCAGTTTGCAACAGCAGTTGTAGTTACAAATGCCAGTACCCAGTAACCAGCCATAGCTGAAAAATAGTAGATTATTATGATACAAGTGCATAAGAGAATCTTTGAAAGACGCTCGCCAGGTTTAAGAGCACGAAGCAACTTTAAAACACGCTGTGCCAGAAATATTGATATTCGTACGCTCATTAGTTCGATAACCAAAGGTTACGATCAAGGTATGATAGGATAGGATAGGTAGGATATGCAAAGATATACGCATAGTGCGAATGGATTTATTCAATTCCAGAGTGCGTTCGGCAATCTCAACAAAAGTTCATTGACCACCAATTTGAATTATCGGTTTATGGATGGAGATGGAGATATAGCGTACTATTTTTTTTGTGGGCAAAATATTTAAAAAAAACCTGTATATCGGACAATTCGGGAATGTGAACAAGGAATTCCATGTGTAAACCAAAAACAGGCTGTCCACGCAAGTTAACATAACTTTGGGTCAATTGATTAGCCGTGCAATATAAAAACACCACATGTATGTCCACACGTAAACTTGCGCGTCGGTTCCATGTTTCGATTGCTACAATTTGTCGATATATCGCAAGAAAAGATCTAAAATATAGAAAACGTAAGAATTGTCCAAAATATACAGCCGCGCAATTGGCCAGAATTCCTGGTTGTTGCCGGGCTTTAAGACGTCGACACATGGTGTTTTTGGATTGCATGGTTAGTCTTTTGGCCTGAAGTTCTGTTAACTTCCGAGGACGGCCTGTTTTTGGTAGGTTTACACATAAAATTCCTTCTTCACATTCCCGAATTGTCCGATATACAGTGTTTTTTTAATATTTTGCCCACAAAAATTGTCCTACTGTCTAACTAAGTTGTAGATGAACTTTCGAATATCTACATTATACGCCATTTCGCAAAGGTCAGACAAAAATGTAAAATGTCAAACAAATTAACAAGATCCCTAGCAACATGTTTCTCCATAGTTGACCAGATGTAATAGTTTTACTATGTCACGTGAAGCATTAAAAAAAATCCGAAAACTTATGTAACAGGTGTTAGACTAATTAGTCAAGGACTATGGCCGCCACGCTCTCCAGATCTAACTCCACTGGACTACACAATTTTTGGATATTTAGAAGCTAGAGTTTTCTAAAGAAGACTGCATACTTTGGAAGAGTTAATGGCAGAAATCACAAATGTTTGCCGAACCATAACTCAAATGCTAATTCATATTTTTTCTATATAATTTCCGGGGGCCCCCAAACTTATTTGTGCCCAGAGCCCCATATGACGATAAGGCGGCTCTGACTAACTGAAAATAACCTAGATATGCACCAATGGCGTCATCTCGCTGATTTTGGCGTATATTGATTGATTTTCATTCGTGTCATTACATAAAAAATATTGTCTTGGGCAAAAAAATAAGTATTTAATTCTAAATCTGAATTATGTGAAAGCTATTTCCTCTAATATCAATCAAACTCGTAACCATCCAAGCTATTAAATTTCAAACTCCGCAGCCGCGTACGTGCCGTATATTAAACTTCCCATATAGTTTTATAGTGCCTATGTGCTCACAACAATATTTTTATTATTTGGTACCTACTATAAACCACCCAGACTGCAAAGCTATTAATTTTTGCGAATATTAACGTGCTTTGTAGCACAACAAAACAATTTCAAGTCAAATTGAATCATATAATTTGCTTCCTCAAATATTTGATGCATTTTTAATTTGTACATATATGTAGCAAGTATGAAAAAAACAAACAATTTTAAGAAAGATATCTATTTTAAAGTTCCACAATTCAATGGTGAATTATTTTTCTATATGTCTAGATTAGGGTGTCCGTAAGCTATAGGAATAAAAAAAAAATGAAAAATTCATATTTCAGAAGATTAATGTTATAGTCCATAATTGAGCATACCATTATGAGCCATTTTATTGCGCCATTTTGAAATTTTTAATTATTTTTTTCTAATGCAGCACCAATATTGCAGTTGCAAGTGCAGTTGCAGTTACAGTTGCAAATGCCAGTACACAGTAACTAGGCAAAGCTGATAAATAGTAAATATATTATGCTTCAAGTGCATAAGAGAATCTTTCGAACACGCTCCCCAGGTTTAAGACCACGAAGCAACTTTAAAACACGCTGTGCCAGAAATATTGATTTTCGTACAGTTATTAGTTCGACAATCTTGCTGAAATCTTATCGTGCTGAAACTGAAGAGATTTGGAAAAAGACGGATTCATAAGTCATAAACTGAAAAAAATCTTAGAAGAATTTTCTTAGAAAACGAGTTCTTTCCCTATGTATTTTAAATGATAAGCTTCAATTGATATCTTGCACGTGTTAAGATTAATCAATTGTATTGAGATTTTCTATAACTTATTGTTTTTGAACCGAATAGGGGGTTGGCTTAAACAATATTCAATAGTTCAGTTTTACGCATTTACGCACTAGTGTAGAAAGAATGCTGGAGAACATCGCTTTGCAACATTTTTGGAATTCCTTCCAATGCGCTCTTTGGGAAGCTGATAAAAAATATAATATTAATTTTTATTTAAACGAAAATATGGAGAAGCAAATTTTTGCAATTTGTTTGAATTGCTTCTTATGTCCTTATCATAGCAGATTCAAAAATCTTATCCAAAGATTTACCTTTCTATATAGGGAAATATTTAGAAAAGTCTTCCAATCCGCTTCCTTAAAAAGGATTTACTTGATGAATTTTTACTTTCTACATAGAGCAACTATGAAAAGTTTCCAATTTTTAGAATATTATTCACTTTGAAGTACCACAATTCAATTTTCAAGTTCCTCCTCACAAATCACCTTGCTCCCATAAGGTCCTTTACTGCCCATGCGACTGCATCCTGTTGTGACTAGACTCAGATGCATAAAGTGCACCTGGTGCAGCATCCTTGTAAGTCAGCCTGCTTCGACATCTCCTCTACTGTCCGTGCGGCTGCATCATCTGCAGGACGTGGTGCAGAATCTTCAGCATGCTCTCCGCTTCGTGCCATGGTGATAACCATCTTCACCAACTAACACGCACTTATGTCCACACACTATGGACACGACGCAAAGCTTCGGCTACAATACGAGCGGGAGCGGCTACGGCGATAATAACATTTTAATAAAACGTATATTTATAGGGCAATTTCGGCTTTCCGGCCTAAGACTGACTTACCATATAGCATTTATTGCCCTTAATATTAGTCGTCAGTCGAAATACTCTAGTGTGAGGAGTGCATGTAAAGTTGCAGTCCGAACGCCCTACAATTAGGCCATATTTACACGGAGCGACTCAAATGTGACGCGACTGAGATCGAACTGAAATTACAAACTAGTTTGCAAGGCATAATTGCGCGTAGCGCATACACGGAGCTACCCAAAAGTGACTGAAATTAAAGTTTCTTGTCGGCTGTATTTCATATGGTGCATTCAGTTATTTTCTTTTGGCATAGGTACACACAACTTTAACGAATTTAGCGAAATTTACTACCTACGAACCTACGATTTTTTGCAAAATAATGCAATTTTTGTTAAATTTCCCAACTTTGAGCGCAGATATCTCGAATCATGTGTGCTCATTGGAATCGGGAGGGTCCAATTAGTCTTGGCATCTCTAAGGTTATTTGGAGCAACTCGAAAAATCGCGATTTTTCGGATTTTTATTTTAGTCGATTTGATCGGAAAATCGTCGATTTTATGGTTTGCTATCTGGGTGGTCTGCCTAGTGGCACATTTTCAATTTTAAAATGAAACTACGAATTTAACATTTGATACTTGGTCGTTCATCTTGGAAACGTTTGAAACTGGTTGCGCGGCGACTAGCATGTTGAGTTTCGTGAAACCGATTTCAAACTCGTTGCAAATTGGTTGCAAATTAATCGCCCCGTGAACAGACCTCTATTTGAATACATGTGCTGCGACTGTCAAGATAATAGTTTGCAATTTAAGTTGCAGTCGCGTCACTTTTGAGTCTCTCCGTGTAAATATGGCCTTACAATAACAGTATTTTCCACAAAGTAGTTATTGTTTTCAATATTTTCTATTGTGTTTCAACAAAACAAAGTGCAAGTAAGTGTTGCAATATACTTGCAACATGCAAGTATATTTCTGGAATTATAGAATAAACAATCTAAGTATGAAAATATAAATTAATAATGATGTATTGTGAACCCCCTAACCTATAGATGTCCAAAATTCCAAACAAATTATGTGGAGCTAAAAACAAAAAAGACGATTACAACGAGGGGAGATCGAACATAAAATTGGCCGGGTCACAAGCTGACACCAACATCAAAGAAACAAAAGAGGGATAATTTTGAAGAAGCATGCACTTCGAGCATACCTACTTCAGTAGAACAAGCGAAGAACATACATTGCAACAAGAAGATGCAGCTGACTATTTAGGAACAACATCTGAAGTTTAGGATACAGAAAGTTGTGATTTTGACATTTTTAGAGTGACAAATCTGAAACTTCAACTACAAATTTTATTCAAATTTGAAAGATTTACGATGCAGGCACCTGGCCAAAAGATATGAACATTTAAATTAAATTACATTATCAAATTAGTGAAGATTTTCCTAAATGCGATTCTGGTCGTAATTTTACCGAATCGTATTATTATCGTCTTTTACCAAATGGTGAAAAAAATCTAGAAGATATTTAGTTTATTCTGAAGCGAGTAATTCAGTTTTTTTTGTTATTATTGCGCATTTTTGGAGATTGTAATACCCAAGTTACTAATGAGTACGGTTGTAATGATTGAAACAAAAGGTAAATAAAATACTTGGTTAAAAATTCACGAATTTATAGATACACTCTACAATTATTTCGGTCTCTCGACCATTCTCAAGAGTACAAATTTGACTAACATTAAAATTACAAAAATGAGCTGAAAGAAATACTGAAAGAAATACTACTGACAAAGACACCATTCAACTCAACTGTGCATTAACAATATTACTACCACAACAATTTCCAACAAATCCACCCACTTTCCTTTGTGTGTAAGCTGTGTAAAATCTCCAGGCTATCATTACCAAAGAAATGGTTGTTTTTGATGCAATGCTGGGCTAATCCCGTGTCCTCCTAGTTTGAAAGAATCGCTCTCCTCTTATGTTCTTTAATTCCTGTATTGAAAGGCTTTCCGACGTAAAATGTGTAAAATCCGAGCACACCTTGTAAACACCTTTGTAAACAGCACTTTTTTGAGACTTAATTTTTGTCGTTTGAAAGCATAACATTTAAATTTAACTGATTACCTAATATACAGTTTAATCCTAATCTACGAAACGTATTGCAAATTGTAGTACAGTAGACTTAGTTATCTGACCAGGCTTGTGCTGGTTAATCTATATTACACATCACTACAGTACTGCATTACTACATTAAAATAATCTAAATTGATCTACATTAATCGTCACAGAAATAAGTTTCATCTGGTTATGGATAAAATATAACAAATTTAAGTGATAGAATATATAAAAAACAATTGTCAACATTTGTCAATAGTTGAGAAATACAAATAAAGAGTAAAAACATACGTAAAGACAGCCAACGAGTTTTCGAACGAAGTTTGGTTTTATATTCTTCGTTAACAAAATCACAATTTTCTTTTGGTTGTTCTATTCTTAGGCAATGATAGTTATGCGAATGCTGATATAGCATTATGGTATAGCATCATCATGCTTATCAACTATTATCTGGAAATCGATTGGTAAACAATCTACAGCAGTTTAAAACGTATAGTGTACAATATGAGCTGCACATACAATTCCTTTTCTTGTTTTATATTATTCTGTAGAACATTGTCTTTGCCTTGTGTTTTTTATGACCAAAATCGATGTTATCGACGTCGTATTATCGACTGAAAAGGCCAAAATTTTCTGTGCCAAGTAAAATTTATCAAGTACCTTTATTACATTGTGATTAAAGTAGACTTTTCGCCTAGTAAATTTGTCAATTCAAGAACTTTAATTTGACTTCTTTTTAATTGTTTTATATGTATAGTTTTAATTAATACGGCTTTAGCGATGTTTTCAGCTTCATTGATCTTTTCTAAGCTTGCTTCATCCCTTTTACTTTCTGCAAATGTTAATTGTTGATTCAAAAACGTTGTACATGTATGAATTTAGATTAAAATCAAGCTGTTGCAAAGATTTGCAAAGAATATTGATATTAAATCTGGGGTGCCTCTGGGTATCTGTGTATCTATACCAAAACTCGATAAATCAAATAAAATCGATTGCATAGTTTGTCAAAGTTTTGGCGATATGTACTTACCTGTACCATGTACGATATTTTTACTTTTCATTTTTGTCTTATCGGGTTTTGCCTTAGCGAGTGAAAGAAATTATGTTTTACAGATACATTGATAATGTATCTGACAGTGTCAGATTATGAATATTTGGTGGAATATTAGAAAAAGATGGTCGTATTTCGTCATCAAGCATTATGAAGCTTCCAATGCCTATAAGTTTACCATCGTTGAAGGAGGATACTTACAGTGTAGCTAGTAGTATAAAACTGCTGAAGATTTTTTAACGCCTTAATACCCACTCGCATGTTTGGATGCATTTTAAATGGTCAACAATTAGCGAGCTGATATCACATTTTAACTCACAGTTAGCAGTTTTTGAAAACATTTTAAAATTTCCTTCTTCCAGTTTGCTCTTACAAATTGCTATCTTATCTATCTTACTACAAATTATCTACCGCTATTAAAATATGTTCTCCTTTTCCTTGCATATTGGTGTTTATTTCATTCAAGTGACCAAATATATCAGCAAGATAATTATGCCAACTATGTGCACCATAGTTCTTTTGAATTTGATCATTTAGTGATTTTTCAAACACTAGAAGTTTAAGCATAACCTTGACTCAATTCGTATATACGACAAAGCCCTCGACTTCCTGGGAGTCAACAAACTTCTGCATGATGTTTGCGCCTTTTTTGTTATTTTACCTGAAATTTGAGAACTTTCAGGTAAAATATGGTCAAGCACCATCATACAGGGTGTCCAAGATAAGGATCAACAGCATGGATCTCGGAAACCGTAAAAGTAACAAAGGTGGTTAAATTACATAAAAATTGCGGATTTTAGTGCTCAGTAATATTCAGTTGAGAAAACGAGAAACTTCCGCTTACTTCCAAAGATATTCGACAAAATCAGAAATCTTATGATTTCGTTTTTATTTTTTTCTGAGTAATTTTAAAAGGTATAAGAAAAGCAAAGGCACTTTCTCATTGCCACTTTTTTAGCTCTAAAAGACAGCGTTTACAAATTTTCAGTACAACGTTTCGTTTCGACGAAACCATCATAAACTTTATTTTTGTATGTGGCCCGTAAAAAATGTACACCCTGTATTAGTATTAGATAGCATTTCCTATTACAAATTCAACTGATTAGATCACAGTATGGTTTCTTATGTTTTTATTCAGAAACAGGCTTGTTAATACACTTCGAACATTTTCTTGTAGTGGGCGTTAAAATAGTGACGACGAAGAAAAACATTATTATCCAATTTTAACCCAGAATAAGTACCAAAATACTAACTAGAAATAATTTAGCAGGAATAAGTGTTAAACCTTAAAACATTATAGTTTTTTAGAGCTACACTTATTATTTTTTTACTGTGGTACGAGAAATGTTCTTTTCATTTAATGACGACGATAGATAACAATTATTACCTAACTTTAACACACAATATGTACCAAATTAGTAACAAAAAATAATTTTGAGAGAATAGTTGTTAATCATTGAAACATTATAGTTATTTAGAGCCACACTTATTATTTTTTACTGTGGTATAAGGATTGTTCTGTTCAATTAATGACGACAAAGACAACAATTATTACCTAAGTTTAACCCAGAGTAGGTAACAAAATAGTAATTAAAAACAATTTAGCAAGAATAGTTGCTAAACATCGAAATATTATAGTTATTGAGAACCACACTTATTATTTTTTTACTGTGGTATTAAGAGAATTAGTTCTGTTCATTTAATTATCTTCAAGTCTTAAAATTAGGTAATACAATTTGGCTTCGTCGCTCATTCGATGCCTACTACACCAAAATGTTCGAAATGTATTAACAATCATTTTTTTCTGAATAAAAACATGAGAAATCATACTGTGATATAAATCGTTGGATTGGTAATAGGAAATGCTATTTAATACAGGATGTAATTTATTTACGCGCGATATAAAAATATAAAGTTGATGATGGTTTCTCCGAAACGAAACTTTGTAGTGAAAATTTATAAACGCTGCCTTGCAGAGCTAAAAAGGTGGCAATGAGAAAGTGCCTTTTGTTTTTTTATACCTTTTCATATAACTTCAGTAAAACATAAAAACGATATCGCAAAATTTCCGATTTTGTCGAATATCTCCGGAAGTAAGCGGAATTTTCTGGTTTTCTCAACAGAATATTACTGACCATTGAATAGCGCATTTTTTGTAATTTAACCGCCTTTGTAACTTTTACGGTTTCCGAGATGCCCATGCTGTTGATCCTTATCTTGGACAACCTGTATATAGACTACATCCTTTGTCGGGTCCACTTTCAAGCTATTAAGAAAGTCTCTACTCGAAAAATGCACGGTATGTTTCACCGCTAATAAACTTAGTTGGTGGTGCTTTTCTACGATTTAAATTTTTTAATGCGCATTAGAGTGATATGTTCATAGAAACATGTTTTCTCTTAAATTGAAAATGGGAACGAAAACTCGAATGTATTATCAATTATAATGCCCTTCATATTGAATTTAAACAAATTTAAATACATTAAAAGAAATAAAAATTGAATTAATCTAGGAATTAGAAATTGCCAAATAAATTATTTTACAACATAATCAAACAAAGCTCTAAAGATGAAAGAATTCAGGCTCTAAGCTAGCCTAAAGTATACCCTAAAAATCGTTGTTTTTCTCTTTCAGAAATTATAATCATCATGAATTTTGCTATAAAAAGAACATTATTTTTTTTAAATGATAAAATAATGTTTAAAAAAGAAATGTGCTTCTAATATAATGGTTTTTGTTATTTTTGTGTATTTTATGGGGTTTGTGCATGGCTTCAGAATTATCCCATTCCACCGATACATTTATGTTTTACATCGATTGGTTCAATGTTATGCATTAAAAACAATTTCTCTTAAATGATTGATAATTAAAAACTGACGTTTTCCACAACTATCTCGGTATCTGATTAAATGGCCCACTGAGTCTCGAGTTCCGCGTTCGGAAAATGCGTGGGAAAAGACGTTCCCCGTCCCATGAGTCATGCAGCTTTCCGCTTTTTCCGCGCCGACCCCGAACTTGCCTGGCCTTTTCCGAGCCGAGAAAAACGCGTAGAAAGCTCGGGCTGAGTCCGACCTCGCCGCAAATATAAACTTCCTGTAAGCGGATTCAAGGCCGTCCCGAAATAGTATTTACGACTTTTCAATGATTGTTCCAGAGAGAATTACGTCTGATTTACACTGACGACAGGAATTTGAACTACATAATCAACTGACGACGTAATTTAGAGGAAGAGCTACTTAATTACCTTACTTGGAATCAGGAATTGTGATAATTAAGATAATATAGGTACCTACTGAGCGGCGTATTAGCCAACGTGATTTAGTGATATTTAAGTTTGGGGTTCAAATGCAAATATCGCTTCCGAGTGGAGATTTTCGTTGTAGAATATAACTTCTATAAACTTCTGAGACTTTTCATTATACTACAAGCCGGTTTAAGAATCTCCATGATCTATTTTGTTAAATTTAAACTATAATGTTCAATTTAGTACCTCTTTTCTATGGCTTATTCAACGAAATTTAATGTTGCTTGTGGTTAAGGCTTCATTGCAATCGAGAGTCTCGTATAAAACATAAGTAATATAACCGAGATGCATGCAGTTGTAACGGGCTCTTTGAATTATGCGAATTTAGCATATTTCGCACTAATTCAAAGAATACGACGTATATCTTAAATGGGATGTTATGCGTCTAGGTTGTTTGTTATGTCAGAAGCGATTACGTCAGTACTATTTTTGCTTTACAATTACATATTGAAGGTTTCAGTACACCTTATGACTACAGAATGTATAGTATTTTAACTTCCCAAACATAAAATCGATTAGTTATTTGACAAATGGAGGTCCGATCTTGCGCTCTCTAATTAACCTTCATTGATGATCACTGACTATAAATATTTAAATAAGAACAGTTATTTAGTTCTTTATTGGCAAACTATTGATTGATGGTATATCTACTAATACCTCCAAGGACTGAATCTTTTGATAGGTCAACTTTTTGTGAATACCATAAGTGAAAAACTGGCCACGATACATTAAAATAGAATTAATAAATTAATTATTGCGAATCATATCATATCTTCATCATATCTGTTTTTTTTTATTTTGCCAAGAATATTTACAATCTAGTATAGACATTACGTAAATTATTTGATACGTATAATTGACAGGTATAGAGGTACTGCAATCAATAACTCTATTTTCATTATACAGAGAGCGCATAAAGTATTAAGACCTGGCTTTATTTTTTCCCTTGTATAAATTTTTCCGTTTGAAAAAGTTATGACGTCAGGGGCATTTTTTTTTTAAATGATAACCTATATTTTTATTATTGATTTTGATAGTACTTTTTATTATGTTTTCAACAACGTGAAATTTTCAAAATGTAACATTTGAAAAAAATTGAGAAAAAGTGAATTAAAGTAAAACTATTAAATTATTATTTCAATGTGCAGGTTAATCAATTTTGTTTTATTCCAATATTTAAAATCCAAGCCTGTTCTCCTAATTTTGTTTTAACTGACGTTGTTTTGAATGATAACTAGATGCATTCTGCACATTGAAATAATAATTTAATAGTTTTAGTTTAACGCACTTTTTCTCATTTTTTTTAAATGTTCCATATTGACAATGTCATGTTGTTGAAAGCATAATAAAAAGTACTATCAAAATCAATAATAAAAAATATAGGTTGTCATTTAAAAAAAATGGCTCTGACGTCATAACTTCAAAACGGAGAGAAATTGAAAATTGAAAATGGTCTCAAACTATTTGTTTGAAAAAAAAACATTTTGACCTGTTGAAGCCTTTTTCGAAAATTTATACAGGAGAAAAAATAAAGCCACGTCTTAATACGTTATGCGCTCTCTGTATAACAAGTGAATAAAAGTTATTAGTTCTGCGCTGGGACCATATTTGACCTAGGTTCTGGGTTTAAAAATTCAGAAAACTATATGATATGTCCAAAGGGTTCAATCTTTTCAGTCTTCTAGTAGTTACGTCTTGCAGCAGTTCTTCGGTCAGTGAGTTGGGATGCATGCTTAGTCTTTGTTTATATTTCACAGAATATTTTATGGCTTCCTCTTAGACGGAGGTCATCTGGAGGTCTGTCAGGATTATCCAATTCGCTACAAATCTCGGGGCATTTATAATTGATCCTAGTATTTTTGATTGGAATCTTTCCATTATTTCAATATTACTGATGCTTGCTGATCCCCATAGCTGAATGCCATATGTCCATATTGGCTTAAGAATGACTTTGCATATTAGAAGTTTATTAGCAAAGGAGAGTTTGGAATTCTTACATATTAACCAATACATTTGTCTTTGTTTGAGGCCCAATTGGAACCTTTTTTTCCAAATATGTGCTTTCTATGTAAGTCTACGATCAAGGTGCATTCCCAAGTATTTCGCATCATCAGCTTGGGACTTGGCTATTTAGTGTAACAGGTGGACATGTTTGTTTTCTCAGCGTATATGTGACGTGGATTGATTTTGTTTCATTGACTTAATGCGCCAAAGATTTAGCCAGTTCTTCATTTTGTTTAGGTGATTTTGTAAATTGGAGGATGCACTGGTGGGATTTTTGTGGCAGCCTATGATGGCTGTATCATCGACGAATGTTGCTATCATGGTTTTATTAGCCTCCGGATTTGATGCTGTACTGTAAGGTTATTTCTTCTTCGACTCTAACTAGGAATGTCTTGCGCTTAGGTATGCCTTCAGGACCACGAATAAAGTTTGGGGTAATTTTTGTTTAAGCTTGAACAAGAGCCCTTCATGACACATCTTGTCGAAGGTCTGGCTTATGCCTAAGAAAGCCGTGGAGCAGTATTGCTTCTCCTGGCATGTTTTATTTATTTTTTGAACTACCCTATGGATTTGTTCCACTGTTCCGTGTTTTTGTCTGAAACCAAACTGGTAGGGTGGTAATACGTTTCGTTCGATTAGGAGAAGATGAAGTCTATTTAGGAAAGCGACTTCAAAAACTTTTTAAAGTACCGGGAGAAGGCTTATAGGGTGGTAGGATGCCATTTTGTCCTCTTCTTTTCCCGGTTTGGGGATTAGAATGATTTGTGCTAGCTTCCAATGGTTGGGGAAGTGTCCCAATCTCAGGATTGCATTGAATATGTATGTAACCAGTCTCATTCCTCTAGCTGGTAGTTTTTTTAACACATGTCCTGTTATTAGGTCTATTCCAGGAGCCTTTTTCGTGTTTTGGTTACTAATTATAAATGTGACTTCTCTGACTTTGAAGTTTTTGATGGGAAGGTCTGGCTGGAAGGGAGCTTTCAAGAATTGGGGTATTGGAGCTTTTTCGTCCTTTGTGCAACTTCTTGGGAATGGTTGGAACACGTTAGATAAATGGTCTGAGTGTACATACGCCTTTTCTCTTTCATTCCGGGACCAGGTGCCATTTGTTTGCCTGATGGAGGGTATTTTTTTCTGGGGTTGTTTAATTCTTCTTATAGCCTTTCATAGTGAGTAGTTGGTCGCTTCTGAGGGTGACAGTTCTGATAGGTAGTGATGAATTGATTGATATTTGAAATCTATAAGTAGCTTCTTTAGGTGTTTGATCGCTTTATTTAATTTTGCTTTGTGACTGGGCTGCCATATTTTGCGTATACTTTTTTTTTCGGCAATTTTTTGCCTTATTGCAATTTTGCAGGATGTGTCAAATAGTATATTTTGCCTAGAAGGAGCTGCTTCACAAGCTGCATTTTAGATAGCGCTGTTAAGGTGTTAAACTGCTCTGTCGACGTCTGTGTTAGTTCTAAGGGCAAGTAAGTTTTTATCTGGGAATCTATAGTCCATCCAATTTCAAGATGCAGTGAATATATACACTCTACCAGGCGTGATCGCCACGTGCACATTTTAACACAAGCATACGATTGGTCGTCCCGCTGTCTACCTGAAACCCGGACTAAGGGAATTTTGTTACTGCATTAGCTTGACTAGTGTTGTGAAATATGTCGAGCACAGATACAGATATTGAAGTTGAAGTTGTGCGAAACTGAGCCCTCCAAAAAAAAAAAAAAAATTAAACAATCAATTTTAAATGTTTATAAATGTGAAGTTCGAGAAAACCCTACGGATTTAAGAAATGATATGGTGCAAAAAGTGGCATATAAAACAGGGGTATCTTGTAGGTCTGTTTATAACATTATTGGAGAATACAAAATCTCTGCAAAATTTTCACCACCTAAAACAAATCAGAACCGCAAAAATATCGTTGATGCAGTAGATGATTTTGATAGGAACGCAATACGAAGAAAAGTACACCATTTTTCTATCGAAATGAAATGCCAACCCTGAACAAGCTTTTAATAGAGGTGAATGAAGACAACGATTTGCCAAATTTTAAGCGATCAACATTTCATAAACTGTTGTAATCGCTAAATTTTAAATACCAACGTCGCGGAAGATATAGTATGCTATTGGACTATTAAAAAAATTAATTAATTAAATTATTATTAAAAAAAATTAAATTATACAGGAGTGAAAAGAAAAACAATATATTATCTTGATGAGACCTGGATTAACGCTGGTCACACAAAATCGCATGTTTGGAAGGATGAAAGTGATAAATCTTCTAAAGCAGCTTTTTTGTCAGGTTTATCAACAGGGTTGAAGAATCCCTCGGGTAAAAATTGGCTAATAAACTTACTACTCACTTATTAATGATGATTTTAAATTACAGGAAAAGTTAACGACTGATAATTTGCCACATTGGCAGTACAGACGGCTTTGTCCCCGATGCTTTATGGGCTTTTGAATCGAAAAAAACAGGAGATTATCACGAAGAAATGGTGGGTCAATCCTTCGAGAAATTGTTTTCCAATGTATTGCCGAAATTAGAGGAGAATGCAGTGATTGTGTTGGAAAACGCGTCGTATCATTCCAGAAAGTTAGAAAAAATTCCTACGTCGGCTACTAAGAAGGCAGATATCCAGACCTGGTTGTTGTCCAAAAATATTCCGTTCGAAGCCGATATGCTGAGAATTGAATTACTGGCTATTGTTAATATGCATAAAACGCAATATAATAAATATATTATTGATGAAATGGCGAGGTCACATAATAAACTTATATTACGACTTCCACCGTATCACTGTGAGCTCAACCCCATCGAATTAATTTGGGCAGAAATTAAAAATTATGTGGCCTCAAAAAATATTACTTTTAAATTTGGGGACTGCAAAAATTTATTTTCTGAAGCCATAGAATCTATAAATCAAGATTCGTGGCGAAATTGTATAAAACATGTAATTGAAAAAGTTGAGTCCAAAATGTGGTCACCTAACAATATTATTGAAATTAATGTTGAGCCTCTTATTATAAATTTAAATACAGACGATGAAAGTAGTTCAACTTAGTAATAAATATTTTATTGTATATAAATTTAATATTTACTGATTTATTTGTTGTCCTTTTTTATTATCTATTATCTTATTTATTATTATAGGCGGAAAGACCCTATGGGGTCGATAGCCTAATAAAGATTGTTTATATATATATCTCATGTAATTTTTTGTTTTTTTGTTAGCGCACTGTAGTCGGCAACTGAGCAAGTGCGGCCCTGTACATTATCGCTGTTCACGTGAACATGTTTACATTAACTGCAGCTTGAAATTGGATAGACTATAGTATCTGTCAAAAGTTGTCAAAGTTCGTGCTTTTATTGGTTAGGAATGTTGGATTGGCTTTATTATTTTTTTTTTTAAATCATCTACTAAAATAAAAGTTTTCGTGAAGGTTGAGTTCTACTAAAAAAAATGCTTTACATATCCTATATTTCTCGAGTTTTTACAAGAATCTGGAGATGGTAAAAAATAGTGTAAAAGTTCCAAAACCAAACTAAGTGGAGTCATTTGGTGGTCACATGAAAATTTCAAATGAATGAATATTGTTTTCATTCTGTCCGTTTTCTGTGCAGTATATATAATGGAAAACGCAAGCAACTTAGCATTTCTGTAGCTCATTAAACAATTTAACTTTCATGAAAACCGAGTAGGTCCGGGCTGAAAGCATCGAGCCGCACTGTGCGGGGGATCAAAAAACCGGACGTGTTATTTACTTACCGCCCCCACAGCTCGTCGGTTCCGGGAGCCTTTCGTGCGCCCCCTCCAAAACTGCGTAGGTGCGCCCCCTCCCGTTTGCCGCCCCCGCAGCGTACTCCCCTGGCACGCCGTCCTGCTCGCTCCCGTTAGGTTCCCAGTTCTTGGAAAATTTCAAGCTCGTGGACGGTCAAGGACATCGGGGATAGCCGAGGTCGTGGATTACCCCGCGGGAATGGCGCGTGGTCGGGATAGGGGCTGCGCAAGGGGTAACGCTCGCCCCGCGTGGATGGATTATGTAAATCGGGAGAGCGCGGGGGCGGCCAGGCAACAATATTGCGATTCAATTTTCCGGTGCGCGGCATCGACGGGATTGTCGTTACGTTGATTGGTATGGGAATAAACGTATCATTCATTTATGAAAAATTGTATGAATACAGAATTGCTGTACCGTTGTCACAGAACGCAAATAGGGCCATAGAATATAATCCCTACTCGTATTTTCTACATCTTCAAAAACACATACCAACAGAGAAGCCCACGACCATATAATGAACGCCATCAAACATTGTACGGAATACACCCATAAAATGAAGATCATAATCAAATAACCCTATACAGGGTGGTCACTTGTACGACGTCCACCATTAAGATCCAATAAACGGAAATATATACAGAGTTGGTCAAATGGGATCAAAGTTTCTCATTTTTGTGCCTTTCAATATACTGAAACATGCGTATGGATATCTTGCATAGTTCCTGAAATATCGCAGAAAATTTAAAAAAAAAAACACTTTCCTTTTCCTTTTATAACTTTTTTACTTTTGAAGGAAATTTTACGAAACTTGGCACTATTACATTTTTCGTCGTAAGCTTTTCGAAGACAGTGCCAAACATTTCCTGCGCCAACTAGATGGCCAAAATTTTCATAGTCAACTTTTTATTTTCTTATAGCCGCAATATTGGATTTTAATAGCATTTAAAAGAGCGAAAAGTTCCGATTACAACCATGTATAACACATGGGTAATCTGACATCATTTACCACCAAAAAACGGCATTTTTTTGTTGTTGCAAAAATCAAACTGCTGTGGACTGCTCTAAAAAGTTGCCATGGAATAACAAATTCACATTTTGACATTTCTTCTTACAAAGAAAATAACTTCTGAGTAATTTTATTGTGTATAAAGTGAAAAAAAAGGAGATAATATCTTTGATTAGTAAAAATGGCAAGATATTATCCTCAACACGAAAAAATTTACGTGTACAATCTCTATGTAAGGAATTACAGAAATTATTTACGTCACATCTAGAATTTGTGGTGAATTGTATCCCGAAAGAAGACAGAACGAACCACTTTTCGACGTTTGTGGAATCGCGTTAATCAGTATGGTACATTCCACAATAGAAGTACGAAATGTGATTTAGACTGTTAATAAAGTAAATGTATTAGCGTAAAAAGTAAAAAAAAGTTATAAAAGGAACAGGAAGAGTGCACTTTTTCGGTTTTTCATCGTTTTCAGATTTCTTCTCAGAATATTAAAAGGCATGAAAATAAGAAACTTTTCTCCCATTTGACCAACTCTGTATATATTTCCGTTTAATAGATTTTAATGGTGGGCGTCGTAAAAGTGACCACCCTAAAGTAGCTTGGGAGCAGTGGCGCGTTAAAGCTTCATGGGGCCCTGAGCAAAGTTAAATTTGGGGACAACTGGACACGATTGATTGTAAATAGGCCAACATTGAAAATGTGAAGATGCGCGCGCTGCGATCTGCGTTTCTGTAGTTTGCAACTTCGCGGATGAATTGTACAAAACTTGGACGTTGATGCGTATGGAAATTGACAAAACCGACGGTGTTCATTGCAAGATAGATGTGTGTTTATTGATTCCTCGCGTCAAATCAAGGTTTGCCTTCTTTGTGAAATCTATTACACTAGCAATACATCCAAAGTAATGAATTAATGAAGCTGCAGTCACATCTGCATTAAATATCAATTTTCGTATACCAATTGAGGCACAAATGAACGATACTTGAATATTCGCGTTCATTACATACTTTTACATAATACATAATTTATAATATTATTATTATTATTATTATTATTATTATTATTATTATTATTATTATACACTGCAGCCGTATTTACCTAAGAACAACCCCCAATAGTCTACCATCACTTGGCACTACGTCGAATTTGCTAAAAAAATTCCGCCACTATTTGTGGATCAGGAAACTCAAACTTTTGCATACACCCTCCAGTTGCCATCTACCAGTGTTATTGTGCCATACTGGCATGAGATCATCCCTTAATATCTAATACCAGTTTCTATTGTAATTTTTGAAGACTTCCTTTGTGATAATCGATTAATTATTTATTAATTATTATTTTTGTCTGTAGATATATCGGCTTTCATATCGATTATAACAAATTTTCATTCAAAAGTAAACACCCACTTCCCGTTGTCAATTGTTTTCCAAAATATGTCCCAATATAAGGAGATTATGTTACAAAAATCATATTTCCAAAGTTTTGTTCAATTATCTCAAGCAGTTTTTGACTTTTCGAATCAAAAGGATTAAAAACAACGTAAGAATATTCAAGAAATTATTGCCAGAAATATACTCCGTTTCCAGACTACTCATACTGGGTGTTCGTAAAGTATGGAATGAATTAATTATTTCCGAAATTGAAAATATATTATAAAATTAGTTTTTTCAATTATCTCGAGCAGTTTTTGACTTTTCGAATCAAGAGGAAAAAAAGAACATACTAATATTGAAGAAATTATAGCCAGACATTTGCTCTGTTTCTAATGCAATTTTTGAAGACATCTCATACTGGGTGTTCGTAAAGTATGGAATAAATTCATTATACAGAGTGGTCACATTTACGACGCCCACCATTAAGATTTATTAAACGAAAATATATACAGAGTTCGTCAAACGGGAGAAAAGTTTCTTGTTTTCATGCCTTTCAACATTCTGAAAGAAAATCCAGGATATCTTGCACAGTTCCTGAAATATTGCTGAAAAACCGAAAAGTGCACTTTCCTTTTCCTTTTATAATTTTTCTACTTTTGAAGGAAATTTGCGAAACTTGGCGCGCTTGCATTTTTCAACGTGAGCTTTCTGATGACAGTACCAAACATTTTCTGCGCCAACTAGATGCCCAAATTTTCATAGTCAACTTTTGATTTACTTATGGCCGCAATATTGAATTTTAATAGCATTCAAAAGAGCGAAAAAATCCGATTTCAACCATGTGTAACACCATGGTGAATCTGACATTATTTACCACCAAAAATCGATAATTTAAATATTTGTTGCAAAAATCAAACTGCTTTGACATTTCTTCATACAAAGAAACTAACTTCTGAGTAATTTTATTGTGTATAAAGTTAAAAAAAGGAGATAGTATATTTTATTATTAAAAATGTCCAGATATTATCCTCAACATGAACAAATTGACTTGTTCAATCTTATGTAAGGAATTACACAAATGCGAGAGTCATATCTAGAATTTATGGGGAATTGAATCCCGAAACAGCCAGATCCAACAACTTTTCGGCGTTTGTGGAATCGAATAAAATGCCAGATTACCCATGTGTTATAACATGGTTGAAATCCGAATTTTTCGCTTCTTAAAATCCAATATGGCGGCCATAAGAAAATCAAAAGTTGACTATGAAAATTTGGGCATCGAGTTGATGCAGAAAATGTTTGGCACTGTCCTCAGAAAGATCATGTCGAAAAATATAAGAGTGCCAAGTTTCGTAAAATTGCCTTCAAAAGTAATACAGTTATAAAAGGAAATGGAAAGTGAACTATTTCAGTTTTTCAGCGATATGTCAGGAACTATGCAAGATATCCTTTTTCAGATTTATTTTCAGAATATTAAAAGGCATGAAAAGCAGAAACTTTTCTCCCATGGCTCACTTGACACTGTCATCAGAAAGCTCACGTCGAATAATGTAAGAGTGCCAACCAAGCTTCATAAAATTTGCTTCAAAAGTTAAAAAGTTATAAAAGGAAAAGGAAAGTGCACTTTTTTCGGTTTTTCAACAATATTTCATGAACTATGCAAGACATCCTTTTCAGAGTTCTTTTCAGAATATTATATGGCATGAAACTTTTTTCCCATTTAACCAACTCTGTATATATTTCAGTTTAATAGATCCTAATAGTGGGCATCCTAAAAGTGACCACCCTGTATGTGCGGTCATTTAGATCTTCAAAATTTTACAGTTTTTTGCTAAACAAATTGCAATGTTTTTTATATACTTATATAAATATGCAGATTTATTGTAAGTGCAATTTTATGAAATTATGAGAAATATTCTAACTATTTTTCTATCCCTTATTTTTTAGACATTTTGAAAATATTGAAAAAAATACAATTTTCATAAATGATATATTGTTTGCAGTTTCTGAACCTGGTACTTTAGATTCTGGACATGTTGACTCTCTCCATATGTTGATTGCATCTTTTGAATTATTGAAATTTTTATTCTCCATAAAACTTAAATACAATTTTCAGGTTTTTTTCTGTTCAGACTACTTGTATTAGGTTTTTGAAATTTACTTTCTAATAATTTCGATATTAAATTAAAATTCTGGACATTTTAACTTTCTTGATATTTCGACTGCATATTTTGGAAAATTTCAATTTCTATAAAACTTTTAGGTATCTGAAATATTTATAAAATGTTGTGCAACTTTATTGAAACTAATCATATTTTATTGAAGATGCTGAAAGTTTAGCATATTTATTTTGTACCTATGTTTATTAGTTATTATTGTATATTGTACGTATACAGGGTGTCCAAGAAAAGGATCAACAGCATGGGGATCTCGGAAACCGTATAAGTTACAAAGGCGGTTAAATTACAAAAAAAAGTTGCGCAATTTAGTGGTCAGTAATATACTTTTGAGAAAACCAGAAACTTCCGATTACTTCCGGAGATATTCGACAAAATCCCAAATCTGGCGATTTCGTTTTTATTTTTTTCTGAAGTTATTTGAAAAGGTAAGAAAACCAAAGGCACTTTCTCATTGCCACATTTCTTAGCTCTACAAGACAGCGTTTGCAAATTTTCAATACAACGTTTCGTTTCGAAGAAACCATCATCAACTTTATTTTTTTATATTTATTTCGAACATTTTCTTGTAGTAGGCGTTGAAATGATGACGACGAAGAAAACATTTTTATCTAATTTAAACCCAAAATAGGTACCTAAATAGTAACTAAAAATCATTTACCTTGAATAGTTGTTAAACATTCAAACATTATAGTTATTTAGAACTACACTTATTATTATTATTTTACTATAATATGGAATTGTTCTGTTCATTTGATTCTGTTAATTTGACGATGACAACAATTATTACTTAATAGGTACCACCTATTCTTGTACCCAGAATAGGTACAAAAATAGTAACTAAAAACAATTTAGCACGAATAGTAGTTAAACGTTCAAACATTATAGTTATTCAGAACCACACGCATTATTTTATACTGTGGTATTATGAGAATTGTTCTGTTCATTTAATTATCTTAAAATCAAAATTAAGTGATAAATTTTGTCTTCGTCGCTCATTTCAACACTACACTAAAATGTTCAAAATGTATTAACAAGCCTTTTTTCTGAATAAAAACATGAGAAATCATACTGTGATATAAATCGTTGAATTCTTAATAGGAAATGCTATTTAATACAGGGTGTACTTTATTTACGGGCCATAGAAAAATATAAAGTTAATGGTGATTTCTTCGAAACGAAACGTTATACTGAAAATTTATAAACGCTGTCTTGTAGAGCTAAAAAAGTGGCAATGAGAAACTGCCTTTTGTTTTCTTATACCTTTTCAAATAACTTCAGAAAAAAATAAAAACGAAATCGCAAGATTTCGGATTGTGTCGAATATTTCCGGAAGTGCCTTTAGTTTTTTATACCTTTTCAAATAACTTCAGCAAAACATAAAAACGATATTGGAAAATTTCGGATTTTGTCGAATATCTCCGGAAGTAAGCGGAATTTTCTGGTTTTCTCAACAGAATATAACTAAGTACTAAAATGCGCAACTTTTTTTGTAAATTAACCGCCTTTGCAACTTTTACGGTTTCCGAGATCTCCATGCTGTTGATCCTTATCTTGGACACCCTGTATATTAATTATTTAGTAGATACATATATTTTAATTATTATTTTGGAAATATAAACAAGTTTTGTGCAATTTCACTAAAATGTTCTACTTTTTTTAGTTTCTTTGGTTTTAGAGGTCGTATTTTTGACAAGTTTTTAAAGTTTACTTTCATACATTTGATATTTTGATTCTAGAAATGCTCATAATATTTCAATACAACTTTTTGAAAGTTTATGAAATCTGTATGAAACTTGCTGTAGGTACCTTATGTATATATTAACTTGGTGGAGGTATTTATTTATACAGCGTTAGGCAAATGTGAAAACCTGGTTTCAAGCTAAACATGATGCAATTACTCTTAAAAGAAGTGTTTGTTGTTTTTTCTTTAATTCTATTCTTTGACTTACTTCGATTCCCTACAACTACCCTATTTTTCGAGGTATGGCATGATTTTAATGGACAACCTTGTATATTTTTAGAATTTAAATAAAAACACACTTTTTTCAATAATAATGATATAGGGTTTACTGGGTACGCGACTTTTGTTTTTTTTTAATATTTATTGAAAATTCAAAATTATTTTTGTAGAGCATATTCTAATAAAAATATTTTATTGATCACAGAAATCGACACCCTAAATGGGATTGAAAAACACACTGCATCATCCATATTGATTTTATATTTAATATTTATATAGGAAAAATTTAAAGTTACATCGCATTAAAAATAATTAATAATCGATATTGAGGTATTTAGTAACGGGAAAAATCTACTTTATTCTTGCGTAAATCATGTCATAATAAATTAATTTACAATGCAATATAATTTCAAGGTAAATCAATAATACGACTCTAGTAATTGTGAAACTTTGTATAAGATCGCAAACATAGAAGAAATGAAAGACATATCTTGGACAGGCTAAAGGGTGAGCGAACAATATGACTTGACACTAAATAGAGCTAAAACAAAGGTGATGATTATAAACGGAGCAGATAATAACTCTCCAAAATCCGAAAGACAGCGGGATATCAATCAGTCACAAGTTTTATACATCTGGGCTCACTAATTACAAATGCAGGAGGCGGCACGAAAGAAATGCTACTGACTAACAATGGCGCTATCAAGGACCAAGTAGACGCAAATAATATAATTTGATTACAAACAAATAAACGCTACAACTCACAGATCGTAGATAAATGTAATAAATACAACGAATCTACTAATATTCATTAATTAAAAAAATGTCTTTGATAATGTACATTGTACAAAAGCAGCTTTAACCGTCAGGCCACAGACAAAAACTGATAAAGAGAACCGCCAGGACAACAGACAAATGAAGACAAACAATCTACTAAGTGCAAGATATAATTCAGCCTGGAAGTCTACAGCTTATAATCAAATTGATATAAGGAATTATTGAAATTTATACCTCCAATCGACTGAATCGATTGAATCGAATGAAAGTGATCTACAGGAGAAAATGAGTTTTAGTGGTATCCAGATGAGTTTTGTTTTATAAAAGTTGCGTTTGAATTGAGAGATTCAATAGTGGGGTCTTAGTTATTTGTGGTGGAACAGGGTAGAGCAATTAGATAATTCATTATTTTTTTTAGTTATATTCGGAAGGATCTTAGTGAGACATTTTGAGTTTGCGTTGAGTTTAATAATAAATTTTGAGGATTTTTATTTGAATCTTGGAATTTTTAGACAGATAAGAGAGCTGTCATTTGTATCGTGAAGATCTAAGTTCCAAAAGATTTGTTACAAGGGAGGGTATTTAGTTTCTAATTATGATTTTTTTAAATAAATTAAAAGCAGTGGTATAAGCAATAACGTCCAAGAATATATGAAACTTCCTGAAACTGTTTTGGGAAGCCCCAACGAACTTTCTGCTGTGGAGCCCAGAATTTCTAGTTATGCCACTAATTCAATGTTTCAAAGATGTAATTTTATTATGAATTAAAAGCAGTGACATACCAGCAATAAGGTCCAAAAATATGTGAAACTTCCTGAAACTGCTTTGGGAAGCCCCAACAAACTTTCTGCTATGGAGCCCAGAATTTCTAGTTATGCCACTGATTCAATGTTTCAATGATGTAATTTTATTATGAATTAAAAGCAGTGACATACCAGCAATAAGGTCCAAGAATATGTGAAACTTCCTGAAACTGCTTTGGGAAGCCCCAACGAACTTTTTGCTTGAGCTTGAGCCCTTTCTGCTGTGGAGCCCAGAATTTCTAGTTATGCCACTGATTCAATATTTCAATGATGGAATTTTATTATGAATTAAAAGCCGTGACATACCACCAATAAGGTCCAACAATATGTGAAACTTCCTGAAACTGCTTTGGGAAGCCCCAACGAACTTTCTGCTGTGGAGCCCAGAATTTCTACCTATGCCACTGATTGGGAGGATATTACAATATGGCTTGGAGAGTTAAGATTGAGTTGACAAATTGGATTGGGTTAATATTTTTGTTTACTGGCGTCAATTTGAATACAGAGTTTGAATGGTTGCACTGCGAATTTGAGTCGAGGCCAAGAAGATTTGATGAAGAGTAATTTTCATATGAATGGTTTAGGTCAGTTTGAATTAAGAGCGTAGTGCAAAAAAAAAGGGTTATTTGCGACGTTATATTATTGCAGTTATTAACTATTAATTATTGCAATTATAATAATTACTAATAATTTCATAAGTTATATTGATGTGAATTATATTATAAAATATTTTTATAATTGTAGAGATATTTTAAGTTTTAAAAATATATTCCTTATTTACATCAACTACACATGCAATTGGTTTTAAAATTAGCTTTAATTATACACAATTATTTTTATTTTGTTTACTAGTATACAGGGTGTTCCTTAATGACTAATTTAAGGGTGTAATTTCTCGGGTCATTTTATGAAGAAAATATAGACATATATCCGCAACGGGTTAGATTTTTTGCTACAGGATGATGAAATCTTTTTTTAAAGTGTTATTTTTTTAATATCTCTATTCATATTGGTGTAAAACTGGTCAAACTTACAGACTCACCACACAAAGTGTAACTTTTTCTCCTAATAAAACAATATACTATTAGTGGCTACAAAAATTGCTTCTCTTTACATGCAAGGATTATAAAATCCCTTGACCTCCACTGCAGTTTACAATCGCCGGTTTAGGGACATCTGCCAAAGTGGCAGGCCCCCCTTGGGGGCGAAACTCTAAAACTCAAGTAAAGTAAGTAAGTAAAGTATGTTATTGGTGTTAAGTAACATTAAAGTTTTACACAAGTCAAATTACACATTTCCAGCAGTTCTTAACATTATAACAATTGAACAGTATATTTTCTAATAGTTTTGAGAAGCACGGTAAAATTGATATTGGTCTATAGTTATCAACATCCCCCCTATCACTTTTTTTGTGAATTGGTATGACGGAACCAACTTTCATGGCTGCAGGTGTAATGCCAGAAGTAATACACTTATTTATAATACGCTGCAAAGGAGACATTATGGCTTCTTTGAAGGTTTTCATAACATCAGTCGATAAATCGTAAAAATCTTTCGAGCTACTGGCCTTTATATTAGGGATAGCATCTCTAACTTTCCCAACAGATAATTTGTAACGGTCCGGAAACACCTTCGACGGAAACTGCCTTTTAGTTATTAATTCCGTGCACAGACCTCCACTGTAGGCGACCGTACTCACACTTTTTTGTTGTGGTGACGTGTTTCCCATATGTGTGTGATTTTTAAAATCGCCGGCGAGACGCCACCATAAAGACAGAAACTAGTCGCCTTCCTGATAGTGCGGACGTGCCAGAGGTACCGTTTTAATTGGTATACCACCATCCGGTTTCCGGGATAATAAACGGGGACTCATTCAACAACCCTTGAGGGGATTGAGGCACCAAGTACAAGGCAAGGTACTATACATACGCTCACAACATCCGAGTAAGTAATTAAACCCGACATTCTTTTTTTTCCTTTTCGTAAAGCCACGTGTCCGGCCATTGTTACTAAGGCCATGTGCTTTGCAGGCGTTTTTTTACGGGGTAAGGGCTAAGTAGCTCAGCCAGCCAGTTCTTGGCTAGAGGCAGCGATCATCCTGCTCTGAGGTCTGGAATCGAGTGATCGGCGTCCCCGACGCATATCGGCCGCCGCCCGTCCAGGAGCCGAACTCAGCCCGCCAGCGAAGACACAGACCAGGAACGCAGGCCAGATCTTGATATATATTTTTTTTTCTCATTTGGATTTAATTCCATTTCATATATCGTTTATTTCTTTTGTGTAAAATTTGCGTTACGTGTTTCGTGCCGTACGTGTTTTGCGCTTGTGTAAGAGAAAGTCGCTCCGACGGCCCTTTGAATTGCGCGATAAGAAGTTTGCGATATTCGGCCGAATATGGTGAACCCTGCGTGATAGGGTTGCGGACGGAGGTATTTATTTCAGGAAGCGTAGGCACGGTGTCCTGTCGTTTGTGTGAATAAACGCCGATATTTTACACCACAAAATTCACACCAGTTATTTTTGTTCCCCCCACGTTTTCTCGATCGAGCATTCTTTTCAGGTTTCAGTTCTTATTCTCACTGCGAGATTTAAATCTGGTGGTGTTGGCGCCATATGGTCAGCCGTTGCGACAGTTCGTGATTTCTGAACTTCGCTGACTGTCTGCCGTCCACCCACGCAGGTAGGGTGGAGCCTCCCTTTGTGACGAAGTAGGGACGAGGTTAAAATTACTTGGAGCCTTTTTTAACCCCCCCACTCTCTGACACCGAGAGCCTGGCCCTCGTCACTGCTTCGAAGGGACCCTCCACTCGCTCTACGGCCTAACGCGCTGATTGCCCTTCAGGTACGTCACAACTTCATTGACTTTAAATGTTTGTTCATGACTCGGGCAGAAATGTAACGGATGTGTACTGATTTGAGGTAGGGAATTTATCATTACAGTTATTTTGTCGATAAAAACGTTATTCAAAGTATTTGGTAGAATATCACAGAGTATATCACTTTTTTTTCCTCTTAGACAAGTTGTTTATAACTTGCCACATTGCCTTCGCTTTATTGTTAGAGGATTGAATGTATTTATTGTTGGCATTAATTTTAGATGCGCGAATAGCATTAGAGTATTTTGTCTTATATGATTTATACAATGATTTAGATTCCATATTACCTGTACTAACAGACAGTTCATGGAGAAAATGAAGATGATCTCTCTTAGCTCTCAGTTCGTCAGTGTACCAATAAATTTCTTTACTGTTAGTTTTCTTTACTATTCTAGTTGGGAATGCTAATTCAAACTTTGACATAAATATACCATGGAATATGTCGTACATAGTGGAACAATCTCCCACTTCAGTTAAGAAATCCCAATTACATTCCGACAAAAGGTTAAACAATTCAAATTTGCCAACTAGTGTGATAGGTTTAACAGTTTGCTGAGTCTTGGTTTTGACAGAATCCGTCTCAATAGAAATTACTAACTCGATTGCACAGTGATCAGATGATATTTTAATTGGTGTAGGTTGAATGTCTTCAGTGTCAATATTAGTAAAGACATTGTCTATACCTTTTCAAGTTCAAATTGAAACCAATCAAGTTCAAATTGAGACCAATCAATTTCAAATTGAGGCCAATCAATTTCAAATTGAGACCAATCAATTTCAAATTGAGGCCAATGAAGTTCAAATTGATACCAATCAATTTCAAATTGAGACTAAACAATATCAAGTAGATAGTAAACAAATAAAATTTATTATGACAACTTGATATTGTTTAGTGTCAATTTGAACATGATTGGCCTCAATTTGAAATTGATTGGTCTCAATTTGAAATTGATTAGTCTCAATATGAACTTGATTGGTCTCAATTTGAACTTGAAAAGTTATAGTATATTTTTTCCTCTGGTTGGAAAATGGACCGTTTGATGCAAACCATACATTTTAAATATATCACAGACTTTTGTGGTTTTATCATCAGGGTTGATGGAACACGGGAGTGATGGAACTTTAATGCTGAGTAAAACATTAAGTTTTTTTAATGAAATGACATGAAATAATTTGAAACATCATTTTTAGGTTAGGTATTTGTAACTAGTGAACAAATTTAACAAAAATATACTTCTTATGTATCATTATAAATGTATAAATCATTAAAGTAAATATTTATGAACTTGCGGTTTTTTATACCAATTTGGCAGAACAAATTTTATAATATTATGAATTCTTTGAATATTGTGTTACGTAGTCAACCGAATTTGCATAAAATCGTTCTGATGACTTTACTGCCTATTTCTCTTACTTTACTGATTTCAGAAAATAGCTATTTATGGTATAAGTGAATTAAGTCGAATTTTATCCACGAAAAAACAGTTTAGCGCAAGAGACGAATAATGTTTTCGATTGGATAAAATTGCTTTATTGACGTGTATCATACAAGATTTTTTCTAAATCTTTATCAGAATTGAAGAATTTGTGTGAAGTGTCACCTTGTCGGGTGACAACGAAAATTTCAAGGATAGTGCAAATTTACCTACTTGTTTACTTCATTCATGTCAAAGGTTAAAGCGAATAAAGTGAAAATGCAAACATTTTATTCGCCCATTCGATTACAGTGCAGTTTTAGCGATGAGATTGAATATACATAATGAGCATTTTAATAATGCTCAAAATTATTGACAAAGTGAATAAAGTAAAAAAATGGGCAAATTCGCACTATTCTTGTAATTTTCGTTGTCACCTGACAATGTGATCCTTCACGCAAATTCTTCCATTCTGATAACGAATTGGAAAAAATCTGGTCTGATACACGTGAATAAAGCAATTTTATTCACTTATACCATAAATAGCTATTTATTTTATACTGTTTAAACTCGTACTAATTATGCGAGAGATATAATTAAAATACATCAATATACGAAAAGTATATTTATTTACATTACAACCTACTTTTACTCTTAGGTGCGAGGTGTTTTTGAAAGCAGAGGCGAGGCCGAGGCGAAGCTTAGCGTAGCTGAGGCTATTTAAAAACTCCGAGAACTGAGAGGGCTTTCGTAGCATGTAATACATTTTTCATTCTGCCCTCGAAATTTAATAAAATACAATGATTCAGTGATTCTAATAAATTTAGTATAAGGTGGCTTGTTGTTAAAATTACTTTGGTATCAATCCAAATTATAATTTGGTGACATTTATCAAATATCATTGAATGTCATAATTAAAATGAATTTCATTGAACAGGCTGCAAGAATTGAGTGCAGATATTTGTTGCCGGACAAATCTAAATACCTGTACACTCAAGTTTATGAAAGTGTCATCAAGTGGTGTGCAACGAATGATAACATTACAACATTAATCAAAATGACGTTTGTACTATTTCGCTCGACGTCCAGGGCACGAAAGTTTTTCTTACCCAGCAACCGATCATCTAGCATGTTTTACTTCCGTTTCCAAGCGCCTTATCAGGACTGAAAGTTTCGTAGGGGGAGAATGAAAAAATTAATTTATGTGCAGATATCAACAGTAAGGTGATAATAACGCGATTAAAAAAAAGCCTAAATACCATAAATGTTGTTTGCTTCGATCTATATCTGAAAACAGAAGCTACAAACAGTTCTGTTGTTGTTATGGCTGGAGTGTCGATGTCGGTGTGACTTTTTGTGGGTGATAATTGAGCCTGGTGAAAATAACAAAAACACCTAACGTTGAGTTGGTGTTTCATCATGATGCGAAAAATATTGATAGCGCGCAGTCGTGCACGCGTCAAGGTGTAATTAATAAATCTTTAGATAAACACTCCATGCATCGCTGATATCCAGCACTGAACTAGATATCAAGTTGCCGTTTTAATTTCGCATAGAATTTCCGCGAACCGCCTGACCATGAGGCTATTATCGGGAATTTCGCAACTCGACACCGTGCTCGTCTCCTATTCCTAACGACCGGCACGTACGCCAAAATCTGCGCTTCCCCTCTGCCCTGATAAGAACGATAATCATTTTCCTGGACGCATTTCCGTGACTCACTTTTTAAACCAAATTACGTCATGAAGGTCACGCATTTGGGGCTTGGGGGGGATTATCTCGCGGCCGTCACCCGAAATGTCAACAATCGCGCATGGTTTTTGCAACTAATAGGAAAGCGTTTTTTAATCGTGTCCATGAGTGTTGCTACAGGTGTCGATTGGATGTTTCATCGGTGATTGTTGTAGGTGCTCGCTCCGTTCGCCTTCTAGCATTAATTGAGTCATCTGTGGATCGATTTCATGCCGCATAATCACGCGGTGATCAAGGTTCAAATTATGAAATTTGAAATTATATGCATAAAACTTGGAATGTTTTATTTAAATATTTATGCGGTCATAAATCTTTGTAAGCTCTACTGAAATTGTATTTAAATTTTCATTGCTTTAGAATAAATTATTGCCTTGAGATCTACAAAAAGCAAATAAGAAGTGTCTACGGATAAAGTTCGCAATAAGAAAATATACTTTTTTATTTCATTCCATAGAAATAATTTTGCCCTACTTGCAAGTGCATCTATCCATTGTTGTCACGAACATTTGGGCATTGCTAAATCTTCAGTGAAGAGAATTTTGATATCTGAGAGGCATCTTAAGATTATAAATCTTGGACCATAGAAGATTAAATTGTGCAACTTATGCTTTTTCGAAATTCTCTGCACTGAAAAATTACCAACGCTCAAATGTGCTTGACAATAACTGATAGATGCGTTTGCACTTGGAAATAGACCAAAATAATTCTTGCACTTCGTCATTATCTCTGACCAGCTTTGCTACATTTCTTCTCCCACGTAATTGTCCAGTATGAAGAAAGTTTGATTCAAATTTTCCAAATTTCGATACGTTCATTGGCGGTAAATGGGGATAAGTTGTTCCATGTTCCACACGATGTTCCACACGACTCAGTGAATCACGCCAGGAAAATACAATACAGACCTTATACTACTGAAGGGCAAATCAAATTTTACAACTTAGTCGAAACATTGGACTTTAGTTTTGTGGATTCAGCAACAATCCGGTGTATTGAAAAATTTGATACCTTCATAAATATGATTCTAGACTGTTTCTACATTGCATTTCCTCTAAAATCACGAATATTACACCCACAAATGAATGATAAAGTTACCTGGTTTGATAATAACTTAAAAAATATGAGAAGCACTTTAAATCTGTTGACAGAATCCCACAATAGATATAAATCAGACGGCACTCGGGTTATGTTGAAAAATTTTAAAATAGCATATAAAGAAGCAATCAAGGATGCGAAAAAAACAGCATATAGCAATTACATTTCGGCAGCTAATAACCCCTGTAAAGCGGCGTGGAATATTATCAATTCCAAAAGGAACATTAAAAACATTAAAAAAAATAATAACATTTCCCCTAACGCATTCAATTATTTTTTCGCCAATGTGGCTGACTCTATTATATCACAACAGCAAACTCCTACGCATACCCTCAGCAATTATTTAACTAACATTAATATCTTGAATTCTGAGTATTTTATTTTTAAACAAGTAACCTACTTCGAAGTTAGGGGGATAGCATTAAAAACCTAAAAAATACAAACAGCAAGGATGTGTATGGTGTCACAACACAAGCTTTAAAGAACATAACTAACATCATAGTAATTCCTCTTACAAAGATATTGAGTGAATTGATCGAAAATAGGATTTTCCCTGATTTATTGAAAATTGCTGAAGTTGTTCCTGTGTTTAAGAAGGGCGATGTATTGAACATAAATGATTAACGGCCCATATCGGTTTTACCAGTGCAGTCAAAGGTCTATGAAACTATAATCATGAAACCACTCACCTCTTACTTGGAGAACACCAACTTACTGTCCCCAGTTCAGTTTGGTTTTCAGGAAGGGCTATCTACAACTCATGCACTGCATAGTGTTGTGCAAGAGATCATTGATGGATTTGAAAAATCCGAATACACAAACACATTCCTGCTGGATCTTTAAAAGCTTTCGATATCGTGAAACATAAGATATTGATAACTAAACTATGCCACTATAATATACATCCAAACAGTATACTCCTCATATTTATCCCACAGGAGACAGCAAGTTGAGGTTGATCAACAAATGTCATGTGAAATGCTTTCAAAATGTCATGGTGTGTCCCAGGGGTCTCTTCTGGGACCTCTGTTATTTATACTTTTTATTAAGGATCTACCATTTAACATTGGCGGCAAGGTGATTTTATGCGCGGATGATACTGCAATAATAAATAGAAACACTTCCAAATGTGAAGCTAAGGCTGCAAACGAAAGTGCTACGCAACAGACCTCAGACTGGTTTTTGATGAACCATCTAATCCTGAATCAAGGTAAAACAGAAAATATAACGTTCACACTAAAAACGGATATTTCCAATGTTGCATCGGTCAAATATCTGGGCATTAATCTCGATTAAAAGCTCACATGGACCATTCATGGTGAATACTTAGCAGGAATCCTGTCCAAGAACACCTCCATTCTGAGAAGTCTTGCAGGGACAGTATCAACTTCTGGTCTCAAAACAGCATATCGTTCTCTATTTTCTTCATGCATGCTGTATGGTCTGTTTCTATGGGGACACTCAACCATTATTCGTAGAATATTTTCTCTGCAACACAGAGCTATTCATGTATTGGCTGGTCTTGCATATCGGGACTGCTGTAGAGCGCAGTTTAAACATTTGAACCTACTGACACTGCCAAGTCACTTCATCTATCTGTATCTGCTCCATGTTAAGTATAATTTTGCCAACTATTCCACTCATGAATTTTACGAGTACAATACTAGAAAGCGGTATGAACTGTATCTTCCGAACATTCGGCTAAGTAAAAGTATGAATGGCGCTCGGAATAAAGTTCTTCAATAAATTGCCACCAGAGATCTGCCGACCAAACTCTATAAGAAAGAAATATGCAACCTATTAATTAAAAACGCTTTCTACTCATTTGAAGATTACATGTCTTGTGTGTTGTAAAAGTATCTGCTTCTACTCGTATTTAAAACACAGGTTTTTGTTCTGAAATTTGTTACTATCATGTATATGTCTGCAATGTATCGTATAGGTATAATAATAATAATAATAATAATACTCTTTATTGGTACAACGCCATAAATACAATGGATGTACACATCATAATTAAATCTAGTAGGGTTACAACAAACAAACAAACATAAGCATAACTTATGTTTTAATATATTTTATATTGTATTTCCTTTGACCAATTTTATTGATTGATGTACCAATTGTTCCTTTACAGTTTTATATCTTAGTAGTTTTTATAATTTTAAGTATTTTGTAACAATTTATTAGTAGTTCGTAATTATCTTATTATTATTATTTATATTATGTACTGACTTGTGTAAAACCGATATTTCTTAATGCACCAAAAATAAATCTAATCTAATCTAAAAATAAATCTAATCTAAAGTTTCATTAAAATGTCTGCAGTTCGAAGAATAATTCTATACCACTTGCCATGTATGTAGAATAAGCTTTTGAAATAGTATTAGTAGCCATGTGAAACCATGCTTCAGCTGCAATAAGCAAAAAAGTTTTAGTTTCTATTTCATGCATAAGAGAAATTATGAATATTTTTTAATTTGAACCAAAAATTTCGGAAATAATTTTGTTCCTCAAAAACTGCCAAAGATTAAAGCTCAATCGACTTGAGCGTCATAACAAAATATGTTCATAATTGAACGAGCAATCTGAATATGTGAAAATATACAGGGTGTTCTATTGTAAATAATAAAGTTAATGGCCACTTCCGGTAGAAGCGGAACATGTACGTATTTTCTTGTGGAAGATCACGATGCACTTTGTTTGTGTAAATTTTTCCCAACTTTTATTTCATTAGGAACTTCATAAACTTTCAACCAACGACTTGCATGGGACATCCTGCATCATGTCATCGTATTATCCTCTTATAGTTTATAAATCTTCCCACTAGCACTAGCACTACGAAACTTGACTTTTCTCGCATTGGCAGGGAGGTAGTTAGTAGTTAACACTTCCATTTTGTCACTCTAAACCCCACTTATTGATGCAATTATCATTCAATTCAAAATTGCACAATAGCTTAACATGTTGCCATGCCATTCCATCTCAGCTTAAAGACCATCTAAACCTAAACAGATACATAATGAACGATAATTAATTCATTAATTAATGAGGCGCGTGTTTCGAAACCTTCCCTCCGAGAAAACCGACACCTGTGGCAGATCGAGGAATTACATCTCCTCATTACTTGCGCAATGGTTAAACTCGCCTCACATGTGTCTGCGTTCGATAACACCACGTGAACCAGAAATTACAATGTAATTTGCGGTTTCAAATGCCTCCAGGTTAGAAGCTGGGAGGCAGTTTTCACAACTCTGCTTCCAAAGCGACACCTGCATTGGATAATTAATCGGGCAGCTGATTGAAATTTTCTTGGGTTGAAAGCGAATTACAAATCAATGAGAATGATTGCTATTTGATTATCATGTTTTTCTGGTCATATTAAGTTAGATCTGCAAACTTCTAAACGCCTTTATTTTAATTGGTAGACTTTCTACAAATATGATAACATGTTAGTACACTGGCAATTGGAAGAAATCAAAATTTCGTTAATTCTAAAAAAAATATTTTATATTTTGATGTCTACCATTTAAATCTCAACGCTATACAGTGTCCCTGAACGGTCTATCCAAACTTTGAAAGCAAGTTCCAGGGATCCAAAGAAGCAAAAAATGTCCCATGAACATAGGGTTGAAAACGCTTCCAGGCATACCCATATGGTATTTTCAAACATACCCATATAAGTCTTGTTTAAAATTTAAATTATACTGACTCAGTGAAACGGAAAATTCGGAAAATATTTTAAATATGGTATATGTTATTGCTTATATGTAGGTATATTGTTGTCTGTAATTTTTACCTTTAAGTTTTAATTACGTAGATAATAAATTTAGGGTGCGACTGTTAATAATAAAAGCGCAAGCCTTTCATAAATAGGATAAAAGTAATATAGTTTAAAAAAGTATAAAAAATAAGCATATTGACATGAATGTCAGATCTTAATTGGTAAATCTTTCCGTAGAAAATTCATGCGGGAAACAAATTGTGATATGGTCTGTTTTTTTTTAATCGACCACCTGTTACTTTATTTTGCCAAACAAAAATCAATACAAAAATCACTACATATTGAACCGTAACCTCGTTTGCGACAAACACTAATGCCACTAACAGAATTGTCACTAATGCTTTCGTGATAAATTGCGACTTGTTGGTTAATCTTGAATGAAAAATCATGAAAAGCAAGCTATAGGTATAGATAGTACTCGTTTTATTTCTAAAACACTCTTAAATCGTGTAAGCAGATAATCATCCAGTATACATTGATATCAGACAATGGCTAATATTAAGTAATCGGCGCCGTTAAAGATATTACTATAAAATTACACTACATTTCTGTTTCTGTACCTGTAACTGCCTCGCAGAAAACTGTAAAAAACAGTGAAATGTTTTGAAAAACAGAACAAAAAAATGAGTATTCTTTGTTTTATAAAATTCGAAGAAGAAAATAAGAAATACTTCAATTTTCCAAAATTTCAGAACCACCTGAAACTGCCTCGCATAGCCATTCATTTAGGAAAAGAAAATATGATTTTTTATGATGTATCCATATGCCGTGCCAGCAGATATATAGGTAAGTAGAATACTACGTTCTTATCATGTTAATAAAGTGGACTGTTCATATCAACACAACCTTAATTACGAGTGTCGATACTTACAACCGAAAACCCAAAATTTTCGCAGGTTGTGATTTATATTTTTTGAGAAGCACACATATCGGATTTCCGATATCGGATTTCCGGCAGTACTCACAATAACCTAAAAACCAGGTTATAAAAAATGTGTATTGAACTTTTTTTTATAACTCAGCGGTCAAATTTTATACCAACAAATTTGTAGAAGAAAATTTGTATTGGATGTACTTATTGTATGTATAAAAAACCCATATGTCGTGTGAGCGGATAACCGTCTCGCAGTTTTAATTAACATTTCTGTGTCAGCGTCAATCATCTGATGAAATTGGACGAAAAAGGTAAATATGATTTAGTTCATAATAGTTTATAATAGTATATTATGATACAAGTGCATAAGAAAGCCATTGATGCACGCTTGCCAGATTTAAGAGCACGGAAGCAGTGCTTAAAAGGTCCTTATGCCAGACACCAGTCGTTAGTTTTTATTATACCTGCACAATATGGAAATTAAGTTAAATTAATTATAAGGAATATTGTGGTTTCTGGTATCTGGTTTTCAGATTTTCAGCAATAGTAAGTGTACATTTAATATGTATTTTAATAATAGTTATTTATGCATTAAGGGAATAAAATAAGGTTACAATCCCGAAGCCGAAAGGTATGCGGCTGAGGGATTATTTAGGTTTATTTTCGAATTGCTTACAAAATTGTTCTCCCGAACGTTAAGTTTACATATTAATTTCGATTTTTAATACAAGGTGTACCTAAATGATTGCAGTTACGTAACCATGTAAATAATTTTTGTTCCGCTCTAGTCCAAATAGTTCAATTTTGGACATAGGCACCTTTATTTACACTCATTAGACATGAATATGGCAATAAAAGTTACCTTCATGCTATTCTAATTTCTATTGTGGAATTTCATATTTAACTGCTCAAATACGAAATTATTATTAGTTTCAGCAATATTTGTGGCTTCCAAACACATGAAGAGACAACAATAAAGAATTATTTAAAGAGACATCTTACTCATTACTCATAAAGATGGCATTAAAAGCTATCTTCATATAATTAAAATCTCAATTGTGACAGTCGATATTTCACTACTCAAATACTAAATTATTATTAGTTTCAGCAATATTTGTGGCTTCCAAGCACATGAAAAGATTACAATGAAGAATTACTTAGGGCCAACGAATTTGAATGTACATTGTCTACATAACCTTACTTTTAAAGTCGAAGTTATTCTTAAATTGTGTGTACATAAAAATAACCAGATATGCATGAAAATTAGGCAACATCCCCAAGTGTGGCAGATTACTCCACGGCACAAACAAGCTGTAAACTGAAAATCATGCAGGAATTAATTAAATAAACGAGCTGCGACGCAGCTAATAATTGCTTTAAATCTGACAATGTTACAAAATGTTTTACTATTGCAAATTGAGGAGTAGCAGACAATAAAACAATCACATGTAGTTATTAAAGTAATCAAAGTAATTTATTTAATAAACGGAATCATAAGAAGTAAAGATTTACAAAACATAATTAATAAATAAAATATATAATCAAAGCAGATGTTGAAAATGTGTACCATTTGCTTGTAAACACATTTGCACTCGTCTTCTTTTATTGTTAAAAATGTTGATTAACATTTAAGGAGTTATGGTTTGGCAAACATTTATGATTTCTGCCATTAACTCTTCCAACGTATGCAGTCTTCTTCGAAAAACCCTCTCTTTTAGAAATCCAAAAATTGAGTAGTCCAGTGGAGTTAGATCTGGAGAGCGTGGCGGCCATAGTCCTTGACTAATTAGTCTATTATCAAAAAAATCTTGCAGATAGGCTAACGTTGCTCTGGCTGTATGAGCTGTTGCACCATCTTATATATATATAAGCCCAATTATTCTACGGCGAGACACAGCCAACCAAATTCCAACCTTCTGAGGATGTAGTGGTGCTTCCACAAAAAGATGAGGGTTTTCAGCATGCCAGCACCTATAGTTTTGTGAATTAACATATCCTGATAGGTGGAACCAAGCCTCATCACTGAAAAATGTTAAATCGAGCAATCGATCGTCATTTAAATTTTCTATAAACCATCGGCAATAACTCAATCGGCGTTGAGGATCTACTGGCAACAATTCTTGCACCACTGAGACCCTATAAGGGTGTAAGTTCAACCTCTTTCTCATAATTTTATGGCAGGTCCTCGAGGGAATTCCAGCTTGTATAGCCAATTTACGAATTGACTTTTGAGGGCTTACTTCGAGTCTTCACGAATATCTGCAACAACCTCTCCCGATATTGAAGATTTGCCTGAGGATTTCCCTTTCTAAACACTACCAGTTTCCCTAAAACGGTGCACTATTCGTGAAATATGTGTTGACAAAACCGAGTATTCAAATTGGTGATCAGGGAACTTGTGTTGAAAATCCCGAACGCACTCTGGAATTGAATATATCCATTCTCCATTTTCAAATCGTCCATTACGAAAGTAAGCCTCAATAATAAAAGTGTTCTTCTGATCAGTGTACATTTTAACAAACTACTGTTATTATGTTGTCTGACAGTTGACAGGTATGGTTGACAGTGACAGTTCTCAAATAGTACGGTATACATATTCGAAAGGCGGCACAATTGAATTGAAGTGATTACGTAATTGCAATCATTTAGGTACACCTTGTATGATAGTTAGTTGAAAATTCTCGTAGCGACATCATAGCTACAGCCGTCATCTTGACAATTTTTAATGTCAGATAAATTCATATCTGTTGTATTCAAAAGCTGAGTATCAACCCACGATAACACACATCCCACGTCTCGCATCCATTACCTGAAATATGAATTGAAGGTTATGAAATAAAACAAATTCACTGCGATATGTATGTTTGGTTGCATAGTTACTCTATTAAGATTGACCTGTATTGTTTAAAACTGAACATAGGAATTTTAGCCTATGTTCAGCGAAATGAAAAACTCACTGTATAAAGATGATTATCTGTAAGTAAATATTTAAATATTAAGTAAAAAATGGTAAATATCTGTAAGTAAGTTAATAAAGTAATGTAGTATATGTCGATTGTCAGATATACTTATAAGGTGTCGGTTTATTCCCGGTCGGGAGAAATAAAATTGCACTGCCTAAAATATAATGTCGTTTAAACTTGGTCAATAAATGTGTTTTACTAGGCAATTTTAAAACACGCAGTGCTAGAACGACGAATTTTCGCACACTTTTAATTCGATAACCATAGGTTATGATATAAGTATGAGTTTTTTTATTCGCTCTCTAAAATGGTCATTTTACATTTCGAAATTAATTCGCAAAATGACATTTTATCCGATAAAATTCCCATAGCAACACTTCAAATATTTATAATGTCAACATTTTGTAAACTGAAAGGTATGCGCGTAACATGGAATATTTCGACTAAACAGACATTGATTTTAGAATTTATGACTGAAAAATAAAACTTCTTTCAATTGATAATACTATTATCTATACTATACAGGGTGTTACAGAAATACGTGTGTTAATTTTAAACATGGGTAGAACTCGTTATATAAAACATTTTTTCTATATGTTTTTTTTTTCAAAATTTGCAGGTTTTTTTAATATTTTTTTACCCCCTAATTTTGACCGAACGACCCGTTCTCAGGTACTGTCACTATAATTGTCAAGTGAAGTTTATTTCAAAATGCCAAATTTTTCTAATCAAGAATTAACAGATATTGTGTTGGTAACCAAGCTTTTGGAAATGCCGCAGAAACCCGTAGATTGTACAGTGCACAATATCCTGAACGTGTTTTGCCTAACAGGCAATGATCTTTATTACCTTTATGACACCGTTGCCATCACAACAAAAGATTTTATCGCTGCACACCTTTAACCATAGGCGGGTACGCGTTTTAGTAGAAAAACTGGAACATATTTTAAATCAGTTTAACGTTGGTTTTTGAAAAAAAAACATATAGAAAATATGTTTTATTTAACGAGTTCTACCAATGTTTAAAATTAACACACGTATTTCTGTTACACTCTGTATATAACGATCTTTATTAAGGCTATCGACCCCAGAAGGGGTCTTTCCGCCCTACCTATACTATTTATACTATATACGATAAATTATACCTGTTATAGTACAAATCACAAACCTTTACTGCTAGAGATTTTTCTCTCATCAATTCTTTAAATACATTATATTCCTTTTCATATTGCCCCCTTGACATTTTTGGGAACAAACTTCTTGCCTTTTGCAATATGATATCTGGAATTTTACTCATTTCTAAACGTATAAATAAAGTCACTTTTATAACCGAATAAAATAACATCTCAAAACACAACTCAAACTAAATTAGTTGATTTATTTCTATTTTATTTTTCTATTTGTAGGGAACTTATTTATTAATTTATTTATTTATTCCTTTGCCTTTCTGGCTTACGGTGTAAGGCATACATTATTAATTTTTAGAATATTCTCTCCACTTCCTCCTATCTTTTGTTAATTCCTTTATTTCTTCCCATGTGTTCCCTTTTCTTGCTGCCTCTTCTTTTATTGTGCTGTTCCACTCTTTTCTCGGTCTTCCTCTTTGTTGTTTTCCTGTTGCTCTTGTCTCGTATATTTTTTTAGTGTTAATTTCTTCTCTCATTCGTCTATTTTTTCCTGTATTGGTTTTATGCTTACATTTTTCCGGTGCGTCTCGTTCCTTATTCTCTTGTCTCTTGTCTCTTCTTGTTTTGTTTCTATTTTTCTTAGAAATCTCATCTCCATGGCATTTATTCCTTTTATTTGTTTTCCTGTCATCGTCCATGTTTCGCTGCTGTAAGTTAGCGTTGGTCTAATTACTTTTTTGACTATTTCTGGTTTTGTGTTTCCTTCTTGCTAAAAATGTGTTTTTTAGCATGTTATTTAGTTTTGCTGTTTTTCATATTTTATCTTCTATTTCATTATCATTATCTAATCATTGCTCTGTATGATTGTTCCTAAATATCTGTATTGTTCTACTTGTTCGATTTTTTTCCCTTGTATTTTTATTTCGTGTTTTTTTTTCTCTTTGTCAATTATAATGGTTTTTGTCGTTTCGTAGTTAGGGGTGTAGGGAACTTATGAAAACTTATTCATCAGCCGAAAATTTGCCATTTTGCGGCTTTTCTCCATAAATAACTTTTTGGGGTTACTGATACTTAAGCCTACTAACATTCTGCTGCCCCCAATGTATCTACAATTAATCTTTATCTTTAACACATTTTTTTAATACCATAATATCGAAGGCGAAAAATTCACGTTTGTAGGATTTCTGTGCCACATTCAAATAAAATTCTATCAATATATATCTGTAGAAAATGTACAAGTAAATTACAGATTGTAAGATATCTATATATTTTCTCGGTGAAATTAGAACTCCGTAGTTTATATTTTTTACAAAATCCGCAAGTATCATAAAATTGGTAAGATAATTGGATTTGATCTTAAATCTTATTCGCAAAATTAGATTTATTTTTGTGAAAAAGTAACATAAGTAACATAAACTCAGACGTTCAAGTTTTTGGCGAACAATGCTAAAAATATATTTCTTTCTTTTATTTCAATCTTAATTAAACCCCAACCAAAAAGATCTACTTTTGTCATAAATATTTGGGAAAAATTCTTAAGTATCATAAAATATATCAAAAGCTCAGGTTTATAATCATACATAATCTGAATATCTTTATTTTATCCGAATTTTCAAACAAGCAAGACATTAATTATCTTAAATGAAGTATTATGTTTTTGTAATTTACTAATTTAGTGCATTTCTTAGTTAATATTACTTTACTGAAGTACTGATGATTACTTCTGTGTAATACGTAGTCACTCTATTGTATAACAGTGTTTACGCATAAGCAACGAGGTTTTTATAAATGTTAAGTTTATCATAAAAATGTAACCTTGGCGAATTACGTGATTTCGCACGATCTTTATGCAACGGGCACCCATTATTTTTATAAATAGGCGTGAGCGTGGAGTTCACAGTTTATACGTTTTCTTCTCGTCACTTTCTCAAATCGGTCTTCCGCGCGCCTTGAACTTAACGGTATTTGTTTAATGCAGAAGAGTTTGGCTTCATGCAGTCATTTCGAAGAAGAAAAAATAAACATTAAATCAATTCGGCAGTTGTACGACTATTTAATCACTTCATTTCACATCGTTTCTTACCATTTCAAGAAAGAGTTATTTTCCCACACTTATTAGTTCGATAACCATAGATTATGATATAGGTATGAGTTTTTCATTCGCCCTCTAAAATGGTCATTTTACAATTCCAAGTCAATCCGCAAAATGACATTTTTACGATAAAATTGCCATAGCAACACTTTACATATTTATAATCACATTTCAGTTCATAATTTCGTATCATTTTATAACAACTCATATCACATCATATAATTTCGTACCATTTTAAATCATTTCATATCACATTCTGTTAGCATTGTTGTGCATTCGCGTAAATCTTCAATGCGATGATCGTATATATGTGGAAGAATTGATATATTCGATGATATATCGTCTTCTTTGTAGAAAAATGTAGAAACCAAGTGATAATCGACAATTTTGGACATATTCGAACGGGCGTACAAAAAAAAAAGTTTGGCTCAGTAAGCGCTGACTACAATTTTAAATTAAAATTTTTAATTAGTGTACCGATGACAGATTCGGTTAGTTCACTGCTGTCATTTGCGTTTCAAGTCTTTTGTGCATCTAGTTTTTCTAGCAGTTTTCATCTTGTTTTTCTCTTTTTGTAGTCCCTAGACACATACAATCTATTCAGACCTTTTTGTTTTTGTTTTCTTGCTTTTTGCTTTGTTGTTGTTTTGCGGCTTTCAGTTTTGGTTTGGTTAATTGTTTGATTTATTGTCTATTGTTAAATTAAAAATGGTGTTTTTACAATAACATAAGACATTTATGGTGGAATCATATCTTCGTAATGGTAGGAAGGTTCAAGGAGTTTGGGAATTCTCGGTAAATTATTGCATGGAAGAGTTCCGTGTTGAATTTCCTGGACTAACTAGCCTTTGAGTACGAGCAGTTTCGACACACTCTTCATCACTGTATGGTCAATTTCCGGGAAAATGGAAGTCTCTTACGAAAAGAAGGAAGTGGTCGACTCATGTACTCTCAGTTCGGCAAGCACGATCTGAAATCTGTCAATTGGTACACTGTAAAATCAAATTATCCATGGCCTACTCAGCAAAAGTTTTTATTTGTATACACTATACATTTTTAAATGTAAGTACTCGTATAATAACAGCTATTTGTATTACAAGAGAGCAAAGTGCTTCATTTCTTCCCGCGGATATTTCCAAGGGAGGAAATGGCACTTTGCTCCCGAGTAATACATATTAATACATCATTACATCATAAATATATCAAATTTTGATTGATGTGCTGACATATGTTTGTTGTATTTTAATATTTAATTTTAAATGATTGTAATTGTTCTAGTAGTGAAAAAATTATATACAGGGTGAGTTTTTTCGGATGTTTAGTATGGGGATCTCGGAAACTAGCGGAGATAGAGGGACGATTAAATGGGGAAAGAATTGCAGTTTTACGAGTTCAATTTCATGAGCTTTTTGTTTTTTGGAAAAATTGCATAGCCAACTAGATATCTCGAAAATACATATTTTTTGTTATTTTGTTCGGAGCATATTGCTCTGTTATTATTGACCTGGAAATGGAAATTTCCTATAACTTTTTCCTTTACACATTTTTTCTAAAGTCAATAATAACAGAGCAATATGATCCGAACCAAATAACAAAAAATATATTTTTTCGAGATATCTAGTTAGCCATGCAATTTTTCCAAAAAACAAAAAGCTCAAGAAATTGAGCTCGTAAAACTGCAATTCTTTCCCCATTTAATCGTCCCTCTATCTCCGCTAGTTTCCGAGATCCCCATACTAAACATCCGAAAAAACTCACCCTGTATACAATACGGTTGTGTATACTATTATATAGCCTCGGATCATGCAACCCTCGGCGCTATCAATAAAAGAAGACCTTAGACCATTATCATAGATATTTAATGTTTCTATTCTAAGTATTATTCTAGGGAGGCAAAGTGGGAGGAAAAGTTGTTTGCCTCACACATATGAGGAAAAGTAGAACTTTCCTCCCAAGGGACGAAAGTGTGTACTTTCTATTAAGGGAGTATAAAAAAATATTTAGACATATTTATGATAAGTATTTTTTAACTAAATATGGATATATGTATTATGTAATTGCTAATTTATGCTTGTCCGGTAAACTCGATTATCTTGTCCGCGTATTTTATCTTCGTTTTATCATGTTTTAATATGTTTTATCATGTTATGAAAGGTTTTAATGTGTTTTGGGCACGTTTTAACTTCAGCATTAACAAGCACACCAGTTAATATCTTTCCTACGAAAGCACGTGGCTTATTAAGTAAGTATAGTTGCAACTTGCAACGGTAGCGGCACAACTTTCAAGAGTATGTTAATATTCATATTCATTTATGTAATTTAGCCGCAATGTACAAAATATACAATACAGATATAATAGAAAGATTATACATTGCACAGCATTGATGCATTGATGTGGATATACACATACAGCATTGATGTGGCTGTGATCGTCAGGATATTAAACTAGTTATGCCGTATGAGCATTCTCAAACGGGTCATAGGGAAATAGCATTATAAATGAACGGTAGATAAAATTACGTTCAATATAAACAATAAAACACATTAAAACCTTTCATAACATGATAAAACATATTAAAACATGATAAAACGAAGATAAAATACGCGGACAAGATAATCGAGTTTACCGGACAAGCATAAATTAGCAATTACATAATACATATATCCATATTTATGGGTTATCCTATTTAAGAACCATGTAAGAGATCACCTTCTGCTTTCACGTCAGACACGTAAATCTCCTTATCGACTTGTTAGAACATGATAAATATCTTAGAATTGAAATTAATGTAATCATTTTCATTTTATGTATATATTCCAAGCAATTTTTCCGAGATTCACCTTGTGACGTGACGCATCATGACCTAGACCAGCCTTGAATCTCCCCGCTAGTCAATTTTTGATATTCACGTCTTATTTATTCATGCCATTTGTCGGGCATGAATAATCAGCGTAACGGACAGCCCTCGTGCCTTCTCGCTCCGCTTTACACAATGGGCGCGCTATCAAATTGCAAATAGGAAGATTGTTTGTTTGGAAGATGACATGATCGGCGTGAGTGTGTATAGGAAGATAACAATTCAAGGTTCAAGTGCATAACACATCCAAGGCCGGACGTTAATTGTCGCCATTAATATGCGAATCGGGTAAATAGCTGGAGTAAATATAGCGGGCGTGTGAGTCAAATCCGTTGTTTTTACAGAGCTCAGCCATTGCCAAGGGCAAGTGGGTATTTTCAGACTACACTAGGAACGGGAAAAGTGCACAGCGACGAGGAAAGCGGTTTCCACGTGTATTTTCCTAGGCAACTTCATTTTTCTTTCCTCGTCCCGCGGACGAATGGGACAACCGCGTGTTATCGCCTGAGCCCAAGGTCCGGGCTTTTCAATAACACAATTTATGTAACTGATTACACACACAGACATACATACATACATATCCGCGTCGTTTTCTCGGACGTTTCCACGGCGCAATTCAACAGAACCTGCTTCATAACGCTCCGAAAATGAAAATCATTTTCCGAGTAGATTTTCCATGAAGGTTCGATGACGTGAAATTTTCACTTGGCATTGGCCCACGCCATTCAAATTCCCTGTAACTAATTGTTTGGTAATTAGTTTGGCGAATTACTGGGTAACTAATTTTTTTACTGTAATTTATATCCAAGGATTTTCAACAACCATTTCAAACATAGAACACTACTTAGAGCTAGGTAGGCATAAGTTAACACAATGAAATCAGAACTTTTCAAGTATATCCCACTAAGAGTTTGATTATTCATTCATACATCAAATTTCAAGTGGAAAGTATTACATTCGTGAATGTTTCATTTTTGATGGTCATTGTAAATAGGAATCCTATATTATACAGAATAGAGTCTGTATTCTAAAACATAATTTTAAAGAAAATATTTTGTCCAAGATATACTGTACTATATACTACAATAATAATACTGTTGTATCTATTATGAACTAAAACGCACAATTTCGACAGTTTTGACCTATTTATGTTCAACATGTGTATAACAAAATGTAAGTAAGTACATACGAAATATATTTTTTTGTGCAATTAAAACAAGGTTAATGTGGTTGACACTTGCTGAAACTGCTTCCTTTATTAGAAATGAAGACATAACTAATTATAATAAGTTGATTATTGCCGTTTACAAAGCATCGTAACTAATAATTAATTTTTAAATTTTGACAGCTCATTATGATAAAAAAAAACTTTTTAAATACAGTCAAGATATTTAATAAACAGGAAGTAAATAATTTGTCAATTTGACAAGCTTGTAAAAGAATCAACCAAAAATTAATAATTTAAGTGCCAAACCCGAAAGTAGATTGATTCCGCACAAGTCGGAAGTGGCATATAGAATACAACAGATTTATTAAATGAATGGAAGAACAACAGACGAAATTGCAAAGTAGGTTCACTGTTATGTATGACATTAATGTTCATGACGTTGTTGTCCTTAGCAACTTTAAACAAAACGCGCGTTATTTAATATTGATTTTCAACACTTTGTTTTTCAATGGATGATTAAATACTTGATTAACCTAATCGATGTTAAAATTAATCGAAACAATTTAATCTCGCTTCACTCTAATCACAATTAGTCTATATTTTGTTGTTAAAGGCTATAGGTTGGCAAGAAATGCGAACTTTACGTCAGTGTACCAAGTGAGCTGTGATGGTTTCTTACATGTTTGCAGAGCATTTGTACGGTTGTGTGTTAGTTTGAAACAATAACGAAAATGGCAGAAAAACGTAAGCGCAATACGAATTTTACGGCGGTGACTGCGATATACTAATAAACCTGGTTCAAAACTTTGAACATATAGTTGAGTGTAAGAAAACTGACGATAAGGCAAAAAGAAAATTGTTGGATGAGAATTGAAGAAAGTTTCAATTCCAACAGTGGCGAATATTTAAGAAGGGTAAAAGAATTAAAATTGAAATATGACAATATGAAAAGAACTTTGAAAAAGAAAGTGGCAGCCAATAAGTCGGAGATAATAAAAACTGGTGAATAAAAAAAAATAAAAAAATAAAAACATACCTCTTACTCCTTGCGAAGAAAAAGCTTATTCTATGATTCAAATGGCGGTAGATGGTTTATCGGCTAGATATGATAATCACAACGATGATCAAATGGATATCATGGATGTAGTAGTGATGTTTGATGTAATTTTTCAGTCAACACATTGTAATGAAATTTAAAATAAGAATATTTTGTTCCTACATTTTTACAGAATGCAGTTTTAGCAGCAAAAGAAGGTCATAGTGGGATGTGGTTGGCTACCCGTATATTTTCCAATATGTACATCACTGTATCTTTTGATAACCGGAATCTTTGAAACAACTCTATGTTACTCAAATTATTAAAATGATTCGGTCTTTCCCTCACGTTGTATCGTCTAACATTATTTTGTACATCATTAATTATCTGAAAGTCCTCATTAGAACCAACATCCATCAAAAAATTCATTGTTAAATAGCAAAATATTACTTTTGAAGGTTATAAAAGGCAATTGACTACGATTAAATCCTCTAATCGGACCTTGCTGGCTGATTAAAATATCTCTGGTTAAGCCTTATATTTAATCACGATTATTGTTAATCAAACATTGAAAAACGCATATGGGCATTTTAACCATGATTATCCCTAATCGGAGCGCTAATCAGCTATTGAAAAACCGGGCCTAAGAGTCCTGGTTACAGATTTATTAAACCACAAGCAACACAAACGTGTATCCCGTTATTGCACCAAACGATGAAGCACTATTTACTATCTTAAAACGGATCATATTCCAATATGTTCAAAAATTGACTTATCCCCTTGTCGCAACAAAGTTTTCAATTATTGATTTAACATTATTTTGTAAATTTCTATTCAATGAGACTTATATTTTCTCTACATTTCTTTAAATTCAATAAAAGCTACAGAAAAAATGTCAAATCAATAATTTCATACGTAAAGAAAATTCAAAGCAAACTGTCCCCACAACTTATTCACTGTTCAAATGCTTCTGTTACTTCCATCAGAAATAAAATGATTGGGGGTTGTTGAATACCTATCGTAAAATTTTGGTTAAAATTTAATGCCAATAAAATATACAATACCATAAGAATCTTAAAATATGTTTTTCCACTCCCTGCATGGTAAGTACACTGTTGTAACATTGATTTGGTGGAAGTAAGCCCCACTTACCGATAAAGCTTTGGTTACTATGAGCAACGGGGGTAAGTAATCACTTACCTCCCTCAGGGAAGTAAGTAAAATAATTTCAATAGCGTTCTTTCTCTGGTACCACTCATCAAAACACTTAACACGACTACTCCGGCAGTAGGAAGGAACAGGCAGCATCTGCAGCTTCTTCAATTGCCATTTCTTGTTTATTTTCATTGGAATTCATTTTACAACTGAACGAATGCAAATTCTGACATTCACACTTTGCATGAAAAATAGTCTTAGCAACCAAAGCCGTACTGACATTTTCAGTTCCGAAAATAAATTAATGAAACACAAACAATTAAACCAACTTCAGGAGTGGAAAAACAGTTATAAGCAATTCGAGAGGTAAGTTTTGACCAGTCTCGGTCTTTATTGCTAGCCCTCGCTTTCGCTCGGGCGCAAACTCGACCTCGACTGGTAAACGATACTTACCTCTCTTAATGCCTAAATAACTATTTTAATTAATTTTCGCCATAAGGCGCTGCGGATACGAAGGACTAACTCAACATTGCTCATTTGGGGCAACACAAAATTTATTTAGTTTTGGGCTTCTAAGACGTCAAATAATACGGTGGTAGGGTATTAATTGAGTTCGCACTTCCCTAATTGTATAAAAGTAAGGATGAACATTATTTTTCTCTGGATGCGAAAACTTTAAAAGAATAATTTACCGAAACCACCCTTTGTAGAGCTCTTCGTATACCTTCGTGGGGCGTTGCTCACATTCGTTTAATTAAATTCTAATCTCTATCTGAATTATTGCTCCGATTAACATTTGCTGTTTCCTCATATGTGGAGTCAGTTATTAACAATACTTTTGTTAACCAGACGTTTTTTGATTTAACGTTTCACACGTTAAGAAAGATTATTCGTCGGCTTAGGCCCAGTTTTACAATCGTGGATTATATTTGTTCGTGTCACAGCTTAGTACAAGTACCTACTAGCAACGATTATCTTTCATTAAATAACAGAATTACAATGAAGAAGCAAAGAAATACCGAAACTTGGCACATAATACGAGGAAACCGCAATACGGTCAAGGTGAAGAATAGGTTTCTTCGCGGAAAAAGATGGTTCCTGCTAAGCAAATCAAAAACATGAAAGATTGTTTGAACACCTGCCGCAGGAAATGCTCTGTAAAAATTACGCAAGAGGATCGAATTTTTATAGAGTACTATAAATTGAATGCTTCAGAGAAACGAATCTTCCTTCTATCTACAACTGAAAAAATCACACCCTCAGGAGGAGGAAAAGGAAAACATATGAAAATTCAAAGAGAATTTTCGCTATTGTTTTCACATAAAAAATACAAAAATATAGTTTTTCTTAGATTTCTCATATTAAGGTTATCAATTTAAATAAAAAATTCTGTACTTCCTTAATTTTGTTATAAATATTATTTGCGACCGGTTTCTTTTTCTTAATAAATTCAATTCACACAACCTACATGTAACAAAGCACTAAAATACACACACTCACACATTAACGAAATACTATTTATAAACACAATAAATTATATCATGTAAGCTCATACCTAGAATAAGTCAAAATGTAGTTTGTGCGAATTGAATTTATTAAGTAAATGTCCATTTTATGAAAAGTAGCATGAAATATTTATATAAAAATCTATTTCAGTTTTGCCTGATGATGGTTTAAGCACCGAACCCGGTCACAAATAATTTTTTTTTACAAAATGAAGGAAGTACAGAATTTTTTTATTTACAAAAATATAGGTTTGAAAGCAAAATCAATTTTATTGTGGCACCTTGTGCATTCGTCACAAACGTATTTACACCGTATACAAAACGAAGAATCCTGCAACTAATACACCAGGCCGTTCAACACAAGGAAAACACTCGAACGCATCTCACTCCTTTGAAGATGTGGACCTTATCAAACAGTAGATAGAACTTCTTCCGCGAATAGTCACATTATTGCCGTGCAAATTTAAAAGAGAGAATATATAGAATCATCTCTCAGTATGAGAAAAAATGTACGAATTATAGAAATAATGGGTGGAATAATAAAATAAGAAACCCCTGAAAGAATCTACTCTAACTTTATCGTGCGTACAACAAAATTCGATGACGAAGTTGGCGTTGGCAGTCGTCATGTCTGCATTAACCTTCCAGTAGTCGCGCACGGTCTCTGAGACCGGGCCAATACAAAATTTTATATTACTAATGAAGTATAAATCGCTGACTTCTTAAACTAATAGTACCTTCCTAGAATAAACCCATAAATCTGTAGTGTGACCGGGAACGCCGCAGTGCGTGTAGTTAATAAATAAACAATAATCCCGGTTGGTGAGACCGGCGCGACTAACGGCCTAATTTTAATTTTTATATAAAATCTTCTCAAATAAAAGGTAACTTGTATATTATTAACATAAATTATGTTCAAATAATATGTTTATTATTTATATAACACTGAGAACAATATGGTCATATGAAAGTGAACAGGAGCGTCTGCAAAATTTTTTAGAAGAAAATTTAAATCATGGTGAAGAAAGATATTTGCAGCCAAATGGTAATATTTTAATATTATAAATGATATTGTATTTGGAAAAAATATTCGGAAAATAAGATTTTCATGCTTAATTTGCAAAAAAATCCTGTTCTTAGAGCACTTAACACCTGTCTATCAAGTATGCCAACAAAGTGCTTTATCAGCAGACAATTGAGTTCAAGCTGCGGTTTTTTATTCAATAGGATGTAATTATCATAAAAACACTTATTGTTAATTTTTTATTAACCGGCGCGACTACTCAAGTTACATATTTTAGCGCGACTACTGGAAGGTTAAGATCAAATCTAACATGTGAACATGACATCCATACTTGCAGGCGTGCGCATGGTATCTTAGTGCACTGACTAGACGTGACTTGAGGTTGCCAAAGCCAACTTCATCGTCAATTTTAGTTGTACGTACTGTAAATTATGCAACAACTATAATTTATATATTCATGTGAATCATGACCTTGTGAATCATTTTCATGTGAGTAATGATCATGTGAATCATTTTCATGTGATCCAAAAAGGATCGCTGAGATATTTCCGAGGAAATTCGTCTCATAGAAAAAAAAAATAGATTAACACAACATCGAAAAATCGTCTTTGATTATCATATCAAAGAAAAAGTGGAGGATGAAAGAACGAAACCGTAATACTGAAGGAAATATGCCAGTACCCTGTTTTGACCTCGAAAACGTCTTACTTGCGACAAAAAGATAGAATTTGTAATTCTTAATAAACCAAATAACTTTGGCAAAATTTAAAATTAAAAGATTTTTATATCGATGGCACACAAACATATTATAGATGTTTACAAGAAAACCATAGAAAGGGTAAAAAAGAAATGAGAAATTTCGAAACATCCAAATGCATATACGGTTACCCATGTAAAATATTCTCCAGATCGACCTCTATGAGAAGTGGCAATTATTTAACATGTTTGGAATATCTAAGTGTGTATGATGATTTTTTGAAGTTTCAATTGGACACGTATGGAAATTGTGGACGAGGAAATGTGAATTATTTATCTCACCAAATTTGTGATGAATTTATTAGACTTATCAGTGACTCTGTTTTGGCTCTCTTAGTGGACGAAATAAAAGCTGCAAATTTTTACAGCATTATTGTGGATTTGAAGCCAGATATTTCACACGTCCATCAGCTAACGTTTATTGTCCGATATGTGCTGCCGACTGGAGATATTAAAGAGAGATTTGTAAAACACGATGCTGCATATTTAGAAGAACAGGTACTTGAAAAGTTCAAAACTATGCAAATTGATGTAAAACTTTGTAGAGGACAGTCATTTGATAATACTGCAAATATGTCTGGGAGATACGCAGGATTGAAAAGTCTTATAAAACAGCATAGCCCGACAGCCGTCTATATTCCATGTTCCACACATACGTTATTTTTTATTCATACAAAATATATTCACCTTAACATAACTCATCTGCTTAACTCATCGTTGGAATATGTTGTCAAACAAACTTCAAGATTGCGACAGAAAATTGACAATGAAAAAAATATCGGATACAACGATAAATGTGGATACAACATCAAGGAAGTACAGTTTGAATAAGTCATAAAAAATATGAATAAATACGAAACTGTTTTGATGACGACTATTTGGATCAAGATTATGCAGAGAGTAAACTGTCAGTAAATCGTTGCAGTCAGTAGAGTGCACTGTGCTTCACAGCGTATCTGTACTGAATTCGCTATAACATTTTATAAAACAAATCCGAGAAGAATTTGAAATTGTTGAGAAAGAAGCTGAAAACTATACAAACAATAAATTTGAAGAGCGAAGAAGCTACAAATTTTATTTAATGAAAAACGCGGCGAGAGAAGAGTTCATATATTATACATTCTATACAATTTGTGACTACCTGACAAGAGAATTTTCTCACAGAAAAAAAGCATATGACCATATTTTTCAGAATTTCAAAATATTTTTCAAGCTTTGTATGCCGGAAAACGAAAAAAAAAAGAATACATTAAAAACCTGAAAGAAACCGACGAGAAGGATATCGTTAAATTTCAATTCGAAGAAGAAGTTGAACAATTTCTCCTATTCATAAAAGAAGGGTAGGAAGAATACTCGACTGCTAATATACCGGGTGTACATACATTTCAAGACTAGCCAGTCTCAATAACTTTTGAATGCAAGCTAACTTCGTCGATTGATTTTTGGAGGGCGATGTTTAAAAAATTTTAAGTGTCATCCCCTCCTCCCTAGCCACTCCCTCTTTGAAATTTCAAATGGCACCCCTCACCTTGCAATACCTCATTTTAAAGCTTAAAAAATACCTAATCTAGTGGCGCAATAAAAAATATTTGTATCGATTCGTTTTGGAAAAAAATAAATAAGAAAAATTCCAAAACAATTTTTGAAAAATATATTTTGGTTTTGGAAACGTACTGACGTAAATATATATATATATATATATATATATATATATATATTTGTTATATCTCTTGATTGTATTTGTTTTAAGCTTTAAAACAAGGTATCACAACGTAGGGGCCTAATTTAAAATTTGTAATAAAAGTGAGAGGCGCTAGGGGAGGGGGTAATATTTTATATTCAATTAACATACTTTTTAACATCTGCCTCAAAAACTGGCTCGACTTGTTTTTTTGTTTAATTGAAAATAACTTAGATTTGTTCAATATAAATTGTTTTGGAATTTTTCTTATTTAATTTTCTTTCCAAAACGAATTGATAAAAATCTTTTTTTATTGCGCCACTTGATGAGGTATTTTTTAAGCTTTAAACTGAGGTATTGCAAGGTGGAGAGCCACTCCCAGCCATCCCCATTTGAAATTTCAAAGTGGGAGTGACTAAGGAGAAGGCGGTGACACTTGAAATTTATTTGACTTTGTTTTTCAACTTCCGCCTCCAAACATTAATCGACGTGTTTTTTTGTTTTATCAAGTTAGCTTGCATACAAAAGTTATTGAGACTGGCTAGTTTTGAAATGTGCACCCTGTATATAAAGTAGCGTCAGATATTATACAAACATTCCCTAATGTGGTAATTATTTTACAAATATTTCAGGCTTTACCTATATCAAATGCTTTAGCAGAACGATATTTGTCCTCTCTAAAAAGAATAAAAAAGTTATGCAAGAAACAAAATGAACTAGGACCGCTTAAATTCGATGACAATTCTATATATTGAATATGAATTATTAAATCAAATCAACTGTGATTATACTATTTATACATTTTCAAAGGAAAAATCTAGAAAAAACGGTATTTGAATTTTTCAACGTGGAAAGTGTTCAAATTGAACACGGTTTCTCTTATAAAAAGACGTAATAAAATATAAACGAACGTAACAAATAATACTATGTAAATAATGTAACTTAATTTGGTAATTGTGATCTGAATGTAATGTAAAATTTGTCAATCGTTATCTGAATGTAATGTAAATGAAAAGAAGTATTAAATAGTTTGAATGGTGGTGGTGTCTACTTTGTGATACATTTTATTATTTATAAATAAAACACATTACTTTGTTAGTATAACATAATAGTATATTGTTTTATTAGGAGTAGAAGTGACACTTTTTGTGGCGAGTCTGTAGGTATTGGCTGCCGAGCGGAGCGAGGCAGGCAACTACAGACGAGCCACAAAAGTTACTTCTACTCCGAATAAAACATGTAATTTTTTCTTCAAACGTCGAAAATAGTTAAAAAGATAATGGAATTAATATTTTTAATTGTCCGAATACGTATAGTTTTAATTCCCAAAGAAGCATGCTATGCAGAGCGTTGCTATGGTTTTGTTTAATTCATTATTTGACATTAAAGTGTATAAAATGGACGAAGACATGTTTCAATGTACACCGCCAGATATTTTAGAATCGGCAAGGGCTGCAACAGAGAAATTATTGCCCACTAAGTCCAGTACCATCTATGAAGTGGCCTACAAAAAATTTATTAAGTGGTGCGCCGAGAAAAATGTAAGCAATTATAGTGAAAATGTTTTACTCGCATATTTTTCGGAAATGGCTAAGAAGAAAGTAAAAAGTTCCACTATGTGGTCTCAGTATTCCATGGTAAAATCGTTATTAAATATTAGAAATGGTGTAGATATTACCAAATATTTAAAACTACGTGCATATTTAAAAAAACAAAATGAGGGTTATACACCCAAAAAGGCAAGAGTGCTGACAAAGGAACAGTTCGACAAGTTCTTATCCGATGCTCCTAACGAGAAATACTTGGCGACAAAGGTGAGTTCTTAGAATAATAAACAAATACAAAATTAAACCCTAAATCGTATTTTCAGATTATTTTGATATTTGGCATATCAGGGGCATGCCGTTGCGATGAACTCGTAAAAATGAACACGACAGATATTCAAGACTTGGGATCTTTGCTACACGTAAAAATACCAGATAGTAAGACATCAAAAGTACGTTCATTTACTATTCTCGGCGATGTGTATCTTACACTATACAGAAAGTATGCTTCCCTGCGCCCATCAAGTCTAAATGAGATGCGATTTTTACTAAAATATCAAAATGGTGTTTGCTATAAACAGGTGATGGGAATTCACAAAATTGGAAGTGCGGCAAAAGAGGTAGCTTCTTTTTTAAACTTGCCAAACTGGAGTGAGTATACAGGACATTGCTTACGCCGAACTTCTGCCACACTGCTGGTAGATGGAGGAGCTGATGTTACTTGTTTAAAGAGACACGGGGGGTGGAAGTCCAGCAGTGTGGCAGAAGGGTACATCGAGGACTCTATTCGAAATAAAAAGGATATTGCGAAGCTAATTTTGTCACTAAATAGTGACAGTGTTGAGTGCGGCGAATCTTCGCAAGAATCGCAAGTAGAAAATATCTGTGGTAGCAGCAAAATGGTTGGCGACAGCGGTGCTGTAAGTGCTGCTGTTGCTGCCAGCGCAATCAGCTTTCAAGGGGCTAAAATATCAAATTGTACCTTTAATTTACATTTTAACAATAAATAAATTTGTGTTTTGTTTGAATTTTTTGTTTTGTTCATCATGTATGCGCACCATATGTATGTGCAATATTAAACCCGCCCTCGTAGGGCGTTCTTATTACAAATTATCCAATCATGTTGTCAAATTTACTTTTACTGCCTAGTCAGTAAAAGTGAAACTTTTACTGACTAGGAGACGAAGTAAAACTTTAAGATTGTGAATCGAGTCACTAAAGGTGTCACTTTTATGACGTTTGAAGAAAAAATTATTTATTGATCGGTTACTGGTTTCGACTTCTTAAGTAGTCATTATCAAATAGGATCAAACAGGAGGAAACAGGAAATATTAAATCATAATTCTTCTGAACGTAATCTTCTTACGTTAAAAAAATGGCTTAATAGTGCAGTCAATCTGGGCACAAGTAGGTCATTTTTGGTAAAAGCAACGAAACCTGGTGGAACTTATTTGTTACACCAAAAGTAAGAAAACCCAGAGTTTTTGGGAAAAAAAAAAATCCCTGCAATCCGATTTTTGGCCAAAAAGTGGTAAAGTGACCGTTTATGGAGGCAGCTTTTTGTTCTAATTTTCTTTTCGGCCTCTTAAACTAGAAGCTAAGGTACACAAATGATACTGTTTTACTATCAATGTTCAAAGAACATTCAGTTAAAACTTTGAGGGTTATGTTCACCCCTCTCCATAATACATATATACAGGGTGTCCTGAATAGAGTGGAATTGCTAGAGATATGGTTAAATGGCCAATATTGTGCAGTTTTATATGCTAGTTCAGATTATGATGAAAAATTTTCAGAAGTCGGAGCAGTTTATAAGTTATTCTAAGAAAAGTAAACATCGCCATTTTCTAAACACTCTATATATTCATAATTATTAAAGATGCGGAAAAAAGGTTAAAATGAAAGTTACTTGGTTCAATTGCACAATCTTGAAAATCAAGTCAAAACAAAAGTCAAGATGTCAGTTTCCGAGATATTAATACCAATTTTCTTATTTTAAATGGCCGCCATATTTGATTTTTATACGTCTAAATAGACTTTCTTTTCCTCCTTTCAACGATGTATAACAACCTATGTCAAAATGAAAAATATGGGAAATATTAATTATTCCAATGTTTATTTTTATTTTTTAATTACTTTTAACACAAATGTAAAAAATAATAAAAAAGGCAATGCAACTAAGTAGTAAAATAACAATAAATTCTAAAAACTGCTCAAAATTCTGACAGTTATTGGCCAAAAACAATTGACAACGTTAAATGTTCGCTAATCCGAACATTTCAACTCGGCAAATAGAAAATCAAGTTAACGTATCTAAATCTAGTTCTAGAGCATCAACAATTTAAAAAAGCACAAGTTTTACCCTTATAAATTGCATATTTCTCATACTTTAAAGCAAATGATAACATCCGTAGATTAACATTTTCCAGAAGGTCCAGCTGTAATGAATTTAGTGCATATTGGGAAATGACTAAATATTTCTAAGTGCACAACGTCATTTGGAAATTCTTCAAACAACCTTATAACATTTATTGGATGATTTACCTTTGGCACAAAATATTCAAATATAGTACCAGTAAACCAGTACCACTACTCAATGGTAGAGATGTTATTACTTATTTAAATGGCCTTTTTAATAAGAAAGTAATAGCGACTAATGCAACTGTTCAATGGTTAGCCAGATCTGCATACTTGACGCCTCGTCACTTTTATTTGTAAGGTGCTTTAAAAAACAAAATTTATGGAACTATCTTCAATTATAATAATGTAGATAAAGTTCGTGAAGCAATGAGAGAGGCAATAAAAGGCGTTATTCGCAACACATCGCGATAAGTAACTGGCAATATTCTAAAACGCTGTCAATTGTGTTTAGCTTATTTTTGGCCATTTTAGCCAATAACAGTCAGCATTTTGAGCATGTTTTTATAGTTTGTTGTTATTTTACTATTTACTTGTATTACGATTTTTATTTGTTTTACATTTGTATTAAAAATAATTTATAGAATAAAAATTAAAATTGAAACAATTGATATATCCCATATTTTTTATTTTAACATAGTTTTTTATACATCGTTGAAAAGAGAAAAAATAAGTCGATTTAGGCGTGTAAAAATCAAATATAGCGGCCATTTAAAATAAAAAAAGTTGCTATTAATATCTCGGAAACCGCCATCTTGACTTTTGTTTTGACTCGATTCTTAAGTTTGTGCGATTGAACCAAGTAACGTTTATTTCAAACTTATTTCCGCATCTTTAATAATTATGGAAATATCGTAGTTTTTAAAAAATCGCAATTTTTAGATTTTTTAGAATAATTTCTAAACTGCTCGTACTTTTGAAAATTTTTCAACATAATCAGAACCAGAATACAAAACTGTATGACATTGCCCATTTAACCAGATCTCTAGCTTTCAAAATAACAAAGATACCCATGTAATCCTACTCTATTTAGGACACCCTGTATATAAAAAATCTGTATAAATTTTACCTAAAAATATCTAATACTTTCGCGAAAATTGCAATGTTACTCAAATACACAGAAATTTTCAGGCTGCGGTATCTAGTGTCGAAATAGTCCATATTATCTTTGCAGCAAAATGTAGGTGATTTTGTTTACTTTGTTTCAGCTCATGACAGCAATATAGTTCTTTCCAAAATTCGATTGAGTTTACGGTACATACATGTACCATTTACGGTACATATACGTTTTCGAGCGACAATTTGCCAAGATAGGGGGGCCCTTTTCAATGTTACCACCCAGGACCTTCAAGCAACTTAATCCGCCCCTGGTTATGAGTAAAGTATGCTCTGGGAGTAGCAGTTATGTTTTGCACGTTTTATTTCATAAAACGTTAGCAATATCGTTGATCGCTATCGGATAAACGGTGTACTCGTTATTGGTCACATTTTTTGTACGAAATACACCTGGAAACGGAATAATCACATTTAATTCTTATTCAGGTTAAAATGTTGAAATATGTAGATAAAACCGGGCGTAAACCATTACAATTGAGATTTTTCTTCATATCAACCATACGAAAGAATCAAATATGAATTTAAAGTATCCTTGGGGAGCACGTACCTTGTGATTGAGTAAACTCGAGCGGTAAAATTATTACATTACGAAACGCCCCAGTTGCGCAATACAATCCGACATCCTTCCCTAATTTTTTATTCGTTTTCTATCTCCTGGAATTCCGGGTGGAATGCTCCCCATTCCCGGCGGGCTGGCGCGGCGTACACGGGAAAATCCCGGTACGCCCGGAGAGCTCCGGGGTGCGCGCGCCCCCAGCCGCCCCTCGCTCCCGACACCGCCAACGTCCTCGTCCTTCCGCCATCGCCGCCCCCACTGCTGGCAACCTTGACCTGCTCCACGCTCTCTCGCCCCCACCGTTCACAATGAACCCCAGCAAGGTCGGCCGTGAATGGGGCGAGATTGCGAGGGCGGGGTCGGGGTCGGGGCCTCCGCCGCCCCCGACGCAATAATCCAATTTCCGAGGATTCTTAATTATCACGTTTAATTATGGACGCAATCTTAAAGCTAATTGTGAGCACTACGGCGTCACACGATTGAATATTCAAGATCATATTGTCATATAGGTATATTTATAAACGTATGTATTCATATTTGACTATAAGTATATATTTGGGTGTGTGTTGGGGGCACCTCATGGGGGCTATTTTTGGTGGCGAATTATGCAGCGCGTCCTTGAGCCTTGCGAACGTAAACAAACGGAAGGACGTTTGCTTCGCCCCCAAACGGTGGGGATGTTACGGGGGCTGGGTCGAAGGTCACGCAGTTGATTGCCGCAGGGCGTGAGATTTTCGTGGGATTAATAACGCTAACTGCGGTGCGGAATTCAGGAATCGGGAACGTTTAGACGTGTTTTAAAATAACGTGACGTACCTCAAGGTCGAAAGGTCTGCAAGCAAATTTAGTTTTCCAATGCCAAAAAAATGCGCGATTAAAATAGAAAAATATTGTGTCGCGCGTTTGCGTCGCATTTACTTCAAGTTTAGATATAATCTGTAATAGAATCGAGCATTACCGAGAATACCCTCAAAAAAGTGCATTTTTATTTCTGGATCACTATTTGACGCATATGTTTTCAATGATGCAATATAAATAACTCCAATAGCAACACAGAACACTGTCGTGCAATCATAGAGCCAAGTTAAGCTATCCGGCCACTGAGTCGGAAACGTGGCGCGGCGCGGTTAATATCGGAGATTGCATAGGTAAATATACATACTGTCAAGCTGACGCTACATTTCAAAAACACCCGCGCCGCGTTTTATGGCGAACGAGCCTACTTTTGCAAACTGATCTTAACGCGGCGCGCCGCGTTTCCGTCCTGGTGGACGGACAGCTTGGAGAGTATGATTTTGTTCGTTCTAGATATAGTCGTCCCGAGGAGAGCTAACAATAACTCATCGTTTTTTGAACAAGGTATTTCAGAACATCCGTCCCGTGAATTCGTCTAATGTTTCTGTTACTATTACAAAATATGTACTTTATTTCCTGGGAAAAGTTGGGAAAAGTAGTCCAGTATGTGTCGATTGTCAGATGTATAAGGAATCGACAGTAGTAGTTTTTACCTAATCTATTTTAAGTAGCTGTGTATCAAACTGTTTTTTTTATACCAATCTGCTACAAAGTGAATTACTGCTACTTACCTCTTTGAACGATAAAACTGTCGTAATAGTGAGTCGAGTGACTTTGTTAAAAATGTTAAGCTTCGAGATATATTTGTGGTCTGCATGGGCGAAGCAAGTATAAAATGAGATAAGGAAGGTACACATGAACCGATGAGTTTAACGCTAAGGGATCTTCTGCCATGCAAATTGCACCGCCTGTAAATCTAGAACCAACTGTAACATTAATTAAATCCCTTATTTATTGCATATTTGTACACAAATTTAATTTAGCTTGTACTAGAATTAAATGGGAGGATTCACTAAGTTCAAAGTAATTCAATTAAAGAAAAGTAGAGGACATAACATAAATAAATTGGTGCTCACATTGGATGTATGAACCAAGGTAGTTATGGGACGAAGGATTCGTATAAAAGAGAGAGTAGGATGAGGCTCGCGACAGTTGATTCTAGAAAAAAAAGGTAAAAAGGACCAGCATTGCGTCCTATTGTATGTGTGTGAGTTAAATAAAATAAGAAGTAAGTAATGAAATTGAAAATACTAAATGTTTAACAAAATACAACATTTCATATCAAATAAAATAATATAATGAATTAATATAAACCACAAGAAAGTAATCAATTTCAAAATTTCCACTAAATCATAAAATATATTAAAATATAATAAAACAAAAGAAAAAGGGAATACAAATTAATATCTCTCATATTTTAAAACAAATTGGAATGGAACCTTCTGGCTGTAACTTTCGGCTGAATTGGTAAAATACATATTTGAAAAATTATATTGGAACCTTCTGGCAGTAACTTCCGGCTGAACTGGGGCAGATACCATATTATTATTAAAACAATATGAAAAGATATGAAATTGAAATTAAATTGAGAGAACTATTATTAAAGTTTAAAACAAATTTGAATGGAACCTTCTGGTCGTGACTTTATATATTTTGGAAATTTAGTTATTATTTATTCAGACATCGTACATTACAGTTTGTACAATTTATTTGCTGATGGAAGTTCAAAAACACAAGGACATAACAATAAGTTATTTATTAATATCCTGCGATAAGAGCAAAGTGAAACTAATATTTGTATTACTGAACAAACACAATATTCGATGGTTGTTGTTTACAGTGCCCAACCAGCCGACCGATGGCGTCCTTCGAATGATAACGAGCACATACTGGACGTGCAGTCGTTCATCAAACCGTGGTTTGTCGATGAAAATTTAATATCGCAAATTCGCTCACCTGCAATAAGCTACTATACAGATAGTTTCATCAAAGTTTGATAAAGGCGAGGATAGCGGTACTATATTCACGTTCACGTATAGCTAGTCCAGAGCAGCAATCCTCGACTTTTTTGTAATCGCTGCATATTTCGAATACAATAACTTATAGCTGCACAGGGAGATCAAATTGGGATGTTTCTACGGGGGACTTCCGTAACTAGAAGAGATAGAGAAAGTCGGATGACGCATCCTCGATCTCTTTTCTTATACAAACTCAATGGTGGAAACAAAAATCGGCTATCGTCTTTTGTTTAAGGCCCAGTTGTACGATCGTGGATCACTTTTGACCATGGTTCAATTACCTAGGATACAATTGTTAATACTCGTACAATGATATCCTAGGCAAGTGAACCATGGTCAAGGATGATCCACAATCGTACAACTGGGCCTAAAGGTTCGAAACTTATTCGGCCATAAGTCCATTATGTTTTATTTTCGATATATATATATATATATATATATATATATATATATATATATATATATATATATATATATAGATACGGCTAAAGGTGGCATCCCCCCATGTAAAATTCGCGGTAAAAGTGGCATCCAGCGCAAAGTGGCATCCAATATACGGATGCCACCTTGAACCCACTAAAAAAAAAATCCGTGGTGTGTTATGAGGTGCCGTCTACCGAAAAAAATTAAAAATAGCCGGAAGTCATTTTTGCCGTTACATGGATATTTCTATACACAATAGTTCGCAGCAATTCTGTAACGCGGTGTTACTGTCGGTAGTGTATATTACCAGTGTATATATTACGCGCGAAGGGTGGCATCCGATTTTTGGCAACTGGCAACATTGTATCATTTCAATGAAAAGAAACTGCCGAGTGTTACTGTTTGACAAGTGAAATGGAAAACCAAACGAGAGGTATCCAATAGCCTAGGCATATCTAACATACATGCGGCTCGCGTAATTAATTTATGCGGCCCGCGGATAATTTTTCAATATTACTATGATTTAATTTCCACTTTTTAATTTTTGTTCCAGTATTTGACAATGAGATCCTTATTCCCTATTTAAAATAAATAGTTTTTCCATTTACCATTACCATTTTTCCATTTACATTTAACCATATGTGAAATTTATTTAGTCTCATACATTTTCACTGTAATTTAAAAAAAATCACTGCCCTTATAAATCAAATTTCTGTAAAGTTTTCTATTTGACAATAAGTATTTAAATGAAACATGCGTCATATATCGCAAACATAATTTAAATTCTAATAGTAAGCTGATTCATTAGAATGAGGGCTATATGCAAGTCCACGTTTTCCGATTCATTTAATCAACAATTCTACAATCATTTTAAAAACTTGTTTTTTATTGATATGTTTCTAATAACTGACAACCCGCCTAGAATTTTAAGGACAAAAAATACCTGAAAAAATATCGTCCCTTGAAAATATTTCAAAAATGTATACACTCTTTTCATAAAAAACAAATAACAAAACAAATATATCGCACTATGAGTACAAGACTAAGTAAGTCAAAAATGTAAACATCTGAGATAATTGAAATATTTTCATTGTTTTGTCCGTGCACGATCGGCATTTTTCTTCAATATTATATTAACTCAAACTCAAAATTATGCGTAGTTTTTTCAATTCCTGATAGTATGGTTTTGCACGTAAAATATTTGACACGAATCAGACCTTTTGCCAAATTATCTCCTTTTTTTGACTTACTAATTTTGCTGTACATTTAATTGTCTGACATTGAGATTGTTACATTATGTTTGTCATGGTCACCCAAAAATATTGAAATAAAAATTGTTTTTGATATTTATCAATATTTTCTTATTTTTAGCGATTTTTTTAACATTCATATCGATATGTATGGATCCTTAAAAAGAGTCAAAATAAGAACTAATCCAGTGTTTTTAAATAATTATTAAAAAAATATGTTCCCACTTAAAAAATAAAACTTGATACTAGTATTGTGTAAACTTAGCTTTGTGAAAAATATGTATTTCTCGTATCATTTGAAATAATGGAACTTTTAAGAGATTTTTTTGTTGAAAGTTACTAGAAAGAAATTAAGGGAGGCATATTTACAAATATATCGCTGAGACAGTAGAACTTTGTTAGAAATTGCCAAAATCTCACACCGACAGCTAAATCACTTTCACTGATTTTTGCTTAACATGTGATGACCTTTGATCACGTATATGCATGGTGCATAAAGTGTTCTAGAGCTCAGTTTTGGTAATATGGGAGCGCCGCTCTAGCTTAGTTTTAACATTATGGTTTCTGCAATTGAAAAATGCGGGTCAAGTACTTTACTTCTAAATCTCGATTTTTTTTTAAATATTCTGAAAGGTTGACTTAAACTTCTAGAAATTTTTGCGAGCGATAAGGATTCGGGGACAGAGTATTGCCCTGATAGCGGTGAAGAGAGTAGTGATTTCGAAATGCCAGACATTACTGCTCCTAGTTTATTATCTGGTGATTTGGATAAGTCCCTTTCAGAAATTGAACGGTTTTCTCCGGAAATACCATTAATGGAACCTCTGGTTTCTAATAATATTGTAGCTACAAAAAAACAGACAAACGGAAAAAGTCAACGGGCAAGAAGGAAACACCGTTGCCTATTTTGTGACCAAGATGTAGGTAACTTTTCCCGACATAGAACGTAATCATGCCGATGAGTTCGCAGTGCAAGAATTTATGGGTTTAGACAAAAACTCGAATAAACGTATTAAGCTGGTTGATAAACTGCGTCGGGAAGGTGATTTTTGCACTTCCAATATCGTGCCGGTGACAATGAAAAATCAGGATGACATGAATTACATAGCATGTAAGTTTTGCCGAGGCTGCTACTCGCGTAAAAGTTTGCGCAGACATGCAAAGAAGTGTTATTTTAATCTTGACCCGACAAAACGTTTTAATGCACAAACCGAAGGGCAAACAATTATGGTTGGTCATTTTGGCCCCAATGATCCTCTAAGGGTTAGTGGCCTTTTGAGTATGATGCAAGCTGATGACGTTTCGATGGTGGCAAAGAAAGACAGAATTATATGCGAAGTTGGTAGAAGATATATAAGAAGCCATAGAGAAAAACACGAGGTATCCAGTGAAGCCGGCCAAAATTTGGCAATCAACAAGTTTAACAAACCGACGCTAGTACCGTTCGCCGAAAACTTAATAGAAAGTATTTATACTAGCCTTCTTTTATTAATTTTTTAGGCAGTTACAGAAATTTAAGATAAAGCCTGATACAATAAAAATCAAGTTTGTCAAATATTTGCTGAATTTTAGATTTTTTTTTCTAAGCACCCTGTATACAGCAAAAAAAAAATACAAGTAGTAAACGTCATTCTGATTCTGAAAAAAATCATATGAACATGTTATAAGTAATTTTCTTAGTTTAGCATTATTTTCTCAGACTACAACTTTTTATAAAGAATTACTTGTTTTTGCAAAGTGCATAATAAAAATAGCCCATATGTTGCACACTTGTATTATACTCAAAATACTGTGAAAAATACTATTAATATGCTTACTTTGCAGAAATTTGAAAAATATCTCAAACGTCTGATGCTTGAAGCCAGAACACGCTTATTAGTTAATTCGAGTGATATTAAAGCTTATCGTGACCTACTAGATGGAATATTTTGCAGTGTTATAATTTTTAACAAACGTAGAGTGGGAGAACTACAACGCATGACCTTATCAGCATTTCTTAAAAACTACGAGACTGCATCATCATCCGAATTTGAAAAAGCTTTAACTCAGTCTGAAATAATTTTATATAACTCGCTTAAACGCGTGGTAATAAGAGGAAAGAGAGGGCGAGGTGTTCCCGTTCTATTTGACAAGAACACTATGGAAACAATTGAATTTTCTTTAAATTTAAGAAATAATTTTGATCTCTTAAATAATGTCTACCTTTTTGGATTGCCTAAAACTCAAAACCCAATAACGGGCACATCAGTTTTACGTAAACACGCAAAACTTGCACTGGGCGATACTAATGAAGCATCATTGCTAACATCAACCAAATTAAGAAAACATCAATATTATGCAAAATTTGAAAATGGAGAAGAATGATCTTGAGCAACTAGCAACTTTCATGGGACACACTGCCAAGACACACGCCGAATTTTATCGCCTGCCGGACGATGTATATCAAACAGCTAAAGTAAGTAAACTCTTGCTTATTGCTAAAAGTGGTTCAATCGAGAAGTACAAAGGCATGTGTTTAAATGATATTGAGATTGGTGAAGACATTATTGCGCACGAAGAAAGTGATGACGAAAAGAATGACACTTATATCCCTGACGATGATACATTGGCGCTAGACCAATCAGTTGAGAACATTATTGAAAATAATGAAAACAATGATCTAAATCTCGACAAAACAACAGTCAAGAAAGGTAAAAAGCCCACCTTAGTAGGATGGACGACACAACAAATAGAATTGACAATAAACCATTTCAAAACACATATTAAAAAACATATTCCACCAAAAAAACACGAAGTTATGGAATTAATCGAAAAACACCGCAACATATTTCATAACAAAACATGGCCGGTAATAAAAATATATGTTTGCAATAACTACAAACAAAAAAGTAAAGTAGTTTTAAAGAAATGAGATTCAATTTATGTTTTATGTTACATTTTTTTACCAGATTACTTAACCAAAATCAAGATATGTGTCTATATATGAATATGTATTTTTGAATAAATTACTTTAATTTATAATAATTTATTGCTGATATATTTCCCTATTGGTAGCATTTCGCAGAAATTTGACGTGAAAGTCATTTGCAGTGAAACACAATTGATAAATAGTGAAAATCAATAGAAAAACTCTGTAGATCTATAATTTGCGCTAAATCTATTATACAGTGAGGCCTGCAGATATTGATTCGTTTTTAAGGCGCCGAATTAAAGTGATCCTGATATTTGGCAACACTGTCGTGGAAGCCGCTTCGGCCGCACATAACTATATACGGATGTTACTTGGTTTATAAATGTATAGAATATATCGTACGGATGCCACGTTCAACGCTAACAATACCGGATGTCAACGATGTACTTTTTTGTATTTGTAATATACGCGTGATATACACCATGTATATCAATGGATGCCAAACTGTACTAATACGGAACGGATGCCAGTTTGACCTGCAGCTCAATATATATATATATATATATATATATATATATATATATATATATATATATATATATATATATATATATATATATATATATATATATATATCAATATATCAAATTATTATTAATATTATTAATATCCCTAATGACAGTTACAACACAAAATTGAACAGGAGAAGTCGTAGTTTTTGTCTTTGGCTTAAATCTTTGGCTAATAATTAAGTTATTTTTTCTGTGTTTAATAATGATCCCCAAATATGAGGATGTTATTGAATATTGTAATTGAATATTTATTGAAATCTATTAAAATTCCCTCAAAACTTCTTATATTCTCTTATTGGTCGTAGTTTAGGCTTGTTTTGTTTAAAGTCAAATTATTTATTGTCTATTCCTAGAAAATGTCGACAATAAATCAATTATTCTAAGAACTGATATATTTCCATAGCCATTAATTACCGCACAATCCTCGTCTTGTGTACAATGGTAAAATATAAATATTATAATTTGTTCCAGAAATTTTTGCCTGCCTTAGATGGATTTTACGAGAAGTCTGGGCACTGGCTGAGAAGTAATAGTACATAGCACTGATTATTTACTTACTATTTACTTACTTACTATTACTTACTATAGCAACAGTTTTACTTTATTACTGAAACAAAAAAGTTTCTAAAAGTTCTTTAAAAGTTCTACAAATATCTGTGTGAATAATTGAATATTTTTTTCTTCAAAATTTTAATTCTACAGGGTGTCCAAGATAAATATTAACAGCATGGGGATCTCGGAAACAGTAAAAGTTACTAAGGCGGTTAAATTACAAAAAAAGTTGCACAATTTAGTGGTCAGTAATATTCTGTTGACAAAACCAGAAATGTCCGCTTACTTCCGGACAGATTCGACAAAATCCGAAATCTTGGGATTTAGTTTATATTGTTTTCTGCAGTTATTTGAAGAGGTATACGAAAACTAAAGGCACTTTCTCAATGCCACTTTTTTAGCTCTGCAAGACAGCGTTTGCAATTTTTTAGTACAACGTTTCGTTTCGAAGAAACTATCATCAACTTTAGTTTTTTATATGGCCCATAAAAAATGCATACCCTGTTAATACAGGGTATCATATTTCTTATTATGAATTCAACTATTTATATCATAGTATGGTTTCTCATGTTTTTATTCAGAAAAGGGCTTGTATTTTAAAATTATTTAAGCTTTTTAACTTAAAAATAAAACTCTAATTAAAATTAAATAGAGACAGTAACTTTCTCGTTCAACCCATAAATTATGAATTATACAACCTGCACATATAAATAACAATGAAAAAAGACTAAATTGATTGATTTAGATTACTAAACTTCAAACAGTATCTCTCCAGCATAAATCAAATGAGCACCTAAATTGATTGATTTAGACTACTAAACTTCAAGAATACATTTCGAAATACTTTTCGAACATTTTCTTGTTGTTGAAATGACGACGACGAAGAAACAAAATATTATCTAGTTTTAACCCTAAATAGGTACCAAAATAGTAACTAAAAATATTTTAGCAAGAATAGTTGTTAAACATTGAAACATTATAGCTATTTAGAACCACACTTATTATTTTTTTACTGTGATATGAGAATTGTTGTGTTCGTTTAATGACCACATGACAAGACAACTATTATTACCTAATTTCAACCCAGAATGGTTACCAAAATAATAACAAAAAATAATTTAGCAAGAATAGTTGTTAAACATTCAAACTTCATAGTTATTTAGAACCACATTTTTTGTTTTTACTGTGGTATGAGATTTGTGCTGTTCATTTAATGACGACGAAGACAACAATTATTACATAATTTTAACCGAAAACAGGTACCAAAATAGTAACTCGTAACAATTTAGTAAGAATAGTTGTTAAACATTATAAATTATATTATTATACATAAAATTATTGTTATTGAGAACCACACTTATTATCTTTTTACTATGGTATTATGAGAATTGTTCTGTTCATTTAATTATCTTAAAATCATAAAATTAGATAATAAATTTTGCCTTCGTCGTTCATTTCAACGCCTACTACACCAAAATGTTTCCAAATATATTAAGAAGCCTTATTTTTCTGAATAAAAACATGAGAAATCATACTGTGATATAAATCGTTGAATTCGTCATAGAAAATGCTATTTAATCCAGGGTGTTCTTTATTTACGGGCCAAACAAAAATATAAAATTGATGAATTCTTCGAAACGAAATGTTGTACTGAAAATTTATAAACGCTGTCTTGTAGAGCTAAAAAAGTGTCAATGAGAAAGTACCTTTTGTTTTTTATACCTTTTCAAATAACTTCAGCAAAACATAAAAACGATATCGCAAAATTTCGGATTTTGTCGAATATCTCCGGAAGTAAGCGGAATTTTCTGGTTTTCTCAACGGAAAATCACTGACCACTAAATTGCGCTTTTTTTCTAATTTAACCGTCTTTGTAACTTTTACAAGATTTAACGATTACAGATCCGTATCTTGCAGACCCTGTATATTAGAATTTAAATAGAAATAAACAATTAGAGTGGGTTTAAAAATATAATTCTTCGTCCGATATACATAAACATACATTTTTACATTATGCAAATGGTGCACATGGTGCAAAATATACTGCTATTGTAAAAAGCCTGAGAGCTTTTTAAACTCAAATTTCGCTTTAACTCCGATATAAAATGAATTATTTTTTACTTGCTAGTTGCGTGAACAGAATGTAATTATATTGTAAATTTAACAATCCCCCACCCCATCCCCCACCCTTCCACACTTTTGACTAAATTTTGTAGTTTGGTGCAGGATACTATTAAAATAAATTGCCCATGCATAGTTTGATTCTCCAGAAATTGTTTTTTTCCCAAAAACTGCTTCCTCATGAAATACCTTGTAATAGGCGTTGTCATAAAACGGTTCTTTCTGAAATATTTGTTTTTATCACTTTTTATTTTTATTTTTATTTTTATTACATTTCTAATAAAACGACATTCAGTCAAAAATTAAAACTTGTAATGCCTCTTTCTGAATTTGCTTGCCCTCAAATCCCTCCTCCTGAAATGGTTAACTCGGGAATTTATCCCCCTGAATTGCTCCGTCCTAAAATTCAGAATCGGGAAAATTTAATTTATATTCTTTGAAATACTTCGTCCTGAAATGGTTTGACCCAACATCCTTTTCCCTAATGTGCTTCAGCCGGAAATGGTTTTTACTGAAATTGGTTTCCTGAATATTTCACCTGAAATGCTTTTTCTTGAAATACTTTCTGCTGACATGTTTCTCCCTGAAACCATTCTTCCTTAAATGCTTTCACCTAAAATCTATTTGGATTCGCCGTAAATGATTTATCGTGAAATAAGAGGCCTCTTTACCCCTAGGTGGTAGCTTGAATTGCTAGTAAATGACACCAAGATAATTCATGAACGGGTTAACATAATTACAATCGCAGTTCTGATTTAGAAAAACATTTATCTACAGTTATGTCGAGTAGTTTTAAGAAATAATTAAATGGTGGTTTATTATGTTGATTAAAAGAAAGGCACGGTTAGCCGATTTGTAATTTTTAACTCAACTGAACGTAAAAAAAAAACACAGGTCAATGCATGGATGTTATCAAGTAACCAAGATAACATCAAAATAACTATTTGATGGGTAATCAAAATAAATAGAATTGTCAAGTTGTTTGAACTATTATTGTGCTAAAATACATTAAAGAATGTATTTAACAGAAGTAAAGATACAAATAATGCATTTATACCATGCAAGTCAGACCATAAGAAATGTGCCTGACGATTTTTCAGTCACTTATCCCGATAGACCAATTCCATCAATGGACAATGGAATACATTTTTGTGTCGTGATATTAAATTTAATAAAAAACAATGCAGAAATATTGGAAAATAGTATTTTCAGGCGAAGCATCGTTTACATTTTATGGTGAAGTAAATTCTCAAAATTAACAGTTAGTCTCTATTGAGACTAACCCCTTTAACCTCTTATTATCCTCTCTCCTTATAATTTCTGTCCTTACAGATATTGGTCAAGAACTAATCCGCACCTCCAAAATTTAACTCAATGGACTCAATACAACAGTAGGGCTAATGTATGGGCAGGTGTTATTAATAATACGTTAATTGGCTCATTTTTCATCGACGGAAATTTTAATTCTAATTCCTTCTTAGTCTTACTTCGTACACAAATAATACCACAGATCGAGAACTTGAATGTCATTGATGTCTGGTTTCAAATAGATGGAGTCCCACATTCCACTGCAATGATAGGACGTTATTAATATGAAATTTATGTGGAGTGTTGGATAGGAAGATTTGGGCCAACAGCTTGAGTCACCAGATTTGTTCCCAAATGACCTTTTCCTTTGGGGGAAACAAAAAATAAAATTTACAATAATATTATGACAAATGATATTGAAGAACTAAAAGTTCAAGGTTTTTGTAATAGGCTGGCATATTGTCTAGTACGTGAAGGTGGTCATTTCGTATATTTATTAAAATAACGTATCAATCTTTACCTATTCCTGTTACCTAATTAATTATTTGTCCAAATTCGTTTATGGTGGTTATACTCAGCGCATTCGTGGTTGTTAAATTTTTAAATAATGTTAAAAATAGTTCCCATTGATGAAGTTGGCTATCGGGATAAGTGACTGAAAATCGTCACCCACATTACTTATGCTCTGATTTGCATGGCATTAAATAAATTTCATAAAAATTATTTGACTTTACTTGAATGATCTCAAATTACAGCTAGCTCGACAGAATTTTTGACAGGTTTAAGATATAATTGGTTGCATAGCTAATACTCGCAAATTTTTGACATGTGTTTTTTAGAATTGAACACAGGGACGTTGTATTGACCATGTTCAGAGTTTAAAAAAAGGTCACGGTATAATGGAAATTCCCTCGGGGTATTTGGAGCTAATGTTGTTGCAAACCACCTTCTTTTTGTTCCAATATCTTGAGTTATAATGGAGTATTCTTGTCTACACATAAATTCTATTTTACTATCAGTAATAAATCACCTATTATTATTGTTTATATCTTATATTCTATAGTATATATGTTTTGGTCAGGTTATATGTAAGAGTAGGAGGTGCACTTGCACCATGTCCTAAACATCGCATTTTTGCGTTAGCTATCCCAGTAGTGAATTTCTTTCTCTAATTACCTTTTTGTTCATTCTTGTTGTATGGCATTAGTGTATGTAACGCAAATAAAGTATATTATTATTATTATTTATTTCTTAAAACTACTTTGTCCAATTGTAGATAAATGTCTAAACTTTCTGAATCATGTCTCCGATTGTAATTATGTTAACCCGTTCATGAATTATTTGGATGTCGCTTACTAATAATGATGTATACTAGCGGGGGAAGATAGGCCTCTTAAGTCATGGATTAACTCTTAAAATGAATTCTCCTGGAATCGTATGTTTTCCTATCAAGTTCTTGTTTAAGTTCTCTTTGTTACCATTTCTGCCACTTATCGTCACTCTGAGATACCGTTTGCATGATTCATTTGCATTGCCCAACGGAAAGTCTCACGCTGCTTGTGGCTTATGCATTTTTTTTGTAATAATAATTGTAATAATATGACGCTAATATTATTGATTGGTAATAAAGTACAGAGCCAATTAACCGCGCGCTGTTAAGTGAGTGTCAATGAAACTCGATAGTCGCTCGACGCTGATTATTATTACAGGAAGACCTTCAGAGTTGCTATTGATTTATGCGTTTTCCCATATTTCCCGCCCTCTATCGCTAATTATCCGACATTCGTGATGCGGAACCACAATGTGGAAGATGGAAAATTAGTAAATGTCACTAAGCAAAAGGTGATTAATGCTGAACAGAATTAAGCGAGTGCTTTAACTAATTAAATTAATATAATTTTGGCACATATATGTATTTAGGTTTTAGAAGGTGTTATAAAAGTTGATATTGGAGAAGTTATGTGATTGTAATATTGCGCTAGGTGACAATTATCGAAACCACAACTGTGTATTCATATTTATGGTCTTAGCTCACACCACCAGTTGATCTTAATTTGTATTTATGAAGATAGCTTTTATTTTCATTAACTGTATCTTAGTAAATTTTATTAATTATTCTCTAACGTACTCATTATTAATGATTCGACTTAACACACACACATCCACATACATACACACAGTTACTGCTGCTAATTAGTAACATGTATTAGATTTCAATTCATTAGAGATAATGTTTAGATTAGTGTTCATTTCAGATTCAGACCTTTCCCAATAGGTAGCTCAACTGCAATTACAGTCGTTTGCTCTTTACAAGTGGTGCTTCATCTCGAAAGCATCTTCACTAACCTTTCTCTATACAACATTTCCTGAGCCTGTGCCAAAGTTGCGCAACATCTAATGTGTATGTGTACTCCTATAGTAGCATTCCTCACTTGTTGTTCTCGAGGCTACATAAAATATCTTGGTAACAGTATCCGGTGGAGCGATTTGGTTACGTTCTATCTTGATGGCCATTATCAGAAGTGCAACCTGCAGAGCCTAGGCAGCGCCTGGAACTGTACCGTAAACATAAATTATTATTGATATTGTATTTTTGGATTATCATCCATCTGCAACACCTGTTCACACACAAGGCACATTTGTCGTGTTATCGATATCGTGGAGTCAAGGTCGCCAGATCCTCGTTCTCTCTCTTGCTCTCCGCGCTTTCCTCATTGCCAGCCTCGCCAATGTGCGCATTTGCATTTTTTACCCGATAATAACCGCTTTTCTGTGTTATCTAATTTTCCGGGATTACTTTGGTGTGTGTAATATTAAACGCTTCAAGGTCGTTTATTAATGCCTGCCAATGGCGCTGCCACGTTATCTCTTTCGATAGAACTGACGCGATAAATACTGCAAACATAAATATTAATAATATCGCCGACGAGGACGTATTGACGCCGCATATGAGCCATTTCCCGAGAATTGTATGCACATATTTGTTTATTTGATAATCGGATTAAAATAAGGAACACTTCAATTCAATACCCAGATGATTACGAGGGGCTTCCCCAGAAATTGATATGCAACCATTTAGATATGGCACGTATACCGAGATGCTTAAAATATATTAATCTAAACGTATGTAACGTGTAAAGGAAAATTGCCTTTAGGAGATTAATAAGCAGGTGCAGTGGCTCTGCTGCTTTGTCGTGTTATTTGATAAACATATTATGAAATGGTTTCGCCGAAGCGTAAACTTTTTTAATAATTTCTTATTCATATTTCGTAAACGTGTTAGTGCTAGGTACTAGGTTGTCTTTTTTGTTCTTGAATACTCTGTTCATACAAAATTTTGAATGTTAAATGGTACACTCAAGATTACGAGATATATGTAATGATTTACTGAGATACATGAATTCTTAAAACGTATTCTCAATATAAACAAATTAAACATTTGCATTTAATAAAGCAGTTTATCCACATCAATCGTGTACAAATAATTCTGGCTGTAGGCTGTAGACTGCAATACTGAGAGTTCTATCTCCAGACTATAGAAAATCTCGTAAACAAACCGTTAAAAACACTACAGCCATCGATATCTAAGCTTGATTAGTTTCAGACGGTCACCTTGAAGAAACGTCGCAATTCTCGTGTTATCGACTTTAGCGTGTTGATCTACGTTTTACCCGTTTGTCTACATCAGCATTTCCTGCAGGTTTCAGGAGCCAGTCTGTGGCCCAGTTCGTAACTGGGTCAAAAAAGTACATCTTGCTTCATTGGCATCATGTATCAGCTCTCGGATTACAGACGTTAGAGAACGGTTTGTGACTCTATGCTCAATCACATCACGCAAAGCAAAATGTGGCTTTTTAATCAAAATAGTACTTGAATCGTAGCAACAATGGAAATGATGGAGAAGATATTGAAGGGTGCCTACACCAGTGAGTCAATTGTGTTAACGAACAAAGCTTGTATCCATAAATCATCTGAGGTGGTGGGATAAAATTATGAAAATAACCAATGCCACATAGTTTGTTATTGTTAGAAATCTATAAGGTAATTGTACTTTCGTATTTCCAATTGCACCCACTGAGAATTGACGCTCAAATGAAGAGCCTCAGTCACCCGCAGCTTGATTTGATGTCCATTCCACAGGTCTAAGATCAGTAGGATTATTGACATAGTTTAGGCTCCTACTTAATGTACCATCATGATCTAGATTCTCATTCAGGGCAATATTAGAATAGCTCAATTTTCTGTTGAATAATCATATCAGCAACATGTTACAAAAAATGCCATAATAAGACAAATAATTATAGCAAGTCAACGTCTTAAATGAAACTAATGACCCCCTTGAAATAGAAATATTTTTATTCACTAGTGATAAGGGGAAATCGCGAAAGTGACCCACCTAGGGACACCTTATTGAAAAGGTCCTTAGGTGAGTAATACAGCTGGGCACATTTTATTTTTTTATTTTTTTTTAAATGAAATGTGCACAGCTCTATTACTCGCATAAGGGCATTTCAAATGAGGTGTCATAAGGTGGATCGTCCTATTTAAAATTTTCGTCAGGTGATTATTGGAGAGAAAGGGGAATTTGGCACACATGTCAACAGTAAGTCAAAAGATTTCCCCTGAAAGTAAAAATGAATTGTTTCGGGAATTTTGTGTTTTGTCCTATTTTCTGAGAGATATTGGCAGGATGCCAATTTTTAACAAATCACCCTGTATTATTATACAAGTGCATAAGATACTTATAAGAATTTTAAGGTACATAAGAATTATAATACAAGTGCATAAGTAAGCCTTTCAAGCACGCTCGCGGAATTTAAGAGCACCACGCGAAGAGGAGCGCTTTTAACAGGGCAGTATCATAAGTTGTTTTTTATTATACCCACACCCCAATGTGAAAATAAAGTGAGAATAAGAAACATTTAGATTAATGGACATGGAGAGGGTTGGCATTCGTGCATCAATATCATCTCCTACAGACGTCAATATCATCAACGAAATTCTGAAGGTTGAAATTACTAGTTTCCAAATACCCAATAATATGGTGTATGATGCTTCTGGTAGCTGGTGTTCGGATTTCCAGCAATAGTAAGTGGTCATTTTATATTTATATTAATAAATAATAGTAGTGCCAGACTTTTATTATCGATAAAAGTTGGTCAATTGATGTATTGTTACTAGGCAACTTTAAAACACATCCTACTAGAAAGACCGATTGCCCCTTGCTTATTAATTCGATAACCAAAGATTATGATGCAAGTATGATAAAAATGTACTTATGGAATTTTTGAAACAATTATTCAATATTTAGGTTTTTATTTATATGCGATAGCCATTACTACACATTTTTTATCATATAATAATATATTTTGACTCAACAGCATGTTAAAATGTAAGTAAATAATGTAGCTAATATATTGATGTTTAATCCTTCTAGCTATTCGAGATTGCGTTTTTTTAAATTCAGGTAAAATACACCCATAATCTATAATTGTCTTGTAATATAAAAAAAATAGGATTGTTGGAATATTTACTTAATTTGTTTTGGATTATACCAAAATTGTTCATACCGTTGGATATATTTGTAATAATTTAAGATATTATAGCTTATTTTTAAAACAAATTCCGATTATAATTTGAATTTTGTGAAGACATCGTTTATAAATTATAATACACCCATAATCTATAATTGTCTATGATTGTTGGAATATTTACTTAATTTATTAATTATTTTATCCGGAGTTATGCTAATTCCTACCAAACATCCCAGGAGCAAATAAATATATAATTCCAGTCTGAGAATTGACACCGGGTAGCGGAGAAAGAGGGTGGATCACGAAAATCTGGGAACAGAAAAAAAACAAGTTAGATAAACGATATTTAAGCCAGGGGTGCCATCGTGCGTTAAAATCTACAATATGTAATCATTTTAATCGGAAAACACCATTTCTAGAAAATAATATAAACATATTTTTAGTGGGCATTTATACAATCTGAGTGAATTCTTTTTAATATACAACAGTTATTAATGCTTTAGAACCTTTTTACAATAAATTAGAACAATGTACGATCATTTCAAGAATTAAAAAATCATTTAATCAACGCATAATAAGATTTTTGATTAAAACATACGTCCAGAATGATATTTCAGAAATAGTAAGAAACTCGTTTATAATATACTCTTTATATATTAATAATAATTTTAATTTTAATTTATGTGTAAAAGATTTCTTAAGGCTTTTTTAATTTGATGATTTTCAAGAAATATGTTTATAAAATTGTTTAAAATTCTAGATTTCATAGATTTCTTGCCTCAAATGCATATATTTAAATAACATTTTCATTTCGTACAGAAATACGTATAAAAAATCTGATTATACATAAATTTCTTCAATAATTGTATCGCAAAAATAGTTGTTAAGTCCCATATTAAAAAGCATGTAAAAATTAAATCAAGGTATTACAGTTTCCTTGTTTCGAAAAGATATCGATATTAAAAAATATAATTATATGCACTAAAATTGTAATTTTATTTTAAAAGTATCCTCGTCATGATTTTTTATAACAAATGTGTAGATTATATTAAATAAATTTAATATATACAGGGCGAGTTTTTTCCGATGTTTAGTATGGGGATCTCGGAAACTAGCGGAGATAGAGGAACGATTAAATGGGAAAAGAATTGCAGTTTTACGAGTTCAATTTCATGAGCTCTTTGTTTTTTGGAAAAATTCCATGGCTAACTAGATATCTCGAAAAAAAATATTTTTTGATATTTGGTTCGGTGCCTATGGATCTGTTATTATTGACTTTAGAAAAAATGTGTAAAGGAAAAAGTTATACGTAATTATGTGCTCAATAATACAATCTAACCGATTCTTTTATTAAAGCTATAATTTTTGAGTTATGAGACAAAGTTGAGTTTTTTCTAATAGAAACCATAGTTGACCATGACTTTATAAAACAAGCGCTTTTTCAACTATTCTAATGATATAAGACTTGATATAGTTATTTTTATAAATAATAAAATTATCGTTATTTTTTAGTTAGTTTTTTAGTTCAAGTTAGTCATTAAATTTTTTCTTTTCATTTCAAAATTGTAAACATTATTATTTTGGTGTAAAATGTTTATTTCGTTGGAGTTACAATTTTATATAAAAATTATTTCTGATAAAACAAAATTACATAAGTACATAACTACTAAACAGGGAATGACAGACGATAAATTAAGAAACAATACAAGCATATTAGAACGTAACTAAAGTAGTACCAAAACAACGTAATTAAAGTTAGGAAAGTATTTAAGACTTAATATGTTCAAAGGGTTCACCATTATGATTAATGAACACATTTAAAAAAAAGAATTTGTTGCTTTTCTAACGGAGCGTCCATCAATATTAGCAAAAACTTGTAACTTGTAAGTACAGCTTCTCTAAGGTCATCTACTGTGACGTACGATGTTTGATACACTCTATCTTTTACCATTTCCCATAAATAAAAATCTAAAACAGAGAGATCGGAAGATCGGCCACCTCTATAATTGTTGTATCTATCAATTGTTTCTATAGCGTACTACTTCGAATAGTTTGAAACTGAAAAGAAAAAAATTCCCATAATTTAGTTATTTATAAAAATACCTATGTAATATGATATATTATTAGAATCGTTGAAAAGAGGCCTTTTTTATAAAGTCATTGCCGACTATGGTTTCCATTAGAAAAAACACAAGTTTGTGTCATAACTCAAAAATTATAGCTTAAATAAAATAATCGGTTATACTGTATTATTAAGCACATAATTTCCTATAACTTTTTCCTTTACAATTTTTTTTTAAGTCAATAATAACAGAGCAATATGCTCCGAACAATATAACAAAAAAAATAATTTTTCGAGATATCTAGTTAGCCATGCAATTTTTCCAAAAAACAAAAAGCTCATGATACTGAGCTCGTAAAACTGCAATTCTTTCCCCATTTAATCGTCCTTCTATCTCCGCTAGTTTCCGAGATCCCCATACTAAACATCCGAAAAACTCACCCTGTATATGCAATATATTGCATATAATCCATATTGCAAATAAATCGTATTTTCAACAATATAAAAGTGGATCGATGAATATACGTTTATTCTAAATTTAAAAAAAAACAAGGTAATTCAGTTGGAACAAAAAATTCAACTCAACAATATAAACTTAAACGATACATCAGCTAAACTCAATAAGAGCACACAAATTTTAGGACTACACATAGACAACAGATTAATCTGGAAAGAGCATTGTAACAGACTAAGCGGCAAATTAAATTCTATCTGTTACACACTAAGAATGTTAAAAAAACTAGTTGATGCAAATACATTAATAGGATTATACAAGGCAAATTTGGAGTCCATAATACGTTATGGCATAATGTTCTATGGTACGAGTAGTAACATCAACCAGGTATTTATACTTCAAAAGAAAGCTATAAGAATCATATTTGGTCTCAAATACACGGAGTCTTGCCATGGTTATTTCATAAAAGGTATAATACTAATAATATACTGGCTATACATCTACGAACTGCTTATTTTTAATTTCAAATATAAAAATTGCTTTAACAAATATTCAAAAACACATACCTATAGTACCAGAAATACAAACTCATACGACTTTCCAACGCATAAATTAACAATGTTCGAAAAATCGCCCATGTATAGTAATATTAAAATGTTTAATAAATTGCCAACGAACATAAGAAATATTACTAACTTAAGACAATTCAAAAGTAAACTAATCGCATATCTCTTAGCTAGAGAGATCTACAAAATAGCAGAATTCTAATAGCCACGATTACTTAATGTTCTTGTACAGGTGCACCTGATATATCCTGTGTAGTTATTATGAGTTTAATGATTCTTATTATTATTTCCGTCCCCCTGCTGTGATGGGGTGGTGGTCTAGTCCAAATATACTCTTCGTTGACGTTTTTCTATTCTTACTGTGTGTAGATATTTATTGTACATGTACTGAATTGAAATAAACAAACTATTATTATTAAATCTTGAAAAAAACATTTTTTTCTGACAATCTAGAAATTCTTGAAATGTTAATATTGCCGGGTTTTATAGATAAAATCAATAGTACTAATCAATCAACCACATTTTTCAGGTTCGCTGAGAAAATTTCAAGATAATGTCTGCTGTTTATGTGTGCTGAGATTGTCTATGGGTTTTTAACACTGGAGGTTATGTAACTCTCGTTGGCAATTGCAACGTGTTCTGGGCATCTCTACTGGTTTTGTTTTAGATTGATATTTGTATGGATTTGTAATAATAAAAATTGTTCTACTGATTTCCTACAATTTAATTTTTTTAATTCAAAATAAAGCCAACGCCGCAAGGTAAAATGGCAATTGATGAAACAAATATTTAAAATCTTCTGAATTATTTAGTGCCCCAAGGCGTTGTAATAATTTGTATGGCTTGAATCACCATTTAACCATGAGCATTGCTGCTTTGTTATTTCTATAAAAATAGTGACAGGGCTGTTACGAAATTATTGCCAGGGTGCTAAGTATTAGATATATGAAGCAATGAGATTTATGCGCAGGGCCGGCTCGAGGGGTATGCAGGCGATGAGGTGCCAAGTTGATTGCGCCCCCATCGGGGCGCCCCCCGAAGGGGGCGCCGGATGCCTCATGCCTCATCTTCATCATCTTTGCTTCAACACTACCAAACACAACAAACAGTAAACGAAAGCGACGTCCTATTTACATTCAGTTCAAATGATCCATCAACTTGGCCAAAATTGATCACAACCATACCCACTTGACGATTCAGGTCGTAGTTTTAACAATAATTATTATATTCGAAAATTTGGCAATAATGACTCGGTAAAGAGACTATGGCTTGTTTACTCAACTTGTTTGAATAAAGTATTCTGTTGTTGTTGCAAGTTATTTCAATGTGACAATAGGCAAATTGACAACTGTTAGATTCGCAAAATGGCTAAACTTGTCAAAACTTCTGACATATGAACGAAGTGTGACACATCTTAATTCCTTCATGAAATGGATGGATCTTAAAAAACAGCTGGGAAAGCGTACAACAATTGATAGCGAACTGGAAAACATTTATCAAGTTGATAAGCGACCTTGGCATGGTGTTTTAGAGAGAATAGTCGAAATTATAAAATATCTTGCCGGACAAAATTTAGCTCTACGTGGTTCGTCTGGTGCCATTTTTAAGAAAGACAATGGAAATGTTTTTAAATTAGTTGAGTTATTTTCGAAGTTTGATGTTTTCATGGCAAATCACATCGCAAAAATTCAATATACACACAGGCAAACTACTCACTATTTGGGGAGAAAAACATCAAAAATTTTCTAATAGAAATAATTTTCAAACAAATTGTTCGGTCTATTGTCCAAATGGTAACTAACGCCAAATATTTTTCAATCTTATTAGATTGTACTCACACTGAGCAAATGACACTTATTGTCAGATTTGTCAATAAAGATGAAAATAATAAAACAACAATTGAAGAGCATTTTGCTGGTTTCATAGAAATTGTTGATTCTACAGGACAAGCTTTATCTATGTATCTTGTTGATAAATTAAAATAACTCAATCTGAACATAAAAGATTTACGCGGACAAGGGTACATACGACAATAGGTCAAATAGAGTCAAACAAATTTGGCTCTATGAGGAAAATTAAAAGCTAATTATAGGCTAATTAAGTGCCATTTTCCAGAATTTAAGGCGCTCCAATTTTTTTACTGCTGCACGTTCCGCTGGCAAACATCTTTTAATGTGTTAGGAATTGAGATAGGGTTGTAATTAGGAAAAATGTTGGTCTTTTAATTCCGCATGGATTTACATAACAATATACTGGGGTTCCAATTTAAAATAAGAAAAATAAAGTGGTTTAAAGTTTGAAAAGCTTGACACTAAATTTTGGACACTGCATAATGCATATCAATAAAACTTGGTTAACGCAACTGTCAGACCTTATTTAATGGGTACCTTGTATGGTTTTATTAACGAGGCACTATTTTTATCCCTTATAAATTTTCTAAACCAATGGTGCGAAACTGATTTATTTCAGTTTTTATTTTTTTGTGCTAATATCACTGCACCGATTTCAATAAAATTTTATGGGTATGTAGGCATCCATAAAGGGCACTAAAATAAGTAACAAAAAAAATACCATGCAATCTAAAAATATACATCATGATGACGTCACACTTTTTTGGGATACCCTAGATAATCAAAAATATTTTTCTGAAATACACCTCAGCGTGCAAGTAAAGTCTGCAAAATATCAAAATTCTAACTCAATTAGTAACTGAGCTATAGAAGACGGGAGGTGAAATGATGGACCCTGTATATACACGGTGTTAATAATAAGTTGTAACACCCGAAAATGGCTTATTTTGAAAACCACTCGATTGATTTTTCAAAATAAAACATTTATGATATCCTGCAACAATCCTTTAAAACAAAGTAGGCTTACCTTAAGTTAAGCCATTAAACAAGTTGAGGCTTGTGTTTCCTAGTTTGTACGTTCAAATTTAAATATTTTATGAACTTGTTCTTCAGAAATTTCTGCTTCATCTTGAAAAGTTTCTGTCACTTTTATCATTTGTGTGCGTATTTTGCATATGTTGTGTATAAAAATGCATAATTATCAAAACGCTGAACTTCTAGGCATGCTTTTAGTTTTTGGAGAGGCAAGGCGTAATGGGCGTAGCTCGTAGCATTTATCGGAGGGGATATCCAAATCGTCAGCAACAAAGTTGCCGCATTTTTAGAAGAATATGTAGACGTTTGTTTGAGCCTGGAAGTTTTCACCCAAGAATTGGTGGGAATTCCAATATATTACGTCGAACCCCTGCATTTGAAGAAACTGTTCTTAATATTATTGAAGATGAGCCATCGACGAGCACAATAGTAATAGCAAATAGATTAGGTGTAAGTCACGTGACAGTTTGGCAAGTTCTGAAGGAACAAGGTCTTCGTCCATTTTCTAGATAAAATGTGCAAGCTTTGGGACCTGAAGATTTCCAGCCAAGATTGTTGTTTTGCCGTTGGTTTATTGAACGTTGCAATCTTCAGAGGCGTTTTGAAAAGTTTATTTTATTTACAGACGAAGCTTGTGTCAAGGGACGGTGTATTTAATTCTCGCAATAATTACCTGTAGTGTGATAAAAATCGTCAAGCAACATTAATTCGTACGCGATTATTTTATTTTCTTAAGTAACGTTCTGCCAGAGCTTCTTGATGACTTACCGCTAAACATCAGACGAAGGCTGGTTTCAACATGATGGAAAGAGCACCGGCTTACACAACCCGAGAAGTCATAGCACTACTAATAGAGAATATCCGAATAAGTGGATTGGGAGACGAAGCCAGATGAAGACCTCTGTATTTAAGACACCAGTAAACACCAAATTAGAACTGGTGGCTAGAATAGTAGCTACAGCAGAAGATATAAAAGATAAGAAGCAGGCAGCTCTTGCAAGTGTCTCAAATATTAAAACAGGCTGCCGGGATTGCGTTGCTGTGAATGGTGGCCATTTTGAAAATATAATTTAGTCCATCCCTTGTTGTATCAGTGTTTGTTGTTTTATGTTTCTTGTTTGTTTGTTTCCAGTTCCTCTTGTTTAATTTTCATGTTTAATAGCAAGTTTAGTAGCAGTTTGTTAAAATTTATCTTGTAATTCAATTTGAATAAAAACTGTTTTGGACAGATCGAAAAAAAATTTAGACAAATATTATAAGACAGTTCAAGGATTTTATAAATGTTTTATTTTCTAAAACCGATCGATTGGTTTTCAAAATATCTTGCTTTTCTTCGGTCGCCATTTTGTTATTTGATAAAATAGAAAATAATTGTGAATACAAATGGTTTAGAGAACCGAAAGCGCATACTGAACGTTTTTATACTTTTTAAATATTCCTTAAATAAGGGAGTAATGGCGATTTTTCGAAAAACAAAAAAATGCCAATAACTATGAACTTGGGGTATTAACACCCTGTATATATCATAAATAAATATTATTAGGGAGTGAGCGACATTATTTCGCTCAACATAATCAAGCTAACATGTCAATTAATATAACAATATCGAGAACCTTTAATTAGCCTTTAATTATTAAAAAAGAAGATTTTCGATATCAGGACCGCTTTCAGGGCCATGGGTACCATATACAAATGTTATCAGTTTGTAGAACACTAGTCGCAAATTAATTCTATTGACGGATTCATAGAGCCTGTAATTAGCCGTCAATAGAATTATAAACCAGTACAAAAAAATTGATGAGCCTTAAGTTCGGGGATATGGCACTTAATTGGCCTATAATTAGCCTTTAATTTTCCTTATAGAGCCAATTTTTTTTTTGCGACTTGGCGCCGCCTGCTTAAGGGGGGTCTATCAGATACCAGGTGGAAATTAAGAATTGATGCACCTATTCCACTTAGGAACAATATTGGAGAAGTTCTAGATGCATTAATTAACCTCCATGAAAATAATAAAATGGACAACATTACGAAACACGAAACAAAATCTTTAGCACAAAAAATTAAAGATTACGACTTTATATATTCACTACTTATATGGCACGAAATTTTAAGCAGGGTCAATGTTGTTAGCAAAATGCTTTAAACTGAAAATTCAAATTTAAAAGATTCCACAAATAATTTAAACAATTTAATTAGTTTTTCCAACCGATCAGATGAGAAATCCAATTATTTACTTGAAACCGCGAAAAAGTTAGCAGATGAGTTGGAAATTAGTCCCCAGTTTAAAGAAAATACACTACGTAGGCGTAAAAAGCGTATGTTTAATTTCGAGAGTCCCGATGAACCGCCGACGAACTCGGAAATTAAATATAAAGTGTCATTCAATTATTAACTGAGAGGTTTGAACTTTTGAGCAGCCATAGTGAAAAATTTCAATTTCCAACCGATTACAATGAACTTCACGAAATATGTGACGAATCATTGAAAAAACGCTGCAATGATTTACAAATAGCCCTAAGTGATGGTGAAGAAAATATATTAGTGCTCCTCCTGTGTTATTAAAGGAATTGAAAATATTTAAGGACACGATAAAATTGGAAAAGTGTAATTCCTTAAAGGTGTTGCAATATATTAAAAAAAAAAACAATTTAACGTCAATTTTTCCTAATTTGGCTACTTCCTTAAGGATTTCGTTAACACTTCCGGTATCAGTCGCAGCTGGGGAGAGAACTATCTCTAAGTTAAAATTGATTAAATCCTATCTGCGATCCACAGAAACTATTTCACAAGACATATTAGTTGGATTATCAATGATTGCGATCGAAAATGAGTTAGCCGAAAAATATTATTTGAATAATGCAATAGAAGAGTTTGCTTCAATAAAGTCCAGAAGAGTTCATTTTTAACTTTTGTGTTTTAAATTGTTATGAATATTCATTATAAATTAGTAGTAATTTGAGGATTATGGAATGAAAAATTATATATAATTTATTTTGGTTTTTTTTTGCCTTTGAAAATATATGCAAGCCAATTTTTAATTTGTTTATATTTTGCATAATATGTATTATGTATGCATTAATCCTACAAAACAAATGTAGGATTTAAAATAACTTTTTTTAATACTTTATAGGGCGCTACAACCGAGACTTGCATCGGGGCGCCTCGTGCCCTAGATCCGGCCCTGTTTATGCGAGATATTTTTAATAAAATTACAGCATTAATTTAGCCAGTAGTACGCCAACGCACGATTTTTGGAAATCGTAGATGTAAAATTGATTGATTTAATGACTCAATAAAAAAAAACCTATATAACTATACTCCTGATTATTTACAGGTATTCTTAGCTGAATAGCTGAATAGGCAAGCAGGTTCATATTAAAAATATAATAATTATAATTTCATTTTTACTCTACATTCTCACAAAATATTTCAATACGCAACACTGAAAGATTCATACAGCCATTGAATATGATTCCCATTTATTATTAACGAATCGTAATGAATGCATAAAATTGCTGTGAATGGAAGGCTCTTTATGAATTACGCACAAAATTTATGAATAAAAACGATTTGCCAACTTCGACGCAACTCGTATTTGTTACAGAACTACAGAGATCGCAGTTTCACATCTAACATCGCCACATTACCACACATAAACCGCTATACGCTTTTAAACCTTTGACGACCGATGCAACATTATTGCGAAATTGTTTAAAAAATCGGCCGAGTCCCGTATTAATAACTTGACCTTGTCAGGCGAGATCCGAGTTTCCCCGGTTAACGCGGATGTATGTGGATTTGAATTCGGATTCGTGCGATAAGCAGGCCTGCTATCGGATTTTTCTCCACATTTTTACTGCCTGCTGACGCTGTCGGCTATACGTGCGAAAACGAGCGAGAGGTTGCGCACGGAAAAATAACGATCGACGAAGTGCGGAGTGTGTGCGCTCCCAAGGTGAGCGATTAGCGAATTGATTGCCAATGTCAGCGCGATTATTGGACCCGTGGCAAGGTCGCAGGAGGCTGGCCCGTCCCGACGTGCGCGTCGCGACGCTCGGCCGACGTCACGGGGAGGAGACCGTTACCAGGACGACGTCCGCATCACGTCGGGACGGGGGTAAACTTGAACTTCAACTACGGCGCAACGGCCGTACAACGGCGCCGGCGGGGAGGCGCGACTCGCAGAATCGCAGAGGGAAAATAAATGGAGAAACGTGAATCAGTTGTTTCTCAATGGAAAACAATTGATAAATATGAAGTGTGGATGATCAACAGCAACTTCATATCTCTATCAACTTATGTTACGGCCTTTATTTTATCGATTTTCGCCGATTTCTGTTGTTAATTGTCGCTAACGCGATTTTCACTTGTAAATTATTATCGATGACGTGTAGTACTGACTACTGGGGCAAACAGTCGACATATGATACAAATCGTCGTCTTAAGATTCAATATCATCATTTCTGAATGATTTGGCATTCTTCAATACCTATAATCTAATTCCAAGTGCATTATTTTATCATCTGGGGTCCATAAAAAGTCCATAAAAATCTGTGTTTATTCATGAAGCCTTAAAGAGGTTTTTACTTCATTAGCAACAAAATAACAAAATGTAGACAAAAATTACAAACAAATTCTCTAATTATAAACATGATACTTTATTATCGTATAGCAAAAAGTTAACAATTCAAACGAAAAATAAATTTTATTCACAAATAAAGTAAAGAAAGTGGACTTAAACCATTACTACTCTGAAGGAAGTTAATTTCCTCTATTGATAGAAAGGCTCATCATCCTCATCATTGTTATCTTCTGTATTGTCAATGCGATTTTGTCTTGTTTTGGATGCGATAGGTTCGTTTTTGAAATATGTATGGTATATTGGCGGTATATAGGGCAGTAAATTTATCATGTGCTGTTTTTTTGAGTCTGTCACAATTCGCCTTGTTGGATACAATTGCTCTGGTTCTATATTAAGTGAAGTTCTTGGTCGATCACACACAGTTTTACTAAGATTTACTTCATCAAAATCAACAGCTTCATTCAAAGTCTGTTTAAATTTGAATGAAGTCGGCGATGTCTTCTCAAATCTTAACCAACGGATATTCAGCCAACTGAATGCGTATCCATTAACAGTTTTTTTTTCGATTCTGTATTGCTGATTCCAAGTTTTTTGTAGAAAAAAAATCTTCTCTTTTCATTTCAAAAACTATAAATTTTGGATCCTGCTTTTTAGCAGTCGGTGCAGTATCCATCCAGTGTTGAGGGGAGTAAATATGTGTATTCTTGCGACTTGCCTTTTCAATAACGCCAAAATCTGCGTCATTTGGCAAATACGAGTGTCTTGACACCAGGAATTTGGAATCTATAGTTTCGACAGCCATTCGAGGATCTTGCACTAATTTTAGTAAAGACAGTGATAATTTAATGTTCCTGTTCTGACCGGTGCAAGAATCAGAGTACAAAACAATATGTTTATGACTTGGAGCATTTTCTTGTAAATGCATTACATGACATGATGCTACATCTTGAGATCCACGCCCACCTTTGGTTTCGTCGTACATATACATGAATTCGTTTTGATCATTAGAAAAATGGATTCCTAAATTATAAACATAAAGATTTTGTTTATAGTATGCTACTAATGTAGATAGCTTGGGAAACGGAAGCGCTTTTTGAACATCGAATTTTGCCACGTACTTTTCATCGCAAGCAGTCATTTGATCCTCATGAAGACATGTTCGTGCTTGTTTGGCTTTAGCAAGGTGTAATGTTTCTACTGTTACTAGAGCCTTCTTCTTGGTTTCATCTTGCTCTGCAGCTATTTTCATCTGCAATTGGTCACATATTCGGCATGTATCTTATGCTGGAGGTTTAAAACTTAAATTGAATTTTCTATTAAATACATTTTTTCTTCAATGCATCAATTCCCTCGGCGACACATTGTTCGGTGTACAACATTACTTATACACTTATACTACATTTTACTTATAGTTAAATTTTCATTCAAATATTTTTTCTTGGGATTATCTTTTCGAGAATAATGACTTTGGTACGCAGGAAATGAATTGATATGCTTCACAATTTTTAAATCGTCTAGCTTTTTTCTAGGATTCATGCCACGTTGATCAGTCACCGCAATCATTTCGCCTTTAGATACACACATATACAGTCTACCGGTACTAATTTACAACATTTCTGCAAAATATTTCTTGCACACACGGTGTGTGGTATTATCTAGTCTAAAAGCATATTATATGCATAGCATATAAGTACGCATGCTTTTCCGGATGTGAGCCATCTCTAACACGTTTTCTTTTGACTGTGTTGACTTTTACTAGTCCTCTGATAAACACATTTTGCCGAGAATAGTTAGCCAGTTTCCAAAAAGATTTAAAAATGGCTCTTCGTTGATGCTCTGCAATTTTTTGGACGCAGCCCTGTCTGCAATTACACGGGTTATTGGAAAAGGCTTTAGAAGGATTTTTTTTTTCCAGATTTTGTAATATAGTCTTGTTCAGTATTTCGGCGATGCTTTCGTATATTTACTTTGCTTTCCAAGTAGACTTCTTAACTAACCGTTGTTTTCATTTTTTAGACTCAATAGGCTATGTCGCAGTTTGTGCAGTTGGCTCGTATAAAGTATTGCTTCTTATCTCATTTATCGGAAGTTGATCATCATCTGTAACAACATACATGTTTCGTTCTATTGTAGGATAACATATAAATTTAGTAACCGAGACATGAACATAAAAATTACAATTATATTACTTGCCACCGGAAGTATCGGAAGTACAATCAGTACAATTTTTATAATCCGATCCACTTGATTGATAAGGTTCTTGAGATGATGTTGACGAATCCATTGTTGAACATATGAACACGCAGATTTTATAGGTTAAGACATACTGGATAAATCCACTATTACACTGAATTGGACATAAACCATTACTGCACTGAACGACATAAGTTTTTGGTTAGTGCACAAGAAAGACGACTCGATAAACAGCATACGAAATAAATTTGTGACTTCAATCATTTCTCTACTGAACGTAGAACGTACTAACGTGTACTGTGAGTGTGTTATCGACGAAATTTAGAAAAATGGACTTGATCCACTACTCTTCTGAGCACCTCTCTAACAATTGATGGCAATTATGTGTTTCTTATCCCTGCTTCGAAAATAAATTTGATCATTATATACAGGGAGTCCCAGTTATAGTGATCAACACGAGATCTCGTAAATAGTGAGAGGTAGAAAGTTGGTTAGGTTAGGTTAGGTTAGGCAAGTGATATGTCAAACAAACAATCACAATCAGTGATATTGTTTATAACCGTCGCGTCGACCATCTTTGCCAATTTAACACAACACTTCCTTGCGAGAAAATTAAAGTCAAATGAAGAGAAGAATAGTTCATGGTAGGCGAAGGAAGGTACTAAATATTGCGACAACCGTCGCCCTGGAAGTCATATTGGGTCAAGGTCAACCACCTGTTCGAAAGTTCTCGCTGTGGGTGAGTCATCACTCCGGAAGTTTCTAGCGCGATTAGCTGGAATGATCGAGGCCTTGTCTTCTGGAAATAGAAAAGCCTAGAAACACTTCGGAGAGATATAAAAATAAATGAACGACGTGACCAGGCAGTCGGTACAAGAAGTTGGTCAGCGAAGAAAGCGCAGCCAGATAGTGACTAACCGGACGTTATTGCGCATAAATAGGGGTGTAAATTGTAAGTAGTAGTGACCATTATTTTTAATAAAAATCAGTAATAACTGGTAGTACGAGTTTCTTTAAATCTACGAATCCGGCCGGCCCAACCTCGTTACAATATGTAATAAAGGAGTGAGTGAGACGGAGAGTAGATAGAGCCTAGAGGTGAGTTTGATATAAACTACATACCTATTTTACCACAAAAGCCTGTCAAGTTACATCGGTTTGGGCCGATCTGAAATTATCTAACCGGTCGATATTATACATTGTATAATGCAAAATTGAGCGAGATCTTTACATAGTAAAACTTCAATATGAAGCCAAGTAGACCTAGTAGATTCCAGCAAAAAAAACAAGAAATCAAAATATCTTAAGCGCGAATCGTTACCTGGATCCATTTTAAAGTATGTAGCACCTTCGGCTTCATTGGTATCAAAAACAACACGGCAACGTGTTGAAAGTGACCTTGATGAAACCGATGATGTAGAAAGACAGTGCCAATATGCATTGAATGGAGGGACGCTGGGAATAGCGAGTGATATATAAGACGAAAGACAAGGTGGAGAAGATCAACATCAAGAAGGATATGACCAAGAAAAACGACGGAATAGCGACAACAAAGAAGATTTTTTTGTTGTCGTACTAGACGTGGGATTTTTGATCGAGGCGACAGCCGAGATTAAAAATATGTCGTGTACGGGAAAAATGGATTTCCTACGTGAAAAAAAATATTTGGAAAATAAATTAAATTTGGATAATTTTAATATTTTAAAATCATTTCTAAATTAAATAGCGGAGTCAAGATTGTTCTGCTTTCGTTACTATGGGGAATCTATGTTTGTGAAGGCGTTTAAGTTGTTCGTTCGAGTAAATTTTCGGAAATTTGATTAAATCGACTGATACAAGTGAATCCTCTGATATAGAAGAATTGGCTGCGTTAGCTGTTGTGTTTCTATTACCAGTGTAATCAAAGGAAAAGTATAAAAATGCTTATCGATAATTTGATGATTGGTGTCAAGAAAAACTAGCGAAAGAGATCAATGAGGAAGTGTTGCTAACATATTTTCACCAAAAATCCAAAGCCTATAAGAGTTCTACATTGTGGAGCATTTACTCGATGCTGAGGACAACATTATTCGTGACGAAAAATATCGAAATAAATAAGTTTGTAAGTTTAATAGCTTTTATTAAACGAAAGTCAGTGGACATTATTTTAAGAAATCCAGTGTTTTTACAAAATTAGAAATGGAAAAATTCCTAAGAGAAGCAGATGATAGAACCTACTTAATGATGAAGGTAAAATTTGAAATTTGAAATTAATCAACATATTACAATTTTTATTTAAATTTCTGCTAGTGTCGGCTGTTGGTGTTAGTGGAGCGTGTCGACGAGAAGAACTAAGTTTTCTTCAAAAAGCTCAAAACATCAAGGAGATGGGGTTATTTATTTTTATTGATATTCCCAACACAAAGACCAACATGTGAAGAGAATTTACTATTTCCAGTGGGAACATAGAAAATGTGCATCTGATTGAAATATTTCGCAAATATACTTCTCTTCATCCCTCGCCAATTGAAACTTCAAGATTTTTCTTGGGATATCGAAGCGGAAAATGTACGAGGCAACCTGTTGGAATCAATAGTATAGAGGCATGCCTAAAAAAATTGGTTGATGCAGGAACAGACGTTACCACTCTTAAGAGGAATGGTGGATGGAAATCTTCAAATGTGGCAAAAGGAGCAACGAAAATATTGGGCAATAAAGAAGAGGTTAACGTAAATAATAACCCTATTTCTACTTCCACAAGGACCTGTTGTGGAATTTCATTCACGAATTGTGAACATGTTTCTGTTGAGATTTATAATAATGATAAAAAATAACATGTACAATTTCAATAAATGGACTTTTATAAATAACTTTGAATGTTGAAATATTATTTCCGCACTTGTTAGGAAATATTCCACTTATCTTAGCTGAAATTAGTATTCAAATGTTAAAGTTTTTGAAACTCTAGTAGAAAAAATTCAATTTAATACTTGTTTTTTAATGAATACCTGTAGCAACCAACTACATTTTCAAAGGTTTACAAAAATTAATGACTGGTGAGTGACTGATTAAGCTGTTCGTCCACTAGGTTGGAAACGCGCCGCGCCGCGGTTAAGATCAGTTTGTAAAGATAAGTTTTTTGAATATACTGTCGGTTTGACAGTATACAACTATACACCTATGCAATCTCTGATCTTGACAGTAGCGCGGTGCGTTTCCGACCTGGCGGACGGACATCATTAGTCTCAAAGTTAATAACGTGAAATAAGTTTCGAGGAAATACGCTATGGAAGATTCTGAGTTAGATTGCACTCCGCCATCGATCGAAATGGCTGCAAACGAAGCCGTTGAAAATTTATTACCAGCAGCTTCAAAAAAGCGGTATGATGACATAATTGTATGACACAAATCGTATGCCAAAGTGCCCTCTTTACAATCCTTTTGCGAAAGACCCCTCAGAAGAGGGGTCGTAGAAAAAGTATAGTATTAAACACGTGTTGAAAGTGCCATTACATGCTCGTGTTTTGCAGCACGACCTTAGGCAGCACTGCAAAACACTCGTATGGAAACTTCTACTTTCAACACTTATTCAACACTTAAACAATATACTATTAACAACTGCAAATGTGTGCACCTACATGATGTTACAAGCATTACATTTTTCAATCATAAATATTTTCTCAATCAGGACATATAATAATAAAATATCTTAGGTTAATAAAGAAAACACTTGGTAAAGTTTCACAAGTTTTATAGAATTGCTCTAAAATTGTTTCGGCACTGCTGCCACTCTCATGTCATTTGCCATTGTTTATGTCTCTCGAGAATGGCAGCAGTGCCGATAGAATTGTAGAGCAATTCTAGAAAACTTGTGAAACTTTACCAAGTGTTTTCTTTATTAACCTAATCAATATGTTTTACCAAGAGGTAACCACTTCCTCATACAATTTAATTATAAAATAAATTACATTAATGGCCTATTTTCAATGTTAAACGGAACCACAAAATTCTGCTTCATATCCAATAAAAGGTTGCCGACCTCCAACTTCTGAAATATGACTGTGTACGTATTTTGGAAGCGTCTCACCTACGCCAGGGAATTGCGAAGGCAAAACGAAAACAAAAACATCGACAGTTTTTCAAAGCACTGCTGTCGCGTAAAACCCAGAATGTATAGGAGTTGCCTGAAAGGAGTTCACTTATAATTCGCCAGCAATCTCCAGGAATGGATCGTAAAATGCCAAGAGGATTATCCACTTTTCGCTCACATCTTAGGGGCGATCGCGGTTTGGCCCACGCGGAGTAACAAATTCGTTAAGGACGACATGGCCATAAAGCACCCACCGCTCCCTCGTACGTGGAATACACAACAATTTTTTTTTCATACGAGATTGGCTTTCATGCTTAGTTTTGCAATGATGTCATTAAAACCCACATTTGTAAAATTCATACGATTAATGCAAAAATCTGGAATTTGTTGTACTAAAGATTTTTTCCAGTATACCTTAGATTGTTAGCGAAATGTAATTTTCAGAAATATTCAAATATTCTGAGAGTCTACAACTTGCATCATTAAGCATAAATAGTGAATAAAAGTGTTTTAACTGATTGAAATAAAGATCAATTATATTGTATTTTGTGATTTTCATCATTATTATTCCAAACTGCATGCACAGTTTTATATTTATTAATGCTAATTAATGCTAAATAACGGAAGACTTGATCAGCTCCTAAGATGTGCCCTATGTAAGCTCCTGAATGAAACGAATAGTATGGATGAAATACCTTGATGATGTGGCAAATGCCACCTAAAAATTACTTTAATCTATTAAATACATATACGTATTCGTGTACTTATAATAATAATAATAATAATAATACAACATTATTCCTTAATAATATTGATTTATTATTAATGTTAACTACAATATATTTGCACACCCCAGACTGTAGAATATTACTTGAACTTATTAAATTCCTGCTCTGATTTGGTGTGTGGTTTTTTTCGGGTGGACGCACTCTGCGAGATGTTGAAGGTTGCGGTGCGTGCGGTTGTTGGCCCATAGCCTTGGTGGGGCACTCAAGGGCATAGTCGCGACCCTGCCTCCTTTGTGCCACAAAGTGTGTGTGTGTGTGTGTTTGTGTGTGATATCTCGTCGGCTAAATATTAACCGCCTGAGTGGGCTGCTTATCGTCCCCTGCTGCCTTCACAATAATAACCGAGGATAATGCGAATCTGGAGCGAAATGGAACGCCAAGGAGTAAAGGAGTGGATGGGGTGTTGTGAAGGGGTTAATTCGAGGCGAGATTGGGGCGGTTTCCGCTCTCCCGGGCGTGCTGAGAATCGGAGAGTGTTATTGGTGGTAACGAAGCTTTTTGGGATCAGTTGAGAGGGATATCAATGAGATGAGGAAATGCGTATTCGTCCTCTATTGACACTGTTAAGTATCTATTCAAATTGTTCGCTATAAATCTTTTGCAGTAACTATTTCAACATAACTGAGCTATTTTTATGATGAAACAATAGCATACATAAGTTACCATATTTTTTATTAGTTCACAAATATATATGACAATGGCAAAAATATTTGTTAGAAAGTGGTGCACATTGTATATACACTCATAGTTCTTTATCCCGCTTTATGCGGCAGGCAAATTTATCACATTCTGCCATTTTGCTTTCAACACGTAGACCACAGGCATTAACATGTTTTAGATGATTAAAAATAATGCACCGCTATTGTCCTGTGTCCACTCTAACCTTTTTATTAAAGGTGCTGATTGCTATTACAGGCTGTAATTGAAATGCTTGGCCAAACAGTGAAACTAGTATCTATAGACATGTGTCACATTGTTGGGTTCACTCTTCTTACTTACATGTTTCTTTGAACATATGGCTGATGGTGCCAGCGAAGTTACTATTTCAATTGTCAGCAGGATAATTTATATCATCGACTCATTCTAGAATCGAAATGATGTTTAACTTATATCCTGCAATTTATACGTAAAATAGGAAGTACTAATCGGATATAAAATGTCGCGTTAAAGTTTATATTAAAAGAAAACAATTAATAATTTAGAGCAGAAGTACCTACATATCTTAGTATAAAAAAATCACACAAACTTGAAACTAAATCTGGTTATTTATTGACTTTTATACAGTGTGGAAATTAAGTAGCGGATAAAATTTGTAACTTCGTTAATGTGTATGAGAGAGAAAAAATCTAAAAGGGAGATAGCGATATAAATTACTGCGCATATGAATTTTTTTTTTTCAGATTTAAAAAAACAAAATTTTAAAAGTTGTGACGTGATTAATGTTTTTTTTAAATGACAACCTATATTTTTTATTTTATATTTCGGTAGAGTTTTTCAATCTGGTTTCAACCATACAACATTTTGAATAGGTTATATAAGACAAAATTAAAGAAAAACGGCCTTAAAGTTAAAAAAAATAAATTCATTTAAAAAATGGCATAAATGAATTTCATTTTTAAAAATAAGGACTACAATGTTGTGCTTTTACCCATAGAAATGGTGATAAATGCTTGCACCAAAGATAACGTGAAACACCAATAACCTTTTGTCACAAAAATATATTTCGCATGCTATTTAATGTTTAAATTTGCGCATGACTCAAAAAACATGTAGATTCCAAGATGCCGAGAACACCAAACACACCATATAAATCCGAAAGCTACTCCAAATATTGAAAATTATAGCATTTTCTATTTTTAGTTCTTCTATTTTAGTACAAAATATTTATACAGTCCAGCAACTGTATTTTAGCCATATTAATATGAAACAAACAAAAATTTCAGGGTGTCCCACGCTAATGGACCATTATAATGTTCCCGATAACATTAAAATTTGAAAAAAGTCATCCAAACATGGCGATTACGTTCTCCTCAGGAAAATACTTTCAAGCTTTTATCATTTTACCACCGGTTCTACCGCAAGTAGCCATCATCTTTTATTTTTTATACGGAACACCCTAAATATTATTATGTTATTCTCTTCCCCGTTAATTATTAAATATCTTTTGTAGAGATGTATGTACACCTACCTTTTTCACTTTCTGAGATAAAAATTAAATTCCAAGATTTCGATTCCAAGAATCGACCATTATTTCGATCGAAAATTCCATGACGTTTACGAACTGAATTTTGATGATAACTTATTGTTTAATCGTATTGCATTTCATATTTACCTACTAATCTCAACATTGACAGATGCCACGTAAACATTTTTTTTGCACTTTCATCTTAAAAGTTGACACTTTACAAACTCTAATCAATGTCAAAAGGTGGCATTTAGCAAATGTTACATTGTTTATTTGTATCCAACCATAAAAGTGGTATCAAATGCATAAAGGAATTTCATGATACGCTGTCATCGAAATACCTGCTGTCAGAACAATCAATGAAATTTTCGCGACACGAGAACATCGATAGTAGTTCATCATGGAAGTGGATGATACATCCGACGCGGAAAGCTGCACACCACCAGATGTAGTAAAGGAAGCAGAGATAGCGAGTTTAGAACTACTACCGAAAAATTCAAGGGTAATATATGAAAAACGCTACCAGGAATTTATCAAGTGGTGTGAATCTAGAACCGTTAGAAGGTATTCAGAGAAAACTTTATTAGCATATTTTGCCGATCTTTGCAGAAAATATAAGCCCTCTAGCATTTGGTCTATATTTTCAATGTTAAAATGCACCCTCGCTACAACACATAATTTGCAAATTGGAAAATATAGCAAATTAATAGCTTTCATCAAACAGAATGGCATAGGATTTATTTTTTAACCTTATTTTTAAATACTATATTGTACTTGTTTACGGTATGACGTGCAAAAAGTTATGTATGTAATGCGTGTGTAAAATAAGCTTTATGGCATTCGTTCAGATGTTTCGTGACGAGCCGAAGGCATCGAAACATCATCTGAACTCATGCCATAAAGCTCAATTTTACACACTTATTACATAAATAACTATTAAATCTGTCAAACTATAAACGATAAAATGTCGCGATAATTAAATCCTTATTGAGACACCCTTTACATTTCCAGATTTCATAAAGATTTATCAGAAATTCCCACAAAGTTATATAGAAATTTATAGAATTCATAATTTCAATGAAAACTCTCAATTGCATCAGATGGTTCATAAATTGCAAAAATTGTAGCAACCACAAAATTCGAACAATATGAAACTGAAAAAAGTGAAAATCAGATAGTTTCGGCAGTTTTAATCAAATATGTATGACAATCTTTTCAATGGTGGTTGCGTTTACTTCATGATACATGTTAATTTATAAACAAAACACACGTTAACTTTGTTGATTGCAACACATTATCAAACGCTTTCAGTTTTATAACTGACTAAACTCGTTTTTTTTTTTAATTTGATTTAGTTACATCAACTTTATAGCACTGTGTCTCTTTATCGACTGATAAAATCAACTAAGTCATACCTTGCACAGTTGCATGGATGAATTTAAACCATTATTATACAGGGTGAGTTTTTGTTTCATTTTAAGCATTGGGATCTCAGAAACCATAAAACATACAGATTCGATTAAATGAGGAAAGAGTTGTCATTTTTAGAGCTTATGCAAGATATGCTTTTGTTTTTTGAAAACAAAACATAGTTTTTGAGTTATAATACAAACTTTTTCTTTTAAATGGCAGTCATAGTTGCCATTAACATTTTTAAAAATGCCATGTTTTCTCTTTATAACGATATAAGGTTTGCTATACTTATTTTCATAAATACATGAGATGCAGGAACTTTCGTTGTATAAATTGAATAGAATTTAGTATAATTAGATTAGAAAAATTAATAAAATTTTCTCTCAAAAACTCTGTTTTTGGTACTCTCAATAATACAATAAATTCTGTACCGTTTAACCGTTTATTTAACAAAATAAGTAATAATTTTCATTAAGTTAATTTTCGAAGATGATACATTTTTTATTTTTTATTTCGGTAGAACCTTTTAATCTGCTTTCAACCATAATATTTTGAATAGGTTACATAAGAAAAAAATCACGAAAAAGGGCCTTAAAGTTAAAAAAATATTAATGAAATTAACAAACTAATCCTAATTCTAATTACTGTAAATCCTAGTTTTCGGGGTTTAAAACAAACAAAAACCTATATAGGCTTCGACAATTACTGTAAATGTTCAAACTTATGACCCTGCACCATCTGGAAATACCCAAACGGTAATAAAATGCATTCACCACGTTTTGAAGCATTCGTTATTAACCTAGACTCATGCCGAATTCTTTCTTTAAGGTCCTCTATACCATGGTTTTCAAGTGCCTCCATAGAAAACAGTCTAATGGCGTTAGATCAGGGGATGTAGCCGGCCATTCCATTGGACCCCTTCTTCCTATCCATCTTTACTTTTTTAAGGCTGTTTTTTAAATTTTTCTCTAATGTAACCTATTCAAAATGTTGTATGGTTGAAAACAGATAAAAAGCTCTACCGAAATAAAAAATAAAAAAAGGGTTGCCATTAAAAAAACATTAATGACGTCATAACTTTTAAAATTTTGTTTTTCTAAAATCTGAAACAAATATTTTCCTATGCGCAGTAATTTATATAGCTATCTCCCTTTTAGATTTTTTCTCTCTTATACACATTAACGGAGCTACCGAATTTATCCGCTACTTAATTTCCACACTATATATATAGGAAGTACTAATCGGACATAAAATGTCGCGTTAAAGTTTATATTAAAAAAAAAAAATTAGTAATTTAGAGCAGAAGTACCTACATATCTTAGTATCATAAAAACACACAAACTTGAAACTATATGTGGTTATATGTTCAATTTTATATGCAAACAGTGGAAACTAACACGGGCACGTGCCTGAAATTAACTGAAACTAATAAGGAGACCCCCTAATTTTTATTACTTGACGCTGAAAGTGTTCTCAGAATTTTTGTTTGTCAGACGTCATGCTAATAGTATAGCGAACTAATTGTGTAACTTGCATTATTTTATTTCTTGCTTAATCCATAATTATTCTCCATATCATCACAGTTTTAAAACTGGTCTTAATAAATAAAAAAAAAATGTTAATTTATGTTTTGGCGGGGAATAGATTCGTTATTGCGTAATATATCAATGGTCGTTGTACCCAAAACTATTAATAATTATGTCGCGCTAGAGCTGTGTTAAAAATATTCGAGTTTAAATTGCCAATTTTATGACTGGCGCGAATTCCTACTAATTGCAAGCGTAGATACATACTTTAATTATGCAAACACTGGCTAGCTGCGATGAGCATTTTTAAAGCCCATATTTAGAAATGCGGCCAGTTTCGAAATTCTATCAATCGTTGCTATCATCAACTTCGCGTAATTCGCACGCAGGCAACTTTCGACGAGCGATAAGGACCTCGCTCATGTGGCAAACGAGAGCATCCATATCCGATGAAGCGGCGATAAACACTTCCCCACGAAAATTGCTCATAAAACGGTGCGGATGGTTTGAGCTTTGTGCTTATTAAAGCCCTGAGACGCGTTATAAAAAAGGATCTCAAGGTTGCACTGTGCTATAAACCGGCGGGACTTATAAAATCTAATAGAAAATTGAGAAATTACCGAAAGGATATGTATGTAAGTGAATGTTGAATTATTAGGTGAAAGGCTAGGGATCTAAAGGTCGCAATGCCGAGGGACAACCGGCCTAGGTGAAACAAAAGTAGTTAGAAGGTGTACGCTTATTTTTATCACAACACAAGACAATAACAAATGAGACAATTCAAAAGATACTACAATACTAACTTCACTACAAACAGAAGATAAAGTTTCAATAACACAAATAACACAAATATACAAATCACCACATTATTGCATTTGTCATTTTCATGGTTCATTCCATCGGAAAGTGTTTTGATAATTTTATGGGGATTAGTTTGATTTAATACAAGAGCTGCAGGTCTGGAGCAATCATTGTTATTACAATAAAGGCTCACAATTTCAAAACTCTCTTTAATGGAATAAACCGCCTTAGTACTATCAAATTAATGGTTTCTTACTCTGTACTCTAGTTGCTGGATACATTGTCGTTGCTGGAATGTCATATTTATTTTGTACTTTGCTCAACTTAAAAAAGTGTTTTATTGTAACTAATCGACAGATTTTTAAAATTGAAACACCGTTGAATTGTAAATAATTAAGTTAGCTTTCAAATGAGCTATTACTCGACACCTACTCCAATTTAAGAAAAAAATGGAAGTACCTGCTCTGCAGCCGGGGGTTAAATAATTGAAGAACATTTACCTGCCAAAAATTGTCACCCTTGCATTAACACTTGAGATTTTCAGCGATTTTGTGAGAAAATAAATATTTTCGCACAAATGTAGGGCATTACCTTTCTCCTGTGACACCCTGTATAAATAATTACTTGTTACATTTTTTCTCTTTTAGAAATTCACATCAAAGATATAATTTTTAATACTCTGAACATTTTTCAACAAGAACTTTTCACACATTGCTTCGAAGTGACGCGTAGTTCCTTTCAAAGCCAGTGTTGAAAGAATCGAGCCAAGTTCACCGTACGATCGCTATTTAACCTTTTTTGCCCGGCGTATATTTTTTTCGCGTTCTTAAATCTCACAGGCGCGTGTAAATAGCCTGGCCGAAAACAAGCTCATCACTTAACCCGTCGGGTAGAGGGGGCGAAAATTTGGGCTCCCTAATTTCCCGCGGGGTCATATCTGTCTGCCGTCCTCCTGCTTTACGGTTATTAGGTCTACGCTGTTATTGTTTTCATCACGAGATTGTCGAGGAGAAGGCTTTGTGTGCATGCGTTTGGCGTGGATTCGCAATCCTCGTTGGTGACGTACTTTTTGGTTCGCTTTCACGAAAGTTTCAATGCACCGTGATGATGTTGATTCATAGTAGGCTAAAATTCTGAAATATCTATTAAAAAATTTACAAAATGCAACTTGTGTGTTATTCAACACTGTTCGTTTGATGATGATAATGGAAATTTAAAACAAAAACACAATCAAGCCCGGCGGCAACTCTAAATCTAAATCGAAATTTGTACTTGTCGTTTTTTTTTTGTTAAAATCAACATGCATTTTACATTTTGTATTTGCCGATTTTGCATAAAAGCTAAAATAGTAGGTATTATTCTTGCTAATACGTCGATGGTGAAAACAAGTCCAAATATTATATGGAATCGCTTTGAGGTTATAGAAAAATATTTGTCAATTTTATATAGTTCATGTGCCACCTACGGACAGCGGTCTACAAACTTTAAGCACATATGGCACAATGCTGGGCCCAAGAATTTTATGAGGTGCCAAAATAAGTTTTTTTGTAAAGAAATGCCCACCCAAGTCATTGTATAGTTACAAATTATCTGTTGAGAGCATGTTCTAAGAGCTAGTGTGGCTAGTGTACTGTATTTTCAAAAACTACGTATAGGGGAGAGGTGGCATGAAAGGGACATTTTTGTCTTTAAAGAGTCTAGTAAATAAATGAGGAATTAATTTGAACATTTACGAATAGAATTGAAAACTTCAATTATTTCACAACTGAAAGGAACTATAATAGTAAACCTTTTTTTTATTCTTAGTTGTATATTTTTTCTTTTAAAAACAAGTGTATTTTGTCTCTTTCGTCGCCAGAGTGTATTGAAAGGTACACAATCATTTACGAAAGAGGTAGCCCGTAATAATAAGAAAAAGTACCTTGTACTTGCTGGTATTTTACATTACACGTACTAAATAACTAGTGTACGTACACGCACACGATAAGTACGAGTAGTATTAAGTATATATACTTTATAATCACATTTTTTAAACTAATTGTAAATCAGTTCTATATTTCTTTTCTTAAAGATAGATAATTTTAATTTTCTTGAATTGTTCTTGATTTACAGTCCACAAAAATCCATATGAAGAGGGATACATGGAAATGTGCAGAATATAGATATCGCAGGCAGAGTGGTTATAGGGTACAATACATTCAATGAAATTGACGCTTGAAACACCTGAAACACTTGCATATATGTTGTATGTGTAAGTGATTCAGTAGGAAATTCTCTCAGAGTCTTAAAGTTTTCATCATCTACCAAGTCAGAATCCGTATTTGATATAACCATCCCTATCATAACCGTTTGCTGTGTCCCTTCTTATAAATGTCACACACAAATTAAAAACATAACTTCGAAAGCTATAATTTTATCTAAAAGGTACTGATTTTTCGTTCACCAATAATTGAATATACGACTAATTAACAAACAAAATTAGTGGAACACCTATAAAAAAGGGTTGAAAATGGTTATTTTATTTTATAGTTGGCGGTATAGGCACTGTTTGGTGTTGATAATAATTAAAATATGGATGTGAACGTTACAGGTCCATTTGTGGCAGTACGTAACGCTTATACCACTTTTTATTACCTAAAATTGAATTTCCACGTATAACCAAGTGCTTTGATAATGATTGAAAAAATTTAATAACCATAGTAAAACAGTAAACATATCATTCTAAATCGATATCAAGTCTATACATCCAAGATGAGGGATTTGAGCGAAGAGGAAGCGTCACAGGCTGTTGGTTTACTCCAAGATAGACGATCAATGCGATATGTTGCAAGACTGTTAAACGTAAGTTCATCCGTGGTATGCCGAGTATGGCACAGGCATCAAGCGACTGGCCGATATAAGAGAAGGCCAAGACAATGACGAAAACGGGGAACAACAGCTCGTCAAGACAGAATGATGGTGACTTTGGCTTTGCGAAATCGCACATCAACCGCAAGAGATGTTGAAAACGATTTTAGGATAGTAACGGATATGGCTATTTCGGACCAAACAATACCTAGAAGGCTTGGTGAACGTGGTTTAAAACCCAAACGGCGTGTTAAAAAGCCTCGTCTAACATTAGTCCACGGAAGAAACCGACTTGAATTTGCAGCACGTTACCGAAACTGGGGAATCCAGCAGTGGTACTCAATTATGTTTACGGATGAATCAAGATTTCGTGTCACACGTTGTAACGAACGTGTGCGAGTCTGGGCACGATTAGGAGAACGATATTTATACTGCGTTGTTCAAGAAATTGACAAATTTGGTGCTGGATTAGATATGGTATGAGCAGGTATAACATACGACAATCATACCGACCTTGTTCTTGTGTAGTGAACGATGAATGGTGTTCGCTATATTGACGACATCCTTAGCGAACATGTTTTACCTAATGCTGCTGGAATTGGACCTCAGTTTTGCCTCCAACACCATAATGCAAGACCTCATGTTGCTCTCCACGTTACAATGTTTTTGCAAGAGCATAATATCCCGGTGCTCAATTGGCCAGCTCTTAGTCCAGACCTCAATCTCATTGAGCACTTAAAGAATTATCTTGATCGGATGCTCAGAAAACGCCCAGAGCCCCTACTTAACCATCAACAACTGTTCGACGCTCTTCTTGAAGAATGGGACAACATACCTCAACAATATATCCAAACTCTGATTGCAAGCATGCATAGAAGATGTGCGGCTGTCATTCAAGCGCGTGGAGGCCACACACGTTATTGATTTCTTAAATAACGTTGTAGAATTGCATTTCAATGTCTTTCCTGTTTGTTCATTTTGGGGTTTTTGGATTTTTTGTTTGTTTATTTTAAGCACATGGTTTTAAAATATCTCTTTTCTGTTTAAATAAACACGAATTAAGATTAATCAGTATTAATTAATTCCGTATATTTGTTAAAACTCCATTTTCACCCATTTTTATAGGTGTTCCCCTAATTTTGTTGAGAAGTGTACAATGACAAACAGTTCAATAAACCATTTACAACATTTCACAAAACGTTCGGAAATAATTACAAAAAAAATACTTTGGAGTACGAATAAAATCACAAGCATAATGCCGCCGTCTATGAAACGACAGAAGCTTGTAGTTAGGTTCAAATGGGTTTGCATTGGTGTAGCCACACAACATAAATACTTTTGTTTCCGGGACATTTGTAATTTGATCGTTATGAGTTGTCTCGTAATTTGAATTGTCCTTTTGAATACGTGTCCCTTTCATGTCACCTCTCCCCTACTGCTTTTGCTGCAAAATTTTCGGCTATGTGACCTTCAAAATTGGTTCAAAAGATGTTTTATAAGTTGGAAGCAATTCGCTGAAGCTTTAAAACACTTCTTAAAATCATATTCACGCCCAAAAACCACGGTTAGAAATGAGTTATAAGTTAATGTGTTTTAAAACTATAGTTGCGGCTGCTCAAATAATTATTAATTTTAAAACAAATCATTGGTACAAGAGGATTCTAAATAACGTAGCAATCACTGAAATACGTTGTAACAGTTGTCTGGCTTTCCAAGGTACTTCAAAACGGAGAGAGATGGAAAAATGAAAATGGTCTCAAAATGCTCTTTGTTTGAAAAAATATAATTTTGACCTGTTGAAACATTCAAAAAATTATACAGAGGAAAAAATAAAGCCAGGTCTTAATACTTTATGCGCTCTCTGTGTACAGTAAAAATTCGATAAATGCAACTCCTGTAAATGCAACATTCTCTATTAGAACTCTCTATAAGAGCAACAATTTTCATTTTTTCCATAACTGCAACTTGACATTTGACAGATCTAACCTTAACTGGTTGTAATTGTGTTGCTTCTTGTTTGTGTTCTACCTTATGTTTAAATTCAAATTAACCTAATATAGTATTTTATGTTGTAAGGACGAAAAACGAAATATGTTTATCGTCCGTGAGCCCCCAGTAAAAATTGTGAGCACATATTTTAATAACAATGATTGCTCCAGAGCTGCAGCTCTTGTATTAAATCAAAATTATCCAAATAAAAATTTCAAAACGCTCTCCAGGGGTAATATAACAAGTGGTGTTCTCATTATCGATTTTTGAGAACACTACGAATTATATTTAGGAAGGGAATATAATGAATTGATTGAGTTATCTAGTAAAGCAGAATAAACAAGAAGCTAAATATACAGTTTCAATACCTAAATTTATTTATATCACTTCATCGTTCCAAGAGCAAGCCACATTTATTACCACAATTTACTATTTTACTTGTACTTGAAACACACTGACATTTCGGGTTAGTTTTTATTAGCGGCCGACTAGATTGGGGGCACAATCGATAAATAACACCATCGCAACGATCGTCGCTGCGATTTGGGTTTAACCAGAAATTGTGACAGCGACCGACATTTGTTCGTGGTATTATCCTGAAAATACAACCGTGGTATTATCAACATTGTCAGTTATTAATACATGCGTAACTATAGAAACCGCATTGTTATGACGTCACTGTTTTACGTATGCGTTATATTCCCAATGAAATAAATCGTCTTAGTAGTGTCAAACTGACAGTTTCTTACTCTGTACTTTTGTTGCTGGATACATTTTTGCTGCTGAAATGAAATGTTTATTTTGAACTTTGCTCAACTTAAAAAAATAATTTCTTGAAATTACCATTGTATGGGAAATTAAATTAGCTTTCAAATGAGCTATCACTCGACCCCTACTCCACTTTAAAAAAAGGTTAACCTCCATTGCGGCCAGGAGGTTAAACAATTAAGATCATTTTGCTGACAAAAGTTAAATTAAAACTTGACGTGTTTCAGCGATTTTGCGAAAAAAAATATTTTCGTAGATATTTAGGGTGTTACTTTTCTCCTGGGACCCTGTATAGTATCTATATAGGGTGTCCCCCGGTTAAAAAAAATATTTTCCGCCAACAAAAGTACAGAGTAAGAAACTGTCAAGATGGTATCGTTTTCGTGAACATTTTTGAGCAACTGAGGTCCCCTTAGTCCCCTTTAGATGTGATAATTTTTGTGGACTTTGTAAATCAAAAGCAATTCAAGACAACAACAAAAAAAATAATTAAGACTTTAATAATGAAATCTAAATTTGAGAAGATTTTGGAAAAAACTCTCTTATAATTTTACGTGTTTTTAAAAATAAATAATTTTTCGAATATATTTTATAATTATTTCAATGACAGTTAAAGGTAATCTTAAAACTGTATATATTATGTAAGAAATAAAATTTCATAGCAGACCAAAATTGGGGTTAAATTTAATTTTTATCATATTATTCATAGTAATAGAGAGAAAGTCATACGCTGTATCCATTAGATTGTTAATCATGGGTAATTAATAACAAAGATATGTATTACAAACAAATATGCGACGATAGGAAAAAAAACATTTTTGTAAAGTGTACTTTTTTATATATTTTAATTATTTATTTTTAACTAAAATTGGATAAGATAACATTAGTCTTGATTTGAAATTTCTTTTAATTCTTGGACTATTAGGTTCATATTTAATTAAGATGGATTTCGTTCTATATTATTAATTTGATTACGTATTGATTACTTATTGTGGAATTTAAAATATTTGTGCGATATATTGTGTGTTTATTGCATTGAGATGCAGCTTATCACCTCAAATTGCGAAACGACGATTTACAGTTCGAAAATTAATCCAGCCGCGCATGTAAATAACCAATTCCACCATATAAATTTCCCAATTAATTCGTCCCCGGGTTGTTGCGGTCGCATCTGGCGGTCACAGGAATTTATCTGTTTTTCGGCGTGCACCGCGGATTTACGTCGTGTTTACAAATCGCCAATTGAGCCGATGCATTCTTCACAACCAGAGGTACGTGCCAAATTACACATCGTCGTGTACAATCACGCTGCACTACTAATGCACTAATGCAGCGAATGAAAACACCGGCAATGACAAGTTCATTGCGATCATGCAGCTAAATTACGTGTTCCTCTATGAGACGTATTATTTCCTCTTGGAAATTGAACACCACACGGGAATCCTAAGCTATAGACAACTAGAATTATTAATGTACCTTTGTTGCTATGTAATTACCAAATATTTCTGCAGCTACAGCTAATTAGGTTTTGAGTACCGCTCTTAATCGTTCGAAAATTGAAACACCTTTACCACTAGTACACATCCATTTATTAATTTTAAATGTACATTTCAAGTGCTGTGCAGCCATCTTCAGTTCTTCTTCTGCAAGTGTATCTTTACTTTGTTCACATCTGCCCGGAAGAGGCCTGTGGTTCTCGTGGAGAACCAACTCCTCAAGTTTTTAAACCACGAGATTTTTCTTCTCCCAATGTTTCTTTTTCCTTCAACTTTGCCTTGTAGTATGCACTGGAGGAGTCCGTATCTACTAGAGATGCGCATGATGTGTCCCAGGTATTGTAGTTTCCTGGTTTTAATCGTGGTCAGGATTACTGTCGTTTTGTCCTTTCTTCTTAGTATTTCGGCATTGGTAATACAGTCTTCCCATGATGTCCTTAACATCCTTCTGTAGAGCCACATTTCACATGCTTCTAGTTTTTTTGTGTTAGCAACCGTCAGCGACCAAGTTTCCATTCCTTAAAATAACACAGATAATACGTAGCAGAGTAAGAGTCTCATTTTGGGGTCTATAGTTAAATCGCGACTTTTAAAGGCTGTGGCAATTTTAATCAATATATTTCTGCTGTTTTCAATCCTGCTTTTTATTTCCTGTGTCTGGTCCCATTGCTCATTAATAACGGTGCCTAGATATACATATTTTTTAACTCTTTCGATATTCCCCTGCTCCAGCTCCAGCTGCTGTTGGTAGTGTTGTGGGTTGTTCTTACTTATGATCACGAATTTGGTCTTGTCCATGGTGATATCTAGTCCATATCTGTGACTAGTGCTTATAAGCAATGTTGTCGACCATGATCATGGTATCATCTGCGTATCTGATGGTGTTTATACGTTTTCCGCTTAAAGAAATTCCTTCTTGTGTATTTACTAGGGCTTCCCGAAATATGACTGCAGAATAGATGTTAAATAGCAGAGGAGACAGAACACATCCCTGCCTCACACCACATAGAATTTTTATTCTTTCTGTGCTATCGTCTCCGATTCTTACACTTGCCGTCTGGTTCCAGTATAGGTTTGTAATTATTCTGAGGACGTTTTCCAGAATTTGTATCAGTTTTTGGTGTTGGACTCTGTCAAAGGCCTTTGTGTTATCAACGAAACACTAGTATACATCACAATTCATGTCTCTGCATCTCTGTACTAATACTTGCACACTAAAGAGAGCTTCCCTTGTCCCGACTGCGTCTCTAAATCCAAATTGTGTGGGTCCCAGTTGTCCTTTCACTTATTGTATATTCTTTTATGTATAATTTTTAGAAACACTTTCAATAGGTGGCTCATTAGGCGTATTGTTCTATATTCATCGCATCTTTTTACCGATGCCTTTCTTAGAAGTGTTACGAATTCTGATTCCAACTACTGTCGTCGTATTACACCTGTGTTGTAGATATGATTAAGGATGTCGGTTAGCCATTTAATTCCTTCGTCGTCTAGTAGTTTCCAAAATTTAGCGTGGAATCCGTCTAGTCCTGGACTTTTACCGTCTTTAACTTGTTTTATGTCATTTCGTACTTCGTCTTTCAGAATACTTGGGCCTGTTTCTGGCTGTCTATGATGTTTTCTGGTCTTTCGTCTTGGAATAGTTGTTCGATATATGTCTTCCATGTGTTCTTTATTGCGTTTTTGTCTATTAGTATGTTGCCATCGTTGTCGACGAGTTTGCGAGATAATCACTTCTCCTCTTTTGTATGTTCTAGTAATTTCCTTAACCTTTCTATGTACGTTCACTACTACTATCTTCAGTTAGTATCCATAATTATCGAAATCTCGTTAATTAAAATTATGCTAATTTTATTTGTTAAGAGACCTGAGCAAGATATGTAGCGTCTATTGTATACTATTAATGTTTCTGTAGTTTGACGCAGCATAAATATTAGCCAATTACCTTTAGCTTAATACTGACTATTTTTAATCCATAAAAAAAACAGTTTCAATACTAATTCTGCTGTCTTATTCTTATGATAGGTAATTATTTGTATTGTCAAGACGTCGATTAATAAACAATGGGATTTGCATTAATGAAACTTATTTATTTAATACAAACTAATGATACAAAAATATAAAAGGTTATATAATCGTATAATAAAATATGGCAATCGCTCTCTTCTTTTGCTCCTTCCAACGACCGTCATTCTGTAACAATTAGAAAATGGTGGTGAGTTTACAACTCAGTGAGACAATTGTAATTTGCTGACCCGAGTAATACAATAGCGTGATCTGACAGTGTCCATTTAATCCCACACAGATAATCGATTAAATGACTATCAGATCTATCACAACACCCCACACAGAAATCGGTGTTGTGATAATACAGTTTGACAAACTACGACTGCTATTATGGCGTAATAAACAAGTAACACCCCACACAGAAATCGGTGAAACTGTTATTACACCGATTGCAACCATCCCACACAGATAACGATGGCTCAACCTTATAGTCTCGTACAACCATGCAATGACTCACCTTCAATTTATCCATACGGACACTAAACAATAAAACCTTATTGAAACTATTCTAGTAATTCGTCACGGCCGGCTTCGCTTGGTGACACTCACTTAATGCGCTCCAAATGCGTCCCCTTCGAAGGGTCTGAGTGGTAAACTTGGTCTTGAATTTATAAACAGAACTGCGTTATCGGCCCGATCTCGTACGCTCGAACGAAAATATTATGATTTACCATTTTAACAAATTGGGTGGCATAAGGCCCAATTCACACACAAGTGGCGTATGGCACTGGCGTGGTGCTGGCGTGGCGCTGGCGTGGGACTGGTTTGTGCCACCTATGTGTAAACTTATGGCCCAATGTACACTGACATAGCGTGGCGGCGAGGTGGCACGTGGCGCCCTTGCCACGCCAGTCCGACACCACTCATGGCTTATCGAAGTGGCGCGCCACTTGCAAACCATTCACCGTCACCTGTACTTTGTTTATTTTATGTTTCTAGTTTTTGCGTTCTTTTTAATAAATTTTATTTATTAGTATATCATCATGCGTGATGACATTGAATTCAACATTAGCTTTTGTGAGGAAGTGGAGAAGTTTCATGTTTTATACGATTATACTCGTGCAGAGTGCTCAAACAGAAGTGTTCAAGATCAGTGGTTAAAAATATCTGCAAAATTTGATGCAAATGGTAAGTAAATGTTTATTAACCTATACCAAACGTATAATGCAGTATGTAAAAGAAAAATACCTACTACATATTTACAAAAAATAAGTACAATATCTATCAATCTATCACAATATCTATCCTGATGTGGAATTGGGGAGCGGTGTTTGAAATAGTTGCTCAGATAATTTCTTATATTTTTTGTGTTATTAGTAGGTAAGTTAATTGGAATACAATCTGCTACGACATTTTCGTACTGAGGCGTAGAAAATGTACCATCACACTTCCTGATGGCATTGTGCAACACGCACATTGCTTGAATAATTATGTCAACTGCAGAAGGGTTACATCTGATAATTGTGTTCAGAATTTCGAATTTTGCTGTTAGCATACCAAAAGAGCATTCCACTGATTTCCGTGCCCTTGACAATCTGGTGTTAAATATCCTTTTTTCGTTGCTTGTCAATTCCTTCCGAGAAAAAGGCCTCATTAAATATAGAGAAAGAGGAAATGCCTCATCGCCTATAAAGAAATAGGGAATTTTCTGGCTTTCTCCGGGAAGTGCAGCAGGCTCAGGTAAATTGAGATTATTTTTCCACAAGGCTTTTCCAAAGTTGCTAGATTTTAATGCTCTTCCATCACTATTGCGTACCAGTTCGCCCACATCACTAGTTACAAATAAACCATCTGCATCTGACACGGCTAACAGAACAACCGAAAAAAAACCTTTGTAATTAATGAAGGATGAACCCGACCGAGGTGGCGCTTTAATTCTAACATGTTTACCATCTATGCTACCAATACAGTTTGGCATATTCCATAGATCATGATAACGCTGAGCTATTTCTCTCCACTTAGTTGTTGAGGGTTTTGGCATGTACACAGGTTGTAATTTATTCCAAATGACCTTGGCAGTGTGATGCACGATTTGTTGTATTGTTGAATGACCTTTCAGAAAGTAGAAGGAAAGTGCTTTAAACGAACTACCAGCCGCAAAGTACCTGTAAATAACAAAATATGTGATTATTAAACTTTTTTTATAAATTTATATGTACGAATTTATGAAATACTAAATTTCATGAGTAATCAGACTACTAAAGTGTCAAACACATTGCTATATTTAATATTATTTGTTGTATAGCCTATCACACGTTTGTCGTTTTGTTTTAGCAACAGAGTGCAGAGAACGGTGGAAAAACATTAGGGGGAGCTACTCAAAATATAAAGCTAAAGTAAGAACACAATCAGGGCAATCCAGAAAACGTGTCAAAGAGTATTATCTGGCACCGCACCTGCATTTCTTAGACCCTTACATAAAATCTCGTGTAAGCAAGGGCAACATTAACATAGACGACAATATTGAAGACGATTCGATTGTTGATGGGGTTAGTGAGAAAGGTGGTGACGATTCGGTAGCGTCAGAGCTCCATGCTACGAATTAATTCATCGCTACTTCACCCGGTTCTTCTATAAATGATGACCAACATGTTATTAAACCATCCTGCTCAGTCAATTCGAACGAAACCAATTGCAGGAAGAGAAAGAATTCTTCAGGAACAACCCCCGCGGCCGTTACCACAATGAATGATGTAAACAGAAAAGCATTTCAGTATTTCGAAAAAAAGGAAAAGTTGATGGACATGAAGAACGCATCTAATAATATAACGTTAGAACCTCCTGACCCAGACATGGCGTTTTTGCAAATTGTCATTCCTGATATGAAAGCTATGAATGAGAGCCAGAAACGACATTTTAAAATGGGAATTTAAAATTTGGCCGATAAAATTCTTTCCCCGGCATTTAATATTGGCTCTCAACTTTATGGTCAGGATTCTCTAAATAATAATAAAGAAATTCCTGCCAATCAAAGTAATTTACAACAAGAGTTCAACATGAACGAATTTATTACATACAATATTACTTAAAATATACCTGTGTGAAATATACAATGAAAAATACTTTATGTTCCTAAATAGTTTTTGAATATATTTTTTTATTTACTAACCGCAATGATATTAACAACCTTTCCTCCGGGCCTACTGGCTCTCTCCAATGCGTATGTTTCTTTTGAAGGTCATCCTTAACTAAAGCTAGAATTTTATAATAGCATTCTTGAGACATACGGTAATAATTTTGAAAACGATCTGGGTACACGCTTAGCTCCCGCATTACGTTGAACGCTCCTCCACTTTTCCATTTCTCTAACCACATAGGATGCACCCAAAATTTCCTTCTTGGAATATGCATATTGGCTAAATTAATAATATCCAACCAATCATGGTCATCATCATCTGAGGAAGAATACATTGTGCTGGACAACATGTAGTAGTGAACTAAACCACTTGACCGCCACACATGTGTGTATTAAACGCACCACGACCAATCCTCGCCAGTCCCACACCAGCGCCACGCCAGTGCCACGCCAGTGCCATACGCCATTTGTGTGTGAATTGGGCCTAACACATATTTGTCATTTTTGACAGAAACGTAAATCATCATCTCATCAGTATGACTAGTATATATCTGCAGTTTCTCTTTGTTGTAATATAAGATATATTGGCTTATTACATTGCGTTCAATTATGGGATGTATAATTTTTTATACATTTTCCGGTAATAATCTACAAGATTTTATTAATTTAAATAAATGTCTTGTACCTTAAGCACAAGAATGTTGGAGTTTAACTCTAAACTAAAATAGGGCGTACACTTTCATTATGTAATTTGCAAGAATACAAATGATTCGGAGAGGCATATAGTTGCGCCGGAAAGTCTTAAAATTTTGTTGGCTGTGGTAAGCCATTGTGCATGCGAAAGTTTTCCTGAGTTTCTTACAGCTAGGGAACCAGAAACATTGTTGGATTTAATCGCCTGTACTATTTCGAAGAGGTAATTTTGGTGTGTGCTAAGATCATATTCTCTGGTGTCAATTTTGGGAAGATTGCTTGTAATTTGTTCAAATTTCACCAGACAAAGAGTTTCGTAGTGTTGTCCAATAATACCTTTAAGTTCGCGTGGAACAGACGTTTCGCCATCTAGTTTTTTTGCCAGATGTCGCAGTGGAATTTCGTTAAAGTGGAATAAACAAATTAACCACTACAGAGGACGCCCTAGTTGGTTTTCTAATAAACTGATCACACCATTCTTCACTCCTGTATTAACTACGGTACCATCGCATCCAACTGCAATTAAATCTTGTGTATCAAAATCTTGTTAGAAAAAATTTCAAGGGACCGTTTAATATGAAAAGTACAGCCGCTTTCCGGTGTTATGTGACCCAAGTACCTGCAACCAGGTTCACTTATCACAGAAATATGCTCTTCTGTGATCATTTTTCTTTTACAGGTGCTGTCAGTTCTTTCTTGGACGATAGTTTTGTCTTTTCTTCCGTCAAAATAGAGCCACCATATTGATATCTCAACAGTTGCAGTTTCACTGATACACACCACACGTTCTGTTTTTCTCGCTCTTCTGATCTTCATTATGTCAATTGTCATTGCAGAATTGTAGTTTTTTGATAAAACGCCAATATCTTCCAATACAGCATTGGCAATTATAGCAGCTGCTCTATCCGATATTCCAGTTCTGTCACAAGCAAGTGCTACAGAAGACAACTTAAGTCTAATTTGTGACGATGTTTGTGACTCTGCTTCACCTAATAAAATAGTGCGTCTATTAATTGCAGGCAAATACACTTCCGGACAAAATTAAGGGACCACCAAATAAACTTGAAATAACTTTTCCAATTTACAAGTTGTTGTGAATAGACTTTTGACATGTCATAAATTGACGTATTAAGCATTATTTAAATAGTGTGCCATGAAACAATTAACAATATCAGGACATTCTCTGCTAGGAAACGAAAAGTCAACAAAAAGCTCTAATTGATGACCCTCCTTTTTAACTCGTTTAATTAATAAATCGTGCTTTATATTTCAAAAATTAGTGAATTGGTTTGCATTAAGTTAATTAAATATATCTAGATGCCACTGCAGACCAGAGAAAGTATCCCAAATGATTATTCTTCTTCGTGTAGGATAACCTCTTCATCGTCCTCTTTCTCATCGTCCTCTTTCTCATCGTCCTCTTCTTCATCGTCCCCTTCTTTTTCAGTTTTTTTGATTTTCCTAACTGTTGGAGATAAACAAAGATCTTTTTTGATCGGTGGAGACTACATGACGGCGTGCCTTGTAGTTTTATCAAATGGGCTGTTGTCTTGGCTTTTCTTTGGGCGATGGTAAGTTTTTTAGTAGTTTTGAAATCAATGCTTCCTATCCCCATTATCCTATTGGTTCTCTGGTCTAAGAGAAATGTTTGCTCTCTGAGAGGAACCTTTTTTGATCTGTCACATTTGCAGTTTTCAAAACTGCAGTTGGAGTGTGCTACGTCAAATAGCCTAGACGCTTCTTTTCTAAAAGCTGTCTAAAAATTTAAGGTGTATGGTTGCAGTATTTTGTCTGGATTTTGTATTCTTTTTGACATTCTTGTGACGTTCGTGAAAAGTTTTTAACTTATCCCATATTCGCCGTCGTGAAACAGTAGGAATTGGCGCACTTTGCCAAATTTCTTCGAGTTTCGGTACAAAGATTTGCAATATTCAAACACTAGGATCTTTGCCGTTATTTTTAGGTTTTAAATCCTGTTGAATAAATAAATTATATAACATTAGGTCACAGCACGTCGGTAATACACGATTGTTAATCAGTTTAGGGTGGCCAAATATTTCACAATAAACTTTACTTCTAGTAGTCATAATTAATTCGCTATACAAATTATTACCTGCTGTAACGAATAAAGCCAATGAGGAACTAAACAAAATAGAGCCACCCGACGTGTAGCAACTCGTTTACGCGATAAATGAAAGTGCACTATGGTTTCTGGAGCCGAATTACGTGGCCAAAAGTAATATAATATGTTTTATTAGAAACTAATGGTCTTAACTAGTTCTATGATAATAAATAAGAAAATTAAACTATTTTGTATTAGTATAACATGCAGTGTACCCCAGAATTGACTTCACGATAGATATAATTAACTGATTTTTTTGTACATATTTTTTTTATCTTTACTGAAAGTCTACCCGCTTCACACTGTATGCAATAACATATAATAAATAATTTTCTACACAAGAAATGTTATATTTAACTATCTAATTCTAATTCAAAGATATCTAATTCAGCAGTAGGTATGATTTCTTCTAAAAGTATAGTCTCTAAATCAATTTTTTTGGCATGTTCTTCATCTTCATCTGTTTGTTTAAATTCGGCTTAGTTTGGATTCGGTTCTAGGAGTAATCTGATAACTTCAGAAGGAAGGGGCAATTTCTTTTGACGACGTACACGATCTTCTACGTGTATGGAAGATATCAAAGGATCTGATGTGTCCATTGCTCGGCAAAAAATGTCTTGCAAATTGTTTTTTCTACATGTTTTTCTGGCATGGAATTGCCTATAAGATTTATAAATTTTGTTTCTTCCTTTCGGCCCTTCCTCTCCACAGTAACCCACCGGCAATACGGTATTTTCAATAATTTGTCTGCCATAAATTAAAATTTTGCGGACAGTTGGTGGCATGGCGTACCAAGAATATTTGTACATAAATAATCTTGCCGTTTCGTGGCAATATGTCTCAAATTTGTATAGGGTCAATTTGTAAGCTACAAGATAAACAAATTAAAATTATTTCAAACCTTTGAATTAATTCTTTACTGACATCTGCAATTTCGGAAAACTATTTTGAGTTGCTAAATGCTCGACGGCTGGTATTTCCGTCGTTGGTACTGCCAAGCCCGTTGGATTTGGGTTTATCGACAACTAGATGCAGCTTTTCCAAAAATCGTTGTTGAACAAGTTTCTTTCTCTCTTTTACAATTTCCTTATTTTTATCCCCTCGAACTTCCCACACACACACACAAATCATACCTATACGATATATGAACCACTATATATGCACTCAAAGAATCTAATCCATGCATGTAAAGGGCTTGCTCCAAACTGCAAAGTATTTGCTTTTGGCTCAAATATTTTTGTCGTTTCAAAATGTTCTATTTTCAGCATCTGTCTTGGAGTAGCACCACATATGGGACAAGCTCGACTTGACTTTGTTGCGGTCAATCTATTTAATATTTTACCGTCAATTAAAGTCATATATAATTTATATTTTATTTTTATGACTTGGTCTTCTATCAAATATATTGTTAATACTTCAAGCGTCTCAATTTCGTTATCAACATTTTGCTTCTCCTTCAAAATGTGCAGTGTTTCTTTTACGCACTCTAGTTTGATTGGTCTAAAAAAAACGTACCGATTGTGGAGTGCGATTGTTCCATAAAATTGTTTCATTCAAGGTTTGCAAGCGAAGAGGAATACATGTTGTTGCAAACAAAGACTTTCAAATTTTTGTTTATAACTTTATTGACCACTACTTGAATCGAAGCCAGAACTGAAAATTATTTCTGCGTCTATTTCTGTAACCTTAAGCATTTCCATATGACTCAAAATAACCTCTCTTTGCAATTCAACTATACGTCTACTTGTGTGCTCCAAAACAGAATCAAGTGGAACCTCTGCCTTAATATCGATAACATTTATGCCAGATGGTCTACATTTTGATTTACAAAGCCACACTTGTTTGTAATGAGGATAAATGTCGCATCCCTTTGAAAGAGCACCCTGTCTGATGTCCAAAGATTGCTGTTTACTTAAATCACTATCTATAACAAGCTCTAAGACTTCTTTGGCGGTATATTTTGACATCTCTTTTTTGAGAGTAGAAATAATTTTCCGAATTTTGGATGGTCGAGATGGACTTGTGTTTACTTCCTTCAAAACGGCCGCTAAATCATATTTACCATTTGCATAATATTTATGTTCCGCCCTACCACCTCACCAAATATAAGAAGTCACCGCTCTGTGCAGGCAGCCATATTTGGAATGCAATTCCATCAAGAATAAAAAAGATCTCTAGTCTGATTGCCTTTAAAAGAAATCTTAAACAATTTCTACTTGAGGGTTGCTTCTATAGCTTGAAGGAGCTTTTTGAATACACAGATTCGGCGGACATGTGATAGTTTTATGCTTGTATGTTGTGTTCATCTCATGTATTACTTTTGATATTGTATTACTGTATTTATATGTATTATGTATGACGAGTCATTTTAAGATGACAATAAACATTATTATTATTATTATTATTATTATTGCCTTGATATTGTGCTGCCGAGGACGCAGCTTGTACCAATAAAGCGCATTCGTGATTTTTTCCTTGGATAATTGTGAAGCTTCTCTCCTTTGTGATCGGCTTGAATATGGAAGAGTGGGTCGACAAAAAGATGTCGGGGGGGGGGGGGGTGATTTTTAAATTAATTAAGAAAGGACGCAAAACGCAAAACATACAGGGTGTCTCAAACGCCGCTGGCCAATAACTCCATAAATCCCTATTTTATTATTAAAACTATTTATTGCCCGATTTCAATAAAAAAAAAACAAAAATTAAATGTCTCCACATATTCTATAAAGGGGCCCTAATTTTCTTTTTATTTGCAAAATCAACTTTCATTTCAGCGATAGTCTGCTACATTTTGCAAAAAAAAAATTAGGGCCCCTTTGTAGACATGTGGAGCCATTTAGTTTTGTTCTCGTTTTATAGAAAATGGCCAATTAATAAAGAAGTTATCACTAGCGGCGTTTTTTAGCATAAAGCATAACCTGTATAATATTATATTACATTTTTTTTAACAACATGAAATATAATGTCATATTTACAAATATAATAATTACGAGGCATGTTTTTAAAGTACCGTTTTGTATTTTGGCCGCTGCAGCGCTGCTACCAAATACAGATATTGGCGAATTATATAAGCTGATAACTTCAAAATAGCGAATAAGAGATCACCCCGAAAAAAAAACACAATCTTTTAAAAATCGGGACATTTTGGAAACGTCGCGGGACGCGGGACAAATTTCTAAAAATCGGGACTGTCCCGCCAAAATCGGGACGTCTGGTCACCTTACGCATACCACTAACTGGTGTAAATTGGGAATTACCTACACTCGGATCCGAGAATGAAGAATGAAGAATCAAGAAATTAACCTAATTTCCCACACTTTACATCAATTCATTGAAATGGAAATATTTCAGTATTCTATTATAACCACGCGGTATACACTTGATCTGTCTGTTAGTTGCTGATTCGACCGTATGTCAACTCTAATCGTCTATTCACTACGTGATTGTCTCTGGGTGTTTTGTTGTGTTTAATCGTGGGATCCTGCAGGTCAATTAGGTGTGTAAACAGTGTTTACCGCTTTACGGTCCCGGTGACGGTCTCGGGACACGTGCATCATCGCTGATCCCTAAATTAACCTTGGCTCAATGGGCGCGAGGTCATATCATGAATTCATCCACAATTAACGAAGTCACACGGGCCTTTGCAGAACCGGGGCGTCACGCATCGCCGGACGGACGCTCATACACACATGCACAAACGCGACACACACACGCACGTTTAAAGGACGACCTATCGATCTTTTAAGGACACTGCGACATTAACAAAACAAACAAACCACAAAACGCAATTTGGTAAAGTGAGTGGAGTTTATGCGAATATTATAGTAGAATTGGGTGTATCCATAATTTTTTGGTTACTAATTTTGCTCAGTAAGATGAAAATCATAATTTGGTATAATTATGCATACATATTTTACGAAACGTATTAATAATTGGATTTGTATAATTTTTGGGATTAATTTTTTGATACAAATCAAGACATAAGGTACCCCCGACACTAGATATCTTGTGGGAGAAACTGATTCTGAAGCTATATATGGGTGGACAAGTTCTTAGCGAATGTGCGTCTAATTCTCTATTTAATTGGCACAACCATCCGTTAAAAGTTAATACCAAAGATCGAACAACAAAACGCCGAAACGCGACCCCGCTTCCCACTGAGAGCCCGTCTCGCAGTGTTCAGATGCCGAAGCGGGCACGTGCCACGACGCATATCCTCATGCTCGCCCTGCACTTTCTCCTCAATGTCAGGGCCTAACCTTTCTGCCAAATAAAATTCTGGCCGACTTGCTGTTCAATATCCGCGCGCAAACGTCATTTTCTTGGCGAGCGGAGCGCAAATAAAAATTTTAATAGCTCTAATGGGTTTCCAATGTAAACCTCGGTTTACGCAGAGTAAGCCGTTGCCATTTCGATTACGCGTCGTCGATTAACAGCGACGTAAAACGCGTTAAATAATACGAAACCTGGGGGGGGGGGGGGGCTATTTACGCCTCAGGCTCCAGGGCCACTTAAAATAAATATTTTCCGTTTCGCAAAAATAAGCGACGTACACTCCCGCAATCGAGGTCCCTTCTATTGCGCTTTAAAAATACGCGCAGTTAAGATAAACAATTAAACTTGGCCGAGGTTAAGATAATGACAATTCCAATGTATTCTTGTATTCTTGTAGCTACATAATACATGCAGTTAATGTCAAGAAGTTCACCACATACGTATGCTTCTAGAAGATATGAATTTTCGACTTTTATTTATTACCAAGATTCTAGAAATCTCGGTTCTTACAATACTTCCGGATCATATTATTTTATGCTCTTTACTTCTCGAGAAATTTCTAAAATGAAACATATGTAAACTTTTTTTTTTTTTAAATTAAACGTATCGCACCATACATTTATTAAATGGTATAATAATTACCAACTACCTATTATTATTAAATAATGCATTTTATAATTTTCTTCTATAATATAATAATCGATAATTTTATAAATAGTAAGTAGTAGTAGGTTTTCCGCCTATTCTTGATTTCGTAATTATTTTTTATTATAATTTATTATAAATCTATAATTATATTATATATTTATTATTATTATCTAATTTTGTAACTATTTATATAAATTTGAAAATTTTCTGCTGCAAAATCGCTACAGAATGTACAGATTATACATTAATAAATATTGGGCTGAAATCTACCGTGTTATATAATTGTTATATGTACATTGTACATTGCACATTGTGTTATAGTACATTTATAGTCAGCTCCTCATTGTATCGGACTATTGTGGCCACGGATCATGTTTAACTGTTTATAAATGATAAACTCTATTTTTTTTAATTAGTTTGTCATAATGTAATTACAGATATTAACTTTAGAAGTACATAAATAAATAATTAAAAGCAATGTGACATCCAGTCAGGGATGTTGGGATTTTGCTAGATCGAAAACACAATATTTTCCAGTCCTGCGACCTATTAGGGTTGGTCTATATTTGAGTCGTTCAGAGCTAAAGTGGATCAAGTCCATAAATTATAAGTTTTGAGACAATAAAGATTGAAGTTTATCAACACTAGTTGAATCTTAAAGTGATTTAGAGGTTAATTTTATTTTTATTGTTGTAGTACGAAGACTAACTTAAATATGGGTTATAATTTGAAATTTCAAAAATAATAATTAAGGTGGCAATTCAATTTTAAATCAGAATTTACTGGACTTGATCACTTTAGCCCTGGCATGTTTTTTACATAAGGTCGATCAAATAAATAGACACAGTGTGAAATGGAACTATTTTATTACTTTTTTATACCTGTAGCATAAAATAATCTAAACCGTTTTAAATTAAGCTTTAAATAGTATTATCAGAGAGAGGTTCGTCATTATCTGTATCTGCAATTTCCTTATTCAGGGATGTTTGTGACCTAGTGGCAGTTTCTGTGGACGGGACTTTTGAAATGGGCGAGTGTGTTTGGGGGAAGAAATGGTAAAATCTTACTTCTCAACAAATTTAGAATTTTTCGTAGACATGGTTACTTTCGAGAAGTCAAAATCTGCATTTAATGTATTTTTAAACTGCAGTGTCCAAGGTTGCTCTCGCTCAAACCTCACCCTTTTTTTGTGTTGACTATAATGTCTTTAAGTTTTTTGGTGGATAAAATTTTGGGTGTTGTTACTTTGATAACCACGAGAGAATTCTTGGTTTTGGCTTTTTTGGCCACATGCCTCCAGTCCTCCGAAGTAAAGATTTGAATACACTTTCGTGACGCTGATTCTATTACCCCGAAATCTTGGTCATTAGGCAAAAATGAATGGGCTGACACCAAACATGTATGATCAATTGTTTTAATAATGTTTTTTTAATTTGTAGATCAAATGATTTTTAAGAGGCTGTCTATCTTGCAAAGCTTTGGCCAAGTTCAGTTTCTTCATAATTGGTTGTTTTATCATACTTTACCTTCAGATTCTGAAGTAGCTCATTCATTTTGCGAAGGCACATAGTCTGAGGATGAATAAGAAAAGTCCACACATTCATCTGAATCCATTATTTTGAAGTTTTGCCAACCAACACATGCACAAGTACAGAAACAAAAACCATGTGCTACGATTTTAGACTTGATCCACTTTAGCGCGGAAATTTTATGAAAGTTTTTCCAGGCTAAAGAGAACTGCTGACATCTGTTAGAAAATAGCTACAGCAGGGACTTGGTTCACGGTAGCTTCAATAATATATACCTTTAACAAGTATTAATACTAAACAAACATTTTTTTCAATACTTTTGGACATGATCCACTTTAGCTCTGAACGCCTCATTTGTTAAAGAAAATTCTACAGCATAAATTACATATTCTCCGTTCTGAATCACCATTTTAAACTTTGGTGACCTATTTCAAAAACACCCTGAATATGGTTAGAATATTACGGAACTATAGTTAAATATTTGGAAAACTATAGAACAGTGTACAGCGGTCCCAAGCACCTAAAAATCTGGCGAAAATTCGGATATTTTGGCAAATATTCTTGACTGTCAAAAATAGCCGACTGTCATTGTCAAAATGACGTCACTATCGCGAAAATCAGAAATCGTAGGTTTTCCGGGCCTAAGACATTTTTTTTTTAACAATTTCAATGGTCTCCCTTATTTTATGAGTAAATTTTAAACGCATTTTACATATTTTTATACTTAGTACTAATCATTAGTGCAGATTGGTTGAAAATCGCCTACGGGTGTGCCTTCGATTTTTTAAATTTTTATCCAGCTTTTCGTGTACATCAGTGTGCGCCGCGTTGTTGCGTTTTTTATATTAGATTACTTCAAAAGTTGCAAAAAGTTGCAGCTGATTTTAACTGTGAAGGACACACTATGGGCTATACATACATTGTACTATATCTGATGAGAGACTTCGCGGGGGAAAGTAGTTAAATTTTAACAATAATTCATTAATGACGTTAATATGCTTAAGAAGTAAAATAATAACAAATTACATACTTTCTTCTTTACATTCCATTATTTATCCACCAAAAACTAAAATATTGCATTAGAATGAAAATTGGCAATAACGGGTAACAAAAAATCGCTCTGAAAGAAATGTTAGAAAATAAGTCTCTGTCACTTTGGAAGCCGCCTACTATTATTTGCCGTTTTAATGGAGTAAATATTTGCGGCTACGTTAGGTAAAGGGTTTAAGTAATGTAATAAGCATAAATGTTCCTAGAATTATTGACATCATTATTATACTATTATGACCATTCTCCCCATATACGAAGTACCACTGTGCAGTGGTACAAATAATAATGTACTCTCCATTCACGATGTTTTTGCGTCAGGGGAGCTTAAGAATATCTAGTAATTTTGTTGGTAGTGTTTCGGAAATAACTGAATTCCCCAAAGGAACTTCTCATTTTTTTTAAGGTTAAGTTGTTTTCAATTTGAGGTTATATTTTTTAAATAACATTGTTGCCAGATATAATTTAATTGATACTTTTTGTTGCAGTTGTATAATTTTTTGCATTTTGATTAATATTTTGACAGAAGTGAAAATTACTTCTGGATTCAAATGTGCTTAAAAAAAAAGATTTATTTAAAAGCTAGGAAGCAAATGTCTAATAGACATCGACAGACAAAAATAATTAACTTCCGTTGCATCACTGAATTAGTTTGTCCAACATTACAAAAAGAAAACCCAGCCAACTCGGTTGCAAAAAGGTCGTGAATCTATATTATGTCTGATATAGTTTCAATACTCTCTGGAATATGAAAGAAATATAATAGAAAAGTCTACGACGTCATAACTCAAAAACACAAAAAAAAATTCAGACTAAATTATGGATTTTTAATATTAGAAATATTAAAGGAGTTTTCTAAAATACTTTCAATTTTCGAAATAATTAATTGTGTGTAATGTATATTGTTTTAAATTTGTAAAATCCGGAAATTGAATTTATTGCTTTAATTGACGTGTTTATTGTTTATTGGCATGTTTATTAATTATTGCAATAAAAAAAATAACATTAGTACATGGGGGGCCCCATATTCAAATTTCAACAGGGCCCCACGAAGCTATAACGCCCCTGTTAGTGCCATTACCTTCGATTCGATCGTTTTAGGCGACTTACATTAACACGGCAGCGCCACGGTGGCGCAATTACGCACTGGTGTTGACCCTCCCAGTCAACTGTTTTACTATGTGTTTTTTGTATTACAGTGTGTGATTCGTATCAAATTCGTCCACTTCTGCCGTTTATCGTACACTTATCAATCTTGTAGTTATGGTTTAACATCAACAATGGCAAAATAAAAAATATATAAAAAGGTTTGGTAGGACAATTTCATGAGCAGTTTCCTGTTCTCGAGTTAGGTCACCTTTGCTTTGTGCAACAGATTTTCCGTATACTTCGGAGATTCTATCAAAATCTATATACCTGATAGATATTCAGCAAATAATGGATGTAAGTCCCAAAAAATCTCTCCGAAGTTTATCAGCCCAGACAAATATATCATTCGGCACATATCAGAAGGGTTCAAATTATTATTATAATAAAACTCATCCTAACATTATTCTGTGGTGCTGAGATCTTAATATAGAGTTTGGAACCAATTCGACTACTAAAAAGATGCTGCATGATTTAGTGTCATTTAAATTAAGAAGATAAAGAAATCATGAACAGATGGAAAGATCACTTCCAAGAGCTTATGTCTGGAAAAGACACAACCAATGAAAGAAATGAAAAGGAAGAGGAACAAGAAAATAGCAACGAAACAGAAGAAGAAGAGGGATCTATAACAGAAGAAGAGCTAGAAGACGCACTAATGAAGTTAAAGAACTGAAAAGCCCCAGGTCACGACAAAATCAAATCTGAACAGCTGAAATACATAGGAAAGAATGGGAAACAACTACTACTACAGTTAACAAATAGAATATGGGAAACAGGAAAAATACCAGCAGACTGGCAAAAAGCAGTGTCTTCCCAATACATAAAAAAGGAGACCGTTGAAATTGCAACAACTTTGGGGGAATATCCCTGTTGTGCACAGCGGCAAAACTGTATGAATCAATACTAGAGAATAAACTAAGAAAGGGAATTGAAAAAGCAATGGAAAAGTCACAAAGTGGATTCATGAAAGGATATTTAACATTCAACACAAGACCATATCTTCACAATTAAAAAGATGGCAGAAAAAATATTAAGACAAAACAACAAACTATACATGATATTCGTGGACTTAGTAAAAGGCATTTGATAGAGTCCCAAGAGCCAAAGTGTGGGAAATACTTGAAGAAAGGAAGATAAAAGTGCATTTAATAAAATCAATCATGAGTATGTATGACACCACAGAAAACTACGCAAGGACAAATAATTCAACATCTGAGATTTTCACAACCACACAAGGCCTTTGACAAAGAGGTGCTTTAAGCCCTCTGCTCTTTATTATATTCCTAGACAACATAATGAAAAAAATTAAGGATTAAGGAAAGAATTAAGGATAACACCAAGAAGGTAGAAATAGGATACTATAAAATGAAAAGAATAGTGATAGCAGAATGTTTTTTTGCTAATGACTTAGTCATGCTAGCCAAAAGCGAAGAAAACCTGCAAAACAATATAAGCATATGGGAGGAGGAACGAAAAAACACAACATGGTAATTAATATAAACAAAACAAATGTAATGGTAGTAGCAAAAGAGGAAACCAAAACAAAAATACTAATAAATTTGAAAAGGATAGAACAAGTTGAAACCTTCAAATTTTTAGGTACAATAATACATAATAAAGGAACCATGGAAAACGAAATAAATAACAGAATCATGGCCGCAAATAAAACCTACTATGCAATGAACAAGTACATTCTAAACAATAGAAGAGTCTCCTAAAATACCAAAATGACACTCTTATATATATATATATATATATATATATATATCTTATATATATATATATATATATATATATATATATATATATATATATATATATATACGAGCCCAGGCTCATAATAGTTCGGCCGGTTTACATTTTCAAGCTGAAGTCTAAACAAATCATAAAACTTACACAAATGATGAAACATTTCGACAAAATTGTTTCGACTATATTAAAATATACAGGGTGTAACAGAAATACGTGTGTTAATTTTAAACATTGGTAGAACTCGTTATATAAAACATTTTTTCTATATGTTCTTTTTCAAAATTTGCAGGTTTTTTTTACATTTTTTTGCCCCCTAATTTTGACTGAACGAGCCGTTCTCAGGTACTGTCACTATAATTGTCAAGTGAAGTTTATTTCAAAATGCCAAATTTTCATTTTCATCAAGAATTAACCAATATTGTGTTGGTATATGGCCGAGCCTTTGGAAATGCCGCAGAAGCCCGTAGATTGTACAGTGCACAATATCCTGAACGTGTTTTGCCTAATAAGCAATGATGTACCTTTATGACACCGTTGCCATCACAACAAAATATTTAATCGCTGCACACCTTTAACCATAGGCGGGTACGCGTTTTAGTAGATAAACTAGAACATATTTTCATCAGTTTATCGTTGGTTTTTGAAAAAAAAAACAAATAGAAAAAATGTTTTATTTAACGAGTTCTACCAATGTTTAAAATTAACACACGTATTTCTGTTACACCCTGTATACGTTAGTCTTACAAAAGCTGAATATTTTATCCGAATAACATAATAAATAAAATTAATACAACAAAAAACTTTAGTGAACAGACAGCTCATAATAGTTCGGCCGATATTTAATATTGGGTTATATCGCCTTTGTTAGCAATAAAAGCTTTAATTCTACTGGGCATTGTATCCACAAGCTTTGCACATTCTTCTAGTAGAATAGTGTCCCTTATATTCCGCAAGGTAGCTTTTAGTTCGGGGATAGTACACGCCGAATTTTTACGAAGTTTTTTTTCCATATTGTGTCATAGGGTTTTGATAGGAGATGAATCTGGACTAGAAGATGTCCATTTAAATACTGGTAGTTCATGATCTTTGAACCATGTTTGAATAATTTTCGCCGTATGGCATGGTGCACCGTCCAGTTGGAAAATAAATTCACTTTCGGACGATTCACAATTTGAAATTGAAGGCAAAAACCTTTCTTCCAGAATGTCTCAGTACTTTTGCGAATTAACAATGCCATCAATTAAATGTAATTTCCCTACACCTCTTGCAGACATACAGCCCCAAACCATAACAGATGGTGGGAACTTCACTTTTTTAACTAAACAATCATTATGATAAGCCTCTATTATGAGCTGTCCCTTCACTAAAGTTTTTGTTATATTAATTTTGTTCATTATGTTATCCGGATCAAATATTCAGCTTTTGTAAGATTAAAGTATATATTTTAATGTAGTCGAAACTAGTTTGCCGAATTGTCTCATCATTTGTGTAAGTTTTATGATTTGTTTAGGCCTCTGCTTGAAAATATAAACCAACCGAACTATTATAATAGGCCGAATATATATATATATATATATATATATATATATATATATATATATATATATATAGAATATGGTGTTGTTTTCTATAGTTGTTAGAAAACTTATGTTTTTCTTTAATATTTTGTTTGTTTAAAAAAAAAAAACAGTAGTAATTCTTTTATCATTGTTCCACTGTTAGTGGATAATGTGTAAACGAGTACTACGAAATTAATATATATATATATATATACAGGGTGTCTACGCTAAACCGTTCGTTAAAAGTTTACGGGGTTGCCGATGTACTAAAAATTTCAAAAAAATCCTCGTCATACAGTTGAATCAGTTATCCTCATGTGAAATATTTTCAACTATCTATCACTTCCGGTTCCGCCGGAAGTAGCACCAACTTTCTTATTTTAAATGGAATACCCCATATATTATTATATTTTTGAATTCTTCACTTAAATTAGAACATATTTTGTAAGAACGTATGTATACCTATCTCTTCCAGTTTTCAAGAAAAAAAATGTTTTTCTAAAATTTTGACCTCTAAAAGGTAGCCTGAAATCTGTTTATAACTTCTCTTAGGAATAAGATAAAATTATGAGTGAAATTTCTAATTATACATAGAGGATGCCTCTATGAGTGAAATAATTGGAAACTGTCAATTTTGATAATAAGTGTTCATAAAATGTCAATATCTAAGTGCCCTCTTAAATATCCTGTAATTCAATTTTTTTAAATGGAATGACCCATTTTTTATTGCATAGCACGATTGGGAGAAAAAATTACTTCAAAAAAGTATAAAACAACCATACTCCTAAAGCAAGTATTTTTTGAATTATTTCGAGGATTACTTTTTCGTCGCATTTCTGCAAGGTATAATTTTGCATGTCACAAGTGCACTTTAGTAGGCATGTGATATGCTTTTGTTTTGTCGCTATTGTAATGCAAACTGTCAAATAATAAAACCATTTAGATTAAATTATTACAGAAATCAAAAGCAATAAAATGAATCATTACACAAATCAACAAATTATCAATTTATTCTTTATACATGGCAACTGTGATAGAATTGTTGGTCTAACATGTAGAGTATTCAATCAAACTTATCCACATTTGCCGCCGATGAATAAAACAAGATTTAGTAGATTGGAATCAAATGTTGTTCAATTTGGACAAGTGAATGCAATAAGACATCGACAAAAGCCAGTTATGGAAAATGAGGAAGTGCAAGAAATAGTGTTGGCCTATTTTCAAGTTAAGCCACAAGCATCTATCCGCTGTGCACAACAGGATTTAGGCATTGATAAATCTTCAATACAGAAAATTTTGAAAAAACATAACATGCACAATTATCACTTATTATCAAAATTGACAGTTTCCAATTATTTTACTCATAGACGTAACCTCTAGGTACAATTAGAAATATAACTCATAATTTTATCTTATTCCTAAGAGAAGTAATAAACAGATTTCAGGCTACCTTTTAGAGGTCAAAATTTTAGAAAAACATTTTTTTTCTTGAAAACTGGAAGAGATAGGTGTACATACGTTCTTACAAAATATGTTCCAATGTAAGCGAGGACTTCAAAAATATAATAATATATGGGGTATTCCATTTAAAATAAGAAAGTTTGTGCTACTTCCGGCGGAACCGGAAGTGATAGAAAGTTGAAAATATTTCACATGAGGATGACTGATTCAACTGTGTGACGAGGATTTTTTGAAATTTTTAGTACATGGGCAACCCCGTAAACTTTTAACGAACGGTTTAGCGTAGACACCCTGTATATATATATATATATATATATATATATATATTAAATTAGTAATTAAACTAAATGAACTCACCAGAATTCAGGTAACAAATAGATGAGTTTCAGAATCACAGATAGATTACATGGTAACCAATATGCGATCTTACATCTTACAACTCGACATGCTAGGTGCCTTCCTTTCACAAGTTAACTGAGTATGAGTGAGCGACAACTGTCAAATTGAAATTGGCATTGCTTCTTATGTTGAAAATTATAAACCTTTTCACTATCAAAGGCCATACATTAGATGAAGAATTATCTTCTGCACTGTAAATATTCGAGATATATTTACTGATCTTCCCCAAACTAGTATGTTGAATGACATATTTGAGTACCTTAGCGCATAGTATGCCTCCAGTAACCCTTCCTTATTTAATTTTCCTGTTAGCTTAAGAATGGCATAGTAAGCAGCGTTGAGTTTTAGGATCACATGCTCAATCTGATACTCATAATCTAGAACAACATAAAAAAAATAGGAATCCTAAATTAAAGTTAAATAAAACAATAATAAAAGGCATACATATTCCGAATAAATAATATAAGATTTTGACTTTGACCGGCTGATCCATAAATAAATTTCGATTTGTGACTATTGGGTTCTCTGGTAGTTTTCTATTTTAGATCTGAATTGTAGTGCTTTGGTCTACATTGAGTAGTAGATTATTTTTATCATACCATTCCTTCATTTCCTGGTTGGCCTTTTCGACTTTCAGATTTAACTGTGCCTGACCATTGGCCGCAATAATAAGCGCCTTTTCATCGGCAAAATATATCATGTGACCCAATGAGATACATTCCCGCAAGCCATTGATAAATAAGAGGAAAGGAAGTGGACCCAGGGTTGAACCATGGACACTTCCAATCTTTGGTAGGTACAGTTGACGCAGAAAAAAAGTAGGACGCACTGTTTAGCCTAGCTTGATTAGTGTTTTTATCTCAATGTACAACGATGAGACGTTAACGCAGAAAAAAAATAGGATACACTGTTTATCCAGATTTACATCACTAGATTTTAGTAAAAAATCGGTCTAAGAGTTGTTCTACTTTTTTTCTGCGTCAATGTAGATACCTACATACTTCTATCTGCCTCTTGATTATAAATGCAAATTCACGCCTGCATTTCAGATCAGGTTCTCAGCCCATATTCGAAATAACATTTTTTTAGCTTTACTCAGAAAAGCATATCCAAGAGCTATACCCAAATGTTCTAATGCGGAAGGACCGCAAAACCCTCGTACTATTTCTACGAAAAAGTATATATTCTTGAAATTGTCAAGTCTTTTTAAACTTAATTCACATGCTCTTTGAATATATTTTTTATTGTGAACTAATGACGACATTTGACAAATATCAGTCCATTGGTCATTTAACCTTCGAATTACTTTAAAGTTTTACTTTAAACTAAAGGTTGTAGGGAATATTTTTCTCTACACAAGAAAAATAAATTAATAAAATTCGACCGATAGGAGGCAAGATATCGAGGGTAGCGGTTTTTTCAAGATGGCCGCCGTTCTACAAAGGGATTTTGTCGGATTAACATGCATTTGAATACCTTTCAGTCAACCTCACAAGAATTAGCGGGCATTTCCGTTTTGTAGATATTTAGTGTTTTTTTGATCTAATTTTACTGGGCTAATGGTTTATTGACATTTTGCGTATGTGACTATACCTTTTCAACTTCAACTTAACACTAATCACTTTCAAGTTGGCATTAATCATTATCAATTTGGCATTAATTAAAACCATGTGGCATTAAACAAATTTATGTTGTCATTGTTTAATGCCAACATTGTTTTAATTAATGCCAAACTAATAATGATTATTGCCAACTTGACTGTAATTAGTGCCAAGTTGAAGTTGAAATGTTTAGTGGTTTTTGATGGAAATTAGTGTGCTCATTCACAGGAAATCATTGAAGTTCTAGAATAAAGGTTTCCAGTATTTGAACATAGCACATTGATGTTCTATAACTGCATAGCCATTATCACCCTCGAAAAAATATGGGCCAATTATTCAATTGGAAGAGATTGCACACCAGACTGTAATTTTGTCCGAAGAAAAGGCCGTTCGTAAAGTTGTTGAGGGTTGGCAGCGTTATAATAGCAAAAACTGTGTTTACTTAAATCATCCTCTGAGGGGGAAACCTCGTGGTTCACCAGTCTAACGCTGCATGGTTACTAAACTTCCAAGTGTGAAGAACTTGAAATTCACTGTCTACTTCCACAAGGTACATAGAATAGTGCCGCTTTACTGCCCCGCCCGGTAGTTGCACACATTATACAGGGTGTCAATTTGAAAATTTGCCATCGACTTTTTTCATAGAGCACATGATTATTATAGCCACCTCTATCTAAAAAAAATAAACTAACATCTTGTGTTATTCTTTATCGTAATTGTTCAATAGTATCCGGTTCATTTTTCTTTTATGTTTTTAAAGTACAGATTTCAAATGACCCCATCAAAAAATCGCTGTTGAAATTAATGAAAATTTGAACGGCAAAATTTATGCTAATTTGCTGGATGAATTCATTGAGGCTCTCGTACTTCAGGAGGTTGAAAACCAAACAGATGAACATGGAAATTATGCACTTACTGAAAATACATTACATTTTCAATAAGATGGTGCACCTCCTCACTATGTATGTACTTCCAGTTAGGGTATGGTTAGAGCGTCACTATCCAAATCAGTGGATTGAAAGAAGAGGTCCTATCAAATGCCCTCCAAAATAATCAGATCTAACATCTCTAGGTATTTTTTATGGGGTCACTTAAAGTCTGTAGTTTATAAAACGCAACCAGATACTATTGAACAATTACGAGAAAGAATAGCACAATAATGTCGAGCAATACTAGACAAACCTTTTAGAAAGTTTGCGAGGAGTTTGAAAGCAGACCATATTTTTGTTTAGAAAACAAGGAAACCATTTCCAAAATTTACTTTAACATATTATTTCAATTTAAATAATATAAATAATAATAATTGAACACTTTTGCACTTTATTTGCACTTAATTCCAAAACTAGTTGACCAAATCATATTGTATTAATAATAACTAGAAAGCATTTTTCAAGAGCTTTCCAACGATGTATCACAAGTAGGGGGTTCCATTTAATTTTTTTAGATGGAGGTGGCTGTGGCTTAAAGGGTGGGTAGGGGTCAACACTAGCTATGTCATTTTGGTTCCCCCTTCGAACCACCCAAACGGTTTTGAGTAATTTTAAAAATAATCATGTGTCCTATGAAAAACGTCGATGGCCAATTTTCAAATTGACACACTCTATGTTATATAATCAACCATTTTGCAAGTTTTCGCAAATTGTCGGTCGAAATTTTTAGAATTATTCACGATATCCAGGTTTGGGCCAAGGCCCTAAATTTGGAAATCACTGCTCCATTTAATTTGGTAGTTGCTTTATGCCCGGTTGCATCAATGCGAGTTAAATATTAACTCTGGGTTATAAATTGAACTCGCAGTTAACCTCAAAAATGACTTACACCAGATCAGAAATAAAACATAAAATGCGAGTTATAAGAACGTGATTCATTCACAAGTGACCCGTTTGATTTAACCTGAGGGGTTTTGTTGCTATACGTTATCCACATCATCAAATTTTGATGATACTGATTCGAAACGTCACTCTGACATAAATATAACTCAGGGTAACATTAATTGAGTTAAAACAATCTTGATGCAACCGGGCATTAGTGAATTAAGTATACTTTGTACTGTTTTGAATTGAAATAACAAAATTTACATTAAAAAATCTGTGTGATTTCAAATATATGAAAAGATTAAAACATGGTCAGTAAATTCACGTTATTCCGGAAAATGTATTGGTGAGTAGTAGTCATTTCAAATTTCTTTTTAAAAATGTGAGAACCAAAAAAACAGAACACGCTGCATCCCACACTGTGAAAGATGTAGTAGGTTTGTTAATAGAACATGTGAGCATGGTACTTTTCCATGGCAGGTTTTCAATCAATTTCGATTTAGTCCCAGATACAGTGGCCTGATATACATTTTTTTGTGTGCCTAGTGTGGGCGAATTTATTTATTCCCGTGACGCTCTTATATTTTTTTCACGATCGCTAGTCGGTGTGAATGACCGCCACGGGATCGCGATCCGTCGCTTGCCTTTAAAAATACCGTCCCAGAAATACATTTTTATCGCCCGTTTGCCCTCCTCAAGATCAAATCACGCGGAACGATCCAATCGATGGAGCGATAACCTAGAAGATGATAATGTAACGTTATTTCGGTATAAGGACCACTAACAGAAATGTGACTTCAAATAAGTAATCAAATTTTATAATTAAACCGCTAGGTTGGCTGATAGGTTAAATTATTGTTTAGCATGCACGAAGACCTGGGTTCGATGCCCTATACAGGTACTTTGTAATCTGATTAACGGTGATTCAGAGATCCGGGTCAAAGTAACAAACCCCCTAACTTAATACACACACTAATCACACGGCAGGGTGGCGACTATACAACTGTTTGTAGAATGCTAAAGTACAAATCAGATATGGTATGACATTTGACAGCACAGCACATGTCTGCAGCTACTAATTCAATAAGACAATTTGAAACAATTGGAAAAGTATGTAGGTAATACCTACTAGGTATTTAAGATAGGAGTAAGTATGTTTAGTTTAATGGTGTGTCTTTTCTAATTTGATCTTTGTTAGTTCGATATTAATTTTTGTAGGTACCATTTTCAATGGCCGTTCTTTACGGTACTGTATATTTTATATTTTTCTCTGAATAGAGATCCCTTGTTATAAAATAAACATTATAATTGCTACATATGCTCTTTGTGTAAACCTGCAATTGGCAGTTACACGGAACTCTCGTATCTCTTTTAATGAGGGTGAAACTTTTTGGGATATGCAGATCTGGGTCGGCAGATTGAGGAGCCCTCAATCAGCCATAAATCAACGGGATTGTGAAAACACGTACGTAGAAAGTCAACGCCGCACCCGGCGCCCCACACCTGTCTGATAGGGCAGGTGCGATTCTGTGGCACGCTTTCTGAGGCCCTTGTTGCGTCGTTATTGCCACCGAAAAATCGGACACGGGGCTGCAATTTGCGGATTCTCAGCACCTTGCATCCAATTTTCTGCCAACCAAAGGAAGGAGGAGTTGTGGCAACTGGAAAATTGGCGATTCCTACCATGACAGAGGACGCAGGTGCTTTAATGAGGCCATGGCTCTCAATGTCCAACGGGAGGACAGCCTTGACTTAACCGATGTTCAAGAAGTAGTTGAGAGAAATACAATTGAGCTGTCGGAGACAAAACTTATTTATGTACAGTTGACGCCTAAAAACAATAGGACACATGTAAGTGCAGCATCACATTGAAATGTCTGATACAATTATGACATACATGCATGTGACATTTGAATGTGATACTGCACTTACGTGTGTCCTATTTTTTTCTTTTTTTTAGGTGTCTACAGTACTTTGATTTGTATGTCCAATGTTTAATTAATGCAAATTTAATCACAAAACTAATCCAGGAAGAGGCAAAGTTCGGCTAGACCATTTAACTGCAAGTTTATAGTCTTCATCAAAAGATAATTTTATGGTGTATGGCAAATTACGTTCATGTAGTAATTGAAAACGTTGCACGTATTCACATTCCTCTGGAGCTGTCCTCCAGCTACCATGTTTTGCATTTCCCAGGAGATTCTAATTTAAGTTTTTGGTCCATCAAATTTTCCAATAAAGCATTTTGGTAGGCCTTCTTCGCGTGTTCTTGGCTATTAATGTGCAACTTAATTTTGAAATAAATAATAGTTTTTAAATTTTAACGTTAGAATCGGCATAAATATTACAATATCTATAATCTCCTGGTAATTTGCTGGAAAATTTGCTGGTGATAGCTGATTATTAATTGTTTTTGTCGAATTGGTGTGAAATTTGTTAATTAATACGAGGGGATTAATACTCTCAAGCAAGCCATCATTTAGCCTGCGAAGACGCTCATTTTTGGCTCGGCAGTCGTTCGTAATGGAGCTCCAGTTTGCGTATCGCAAGGTTCGCGCAAAGACGGCGGTGTGGCCAACAGCCGCGACTAAACTTTATCTGCGGTCCTAGCGCTTTGGAGACCTTATTTTTGGGATTGCCCTCGTATAAACGGTTCAAAAGAATATATTCGTTACTTTTGCTTTGACTGGTATTTATAACATCATCTGGATTTCTTTTATATATTTTGAGGATTCGAAAGTACAGAATTGAAAATAAAAATACCAGAATGAGATTTCGATGATTATTTCAAGAATGAAAATTAACTTACGAAATTACTTCCAAACATATTTGTTCCATTTTTCCATATTCATTGTCACGTTATTCTTCGGGAATTCTATGTCATTCTTATTCTATGAAAAAATTTAAAAAATCTTTGCAATTATTCATATTTATTGCAAAATCTGTGGAAATCACCAAAATGACTGAGAAATCTTGGGAATTATTGAAAAAATGATGTATAACAATGTGCATTTTTTGATCTTGAAATTTATTAAAAACCTCCAGAAATCATGACGATTATCATAAAATCTATAGAAATCTTGAAATATATTGTGAAATCAAGGATATTATTGGAAAATCTCTCGGAACGTTTAGAAATTTTTAGATATTTTAAGAATTATAGAAAAATTTGTAGAATGAACAAATGTATGTAATAATCGTGTTAACCGTGTGAACCAATTTGTATTTTCTGATTTTAATAATCTCGAATTTACTCAAAAATCTCAAAAAAATGATTGAGTATTTGCTCGAGTTCTTAGAAATGACACATAATGAGAAATTATGGAAATGATTGGAAAATCTCTCGAATTCTGAATACTACTTAGAAATGACATATATCTTAAGAATTATCGACTGATTTACAGAAAAAAAATGTATGTAATAATCGTGTCAATCGTGCCAATCAATTTGCATTTTCTAATTCTAGTAATCTCGAAATTATTGAAAAATCTCTTGAAATCTTGTTAAGTAATGAGAAATCTCTATAAAAATCAGTACAAATTATTGAGAATGTCTCCACTTTTTACAGGAAAAATTAAGTCATTTTGAAAAGAAAATGAGACTGTAAAGAGCATTAAGAGCTCTGCAAGAGTTGCGTAATAAAAAAAAGCGAATTCCGTTTGCACAACATGTCAATGATATCATAAGTTAAAAAATACTGACGTCATATTTTTCGTTCCATTTTTTCATATTCATTGTCACGTTATTCTTCATGATTTCTATTTCATTCTATTACTATAAAAAAAAACTCTGGAATTATTCATATTTATTGTAAAATCTGTGGAAATCACCAAAATTATTGAGAAATCTTGGGAATTACTGAAAAATGTCAAACAATGTGCATTTTGATCTTGAAATTAATTAAAAACCTCCAGAAATCATGACAATTATTAGAAAATCTGTAGAAATCTTGAAATATATTGAGAAAATATTGAAATTATTGGAAAATCTCTCGAATTCTTAATACTACTTACAAATGACATATATTTTAAGAATTATTGACTAATTTGCAGAATAAAAAATGTATGTAATAATCGTGTCAATCGTGCCAATCAATTTGCATTTTCTAATTCTAGTGATCTCGAAATTATTGAAAAATCTCTCGAAATCTTGGTAAGTAATGAGAAATCTATAAAAATCAATACAAATGATTGAGAATGTCTCCACTTTTTAAAGGAAATATTTAGTAATTTTGAAAAAAAAAAATTAGACTGTAAACAGAATTACGAGCTCTACAATAGTTGCGTAATAAAAAAAATCGAATTTCGTTTGCACAACATGTCAATGATATCATAAGTCAAAAAATACTGACGTCATATTTTTTCTAAGTGCGCCAGAACATACATGCATAATCCATCCCTCTTTTACCCATTGGATGTCGAGGTTTTGTCCTGTTAACCTTTCGGCAGGTCATTGACCCACTTCCGCCATTCACTTCTGTCCACACTTTTTGTCTTTGCTTCCTTAAAATCTATGCCACTGTTTTTTAAAATTTGACATATTGTTTCATTTCACGTTTTTGCAGGTCTACCTCTCTCTCTTTTCCCAACCGGTCTTGCTTCCCATATTCTTTTTGTAATTCTTGTCTCCTTCATTCTGTTGCGGTGCCCCAAGCCCCAACCATCTGAGTTTATTTCCCTCTAGTTTCTTCTTTATCTGTGCTACCTCAAGGTTCTTCCTAATATCTGAGTTTCTAATTTTGTCGAGCATTGAAACACCCTCCGTTCTTCTCAGATACTTCATTTCGGCTGCATGTAGTCTGCTCTCTTGTCTTTTATTTGTGACCCACGTTTCACTTCCATATGTGAGTGTTGGAATGTATATTGAGTTAAACACCACTATTTTACTTTTCTTGGATACTTCCTTGTTGTTTATGAACTTAGTTCTTAGGCTGTGGAACACTTTCGAGGCTGCTGTTACTCTATTATTAATTTCACCTTCCAAACTACCGCTCTCTTTTACAATCGCTCCTAGGTACTTGTATTGCGATACTTGCTCAATTTCTTTGCCTTCGATTTTTATTTTTAAATGTCTTTCCCTCTCCTCTTTTGCAATTCTCATCACTTTCGTCTTCTTTTCATTAAATGTTAGGTTAAATTGTTTGTTTCTCCAGAATATTTATATTGTGTTGTGGATCCCTTGCATTCTCTGCAAATATCACCATGTCGTCTGCAAGCGCGCATATGCTAACGCTCACTATCTGCATGTTTTTGTATCCGACACAAAGTTTCTTCATCTCAGGTGATTTCTTGATAACTTCATCCAGTGCTGTTATGAAAAGCAGTGGGCTTAGTGCTGCTGTAATTTGATCGTGTCCCGCAGCTTTCCCTGTTTTTGTTCTCTGAATAGCATCTCTCACTTCCTGTTCAGTAATATTTTCCCCATCTTCTAATTCACTGTCTTCTGTTTTGTTGTTGCGGCCTTTTGTCTGCGTTAGATTTTCCTGTTTTTTTCCTATATCCCTGTCCACTAATAGTTCTTTCCATCACATTTTTAGAAATTTCTTTAGACTCGAAGAGTCCTTCCAGCTAAAATTTTGCTGGGTCAGATTCAAAGCTTTTTGTTCATTTTTACGGGATAAACGTCTCGCTGGGAAATACTAAAAAAAAACACGCGAAGGAAAGCCTTAAATTTCGGAGTGACACCCGCTGGTCATCTAAGGTCCAAGCCGTCTCTGCTTTACAGAATCAATTCTAAGATGTGCTCGAAGCCCTTGTCAAGCTCTCTAACAGTACTGAAGCTAGTTCCTACACACTGGCTGGTTCTAATTCAAGACGATATTTTAAACTTTCTTTTGGAGTTACAGTTTGGCATTACGTTTTAAGGAAAATGGAGATCACAAATAAAAGTCGGCAGAGTATTGATATGGATGTCAGTAGGGCTGAGAAGATTCTGTCTGGGTTGTTATTATATCTAGATAAATTCAGGGAAGATGGTTTCGATCCAGGGTACAACAGTGCTATTAAAAGTGCGGAAACTGTTGAAAAATGTAATCCGTAACTAACCTTCTCATCTAAGTTATTATATAACTAAAAAAAATATATCTCCAGCCAGGGCCGAGATAAAGCTCGGTTGTGCACTGGCACTTATTACTTGGAAGTGTGTAATTCTTTAGTTTCTAAGCTTTTGAAAAAAGCAATTAGTTGGTAGTTATGCATATTACCTAAATATAAATGAATACCCTATTTTTAAAAAGACATTTTTTTCTCTTTATAACGATATAAGATTTCCTATACTTAGTTTCATAAATAAATGAGATGCAGGAATTTTCGTTGTATAATTTGAATAGATTTTAGAATAATTAGAATAGAAAAATTAATAGAATTCGAGTAGTAAGAGGAAAAAAATCCATGGCAAACTGGTACTCTCAATAATTCAAATAGTCCTGTATCGTGTTTATTGGTCAAAGTAAGTAATAATTGTCATAAAGTTAATTTTTATTTTTTATTTTTTTTTTATTGAAATTGCAGTTAAATGCTATTTATCACACTTTTGATTTGTGTTTTTCGACAATAACTTGAAATGTATAAATCATACACTCAGAAAACCTGTCTTTTGACGACGCAATACGGCCGCGAGGATGGAGCAAAATTTCAAGTTCTGTGAGTACTTAAAAATGTTGTAAATAAATAATTTCCGAAACGGTACCGTTCTTGTAGTCCGAAATTTAGAAGAAGAAAAAAGTATTGTGAAGACTGGTAGTTAAGGGGATAGGATATCATTTGTACGACGCCAGTCGTCGCCCAGGCGGCTCTGATAGTATGTGCGAGTTTGATTTGTACCGAGAGGTACACTAATGGACAATTTTATCCGAACGAAATATTTGAGAGGTGGTCTTAAAAATGGATAAATGAATAATCGCAGTGCCTCATACCTGTAGGTTATATTGTATACTTACTTAAACGTATTCGACATTTTATTTCTTAGAATTTTTCTAATGCAACTTACCACAATTTATACACAGTAACATCCAGAAAATTAATATCTATTGAAAGCAATTTTACAATAAATTAAAAAAATGGTTCCCATTTAAAAAAAATAATGATAATTACACTAAAACGTCTATTTTCAAAATTATAAATTGACCAGTTCGAGGATTTCTTTCCAATATCTTCCAACTTGAATAAAATGAATTTATTTACTGGAAACGCAATTAATACATACAACAAACTAAGTGAATCAATCAAATCAAGCACCCTAAAAATATTCAAACAAAAGACAACAGCATTAATACTGTCCGAAGACCAGCTCCAATGCCATTAGTCTGGAAGCAGCCCATCCGGGACAGCTATCCAAGGCGAAGAGTGGAGCCGAGGACATATGTTCTTCTTTATTTTTGTAATATATCGACATATGTTCAAATAAACATTTATCCGTAAAAAAAAAAAAAAAATACCTTACTTTTGGCACACCCTGTATATTAATCGTGCATTAATATTTATACGTGCACTCTGATAAAGCAAATGTTCTTAATCCGTAAAAAAATCGTGCTTATTCGACGTAACCGTCCGAAACTCCGCGTGTTTCGGCGTTTGACCTTTAAAACGTCCGAGACAATAAAAATTTCATTAAAACCAACACCAGCCGATAATGAGGCATTATCAGTGCGACCTTGGCCTTGAGATCCGTGCACTCCTCGCCTTCCCGTATATGCACACGTATAGCAGATACGTATGTGCCTCGTGTTTATCACTCGACACGTCGAAATGTGGGAAAGGAAAGTCCCGCGAAATGCTGAAAACCGCATTTAGAAACACAAATTTGTTCACTATTGCGCGAATGAAGCGGATGTTAGCTTTAAGTTCTGAGTGATTTCATTGAATCTGTTTAAACGGAATTTTAAACTATTTGAGTATGTGATTGTGTATGAGCAGTGACGCTCTAATAATGCCGACGTCAATTGCCGATGCCGGAAACGTGAATAATTTACAAGGCAGATGTCATCCCGCGAGACCTTACAGCACGTTCAATGTTAAAAGTATAAAGCACAATTTTCCTCATTCCTCCTCTTCCCCACCTCAGCGTTATTCATCGTTACAGCGGCAAGGTTACCAAATAAACTTTTATTACTCATAAACGCGCTCTATCCGTAGATAGGACGCCATGGCAACGTCTAATCAACGTGAGCGCGGATTTTTGCGGGCCGAGATTAAGGAGCTCATTAGATTGCAGCACTGAACCGACCAGATTGGGTTAAATGTCAAGTTTTCGCCCTCAGTACTTGCCCTGTACCTTTAATCCGAGCAGTCGGAGAAGAAAAAGCAATGATTGAGATACAATGCTTTCAACAGGTTGTGTCATATCTGCGGGAGTCACAAAGCACACGGGGTTCATGAGTATTTGCCAGGAAACGCATTTCTCTGGGTCATGTAGTTTTCGCTTATATACGAAAAGTGAAACGACAGAAATAAATATATGATCAATTCATCGCAATTGTTGCTAATATGGTGCATTATCCAAAAGAAAAAGTATACGCTGAGGTTCAATTTCAACGTGTTGAACTTATGGAGAGGACTATCACAGAAAAAACGCATCAAATTCCTAGTGAATTGATCCATAAGAATAAGGAAGGAAATAACGTAGAAATTTAATAAATCGCTCAATATAAATAATTCAAAGATATTCTGGATCAACGTAATTTCGTAAACAAAATTGTTCAGCGCTCCGATATTCAAGCAATCTCAGCATACAAAACCGAATTAATCGTATGAATGAATGTACGTATGTATAGATGAGCGTAGTAGTAGAATTGAACCTGATAATACTAAACTGGAATCTGTTTAATTTAAATTTAAATTAAAAAAATTACCTCGTAAAGTTCTGATGAATCCATTTATGTGATTTGTTCCTATCCACGAGGTGGCGTTGAAATACATTGGTTCACACAACTGCTGATGAATTTCTATGCAGTGATGACATGTATTCGTACATGAAGTCGCTAATTTATTTCACTTTGTAATTCCAATATTGATTATTAACGATAACTAATTTCATAAAATAAAGTCAAACAGTTAAGGTCAGAAATTAGAAATAAAGATTCAATAATTATTAAATCAAATATTTGCAAAATTTTAATAAAGTAAATTAAATAAAATACGTCTAATTTGAATGATAACACGGAATGTTATTTACCTGTCGCTTGCATAAAAGTAAATTAAATAAATAACGTCCAATTTGAATGATAAAATTGTATTTTATTTACCAGTCGCTGGCATAATCTTTCAAAATGAATAAATCTCACTGATCCATATATCTGTGTTTTAGTTACTAACAAAAATTACTAACAGACACATTACCCATTAAACGAACCCAATGAAGTTGTCACGATAATGATTTTAAAAATCAAACATAACGTAAAGTACTATCACTAAATCACGAGCCAAATAAATATTACAAATAATGAGAATTTCTATAATACCTGGGTGCGAACCGTTACACCCTTCATCCAGGACGCGAACTTTTTTGATCAAAGAAAATATTTAATAGATACGTTGAAATTTAGATAAAGTAAGTTATTGGCTAAGTTGAAACAGTTTAAACTTTAACTTGAAGCAAATATATTTTTAAAATATTTCTGGTTTACTGGAAAATATGTGTGCTGGAGTTTCCTTTAATAACATTCTAGATACCAAGCTGTGGTACTGAGACAATAGCTGAACTCAAATAAAAGCGATTATTTCATTCGGGAGGTGATAAGCCAATAAGAATGCACGATTTTCCTTAGTTACAACGTATTACAACGTTTATTTGAGTAACCAAGACGAATATCGATTATACGAACCTTTGTATTATCGGTTATACTAACCTTTGTCTAATCGCATCATTAAAATCATCCTAATCCTTGAAAGATACCGAGGAAAAACTAATAATCGATTAAATGTACACTCAGGTGCAAAGAAACCGGGTCATTGGGTTATTGTTTGCAAAAGAACCATATTCTTTTTAAATTTTGATGTTGTCCTTAGAATAATTTTTTTAGTGTTTTACAATCAAAGAGACCGTCAGGATGTAAAAAGAAGCAACATATGGTACTTATTATTTATTTAATGAACATTAATAAGCGAAAACGATAATGTACGTATACACGAAAAAAATGCATTTCTGCAAAATAAACTTAACAGAGAACAATAAATGAAAATGACAGTTAATCGAAAACAAACAAATCTAAACCCAGTAGCCACCTTGATCCTCTATGCATAACGCCGAATGAGTAATAGGTAGTGAAGAACGTACACTTTAAATGTTATTTTCGCTTATTAAATGAACTGATAAGTATCATATGTTGTTTTTTTTCTACATCCTGATGGTCTCTTTGACTGTAAAACACTAAACGTTTCATTCTAAGGACTATACCAACATCAAAATTTAAAAAAATCGGTTTTTTGCAAACAACAACCCAATGACCCGGTTTCTTTGCACCTGAGTGTATATAATAATTGTACATTCAATATTAATAATTATTAAATTTATAAATTTCCTGTGTACTTTATTGTAATTAATTTAATTTGTTCATAAACTAATCTACCTATATACAACTCGACGATCAAAGATACTCGAATCTCGACGTATTGCCTTTTAAAACACAGGCAAGTAATGTTTTTCAGGCAATACGTCTCGTATAATCGATTATTTTCGATCGTCTAGTTGTAGAACTTACGACTATATACCTCATAGTTAAATAGACCAATCACAATATTGAATTTTCCTTAGTATTACGTAGTAATACTTCGTATTACAGCGCTTATTACTAATTACTTGGTTGTCATGGGGCGTATTTCGAATATATCATTAGTTTGCGTATTTCGATGAGGTGTTAATAAAAATCAAGTTGCCGTAAATCACAATATTTTTACACAAAAGTCAAAATGACATAATATTTCTTGCATTCAGTATATAATAAGCGGTCAATATGAATCGATTTGGATCTGATGAGATTCATAAAATCGAAAAATCCGTCACATCCACAAAACCCATTAATAGAGTTCAAGTGCGAACAGAATGTTATGTTATAAGACAATTTGATCACTTCTGTTCAGAAAGAAATTATGATATAAAAGAAGAAAAGTCGGATGAAGAATTATGTAGAAGTTTGGAAGACTGGGTTTACAACATGCGAAAAGTTAATGGTGAAGATTATAAAGAAGGAGTATTGAAAACACTCTGGAATCTCACAGCTAAGCATATTCAACTTACTTATTATAATATATTCAAAACAGTTATAGATCCTTTTAAAAGCGTTATATTTCAAAAACCAAGAGATATTCGCAATTCAAAGAGGAAAATTTTACTTCGCCAGCTTCGTCAGCTCGTCAGCTTTAACCCATGAAGAACAAACAAGAATTATAAATTATTTTAATGGAAATACACCCGATGGTCTACAGCGAAAGTTTTACCATATTGCGTCTGTTGAACTTGCGTGGAGAGGAGGAGAAGCAAGTGCTTGCTTGACAGAATATTTCAAAGAAGAAATAAACAATTACGGTTTGCCAATAGGTCGGATGGAATACTACACAATTTTCTCAAAAACAGCACAAGGTGGTAATAAGAAAATTGCAGATAGTAAATGGATTACCCCAAATTCAAACAATATAGACATGTGCCCCTTCGACTTCTAAAGAAAATGTTTTCTAAACGGACACCTAACATTAAAACTAATCGGCTGTTTCTTACAATAAATGAAGATTGGGAAAACAAAGAAATAGCTATTGGTATAAAAACATGCCCTTAGGATACAATCAGATTAGTAAATGGACGAAAAGTGCTGCTAAAAGCATCGGAATAAATAGCAAACCTGTAAAAATAACAAATCATTCTAACAGATCGTCTACAGTTAGTCAGTTATCAAGTACGGGTATTAACGCTGAAGAAATTATATAAATAACTGGGCCAAACATTACTGCTTCAATTCAACCTTATTTGAATCCAAGTGAAAATCATCATAAAAATCTTATTTCAAATTTTAGAAGTGAATCAATGGAATCGGAAGTTGAAGATTCTTCTATCAATAATTCTTCGTCAATTTCTCTTGAGTCATCTAATAATAATAATTCCAGTGGCGCAGTAATTTATAATAATTGTACTTTGAATATTATACCATAAATAAATAAGTCATAATTATGAATTAAATTTAATTTATGTATTAATAAAAATCAATTTTCCGTGAATCATAATATGTATATACACGAAAGTCAAATTGACAAAATATTTCTTGCATTTACTTTTATTATTCGGTATATAGTCCTCCGAATATAACTCGAGCATCAAAAATAATCTGAATATAGCGACTACTGCTCAATGTGTTCCTTAAAATATATTTATTTCTCAGAACACATACGCATACGTCAGCTATATTCGATTATTTTTGACGCTCTTGTTATATTACTTCTGATTATTTCATTCGCAAGTTGTGAAACCAATAATAATGCGCAATTTTCCTTAGTTACAACGGTTATTTGAGTAACCAAGACGACTAGCGATTATACGAACCTTTATATTATCGATTATACAAAGTTTCATATAATCGCATCATTAAAATCTTACTTATTCCTGAAAAAAAACCGAGAAACAAACTAATAATCGATCAAATGTATATAATAATAAATAAAATTTTATAATAAGTATATAATTAAATTTCCTGTGTATTTGATTGTAATTAATTAATTTTGTTCATGAAATAATCTACTTATATACAACTCGATGATCGAAAATACTCGAATCTCGACGTATTGCCATTTAAAACTTTTGGCGGTTTCAGGCAATACGTCTCGTATAATCGATTATTTTCGATCGTCTAGTTGTCTAACTTACGATTATTTTAATTGTTAGTATTTTTTGCAAACATGTAGAGACCCTAGCGGAGATATCAATGGATAAAACCCCATATGATTCACATGCTTCTGGACTGCTTTGAACCAAAATAAAGGTTCCGATATGTACATATCGGCGATTAATCTGTAGCAAAACACAATAATATTGACTTTTCACTTTTGAATAATTTAGTTTTGTCTTTGTACCACAGATTTATTTATTATCCTAACCTCAAATGTAAAGATGAGGAAAATTGATTTTTTAATGACACCTGTTTTAAAATATTAATTTAAATAGAGATGACCTGAATACATGACATATAACAGGCGCATTTTTTAATGAACATCCCTGCCAAACTGCAAGATTCTGTCGGGAGTCGGTCAGTTCGACCACGTATACCTGCATTAATCCGGCACTGGAAAAGGTCCTGGTAATCCTCCTCTTCAGTTCGACCACATGGCTTATGGCTTATTCACCTTAATTGACGTCGAGTATCTTATCTATTGCATAGTTGTAGTTCTTAATTTTTTCTATTAGTAGGCGGGCGTTGTGCTCTATTAATCAAAGGAAGCGATGGGGTTAATGCGGGTGCATAGCAAAGAAAGTATATAGTTTAAGTAAACTTTTACTAAGGTGAAGAACTGTGCCTGAAATGGAGTTAAAGCCTGTGCTTAGTGAAAAGGGTAGCAAATTGTTGTTGCTTAATAATTATAAGTTTTCTAAAGCTCAAGCAGCAAAATGTGGGAAAATATGTTGGTACTTAATACATTTGTACTGAAAAACTAGTGCCATTCGCCGTTGGGAGCTCATTAACGGCGCTCTAGAGATCGGGGGCGAATTTCTAGAGTAACAAGCCCTAACTCAATACACATATTTACACAAATAACACGGCAGAAGGACCCACGTTGGTTGATAGCCAGTTAGGGATGATATCCCTTACAAATACAGTCACTACTACTACTACTATGTTGGTGCAGTATTAACTGAATGTGTACTTTCAAAATCTACACTGCACACGACAAAATAACTGTATTGGAAGCAATCACAATCACGCGGAAGATTGTACAATTAATAGTCAAGTGGTCAGCAATGGTGTAAAAAGGAAAGCTTTGGACTATTTGACAGAGAGGCCGTCAAAGTAATCCCTCGATGCAGAGCTGGTGATCGAACTGACCGGTAATTAGGGGTACCCCATGGAGCGCGTGGTCGAACTAACTGGTGGCCATTCTGTCGACACTCTCAGCATTTCTATTACAACTGCCAGTTTCTTTGTTGCATTTTCGTTAGCCAACTTTCGTGGTTTAGGGTTTTGGTTTAAATTGAAAGATAAGGAATAGTTTCGTCCGAATTTTAATTTCTACAATAACGCACATCCTTTAGCTATTTTTTGACATAATCCCCGTCCCGATCGAGGTATTTTTGCTAACGGGAGAGGAGTTTGAAGATCCTTTCGGAGTAGAGTCAGCCGCTAGTCCATATAACCAACTGTTGAGTTGCCGGTGTCTTTGACGTTGTTTTCGTCCGTTTCCCACCTAAAATATCCTTCACTTTTGCAAAGAGCTGATAGTCGGAAGGTTTCAAGTCCAGACTATAAGGTGGGTGGCCAAGAGTTCATACATCTCTATCCTCTATTTAATAACTAGGAGGAGTAAGTTCCAAAACCCAATTTACACTGTAAAAAGTTACCAGAAAAGTCAGCAGATACTTTTGGCGGCAATTTTAAATTATTTCATCTGTATAATCACTAGTTTTTTTTAACAAATCAAATATAATATAATCGTCATTTACAGTGCAAGCAGGCGAAGTAATGGATTGCCCACTGAAGTTTGGCTCGCGAGGTCCTCCGGGCCGAGTCATTTTTACTCAGTTTTTACATAGTCATAAAGCTAACCTACAAGCCTACGGAAATGTGGACATTTCGAGGTTAGTTTTATTTATTTATTACGCCTGAATGACATACATTATATAGGCACGTGTTTATTTTGTAATATTATAGATTCGTGAAGCTAATTGCGTACCTCAAAGGGAAAACCCGAACTTACGAAGACCATACCACGAAGAAGGCAAGAGATTTTTGGCGGAAGCAGAAGATTGGATATATTTGATGAAGAAAGTTGCTTTAATAATGGGTATATCTGGGGCATGTCGGTGTGAAGAACTCACCAAAATGTGCATAGACGACAATGAAGATAAAGGGGCATATTTGTTGGTTACTCTGCCAGATACTAAAACACGGACTTTTTGGATAGAGATAAATGACCCAAATCTTTGACGTCATAGTCTGTTTTCGTCCCCTTCTCACCTAAAATATCGTTCAATTTTGCAAAGAGGTGATAGTCGGAAGGTTTCAAGTCCAGAAAGGTAAATTTTGGAGGTAAACGTGAAAACATCGCCGAGCTTGTACTGGGTTCAGAATCCATCACAATAATATAAGCAAAATTAACTATTAACATTGCGAAGATAAGTTCTGAACCGAACTGATTGTTTAATTGCAAAATTTCGCGGGATATTAAGAAAATAAGGCTGACGGACGCTTCGAATTGAGGTTATATACGTTAAAAACGGTTTTGGTGCCTTGTGAAATGGGCGTACTTTCAGCCAACCACAGGCGTAGGCATTCGCGCGCCAAATTTGAATCGATCCTCCTAGTTACTAAATAGAGTATAGCAACGTTTACGTTTGTAAGAAATAAATGCCTGAAAAATATATGTCCGCCCACATACTGCAGGCATTGAAATATTTAGTATGAGAACCTACATCATGTAGGTATGCCAAAATTCCATCAAGGATTTGAACATTTATGTTTACATAGTAACTGAAAATTAGATATATGCTATGTCTATAGTTGTAAATATTTACATATTCATGTTAATTTAAATTAATCGCTGCACGTAGTGAAAAAAAAAAGTAATATGTAACACAGAATGTAAAACTGACCATTCTCGGAAGAATTAAGAAGCCTCGGCTGCACCTCAACCAGTACAATTCTACCTCGAATGTTATATCGTCCTTACATTTTGAGTAGCTTAAATAACTATTTGTCAAATATTTTTTATCTCGTTGCTGACAAAATATCAAAAGTAGGAAACGAAGCCCCGAATCAAATGTAGCAAATGAAAAGTGAAAGTAGTATAAGCTCGAGTTATTTCATGTAATAGGCCGTACTGCATACGGTAGGTGCTAATAGTGCATAAAATTGGGACACCGGAATAGTCTATCGCACTTGGGAACAACGCTGGTGAAATGACCACTTACCTGTTTTACTTACCGCGGTTCTTGATCTGGACTTGCGATTTCACTGTTAGAAGATCCAATGATGTAATAATGTTTTACTCCTGGTCCTGGTTTTGTATTGGGAAATGGGAATATGAAATAAAACTGTATCGGCATTTTTTTTAGTATATCACCAGACAGGTTTATTGTGACGGCCTCAACAAACTCCAATTTTACAAAAGTACATGGTTATACAAGTGTATATTTTTTTTATTACATAGCATGGTAATGCGAGAGACAGGTGGGTGACCGGCGTCGGCCGTGCGTGACGGACGGACGCTAGCGCACAACACACGCCAAGATCGTTTGAAGGATCAGAGCCGTTGTAGAGGACATGGACAATTTACAAGTCAGAATGAAGAAGACGAGTGTCGGGGCGAGCAGGGAATGAAGAATAGGGCTCATTTTCTATCTGTATATACAAAACATCATTATATATATATATATATATATATATATATATATATATATATATATATATATATATATATATATATATATATATTTATATATATTTATATATATATATATATATATATATATATATTTATATATATATATATATATTTATATATATATATATATATTATATATATATATATATATATATATATATATATATATAGTACATCGCGGATATGCCCCTCAGTCTCGGCGGTTCCCTGCTCATTCCGTTTAAACTAATAAAAAATAGATGAGAGAAATGGTGGTGATACAACACGTAAATAATGAACGATGAGATGATAACGAGTCTCTTTACAAACTGAGATACGCAACACAAGTATTTTTTTACACAAATGTCCTACAAAGAAATTTATCACATATATATTAATAATATTCTATATAATAGGATTGGTGCTGATGCCAGTTTATCAATCGAATTATTAATTTATACATAACATATTTTTTAATATTTATATTTATATATAGCCATTAAATTAGTGATTGTTCTTAACCTTAACTAGAGAATAGGTAAAACGGTGACGCGGGAGGGGTTGGTCCACTATGTACAGGGCCGCGCCGCCGCTGGTAATGGCGGAAGTAACTTTACAATGAGAAACAGCCAACTACAGCTAAACATAACATAGGTCTCACACATCAACATACAATAAGATAATATACAGTAATAAATTATTTGGTTTATAATACGATTTACTTGCATCATTCCACAGTGATCCTAATGTCCGACAGTCAATCAACAATCGTGTCCGTAAATCCGCACGCTCGAACCACTTTACTGTTTTAATTCCCTCCTCCTAACATATTTGTACTAGTTTACACTTCCAACGTGACCACCTTGAGCGGCCTCGGCGACGGGGACGGCGACTTCTTTGACAGGTTGAGCGGCTGCTGTGAGTCCGCGATATCCACCTGTAGTTCCATCAGCTTAGGGGCGGCTGTCAGGAGGGTGGATGTAGGTGACGCGGGGGACCTCGCCTGCGGTGGCGCCGGCGACGTCGAGTGCGGCGACTGGGCGTGCTGCAGGTAGACGCGCGAGTAGTCCGTCTGCTGGGGCGGTGGGGTGTTGCTTGTACTCAGGATGTGGTGCTGCGGGGGTTGGCGCGACGTCGTGGTGATGACGCTCGTGGCCCATGCCGGCTGCAGCAGCGTCGTGTTGCCACCATTACTGCTCTTGTACGGACAGGCTGTGGGGGCGGCGGAGACGTGGGGCGAAGCGTCACCTCTCATGATGTAGTTGTGGATGATGTCGGTGCGCTTCATCTGCTCCGCCGTCATCCTAGGGCCTTCCATAAGAGACTTTGCCAGCGTGGAGTGCGTGCTGGACAGCGAGCTCTGCGGTGGCGCCGTCAGCTGCATATGCAGCTGAGAGTGCTGGTGGTGGTGTTGTGGAGGCGGCTGCGGTGACAGCACCACCATAGGTTCCGCCTCGGCAGAATCCTTGTTGCGCAATGCCCGGAACTTTTTGTGCGGCTTATAAGCCTCGTCCATTAAAGAGTTCGTATCGTACAATGGGGGCGCTTGTAACACACGCTTTAACACCGGCATGTCCTCAACGATATGCTGGTCCTCCACAGAGGACCTGGGACTCGAGCACAAAGACGTCGGCGCACTAGGTTTGTCGATCTTCTCGGTACCAGACTCTATACCCGAATCACTGGGAGAATCCAACTTTCTAAACCTCGGATGTGAGTTAGGAGGTCTTGACACTGGAGTGATCGTCAATCCGTTGTGAATTAGGTGTGATGTGGCTGCCAGCTCATCGTCACCAGAGGACGTCGAACCGGAGTTTGCCCGATGTCTGTGGGGACATAACCCGCCTTGCAGGGTGGCGGCTAGTAAAGGAGCACTGCTCACGTTTGGGCTGACATGCATTGGTTGATGGTGATGGTATTCGTTCATAGCAGCCATCTCACCGGAGCACATACTCTCCGTACTTGATACTGAACCCAACGGACTTTTAGCCTCGTCCATCGTTACATCAGACGAAGACGACCACGATGAAGCAGCGGGACTCTTACTACTACTCTCCTCTTCACTAGGAGAACTCCACACTTGCTGCTGCTGTTGCATCATCTGTTGCTGTTCGGTCATTTTGAAAGCCAGTAGCTTCTCAGAATGCAGTGTGTTCAACGTGCGCAAATCGGGCACCTTCTTCATCAGCTCATGGAGTACGTCCGCTTGACCAGGATGGTTCTGCGTGATCACCATCTGCAGGGCTGTCTTCAACTTATTCTGCATCTTCTCAATCAGCTCGGTGTTCCTTAGCCCCGGCCTATCGGCGGCGATCACCACCACAGAGCAGAAGAGGCCGATCTCGGCGTCGGACAGACGGAGGGAGTTCATGCGCTCGGCGAAGTCGAACATCGAGTCCATCAGGAAACGCGCATTCGAGCTGTTGTGGATGGAATCGCGCTTCAGCACCTGTCCGTTCAGACAGATCATGCTCGCCGTCTGGGAGTCGAACATGCACGCGAGCCGCACCAGGAGCACTTCGAACACACCGGCTTTCAATAACGTTACTTGATCGTCCTGGGCTAATAGGGAGAAGCCCGGGATGCGTTTGGCGAACTCAACGACTCCGCGGATGGCTGGAGAGAAGCGTTTGGAGAAGTCCTGCAGGAGCTCTTGCTGGCCGGTCAAAGGTTGCGGGTTGGGGTTCAAAGGACACGCCTGAAACAAAAGGAGGGCTTCATTAGTACGGAATACAAATCACTGCAAGATCAAGATTGTTCGCTCTTAGATTCACACGCATAAGAACCAATCATAATTTATGAAGTATCCAAATATTAGGTTTAGCTAAAACGCGATACATAATGCACTAGATATAGTCAAAGCACAACATTGCCTACTGTGGATCGAACACAAACACTAAACTTTAGATAGACCAACATAGATTTGTAAAAATAACCATTTTAAACTCGAGTATTTGCAGCTACTCTCATCAAATGGGCATCTTAATACACCAAAAACTATTTCAATTATCTTCTTTTGTCCTAAATATCCTGATTGTGATCGTGAAAGATGCAAATCATCATCAGATCCCTAGTTACTTAAATATCGAAAACCTCCTAATCGAAGTTTAGAATTTATAGCTCTTCTATTATACTACAAAGACAATGTGCACACAGTTGGCTGGCATAAAAATACAATCCAGATTGACATCTAAACTAATAGACTATGTAAAGAATTTGTTATTAATTATGTTATAATTTTTTGTTTCGGCCAGCCCTGAGATTAATATTGCTCTAGGACTCCGGTCAGAAAACTGCAGCGTTCGGTAAACAACTAGCGGCTGAAATTCGTAACCGGAGAGGTCCCTCGGGCGAGCAAGAGATCCGCGGAAACCTTGAGTGTTTCCGCTTGTCCCCCTGGCCTGGGCAAGGTCAGCCGGTCTGGGTATGCATGCCTTTGTCGGCTCATTACATGCCCTATTTCCTTCCGTCCGTTGCCCCGTTTTTTTCAGGACTTTACGCCTCGAAAACCCTTTGTGTGTTAATATACACCAGCGAGAATTAAAACACTACGTAAAAGGGCTAATTACCGGCAGGAAACTCGATAATAAAACACTCGAAACGAACAACGGACTCTCAAATTTAGAAATTTTGATCCTTATATAAGCATTTATTTACTTAGTCATGAAATATTGCATTTTCAATCGATTGAAATTTTATTGTCTGTGATTGACAGAAAGTATGTTATTTCGAATTTTCATGGATTGATTTATAACTTTGCTATATGTATGAATATGTAAGTTATAAATTTCATGAAATCCATGAGGCAATTTATTCCTGGGTGTGTAAGATTGCTGCTTGACGATAGTAAATAGGCATAGCCCAAAGTTACACAATGGTCATAATATCGAAAGTATCTTTATTGTCTAACTATTTATATAGGACAAGTATCGAAACATATATTGTGTCTCACGGTAGAACACCAATTGGGCATTTCAGCAGGCGATGATGCTAAACTTTTCCGCTATCGGTGTTTCAAAGTAAAAGTGCCCCGGTTGATTGCCGAATAGCTTAGCATTAGCAACCAAAAAGTGTATAAGTTTCCCTTATCTTTTCTGTAATGAATTTCCAACTTAAAACGCTATGTATATACCTTTACCTATACCTAATACGTACAACAAAATATTGGCCTCAGATACACTACCTTCTTTCATCTCTTTCATTCAAATTTTCAATAAGTTATCAAAATTTAACTTACCAAAGTTGGCGGACAAGCTGTATATGAGGGCTGCTCCCTTGCCCTTGTGAGCATGGGCTCGACTTTGTCCCTGGTGAAGTCGCAGGTGTCAATGTGCGCCCTGATTACGGTGGAGAGCAGCCTCTGCTCGTCCTCTAGCTCGGCGGAGATGGCTTTTTCTAATGAGCGTGAGTTGGAGCTCTGCTGCATAGCGGCCAAAATGCGCGCTTTCTCGCGTTTTGGGACGCGGCCGAATCTCACCGCTGTAACAATAAAGAAGAAATTCAAGTTAGTAAAGTTTGATACAAAAACTCAATAATAAATGACAACAGTATGATACAGAATATTACAACCAACAAATACTCTTTGATACTAAGAATGTATAATGTCGTTCTACAACTCAATTCACAAAATCACATTCCATCTACAAAACCTAGCAATACATAAAAAAAGCAACATCATCTCAAGACAAACATGATGACTGCCATTTACTCCATTTATGTATATTTATACTTTGTTGACTACTTGTTGTTTTATAAAATAATGAACTTTGGAAAATAATAAATCTTCAATGGGTATTTTAGAATGTTGTGAACTTTTTGAAATTACATAAATTTGGATTATTAGTGTAAGTGTACAAGTTGTCAGTTTTATTGCATACCAAAATTATATTGAAGTATAACTTTAGAATGTTGTGAACTTTTTGAAATTACATAAATTTGGATTATTAGTGTAAGTGTACAAGTTGTCAGTTTTATTGCATACCAAAATTATATTGAAGTGTTACTATAAGCATTGGCGATTACCTAGGAATGGATATGTTTAATCCTTTTTGGCAAATAGGTAATATGCCAACGAATTAAGCAATGAATGATTGCATGTCTAGAGTTAAACCAGTGCCAAAATGTGATAAAATTAGATACCACTTAAAATTCAAAACAAATTTATAAGATATGATGATCTTAGATTCAAACAATCTATTGAAATCATTAAAAGCTAAATGTAACAAATGACATATGTTTGAGAATATATCATTCAAATTATTAATAAAATCCTAATTATTTCATGATAGAATAGAAATTCCAACATATGTTTCAGAATATATCTTTCAAATTATTAATAATATCCTAATTATTTCATGATAGAATAGAAATAGAAGTTCCAATTTGACAAAAATATTAGAAGCTCAAAAAACAAATTCGTATCATTTCGGCGTAATCACTGGCTAACAACAAATACAAATCTGTGAATGAAGTAGTAGTGGGATATGTTCACTGACAGTAAGTGCAATTGAAGATCTTAATTAAAAAAAATAAAAACTTTTTCAGAATTAGTGTGAGATTTCTTCTGCACTAAGCAAACTGCGTTTGTAGTAGATTCTTGTTATATTTATGATTACCACCACAAAACTTCACACATTGTACACATAAACACTACAATTTTTTGTGGTTACTGGCTAGCACATTTTGAATCATAAAATGGCCTGTGCACTGAATTTCGAATAGAGGGCGACACTTAAAATGATATTTTAGTAGTGAGCGAACCGTGTGTAAATTCGCCGGGTATGCGATTTAAGTTCAAATTAATGGTTGTATTAAAAACATGCACAAACAACTCCTCTGCCACTATATCTCATTCCAAAAATATTAAACTATTTATGGTCCGTTGCACAATCTCCGAATAACTTTAATCATAGTCCAGTTTCCATGGATACCAGGTGTCAACAATTATATCCTGGGTAACTAAACTTCGATCAAAGTTAATCGGAGATTGTGGAACTGCTTAAGCCATAGTTGTACGATCGTGAACTACCTTTGATCGTGGTTCAGTTTCTAAGGATACCATTGTATTAACAATTGTATCCTAGGTAACTGAACCACGGTCAAGGATGATCCGCGATCGTACAACTGGGCCTTAGTGTTCTTTAACAATCACTAAATATCTTCAGAATTCTCTAACAGCGAAACGCGATAGTAGTAAAAAGCTACACATAATAGCCAAAATATAAATTATACTCAAAACTTTTCCAAATCAAGAAATAAACAGACTAGACACTTTTTTGATTACATTTAGATTTAGGACTTTTTTGGAATCATTTGGTGTGTCACTTTAAATGTCTTATTGGATGATTTGGAACGCGTTTTGTTGTGAGTGAAGATGTACACATACTCAGTTAAACCTTTTAAACATGTTGATTGCCGTGTGGCCGTATTATTATTTTATTTTGGAAAACGGTTCAGTAGCTGGTTGTGCGAGTATGGTTTTAATGTTTTGAAAATTTTGATGTCCAATCCGATGATTAGTAGGATTGTATTACTATTCCAACGATGTGTAGTGGCTGGTTATGTGAATTTGATGTCAGTGTTTTCAAAACTTTGGACTTTAATCGTTTTGATCTTCTTGCTTAGTGCTGTATTACTGATTCGATTTGGAAATCGTTTCGTAATGACTGGTTGTGTAAACTTTGATTTTAGTGTATTGGAAACTTGGATTTGAATTAAATGTGAACGCTTTAATTTGGTCTGATTGATTGGAGATGGTACCCGATCGATTTGATAAGCTTGCTTTGTAATGCCTGGTTGTGTGCTTTTTGATCTGGTGTTTTGATACTTCGGATATGAACGAGGGACATGCGAATACTTCTAATTTGATCTGTAGCTGGTTGTGTGAATTCGTGTTTTGGAAACTCCAGATTTGATTCAGATATGAACATATTTTTGAACTTGATGTTTTAACTTGATTAACAATATTGGCATATGTTCGGAATTGCGTTTGCAGTATGATGATTGTAGTTTTTAATATGAAGGGAGGCTGCAAAATTTGTGTTGGGGGTGATAAATTACTAACGATTTTTTGCAATTTTTTTCCTGGGGTGGTGACATTGGGGTGACATTTTATTGTTTTAAATCTTGATATTTGGTTGTTTGAAGTGAAAATGTTTGGGTTTTTTTAAATTTTTGTTTTGGTTGTTTGTAGTGTGCCCGAACCCTTTTTTTTGAATGATTTTTGTTTGGGTCAACTGCGGTGTGGGCATGCGGAAGTTTGGCGGCCGTTGACGGGGGCCCTTCGGAAGGACCAGGTGCGCGGCGCGTGCCAGCTGCTCCACATCTGTGTGGACGCGGAACGAGCGGAGAAAGTGCGCGATGAACGCGATAACCCACGAAACCGAGCGCTTTCACGGGCGAAGAAAGTGCTGTAGGTCAGCGGTGTCGCATAGAAAGTGCAGCCAGCGTCCGATGGCGCGCGCGGTCTTCACGAAGCACCAGTAACTCACAAACACAAACTATTATTTTGGTGTAAATCACAAATATATTCCAGAGGACACCTACGTGCGTTGTGGTAGTTGACAACTCCATTGAGGATCCCCTTGAGGATGGGAAGTTCTTCACCCATGTCGCGGCAGGCACTTTCACCTCTCGCATGTGCACGGCGAAGCAACAAAGTCGGGCTGCGTAGCGGACCCAGCATTCCCGACTAGAGTAGTACACCGTATAGTGTGTGGCGCGAAGCGCGCGCCCACGGTCACCGGCCTTCCCCCCTCCTCGCAGACCGACGACGCCCCCCCCCCCCCCTCATCGCGCACACACTCACACAGGAAAGCAGCGCGCGGGCGCCTCCACCAGAGGGGGGCACCCTTGAACTTGGGGGGCCGAGCGCGCCAGCGTCGTCGAGAGGAAGAGAGGTGGAGGAGACGAGGCAGGCAGGGTGAACCCCGAAGGTCGCTCTCCCCCCCTGGAGGCGTCGTTATCAAGGTCCCCCAGGCAGGATGATTGATTTCCATTGTGTGCGATGACGCACGGCCACCGCACACTATACGCGAGTGTGTGCAGAAAAATGAACGGTTAGCATCACCCTATTGATGGCCATCATTTCTACGAAGTATCGATTCGGCCTGTATTTTGGAAACGCGGGGGCTGTTGACCCCCGGACCTGCGGGTTCGCGGCGCAAGCGTCCAGGATGCGCCCCGATGGTGCGGCGTCGCACCGCCAGAAGGCGCCACTGCACGCGCGGGATCAAAAACCCTCCACCGCGCACTCCGGTGTCGTCGACCCGCTTTTCACTCCGGGTGAAAACGCGAAAAAGTCGCAATTACGAAACGTAACAAACTTTCTAACCAGAGCGACGCGCACGTCCGGATGGGAATATCGACAGACTTTCTTCTTTCTTCTTCCGCGCGCGCCTCGGAGAAAGAGCTAAAGTAAAAGTGTTTCTCGCCCGTGTGAATTCGGATTTCACAATTCCATCCGATTTTCGCGTTGCGTAAAGGTGGGAGCAGCGAGTAAAAGTTCGCGAAATGTGGCACAACGCTCTGGAGTTCAAACCGGTGGCCGACCTCAACACGGTTTGGCGCCTAAGCAGCATTACGCAAGCCCCCCGGCCACGGCGCTCTGTTGCTGCTGCGGCTGCTACCACTGTTCTCTCTGCACATTTGCGTCTGCACGCCTGTATGTGTGTGTGCTGTTGCGATATCGGTAACGGGGAAACAACTTTCGAATGTGTCGCGAGCAAGCCGCCTCGGCCCGGGGTTAGATTGACCCAGTATTGTCGCCCGTCGGGGTCGACGACCTCCCGGTGAACTTTCTAGCTGGCGGCCGGAGCGCGCCGTTAGGTTTCGCGGGTCGTTCACCCTGCCCCATTTTACGCGAATCGGAATCGGAATTTCCAGAACATTCCGCGCGCAACAACGGCCCAGATTCATCCGAACAAAAAGTCAACGCCACTGCAAAACGATACCACCTCGTGACCCCTCACCCCAATTATTATCTTTTACCACCCCATCGGCAGTTACAGAAATCACAGTCTGACCATTCGACGCACATATTCTGTGCACCCCTTTCGAAGGAAGTTTCCCCATTACCAGCAAGTCAAAATGCCCCCCCCCCCCCCCCCCCCCCCCCCCCCAAGGCTAGCTAGCACAACCCTACAAAAAATCTGGCTTCTTCGACCCGTTTCTTTGATCTGGTTTAACTCATTGATTCCTATTGCTACACCCCTAAATAGATACATCTTTACCACAAATATTATTCTCTATATATCATCATCCTACGGGTTGTTTAGTCATGCATTTTGAAGCAAGTAATAATACCGGTATCTCAGTACAAAGATATACCTAGAAATGGCAATGGGTCGAAGTCAAATCTTCGGCCATGGAAGATATTAGTTGTAATCATCAGGCGAAGAATCAATCATTTCTTGTATGTTTGACTTTATTTTCAATTTTGCTTTTAATTTTAAATGCCGTAGAAACTTGTCGTTTATTACATCAGTTTGGTCTCCAAAGTGAACAAATCGTTTAAAAGTTATAAAAGCATTAAAAAATATATGGTTTAAATCTCCGATAAAAGGGCAGACACAACTTCCTATATCCTGCAGTTCAATTCATGCTAAGAACGATACAGCAGGTTTTAGGTATTAGGTGACAATGTCGGAATTTAGTGGTTATATACAGGGCCCTCAAAAACAAGAAACCGTTTTAGGTTAGGTTAGGTTTGGTTATTTTGTTTTTATTTGACGCCGTGTGGTTGTTACGAATCAGTAGATATATACTTGCAATGTATACCCTTATTTTCTGGGGTCTTGGAGTCCCGCCTCCAAGCCATTGGGCTTGGCTACGAACTCCCAACCCTGGCACAAGGTACGAGAGCCTACAGCCAGTTCAATGATGTCAGGATTATATATTTATATTTTTATTTGGCAATTCCTAAGGAAGGTAGTGATTCACTGGAAAAAAATTCTATTGTTTATAGCTAGTAAATGAATAATGCTTACGGGGAGTGAGATATTATAATTTGATAGGTCGTTCATTAGGGTTTTTCGTTTTAAGAAATATTTTTGACATGAAAAAATTATGTGGTTTAGTGTCCCTTCACTCTCATTGCATTCGCAATGAGAGTGAAGGGGAGTGCAGGGAATTGGGGATTTGGGACTATCCTTATTTTAAATAGATGGCTGGGGAAACAGCCATGGAATTTATACCCTTAATGCTGAAAAAATATCATGGGCCTTAGTATTCAACAAAAGTGTAAAATTCTTAAATGTTGGATGGAATCCAAGTTGTTGGTGCAAACCCAGACCCAATCTTGATTTGTACGAGTCCTTATTCGCCCGACTTATCACCACTACACTATCATCTCCACTAGACTAAATTAGTCATTAAAACCATGCTTAAGAATGTTAAAGTACTCAAGCCATTAATAGGTTGTACCTTTGTTTTTATTACAAATACAACAAAAACAATGAATACAACATCAATCAAGCTACAAGTAATGAGAACCTACAAGAAATCAATTTGCACAAACTACATTAAAATATCTACAATATAGTACTAGGCGAGTACCGACCGCCAGGAAGTTAACAAAAGAGAAGGCTGGGCACAATTTTACTGCAAAAGTGTCAACACTTCCGTCATGGACTATAGCTCCAGACTATAGCTAAAAATTACTAATATTAATTTTGGACCTTTACGACACAAACTTTAATGAAAATACCTTTTCGAATTAGCTCCCCAGTATTAAATATTATTAACAATTCTTTAACTGATCTCCCCACACCCTCGAATATTTTAGCATAAGTCCACAACGACCTTCTTGGATCATACATCAAACTTTCAATTTTATACTCTGCTCATATTCATTTTATATATCGTCGGCTTACAGGTACACTCACTTGTATATAAATATCTATTATCATATCGTCGGCTTACAAGTGAAATCACTTCTGTGTGATCTACATATTGTAAATCAAGTCAAAAACTATAAAATGTGAGAAACTGCAATTAAAGTTTTATGCGGTTACCTTTCCTACTCAGTCATTTAATGAGTTAAGAATTTGGAAGTTCGGCTACAAGACCCTTTACGATACCCCTACTGAACCTGAGATTTATTACATTTTAGTAAACCATCAAAATAAAAATTAACCAAAAACAGCCAAAAATTGACAGTGTATTTCACTTGTAAGCCGACGATATGTTGTTCAATTATTTGCCAAAATACAGAATCATGCCTTATATTTAGTTATATTTATATTTTATTTTATTTGGATCAAATGGGGATTAGTAGTTTTGTAAATGATTACAATTTATGACATTCATTTACGTCAATTATGACTACAATGTTTTCCTTCGCTACTACTGACAAATCTAAAGGTGGTTGACACTTGTGAAAGGAGTTTTAGATCTTCCTCAATTATTTGTTGGCCGAGACAGAATGGAGCAGGCATGAATTCACGGGTTTATAAAGTATCATTATTTCATTTTGTGATGATAATTAGCATTTTGGTGTTTCAACATTTGCGGGATATTATCGTTTTGTTTGAGATTTTGAGATGTTAAACTGGAGGGATTGCATTCTGTTAAAATTGTATGTTTATTTTCATTTTTAAATCCTACTGAAACTTTCTAGTTCAGAAATTTTAGATTATCGAAAGTTAAACTAATTTATTTACGATATTTAGAAATACAAAATATTTAGAAATTTGTGAAATTTATGACATTTCTTTTTGTTTGGTAGCATTGAAACTGTAATCTAAGTACAGTTTAATTTTTCTATTACCTGATTCAAGCAATTAACAGTTTTAGTCTTCCAACATTTCTATATATTTTTACAGAAAGTAAAAACAAATCTATTTTTAATTATAATGCATTTATTTACTTGAAATGGGATTTAGTTATGAAAGAAAAGAAAAGAAAGGAAGTTCAAAAACTTCATGCAGGAAAAATTTCTAAACTAGAAAGTTTAGATTATCGAAAGTTAAACTTATTTATTTACGATATTTAGAAATATAGAGTATTTAGAAATTTGTGAAATTTATGACATTTATATATGTTTGATAGCTTTGAAACTATAATCCAAGTATAGTTTGCTTTTTTCTATAACCTGATTCACGCAATAAACAGTTTTTTTAGTCTTCCAACATTTCTATATTTTTTTACCGAAAGTAAAAAACCAACTATTTTTACTTATAATGCATGTATTTACTTGAAATGGGATTTAGTTATGAATTGAATTTCTTGTAAGAATTATCTATTTTCCGAGTAATAATTGTTAAAACCTAGCAGTTTTTCGCGAAGTCAAGAATTTATAATTGTCGACATGGGTGCATGAATAGCGTAAGTCGAAAAAATGAGTTTCGAGAAAAATGCGTTTAAAGATTCAAAACTTAATAAAAGTTGTAATATAGCAATAATTGCTATATTTTATTTTTATAATTTATACATTTTTCCATAACAGTAGCTATATATTTTTTAACAGACTTATAAATAAGGGTACAAATATTCAAATAAACAAATTTGCTCCAATACAGCATAAATCGACTTACGCTATTCATGCACCCAGCTCCTCAATTACTGAAATTCTATATTTTATGCAAGTGTCAATAATTAACTGGGCGATTCGGAGTCTTTTTTATGTAGATGTAGATTATGATGAATATAGGTATACAGCTCGTTTTTAAAATTTTTGGAAAGTGCATCTTTGTAAAAACATTAATATATCATTGTAGGTAGGTATAAGAAATATATGATCATATTTTATAGGAAAACTGAAAATAATCAATTTTTACGACTTGTCCATCATAAATGAAGAGTAAAACTTTGTTGTTTATGTATTTAAACTACCAACCAATTGAAACAGAATCATTGTTATTAACATGGAAATAGATTTGGCGAATACTTGTTTAAACTCCATTATTATGACTTTTTTTTAAACTTATTTTAAACTCAAAACGTGCGTTGTTTACGTGCGTTATTTAGTTAAAAAACAGCTTTTTTTAAACTCAAAACGTGGGTTATTTACCCAGTCATTGTTATTAAATAAAAATTGAAGTTAAATTAATGTATATTACAAAATGGCTAAACATTTCTTTAAATATATTTTAGAGAGTAGATCGATTCCTATACGGGGTAATTAGCTATAGTATCATGAATAGAATGTTACATAACAAAATAAAACTAATTTCAGGGTTAATAATAATTATGAACATGGGTGCAAGAATAGCGTCGAATAAGTCGAAACAAATCGAGAGTTTCGAGAAAAACGCGTCGAAAGATTTAAAACTTAATAAAAGTTGTATATAGCAATTGGAGACATGGAGTTTTTTTGCAATTTGTATGAACAGTAGCTATATAGTTTTTAACAGACTTATAAATAAGGGTACAAATATTCTAATAAACAAATTTGCGCAAAATCCGCATAAATCGACTTACGCTGTTCTTGCACCCAAGCTCCTCAATTACAATATAGTTGCAAAATGGTGGATGCGCCGGGCCATTAATAGTTTTAAATGCCACTAAAATGCATTAATGTTATTATTAAGGTATATGCATTAATGTTACTATTAAGGTAAATACAAGTTCGTTTCATATAACTTTAATAATTCACGTATTGATGGAGATTCTAATTTTACAAATCAATTTATGACCATTATTTTAAATTAATAGAAAAGGCGGGAAAATATAAAAATGTCTAGTACGCTAAAACTCATAAAAATCAACTACCAGATAATAATTAGGATGGAAGTTATTTTGAATGTTTTGTAGAAAACGACTATATTGCAAAATAACGATAGACATGCATGTTAAACTTACACACTTTCGCGTGTAAATTTTATAAATATTTGCGGTACCTAGTACAGTTAAAAATTGAAAATGTTATATATCAATAGACAAGAAATTTAAATTTGAGTATAAATAAGATGCAGAAATTATAAAAAAAATCACAAAGCTAGGAAATTGCACGAAATAATATGTACATATTTATCTAATGTAGTACATATAGTATATATAGTACATTACTTTATATACAATTTATATGAAGAATCTTGAGTCATTTGTATTTTATTACAATGTTAAGATTTTGCCTAGAACGAACTGCATTTGGATGACTAAAGTACTGCTATCAACCTTATGTATTTGTTCGTTAGTTAGTAGAATTTGTGATGATTTAATGGTTGTTAAGATGGTTTCTAAAACTTACCGTCTCTGCTCATTCCAACGGCTATGCATTTCTTGAGCCTGCAGTACTGGCAGCGGTTCCTGTTGATGCGCAGGATGGCGCACTGCTGGTTCTTGGTGCAGGGACGGTATTGTATCTTTTGCTGGATGCTGCGTCTGAAGAAGCCCTGCGGAGAAGAACACTCTGCTTGAACACAATCGTCACTATCACAGCCGGAGCTGCTGCTATCGTCGGGTTTGGCGCACAAAACCTTGTCGCAGTTCGGAGCCAGAGGCTCCTGAGCACAACTCAACACTGCCATCATCTTAATTGATAATGGGTTGCAATTTTTATTAGTTTTAACACTATCAGTGGGCCATTGTTTGGTGGCAGAAGCGCGCGTTTTTTTTTGTGTAACTGTAATTGGTGCGTGTTTGGGTGCGTAGATATCGCGTCGCGTCTACTCGTGGCGGTATCCAGGAGAACACTGAACCCAGAGAGCTCGACGGAGTTCACCACCAGTTCGCCAGCTGACCTAGTTCTCGGTTGTTCACCCGCCGAAGTGCTCGCGAGGCCAGTTCATGCCGTGAAAGTGAGAGTCCGCGCGCCGCTCTTTCTCTCCCACCAATACCTCGGCTATATGCTTTGCACACTAGCTCCGTTTCAACACCAAAATTTAAAAAAGTAATCCCAAGCCCCGAAAACCCGGAGCCGCCCCCGCGGAGCTGCAGCGGCTGCAGCCACCCCCCAGACTTAAATTCGGCCGGTTCGATACAGCAGGGGCGCTTACTAGGTCGCGTTGGGCTTATCCGTCGGCGAGGTCGACGACCCGACGCCCGGCGTCGGTCGGGCCCTACGTGCGAGCCCCCGAAGGTCCCGGCTGGCCGCGCTCTCTTTATTGGATCGAGGCAGGTGAACCCCCCGACCGACGCCGCAGCGGATCGGCAGTCGCGATCTGGAAAGACCTGCGGACCCGCGGGTCAACGACCTGCGAGATGCTCTCCGTTCGAGCGCGTCACATGCGGCCGCGGTTTCTGGAACTCCCCGATGAGTAACCGAAAAAAGAGTTTCCATCAGTGCCCCATATTCATCGGCGGCGACCGTTACGACGAGGAAACGTAACACTTCGGACGCGCGCCTCTAATGGTTTTAAGCGCTAAGGCAAACATATTAAGCAATTAAGTCGCTTTCGTGTAATTGGAACAACGAGGCTAAACCAATACCGACTCGATCACAAACAAAGATAATGAAGAGATACGCGGATACTGATATTCCAAAAAAATTCCACACACTTATAAAGTATCGGAAATATAACATGTAGCTAGTAAACTGATTTGCGCTAATATTCCCCAACTCGTAGGTACTCCTCCATCAAAATAGATTAACATTTCGTATACAAGTTCTGATTACAAGATATGCTATCTTGATCTCAACAAGTCATCGATAAAATGAACAATATACACAAAACTATCCCAAAACTATTGCAAACAGAATACACTACTGCAGATAACCATAAAGGTAACAAAAAGAGCAAAATAAACAGAACGAGGATAGAAGCAAGGTGGTGGAGAGAAGTAATAAACACGGATATGGTTAAAAAAAGAAATAGCGTGAAGCAGAAACATCTAAAATTTTGATATGTATATATAAAGAATGAAAAAGAACGAAAGAAGCAAAACAAAAATCGTGTAAAGAGTTCAGAAGTAAAATGGAAACAGGACAGCTTCGGAAACCAGAAAATTCTTAGAAAAACGAAACAATACTAAAACTGCTACATAAAAGGCAAGGATGGAAGAGTATTACGAGAGGAGCATAACATAATGGCAACATAGAAAAAAATACTTCCAGAACATACAAAGTATGTAGAGTACAAATGAACAACGAAAACAAAGACGATAACATATAGGAGGCTAATGAGCTTGGGAAACAAAATAAAATAAAAGCAGAGCAAGTAGTAGATTCCGTGAAATTTATTTGAAAACGACGGAAAACAGTAGCTATCGTAACTAAGAAACAACAGTTAAAATTGACAGTAGAAATAAAAACCTTGGAAGAAATAGGCTGGAAGTACTAGCAAATTTGTACAATAAACCGTGAAAAGAATAAAATATTCTCAAGGATAAGGAGCTAGGAATAATACCCATACACAAATCATAGAGAATGCAGAAACTACAGGGCCATTACGTTGGTAAGTATGATATCGAAAGTATATGAATGATAGAAAATAGTCCAAAGATAGTAATTGAAACACAACTATAAGATCATCAGCATGGTTTCGACCTTTACTACGTGATAGTCCATATTAAAAAAACAGAGAAACAACTTGCTACGTTTTACTACAAAATGTTTATTGATATATAGACATATACAATAAAATAACTATTATCCCCCACCCCAATTGTATATACCCTTATAACTAGCAATGTACTTTGCTGGCACTTGAAAATGACCGTAAGAAGTCGAAACTCAGGTCATTATTTTATTGTATATGTCTATATATCAATAAACATTTTGTGGTAAAAACATAGCAAGTTGTTTCTCTGTTTTTTACAATTATAAGAATCCACACAAAAATGGATTTAGAAAAAACGATGAATACAAGACCACTTATTCGAAATAAAACAAATAATCGAAAAGAACAAAACGACAACGTAGTTATTATATAATTGTAGCTTTCTTAGACAAGTATTTGGCAGGATAACAAGGAATATAGTTCGGAGTAGTTTGAGAAGAAGAAGAGTAAATATAAGACTAAGGGAAAACATACCAATCATGTTACAAGAGACATGGCCACCACGGGAAACAAGCAAACAGACGCATTTCAAACAAGAAGGGCTTTTAAGGCAAGACCATTTCAATATCGCCATAGATGATATTTTTAAAGATTGAATGTCACAACTCCATTTTCGAAGGTGAACAAACCTATTTTGGTTTAAAAATGAACCACACTCATAAATTTTGTGCACAAAATTTAGAGTAAAAATATTATGCTTTGTATGAAATAAAAAAAAACTGAACCACTATGAAATTCAATGCAAAATTTCTCGAAGTTTGGTGTTCTTAAAGCTACAAAAACAATTGATGATTAACGATTACCGAATTTTGCCAAGCTAGTGTTTTCCACTTCGTATTCCCGGTTGCATAAATTATACTGCCACAATTTTGCAAACAAAAGATTATTTGAAATGAAAAAAATTAATAACTTCGAAAAATACAATATATATCATTTAATAAAAATTGACAAAAATTATTTCGAAATTTTATGCTACATTGTATAATATAAAAAACTTCGAATTATTTGGATATTTTTTAAGTTTCGAAAGTAGCGTAAAATATATACAATTTTAATGTGAGAAATTTTATGGTTTTTATTTTGAAATTCTCCAGACTTCATGTGAGATAATTTTGAATGATTATTACTACTACCGCCACCTACTGCAACAAAATTCATATTCATGTACAATCGCCCACATTCGAGGTGCAACTCGGTTTTTTTACGACCACCTTATCGACATTTGAGGCTAAGCTGTTGTGCATCTGGATTTGTATTTGTACGTGCCCAAACCCGGATTACCAATAAGATCGAAATTTGCTCTAGTTTATGGCTTTTGGTTGCACTTCGAATGTGGGCGATTGTACACCACGTTTGGGATACACAATACAAAATTTATTTCTCAAACTTTTGTAAGAAACATATTTTAGGCCTAGACAGCGATATATTTTCATAGTTTGGAAATTCTTAGTTTCTTCAAATAGGATTTTCTTAGTTCGACAGTTACGTTTGGTATACTCATTCTGAATACTATTAAATTCTGCAATTCTCTGGTTTAATTGTTCGATATTTTTCAAATGAGTTTACATTATAGCTTTGCTACAATGTACTATTATAAATAATATTTCAAATGTTTACAAAATATCGTCGGCTTACAAGTGAAATACACGAAAGTTAATTTTTAGCTGTTTTTTGTTAAGTTTTATTTTGATGGTTTACTAAATTGTAACAAATCTCAGGCTCAGTACTGGTATAGTAAAGGGTCCTGTAGCCGAACTTGCAAATTCTTAACTCATAAAATAGCTGAGTAGGAAAGGTAACAGCAGAATATAAAACTTTAATTGCAGTTTCTCATATTTTATAGTTTTTGACTGAAGTTGTAAGCCGACGATATGATTATAGATATTTATATACAAGTGAGTTAACGAGGAAAAAAACAATATTTTATTAAATTTTGTCGAACAATAATTTAGTGGTTACACATTTAATTTTTATAATATTAAGTCGGTCAAACATTTATTGTCGAACAAAAATTTAAAAAAGGGCCCTTTTAGTGGTTTTATGCCACAAGGGGGTTCTTGTGCTAAGCCTCAAAGCAGTGGAAAAGTTGGTGCCCAAGAAGTCAAAGGTATTCTATATAAATGATGTTCTTGATTTTGAATGTTTTTTTTTTTTTTAATTTACTTGGGGATTTAACAACATCTTATTTCACCTTTCATATGAGCAATTGTATATGACGTCTGCTAAGAGGTGTATAACATCAGAATTGAATAATAGATATTTATATAACAAGTGAATTAAGTGGATGTTTTTCACGAGAATAAAATGTATAGCTTGGTCCGGCATGGCAAGTAGGGTTTTTTCTAATTGTAGTGTTTTTGTACCAGAAGGGGTTACAAATGAAGCCTTAGGAGCAGTGGGAAAGTTGGTTTCCACGAATTCAATGTTCTAAAATAATTACGAAAGACATAATTTAAATATTTAAATGTTTACATGTAAATCCTTACGCTGCATTATCCGACGCACCACCCTATATATGCTGCAGGAACTACACATTTTTTTCTATTGATATACCGTATGTCCCCGGTTACAATAGGTTAGGTTAGGTTAGGTTAGGTTATTTTAACACTTATTTATTTACTATTTGCAAAAATTTTATCTAACAACATTATAGAAAAATATAATCATTCAAACAATCTCCCAAATGCAGAAAATAATACTGAAAATTTTAAAAATCGCCTAGCAGAGGCATTTGCATCGAGAACTATTGAAGAAATACAAAACAGTTTTCAGGAGTTCCACACCAGGCTTGAATTGTGTGAAGAAAATGGTGGGGGATTATTTAAATGATGTAATTTTTCTAAAGCGCCAAAATTAGATATTTTGTTTATTTTGCCAACAGCCTGTATAAATTAATCAACTATTTAATTACTGAAATGGTACTTTCAGACCAAGCAGGAATTTAAATTCCTATAACATTTTTACTTAAAAGTAAAAGTTAAAAAAAATGCCTCTAAGGCCCGTATCTATAGTCCGTACTTGAGCATGAGTTCTACTGAAGTCGTATATTTGGTTGCCTATTTTCTGCACCAAATGGTTGCACCAAATGCAACCAAATATACGACTTGAGTCGAACTCAAGCTCAAGTACGGACGATAGATACGGGCCTTATAAACTCAATCCGGGGACATACTGTATAATGATAGTATTGGATTCTACGAAGTCGAGAATATGTGGTTGTAATATAAGCCTCTAATTATTAAAACTTCTGAAAATACAATCGTAAATTTATAATATTATTTGGGTATAAGTAGGCAAATTTGCATAATATTAGTAGTTTCTGCCTTGAGCAACAGCAACAATCAACACTACAGACTTACAGCATGTCATCATTTCGATTCTTTTGACTTTCTTGTACGTGTTATTGTTGCTCTCATGAGCGACGTTTCAGACCCAATCGCGTAAAACAGCGCGATTATTAAGGCCACGCTCCTCGTCCGTATCGACGAGAGTTTTCTAGAGTCCTTGCGCAATCAGGAATTCTATTTTTATTACGCACGCACAGATCATTGACTTCGCTCATTGTTACCGCCGATGCAATCGTGTGTTGTGCTCTACTATTGCGGCTCGCAGCTCGGTTTTGCAACCGAAGCACACCAACAAATATTCTGCCCCACATACTTGCAATAAAAAAAAATGCAGAGAAGAAAATGGGGCATGCTCAGGTAGGCAGATGATAATGGTGTAAGTGGGTGCAGCTATTTCCACATATGCTACTGGTTCTTCGAAAAAGCGGGCTACAGAAAATCGATTGGCAATTTATCTGTCGTGGAGGTACACTTGCTTGCGAAAAATCGCGATTATTTTTTTTGTGTTACATTAATCTCGATTATTAATTTGTCACTATCACATGGAAAACAACACATTTTTGACCACAACAAGGAATTGCAATGTATAACCAATTTAATTTTTTTTAATAATTAATAATCGACGCTATTACATAGAATAAAACGGTGAAAACTCGCTTACTTGTTCTTTGCGCATTTTTGTAAGCAAGTAAAAATCGAATGTGCCTTTGTTTGGAAGAGGGGGCGATCAAAAAGATGAAGTAGTGATTTGTGTGATGACATTGATGAAAAAGTAGCGTTACTCATATCAATTGGGATTCAGATTTTGATTGCTTAGTTCTTTGTCATTCAAACAATGATAATGAGTTTCCAAACTGTTTGATTCATTTATTTGAAACAAGCGCCAATCGAAGGAGCATGGGCAGCTCTAAAAGATGGAAAAATATGAAGTATGTACGGACAGGTGTTTTCTCATAAAACTAAATAAACCAATGATATTCAAGACAACATATATGTTAGTGATTCCAGTTCCGTAATTAATGGTTCTATTTTAATCAAACTAGCATACCTCTTAGACAATGTACTAAGAGAATTAATCATTTTAGTGCATTATTTGTACCACGAGTGGGTGCAAATATTTTCAACTAAAGTTGCGGTTTTTAAATTTGGATTGGTCGTGGCTGTTACGTGGTTGTAAGTGGCATTGGTCCTTCGAACGGAATGGAATTGAAGTTTTCTGACTGGTCATTCATTTCAGTTCTGGGGCAGTAAAATTTTGAAAAGCTTTTATTCGTAGAAGTATTTTCGTAAAAGATCATCTGTTTTGGCTGTTGTTGCGGTAATGATTCGACGCTTTCGGTGGCTTGTATTTTTTCAGTTGGCCAGTTGCTCGTTGGTGTTGTTGCTCTTGAAACAATCCTGGGAACGAACAATGGCCTGGCAGAAACGGAGCTAATAAACGCTCGCCCGGTCAAAGACACCGACAGCGCGCGTTCCAAATTCGGTCTCCTCGAACGCCGTGACGTCACACCTCAGCATACTATCGCTGTGTGCAAGTTACGTCATCGCGAATGCGCGCTGGTTCGACCCGGTTCGCGAGTGAACTACCTCAACCAGGCGTGTCAAAGAACTCCGACGAGAAGCGTGCGCTGCCGACGATTTATTTTCAACGCGTGCACCACGACCATATCGCTCTACGTCCATGTGTGCTGCGTGTTGGAACACATCCACACACCAGTTTGTGTGCAAGTGTGTTCGTAAAAGCAAATCAAAACACTCTTGCGCAAGGAGCGAGCAATCGCTCGTTTGCCGAGCTCGGCGAGAGCGCCAGCGACGCGCGGGGGGACTTGAAAATTCAAATTTTGTAAGTGCAAGTTTGCCCCAATTACGCAATTAATCGGAATGGAACTACACGCGGCGAGCCTTGCTTTACAAATGAAACACCACGTCACGTCATTCTGAATGGCCGATGCATCGCCTGTTCAACCTCAAATTTACTTCATCATTGAATACGAAACATTGGAGACGAACATTCTGGCACCCGACGAGTAAAACTACGAACACACACAATCTATCCTTGATTTACAATTTTGATAAATATAACAAAAATCTTGAAGCAAATTTTGCGCAAATGTGACATTACTCTCAATATGACGCTAAATTAGATTTTTTTTGTGAAGCATTTGTTAGAATCAACTGTTGACCAATAACTGACAGCTAAAAACAATCATTAGGGCCATTACGTTGGTAAGTATGATATCGAAAGTATATGAATGATAGAAAATAGTCCAAAGATAGTAATTGAAACACAACTATAAGATCATCAGCATGGTTTCGACCTTTACTACGTGATAGTCCATATTAAAAAAACAGAGAAACAACTTGCTACGTTTTACTACAAAATGTTTATTGATATATAGACATATACAATAAAATAACTATTATCCCCCACCCCAATTGTATATACCCTTATAACTAGCAATGTACTTTGCTGGCACTTGAAAATGACCGTAAGAAGTCGAAACTCATATCATTATTTTATTGTATATGTCTATATATCAATAAACATTTTGTGGTAAAAACATAGCAAGTTGTTTCTCTGTTTTTTACAATTATAAGAATCCACACAAAAATGGATTTAGAAAAAACGATGAATACAAGACCACTTATTCGAAATAAAACAAATAATCGAAAAGAACAAAACGACAACGTAGTTATTATATAATTGTAGCTTTCTTAGACAAGTATTTGGCAGGATAACAAGGAATATAGTTCGGAGTAGTTTGAGAAGAAGAAGAGTAAATATAAGACTAAGGGAAAACATACCAATCATGTTACAAGAGACATGGCCACCACGGGAAACAAGCAAACAGACGCATTTCAAACAAGAAGGGCTTTTAAGGCAAGACCATTTCAATATCGCCATAGATGATATTTTTAAAGATTGAATGTCACAACTCCATTTTCGAAGGTGAACAAACCTATTTTGGTTTAAAAATGAACCACACTCATAAATTTTGTGCACAAAATTTAGAGTAAAAATATTATGCTTTGTATGAAATAAAAAAAAACTGAACCACTATGAAATTCAATGCAAAATTTCTCGAAGTTTGGTGTTCTTAAAGCTACAAAAACAATTGATGATTAACGATTACCGAATTTTGCCAAGCTAGTGTTTTCCACTTCGTATTCCCGGTTGCATAAATTATACTGCCACAATTTTGCAAACAAAAGATTATTTGAAATGAAAAAAATTAATAACTTCGAAAAATACAATATATATCATTTAATAAAAATTGACAAAAATTATTTCGAAATTTTATGCTACATTGTATAATATAAAAAACTTCGAATTATTTGGATATTTTTTAAGTTTCGAAAGTAGCGTAAAATATATACAATTTTAATGTGAGAAATTTTATGGTTTTTATTTTGAAATTCTCCAGACTTCATGTGAGATAATTTTGAATGATTATTACTACTACCGCCACCTACTGCAACAAAATTCATATTCATGTACAATCGCCCACATTCGAGGTGCAACTCGGTTTTTTTACGACCACCTTATCGACATTTGAGGCTAAGCTGTTGTGCATCTGGATTTGTATTTGTACGTGCCCAAACCCGGATTACCAATAAGATCGAAATTTGCTCTAGTTTATGGCTTTTGGTTGCACATTCTGGCACCCGACGAGTAAAACTACGAACACACACAATCTATCCTTGATTTACAATTTTGATAAATATAACAAAAATCTTGAAGCAAATTTTGCGCAAATGTGACATTACTCTCAATATGACGCTAAATTAGATTTTTTTTGTGAAGCATTTGTTAGAATCAACTGTTGACCAATAACTGACAGCTAAAAACAATCCGCGAATTAATCAAATCAGCCAACTCTCATGTTAAGACTGCCGGATAGGGAAAACATGGAGGTTTTATAAACGTGGTCTCAGTTTGTTGAACCACAGTCGTTCTAATCTGTGGTTCATGTTCTAATACTGTGTACATCTGTAGATGTACATTAGTACATCTACAGTACATCTACAATCTATAGTCCATACCAGATGAACCTATTGAAAATGTTGTATGGTTGAAAACAGATTAAAAAGCTCTATTGAAATAAAAAATAAAAAATAGGTTGTCAATTAAAAAAAAACATTAATGATGTCATAACTTTTAAAATTTTGTTTTATTAAATCTGAAAACATATTTTCATATGCGCAGTAATTTATATCGCTATCTCCCTTTTAGATTGTTTCTCTCTCATACACATTAGCGGAGTTGCCGAATTTATCCGCTACTTAATGTCCACACTGTAGATTTTATCTGCAGTAGTGCTTAGGTACTTCTAATAATTTTATGTACAACTCACAAAGCGCGATTGTAACTTTTTCTCTTGTGATAATAACTTGTATTTATTTAAGCATACCAATAATAATAATCGGAATATAAAAACAAAAACAAAATAACCAACCGGTTGATTCGAAATCCTCAAAACTTGGTGGTTTCGTCAACGAGCCAGTGTGAATTCTTTTTTAACACAAACGCTTACATATCAAATTATACACGTTTAATGAAAGCCGTTAAATGCGCGCCTAAGCACCCGAGACTTTTAAAACGCCGCGAAATGAGTGAAAGGCGCGGGATTATGTTAAACACAAGAACAAGTTACTTTCTCAATTTATTGCACAATAGCATGTCGAAAGCCATCTTCATAAAATAAACAAACACCATGAAATTATGAATTGGGCAATAAACTCGACTATTGTGTAGTTTCATAATTCAATACATGCCGAAAGGAAATAATTCAAATTGAAGATCTGCTTTTAGAATACCGCAAATTTATTAATACACACGGATTAAATTGCAATATTAATAACAATAAACTTTATATACTTATAAATTACACTATTAAAATGCCTGTTTAAAACCAGCAAAATTTACTTTTAGCAGTATGAAATAGCAATAAACCTTTTAATGTTTTACAATTTGAAGTACCCAGTTTCATCAGCTACACAAGTTTTTGAAAATAGAAAATTTTATTATAAACATAAATATTATAATATTCTTTAGTGGTTTAGTGGTAACTTTGAATATTTATGTATTTTAAACTTTTTATTTGCAACAATACTAATTTTATTAGTGCTAACTATGTTCTATAATATATTCCAACAATTTCAAAAATGACTGAAATTTCCAAATTCTAAGTTGGTATTTGTAACTTTGTACAGTCTTGTTCAAAAAGTGTTGTACAACATACACATATTTTGAAAGGTCTTAAAAAATCTTAGCTCCTTTGTTGAGTAAAAACACAAACACCGATTAACTTTTAATGGCAGAATAAATAATACACTAACAGCGAATTCAGAACATTTACTTTTCAAACTAGTTCCAAAGAAAAAATGTAAAATATTAACATTTGAAAAATCTAGTTAAATTATTTGCTTGTATAATCGCCGACAATCGAAGTGCAACACGGTATTTTTACGACCGCCTTATGGACACTTGAGGGCGAAGATGCTTTTTTTCTGTATTTGTACTTGTACGTGCCTAAACCCCAATTACCAATAAGGTCGAAATACGCTCAGGTTTATGGCTTTTAGTTGCACTTCAAATGTCGGCGATTGTACCCTAGGAAACATTTCAGCAACGTTGTAAAGAATATTTGGCTTGTACCTTCAAGTGTCATCTATTAGTATCTAGCGTGAAAGTTTTAGAATTATTGCATTCTTTCATTACATATTTGAATAAATGTTCGTATTGTTTGTCTAATAACCACTCTTGAATTTTAGAATCCACAATTTGGAGCTTAATTAAATTTTAAATTTTATAAATTCTATTGTAGAATTTTAATGACACTAGAGTTCATCTAAAAATAGAACTAGAGTTACCACAAGGTAAGTATGGTGTACAGCAGTGTAATACGATATTTGTTTATTCGTGGACTGCTTTTGGTGTAGAAGACTATAGTAGCATTTTATTATGAGAGATGTAGATGCTTGCGGACAACATGTAAGTAAAATCGGTACGTTGATGAAATCGTTTCGTCATTTTTGATTTTGCACGAGAAGTACGATATTTGCATTTCGGTAGAGTGCTTTTATTGTAGAAGACGGATTCATTTCTGCTTCAATTGTAGCATTTTATTATGAGAGATTTGGATGCTTGCGGACAAGATGGAAGTAAAATCGGTACGTTGATGAAATCGTTTCGTCATTTCTGATTTTGCACGAGAAGTACGATATTTGTTTTTCGGTAGAGTGCTTTTTGTGTAGAAGATGGATTCATTTCTGCTTCAATTGTAGCATTTTATTATAAGAGATTTGGATGCTTGCGGACAAGATGTAAGTAAAATCGGTACGTTGATGAAATCGTTTCGTCATTTCTGATTTTGCACGAGAAGTACGATATTTGTTTTTCGGTAGAGTGCTTTTGGTGTAGAAGATGGATTCATTTCTGCTTCAATTGTAGCATTTTATTATGAGAGATTTGGATGCTTGCGGACAAGATGTAAGTAAAATCGGTACGTTGATGAAATCGTTTCGTCATTTCTGATTTTGCACGAGAAGTACGATATTTGTTTTTCGGTAGAGTGCTTTTTGTGTAGAAGATGGATTCATTTCTGCTTCAATTGTAGCATTTTATTATGAGAGATTTGGATGCTTGCGGACAAGATGTAAGTAAAATCGGTACGTTGATGAAATCGTTTCGTCATTTCTGATATTGCACGAGAAGTGCGATATTTGTTTTTCGGTAGAGTGCTTTTGATGTAGAAGACGGATTCATTTCTGCTTCAATTGTAGCATTTTATTACAGAATATACGGCTATGCTGTGAATTTCTATCAGAGATTTGGATGCTTGCGAACAACATGTAAAATCGGTACTTTGATGAAATCTGTTCGTGATTTCTGATTTTGCTATTTACAACGCATAAGCGGATAATCGCTGATACGAATTTCTCATGCAGTGACAAAGTAGAGGCGGTCTGTGGCTGTGTAAGACGAAAACGTACTAATTTCAAAAGCAAAAGAAGATGCAAAAGTCGGAGGTTTATTAAGTATTGGGCTGTTATTTTTCAGGCTCTCCTAGTTTACAGAATTTACAATTTTTTTCGTCCATAAATTATTATTTTTATGACTACTTGTAGAACCATTTACGAGTCACAAAATTACGAGATGAAAGAAATGTGCGTATGTTTGTCCTGTTTAGTTTCTAAATTAATGTCTCTGTTTTGGAAATCACAAGTTTTACACAGAGGGTATCAAATACCAAGTATGAATGTCAAATATAACAAACAACATTAACAGGGGCGAAACTAGGCTGTTTCAGACCTCTATGAAAAGTTGCCCCCCTCTTCCGCTAGAAGTACACGGAACTCGCTCGAATATAGTCTGCTTACATCTTTACAAGATGAAATAGTGGTACCTATCTATGTAAATCGAGTCAGCTTACATTCTTACAAGTCTATATATTTATTTTTTCTACTTTAATGTTCAACAAAATTGCGCACCCTCAGCTTTTACAACTTTAGTTTTGCACCTAAAGATTAATAATAATTGCAAAAACTGGATCGAGGTGTTGCTGGTGTACAATGTGGAACATTGATATCAAGTTAAAAACCATTGCCCAGAATCTTGGGAGCAATTCTAAGATTCACATAAATGATATGGGAACTATTCCTGCACATGCGGTATCTTTTAGTTTAGAGCGCAGATGATATTTTATTTCAGGAAGTAGGTGGCCCATTGTTCGGACAATTTCTTAAATCCCGAGTGGGAGCAGTGCATCGGTGGTCCTTTGTCTCGCATCTGTTTGTAATTCGATAGACGTTTGTCTTTAGGATCGAATGTTCTAGCCTCGATCAATTGGGGGGTAACAACGCGCGTTGCGCTGGTCAGTCACCGGCGGCAGCAATGGCGGCACGGCAGGCAAGACCAAAACTGCATTCAGCACCCACATTCTAAGGTCAGCAAGGTGCAACGAACCCGCGAAACTCGGTCAAAATAGTCGCCGTTGCAGCGCGCGCCCGCGCTGTCCTCTGCACTGATATGGGGCCGCGCCCTGGCAAAACATAAAAAACGCAAGCCGGTGGGGGAGGTTCGACCCCCGCGTAAGGTGATTGCCGGGGTTGACGCGACTCGTCGAGGCGGTCAAGCGCTTCGCTTTTGTTTTTCACGGGATGGTCTAGTGGGAGGTCATCGGCCGCTGCGGATCTAGGCTGTCGTACTCTTGTTCTCCTATGTATATATACGTGTTGAGTGTGTTTGAGCATGAGCATGCCGATCTATGTGTGTGTTTCTTGGAGTAGGGGACTTTGCGAGTTATGTGCGCGCAGCGTTTTGCCCGGCGCTCTCGGGTTCATCGTCCGTACCGTACATTCCCGTATTACAAAGTTCACTATTTAGGACAACTGGCCTGAATATTTTTATCTCTCGCTCTGCTACAAATAGACGGCTTTTTTACACACAAACACACACTCGCGTACACAAGATGACCCCGATTAAACCCGGCCGCGCGCGTCCGCGCAACTCCGCGCACCTCACCTCTTTGGCCACTCGGCCATTGTTGTCAAAACACAAAAGCAAAATCGACGGTTATTGTTGTTTTGATTATTGCCTACTGGGCCATCAAAGTCGCGAAGGCAGCGAAAAAAAATAACGGGAAACTAGGACGAGCACGAGGAATACGCAGGAGGCTTTTGCGTAATTTGTTTTAATTTTAGAATCGGAGCGTCGTAAAAGGTGGTGTAAACAGTGACGAAAAAACGCTGAAAATGATACAAATGCCGCGCGTTTATTTTTATGGGCGTCCTACATTATTTTAGCCTTCCTAGCAGTGATACAATCGGAGGTGTCAGTGCACGACACGATAACAAAAGCAGGACGCAGGTGAATTTAGAGTCCAGTGGTTTTCATCAAAATTCATACATTTTAACAGGTTTATTACCTGTTGAAGATTTAAAAAAGTATTACCTACTTGATTAACAAATATTTTTCATATCAACGTTATCTACATTTCTTACTCTTTCACGCCCATTATGTGTTACGCAATTTTAAAACAACAAAAACTTGTAGTAGATGTATGACCAAACAAGTGATAGTATTTCAATTTCTGCGAAAAGCACTGTCGGCACCATGAAATCGCCACGACCGAAACTACACACAATAGAAGATATTTAGGAAATGTTTACGGTCCATTTCTCATTTACGGACCTTCAATAATTCATTCCAAGACTCGAATTTCCAAGGACGAGCATTTGAGTATTTACACCACCGACTTACAATGCGTTTATTGCACATTATTAGGAGACTTCCCCAAGGCCTATTAACGACCACCATAAAACCGAAACGAATTAACCAGTCATAAACGACGGAACAGCCGTAAAAGTTACTTAATGGCCGTTAGTAAAACAATCATCGATACTGTTATTTGACGGATTGCAGATAATCTATTGCATGCAGTCTTTGTTGTTGACTGAAAAAGTCAGGAACTGATATAAAATTATTGTTCAAGATTATAGATCATTGAAGGCATGGCCTGTAACTGGAGACAATGGTAAAATTGTAAATGACATGAAATTTTGCACAAATTTATAATTGCATGCATATTATTAGTAACAATAATTTATAACATTGTAAGACTCTGCGGTTACCCCTTGGTGGTGAAACATTTTTAATTTAAGAAGCCTCTTTACCCCAGCTAGTATACGGCATTATTAATAAGCGATAGCCAAATAATTCATGAACGGGTTAACATAATTACAATCGGAGAACTGATATAGAAAGTTTAGACATTTATCTACAATTAGACAAGGTAGTTTTAAGAAATAAATCAAAGGTGACTTATTTCTAATCACCTAATCGGATTTATGTGCAGACCAGAATATATACTCCATTATAATTCATGATATTGGAACAAAATAAAAGAAGGTGGTTCGCAACAACATCAGCTCCAAATACCCTGAGTGAATTTCCATTATATGTACCCTGTCTTAATTAAATAAATACAGAAGAAAATTTCACAAATCGGCTAAACATGCCATTATTTTAATGAACATAATAAATCACCATTTTATTATTTCTTAAAACTACTCAGCTCAATTGCAGATAAATGTTTAAACTTTCTAAATCAGGTCTCCGATTGTAATTATATTGACCCGTTCATGAATTATCTTGGCTGTCGTTTACATGCAATTCCCTATACCGCGTTTGGCACTTGATGAGTTTTTTAACAGATTTCTCTACAATTATTTTCATGAATAATGTTCAACTCTACTCTACGTTTAAACAGTAAAAGTCAGTGTTTTAGTTTTATTTATTTTAACAATAATTTATTTGATATGAATATTTGTATCTTTTAAATTACAGTATTATTAAATTACTTTTAAATTACAGTAGATGCTGTGCCTGCAGAGACTTCTGTGGTAACTTACAATTTTCTCTCATTGCGTAAATAGCGATTTCAGTGAGCCACTGCCTCTCGCGCCAAGGTTTGTAGGTCCGAACACGTGAGCTCTAGAATTTTTGAGCGATTAAAATTCTCTAACATCAAAATGTCGTTCCTTTGGCGGAAAAATGGAGCAGGCGATCCCGTGGACTATTAAATTGGTCGTGCATCATTCAAGATGCTTGTAAATGTAACAATATAGGCATGATTTGTTGTGTTAAGAAACATTCGAATATGAAACAAAGCAAACTAATTAAATTGAAATTTTTCGTAAGTTGACATATATCAATTTTTTTCGCTCAAGTTAATTAACAGTGAACCAATCAGTTGCGGGTTCGGTGGATTTATGATTTGATTAATTGATGATTAGGAAATAGCTGCTGGAATCCAATGTAGTTACCATTTTGTACTGTAATCAAATCAAAAGCCCTACAATTGAGAGGTGCCAATTAGTGGATCGATTTCAATCAGCGTTATCCGGGCTTCAATTGCATTGCTGATTAATTGATTGGGTGGGGGGAGGGGATATGCTTAATTGAACAGGGCGTCGCGACGCCCCCGCGCTCTAGCACCTGATCGATGGTCGTCGCTTCCAATTTGCATGGCCCCGTTCCCCGCCACCCCCCGCGGCTCGCGCATTTCCGCAACACGCTATAGTTAGAAGTGCAGTAACCGCAATATCCCGTTAAGTAAGCACTGCCGGATTCCGAGCCGTGGCGCTACGAGCGCGCACAGGTCGTTCACCGCCGCCACAGCGCCATCTCGCGGGCGACCCGCGAACTACGAGGGCCGGGGTCAGCGTACCGCGGCACGGCACGGCGCGATCGCAAACGAGTGCCTCCTGCGCTTCTCTGATGCAGGTATAACATAGTACCCGGCCATCGCCATTATAAATTATTTTTTGCGATATCTCTGGAATCCAGGATTTTCGGTGGCCAGCTGTCGCTGTCGATTTAATAACCCCTTTTTAACAGCCGAGGGTCCCTCGAAAGGATTGCGTTTTTTTTGCCTGCCACAGTGGAGAGAATGGGTTTGGAAAAGGGTATGACAGGGGTTGCGGAATTTTTGGGGTAAAACGCATTATAGATAGAAAGTAAAATGCAGGTGCGAATCGGAGGGTGTATGCATGTGTATGTGCGCGTTTGTGGGAGGTAGAGGGGGCGATCGATCAGGTATATGCCCTTGAACCAGTGCGAGGTTCATCAAACTCAGCTCAACTCTTCCAAGGCCCAGGACGGGCGAATGAACGGAGCGGAAGCGCGATACGACAAATGTCAATGGAATCAAGGCAAAGGCAAGACAACAGAATATGTGTGCATGTGTTGGGTGTGCTCGTTGTCGAATACTTGTAGAATGCGTTTTCATGTCTAAAAATGCGAGGGCAATGTCGATACTTTTACTTTCTCCAAAAAAATTATACAATCACGAAGTGTATTCATTTCGCTCCATACACCATACTACAAAAAAAACACCATTCTACTTTTGCTTTTTATATTTGTATACAAATAATTATTAATTATGCTATCGAGAGGAGGAAATTGCACAACTATTATTATTACTTAGTTTGGGCAAACTGTTGGCACTGATCAAAATAGTTTTTGATACACATATCTCATTGTAAACTCGTATATTCTAAATGATATAAATGTTTGTAATAAAAAGTCATATTAGGACCAATAATACATTAATTTAAGTTTAAAAAAATGATTTAAAAAGATATTCAGAAGCAGTTCCATTTTTTAAGATAATAATTGATTGATATATTAAATTTTACGTACAAAATTAGAGAAGAATCTAACCAATCTCTACAAAGTTGCACCGCGTGTGCAAACAAATGAAGATTATGATTTATGAACAAATGTGATAAAACATCAGCAACAATTTTACAAGGAAACGGCTTAAATACGTATGTGCAAACTTTTGTTTGTAAAACTGGAAATCTTTCTATTCGAGTGTTATTTAATACTTCATGCAAATACATAAGATTGAATGATAGCTACTGCTGATTCTAAAATTAACAAAAGTAATTGTACAATAATAAGGAAATTTAATAAAATAATTGTTATTCTTGTGCCTGTATTTCCTAATAAAGTTAATAATAAATGACTCTGTATTTGATAAGATTATTTCTAAAATTGTATTTAGTTTTTAAGTACCTACCTATTTTATTTATATGTTACTGAAGATGGTCGCACTGCGTCCGAAATGTGCATTTAATTAATACATGTTTTTTTGTGAAGAAGGGTTAATGTATGTCATTCAAGATTTATAAATAAAGAAAACAGTTTGTATTTATAATTTGATTAATCCTGGTGGAAAAGCGGATGATCAATAGACAGAATAAATATCGTGTACTAGTTTTTTTTTTTAATAAAACATGAGAAAAACTAAGAAATAAATGGCTTAATGATAACTAAATTTTACAAGAAGTTTCCGTTTTCTATTTAGGTATTCTTATTTCATAACCAAGCCAATAAATACATGTTTTTATTTAGTTGACTATGGAAAAGAGCATTTCTTTTCTTTTGACTAACCCAGTGACAATTACCAAGTTTTTCAATCTACTAAAATAACAAATGGGGACTAAATAGCTCTTTTCAAAATCTAAACAATAAAAATGAAAGTCAATTTCGTAAATGGTATTAATTTTGATGATCTTGCAGACATTGGTTCTAATAAAGAAATAACTGCGCGAAAAGTTCGCTGATAACTAGATTTTTTTCTTGTCCAAACTTTAGAACTCTAAATTTCAACGGAAATACTCTTTTAAAGGTCCCCCGAGTTAACCATTGAAAAATGTCTATCTCTGTGCCGGATGCCTGTAACGATTTTTCACGTACACGACGACAAATGAAGAAAATTTTGAAACAAAATCTAGCCTTGGAAAATATTGTAAACAGGAATTGGATTATTACTGGTATCAAATTTTGTTTTTTATGAAGTATTCTAAAAATATGAATAGAAATATTTTGTAAATATTTCCAGTGAACAAATAACTGCGAGAAAAGTTCGCTGATAATTAGATTGTTTTTTCGTCCGCACTTTAGAACTCAAAATTTGAATGGAAATATTCTTTTAAAGGTCCCCGAGTTTACCATTGAAAATGTCTATCTCTGTGCCGGATGCCTGTAACAATTTTTCATATACACGAGTACAATTGAAGAAAATTTTGAAACAAAATCTAGACTTGTAGACTAGTACAAAATTTTGTTTTTTATGAATAATTCTAAAAAATGCAAGGCGAAAGATTTTTTCGCTTTGAAGAGAAACCAGAGTAGAATAATTCTGAAAATATGAATAGAAATATTTCGTAAATATTTCAATAAAAGTTCAACTACACTGCATATTTTTGTATGAAAAAAAATCCTATTGTTTTACGAGGAAAATTAAAATGAACTGTACTTAATAATAAATAATAGTTACATGATTATTGTTCAAAGAATAGCTGCAATATTATCAAAATGATCAACTTCATTTAAACTTAAACTTTAACTTAATTAATTTAAAATTGAGTTCTGAAAAAGGTCATTTTTATTTTATTATCTTGACGGTCAATAGATACATAACTACAGGAAATACAAAATTAAATAGTATATAGGTAAAGGCCATTGATTTATGTTACTTTTTTAAACTAAAATTAATAACAATCTAATTTCGTTTTGTTAAAAGTTTTATTTATTTAGGTAATGCAGAGCGCTTAAGAAAGTGTCGTTATTTCGTTAGAACTAGTTGGAAAAGTTGTGACCACTTTGTTGAACGCGCTGGAGTGTATAACGCTGACATACGCCCTAAAAGTGACAAATGACGGTCTAACTGCAGGTAATACACGTCGTCTCCAAACGAAATATAGGTACTTATAACCTTATAATAGAATACCTTAAATAAACAACTGGTAACTTATGGATAAAACCTTAAACTTATAATTGAACATAAATATTTTATAGAGATTTATTTCTGGTATAATTGAGTGAGATTATTTCGCTTCAGTTAGGTATATAAATTTGATTGCTTTTAAACTTCATCAAATTTTGTGCGAAATAAAGCATTTCGCATTTTATTTGGTCGCATTTAAGTATTAATATAAAACATTTAAATATTTATTAATCGTAGAATTTTTGAAGTACATATTTAGTATATGAGAATAATATGAACAAAATACTTTCATAGAATAAAAAGTTCACTATAATAATAATAATAATGCCCCTCTCCTCTTAACGCCCGCATAACTGGCAATAGTTCAGGGTCGTATGGTAAAATAAAAATGTAATTGGGTCAGAATTCTCTGTCAAATAATGGCAGTAAGCAATTACGCCATAGGTGGAGGAGTAGTAGGGATAATTATTATTATTATTATAGGCTTCGTCCCTACCGTTTTCTTATTTTCCTATACACTAAAAAGTATAGTATACCTTTATCATTCGCTTTTGAAAGTACTCTAGTGAAATTACTTTTACTCAATTTTATATCTATCTCTGTTAATAATACATTCATTATATACATAACTATGGTAATATAATGTACTTCATTATACAACAGGGGTTGTAAAATGACTTCATTATATAACATAGGTTGTAAAATTATTTCATTAATACAACAGGGGTTGTATTATGATTTCATTATACAACAGGGGTTGTATTATGGCTTCATAATACAACGTGGTGCAGCCTCTCGCTATGTGTAACACTTTTCACACCTCTTTATTTTTCGCTTCCGTATGTACACTTTATCTCATTGTTATCTTTCATTCATCGCATGCAAGCTCATTTACATGTACATTTGGTTGCTAAAAATTGGTTTCTTATTGACAAAAATTTGTTAATAAGAATTGTTTTATTTAAAAAGTCATAGATAAAGCGTCGTATATGACTTGCACATAATGGCCATAATTCACGACGATAACGACGATCACCCGAGTTATTACTACATTATATCGTCGGCTTACAAGCGAAACACGTAAGTCAAAACTATAAAATGTGAGAAACTGCAATTAAAGTTTTATATTCTGCTGTTACATTTCCAACTCAGTCATTTAATGAGTTAAGAATTTGGAAGTTCGGCTACAGGACCCTTTAATGAGGGTCCTGTCAGTCATTTAATGACTGAGTAGGTCATAAGGGGTCCTCCTACAGGATCCTTGGAAGGAGTTTACTGTGATCAAACGATTTCGTGCTTGCTTTCAAGATCGACGAAATAATTTTGAACACTTATTCTAATTTTTGTAGTTTACTTTGTTATTTTTTTTTCTTGTCGTTGTTTAATTACTATGAATGAATGTGCGGGAACATCGCTATTTGCTAATAGTTTTAAAGTTAGAGCTCTATAACTTTACAAAGAAACAAGACGCCGAAAAACTTAGTAGACTATTTTGTTCACAGTTTATCTCTGAATATTTGGTTTAAATTTTGTCAACTAATTATAAATCACCAAATATATCGTCGGCTTACAAGTGAAATCACTTAAGTCAAAAACTATAAAATGTGATAAACTGCAATTAAAGTTTCATATTCTGCTGTTACCTTTCCTACTCAGTCATTAATGAGTTAAGAATTTGGAAGTTCGGCTACAGGACCCTTTACTATACCCCTACTGAGCCTGAGATTTGTTGCAATTTAGTAAACCATCAAAATAAAACTTTACTGAAAACAGCCAAAAATTGTGTATTTCACTTGTAAGCCGACGGTGATCGTTAAATAATATACTATTATTTAGTTGTAAATTTCCTCGAATTTTATATCAGACATCTCCTTTATGTGTTATCAGAAAGGGGAAAGTAGGTACTGTTTTCATTATGAAAATATATCTTTATCTTCTTTAGTGTGTTTAAAATTTAAACAATGGAAAGTGCCCCTAACGAAGTAATACTACTGAGTATTATAACAGTGCGGTGTAATAGGTATTCATATTCTAAATCTCGCTCGAGGTAATCAAAATGTGTTTGATTTGGCTTTACATTTGACAAATTGTTCCGAATTTATACCTAAATAATTTTAGTATTGGCGTTACAAAGAGGTTTCGCACAAAAGTTTCGGTATTTAATATATTGATTAATATTGATTAATTGTTGATGAAACAAAATATGATTATAAATAAGACAAGTTACTTTGTGAGTATCACATAAATGTATTTATTTGTGACTATAGTTTCGACTACTTAGGTAACACTGGTCGACAAATTTTGACGAATGGGTTGTCAGTTCAGTTTACATGCATTTTTCGGAAAAGTATTAACTATGCACATGTACCAAATGCAAAAAAAAAAATAATGTTGGAGGTCGTTTTTGTATTTTTACATGGTTTTTTCACTATTTACTTACAAAAACCCGTATTTCGACAAATTTTTACGAATGTGTTGTCCCTTCAATTTAAATGCATTTTTCTGAAAGTATTTACTATGCACATGTACGAAATCCAAAAAAAATGTTGGATGTCGTATTTTTTTTGGATTTTTACATAGTTTTTCCACTATTTACTTACAAAAACACGTTCTCAGTTAAAGTTAGGATAGAAAAATGATACCGGTAGCTGGAAAACTGAAATTTGAAGTAAGTATTTGAAAGTATTTAGTATGCACATGTACGAAATGCAAAACAAAAATGTTGGAGGTAGTTTTTTTTTGGATTTTTACAGAGTTTTTTCACTATTTACTTAGAAAAACACGTATTTCGACAAATTTTTGCGAATGTGTTGTCCTTTCAATTTAAATGCATTTTCGGAAAGTATTTACTATGCACATGTACGAAATGCAAAAAAAAATGTTCGAGGTCATTTTTTTTTTAATTTTTACAGTTTTTTTCACTATTTACTTATAAAAACACGTTCTCAGTTAAGGTTAGGTTAGAAAAGTGATACCGGTAGCTGGCAAACTGAAATTTGAATCCAGTATTGCCATAAAAAATCATTGGAATCGGTCTTGCCCGATTTTTTTTAACACATTTTCGAAAAATTTAAATATCACAAAAACCTGACGTCCTAGAACATTTTTGTTGACGTTTCTGAAATTAGCAAAAAAAATTCTAATAAATCGGCTATTTACGTCTAAGGGACAAAAAATGTGTTGACCAGTGTAATCATTATCAAACAAAGTCACACTTTCTTTTATGTGATACTCACAAAGTAACTTGTTTTTATTTATAATTGATAAAATGTATGATGAAGTAAGCGCAACCACAATTAAAAAAAAAACGATTAAATGAAGTTATAAATACAGTAATCGGTTGGAGCTTGTGAAATATTAACACTTTAAGAAAAATAGCAAATTATCCTTTTTCACAACGACATTTATTTCTCTGAGAAATGTACATTTCAACCACTACGTGGTCATCTTCAGTACAAATGTCTACTGAAGATGACCACGTAGTGGATGAAATGTACATTTAGAGAAATAAATGTCGTTGTGAAAAAGGATAATTTGTTATTTTTCTTTAAGTTATAAATTCAAGTTACAATATATCTCGGTATAATATAATTGGTGCTTAACGCGTTTCTTAAATCGACGTCACAATTCTAAAAATAATAGTGACATTATTTTTATCTTTATTATTTACCATTTTTGTTATTATTTAATATAACCGAGGATTGCTCGTTTGAATTGTGATTAAGTGGCGTTTTTAGATTGGTAATTGGAGTCTTTTACATCACTCAGTCCCAATTTTACGCGCATTTAAACCAATCTAATGCGCCTCAATCCGGCCGTGGAGATAACGAGCGCGGACTCCGGGGTTCATGGACCCCGAGGACGACCTCGAATGCGGGCATGTGGCCACCTCGGACCGCGTAGAAAACGAAAACGCGCTCCATAAAACCCGCGTCCTTTTTCGGCCCATCCGGCAAACGCCCGAAGAGGGCCTTGGCGCAGGTTTTTGTGCTCCGCCACACGGCGAAGGCCAATACCGCCCCCCCTCGCCGCGTCCCGAACGCCGCCTTCGCCGACGGTTCGCATCGGACATTGACATTACCACAACCGACCTTCAACCTTCTTTTTGCGTCACACACACGTACATACACAAACACAAAGGTACGCAGGTAAGGAAGAGAGATGAGGGAAAATGTGGTGCCCTTATTGTGTTGTGTGAGGTAATTTTGTGGATTTGTGGGCTTCCGGTAGCGGCGAAGGCGAAATATCAAGGTTTTCGGCATGGTGTTCCGCGTTTGCCTTCAAGGTTGGCCGGTCGGATCGCTTTAATGTGTGCGGTTTTTATTTGCTGCGCAATTTTTGGCTTACCTTGCAGCCCTCGCAGGAGTGGACGCCGTAGTGGAATCCGGAGGCCTTGTCGCCACACACGCGGCACAGGACGGTGGTGCCGTCGAATTCTGCAACAAATTCTTGGGTGAGAAGTTGGAAAACAAATTCGTGGATGAGAAGTTGGATAAAAAAAAATGCGAGTCGGTTGCGTGGAAGAAAGCACGCTCCGGCAGCACTTTCTCCTTCGGCGCTCGGCGATTACTTAATAGCCCGGGTGAAAGTAGCGCATCGGAGCGCTTTTTCTCTCCTCCGGTTACGCAATAAGCGCGTACCTAGGTTGAGCGTAGGCTCGCGGATGTGCGTTGACGAGGTGATCATGGGGGCGTCGTAGGGCGTAGCGGTGGGCTCAGGTAGGTGAGCCACGCTGTGGACGCTGCTGTCTGGTGTCAGGATCATCGTCACTCAAAATAACTAGCACTTGTTTTAAAAAATAAAATAAATTCAATTGTTTTATAACGGGTATCCAACTATTCAAGAGCACATGTCGCGGCACGTTAGAGGCGAAGACACTGAACTAACAAGAAACCAGGACCTTCCAGTTCGGAGGATCCGCTGAGAGTGAAAGTCCCGATAGCAACTGGGCCCGAAGACTCCGGTGTATAGTAAATAAGGACCTCACTACCTGAAGGGCAGCGGGCGATTCTCGACCGTGCGCCGTTCAACAAGTGGCGGGTGGGGGGACGCACACCGACACCAACCCACTCACACAGCCACACGGACACAACGTTTCAGCCTGCAAAAGCCGCGAACTCGCGGGTTCATCGTATTTTCAAGTTGGAGGTCACTGACAACTCCAGCGCGCGCGCCTCCGCCAATAAAATCCGCGGCGGTGACGGCGTCGATTGGTGCGCCCCACCAGCGCGCCCCGGGAAGGGGGCCGCGGAATTAAGTTCATTGAACGCGAACCTTGACTGAATTACCCAGACAGGCGTGCAGCTCTACGGCCAAGGCCGACTTCATTGCGCACACATATACACGCGCAAGCGAGCGAGCGCGAAGCCCCCGAACACTCTCTCAGCCTCATCGAAAACGAGATAATAATCCTTTCACTCGGCTCGGTTTTCGGCTTCCACCAGGCGACAACACCCAACTCGTCCAAACGACACCGAAATCCCACCGCGAATAACGCCGACTCGCCGATTGTCACGCGACACCGATCGAGGGTGTGAGCTGAATACTCGTAATCCTACACCGACCATCACCGGAAAAGTCCTTGAACGATTCGCACTAGCGCTACTAGCTCAACCCTTCCACGCAACACCCACTTTCCCAGCAATAAACTTTACAACCGCTTACATAAGCATAAACCAAAGTTTTGCAACAGCTGGACCCCAACATCATTGCCCCCAATAACAATAACTCGCTTAACCCACTTCCTTCTCGGTAATTACCTTAATTTTCGCTTAACGCTCTTCGTTCTCGTTTAACCGTGTTAGCGCTCATTCAATTCTCTTAGTTCGCGCCAAACCCATCAAGCATTGGATTTACGTTCGTCGGTCTTCCTTAGACATATCCCTTCTCGATTAACGCTTTATTTTCTTCCCCAACTGTTTTAGTCGCAAATCAGATCAGGTTCTTAGAGACGATGTTGCTAAACTGCAAACTGCACTACGGCATACTGCAGTAAGCAATCGGGTGCAAAGTTTGTATCCAACAGTTTAGAAGTGGCTATCTATGTGTAACATTTTCACACATCAATTTTACCGAAGTGTTAACGTTCTCCGTTTTACTACTCCACCCAACGCTTTGAGTTCTCCCTCAACTCATAATTCCCAACACCCCCAGTCCTCGCATAACGCTCGTCGTTGAATAAACCGCAATGCGAGGAAGTGATACTACTGTATAATTGTTATTAACAATATCAGTTATCGCTTAACGCTCTCGCTTAACCCTCTCCTAGTTCCCACATAGCGCTGGCCTCTTCTCTTCTCTTCGTCCTCCTGCGAGATCCGCGCCTCTCGTCGTTTTGCGCAATTTCCTGCCCCGATGACTCGCTCTCTTTGCCGAGTAAAAATAAAAGCCGATCTAAGCGGCATTCTTGTTTTTGAAGAGGTTTCTTCGGGCCAGTGACCTAGCAAACTCGCGAAGAGTGGAGAGCGCGTTCGCGCGAGGCGTGCGCTCGCTCGCTCCACACGCCGAGGTCATGCAGAGTCACTTACCCCACTGGTACAGAAACTGACGAAAAGTGAGACGCGAACTCTGCCTTCCACATTGTGTGTTACCCGTATATGTGTGTTGTTGTATATGAGTGTGTGTGTGGAGGACCGCGGGCCGGGCGGACCGGAAAATTTCGCTCGATCCGTTTCGTTTTTTACGCAAACAAACACACATGTATGCACAGACACATGCACGCGGAAAGATTTTTGCCGCGGCCGTCGATTGTTTATTCGCGCGCGCGTCTATCCTCGAGTTGGTTGGCAGGCCACGGTCAGTCGGCGACCCGGGAACAAAAGATTCGACATTGAAATCCCCACGCATCCCAAACACACACTCACACTCTCGACGGACGGACACACCAAAACACTGGGTCCACATTTTTATTCAAACACAGAAGGCCGGTATGTGGAATTTTGGCCAAGACCTTAACACCTAGTTACATCCGTGTGACACAGTGCGTTAAGGCTCCGACTTAACATAGTCGTGGGTTCGATTCTCATTCCGGGCAGTATTAATATTAGTCAATTTATTTTCTTCATAGTAACACTTTTCTTCTCGTGGAATGACTATACAAGGTGTTCCTTAATGACGTGCTAATATTTAAGGATGTAATTCCTCAGGTCATTTTATGAAGAAAATTTCATATGATCATATACCCGCAACGGCTTAAATTGTTTGCTACAGGGTGTTAAAATATTTTTTTAAATCGTTATTCATTTTAATATCTCCGAAAACACTTTAGATATTATTTTCAATTTTGGTATGCGTTAGTACTAGATAAAACCACACATTTTAGTTAGAAAAACTATTCTATTTTGTAAAAATATTGATATTTGTAACAACTTTATTTGTTTCATAGTAACTACATTTAGTAATCAAAATTTATTCATCAATATGAATAGATATTAAAAAAAAAACGATTTAAAAAAATATTTCAACATCCTGTAGCAAAAAAATTAAGAGTTGCGGATATATGAAATTTTCTTCATAAAATAACCTGAGGAATTACACCCTTAAATATTAGCACGTCATTAAGGAACACCCTGTATATCGTTATTAGTAGTGGCAGGAGCCGGCGTGTATATTCATAGTTTTTAATTTCTTCTTCTTTTGGTGCATTTATCCATTAATGGATGTTTGCGACAATGTGGTACATTTCTTGACGGTTTCTGAGGGTATGAACCAATTTACGTTTTTCATTCTAGAAGAACTTTCTAGAAAAAAATATGGGTACCACGAGAGAAATTAATACTTACATTAGACGACCTTTAGATTTAGATTATGTAAAAATGGAGTTAGAAAATCTTTGAAAATTTCGTTTTTAAGGAAGTATTTGCAACTATGTGATTCGTCAAATTCACCGACTTTTTTTTTTTTTACGAATCATGGATCTTCCAAAATGGTAGTCAGGTACGACCATGGCTTCATGACTCTGATTTAAAAGGGAATCCATCCAGAATCGGAGCAGAAGGGAAATGCTTTACTGTTCTTCATGCGGGATGTGCTTCCGGATTTTTAGAGGGATGCAGTTTTCTTTTAGACAATAAAATTGAACATCGTGATTACCACAAAAACGTGTCTGGGGAATTATTCAAAAAGTAGATTGAAGAGCAACTATACCTTTTCAAGTTCAATTTGAGACCAATCAAGTTAAAATTGGCGAAAAACTCATCAAAGATGATTGGACGAAGTATATGGGAAATACATCTACCGAAATCATCCCTCCATTAATTATATCGTTAGGACAATCTGAGTCAGAATCTGATGATGAATTGTCCAATTTTGAATGAATTTAAAACGTTTTTGTTTCTTTCTCATTTTCACAATTTATTAACTAAAAAATGCAATGGTACCTACTTCTTGTTATTAAACCAACTCAAATTATTAAAAACTAATAGGTCTCATAACCACAAAACATGTTGACATCAATGACATATTTGTTACTAGTTTTTTGACAAATACACTGTCAAAATTATTATACAATGTGCCATTTTGGCCGACCTTGAATTTAACAATTCATATCTATAATGGATGATCTGTGGGGTATTTTGATACGGAATACACCTGATGTTTTTAGTAGATGCATAGTACTTTATCAGCAATTAATTTTCGTTATCAGTTGAAATATGCAAACATTGGACAAGCACCGAATAAATATGATTTAGGAAATTAATTAATCAAACCTATTTCGCTAAGAGAGTTACGGAAATTTATTTGTTGCTTAACCGTCAATGCCGTCGCTGCTTTCTTTGTATATATGTTATACTACCGAATTAGTGTATTGTATGTTTCTGCAGTAAAATTATAATAACCGACTATGATTTAATTTCAATAGTGTGATGCTGGCACTAGCTCGTCCTTCATACTGAATGTAATTTGGAGACACCTATAGTATCGACTACACCCGAACGTACCCAATCATACCTCTCCATCGCACTCCCTAGCGACAACCACGAAATGCCACTTGTCACTAGAATTGACACTAGAAAATGTAGGTACAAATAGCTACTTATGGTATAAGTGGATAAAATTGCTTTATTCACGGGTATCATACAAGATTTTTTCCAATTCGTTATCAGAATTGAAGAATTTGCGTGAAGTGTCACATTGTCAGGTGACAACGAAAATTTCAAAGATAGTGCGAATTTACCTATTTTTGTACTTTCTTCACGTTGTCAACGGTTATAGTAAATAAAGTGAAAATGTAAACATTTTATTCACCCTTTCGATTAAAGTGTTGTTTTAATGATGAGATTCAATATACAAAATGAGCATTTTAATAATGCGAATTGGAAAAATAAAACTTTTGTTTTCGAGCATTGGTTTCATTAGATACTGTTAATCATATACTTTGTGTTCGTTCAAAATGCAGTAATCGAGCGTATAAGTTGTGTCTACATTTCTCACGTCGTCTGTTATTATTATTGCTCATTTTACATTTGGATTGTAAATAAATTATACGAACTTCTTCTCGTCGTTTATGATTCTGTCGGCCGTCGACCACGCGCCGTTGCGACACTCGCTCAGGTAAACTGGATTTTACTGTTTCATAAATGCGATGATCTCCCCCTGTAATAAAATCCAGGATAATTCATATTTATATTGAGATCGTAAATTTGTTTTCAGAAACGATTTCGGCGTACGACGCTTAACTGCAGCAATTATCTAGAAACGTGCCCTGAAAGTTACTATACATTACTACTTACTTGACTCTAGTTTTAACTATATTATCACATCTACTTAACTTTAAGTTTCGTAAACACCACTTTACCGTACCAGTGACGGTTCCCCAGGAAAGTGCTATTTGTATCCCAAATGTATATTTTGTCTATGTAAATGTATTGTAATGTAACTTTTAAATGAATAATACCATTCGCAAAGTATAGCTGTAAGTTCCGCATTACTTGTAGCTCTTTCAAATAATTGAAAATAAATATTTGCACTGATGTTTTCCTGGATATGTTCATATTATGCCCATCAGCTCTACAGCCTTTACAGTCGTGCCGTGTATGCATTGATATGTTGAAAAAATATCATCAAACATTAAAAAATTAATTATTGTAAAAGTGAACCTCTAGTGAAAAATTTGCATGCAATTTTGGAAACCTACAACACTTTGCCACACAAACAACGACTAGTGCATACAGTGGTTCAGTCATTGCATCCCATTGAGTACATATATTATTTTTTCCAATTCGTATTATTAAGATGCTCATTATGTATATTGAATCTCATCATTAAAACAACACTTTAATCGAATGGGCGAATAAAATGTTTACATTTTCACTTTATTCACTATAACCATTGACAACGTGAATAAAGTAAAAAATAGGTAAATACGCACTATCCTTGAAATTTTTGTTGTCACCTGACAATGTGATACTTCAGGCAAATTCTTCAATTCTTATAACGCATTGGAAATAATCTTGTATGACACATATGAATAAAGCAATTTTATCCACTCGAAAACATTATCGCATTCGGCTTCGCCTCTTGCACTAAATTGTTTTTTCGTAGATAAAATTCGACTTTAATCACTTTGACCATAAATGGCTGTTATATAGTTATAGGTACATTATTTCAAGCTCAATAAGAATTACGAAATCCTACTGGTTTATTTTTAAGCTGCCTGTCATATACTATTCTCAATTAACTCATAGTCTTCAGTTAAAGCTTCCTAAAAATGATTACACTCGGCTGCCTTTACTTTAGTTTTATAGCCTCCGTGTTAAGCTCTAATAAGCACTACCAACGATAAGCTTGATCCTCAATTAAAAATATTTTTATAAAAACCATGCTTAGATACTTTTTTTCTGTTGTTGTTATTGTTTCATCAAGCGAATTTAATTTAGCAATTCAATTAAAAGTAAGATGAACGCAGCAACGTCATAATTTGGGTTAGTAAATTCTTAATTAAAATCATCTAATTAGTGTGAAATAAACTAATTTGCAATTAATTAAACGCAACACCATAACGCCTTACATATTATTCTTGCAACCACCAAGAACAATAAAAACAACAAGCTACATGTTAATAATATATGAGATTTGAAGCAGAAAATATCAAAATATAGTCTACGTATTGCAAATTAAAATGATCCTACCGAGTGAATTGATCTAATTAGTGAATTTGTGCACTTTTCGGGTGGGTTTGTGAGATTTAAATTTTCACTAAATGTGAATTAAAAATCGCACAATTTATAAATAAATTAATATATTTATAAACAGTCTACGTAGTTTAAACAAAATAATGCTAAAACATACAAAGTATTACATCATGCATAAAATTATCAAAATGTAATATTAACATAGAACTAGTGATGGAGAAGGTCAATGTGAATAAAAACATGTATATCAAGATCTATTCGATCTGTTTTTTGTTTTTGTTTTTGATGGATACCGATTTCACCAGCAACTTTGCCAGTTTGCCAGCAACTTATAACTGGACTGCTAAATGAAAAACTTTCAGCTTAATTCAATATCTGTCGCTTGGAGAATTAACAATATTAATTATAATTATGCAATCACAAAAACCAAAAAAATACAATACAAACTTATATTTAAAATTAAAAAATATTTATAGAGGAGATTTATAGAGGACAGGATCAAACTGTCCTCCATTGACACAGATTGTACTAATGTTCCATTATACTTGATATATAAATATGTATCTAAACGAAATCCATTATAGATATGAATTGTCAAAGTGCCATGGGGTTGGCATTATTGATAAAGTAACTAGGAACGCCAATGGGTATTTTAACTATTTAAGTTTGGTGGCAATATTAAAATGATTATTTCAAATTTTGACAAGTCCTTTGTGTCATTTAATTTTCTTACGTCCCGAAACTTATAAAAAGCTAATAAAACGGAAAATCAATAGAAAATAATATTTATCTGCAAAAGAGAAACTGTGGGTAGTTAATTGTTATCAGGAAATTAAAGAGATAACGCCCCACCCATCAAAGACATTTATTTGAGCAAAAGTTGCAAGGGTGTTTAAGGTAATCTATATCAAATCTGATTTTAATATAATATCATTTTTACAACATAAGTAACTTCTAGATAAGCCCCACGTTTGTTTTTGATATAATAAAAAACATTAAAGTGGACAGGGTCTTCACAACCCCTATTTGCATGGAAAACAAAATACAGCACGAATTCACACTTATATGCACTTTATAAAGGAATAACTTTCTAGAAAAATGTATGGGTACCACGAGAGAAATGAATACTTTACATTAGACGATCTTTCAGATTATGCAAAATTGGAGTTAGAATATAATGGAGGAAGATCAACATTACACAGAATCATAAAATCTATGGGGTACAAATTTATAAAAGTTAATGGCCGTTGCATTTTATGTAAAAGTACTCGAATAAAATCTATGAAAATTTTGTTTTTAAGAAAGTATTTGCAACTCTATGATTCGTCAAATTCACCGACTTTTTTGGACGAATCATGGATCTTCCAAAATGGTAGTCAAGTACGACAATGGCTTCATGACTGATTTAAAAGGGGATTCATCCAGAATCAGAGCAGAAGGAAAACGCTTTACTGTTCTTCATGCGGGATGTGCTTCCGGATTTTTAGAGGGATGCAATTTTCTTTTAGACAATAAAATTGAACATCGTGATTACCACAAAAACATGTCTGGGAAATTAGTCAAAAAGTGGATTGAAGAGCAACTAGTCCCTGCTTTAAATCAAATTAATGGCCAAGTACTTGTTATAATCGACAATTCCCCCTACCATTCCATGCGCGCTGATAAACCTCTCAATTCAAATTCACGGAAAGGGAAAATGGAAGAGTGGCTCCAGAGAGAGAATATCAATTTCAATCAAACATCAACTAAAATAGAACTATAGAAGCAGATTAAACCTATATTAGGCACAGAAAACAGAAAACATGTAATTGACGATATTTTGAACAGTTATGGACATCAGGTTCTCAGGCTTCCCCCATACCATTGCTATTATAATGCAATTGAACTAGTATGGGGGTTTGCCAAACAGTATTACAATAAATATGTCCACGCCCAACCTTCTTCAAGAGCTAATGTTCTTCATTTATGGTTAGAAGCCCTTTCAAAATTTACACCAGAAATGTGGCGAAATTGTATCCAACATTGCGAAAAACTCATCAAAGATGATTGGACGAAGTATATGGGAAATACATCTACCAAAAACATTCCTCCAATATTTATATCGTCAGGACAATCTGAGTCAGAATCTGATGACGAATTGTCCAAATTTGAATGAATTTAAAAGGTTTCTGTTTCTTTCTCATTTTCACAATTTATTAAATAAAATTGCAACGATACCTACTTCTTGTTATTAAACCAACTCAAATTATTAAAAACTAATAGGTCTCATAACCGCAAAACACAGATTATTATTTGCAGATTATTTGATTCACTCGATTGTATTAAAGTTAAAATCGTTATGCCTCGGAAAGAAAAACACATCAGACATGTACTGATATAAGGTTTTTTATTCACAATGACCTTTCGCATCATTTGATATCGTTTGACACACATGCCCTGAATCACTCTGTATACAACCAAGGAGGGTACTATGGAAAATATACGCAAAATACTTCCAGTACCAAATTCCTTAATGTCTCAATATTTAGTTTTTCTCCATGGGAGGATTCCCAAAGCATATGTCCTATGTAGCATTTGGCATTACATAACATTAGCAGCGTTTAGATATTAATCTCAAATGTCTACAATAATAAATATGGATCGTCACGACTCTTCTAGATCATATTTTAGAAAAATTACATATTTACGGTCTTTCCAATGTTGAGCATATATTATCTGTCAGATAGACATACCTACACACAAAAAGATCAGACACGCCGTATTCACAACTTCGGTGGGTTGAATAACTAACTTCGGAAGGCTTTCATTTTAATAAAAAATATTTAATATTTTATGACAATGCGAGTGAGGAATTAGGCAATTCGTTGACTGGTGGCACTATTTATGTGGTATGACTAATATTGGTACTTGACTTAATCTTCTCGAGATGACAGATTTATGTCGATGCCTATTACTGACCGTATTAGACGATAGTGTTGTTTGGGCATTGCCGAAACCATCCTCGAAGAATTGGGTTCTCACTAAACGCCCATGAAAGAAATCCGATAATTCGCTCGTACAATCGCCGAGGTCCCATCCACCTCTTCTGCGAACAGTTTATTACGGTTTGCCGTGCCGGCCATCGGGGCCAACACACAGATTATTTGCGGCAATAAAGCAATTTGTCCACAAAGGACTTCTCCTTCGTCTAGAGAATCGCCTTCCCATTCCGAAAGTCGTTTCGCTCGAAGCATTTGACGCCTCGTAAATCACCACCCGCACGATATGGAATAGAGTTTGGAGTTATGTAATAATAATAAGTTAACATGACCGGAGAGGGGGTGAGTCCCGTATTCTTCTGAGAATGCACGCAGCCCACGACCTCAGCACGGTGATAATAATGACCACTTCATCTGCGTGCTTTTTTGTGCACGTCAGCGGCGGTGGTTTTATTTATGGAGGCTGTTAAGGTTTTTGCGACCTTGCATCGAATGGGCACCTTGGGTTTAGGAGCGTGACCGATGAGACGCCCACCCGATTTCGGCGTAATGTTATTCAAAGCCCGAAACGAAAATAAATAACGAAAAAACCGGTAACCGCCTAATTCTTATTCATGTTGTATAATTTGTTTATTGCGAATTTTAATTATTAGGTAAACGCTGTCAACAACCTCGCGAGGCGGAAGCGCAACGAGTGTCAGCGCGTGGTGGTATTTTTTTTGTATTATAATAGTGCAGATGTTGGCTATTATATTTTTTTTGTGGCGGCTGTTGTAAGCGTGCATCTCGCATTTTGATTATGATTCAGGGAGGGGCGGCGCGTGTGTGGAGAATGGCGTAGATTGGGCTCACGTGTCCGGACTACCCGGAAACGAGGCAAGCCAGGATCGAGTTTCGGGTGGTTTTCGAGGCCTCCGCATTATCTCCTCTCGACAACCGCCGGTGCGACCGTTGAGGCCACTGAAGAGGACCCCTGCGTTTCCTGTTGCGCAAGGTAAACTACAATTATCTACAAGCAAAAAAAGGTCTGCGTCAAAAATAATACCTCCCCGCTTTTCAGACTTAAGTGCCAGAGAAATAATTTGCACTTCAAAACCTATTATATTAACATTTACGCCATTATGCTGATTTGGATTAAATCTGGGGCAGGCGCATAAATATTCCCGAAAATATTCGAAATGCTTAATCGCGATTTTGCGAGTTAACGAGGAATAATGCAAATCTCCACTATCGCCGCGCATTACGAATGCAGAATTCAAATTGGATGTCGTAAAGCATTTTTTTTGTCGAGGCGCGTTCACCTGAAGCGCGGGGGCGCACTAGAAAAAGTTCATTCTTTAGCTCATCGCGCGCCTTCAGAATACGCGATCGAGGCAGGCCGTGACCGCTCGACGCCGGAAGTGACCGCCGGATTCGAAAACCTTCAGTAACGGGTCTCCGCGAGAGCCACGATTTTCGCCTCGACTCGACTCGATCTCCATCCAGCGTGCGTTGATAATTTACAATGCCAACGTGCAACGCTCTCATAACACAGTTTATACACCGAATGCGAATACATCAACCGAAAATCAAACCAGTTGCATAAAGCAATCAAATAACAATTTCAAATTTTCTAAATCAAATCAAGTTTAAAATTTCATGCAATTTTCAGCAAATATCAATTAAATACAGCGGCGTTTCGTGGTCGCCACGAAAGTGTCCTGCAGGGGATACACATGCTCGATCATAGTAGCGAGTTTTTTGTTTCATCTGAGGTGTTCAAATGTTAATTCCCCTACAAGTGAAATTCATCGAAAAATGTTCAGTTTCTGTCTATATACAGGGTGGCGCGTCGGGAGGCGCACCATAGGGATTTACATATAACATTTTAAATCTTTAAATATGTCTCCGCTAATTATTTTAGAGAAAAAACTATAATGAACTCTTTTGTAGAACAAAAAATACTGCGTCAATTCATGCTTTAACTTTTTATTTTTCATTATCCATAACCTAAAAAATCAACAAAATGAACGTTACACTTAAAAAAACATATTTGAATTGAAAATAAAAAGCTTTTTACATGTGTCAGTGATGTTTTATAACCTTACGTTTTATAGTCAGTAAATTATGGCTTGTTTAAATATTGATTTTAAAAACACAGTATGAGTATTACTTACATAACAAACTCGTAATAATGAAACTATAAAATGTAAGGTTTTACTGATACATGTAAAACGCCATGTCTTTGCTTTTTAATTTCCAGGCATCTACGATGTTTTAAAAGTGTCATTTTTTTAGGTTGTGGATAATGGAGAATAAAAAGTAATGGTATAAATTAAGGCTATATTTTTTGCTCTACAATAGAGTTCATAACAGTTTTTCTCTAAAATAATTGCGGAAGACCATATTGAAAGCTTTAAATTTTTACATGTAAATCTCTATGGTCCGCTCCCCGACGCCCCACCCTGTAAATAGAGAGAAACTGAACATTTTTAATAGTACCTATAGTGAGAATCGAATCTACAACTCTAGATTTAAATGGTGCATATTAGAAATATTCTGAAGAACCTGAACATTTTTATATTACCTTTAGGGATACTCGTATCTACGGCTGTACATTTAAAATGCTGCACATGAGTGATATTCGGAGAGAAACTGTTATTACCTACGAGCCCAGGCTCATAATAGTTCGGCCGGTTTACATTTTCAAGCAGGGGCCTAAACAAATCACAAAACTTACACAATTTCATATTGATGTAACCCATTATTAAATATCGGCCGAACTATTATGAGCTGTCCGTTCACTAATGTTTTTGTTGTATTAATTTTGTTCATTATATTATTCGGATAAAATATTCAACTTTTGTAAGGTTAAAGTTTATATTTAAATATAGTAGAAACAATTTTGTCGAAATGTCTCATCATTTGTGTAAGTTTTATGATTTGTTTAGGCTTCTGCTTGAAAATGTAAACCGGCCGAACTATTATGAGCCTGGGCTCGTATAACGAAAATGGAAAATGGAACCTATACTGAAGTAGTCTTTTCGAATAACCATCTGTGCGACACTCCAAATTAATAATATAATTCTTAAACTTCTTGAAAACCCATAAAATGCAAATTTCTCAGTGCGGGTGCTGGTAATTTGCCGATTTCGGTATTCTCCCATTGTGCACACTCTGCCATCTGTAAAGATTGACTTCTTCAGCCCGAAGGTAAAGTGGTAATTTGTCTCTGCGGGTGTTGTTTATCTGTGCGGATTTTGCCTTTAATCTATTGACCGCAGCTTGGCAGGTGTTTCGGCAGTCGAGGATTACTAGCCCGTGGATCCAACCCTGCTGTGTTAAGGCGTGCCTTTGTGGTTTTTGGTTTGTCCAAAAACCTTCGCCGAAGAAATTAGTGGTATGTGGAACACCTTAAGTTAATCGGGGCTCATCTGCCATGTAATGGAAGGATGCAACAAAATATATACGAAAATTTAATCCTTAATATTGCAGCAAATTTATACCAATATATAATGGTAATATAATGTATAATATTAATTTTGTTTCAAAAACTAGAAGATATCCACGGATAGATCACAAAATGTGTAAAGTGCCGTTTCATATTTTTATCGTAAGATACAAAAAATATCTAATTTCGGCATGTCGCACACTGGCCCATTTGCCTATTCCAGTCGATGAAGTCCACTGAAAATTGACTATTAGGAATATCGGTTATTTATGCCATTATCATTAGTAGATAGGACGGGCACAGAAAGGAGAGGGAAATCCTTAGCAGAAGCCGTAGCACACCTGAAGAAGATCTCAACTTAAGAATATAACACTATATCGCTCTTGAAAACAATAATAATTTAAAATTAATCAAAGTACATTAAGTTTTTTCTGTAACTATTGTTGCGAATATAGAGATATTATTATCATTAGTAGAATGTCCAATGTATAAGCAGGTACTGTCATAAATCCCTCTGATCTTTTCGGGTAGCTATTGCTGTCCAAATTACGTTCTTCACAAGCGTCTCTCAATATCAAAATTTCGGGCGTTCGGAACGTTCAAGATTGTTATCAGTTATTTCGACTCTTGTTGAGTGAAAATATATTATAACCATGGTTAACTATTTTCCAGACATGTGTGCAATATAATAATATGTAATTATGGAAATACAATAACCCGCCTAATATATTTATCCAATTTGAAGACATGATGCGCACTAAAGTAATTATGATAAATTAATTTATTTTAACTACAGACAAGTTACCAGATTCGCCTAGATTCGCGATGAATCTTTTTTTTTTCTTGTAAATATCGGTTATTTATGTAATTATTATTAGTAGAATATCCAATGTATTAGCAGGTACTGTCATAAATCCGTTTGATAATTTCGGATAGCTATTGCTGTCAAAATTACGCTCTTCACAGGCGTCTCTCAATATCAAAATTTCGAGCGTTCGGAACGTTCAGGTTAGTTATCAGTTATTTCGAGTCGTGTTGAGTGAAAATATATTATAAGAATGGTTAACTATTTTCTAGACATGTGTGCAATATAATAATATGTTATTTTGGAAATACAATAACTCGCCTAATATATTTATCCAATTTAAAGACATGGTGCGCGCTAAAGTAATTATGATAAATTCATTTATTTTAACTACAGACAAGTTATCAGATTCGCCTAGATTCGCGATGGATATTTTTGTTCTTGTACAATATGTATATAACGAATCATCTTAATTAAATATAGCTGCCCCGATCTGCCTCACGTTATGTTATTACAATTTTTAGATAACGTGGAAATTCGTCGGAGAAGCTTACTCGACGTTTGGCGCGCTGTAAAATCTCTCAATGGAAGAAATGGTGTAGTATTTATAATTGAATGAAACGTTTAAAAAATTGATATACCCCGAAGAGAGAAAATAAAATAATTAAATTTTTAGGGATTACATTTTCGTCTGTGGGATTGTCTGGAGTATTCCAATCCCAAACAATCTCTTTTTATATTCGGATAGTAGTCACCATCATGTGAGTATCCAACCTTCCCTGGGACCGCCCCTCTATATGTTTTAAAGCTTGCAGGAAGCGTTAACCTGCTAATAACTTACATTTCTTAGGTATTCAGGAAATTTTTCAAGATGACTGTTCAAAAATTGTAGTTTTATACTTATGCTACAACCTAGATGATGGAAATTCTTGATTAAATATATAGTTCGATATAATTTTCTGCGTTCTTCTTCCCAGGAAATTTAGTAATATTTATCAACCTGATGTGATTGGCAAAAACGGTTATCATTTTAGAAAACTGCACACAAGTTAAAATTTGTAGCCCTATGTAATTCTACAAACTGGTTCGAAAATTTCTGGATTCCTCTTATATTTTTCATATTCAACCATTCTTGAACACACCGATGAATATTTCAATGGAATTTCTGGAGTATTCCAATCCCAAACAATATCTTTTTATGTTCGGATAGTAGTCACCATCATGTGAGTATCCCACCTTCCCTGGGACCGCCCCTTTATATGTTTTAAAGCTTGCTGATAACCTGATGTGATAGGCAAAAACGATTATAATTTTTGAAATCTGCACCCCAAAATTAGTTAAAAACAAATATCAGATCTAAACCACAAAGCAAAAGTTAAAATTTGTAGTCCTGTGTAATTCTACAAACTGATTCGAAAATTCCTGGATGCTACTCTTATATGGACCCAACACCACCCGGCTAACTCTTTATCGACGGTATAGTGGTCGAACTCGTAGCAACAACTACATATCTTGGTTGCATGGTAAATGACCAATGGGACCACTCGCTGGAGGTAAGGAGAAGAATCAAAATAGCCAGAGCTGCATTTACAAAAGTGAAGAAATTATTTTGCAGTCATGATCTCTCATTGAACATCAAGATGAGATATATTAGATGCTATATTTTCTCCGTTCTCTTGTATGGTGTGGAGGCGTGGACCTTAACTGAAGCATCTAGCAAAAAATTAGAAGCATTTGAAATATGGATCTATAGACGTATGCTAAATATTGCTTGGACAGATAAAGTTACGAACATCGAGGTACTAAGAAAGAAGAATGAAGAATGAAGAAGGAACCAGAGTTACTGTAAAACGTAAGCTGGAATACTTCGGGCATATAATGAGAAACGGAGAACGATATCGATTGCTGCAGCTCATACTGCAGGGCAAAGTAATGGGGCGAGAGGACCAGGCAGAAGAAGGATACCTTGGCTGAAGAACCTGAGGGAATGGTTCAATTCAACAACAACGGAGTTATTTAGAACAGCCGTAAATAAAATCAAGATCGCAATGATGATCGCCAACATCCGAACCGGATGGGCACCCGCAGAAGAAGACTCTTATATTTTTCATATAGAAAAATTCGTGAAGACGCGGAAAAATATTTCAGAAACTACACTATGCAGTTGTCAACCATCTTTACAGGGTTAACGATTGGCGAGTTTCGAATACCAGAAATATTATTTATCGTGGTGAGAAATTTTGCGAGTTTTTTGACAATCCTGATGTGCACTGTCAAAAAAGTCGCAACATTTCTATTTAGTACCGGCTTTTATTTCCTACCATGAAGGATCGAGGATATTTTCCGTACACAATAACATGAATTAACTTACATCACTTTTGTATCAAATGATCGATCTGACCTAATGCAGAGTAACGCACGTGCCATTTGCGTTATGTAAAGTAGATTCTAAATATATTAATTTTTGTTTTCCCTAATCAAGTTGATATTGAAAATACATACAATAATGAAAAGTCTCAGTGATCATGCATACCATTTTTAGGGAATACATTATGGTGGTTCAGAAAAAACTGCAGTTTTGTTTTCTTTATAACTTCTCAAAAAAAAAATCCCGAAGTGAAACACCAGAGATCTCTTCGTTGTGAAAACAAACGTTTTATCAAGCACGCAACCAAAGTAGTTACAGTTAATTCTGGAGGTTGGATGGAAAAACCGTCACTGACTCCTGAAGTCCATTAATTTCCGGTACATCTTGACGCAACCGGATTGGTCACATATTGAATGGAAATTTGCAGTACTGAAAGGTTCCTAGAAAAAATAATTGCTCGTAAAGCATAGAGTGGCCGAGAGTGGCATCTTTTAACCTCTTGCAGGAATATCAGAGCAACCAAAAGAAAATATCATCCCGTTCGAAATAGTTCCCCACGAAATTTGCAAAATTTCTAAAACTGCTGTTAGTTTGACGATTGTATTTTCCCAGTTCATGTATTTAAATATTTGAGCAAAGATTTTTTTGTTATGATTTTTCAACAGCATTTAGATTCAATTGTATATGGTCTCATGTAAAAGGAATGAACAAACGTTTTTTGGATATAGGTGACGTGCTTGCGATTGTGATCTAGAAGAACCCGAGTGACCGAAAATCCTTAATTGATCGCTCGTTTATCGCGCGAAATGACCGGTCGAGATCCCTTCACGCCCGACGGGGATCACTGGACTCACTCGCGAGTGAGTCGACTCACTCGCTCTCTCTAGGTGTAAATACACATCGTGACACATCTCCATCGGAAAAAGGGTAAATGCACTGGGCAGCGAGCGTTGCGTTCCGAGCGATCGTCGAACTCTGGTACACCGTTACGTTTACCTCGGTGGCAATCTGGCGCGATCTGCAGCCAAACAGGCAGCCATTGTTCGCAACACGACGACGGCTGCAAGCATCGACCTCACGAACGATGAACCCAAAGCGTGAACCCAACACCAGCCCCCCTCCCTCTATCGGCGAAGATCGAACCGCTCGCACCCCAAAACACGCGAATCTCTGCGTTCGAGCAAAAGCGAAATTTTTGGGTCTCGTCCTTTTTTGGGCGACCCGGATTCCCAGGAGGATCCTCCTCGACGACGCTCCGTGCGCCGAACGCGAAAGTTAATTAATTATGTACGCAGAGCTCAGAGGTGTGTGCGTGCATGTGTGTGTGTGCGAGTGTGGAGTGTGGAGTGTGTGTGTTTTGGTGCGCGGAAAGTAATCGAAATTTCGACGAAGGAGTGAGGGTATCGGTGCTCCAGTAATTTTTGGAGCCACCTGGGGCACTGGACCTCAACGTCGCGAATCGCGTGAGTGGGACGACGATCGAAACCGATGAAGATGGATTTCGCGATCAGACCGTGAAAAGTAATCAACGAGCTGGTTTCCAGGAATCGGTTCAGATCAATTGTGCCAAATTAGACCAATATTTGAAGTTAATTGGAAGCTACAATAAATTTAGGCTTGTCTCTTCGAACAACAGCGATTTCCAATTAACGCCTCCACTTCCGCGTTCTGTTCCATCGAAATTGCATTAGATAAGGGAAACACAGTTAAGCCGCTTACAAAATCGCCGACCGACTTATTATGGGCATTCTTCCCGGAGCTCTTATCAATCGGGCCGAGGAGGAGACCGAGCTGGGGGTCTTCGAACCACGACGAAAAATTTATGTACATATTTTTTTGGCCAATGATCCCTGCAAAATGGATTAGAAGCGCAACGGTAAAATCGGCCGAAAGACGTCAGCCGAACAGAGCTGTCGTACGGCCAAGAGGACAGACTCGCAAGGAGAGCGTTATCTACGTGATTTATGGAGGATGATTGGGGTCTACACGCGAACACTCTTCTTCGCAGATTGCGTGATTTATGTGGTATATTTATGTGTATATATCAGCTGGCGCTCGACAGAGAGAGGTATTCCACAGGGTTCCTTATTGGAGATATGATGTCAATATTTCTTTTCAGCAAAAAAGTTGATATGCAGGGCCAATTTGAGACAAACGTTCCAAACTTTAATAGGTGATTTGGATTCGTAACTAGTACAAGCTTTCAAAAATTTTTTTTGTAGTTTCAAACTTTAATAAATTTTAATGTATCCAAGTATGAACATTAAATTGGAATGAAAATATTGGCTTCTTTGAAGCTCAGTTTAATTCTGAAGATTAATCCGACATAATGTGTATTTATGGATTTACGACAATGGATTTCGAGTAAAACATATTAAGGGAATTCAACAGGTAAGGTCAGAACATATTAAGGGAATTTGATTTTTTTTTTCAGAAACCTATCATCTGTCAAAGTTTGAAACAGACCTTATAGATCACGCTGTATATTTAGTGTAACAAAAAATCCGCTACCAAATGCAATATACCATTTCAAATATCCATAATATTTTTTTATTTAAAATAATCAACCCTATTCAATTCACCTGTAAACGGCTGGCATTCTAAAATACACTATATACAGGGTGAGTATTTTTTCCATTTTAAACATTGGGATCTCGGAAACCATAAGACATAGAGATTCGGGTAAATGAGAAAAGATTTGTTAAATCATAATATACAATAATAATATACAAAACAACCTTTTAAACAACCAAAATACCTAATTATTAAAAAAACCTAGATGAATAAAGTACTTTTTAAATATGTAAAGAATACACAAAAAAACGCTGGACGATAGAACGTGGAATTGTCTAACAAATTATCAGGGAATTGCTGACGCATCAATATTAGAATATGGAACAAAAATTATAATGAAGCAAACTATGTTCCAAAATAGCATTTTTTCTGCAAAATATGGTGTAATATGCACATATACAGTGTGTTCGATAAAAAGCGCCTAGACTGTTGCGACTTCATTTGTTATTTAATCATCAACAAACCATATACATTTTCAGCATTGGGATCTCGGAAACCATAAGACATAGAGATTCGGTTAAATGACGAAAGAGTTGTCATTTTAAGAGCTTATGCAAGATATGCTTTTGTTTTTTGAAAAAAGACCACAGTTTTTCATTATAATACAAACTTTATTTTTTTTAAATGACAGTCATAGTTGGCTTTGACATTTTTAAAAAGGACATTTTTTTCTCGTTATAGCGATATAAGGTTTGCTATACTTGCTTTGATGCCATCTTCGAAAATTAATTTTTGACAATTATTACTTACTTTGACAAATAAACACGATACAGGACTATTTGTATTATCGAGAGTAGCAAAAACAGTTTTCCAACGAAACATTTTTTTTTCTTACTACGAGAATTCTATTAATTTTTCGATTCTAATTATACTAAATTCTATTCAAATTATACAACGAAAATTCCTGCATCGCATTTACTTACGAAAGTAAGTATAGCAAACCTTATATCGTTATAAAGACAAAAAATGTCGTTTTTAAAAATGTCATAGCCAACTGTGACTGCCGTTTAAAAAAAATTAAGTTTGTATTATAACTCAAAAACTGTGTTTTTTTTTCAAAAGACAAAAGCATATCTTACATAAGCTTTTAAAATGACAACGGTTTTCTCATTTAACCAAGACTCTATGTTTTATGGTTTCCGAGATCCCATGTTAAATGAAAAAAACTCACCCTGTATGTTTGGATAAAATAGTTTTCCAGGGAAACTTTTTTTGCCTCTTACTACGAGAATTCTATTAATTTTCTTTCTTAAATTTCTATTCTAATTAATTATACTAAATTCTATTCAAATTATACAATAAAAATTCATGTATTTATGAAAGTAACTATAGCAAACCTTATATCGTTATAAAGAGAAAAAAATGTCGTTTTTAAAAATGTCATAGATAACTATGTTTAAAAAAAATAAGTTTGTATTATAACTCAAAAACTATGTATTTTTTTCAGAAAACAAAAGCATATCTTACATAAGCTCTTAAAATGACAGCGGTTTTCTCATTTAACCGAAACTCTATGTTTTATGGTTTGAGATCCCAATGCTTAAAATGAAAAAAAAAAATTAAAAGTGTATGTTTGGATAAAATAGTGCACCAGTCTTTCGTTTCTCACAAATTATAAAATCCATAATATTATCAAAATTTAAAAATAGAAATAAATTTTAAATAATTCTGCACAGCTGTGCTTTAAACTAAACAATTAAAACCGTTAGATTCCTGAAACCTCACCTGGGATCACAGCTAGGGGTTTCCCCATCTCATTCCATTGTGATCTCACGGGCTTCCCAGAACCTGCCTAAAAACGTGTAGTTCCTACAACGTTCGGTCAATATTTCTGCTTTAGAACATTCCTAGTACCAACCCAAAAAAACGTGCACAATTTAAGATGATGAATATTTCTCAATGTAAATTTTGTGATCGCGCTCATATCTAATTCCTAGTAGGCATCTAAAAAAAAGAAACCATTTCCTGAAATGGTAGATGAGTGGGAGTAGACGATTTGTGCTTCCCATCGAGCAGTGCTTCCCTCTAGGCATGTGCGCGGCCGATGATTCAGACTACCAGGAATCGATGGGCGATGATCGAGGAGCGATTGGATGGGCACCAGTTCGCGGCCGTTATGAAGGTTCATTGGTTTGACCTAGAGTGTGACGAACCGCCGATTCGCTTGTGAATCACCTGCACTGCTAAGTCAACTTCTAAGTCACCCAGAACTAGTGCGTCAAGAAGATTAGAGAATTCTTGGTTTTGCAAAATTTGTAAAATCATGAAGGAAAGATTTTTAATTGTGATTTGGGATTCGCTAGAATCTTGAGAATAAACGTTTTTTTTTTTAATATTACATGCTAGTTAGTGAGATAATTTGTCATTTGCCTGTTTTGCAAATAAACATGTCTAGCAATCAGAATTAATGTTATATAAGATATATAGATAACATATATAAGATATATAGAAATTTTTTAATCACAATAACGAAGAGTTTGTGTGACAGCAGGTTTTTCGAGATATCCTATGCTTCAAAATATACGGAATCGTAATTTTTATATCTGAGCAATCTCGGTTCTTGTAAAATCTTGGAAAATTAATAATGTAAACTGTCCTAACATCATTAAAATGGGTGTAGGGTTGTACCCTATACCCCCTATACCTCGCTAAGAGGCGATATCGAGAATTCTGCCTTTTACAACAAAAATATTCTTGGGTATGAAGACAATTATATTTATAATTTCAAGATTCCGAATAAATCTCGAGAATGGCAGAGACGTGAACGTTTAAAATTAACCTCTTAGTGCGAGCGGTTTGTGATGAGTGGGATTAATCGCTTCCTGGTGAAGCGTTGATTCCTAGTGATTACTGGGGAGGTGGACGACGAGTTCGTCTCTCGTGACATAAAGCGCGATAGGTGTATTAGCGAAAGGAAGCGATTGCAGGCACTCGCACACACTCGCAAGTACATGCACGCAGGTGACTGACCTGCAAAGAGGTTACTGGCACTGGAGACACGCGTTTGCATTACGCAACAAGTTCCCATTTGCATACGCACAGCAATAACTACGCGGTATACGTACGTAGTAGATGCACCACACGTACGTAAAATACATGCACAGGTTTGCCTGCGAGTACAATGGCTTGTGAATTTTACGCTAATCAAGGTGTAAAATGTACAATACGAAGTGCAGACACCGTAATACAGTCAGATACTTCTTGCGTTTGTTTGGTTGGCTTTTGCATCAAAAAAATACTATATGTATAATTACGTAAAAAAGTTCTGACGGTCCTAATCCAATACTGTGTTAATATTTATTCAATTACTGATTAAGCTAAAGTTTCCTTTTAGGTTAAAAATAATTTGGTAATCATTTTTGCAAAAGTGTGTCCTATGTAGGATTAAGACATAGAAGCGGCACAGTTTTTACAAATGTTGCTATAGTTGGTATGTGGTGATAAAACTAATACTATTTGTACCAGAATACCATAATTATACGTATCACAAAATAATTACCATATAGTTCGTTTGGTCATTTAACTAGAGCCAATTACCGTTTCTCGATAGCGACCTACCACACCTGCAAATCTTGCCGCTATAGAATCTGCTTTATCCTTACCAGATTCATGATAAGTGTTACGTGCACGACATAATACATACTCCTCCGAAGGATTATCGCCTCCGTTATCAAGAATTTGAATAGCTAAAAATCGTCTAGCTGCGGGGTCCGAACTTGGTCTGTGTAAAGAATGCATGACGTTTAAAAAGCTTCCCGCTTCGGAGGTTGTTTTCTAAACTTTAATTCACTTGTGCCAAAACAGTATTTTACTTTATAAGCCGGGTAACACGGTTTTTACTGGCGACACAAAGAAATTACTGGCGAGAAGCAGGCGAGCCTGTCACCCAGTAGAGCCAATAAAAACATAACCCTGTATATAAAGGAGTGTCCACACCTTGTAACAATGTTGTATAACCTGTTATACAACTGTATACTTTGTTGTGTGCCATTGTTGTATGATATCGGTCGACTACAATATACTGATATGCTTAAAGGCATTATACAGAGAGTTTTTTTTATCGTGCAACATAGGGTTAACCATTTCAATAATTACACACTTCTTCTGTCATTATGACTTCTGTCATACAACATACAAGTAATTCTCTGTGAGGCAAATATTACAGTTTACGAAGTAAACAATGTATTCAACTGACGAAAGAGCTCAGTTATTCAAATGGATAATGCTGTAAATCTCAGCTTAACATTGTTCACTTCGTAAACTGTACTACAACTAGATACAACTGAAGAAAGAGCTCAGTTATTCAAATGGATAATGCTGCACCTCAGCTTTTAACATTGTTCCCTTCGTAAACTGTAATATTTGCCTCACAGAGAATTAACGTTACTTGTTCCTTTTTTTTCTTCTATTTTTTAAAGACGATTTGATACATTGCTTCATTGTGACATAAGTGTATTACTATAATAGTAGATTATACCATGAGTCAATAATGATAGCTATTATTCCAGAGGAACTTTTACGAACCGAGCCACGTAAGCGACGAGGGAGTAACATTCCCAGGTAATAATAGTCATTATTGCGAGTAGTATACTCTATTTTATCTTCGACTAAATAGGCTAGTAGAACATTTTCGGAAAATGATTTTGCGTTCTTTCGAAGAAGCCTTCAATTTGTTGAAAGTTGCGTACGTTTTATTGTAAATGGAATTCGATGTTTCCGGTATCAAGATAGATGTTGTTGCTGTAGCTAATTGTACAATTTCTGGAGGTGTAGAAGTAAAACATTCTTCATTTTCGTCCATCTCAATACAAATACACAAACACTACGCGTTTGGCAGTGACACTTTTTAGTTTGTGTATTTTGTTTCCATGGTATTATTTAATTTGAAACATTTTGTAATTGGAGTGCAAGAGGGAATAATGACTATTAATCCCTAGCCATTATTCCCCAAGGGAATAATATACCGGGTGTAGATTTCAAAACTAGCCAGTCTCAATAACTTTTGAATGCAAGCTAACTTGATAAAACAAAAAAAACATATCTATTTATTTGGGAGGGGGGAGTTTAAAAACAACCTCAAATACATTTTAAGTATCACCCCCTCCACCCTAGCCACCCACACTTTTTTCAAATGGCACCCCCACCTTGCGATACCTCATTTTAAAGCTTAAAAAAACCTAATCTAGTAATCGCGATAAAAAAAAAAAATTTTTGTCGGTTCGTTTTGGAAAAAAAATAAAAATTCCCAAAAAAATTATATTGAAATCAAAGTTCTTTTCAATTTAAAAAAAACAGGTGGAACCAGTTTTCGAGGCCGATGTTAAAAAGTATGTTAATTGAATATAAAATATAACCCCGTCCCCCTAGCGACTCTCACTTTTATTACAAATTTTAAATTACACCCCCACGTTTTGATACCTTGTTTTGAAGCTTAAAACAAATACAATCTAGGTGTAACAAACATATATTTACGTTAGTAAGTTTACAAAACAAAATATATTTTTCACATATATTTTCTAAATTGAGATAACAATATGTTTCATCGATTATTTCTATTGATATTTTATCAATGTATTAATTAGGGTATATTTGTTTATTGATTGTAAAAATACATGTGTAATTAAAATGTGTAAAACTACATCGATGTGATTTTTTAATCAAATTGACAACTTATTGAGACTGGTTACTCCTGAAATGAACGACAGCATAATTTATTTTTGAAAAATATATTTTGTTTTTGGAAACATAGTGACGTAAATATATGTTTGTTATACCTCTAGATTGTATTTGTTTTAAGCTTCATCCTGTCTGTTTTACTGTTTTACTGTAGATAATAAGTTATCAAGATTCAACCACCTGGAATGCTTCTAAAATGTCTGTCGAAATAAATGAGCCATTGACAAATACATTTGTCACAGCCTTGAATTCAGCGAGCATTAAATATTAGCCACGTGGGGAATTGTGGACGGTTATGAGATTAAGGCCTATACATACATTCAAAAAAATAAAATCTATTTTTTTTAATTATCTAGGCAATTTCATGTTTGTTTTATTTATTTTTTAAATAATTTATTGAAAAAGCTCATCATAATGGCTGATTATAATATGCAGATAATTTTGAGTTTAATTTAATTCATTTGAAAATAAAATCAGCATTACTTAGAAAGCTTTGAACATATTTTATACAAATTACATTTTGAATTTAGTTGCTATATTTATTGACAGTTTATAAATAGGTTTAAATTGCAATAAATCCTCGTGCAGAGTGATTGACTGAGGAGGAGGATTGCATCCTCAAATTAAATATAAATGGAGGTTTTCAAATTGCATTAATTTAAGTTATCGAAATTTCAAAATTATGCCCTTATGTTTTTAGGGCGCGAAAATAACAACGAAAAATATAATTAATTCAAATAAAACCTTCAAAGCACCAGCAGTACCAGATGTACCATTTATTGGTACAATAATAGCAAATCACATCCTGGGAGCTCAAGAAATGATGTCAACTTTTGCAACTAGCAACCCGTTGTACAAATATCGGTCCCCGATTTCGACGACTTTAAAAAACAAAATGGCGAAAATGTGAGTTTAGACCCCTATGTAAATCCTTATTGGAAAATGTCGCCGTTCTTTTATTGCTTATCTACTACTATGTAAAATTAAGAATGAAATATCAACTAAACAAAAAAAAATGAAACGATAACTTCACTAATGAAATTTGTTTTTTATTTATAAGCGAGGTGTTTTCATACTTCAGTAATTAATGGCTTCACAAATATTCTCTTCCATTATTCTCAGATAGATATTTTTGTTACAAGTACCTAAAATTAAGTTTTTCGGACGAATCGTTGCTGTTTCCCGAATGAGGCGTAGAGTAACGAAGTCTGGAATAGCAGATGAACCGAAGACTCTTAATTTGTTAACATTGTTTTCTATATGCTCCGAAAAGACATTAAAACCTCTGATGACATAATCAATTAGGCAGCCACACACGGAAGGGATTTTCAAGCAATCTGTCCCGCCGTCCGCATCTGTCATCCCTGTCACGCCGATCTGTCTCAAATCTGCGTGACAAGGATGTCAGATGCGGATGGCGGGACAGATCGCTTGAAAATCCCTTCCGTGTGTGCCTGCCTAATGTCATCAGAGCAAATATTTCTCAAAAATAGTGTGCTTCAGATTTTAATTATCATATCACCATAGTAACCACGTTACTCTACTCCGTGGCAATTCTTTGGGACTGAATCCCGAAAAGACTCATCCCTAAGTCCCTAAACTTAAATGGGTCAAAAAAAGCATTTTTTATAACACCTTTTATTTGAGAGAGTATCTCAATTACAATTTTTATATATATTGCGAAACGCAAATCTTAATTGCCTAGGTTTATTAAAGACGTGATGAATCGATGGTATATAAAATTACGCAATAAAATGAATATTTTAATGATATTTAAGTTATTCATATACATAAGCAGAATGTCGTGTTTGTGTTCCGGAGATTAATGGGTGTTCGGAATGCGACTGGGACAAAAAAAAAATAATAAACATAAAATCTTATGTAAATCGTGACGTCCGCGGTGTTGGGGAAACCGGGGATTTCGAAGGTTTGCCTTTGTCCGACTGAAAATTGAAGAACAGGCATTCTCGCTGAGAGTTCGTCGACCCGCATGGGCGTCACGCAAATTTTCCGGCGCCACGACTGCCGTTTTCCCGCTCGACGTGCGCACACCGGAAGACCGACCCCCGCACCATCCGGGAAATTGCAGCGCCTGGGGTGGGTAAACATAGAGATGCGGCTCCCAGGGTTCGCGCCCTAGATTCGCGGATAGGAAACAATGCCCTCCGCATTGCGCTGTAAGGTGATATGCTTATTTAGTGTATTACTGTAAAAGAAGATGACACGTATTCAGTGATAATAACCAAACGAGCAGTAATGTGTGTTGTACGCGCGCGCGAGAAAGAGAGGAAAAGGGGCGAGGGAGGGAGACGGCGAGAGGTCTCTAACCGCGAATAGGGTCAAAATCCGCGCTCCTAGAGTGACTGCCCTCATTTATAACTTCTTGATACTTATTGTACCGTATCACGGTATCACACGCTTTTATTGCTAATAAAGCGTTTACACCAGCGAAAGTCGTAAATATTGTTTATAAATAAATAAAAGTGTTGCGAGAGGCGTTCGCGCGAGCACGCAAGGAACGTTCTGTAGCATTTAGAGAACCTTCCAGATCGGACAGTTGGAGATGCGAAGAGAAGAACTAAGAGGTCCTTCAACCCGGCGCGTGGGATTGCCCCTTCATCCGTCCTTATTCGACCGATCGTAAAATTCACGCGGGCACGCGTGAACCGGAGAGCGCGTGTGAGTGCACTCTGGGGAGAAGAGATGAATGTTGCAACTCCCCAGTGACCTTGCCTTCACTGGTGCCATCGGACTCATGGGGGCACCGGCCCCCCCGTTCACCACGTTCTCGCCGGATTGCGCAACTCTTCAGATTAATCCACGCACGGATTATCGGGCTCCGGTATTCGGAGACTCGAGGTGTCGTTGCATAACCACGACGATTGTCGCCTTCTTCTGATGTCTGCAGTCGCCGTTGAACCCGGCCCGTTGCACCGGAACGGTTATCGTATCTTGGAAATCGCTCTCTCGCGAAATCGCCGGCGGCCTTTGATCGCGAACCGGCAATTTGCGGTCTGTGATGCAAATTATTGCACACGTGATTAGAGCGTGGAGTGTCATGTTACAGTAACAGGAGCAATTTAGAGCAATAAAGCAAACACTGCCTACGAACAAAAGCTCTTAAAAATGTTTATATCTCACTAATCATTAACGGAATAACTCCTCCGACTGGGCGTCTATGCGTGTTTTATGGATAGAAACATGTACGTAGAAGTTCATGAAAGATCATAGTCAGTTGCGACTCCGACGATCAATATTAATCAGTTCAAATTTTCACCCATTTGCGGGGTATTCGCCGCATACAATGTCTTGTACACCCTGGATTCAAACCCCCGGAATCGAGGCCTACTTTTACAGTACTTATTCACTTCATCGTCGATAAGCTTTGACAGGCGATGATCGCTGTAACGTAACAGCTACCCTGTAGCTTATGCCGATGACTAATCGGCATTCAAATCAGGAGCTTATAAACCTTTAAAGATCCTTAGGCCTCTGCCACACAATACGAATCTTCCATCTGGGATGATTTCTTTTCATAATAATTATTATTGGAGACCACATAGATCGCGCATTTCCGCCTAGTGTGGCCATCTAGAACAATTAGTATGAAAAGAGATGTTAGTGGCAGCAGCCGTACAAAAATCGAAGATATACAGGGTGCCCCGAAACTTCCGCTAAAGCTCCAGGTAGTAGATTCCGAAGTTCAAAATTCCAAACTAAGGTACATAGTTTCCTCATATGAAGCATTACAAGAAAATAAATCTGACAAGACTGTTCGGTTTGTTTAATGAATGTTTAATGAATGGCTGTAGAATTTAAAAATGTGTTGTTCAGAAATAGGTAGTTGGCTGTATATTTTGTCAATGGTTGATACAATTCAAAGCTGTCAAAGTGGCAACTAACATTGACAAAAATTATTATTATTATTGTATTCTATATATGAAAATTAATTACTCTAGATCTTTAGTGTATTATTTATTCTGCCATTAAAAGTTTATCGGTGGTTGTGTTTTTACTCAACAAAGGCTCGCACTGTATCATTAATTAAATAGACCTAGATCTCCTTTTACCTGTTATTATATTTTCATCACCTTTTAAAATACTTGTATATACACTTTTTTGAACTTTTGTGAAATTAAGTCACATTCACACAGCAGAAATATTGTACAACACTTTAATGAACACGACTGTACTTAACACGGAGGCCATTTGGAAGATATATTGGAATAAATCTTGTCATGTCACAACTGACAATCAAAATCTGACATAGGAGTGCAAGTTTAATTTTTACAAATTTCTTATCTATTAACACCATTTAACAAACAAAATACGAATAGTTAAGATAAATTATAGTCAATACTTTGGTTCTAATTACATTTTCTATTGATAAAATATACGCTTTCTTTGAGTTTTCTTTTTAATTCCTCATAATTTATTGTTGTAGATAACAACTTTAACCTAAGCTGTAGAGACCATTTTTTTGCAATTTTGTATTCATCTTTCATGACAGAAAAAAGTTTCTTGAACATATATCAGAATTTCTGGACACCCTGTATACGTATGTGTTCTAAAAAGTTAATCAAATGGTATATCCTAGAATTCTCCATCATTAAATTATTTTTCTCGCTATTTGTGAATCTTTACCACTCGTCCGTCTTGAATATTTCTATGCTGAAGGAGGCCGTTTTCTTTAAGTTTTCTTTTTAATTCCTCATAATTTGTTGTTAAAGATATCAACTTTAACCTAAGCTGTAAAGGCCAAATTTATTTGCAGTTTTGTGTTCATCTTTCATGCCAGAAAAAGGTTTCCTGAACCTTTATAGGAATTTCAGGACACTCTGTATACGTATTTTTTCTAAAAAGTTTACTTAATTGTTGTATATCCTAGAATTCCCCTTGATTAAATTAGTTTTGTCGCTATTTGTGAGTCTTTACCACTCGTTCGTCTTGAATATTTCTATGCTGTTTGAGGTGGTTAGGCCATATGATTAGAATGGGCAATAGCAGACAAGTGAAAAAAGCATGGGAAGCAAGATCTATGGGGTAAAAATCATAGGGAAGACCACGAGAGACCTGGAATGCCTCAGTAGCCAAAACAATCGAACATAAGGGCAAAAGCTGGAGCCAGGCAAAGACATATGCGAAAGATAGGAAGCAATGGGTTGAATTGTACAAGCAGTAGAACCTCAACTCTCAACACTGGTAAAAAGAGGATATCGATCAAGCAAGAGAAAGGAGAGATTCCAAATGCACAATGTAGAAGTTATAGATTTGAAAGTAAGTTGAAACAACTTGTCCTAAATTGTACAATCATTTTAATCAGCTCGTATTTGTGCAAGGCAGTGATTCTCGAACTTTGGTAAGATCTTCTCTTACGGAATTACCAAAATTGATCTTTTTAATTTAACTTGTATCAGTTCAAGTCAGACTTTAAATCTTCACTTTTTTGTCATCAGGCATTAAATGAAAATTTTAGGTAGCCCTTTAAAAAAGTATCGATGACATCATTGTCAAAAAGTGTCGCTCATAAAAAAAACTAAAAAATCTAATTGTAGCAAATAATTACTTGGCTATCAAACGTTCGTTAAAAACTTCTTATCCTAAAAATGATAATATCTATGGAGGAGGTTCCTTCCTTTTTACTCTCCCTGCATATTTTTTAAAATCATCAGCAATATTCCAAAAACAAAGGAATAATTAATAATCTTCAGAAAATTGTAAAACGAAAGAGAACCTATAATTTAATTAAAAACTATTTAAAAAAACTTCAATAATCCTAGACAGTTCTACAGCCGATATTGATTACAATATTAGTTTTTTTTTTAAATTCCTTATTCTATTCTTAAAAGAATAATTCATAATTTCACACAATTCTTAACTTTAAGGCTGCTCTCCGGAGGGACCGTAGAAAAATCTTGGGGGACAATGGCAAGGCCGGGAAGTAAAATTTTCGGTCGAAGAGATCGTAAATTCTATTGTTCGATTATGTTGTGTCTCCCTCAACAATTGGATGAATTGTTGAGTGCTAGTAAGTGTATTATTTCTATATAAAAATTTGCTATTTTTTTTGCTTTATTTTTAGAAATAACTAAAAAAAATACTTAAATAATATATTTAAAAAAGTAATTTTCGTGTCATGCATCCGATTAATTAGGTTTATTAATTTTAATTAATCATCTCTTTTATTATTATTAATTATTATTATATATTATATTATTATTATTATTATATATATTATATATTATAATATATTATATATTATTATTATATATTATATTATTATTATTAATTATTAATGATATAAAATAATTAAATGCATTAGGACAAGCGAATCAATCATTTAGAAAGATTTTATTTAAGAGTCTACTTGTGTGCAACAACATCAAAAGTTAACGCAAGCTTGGACTTTCAAGATATCGTCCAGTTGTCTCTTTTTAATCATAAAAAAGACTATACAATTATATTGCAGAGGTGCCTTTAATAATCCTAGATAAACACATTTAGAGTGTGTCTTTTGTTATAACATTCTAAGTGGAAGGCTCTTGTAACTAAATGTATCAAGAAAATTGACCACCGACTAATGTCAATCGGAAAGTGTAGAGCCGAGACAAAATCTATAAAAATGGATTACGGGAATGAAGCTATCAAATGTGATATGTAGGAATACATCTAAATAGAAATAGTCAGCGCTTTACACTTTAGTAACGAAATTAAGCAACCTTCATGACTTTGCTCTTTTATTACGAACTTTCAACGAAAACTTTTGCATTGTGAAAATTATATTAGTGAGGTTATATTGCTAATCATTGAAATGTCAATCGCACAAAAAAAAAAACAGTTTCCAAAGTTGAAAATGTCTTGTGAATATGTTGTTTGTATCTTGTCTGATAGTTATGAACCTATATTTGTTCATTTTCTCTGAAATATTGGTCGAGTTGAGTTAACTGAAAACAGTTATTAAAAATGTTGCTATCAATACTTGTCTATTTTAAATCTGAATTATCAATCCTTCCAGAAAGGTCAAAGCATGTAAACTAGTTAGTACCAATATGTTAAAAAATATGCATTGTTTCTTCTTCAAATTGTATATAAATAAAATACAATTATTGTGAGGTTCACAAAATAATTAATGTTGTACTACGACAATTGTTCAGTTTTCATCTGCCTGATGAAGCCACTGTGTGGCGAAACAATTGTCGTAGTACAACATTAAATATTTTGTGAAACGCATACCAATTGTGTTTTATTTATATATTAACATGGAGTTTCATCATGTATCAGCCTCATCAATCCAATATTCAAATTATATCGTATATTTATTTATAAATTTTATTGGCGATAAAATATTGCGAGTTTCCTTCCGCTTCCGCTTTTCCTTTAATTATTTCCATTCTAAACATTAGTATGTTTACAAAATATACGGCATATTCGTAGTAACCATAACTCGGCGACGTAAGACTGTGACTAACTACGCTGTCGATATATTCAACGCGCCTTTACTCTCAGTTTAAAATTGCGCCAAGCCGAGCGCAGAAGTGTGTACACAGGCGACATCTGTACACGGCAAGCCGCACTGACGCGTTCATCCAGTCTGCCGAGGCGTGGCTAGATGGCGACAGGTGTACCAAGTAAACGCTCGCAGCACGCCGCGCCGAGCCCGGCCTGTTTCAGTGTCAGGGTTGCTGCGCACGTGTAATCCTGGGATATTCTTGTGGGCATAAAATACAGATTCCAGAGAAGAACGAGGGTGCAAATTTGCAATTATCTGTGCACCCATTGAAAATAATAGATGACTGAAAAACAATAGTTATATAACAAATGCACATCGGACGTTAGTATAGCGCGTAGTTTCAGCTACCCGGCGCATGCACCATAATGAAAATACGGCGAAATATACATTATAAAGTAAAATCAGTTTGTTTAATGCACATTTCTTATAAATTTAACAATTATATTTGGTCTATTATTTATTCTACCATTAAAAGTTTATTGGTGGTTGTGTTTTTCCTCAACAAAGGCTCGCACTGTATGATTAATTAAATAAACCTAGATTTAACCTTTCAATATTTGTATGTATAATGTTTTGAACTTTGTGAAATTAAGTCATAATCACACAGCAGAAATGTTGCACAGTTGTGTTTTATTTATATATTAACATGGAGTTTCATCATGTATCAGCCTCATTAATCCAATATTCAAATTATATCGTATATTTATGTTTCAAATTTTATTGGCGATAAAATATTGCGAGTTTACTGTACAGTAGAGTCAGATAAGAAAAAAATGTAGTTATTCTGAAACTTCATCTAAATTATCAAGATTATTAGCAAGTGCATTCCACAATGTCTGAATAGTATTTAAGGTCTCAATCAATAATAATTTTGCTCAATATTATGAGTAACAGATCATCAAGATTATGATCTAATAACCAGAAAATCTCTAATGGGCGTTTACAGCCTTAATCTGAAAATTAATGAATTACTATTTATTGCTCGACTACTATTTTGGCGTTTTCCGGTTATAAGTGGCAGTTGGTCTTAACACTATGAACCCGCTGCGTGCCTTTAATGCCCGCTCTAATGCGATTCGAATAACGCACCTCAAGCCCGGCGTAATTGCACCACAATCTCCATCAGGATCGTTAATATTCTCGTTTCGCGTGCTTAACTTACGGTCCCGCCGACGTGATTTCGCTCCGTGTGGACGACATCTTCAGGTGCGTTGACCTGTGTCAACGTTCCCTTTTGCCACGTTACGCGCGCGCACCTTTACGGATTTCTTTACGATGAGGAACGACCTGTGAACGACCCCGTAACGTCAACAAAAGAACATGCAAGTAACAAGTTGTTCAAATATGACATGGACGCCGAAGAATGTGGATTTGGACCGAAAATTTGAGCTGAAGATACGTTTTCTTAAAAATCCATGAACGTTACTTGTACGTGCCGGTTTTTCAATTTTGCTACGAAATGCATTTACCAATGATAATAATTCAAAATTTTCGGTGTGTTTTTCGTTATCAATATGATGCAAATAATTTAATCGTCTGGGGATCGATATCCACCTTGCGCATTATTAGAAATGTTCAATTTTCATCAAAATTTGAGTATTCTACAGATTATATCATTCAATGTAAAATACAAGTTTTTGATTGGTTCAAATGTGTGTATTCATAATTGAAAACACTATGTTTTCAATTTTGTTTTCGGCTCTTGATTTGTCAAACGTCCATGTTTTCGTTTTTGTATTTCGGTTTGTCATTATTAATTTTATTCAATATTGAAGTATGAGGTAGCTATGATCTAATTTTCATGATTACGAAACACCAAGTTTCGTGATTAGTATAGAAACGTCAAAGTTTACGAGCAGCAAAAGTGAATCCAAATATTGATTGATTGAATTTTACGAACTGTACATATAATATCAATATTCATAATAAATAATCATTTATTCGATTTAAATGTTAATTTCATGCAATAATTTCATCAAATACAACTCGTGTCATTAATGATTATCAAAAATTCCTTCTCTTTTTCAAAACAAATTATGTTGCTTTAGGAAACCAAGCAACATAATTTGTTTCTCAAAATCGAAGGAATTTGTATATCGATTATCATTAATACACTTGTTGTATTATTCTCGATTATATCACTCATTATGCTTTTATTCCTTATCCTAGCGACCGCCTAATAGCTGAAATCAGAACTCGAATTGACTAATAAGTCATAATCACACTTGATGCTCTGCACATCTGGTGTGCTATGCTGTCAACTTAAATGTCACAATTAGACAAATGTCGCGCTTCAGTGATTTTTCCTTAAAAAATATTGAAAAACACATACAAAAACACAAACCATCTAATACTATAAGGTCTCAAAAGTATATTTGGGTACAATTAACAGAGTTGCACTCGGAATTATATTTTGTCCGAGAACAGCACGGAGGAGCAACTGGCCCACATCATGTAAGACTGGGCATTCAATATGGGGCAGAAAAACGGGACCGAGTACAAAGAGGCAGTGGTTAAGATGATGTGGAATGGTAGAGTGCAAAATGACTACAATAAAAATATTTCAGAGTTCAACCGTCAAATAAATTCATTTAATGATGTTTTTGGAAAGCCGAGAAATGCCAGAGACACGAAAAGGAAGCTGTTGTAAAAGTTACCAGAAAAACGCAAAGTAAGTGCTGAACCTTTAACAGTTAGTGAAAATATTACACTATGACGATTATATTACTGATAATGCATTTTTTTTCCTATCTTAGGGAATACATTTTTTATTCGTGATATAATCTGAGGAATACAACTCTTGGACTCTTGACTATTGATAATCGCATTGGTTGATGCACTCAACATGTTTAATAATTTCATTCCTCTTTCAGACTCGTGGAATTAATATTTGACAACATGTTTCGTGTCCCAACTCAAGCTATTATCGATGGTCATGATTCCACTCGTATTATATATGATAATTTATGAAATTACCCAAAATAATCAAATATCATTATTAGATTGTTTGATTTAAATCAAACAAAAAAGGTTTAGGCACCTAAGGTATTAATTACAGTTATTAGAATTAAGCGAAATTGCTGTAAAGAATAATCTACCATTGAATTTGGATTTGAAAAACTTTACATATCCATGAAAATACGTTTGAGTAAAAAGCAGTTTATTTTATTTTTTTATTTTAAATTGTGGATTACTGAAATCGTAAAAATTCTTAGAACATATCTATGAATATGATATCATGTACTTTGAGTATTTTAGTACGATTATTTAAAAAATGATTGCGTAAACAATAAGGCTATGACAATGGTAGTTTGTTTGAATCTAAGCATGCCTAACACGTTATTTTAAATTTTAATTCGCAAATATATTTGTATAAATTATATTATTTTTCCATGAAAGTTTGTTTGTCAAAACAATTGTAATTATAATTGTATAATCTTAATATAATCACTATTTTCTTAGAATTTAGACTTTTTACAAAAACAGTTTTTGACTAAAAAGCTTTAATACATTGAAGATGCACATATACATGACTAAAACTAAAACCAATTGTTTTGGTTAGTAACGCCCACAGTATCGATTTATTTTGGCGCCAAATGATATTACTAAACATTACACTGAAAGTATCAGATTTGTTTGGTGCTTGAAATTGACAATAGCAATTAACTAACTCGGAGTACTAATCATGTCATGTGGATACTAATATTTATTGCACAAGGTGAGTTCAGATGTGCATGGAGGAATATATATGACTGCATTTTGTGTAGTGGGTATTGCCTATTCACCTGGGTGGCCGGCGTCGCGGCGCCGCATCTCGTCTTCACCCATTCTTCGTGCTGACGTTAACCGGTGAGTCACTGTTTTCCTTGCAATTTTTGAACGTGTGTCACACACTATGGTGCCAATGGGGCTGCGTACGCGTTCTTTCAGAGTCGGGGGAGGCACTGGACCGATGGACGCCGGCGTCTGGGGGTTGGCGACGCCGGCCGGCGCTGCGTGGGCGTCGTGTGGCGGCGCAGACGCCGCTTGTCCACCTGTTGCCGCTGAAAATGGCGGTTTCGGGGTGGCATGTGCGCCAGAGTCCACGTGATCGGCGGAGGGCACGTCGTCGCACGCACTGGGGCCCGTGGCGCCGACGCCGCTCTCTTTAACCGGCAAAAAACATCTTATCTCGGGTTCGACGCCCTCTCTAGGATAATAGGTTATCGAAAAATTGCAAGATAAGCGGGATTAATCGAGTCGCAAAATTGTTGCTCATGAAATAGTTGTTGCAGTTTTTTTTTTGCGTGCGCTTTTCGGAAGACCTGCCTCACCGTGGACGGTGGCGCCGCCAGTGGACGCAGCGCGAAACCAGGGCCCGGTCGTTGACCAGACCCGACGAAAGTGGGCCGCTCGGAGAATTTCGCGCCGGGGCCTTGAGCACAGCCAACTAGCCAATATAAGATCACTGATTTCCACGCGTTCCAACCGCAATTGCCACAACATCTATCTTCGAAACGTGCTGCGAATGTTGAGATAGGATAACCACATACCTACTCTCCAGAAGTGAATTAAATAATTAGACCAAATAGTAATAAAAATCTTCCAATTTATGAAAATCCAAACTAAGTGCATAGTAAGCCAATACAAGATGACATTCGCTACTACAATTGGCTACAAATACATTTACGATGAAGCAGCGCGAGATTTTCTTTCGATGCCTGCTGATTTATGAGTGAACACTTTATGTCCGATACATTGTATTATGTAATTCGGTCGGAATTCTCTTTCAAATAATGACAGTAACCAATTATTACGACACAGGTGGGAGTAGTACGGATTATTATTATTATTATTATTATTATTATTATATATTTAAATATCGGGGAATAATTTCTTAAAAATGTTATATTTATTTAATTCATTACATCCTTTTACAAGTTTTGTAATTTATGTGACCAAATTTGAGTCTTATTGAAACTACTGTAAGCTTATTAGCCAAAAAAGGTATATGAAGATCACTTTTATTTAAAAATAAATAGACGCCGACACAGCCAATTCCATTTTCATAGTCGTGACGAGCAATTTTATTATCGCGGAACATAGGGAAAGTCGGCGTTCGTTCAAACGGCAGAGCCCCCGAGCCCCCACAAGTACACTTTAGTAGGCATGTGATATGCTTTTCTTTTGTCGCTAGTGTAATGCAAGCTGTCAAATAATAAAACCATTTAGAATAAAGTATTACAGAAATCAAAATCAACAAAATAATTTTTTTTTCACCAACTTGTAGCTAAGACCGTCCCATTAAAAAAGATATATGGTTTGTACATGATTAAATAACAAATGTAGTCGCTATAGTCTTGGGCGCTTTTTATCGAACAGACTGTATAATACAAAGGTAATAAGAAAGCTCGAATCTGTACCATTAATATATGGAACCAAATCAAGATTCTATTGTCAATAATCTAACGTTGCAAGAACAACTGAACGGCAGCACTTGTTTGTGATGGTCTCCAATGATGTTTATCAAATTTCGAACCACCAAAGAATAGAATACAATAGAAAATACGGATACCACATTTGTAGCGAAAACCTTAATAAGTAATGAAGACATTCGCCCAACAACACATACTTTATGTCAGATATACTTTTTTCTTCCAAAAGAAAATGTAGTATTCATTGCCCCTCGCAAATATTCAATTTGTCGCAATGCAACAGATTAGGTAACGCACGTTGCACAATGGTCTTGGCAAAATCCTTATCCTCGGTGCTAATCGAAAACGTTTTAGCACCTCCGATTTCGGCTGCGAGAGCGAAGGTTCCGCAAATTCCAACGAGCGTCGACTGAGAGTCGAGCGTCGTTCGTGCGACCTCCGTCTGGAATTCGTCGGTCCGTCCACTTACAAAAAGACCATCAAGGTTAAAGCCGAAAATAACGCACGGAAAAGTACTTATTACAACAGCATTGTTCTCATTATACATATTATTTTGTTAAGACTTGCCAGACATCTCTCTGATACATAAACTTCTTTTATTTTTGAATAATGTTATATTTCTATATCACAATGGCAGACATTTCAGATGTCATTTAGAAAATGGGGAAAACTTTTTTACATTTAAAAATTATTTTCAAATAGAATGTAAGATAAATTTTATTATGTTGTAGTAAATAATTTCTCTTTAGGCAATATACAGCATGCGCGAAAAGAAACAGAACTGAAGTTTAGGCAACCAACCATACGCATTGCGCCATATTCAGTACAGTACATATGCTTGGTTGGCTAAATTTCAGTACTGTTTATTCTGGTGCATACTGTAGTTTCTGCAGTAATAACTGATGACGAAATATAAAACAACAAAGACAATATAAATTCGTAAGCAAAAACAGGAGGCAATGAGGCATATGACTGCATTGCTTTGTCAAATATTTCGTAGGCTATAATACGAATATGTATACTTTCATCAGTTTCGATATAATTTTTTTGTGTAGGCAACAAATTAATAAAATTTGGATTTTATTTTGTGTTTGTTCGTCACATGTATTGGCAGATAAATTTTATATTCCCTACAAACGACAGAATATGGCTTTACATTCAACAAGTTTTTCTTGCCTAAAATACTTATGAACTACTTTATACAGTGTGGAAATTAAGTAGGGGATAAATTCGGTAACTTCGTTAATGTGCATGAGAGAGAAAAAATAATAAAAATAATAAATAAAAAGGAAATAGCGATATAAATTACTGCGCATATGAAAATATTTTTTTCAGATTTAAAAGAAACAAAATTATAAAAGTTAATGTTTTTTTAAATGACAACCTATATATATATTTTTTTATTTCCGTAGAGTTTTTTAATCTGTTGTCAACCATACAATATTTTGAATATGTTACATAAGAAAAAAAATAGAGAAAAACGACCTTAAAGTAAAAAAAGTAAAGATGAATTTTTAGATTTTTTTCTCTCTCATACACATTAACGGAGTTATCGAATTTATCCGCTACTTATTTTCCACACTGTATATTTTGGATGTGTGGAAACTGTTTGTGCTATCTGCAATAAATATTACCATGCCCAATATTATATGTTTTGTATGAACGGATGGATGGATTGTTGGCCAGGCAGAGTATCTGTAGAATGTGAGCGAGTGTGTTGCTTGGATTTGCTGGCTCGTTCGGGAGTCTTGACCGCGATGGCGTTCGACGACCCAGCGATTATCTGGGCCGAACTCTCGATTGTGCATTACGCAAATCCCAGGGCCGGCCCCGAGTAAATAATAGGCAACACTAGTAGTTGTGGTAATATATGGAGTCGTTTAATAATTCAAATATACATCGCCAATGACGGGCGTACTGCTCAAACTCTATCACTTCACACACAACCATAAAGGAACATATTTGAAATAGATTTTTGTTTTAATCCCTATAAAATGAGTTTAATTTTAGACATTAATAAATATCGTAATTACCTTAATCAAATTATGAATGAGGAAATGAGGAAAAAGATGAAAATATTCTAAACTTTAATTATTATTATTATTATTATTAACAGTTATTGTTTTAATTTAATGGTTTGCTATTTCCTCTAGTTAGGTACGTGAGTTTCATTTTAAACAAAAAAAAATGTATTTGTTATCTTATAAATTGCGATGCTTTTTATAAAAGTAATCTACTATATCTACTAGATATAAAACAAAAGATTAATTAAATTATCTATAGGTTTTTTTTATTACTTACTTTGAGACTATTACTCATTAATTCTAATCTTGCAATGCTATTGCACTAAGCTTTATTTACTACAGTATAATATTTACGTATTTAATACGTTTCAGGTGAAGATAATAGTAGCAATAAATATCTTCAATTTAGGCTAGAACCTATGCAATATAAAATGTATCACTTCGAGTATATTCCAATTTCAGATTGTCAAAATGTTCAGATTGTATTCAGAAGTTCATTTCTATCACTTATTATTAACAACTTCCCTTTTACTATTGTTGTTATGTGTTTGTATCCATATCCCTCTTAATGTTTTTAAAGATAGATAGATAGATTAGTTAATGAATTTCTAAAATCATGCTATGATGAGATATATGCTTAGAATATCATGTATGGAGGCATTAAGCCATGGAGACATGATGAGAGAGAGAGAGAGAGAGAGAGAGAGAGAGAGAGAGAGAGAGAGAGAGAGAGAATCATGTACTAAAGTTGTGCTTCAATTATTTCTTTACATATGGTGACGAAGGTGTGATATATTCTGAACGATATTCTATTAGCTAGAATATTTATATCTAGAGAACTTTTGTTGCAAAAATATGACGTTTCATTTTAGATAATATTATCAATTTGCATTATTTCGCATGATTATGTTTTTATATTTAGAATAATTTGTTTTTTAGATTAAATTTTAAGATGCAAGGTTTTAAAAAAGTACATTTATAGGGCCGCAAAAATGCATTAAAAAAAATTGGGCAGGTGCCCTTTTTTACGACTTGATGATGACTACGAATGATTCAACATTTTTGTCGCACTTTTTTTTTTTGAGAAATATCTTGAAATTATTAGTTTCAAGAAAATGTTTCATGGTTTTTATTAAAAATTTAATAATAATTGGAAAGAAAATATAGTCTAGTTTTGTGCAAGCACATAAAATTTTAATATGATGGTGATTTACTATGAGATTAATTATAATATGAAGCGTTTGTAGATGTCTTATTTTATTTGTGTGGATGTTTGTTTTTACTATCATAATTATATGGAGTTTATGCTTTAACCAAATAATGTACTCGTATATGCTGTACAATTTTTTTCATGCCTTGTAATTATTGAGGAGAACAGATATTGTAAATACCAATTTCAACATTAAATGTTCATATCTTTGGTATGTTTTACACATATGTTAATCACAATAGCATGTAAATTAATAAATATTGTATACATTTTATAGGTAATAAACATCGTAAGGTATTTATTAAAATTTCAAAAGAATGGCGAAATCATAAATTTACAAAAATTCTAAAATCAAATGCAAATAGTACACAACTGTATACGATATTTTTAAATTTGCAGAAGTAATACAAAAATTTGTTGGAAATTTATTAAATTTGCACAAAATAGTAAAACCCATTGAAAATTGGATACATATTAATGGCAATAAAACCATACAAAAATCTTAAAATAATTGCATAATAATGAACGGCAATGTTTTTAAAAATACTTAAAATAATAGCAATTTATGGTATAAGTAAATAAAGTAGAATTTTAACCACGAAAAAACAGTTTAGCGCATGAGGCGACGCCAAGTGCGATAATGTTTTCGAGTGGATACAATTGATTTATTCACGTGTATCATACAAGATTTTTTCCAATTCTTTATCAGAATTGAAGAATCTGCGTGAAATGTCACATTGTCTGGTGACAACGAAAATTTTAAGGATAGTGCGAATTTATCATTTTTTTTTTTACTTTATTCACGTTTTCAATGGTTATAGTGAATAAAGTGAAAATGTAAACATTTTACAACATACTAAATCATGCTTAACAATAGTATAATGTTAGCATATGAATTATTTTTTTGCGATTTTTGGGCAGGGTGTCCCAAAGGAATAAATTCTGTATATTTAATTAGTGTAAAAACCAGGGTTGGTGTGAGTTAAATCATATTTAAATCATGATTCAAATCAAATGATATTTTTAAATAAGTAAATCATTGATATACATAAAAAAAAATTAATTATTGCTTTTGCACTGTTTGTGCAAATAATCCAATAAGAGAACAATTAAAAATATAATGTAACTATAGAGTTTTATTAGATTATTATATTATTAGATGGACCATTTTTGGTCCATCACATGGTACAGATACATAGACATTTTTGTAATCATTCCATTAAAGTGTAGATTTAACGATGAGATTCAACATCAAAAAGAAAATTTCATACATTATGTATGTATTCAGAAAAGTAAGATCTGAAATGTACTAAAAACTACAAATAATGGACAAATTTTTATTTATCTCGCCATGGACGGCAGGTTTTGCGTTGGTGCTACAAATAAGCAGAAGCAATGAGGTCCACTGATGAAGCGAGGTTGATATCAACAAAACTAAGTGAGATTCTTAGATTCGGAATTTATAGTATTTCTCTAAAACAACATGCTAAATCATAGCAAAAATCGCGAAGAGTTAATTCATATGCTTAACAATAGTGTAGTGTTAAGCAATTGAATTTATTTTTCGCGATTTTTGGGTAGGTTGTCCCAAAGGAATAAATTCTGTATAATTTAATTAGTGTAAAACCCAGGGTTGGTGTGATTTAATCAATTGATTTAAATTATTATTGAAATCATGATTCAAATCAAATATTTTTAAAAAGTAAATCATTGATTTACATTAAAATTTTTAAATTAATTATTTATTTTGCATTGTTTGTGCATTCCAATAAGAGAACAATTAAAAATATAATGTAACTATAGAGTTAAAATATTTTTGTTTTCTTCCATTTTTGGTCCATCAATTCTTGTTCATGGGATGCTAAAATATGTAAATCGCTTGAAATCTGTTTTTTCTCTCGCAAGATTACAAAACTTACAAAATTACAAAGACTACGCAGCAGTGTGTTATTTGTAATCACAAATATATATATATATATATATATATATATATATATAAACAATCTTTATTGGGCTATCGACCCCATGGGGTCTTTCCGCCTTTGTAATCATAAATTGATGTAAAATATTTTTCATTTCTCCATGGTAAATCATTATTTCAATCATGATTTAAATCAAACGATATTTTTAAATAAATAAATCATTGATTTAGAATATTAAAATAAATTAATGCTTTTGCACTGTTCGTGCATTCCAATAAGAGAACAATTAAAAATATAATGTAACTGTAGAGTTAAAATATTTTTGGCTTCAACCATTTTTGGTCCATCACATAGTACAGATACGCAGACTTTTTTTTTATCACCAATTCTTGTTCATGGGATGCCAAAATATGTAAATCGCTTGAAATATGATTTTTTTCTTCTCGCACGATTACAAAACTTACAAAATTACAAATACTACGCAGCAGTGTGATCAAAGAAAACCCATTAATTTACTAATAAAAAATGATTTAAATCGTGATGTAAATTCATTGATTTAAATCACATCTACCCTGGCAACTGAAGTGATTTAAAAAAAAACAAAAGATCATAATTTTTATGATTTATAATATGATTTGTAAATCGCTTGAAATCTGAGTTTTCTTTCTCGCACGATTACAAAACTTACAAAATTACAAAGACTACGCAGCAGTATGATAAAAAAAACCATTAATTTACTAATAAAAAATGATTTAAATCGTGATGTAAATTATTTGATTTAAATCACATTTACACTGGCAAAAACTGATGAGATATAAAAAAAATCCAAAATATCATAATTTTTAGGATTTAGACAAAATCAACGATTTTTATTATTTAAAAAAAATCTACGATTTTAGATTTTTTTAAATTATGATTTATTCCAACCCTGGTAAAAAAAACCATATATTACTTACCTTATAGGGCTTAATGTAAACCAAATAGGGTGTGCAGAAATTCAATTGAATGAAACTCACCTGAAACAAAAATCTAAATTAAATAGAGAAATTATTTACACAAAAATATGAATTGATCAAAGGTGCATTTAGCTTTAATATTTTCCGGCGGAAAGACCGGTTAGGTCGATAGCCGAATAAAGATCGATCTACTACTACCACTATACTCTATTTAAAAACTAGGAGTGATTCAAATTTGGCGCGTGAATTCCAACACCTGTGATTGGCTGAAAACACGTTCATTTCACAAGGCACCAAATCGCTGTTTTAAATGGATATAACCTCAATTCGAAGCGTCAGCGAGTTGCAACTGTCAGTCTTATTTTCATTCTATCCCGTGAAAATTTGCAAGTAAACAAAATCAGCTCTTTTCAGAAGTTATGTTCGCAATGTTAATAGTTGTTTTTGCATTTATTATTGTGATGCATTCTGAACCCAGTACAAGCTCAGCTATGTTCCAATCTTGATATTTTCAATAGTTAATCAAGTGATAACCTACAATATCAGCAATCAAAGCTACATCATTCTCAAACGCAGTACTTTGAATACTAAGGTAACCTATAAATCCACTATATTTGACTAACATAATAATATCTTATATCTTTAGCTGCCCATAGTGCGTATTGCAGTGCGTATTGCACAGTGCAGTTGCGTATTGAACAGTGCCATCTAATGTATTCGTCATAAAAGTGGACACCGCTTTCTTGAACGCTCTGTAAATAAACTTGATATTTACTGGGTTAGCAATATAAAGCCAAAAATAAGTTTATATGAATTTTTTATCTAAATATATTTTTTGTGAATCCTCACTTTTTGGCTCGCACCCAAAAAATATTTTTATTGTGTGTGGAATAATTAAGTTTTTATCGTACGCCTGTACTATTATTAGTTTGCAGATATGAAAACATGTCCATTGGCAGGATGAAGTTTCCTCTGAAATTGTGCTGGGGAATTGAGGGGGAACTGAGGCACGTAGAGTGTAACGAGAGACGAGAAAAACGCCAGCAGCGCCAATTACAGTCCGCAGCTCCGCTGAGGACGCTCGATTGGAAAACGGCTTTATAAATAGACGGCGCGTGACGTCACGACGCTGAAAGGGTGGTGAGGTCGACAGGTTATTCACCTAAACGGATCGCGAGGTCACCGATCTGGGACACTCGCCTCGCTCATACACTCACACTCGCATACACATGCACACACACACAAAGCCACCAGCGATTTGTTATGCAACAGTAATTACACGCGACTTATTGGGAACCTTGCCGGATAACAATCTGGCAATCGCAAAGCCCCGAGACTAAGAGGAGAGACGGACAATGGGGGCCGAGAGCGCGAAAGCTCCAAGCCCAGGAGAGTGCATCGGCATGCAGGTTACTGGAGTGTAATGCACTTGGGCCGACCGGGTCATCGCGGGTGCATCGTCCTTCCGCTCCAGGACGTATGTTCTCGCGATGGACTCCTCTTTTACCTTACGGTAGTTTGCGTGGGAACGCTGAATGAACCGTAATAGGGATGCTATGCCGCGCTCGGCGCAACCGAAGAAACCATAAAACGCAACGCCCACGCTGCACTCCCGATTTCCACACACTAATCACGAAAAGCGTTACGTTACGCAAGCGATTACAGAGACGTGGAAGAAATGCAGTCGGACGGGCGGAAAGTAAAAGTCCTCTTTTTTTTGTCGGCGGCTGCATGGCGCGTCAAACAGGAGAAAACGCAGATGACTCGCTTTCTTCAGCACACTCTAGGCACGCACCTGGAGGGGGCTTTCACTTTCGGCCCGATCACCACGACAAATTACTTTCTTTTTTCACGAGCGCCCGACTCGGACCACTTTCGATCTCACCCATAGACCCAAAGACGAAATCACTCACCAGAAAGAAAATGAAAACGAATACACCAAAAGTAAAAGCAATCCAACCCATTCATCAGCAACAAATTGAATAAAAAAATACTACTAGAAGATTGCATTAGGACTGGGAAGTTGAGTACGAGGATAAGTTTTGCCGGATGTCTATCCGGCAGTACAGCGGGATTAAAAACTACCAGTGCAATGATTTTTAATTTTCTTGCGGGTATAACTGCATAGAAAAACATATTAGATGCACATAGTTATAGTAATAATAATATTTCCGCCCCTGTTTATATATTTTGTGGATATCTTCAGAATTTTTTTCCATCCCACCCCATAATTTTCCATAAAATTGATTAAACGTATCAGTTACTGTAATCAATCGCTTTTGAAATTTACCGTATTGTACCGTAATCAACGTTAGGTGACACCAATTACAAATCTATATATCTGATATTCTATAATACATTGTAGGAAGAATGAACCATCAAGGCTGACATCACTGAACTTTACTTTTGCGACCATTATTTCATAGTAACATTTTACACTTCCAATGTAACGTTAGTCTTTTATGGATTGAACTTTGTGTTCGAGTGGTAAACGGTGCGATTACTTTGGTCCTTGTACTGTGCTGGTGTCTGTATACCTATGCATGTGTGTATGTGGTACGTAACAATGAAACGTTGTTTTTGCTGGAAAAGTCGCGGCGATCGTGTGGGCCGACCCGTATGTATCCGCGGCAAAATGTCATGGCAATTAATTGAACTCTCTTACGCACGCTTTACCAATTTCAATTGCAATTAAAAGAGAACTGTAACGAGCCCCGTGTGGAAACGCGATCGGAATTGAAATGCTGTGTGCGTCAGTGATACAAGATTACGTCAGTCACTAAAAAGAATTCATAACAATTCCTACACGTTGTACAAAATACTGAAAATTTTCGACGAATATGATTAGTCTTGAAAACCACATGCGGCTTCTAGGCATCATTAGAAATCGGTTCATGGCCACGAATAGTGTTAACGATAACACCTCTCACACTCGGTCCCAATAGTGAATGTAATTACGGATAGTTGCGGAGCACACCAAATGCGCGTGATTCTCTTTCAATTGCACTTTTATTACTCATTCGTTTCTAATAGGAACTAAGGAACTAAGGAACTCTTTGAAACTGAAGGAATAACGATAACAGAACTGCAATCTGCTGCTGGTGAGTTACATACAAACTCCACATTGAAGATGAATTATAAATATGGTCATTAGATATGTCTCCAATAGAAGTATTAAACATTGTAATTAAATAAATTAAAATTGCTGATTAACTAATCTACCAAATATAATTCCAATAGATTTGATTTATTTACAACTTTACATTGACGAGTGTATGTCAGTTGGAATCAATAAAGGATTAATACAAGAGAGTACGTATAATAAAACTTTGGCAAGAATAATAACGTAACGATATGTTTAGTTATTATTATTAATAAGTTTTATATCACAGGAGTTCTAAACACACAAAAGATCATTTGTAAGTTTACAGCATTTCGCAATAATTTTTAATACTAAATAAGGTTGATAAACCAGCAAGAAAATTCAATCAATAATATGATAGAAAAAAACATCATTTTGCATAAATAAAATTGGAACATTACGTAGCAAGGAGATTGCAAGGATCAGACGAAAAATAAATAAAAGAAGCATGGTAGGATAGATGTGAGATATTTTATAATACTAAATAAAAAAGGCAATCAATAATATTGGAGAAAAAAATTATTGATCGAAGTAAATATTGAAACGCCACAAAGAAAAAAAAAGTGATAAGATGCCCAGTGCAAGGTGGCAAAAGTGATGTAGATAGATAGATGACCAGATGTGTATATAGAGTAGGATATCATAATTAAGATGAAGTGTTTGAGAATGAAAATGACAGATGATGTAGAATCACGGAGATGACGATAGAGGGTAATGAACACAATGAACTTGTGGAATGAACACAAGTGTGAGAACAAACACGGGAAGACAACACGGCAATAAAAAAAAAAACAAATAGTTTAAAAATGAGGAGAAAAGGAAGATGTTTCAAAACAAGAATAAAAGTACAAGTAAGATTTTAAATTATTTTGAAATATGAATCAAACAATTATCGTCAAATTTGACTGTATCAAATGGAAGAGTAATTCATACTAAAGTAGTATGAAAAGTAAAGTAAAGTAGTAATTTTTTTTCTAATGATACTAAATTCTATTCAAATTATACAATGAAAATTCCTGCATCTCATTTATTTATGAAAGAAAGTATAGCAAACCTTGTATCGTTATAAAAAGGAAAAAAAACCCAACTTAATTATCGTCAAATTTGAATGTATCAAATGGAAGGGTAATTCATACTAAAGTAGTATGAAAAGTAAAGTAAAGTAGTAATTTTTTTTCTAATGATACTAAATTCTATTAAAATTATACAATGAATATTCCTGCAACTCATTTATTTATGAAAGAGAGTATAGCAAACCTTATCTTTATAAAAAAGAAAAAAAAAGCCAACCTTGACTGCCAGTTAAAAAAAAAATGTTTGTATTATAACTCAAGAACTATGTTTTTTTCAAAAAACAAAAGCATATCTTGCATAAGGTCTTAATATGACAACTCTTTCCCCATTTAACCGAATCTCTATGTTTCTCTATGTATCTCTATGTAAAAAAACTCACTCGTTATAAGCTTATGACTTCAAAATAGCGAATAAAGGACCACCCGAAACAAAAACTCAATGTTTCAAAAGTCGGGACTTTTTTTAAACGTCGCTGGCCGCGGGAAACATTTCTAACAATCGGGACTGTCCCACCAAAATCAGGACGTCCGGTCACCTTATCTTTGGCCGAGTAAAACATAAAGTCTTAAAAATCCTTAGAACAATGGATTTAGATCGAAAAGACATTCGCTGTATTAAAAATCTTTATTGGAATCAGACGGACTGAAGGTGAATGCTAAGAGGAGTAGAGGAGTTCGACAAGGATTCGTTTTTTTTTCTAATTTATTATGTAACTTGTACTCGCAAACAATACAGGGTGTTAAAAAAATAGTGTAAAATATTTAAGGGGGTAGTAGTATGAACCACAATAAAAAAAAGTGTTGATAAACATGGGTCCTCAAAGTAACGGTTTCGGATATATGGAAGATTATTCTTGTTAGAAACATTTATTTGAATATTTGCAATTATTTATTACTTATTGATTATGTGCAAACACACAAAGGGAGCTTCTAGCAAAAACAAAGAACAGAGTTACAGAAGATGTTCGAAGTGCCCTACTTCCATTACCAAGCACTCACGACATCTTTGTCTGAAGGATATTTGAGCTCTTTCTAAAACACCCTCATTGCCTCGGATTTGTTGGCACTTTTTTTCTTGAATAACATTAATTATCATTATGTTTTATAATTATTAAAACTGATCACATATGATCAACCATTAATTTACCTCGGATACATCTTAACCTAAACTTAATGTTGGCACTTTTGGTTAATTTTTAGATCCAGCTCCTCGAGGCTATTTACAGGAATACCATAGACTAATCACACAATCTCTTGTGAATTCTTCCAAACATACGATGTGAAGGAATCTGGCGATTTAGATAAGCTTCTACTTAAAGACTTCCAGCTTCAGTGGTAATTCCATTAGCACGACTATACATAAAATGCATGTCGGCTAATTCTGCATTGGAGTAAACATCCATAGCAAGGAAAACTTGTGCACTAACTGTCAAATACTGAATGTTTATTTCACAAAACATCAGCCAACTATGACAAGAAAACGCAACTTTTAGCAAAATAAAAAAAGGAGGTAAAAAAGAATAATCTTCCATATCTCCGAAACCGTAACTTTAAGGACCCATGTTTATCAAGACTTTTTTCTTTGTTGTGGTTCATACTACTACCCCCTTAAATATTTTACATATTTTTTTTAACACCCTCTATATCGTTAAGCACTAGAAGATACTGAAAAGGGCTTAAAGGTGAACGGGGTATGAATCAATTATATGCGCTATGCTGATGACAGTTTTAATTGCTGACAATATCAGCGCTCTTCAAAAACTTCTCAGCATAATATGACAGTTTCTAGTAAAATGGATATTTTTAGAAACGCCAACCTTACATTTGATGGTTCACCGGTTGAACGAGTAAACAAGTGTCTCGGGACAAAGCTTTGCGAGGCTGTCATCAGATTTGGAGATGAAGTCCTGAAGAGCAAATGCGCGGAGGTTCAATAGTTCATGTGTTACAATTGATCGGTTCATCTTTATGGGTTGGAAGGCTGGACTTTAAAAGTGTCCAAGATGGATGTAAAATAGGGGCTTTCGACATATGGATTTAGGGTGCCTATAATATGAGTCTAAACATTAACACCAGCAAAACTAAATTTATTACAGTTTCTAGTAAAATGGACATTTTTAGAAACGCCAACCTTACATTTGATGGTTCACCGATTGAACGAAAAGCTTTGCGAGGATGTTATCAGATTTGGAGACGAAGTATAAAAGAGCAAATGGGCGGAGGTTCAAGAGTTCAAGTGTTACATTTGATCGGTTCATCTTTTATGGGTTGAAAGGCTGGACTTTGAAAGTGTCCAGGATGGATGTAAAATAGGGGCTTTCGACATATGGATTTAGGGTGCCGAAAATACGAGTATAAACATTAACACCAGCAAAACTAAATTTATTACAGTTTCTAGTAAAATGGACATTTTTAGAAACGCCAACCTTACATTTGATGGTTCACCGATTGAACGACTAAACAAGTTCAAGTGTCTCGGGACAAAGCTTTGCGAGGATGTCATCAGATTTGGAGACGAAGTGCCGAAGAGCAAACGCGCAAGTTCAAGAGTTCAAATGATATATTTGATCGGTTCATCTTTATAGGCTGGAAGGCTGTACTTTAAAAGTGGCCAAGATAGATGTAAAATAAGGGCTTTCGACATATGGATTTAGGGTGCCTAAAAGATGAGTCTAAACATTAACACCAGCAAAACTAAATTTATGATAGTTTCTAGTAAAATGGATATCTTTAGAAACGCCAACCTTAGATTTAATGGTTCGCCGATTGAACGAGTAAAGAAGTTCAAGTATCTCGGGACAAAGCTCTGCGAGGATGTCATCAGATTTGGAGACGAAGTGTCGAAGAGCAAACGTGCGGACGTTCAAGAGTTCAAATGTTATATTTGATCGGTTCGTCTTTATGGGTTGGAAAGCTGGGCTTTAAAAGTGAGCAAGATATAGGTAAAACAGGGGCTTTCGACATATGGATTTACTGCCAAATACTAGAATTATCGTGGGTAACAAGAATGACCAATGAGGAGGTCTTAAGATGAATGAATAGGTGACATCATAATTGGTTCATAATAAAAAGAAGAAAAACCTGATATTTGGGACATATTATGCGCAACACTAAGTCTTGCAACTGATAAATGAGCAATAGGTGGAAAGGCAGAGAGGAGTTGGACGAAAAAATGTCATGGCTACGCAATAAAAAAATAGTGGACTGCAAATGATCAAAAGACGCATTCATACAGCCATGAATCGAAAATAAATCCAAAATGTAGGCAAATCGCAAAAGTGCAAAGGTGCACAAGACTAAATTGTTGTACAGCATGGAATGCAGTTTTAGTGTGGTAAAAAATGTTTTCTTTATATTTCAAAATACCACTTAGCATCATCAAAACCTTCACCTTCCATTGGTACAGTACAAATTACAAAAATTATGCACTATTTTGAATTTTGAAGAGCAATGCTGCTGATTCATTACCATACAACTGATACAGTTTTAGTGTGGTAAAAAATGTTTTCTCTATATTTCAAAATGCCACTTAGCACCTTCCAAACTATTACCTTCCATTGGTACAGTACAAATTACAAATATTATACACTATTTGGAATTTTGAAGAGCAATGCAGCTGATTCATTAGCATACAACTGATACAGTTTTAGTGTGGTAAAAAATGTTTTCTCTATATTTCAAAATGCCACTTAGCACCTTCCAAACTTTTACTTTCCATTGGTACAGTACAAATTACAAATATTATACACTATTTGGAATTTTGAAGAGCAATGCAGCTGATTCATTGGCATACAACTGATACAGTTTTAGTGTGGTAAAAAATGTTTTCTCTATATTTCAAAATGCCACTTTGCACCTTCAAAACTTTCACCTTCCATTGGTACAGTACAAATTACAAATATTATACACTAGTTGGAATTTTGAAGAGCAATGCAGCTGATTCATAACCATACAACTGATATAAGCATGATTCGTATGATAACGGAAATACAAATTCATCTTCAAATTGATGGAATGGCTAGATGGGCACACATGGGCGGACTGGTACTTTGGTCCTAAATTAGAATCCAGATGTGCTTTCGCAAAAAAATCTGTGAAAGATTGATAGAATATGATACAATAAAGTTTTGTATTGCTATTTAGAACATTTCCTAATGATGCTTGTAAACTAGGGTAGCTGCTACTAGAGTACCTCTTTAATATATAGAGGTACCTTGTAGAGGTACTGTAGCCGCTCCTAGATTTAGTGCGATGATCAAATCTGGGTGGAAGGATCGAACCGAATATACATTAAAAGTTGAATCCTAAACTTATAACAGTTATAGGATTTATATTATTGAACACGGTAGTAGGTATATGCGCTAAGAAGATGAGTAGATGACATAGTTTAAAAATAGAGACCCCCTACCAACTGAGCCGCAATCGCTCCGTTTGTTGAGAGTGCTCACTCTTGTTGGGATTTTCCATCCCCCGCGTTCACAGTTTTCATTTTGAGAGCGCCTCGTCCCGAATTTGCATGAAAGCGTTTAGTGGGTCGAGTGCCGGGTGCCTCGCCAACCCCTCGGGGGTCGTCAAGGGGGGTTGAACCTCGCCGTCGACGGGCATTCACCTTGAATGTGCCGGGTATGTGGGACAGGCGAGCAGAGCAAGGGGGATAGCCTCCGGCCGGGCTCGCGTGTTCCCCGTATCCACACTCTGGTGTAGAGAGGAAACCAGGTCACTGCGCGCCCCGGCCAGAGGCTAGTTCATTGCACCGTCCGCGCGCTTCGGGGTCGCCGAGCTGGGCTCGTGTAGCCTCATCGCGAATGCCTTCGCAAATCGAGGTCGACGTGTACCCAGGCGCGAGAGTAGGGCATTGGCTTGCCGTTTTTGAGGTCGGCACACACACACACAGCCCTGTAAGTGTGCACATGTACACACAATATCGTAAGCGCTCATTTCACCTCGGCGATCGGTTTCACTCACTCTCGCCCGCTGACAGTCCGCATCGCTCCGTTCTCGTCGGCCAGTGCGATATTCGTGCGTGTAAACTAGTTTTCTGGATAATTCTGTAATCTCCAGCAGCGATCCAATGTCAGTTCTATCTATGTTTATGTACGTTACGAGGATGGTTTGCGGGCTTTTCCGCACGTGATGCGAGGCTAGTTTTTGCAATAAAGAGGCATAGGTATGCTGCGGACGTAACCAAGCATTTTCACTTTTGCAATACCTCGCAAAAGGCGGAGAAAGTTCCACGGCGTGCAGGTTTCACTTTCTGCACCCGTAATAACGACGAAGTCGCCGAGGTGACCCACGGGGTTCCATAATGCGTCCGCCGATGACTTATGGGACAAAGGGATATCATCTTCTGAAGTGCCCTTCGGGAGCGATAAGGGATTTTTGGGGCACCGGGGGGCCTTGCCCGATTGCGAATACGTTTGAACGTGTATGTACGTGTAGAGGCGATTGCGATAATGAGGCAGTGCATAACACTCGGGGACAGGTAACCTATTTAGCGGTCGCGAGCGTTGAACTCTCGAGGTTACATAGTGGGGCAATCTTAACGGCCATTGGTTCAACCTAGGCACATGTGCTGTTTTCGCACACAACCTCCATTTAATTTCATCTTGCCCCAGATTCTGCTCAGCCGACGCGAGCGAGGTGAACGAACTAGCCTCGTCGGGGGGGGCCGCGGTGACCTCCTTTGCACGGCGAAAAGCGGAGGCCCGGCGCGAGGCTACGCTCGCTGACACGGATCTTTAAACCTCAGGCTGTTTGTGGAATTAAAAGTGAGCGCGCGACGAGGACGGGGCTACACCAGTGCGACGAGGACGGAGCGCAGCGGGAAGGCCGAGGTGCAATGAACTAGCCTCGTGAAGGGGGCCCAGTGCCCCAGATACTATCTCGCACAACACTCGAAAGTGAAAACCACGAGCTTTTCGAGGCGCCCGACGCGAGGCTGCGACTAGGCGCATAGGAAAAGTGCATGGAGAATGCCCCCTTGGCACAACACTTCAGTGCCTAATTATAATCTATAATCTAATTGTGAATTAGATCAGATCACTAAAATTAAATCCCCATCCACCTGCAAAAAAATATATAATTACCTGCGAGCACTCTTCCCAACAGATTCTCGCTATCAGGCGGCTGGGGGACGTTCTGCAACAAATTCTCCCCGGAGACCTCCATGTCCTCAACAGGTCCGGCGGTGGCACACGCCGTCTCTTTGTAATCGTTGACCGTCATCGCACGAAAATTTATCAACAATTCCCAAAAACCTTTGGGAAAAATGTTCACACAAAAGAAAACAACAGAACAATGTCTTCACCAACTGTACAGGCGTAGTCACAATAACAACACTATACGCTGCGAGTATGATGATGATGCTGATGACATGTCAACGCACATGACATAGAGGAACTGAGAGAGCGTGGTGTGGAGCGAGCGATGTGCCGCACTGGTGGGCTCTCTGGTTGCTACGACTTCGCGCAGCGAGAGTGTTTCAGCGAGTGCTCCTGGCTGACCCACTAACTCAGTTCCTTCGCGGGTCAGCGCACTCTCGGATCGCTGGTGGTGTATGTTTATGTGTGTGCGACTGTGTGAGTGTACCGTGCTGTACGTATACCTGGGCATGCGAGGACCGCCGCGCTGGTGTGTCGCACGAAGAGAAAGGGGCGCTCTATTGTTGTGCTTTCAGTTTTTTGCTCCGCGAAGAAAAACGCGTGCGGTTTCTTCGTGGACCACTTTGCTGCACTTTCACTCTCTCAATTGTTTTCTCCCAGTGTAATTTCACTTTTCTTTATTTAAACGAATAGTCAGATCCACCGGTCTACCTTATGCTCCTCACTGGAGATAAGCCCGATGAAACCAATAACCAGGCACACACTTATCGGCGCGTTATGGCTTCATGGGGCCCTCGGCACAAATTTAAATTTCACCCCCACCCCCCTACACACTGTAATTTTTTTTTATTGCATTAAATAATAAACAATATAAGAAAAAACATGATTTGTGCCCCCCATGGCGTCCGGGACCCTGGGCAAATGCAAATGCACTTGTGCCCTCTACAAATGGAGCCAGCCACACTTCGCCAAACCAATGACCAGGGGCACACTCGCGTTATGGCTTCATGGGGCCCTCGGCATAAATTTGAATTCCACCCCCAACCCCCATGTACAGTGTTAATTTTTTTATTGCATTAAATAATAAACAATATAAGAAAAACATATTTATGCCCCCTCCCTGCCGTCGGAGGCCCCGGGCAAATGCAAGTGCACTTGCACCCTCATTCGAAATAACAAGAAAAAACTACAAATAAAGCCAGCCACACTTCGCCAAACCAAGACTTATGTATAAAAAAAATGTCCGAGCCCAACTTTAAGTTTAAATTATTTCTTGCTATTCTTATTTTAAATAAATATGACATTTAAATTTTTTTACCGATGTGTTTTCAAACAAATGCATATTTTGATCTACTGCTAAATACAGGGTGTCTCTTAATTTCGTAGACATTGCTTATCCACAGATTACTGGGATAAAAAACGATTTAACAAAACTTATCTATATACAAATGCGTTTGGTTTAGCCAGTATTCAGCTTCAAAGTTAATAAAAAAAAAAAATGCTGATAACACGAGAACGTTTACATTGATTTGGATGTTGTTTGGTATACAGCGATCGTAACGGCGACGACAGCATACGAAAGAATAATTGTATATCACGACGATACCCGAACCGATCGTTTTATTTATTGGTTGAGACAACTTGCAAACACTCTATACGGGTATAACTCATATTTTGACATAATATTGTTATTATCAGAAGATCGGTTGTGTACAAAACAAGGGTGGCGCATACAAATGCGTTTGGTTTAGGCAGAATTCAGCTTCAAAGATAATTTATAAAAAAAAATGCTTATAAAAAGAGAAAGTTTACATTGATTTGGATGTTGTTTGGTATGACACTTTATACGGGTGTAACTCATATTTTGACATAATATTGTTATTATCAGTAGACCGGTTGTGTACAAAACAAGGCCCAACATTAATATATTCATATTTTTTAATGACAAAGCAAATAAATTAAAATAAGAATCAAATCGGACGCAGGCATTCATTATTAAGTTTCTTTGTATCTTTATAGTTTTTGATATCTGTTACAGTTTCGGCACAAAAATATAAAATATGGGTGACTGCCCTACACTCGTTTGGAAACAAATGTAATCTAGTTACCGGGTTGATAATGGTTTATTCACAATAAGGAATATAAAGTACACTTACGCCGATAAAACAGATATGTTGCTGGTTTTAGGATTCTAGGAGCCCTAATAACGAGGACGAAAATTTTTGAAATTATAGCAATTGCTTCATCCATACGATATCCAAATAGTGCAAGAGCTTTTACCACCTGATTATGACCTACGTTTTGCATTTTGCCGATCTATTCAGGACAAAAGAGCTGAACATATACTTTTTAACCAGAAAATTCTATTCACTGATGATTTGTTTCTAAACGAGTGTAGCGCAGTCACTCATATTTTATTTTTTTGTGTCGAAACTGTAACAGATATCAAAAACTATAAAGATACAAAAAAAATTAATAACGAATGCCTGCATCCGATTTGATAAAAAAAATGCTTTTGTCATTAAAAAATATGAATGTATTGATGTTGGGCCTCTCTTGTTTTATACACAACCGGTCTACTGATAATAACAATATTATGTCAAAATATGAGTTATACCCGTATAAAGTGTCATACCAAACAACATCCAAATCAATGTAAACGTTCTCTTTTTATAAGCAAATTTTGTTTATTTTAAATTAATTTTGAAGCTGAATACTGGCTAAACCAAACGCATTTGTATATAGATAAGTTTTGTAAAATCGTCTTTTTTTGATCCCAGTAATCTGTGGTTAACCATGTCCACGTAATTTAAAGACCTTGTATATTGCCATATTTTACTCTCCAAGTTAATTTTTTTTATAATTATGTATTATTTTCGAAATTATACACGATTATGATTATTGGGACTATCTATTACAATCCTTAGGGCCCGTACCCATAGTCCATACTTGCGCATAAGTATGACTTAAGTCGTATATTTTATAGCATTTGGTGCATAAACGTTTATAGAAAATACGCAAGCAAATATACAACTTGAGTCTAACTCATGCCCAAGTACGGACTACTGGTAGGCAGATTTAGGGGGGGGGGGGGGGGCTATAGCGGCTATAGCCCAGGGCGGCAAAATCTAGGGGGCGGCAAATTTTTGAAAAATACCAAAGGCGCAAGTCACAACAATAAAAAAGTTCACAAATAAATATAAATGTTAAGCAGTTTAAAAATTATGTTTGAATGACGTTGTATGAAAATACAAGACATAGCTTAAAACAATGCAGAATGCAAATACCCGACTCCATTGTTTCTAAAAAAAAAAAGGTTCGTCTGGCCAGGACCAATTACAGCTGCCTACTGAAATGTAAAAATAAAGTAAAAATAAAAACAACAGGGCACGACATTATGCTTTATTACACCAAAACCTTATTTTGGGTGTTTACTAAACATGGGGCCAACGATCAAAGGGTTATTATTTGGCTTATTCAAGAATCTATTGTGCTTTGATGATTTTCTTTTATTAACAAATGTCTCTTAAATCTAGCAAGTCCAGGCTTCCAATCTACCAGGCTTACCTGGTAAGAGGTTACCAGGTAAGCCTTCCTGGTAAAATAATCGGTCCAGAAATTCAAGCCATACATTCAATGAAAATTGATGTGGAAAACTGATATTTTATTATACCGTGAGAGCAAACGTTATTATCATCAACGTTTGCTTTGCATCAAGCCATACCGTCAAGCCATACCCATACAGCCTTGTAAATCGTTTACTGTTCACAGCAGCCTAGCCCTTAACAAATTTCCATTATGCAGTCCATACATAAAATACATGTCTGTGAAAATATCTCAAACAAAGGTTGTAGAAAATATTTTCCGATACAAAACAAAAATTAATTAAACTTGAAATAGGAGTTGATATATCGAGGGTAACGGTTTTTTTAAAAATGGCCGCCGTTCCACAAGGAAATTTTGTGGGATTAATATAAATTTGGATATCTGTCTTCTAATCAACCTCACAAGAATTGGCCGACCCTTCCGATTTGCCATTTTCATGTACAATTTTACTATAGGCACTAATCTATGACTTCGTTCACATCTTTGCTCATTTCTTTTTATACTGAGAGCAGCCCAAATTCAATGAATGTGTCTTATCCTATTGTTGTACGCAGATAGGTTTCATTTAAATTAAATTTTGAGAACTTGATAAACACCTTGATAAAAATACACACGTATGATAAAGATCTACCAACAACGGGAGTTTTTGTGAACTAGGATATACATTTGTTTGCATTTATGAAAAGATTGGAACAATGTCGAAAAACAATGCTTAAATTTTATGTTTACACTTATGTTTGCATCGCAATGAGACTGTTTTGACGAGCCCTTCGTCTAACTGTTCAGCGGAAAGGTAAAAAGGATATAAAATTATGCAAGATCTACAATGACCGAAGCATGCCTGAAGGGTGTGGCAATTTTGACCATTGAATCGGAGCTAACCAGATTGGGTTTTGATGATACATTCATTTTCAATCTCTAGTTCACAAACGAAGTTTTTTTAATATTTAACTTGGGAATGTATTACTATCAGAACATTTTAAATTTATTTGAGTCGGCAGAAGTATAAATCCGCCACTGTAGATAGTCATTGATTAGCGTAGTGTGCTATGAAGAACATTTGACATTTATAATTAAATTGTCATGTTTATTTCTGGTCTTTACTATTGTCCGAGTCATTGCACTCCTCGTCATTGTTGTATTAAACGTGTATAATAATTATTATTGCCACAAAATTAAAAATTAAAACTCATAAAGAAAACAGAAGAAGCTTTGTGTTTTGAAAAAGTGAACGAAATATGGCCCATTAACAAAACGCTGCTCCAAAGCATAACTAAGTATTGTCTAAAATAATTCAAATAGAAGATTCCAAATTTCCCTGTTAATTGTGCGGTACATTCAGAATAGTTGTGGAAGAATACCGCAAAGATTGCTTCAAAAGAAAAATAAAGCTGAGAAATAGAAGAAACAATGCTATGTGTAGCTGTTTACTTTGTGAAGTTGCAATATCTACACACCTCCCTCATTTATACAAAAGAAAAAAGCCCATCGAAATGCGAAAATAGTAAAACAATAAGTAGAAGAAGAATTAACAAAATATGCAATCATTGTTTGGTTGCTGTTTCAAAAAGAAGGTATCACAACTGTACCAAAGGTAGGAGGTATATAAATACATTGGAAATGCATGGGTCTCCTAAGTCTCAAGAAAAATTTGCTTCTATAATATTAAAACAAAAGCAGAAGCATGCAATCGAAGAAAATGATCAAGAAAGAAATTTCATTATCTACAAATTATCTACGTCATATCTATTACAAAGATACGACGTACAATTTTTGTACACCTCAATAAAAAAGATACAGTTAATAAAGACACAAATTTATCTCTAGACCAGCTTGCGAAAATACAACTATCATTGGATTTTACCATAAATAAAACTGTAAAATTAGCTTCAGAGCTGGACAAAGCTGCCGGCAGAAATATATTTGAATCAAATATCAAAACCAAACTTGGAGATACCTACCACGCAGTAGATGAGTTTTTTCAAATAGCCGAAATAGATTATGTTAAAGAAGTCAATCGAAAAGTTAAATCTATTACTACTAAGCCTATAGTGTTTTGATATAATATACAAAAAATAACGCCGATTTTAATAAAATATGGGCCAGATACAAACTAGCTGAAACGCATCCGGAATTTCCTTTTAAATTCTTAAAATCTGTTCAATTTTATAATAGTATCCATTTGTAAAATAGTTTTCTAATTATAAATAAATGTTTAATATAATGATTTTGTTTTTCTATCGATATAAAAATTTTCTACGAACAATCGAATGAATCAAATAATTACAGATTAAAATATGTAATTATTTCAAAAAACTTCGGTGAAAGATTTTCTACAGTATATTTCTTACAAGAAAGAGTTACAAGGAGTACTTTGAAACTAAAATTGGGTATGGACATTTTTTTTAAGGTAAGTCATATTTAGACCAACAGTGCAGCCATATTATTAAAATAGATGAACTCAAACTAAAGAAACTACAAAAACAAGTATTCACCAATATTAATTAACCTCAGCAACATGGAATCCTTGACCATCACTTAGATGGTGATAAAGAACGTTAACAGGAATGAAAACTATAAAACCATCAGAAAATTACGCAAAACCCGTATATCGACTGTCTCAATATTTTTATATTAAAAAGTAATAGCACAATTTGCGCAGTATTTTTTGTTCTAAAAAGAGTTTATTATAGTTTTTATCTAAAATAATTAGGGAAGACAATATTAAAAGATTTAAATTTTTACATGTATATCCCTATTAGCAAACCCGACGCATTGTCCGACGCACCACTCGGCATAGTCTTATACAGTGACCGCCAAAAATGTCGGCTTCATATGGGAAACTATTTTAATACTGATTTTTCCAAACACTTTTTTACGGCATTTATTTGTGCTTTTCTAAAAAAGCTTATTAGCGTAGGGGCTACAGATATACCGTGTGATTTTTACATACCTAGAAAATCTCGTTTTTCGATATGAAAATCGAAATAGTGCGAATTTTTGGGACATCACGCAAGATATCAATGAGATTTTTTATTGAGTGTTAGTTTTAGATTACTAAATAATTTAAACGTCCACTCCTGATCACCAGGCCGTTGAAGATAATACTGTAGTATCGTATACTACGTAGTATTGTATAAAGTTATACCTATTACTCATATACGCATAGTTAAAAATATTGAAGCACAATCGCTGTATTCGGTAATATTTTTATGAATCCCATGTTGGTAATTTCTTTAAGTAATTCTGCCAGTTTATGTTTAGTTTAAAACTGGACTTGCAAAGCTGTGACTTCAGTTGTGTTAGTTCTTCTAAAATTTCGTCATCTATTTCATTTTCATATTTCAATATTATCTTTTTGTACATCCAGTTACTTTACGACATCCGATAATGAGATTTCTTTGATGTTACAACAGTAATATTTTCAGTTAAACCTTCAAATTTTGACAAATATTTTTCAAGAGCAGTAATCTGTGATTGTGCTCAACGAGAAGGTTTCTTAAATTAATTTCATCCAAAGCAGGCCGCAAAAACTTCAAATGTAGGGACACAAGATTCTGCTATATCCACTCCGACATGAATTAAAGTGTGGTTTCCACAACGAGAGAATGTATAATTGCTAATTTTCATGCAAACGAACTGATTAGACACCATTTCACTTTCACACTGTGTTTTAAAATTCAATTTTAATTTCCGTAGCAAATTTAAAAGTCGGCTAGCAATTTCTTGATCAAAGCATATAAAACGTTCTTTAACTGATAATTCCAATTCTCTAAACTTGAGGTAAAGTAAATTAATGTTGATTGTTTCTTACTAGATTAATTTGTAATTGCATCAGCAATAATATCAAAATATTTATTTAGCGTTCTTAACTTCCTTCCGCATAACCGCGATTTAAACAATCGAGCCGCTAATATTCAAAAAACCCGTTTTGTATTCTCGTTGTAAGATAATGAACCTAAATGTCTTCTTGTGCAGGTGGAACTTTTGAAACATACTCTGCTAATATTGACCATTGACCACTAAAATTATTATAATGAGGATTTCTAATGCGTGCATCAGATCCAAAATGCACTCGCAAATATTATATCAAGATAGACTCCAGCAGCTTTTTTCAATGCTATGCTTGGTCATTAATTTCATTTAGAACCAACATTTGTATTTCTCTATCAGCTAAAGCTATTTTTCACAATTTGCGTATATAAAGTAGCGGTTTCACAACTGAAATGAGTATTGAAACGGGCCATAAAGCTCACTTTATTTCAAGCATATTATAGTTTTTTAGAGTTGGTATAATTTTTATGTCAATAGTTCTTTTCGAAATTAGTAGTCTGTGATTTAATAACTTTTTAACTAGTGTAGAACCCGAATAATAAAATTCCATTTTGATTCAATATCTGCAAATTTAGTCCAGCAATCTCTACAAGTCACGTATTATGGAGTTCACTATATATTTTCAAAAATGACTCTCTAGAGATAAAATATTTAAAAGGCAGTGATAGGATACTCCGTTGGTATCGAATTTCAACAGGTCACTCCTAATTGCAGATTCAAATGTGAATTATAAGCGCTCGGTGGATGAGAAATTAGCCTAATCACGCAACGGATTCAATTCTCCGCCACCAAAGCCGTTCAGTTAATTTGGATGGGCACTAGAAGTGGAGATAACTTATACGTGCACGTAAAAAAGTCCAAGAATATAACGAAATCAATCCATTCGGGTAAAATTCCCGGTATGGTAGGTTGTAGGTTGTAGCAGAAAAAAAAATCAAACTGTAATGAATCAGACATAATTAATGACTAAAAATACAGTCATAATGACTGTGTTTTCGCACTTAAATGAGTAGAGGTTGAGAGTGCTTAAACAAATAAAGATAGAATTTTTATTGTACAGAAATCTGGAGCTTTATGGTTCTCTCAAATATCGTCATCGACTCAACAAGTTTTAGGATAACAGTTTTTATATTAAATTTTTATATAAATTTGATTTGAATATTCCTTCTTATGTATAAAGAGGGCCCGGGCGGGCAAAAAAAACTAAAATAAGATAACTGTGGGGCTTTGGATGCGATTGTGCAGTAACTAAGGTTTTTTTTTGCAAATATTTACGGGAAATTAATTATTATTTATAGAAACCATTCTCTAACATACCAATGTGCAATTCTTATTTCTGCTTAGATTTAGAACTTTAGAATTGGTTTTATAATATGTAATAAACAAAAATGGATTTTTAGATTTAATTGTATTCTGAAATTATCCTTTCCATTTTTAAGAAAATCTAAGTTATAATCATGTAGTCACATGGATAAGGCACAAATCACTTTAAATCAATGTTTGCTAATCTACAACAATTAGTGTAGGTCCACATCCACTCATAAAACAAATCTGCAAATGTTTAACACGAAATCCTAAATCACAAGGAAGAATTATCTACATTCGCCGAACGAACTAAACAAATATGTATGCATGTACATTTTCTTTATAGGTGCACCCATAATGAGCTATGGGATACAAAACAATATTCTAAGAATTTAAATTTTTACTAGGACAACACTGCGCCTTATCCGTCACCTAAAGCGCATGAGTCGACCCACTCGATCGGCAAGCGAACGCCTTGCCCAATCTCTGGAAACTCGAGGTACCTCGAGAATGAAGGTCCCATTGTACCAAGACCATACTAAATAAACTTGAGCGGACCCAATTCTTCACATTCGTGGAATAATAAAAAAAAACAAGAATTAAACAACAATGCGAAAAATAGGTCCTTCCAAAGAAATTTCAGGCCTACATTTTGTTAGAAAAATCATGATTTCTCGGCCAAAAGACCAATGCATAATAGACTAATAAAGATTGTTCTCTCTGTCTTTAAATATATTGATCGATTTTTAACTTAAGAGTCATAAATAAATTCGACAAATAACATCACACATTTGTACTTTCATATACACATGCCTACAACATAGTTTTGATAAAAATTTAAAAAAAAAAAACAAAAATACAAGTTGTAGCTACTTCGAATTATTTTCATTTATTCTTAATGGTAATGGTACTTAACGGGGTAAATGTAATTTAGGTCATATTTCAAAAATTTTGTAAGCATTTTAGAAAAATATTTATTTAAATGAGAGAAAAATAAAAATAATGTATTTTAAGACAAACACACTGTGTACAAATAACTAATAGCTAATATAACTTAATATAAATGGATGAAACTATAACAAAAATAAATGAAAAAGTTGTTGGACGACATATGTAGCGTTATATATTAATAGTTTGCAAATGGGGAGATACAATTGGATACTATTGATGACACAACGGTAGTCATGGAAATTAACTAGACATTAAAGTAATTCGGAGACTGTCCTAGCAGTTCAACGTAAGATGTCCCGTATTGCATGTATGACTGACTAATACCAGTGAAGGCTCATCACATATTGCGAGACCACTGCAGTATTATTTTATTATAATTAGTTGTAAGAATGCAATATGCCATGCATTGCCATAAAATTATAGTTTCACAAAATCTATATTTTTTAATATACAGGTGTTTAAAGTGGAACTAAAATGTATCACTCGGTTAGAACGGTTTAATTTATTGTACGTGTTCAGTTTTATCAGTGCATCAATTAGATTGATTAATCTACTCGTATATTTGGAATTTAATGGTACATACATACGCCTTTAGCGTTCAGAAATGAACCAAAAACAGTATAATGCAACAAGTTTTAAATTATTTTCCATGGTGATCTTTAATTAATGGTGTTTTTAATTTTTTTATAATGGAAGGACTACGGGGAAACACGATGAGAGCCCATTTTGTTCGTTTTCCAGAAAACAAAATTGAAAGTTTCAAGTCATAAAGCACAGAAAGGATGAATAAAAACACTAACTGATTATAATATATCTACTTTGGCAACAGGTGTATTGAAATATTGAGCAAAACGTGAAATACATATAAGGAAAACTATTGAAATAAATTATTTTTAATAACTAGTCTTGGACTCTGATAGTTTTTAATAGTTTTTTTAAGATTTTCTATAAGTACGGTCGCGGCCATAAAAAAGTAGGACATGTTTTTTGCCTACTGTGAATTTCGTTTAGCCGAACATGTCAAAAAAATATGCCACTTTCCTGATAGACCATTCATTTTCAATTTGTCTATTATTCTTGCTTTATTAAAAGTACCAACTTGAGGGGCAATTCCAAAATGTGGCTTTTTATTAAGTAACATGTAGGTATTATGTTACAATGACAATGACATGTTACTTGTTACTGTTACTTGTTATTCGTCTATAAATTCTATAAATTCTTCCTCTTTATCTTGATCTCTGATCGTTTTTAGTCAAAATCGTATTCTATTTCTTCGTTTTTAAAGTGTACGGTGATCGGTTTTCAATTATTTACTCCACGTGTCGACATTAGTTCCCCCATGGCAACATGGCACCATCAGCTCTATTTCGATAAAAATGTACTCTGGTCATTCTTCCCCGCAGCCCTTCAATTGTCCCTTTACATATTGCCTGTTTTTTTGAATAAAGTGTAATATTTCATATGTCCAGATGTTAGAAAAGTGTGAGCAAATTGAAAATTACAAATGTATGCTTAAAAGATTAGATATTAGATTGTGTCCAAACAAACACACTGGCCAATTATTGTATTTTTTTATTACTCTCTAAAGAAGGTAAATAAAACACTTGGTTTAAAGTTTCAAGGAATTTATAGATCACTCTACAATCGTTTCGGCAGTTAAGCCATTCTCAAGAGTACAAGTTATACCAACATTAAAATTACAAAATGTTAGTATAACTTGTACTGTTGATATTGGCTTAACTGCCGAAACGATTGTAGAGTGATCTATAAATTCCGTGAAACTTTAAACCAAGAGTTTTATTTACCTTTTAATTAACATGCTTCACCTAGTGGTAACTACAAATACATTTAATTTATTCTCTAAAGATATTAAAGTACAGTTATTTACCAAGTGATATTTATCAATATTACACCACGTACAAGGATATATTGAACTATTTGTCATTATTCCCGTGTAAGAATATTCGCAAGTTCCAAATCAATAGCAACATAGCATTTATAAATTATTAATATCATTCATTATATATTTATAAATATCACTCAATTTTAATTCCACAATTGCTGAACAGTGTACATTATTGAAATTTTCCTGCACACCACACACTTGATTCCAATTATGAAAAACTGCGTAACACTGGTATCCAGGGGCGGATGGGACCAGCAAAATCGGCGCAGGAAATACAGTTACCGGCGCCATTTATGAAGTGCCGACAAAAATTAAAAGAACTAATTATTATTAGTGTGAAGTGTCAATTTGTTGAGGTTATAACAAAACTAAATAAAAGCGTCTGCAAATTTATTCTACAATAAAAAAAACTAAATGTTTTTTGTTAACACAATTGAATAGTAAATTTTAAAACTTAAATAAGAAAAAAATAACAATATAATATTCCTATTTTAAAACAACCACTTTTTTGAGAGAAGAGAACTGGCTCTTTAATAATTCCTTCATTATTTACTGAATTTCAAATCTCTTTCTTACAACTCATTAGCATAAAAGCCTCAAGACGAGTATCGGATAGCGTCGATCTTAATCTATTTGTTACATACTTTAGCTTAGAGAAATATCTTTCACATTAAACTTGCGATATCGGAAGTGTTAAAAAATACTTATACGCTAGTACTAAGGTGGGGTACACTTCCCTAAATAAATTATATTTACAAATGACATAATAACAACAACTAGCACAGTTCTTGCAACTTAAACATGATCCTAATTCTAAATTTGTTTCCAACACTTGCTTCATCCAGTCTTCTATATATTCTTCCACACCGTCCATCTCCAGTTCAACATTTTGGTCTACTATGAACACGTATTTTGTTTTAGTAGGTCCGAATTTTCAATAAAAGTGTCTAGTCCTTTTTTTAAATTTGGTAATGTAATATTAGAATCATTTTTTTGTAATTTATTACTTAAAGTTTCTAAACAATTTCTTGGGATATTTCCTTTAATTACATTAAAATTATGTGGATCTAGCACTGATAAATCTTTACAAACATCAAAGTTTTTTTGAAATCGTTTTATCATGGAGTCTATTGTGATATCCATTATTACATTAAATGTTTCAATTCTACAGTTATCAAGCTCATCGTCTGGTGTTTCTTCTCCACGTTTTTCTCCAGGCATAAGCTTTTTTTTTTCTTCATAGTTTAGACGATGATGTATCAACTATCATTTCAGAATTATGTTGTTCTAGTTTTTCTTCAGCCCATACTACGAATTCGTCTGCGCGATGTTTTACTGATAGGAAATTTCTTTGAAACTCCTTTAATTGCATTATTGCACTTTGCGCCATCTGTGTAGCGTTCAAAAGATCTAGTCCTGGTGTTTGTAAATATTTTGATAGCGGTCCCGTAATGCTGAATATTTTTAAAAATATATTAGCTGTTAAAATGACTTCGTATTTTAGAATATTTTCTTTAAAACTTTTTGCCATAGCTCTCACATTACTATTCATCTCGTAGGTTTCGGCTATTGTCTTTAAAGCCAATAAAACTTCTACATACAAAGCTGATTCGATGTTACCGTATTTACCGAATATTTTTAAAAGTGCCATTTCTTTAGCCCACCATCGAGTTTCTCCAATGATTTGTGGCTTTCTCTTCTTGGGGTCATTATTTTTGATCCAAACATCCATCCGTTGATACTGCGACTTTATTTATGAGTGAGAAGACGGATGAAGCTTTAATGCTACACTGCATTAAACCGCAAGTAACTAAATTTAAAATGTGACTGTAACACCAGATACGCTCACTGTTTTCCTTCTTCATCATTGCCACTAAACCTTTATATGATCCCTGTATGTTGGCTGCTCCATCAGTTGAATCAGCATACATTGGGAGATTGGTATTTTATTTTATTCCAGTTCCTTTTCAATTAATTCATGATTACCAGCTCTCGTTGAATTATGACAACTGACAAAGGAGAGCAACCTTTCTTTTGTCTGCTACATATTTAATATGTAGCAATTCGGACAACAGTAAAGACTATGAATAAAAATGTTTGCTAATTTTATGCGGACTACTCAGATGCCACCATAGGCAGATTTAGGGGGGGGGGGGGTCTATGAGGGGGCTATGAGGGCTATAGCCCATGGCGGCAAAATCCAGGGGGCGGCAAATTTTTGGAAAAATACCGAAGGCACAAGTCACAATAAAATAAATAAATAAACGACGAACGAAAAACGGCAAATAGAAAAAGTGAAGCATGTAGCTACTACATTCAACTTCAAAGATTAGAAACGACTGTTTTGTCAATTTTATGCTGAGATATGTTATTTCGATTTAACGTATAAAGTAATAAGCTACAATAGTCTGAGATCGATCTATCAACCGTATCAGTATACAACCTATAAGAACAAAATTTAACATTTATGAAAATTGAGCACTTATGAAAGCGAAAGTAACTTAGTATGAAGATGAAACGAACAGAAGAAAAAAAAAAACGAAAAATCCAGTCATATGAAACCAGAGCAGGAGAAGTAGAATTGATTGGCAGGGAAAATTTCGGAATCAATCAAGAGTACTAAAATTCTTTAAAAGTTCAACGTCCAAGAAGGACTTTAACATTGTGTGAAAAGCTTCAGTAGGTACTCTTAGAATATTTTACCTTTTCGGAAAATATCACTTCTATGAACACTTTATCTAGTATTTAGTTGTAAATATTACGAAATTTAACTTTGTCCATTGAACAAGTATCATCATACTACAAGAATGATTGTAATGTTTTTGGACGTTTTAGCTTTCTTGGCGCAGTTTTATCTCCTTCATTTAACTGCAGTTCGAACTAAAACTTATTTCTGTGATATTTCCCATTTTAAGGTTCATTAATTCTATAATTTATGTAATAAGATTAAGGACGTACAATTATTACTTAAACTATAAAATTTATTTATTTTTATCAAAGTGTTGTCAGCATTTTTTTAAAACCTTCAAAAACTTCTTCTAAACAGTTTCCACGACTTGTACTTTCGGTCTTACATTATGGCCTCTAAACAAAGCAAATTTGGTGTTTGTTTTGTAATAAAACAACTTCTACACAGATCATATTTGAGAGAGAGAGCTATTAAAAACAGACCATTTTTGCATAGCGACTCTATGATACTCAAAATCTCGATGTATGTGATATTTTCTCAAGCTTTCTTCCAATATTTAATGCCGAATGAGATAAAAACTGGTCCTCTAGATTTTTTTTGAAAATAGCCTTTTCAGGAAGCAGAATTCTGGATTTTGCCGGACGCTGTATTCTAGCCAAAAATAGTCCCGAATCTATTTATGTACTTTGGAAGCTTCTTTTGTTTTATACATCCTGCTGAATGCAGATAATAATAATAAATGTTTAGGCAAATCAAATATTTACCACTTCCTTTCTGCTTCAATTGCCAGTAACAATAGGTGTTTGATGGCCAAGAAACCAAGAAAACGGAGGAGAAAAATACTTGTAAGGATGTAAGGTGACTCGACTCGAGCTGGAAGGGACTCAAGCGCTCTGAAACAGCCTAGTTTCGCCCCTAGAGTGTATACATTTTTAGAATTTTGAAAGGAATGGAATAAAACATGTCCAAAAACAATAGGTACTTAAATATTTGCGACGTGCTACATGATGACAAATTACCGTTATGTTCACATCGCATTGAGACTTTTTTTGACGATGTCTGCGTCTAACTGTTTAACAGAAAGGTCGTTTTCCGTGTTTAAAAGAATAAAAAAATATATAAGCTCTAGTCTACAATGCATGACCGGAGTACGCCTGAAGCATCTGGCAATTCTTACCATCAAATCGGAGCTTACCAAAAGATTAAACTTTGATCATATTATACATGCATTTTCAATCACACCTTGTAAAGTTGCAATCGAGTACTTCAATTTGATGTTGAAGTAGCTTAGAGCACTTTGTTTCTAATTCAATTGGCCCATTGAAAAGTATGGTTGCTCGAGAATTTCTGACAGCCTCCCGGAAAGCTGCATTAAATTGTTGATTAATTTTCAGACTGACAGGTTTGCAATGAGCGTCTGCGTGTGAATCATAAAGATTGGTCCTTCTTCGGTTTGAAACAACTGAAGGGAGCGAGCCAGTAGCGACTCCAGGTTTTTGGTTGGTTGGTTTTTCTGCTAGCGAGTGCAGGAGAGGTATGAGTAGAGATAATCGCGTTATTAATGCCTAATGTCCCGTCGGTATTAATAATAGAAGACGGTGACGTAATTTCGCCAACGTTTCATTGGCGAGAGCCGTTTCGAAACATGTGAGTGCGAGCTGCACGCTTGTGTTGGTGTGCCTGTGTGTGCATGTGTGTGGACCCAATCAGTTGTTTGTGACTATCAAATATTAACGCTGTGCCAACTTCGGTTTACGTCATCAAGATCATTTTAATTTGTCCTACTGACGGGGCATTCACCCGATCACCGCGAGTCGAAGTAGCGCGATTACGGCCGAGCGACGACGGCGAGAAGTTCGTACTGTGGAGCGCGGATTTCGATTGTAATTTGTAAACACAGAAAAGCACGCCCGCCGTCACACCTCGGCTCCCACAGGCCATGGCGAGAGGAGAAAACAAATGAAAACCGAGAGCCGCCGGGGAAATTCCAACGGGATCGCGTTTCAGCTGTTTCACGGCCTGCTTGTCGCCTTTCAGCGAGAACGACGCTTTTCAGTGGAGATAACTGTGCATCGCCCTCATCACTGTTTGATGTCGACAATGCCTCTTCACGGCCTGATTGCTGGACCGCGATCGGTGACCGTGCCAATTGCGATTTGTCGACTATAACGGTAATCTGGAAATCGATTCGGATTAGACCTGGACCTCTATACGTGCACCTTGCACAACGAATGCACATTCATAGTGCAGACAATGCAAGCTGTTGTTAGATGCACAGGAACCAGAGAGAGAAAAATCGAAAGTACTTTGTTCTAGAGTTTGTACAGGAGATTCCATTGAATATCGCAAAAGGACGAAGAATATAAATTAAAATATTTTCTCTGATATAATGCATTGTACCTATAGGGTGGGGCAGAATTGAGTACCACATTTCGAAGTTAAATTCGAAAAAAAAAACCTTACAAGATACGAACATGATTTAGTCCTAATGGTGGCATTGTCGGGCGATGAACATATTTAGTCACTTGTGGAAGTTTTCCATTACTCTGGTTACTTTATCTTTTACTCTGGACCAAGTAATGAAAATTTAGCTTGTTTACTGCGCCATGTGGATGGGTGTAATTTAAGGTTAATGGGGAAAATTCGCTGCACCGCTTGTAGCAATATGCTAATAGTTGCGGTATGTGTGCAAGCACAATGATCCAGAGAGCTCTCATTGAATCGCTATTTAAAGACTTAACAGCAAAACCACGATGTTCACCCGATCAAAGCAAGGTGACGACAGAAAACGGCATTGTTCACCCGACCTAACAGATGAACCAACCCCGTCCCTCTACCTGGTCAGGTGACCCTTTTATTTTAGGCCCTAATATACAGGATGTCTCTAAATTTTGTGGACATGGCTTAACCACAGATTACTGGGATCAAAAAAATACGATTTAACAAAACTTATCTATATACAAATGCGTTTGGTTTAGCCAGTATTCAGCTTCAAAGTTAGTGAAAAAAAAAAATTGCTTATAACAAGAGAACGTTTACATTGATTTGGATGTTGTTTGGTATGACACTTTATACGGGTATAACTCATATTTTGACATAATATTGTTATTATCAGTAGACCGGTTGTATACAAAACAAGGGTGGCCCAACATTAATATATTCATATTTTTTAATGACAAAGGAAATAACTAAAAAAAAAATCAAATCGGACGCAGGCATTCATTATTAAGTTTTTTTTGTATCTTTATAGTTTTTGATATCTGTTACAGTTTCGGTACAGAAAAATAAAATATGACTGACTGCCCTACACTGTTATGTCACAGCCATGTCCACGTAATTTAGAGACACCCTGTATATAATATCGGTACTATTAGTACTGTAAGGTGTAAGGGATCCATATTCAATTATGTACGTGATTTTTCTATTTAATTAGATGACGAACGAGGAGCTAACGATAACGAAGCCTGATATTAAATTTATTATATGTGGAATGCTTAATAAGTATCATTAAAATTAGCGCATCAGATAAGGCGAAAGTGTCACGAGAATTCACTCCAAGGGCAGATATTCGGGGAATCGAGGCTTATTTATTTAAGTGCGCTAAATTTGTAGACGCAAGAACGTTCTTCAACATTAAAAATACACGCGAATGTATTAATGGCATGTTTTAGAGAACCTTATAAATGGACCTAAAAATCGGTCATCATAATGGGTACAAATGTTTTGTTTAAACATGGTACGGACAACACTCCATGACAATGGACCGTTGTCATTACTGTAGACTTCATAAAACTTTTCACATATAAAAAGGGTTTCACATATATCCCAATATTTGTACCGAACCCCATATGACAAGGCAGTCATATGAAAGAGCTCATCTTTGATGTGGGTGATTATTTTAGAATCTTTTCGACATCCCTGCAATATTTTTAATAGGATGACGTTATTTCCCATTGGAGCTGCCAAATGAATTACAGTTCTACCTCGTGAATCAGTTTGCTTAAGTATCTCAGAGACATTATGAGAATTTATAAATGCTTCAACTCCATCAGTACTATTTTTTAAGACTATATTATGTAAAAGCAGTATATTCACATCGTAACTAAATACATATCCATTACTATACATATTATTATTATTATCATCGCCTAGAATTATCATACAGTTTAGAAAGTGCCATATAATTTAGAATTCTGACCTGAAGCCATCAGATTTTAGAAAAGTTATCACATTATGTTGTTTTAAATTTTTCTATAACCATTCAGCAGCAAAGTACTCTGCAATTGTCCGGTGAATGAATCTAGGACCATTAAATATTTTATCAAAAATCCAGTTTTATCCAATTTTGTCTTTTCATTAAGGTTAGCTAATACATCATAGAATTCTTCCATCTGCACAAATAACTTCTTAATCATAACAAATGTAAATAACTCATGTATTGCTAAAATTTGGTAGATTCTCATGAAGTCATTTCCTATTATTCGTTGAAACCTAATTTTATTTGGAGATTCGTTCATGTCGTTCCATATTTTTTAAAACTTAACATGTATAAAATATTTATACAAAATGCCCAAATTAGGTGTTTGCTGAAAAACTGATTTATTCTGGTTAGAACATTTTAACTGATCGATCTTGCAAAAGTCTTGAAATGACTGCCCAAACACTTCTGCGATCATATTAATTTGTAGCGGGATTTAAAAAAACATTCCTTCATAATCATTTGTAGAATGTGAAAATTGAATCAAAATCGCATGTGCGAAACTCTCAAATTTTTCGTCGTTAAACTCAAATATTTTCTCTTTCCAATATTCTTTCAAATAGTTTTATGTAAACCAATTATTATTGGGTATGAATAGGTATGAATTTGTAGCACGATTGGCTCGAAGAAAAGAATAGTTACTTAAGAAGTAGAAGCGGAAGATAACATGCGAAAAATGGGGGAGAGACAGCACTAAAACAACATACAGTTATTTGTAACGTTTCAGATATGATATAAAAATATCTTAGTTAAAAAAAAAAGAAAATTAGAACAATACATTCGAACATAAAGATTGTGGATATTCAAATGATGTGGTTTATACCCACCTTAATTTGTAGCGCGAATGGCTCAAAAAAAATAATGGTTACTTAAGAAGTTGAAGCGGAAGATAGAATGCGAAAAATGGAGGAGAGGCAGCACTAAAATAACAAACAGTTATTTAAGTTTATAACAGTTTATAACAGTCATCACTAGGGTAACCAAATATATGCTCTTAAAAATGAAAACAATGTTGTTAAAAATGGAAAATATGTTCTAAACGTCTAAACTATGGAGAATATGATTTTAATTCTCTGACGACAGTATTACACAATGAAATAAAACAAACAAAACAACCTTTTAAACAACCAAAATACCTTATTATTAAAAAACCTAGATGAATTAAGTACTGTTTAAATATGTAAGGAATACACAAAAAAGCTGGACGATAGAACGTGGAATTGTCTAACAAATAGTCAGGGAATTGATCGCTTGAAACGCATCAATATTAGAATATGGAACAAAAATTATAATGAAGCAAACTATGTTCCAAAATAGCATTTTTTCTGCAAAATATGCTGTCATATGCACATATACAGTGTGTTCGATAAAAAGCGCCCAAGACTGTTGCGACTTCATTTGTTATTTAATCATCAACAAACCACATACAGGGTGAGTTTAGTTTTCATTTTAAGAATTGGGATCTCGGAAACCATAAGACATACAGATTCGGTTAAACGAGGAAATAATTGTCATTTTAAGAGCTTATGCAAGATATGCTTTTGTTTTTTGAAAAAAGACAACAGTTTTTCAGTTATAATACAAACTTTAATTGTTTTAAATTTCTTTATAGCGATACAAGGTTTGCTATACTTACTTTGATAAATAAAGGCTATCTTCGAAAATTAACTTTATGGAATTTATTACTTACTTTGACAAATAAACACGATACCGGACAATTTGTATTATAGAGAGTAGCAAAAACAGAGTTTGTCATGGAAAACACTTTTTTCCTCTTACTACGAGAATTCTATTAATTTTTCTATTCTAATTAAACTAAATTCTGTTCAAATTATACAACGAAAATTCCTGCATCTCATTTATTTATGAAAGTAAGTATAGCAATCTTATATCGTAATAAAGAGCAGACATTGTTCCTTTTTAAAAATGGCAAAGCAAACTATGACGGCCATTCTTTAAAATGGCTTGGTATATTTTTTTTTGGTGTATTCTAGTAGAGCAGTTTAAGTAATTTTCACCGGTCTAAATTCTTAGTTATGAAATATTTGTAAATTAATCCGAATGATACCAATAATCGAATTTTTCGATTATTATATTTCGAATTAGCCCATAACTAATTCCTACACGTATAATCAGGATCCAACATTTTATGATGTGGGGCCTGGTATGACTGATTTATTAAGTACGAGCATATTACGATTCATTCTTCGAAACGTTGTTACAAGACTCTCTTATTATATAAACGAAACATCAAATGTCCATCAAATATACAAAAAATCTAAAAACTATACAGGGTGGTCACTTTTACGACGCCCACCATTAGGATCTATTAAACGGAAATATATACAGAGTTGGCCAAATGTTATGTATGTATGTTATATTGATGTGAATTAAGGAATAATTTCGATATTTTCAAGGGTTGCGGAACAAGATTTCCCTGCTTCAAATTAATTGATGCGATAGAACCTTTTAGATTTATCTCTAAAAGGGAGTAAAATTACGGAAAGTGAAACGGAAAATTGAACATATTTTGAGATGTAAAAACCAAAATGTGCCCCACAAAAAAGAATTTTCATTAGTAAGAATAATATTAAGTGACAGAAATAATCTCATGAAATCTCATGGATTTTATCAGCACTTTTTACAAACTTCATCTAAACGCACCTCGCAAAATTACCTTTAAGCTTTTAAGGTTGCGAGTATTTTAGATTGTCCTACAAAATATCAATGCACGATATATCTGATGGCTCTACAAATGCTATAATTGGCTTGATCGAAAATGTGCTGCGAAAAAGTTTAAATAGTATGCCTCCTTTGAAGTGGCCAAATACCTTTACATAATAAACGAGGAAAATAATTTTCAAGATACAAAACACGTTTAGTAACTGCATTACTCTTCTTTGTTCTATATTTTCTTTTGTTTGAGCAAGGTCTTCCACATACTTAGGACAGATTTAGAATAAAACCCAATCATTGTCAATTTGTAGCGGTGGGCACTTGCTAGTTAAATCACATAATATAGGAATGCTAAATTGTTGTCCTTAATGAGGGACAATTTGGCGAAACTAATTCTTGCAATTGAGCAAATGTCATGAGTTGAAACAAAGCAGATAAAATGGTTATTGATGGCTTAAAGCGAACTGATTATAATTTGGTGTGGCACATGTTTCTAATGGGAATTAAGGAACCAACAATAAACATTCATATAATTGAAATGTCTGAATCGAAGTAGACCAGTCAATTTCAAAATAGCAAAACGTACTTTTATGGTTCGTCAGTTAACTAGGAACAGTTATGATAACATCTCCACTTCAATTCGGAAAGTTGTCTCCGCTGCAACCTTATTGCTCGGTACAGATATCATGCAATGAAGCATGTGAGGAAATCATTGACATCCAAAATGAACATAGGATTGCTGCAACTTATGACAACTTGTACTAAATGTTTTAACAACAAAAGTTTGTAATTCACTTATTTATATGATTTGTTGCAGTGCATCAGTGCAAGTCTTTTGAATCAACAAAACAAAAGTTAGAAGAAAGGTAACTCATAAGTCTGAATTTTATTACCTGCATGTTCTTTTAAAGAAATAATTGCACGTCCTTATTTATGAATTTGTGTTTTACTTGATTAACAAATTACTAATAGACACATAAACTTAACCATAAAACGAAACAATTTTATTAGTATGACATTTAATTAAAAGTTAAAGAACATAGGTAAATTACAAAATTATGTAAATTACAAAAATATAACTAATATAGTTTTGGTGTAGTGTACGCCGATTTCATAATCTTTAATATTATCTGTATACGACTACATTTTTTAAGTGATGAAGCTTTTCAGTATGACTACTGCACATATACTGCTACGTGGCGTCTCAAGATAATACCGCACCTTGAGCATCGTCTATAAGTATATGGGCATAATAATTTATTAAAAACAAATGGCCCTGTATCCATCACAAGCACTACGATTTAGATTTAGAGACCGTGCACAAATATTGCATAATACGTATGTTCTCGACTATATTTTTAAACACGCCTGATCGAATGAACAAAAGCATTCTCAAATCAAATAACCGATAAATATTAAAACACTTTTTTATTTATAGAATTGATTGTCGGCGATTCTTAGAATAGGAGTGATATTTGAATGCGAAACGAGAGATAAGCGTTTAAGTGCGGTTTCCTGAAATCCGCGACGACCTCAGGTTCCTGTTCGTCCTCGCTTACGCAACGTGAAACGGGGACAAACACAAATAACGGAGTAAATAGAACTTGCGGTTCCTAATCTCTTTCGTAATTGAATAAGCGCTGGACTCGAATAGTATCGGCGCTTGACTTTTATCGGAGCTTAATTGCACCGCAAATAGGAGCGGCGACCTTTTAAAACTTATAATTCCATGAAAAGGTTTCAATATTTTTAGTTGGAGACTTGCAGTCTTGTGAATGCAATTACTAGTTTCAAGCCAATATGCGATACGATACGATAAGTCGGCAGTTTCAGCTCAAATCTGCAAAGAAACACATTTAAAGTAATTCGGTCAGAATATTCTAATGATGTTCCTATATTCTATAACAAGTGTGGATATGATGCCTTGGCATTATTGGCATCACTTGGCATCACTTGGAATTTAGGGCACTCGCCTTCAGCATCGTGCCCTAAACATGCCTTCGTGCGATATATTGTTATATCCACACTCGTTGTACAGTTGACTTTTTCTACGACGGACATGTGAAAGTTAACAGATTTAATTATTTATTAAATAAAAATGTACAAATGTCAAAATTACACTGCTTGCAAATTTGACGTTTGATGCGACGTTTTCCCGTTGTTTATTTCTGTCATAGTTTTGTTTCGTAGGACCACGTATATTTTTTGTTTTGTAATTTGTGTAATGATTATTTTTATACGCAATTATAAGATTACTACAATAATAATTTTATAAAACGTTTATTTTAACTAAGAACACAGTGACAATTAGTTTTGTACAACGATACCACTCGTTCTGCATCACTTAATGATTTTGGGTACTCTCGAGGGGTTCTCGAGATATATCGTAGGGAGTAGTAGTATATCATAGTATATCATAGTATATCATGATACAAGTGCATAACACCTTCAAGCATGTCGCGGGGTTTAAGAGCACGGCGCGAAGCGGATTGCTTTTAATGGCACAGTGCTTGAAAGGGAAAAATATATATTCATTTTACATTTTACGCGTGGATGTCGTTTTTAATCATTAACATGGAGAGGGTTGGCATTTGTTGGGTTTTATAAATGCTAGATTTTTTTTTCAATCTTTTTCAAAAAAACTGAAATTATCTATCTGAAGTATAAAAATAAGAATCTAAATAAAAACCGAAAATAATCAATTATGAAGAGGACTCTTAACTTTCTATATTGGACTAAATACAATATAGAAAGTTAAGAGTCCTCTTCAAAATTGATTATTTTCTGTTTTTATTTAGATACTTATTGTTATACTTCAAATAGATAATTTCAGTTTTTTTTTGCTGAAACTCTTTACAATATTCCTTTGCATTTAATTAGGTATTAATATACAAAAATTCAATATATTTTTATTTAGGTACTTACAAGTTTCTCGAGGTTTTCATAAGTTCCTACATATATTGTAGGATTTTATTTTGATTTTTTTGAGATTTGCTTGAGATTTGCCTACAGACAGACAACATTTTTTTTAGAAATATATTATAGTTTTTTCAGTATTACAATATTATAATTATGTAATTTTTACAAATGTTCAGAAGTGTTGTTTTAGTTGATTAGTTTCAGTGTAACAGAATTGCTTGGCCAGACTTCACGAAAGTTTGGAACAATACTGAAAAAGAGGGAGAATGTAAACTGCACCAATGCCCCCTCCCTGTCTGCCTGCGGTGTTACGAGCTATTTAATTGCAAGGCTTGAACCTGTTTCTGCGTAGTCCGACTTAAAACAGAAATCCAGATTAAAACCGGAAATGGAAGAGTATACGTGAATAATTCACACAGAATAATAAATATGTAACACGCAGTATTATCGCGATCTCTTTGCGATCGATTTCGGTTAGGTTAGGTTAGGATCGTTTCGAAACCCCTTGGCCATTGCCCCCACCCCCCGGAAATTTTGCGGAAATCTATCAACGTCTGATAGAGAATCTTTTCAACAGAATACTGTAGTTTATAAGGTGCAAACAAGCACCAAACGCTGGTAATTGAAGAAGATGTACTCGATAGAATTGGAGATAATTCTAAAAACAGGGATAGGAAACTATCCCTTGAAGATGATATTTCGCATATGATAGTATGGAGAGTTCTGCATGAATAGCTGTACGTACCCATACAACTTACAGCGCATGCAGGGTCTTATTGAAGCTAATTTTCGACGACGAATGCAATTTTGTAACTGGTTTCTATAGCAGTGTGTCAATCCGAACTTCCAATCTTGTGCATCCCATGGACGAAGCAACATTTGCAATTATAAATTTCCCTAATGACAGTCAATAGGCTAAAGAAAATTCGCACGGGATTAGATAATCAAGGCACGAACAAACTTTTTCATGTAACATTCGGGCCGGTGTTTGAGCTGGGCATTTAATAGGACCAGTTTTTTTACCAGACTGATTAAATGGACAAAATACAGGATTTTTTTGGAAATTGATCTACCTCTTTTCCTTGAGAACGTTCCATTGGAAATACGATGTCACTTATGGTTTATGAATGACAGTACTCCCGCCCATTTCAGTATTGTAGCTAGGGAATACCTTAATAAGACTTTTGTGAATCGTTGGATTGGCAGAAATGGTCCAGTTGCGTAGCCACCGCGTTCTCCAGATCGCAATCAGATAGAGTTTTTCTAGTCCAGCCACTTGAAAAATATTGTTTACTCTACACCGATTCGATAGTTTTCGTAGAGTCCGAAATAGCCACGGAATTCTTAAGCGAGTTCGACAATCAATGGGCGCGTTGGCAAACGCAACTGTTGAGAATCAGCACTCAATCTGATTACTTGTGATAACAGTTAACTGTTGCAAGTTCGCTTAACGATAAAAATTAAGGTAGGTCCCATAACATTTATTTTGAGAAAAACGAGTTGGACTTAATAACGATTTTTGCTATACAAAAAAGGGCAAAAATTGCCTTCGCAGGTTAAAATATATTTCGCTGAACTCGTAGCTTCGAAAAATGCCTAAAAAAAATTGAAAACTATGTAAAAAATGGCTTTCAAAATAATCATCCGAGCGATTATTCGAAAAAAAAAATCGTTTGCTGTCAAGTAGCAGTGACATGGACAAGCTATTGCCCAAGTTTGGTTCAGGTACAAAGAGTTTGATTGTTTATATTGGGCATTACCTAACAAACAACAAATATATATTCAGCTGGAACATAAAGGCGTGATCAAGTTCTTGACAAAGAAATGAAATGGACCCAAGAATATTTACTAGAGGATGATCAAGGTCTATGAGGTAGATGCGCCGTCATATTTTGCAATAAAACCCAAGATGCGGAAGGCCTATTGAAGCCGGCGAAAACATCAAGAAAGTTGACGAATAGGTACCAGTAGATCGAAGAATATTTGCTTGTTTCAATGATTACTTGTGGGGTTATCAGAAACAAACAGTTAAAAAAAAATTGCATGAAGAATTAGAAATGAATAAGGTGTCAGCACATCAGATTTACCGAAAACTTGGGGACTTGGCATCGGTAAAGATCTTTCATCGAAAATTTAAACAGGAAATGATACATGTACATTCACGATCTTTTTGCAACCGAGTTGGGTGGGTTTTCTTTTTGTCATGCAGGGCAAACTGATTCAGTGATGCTACGGAAGTTAATTATTTTTTTGTGTTGATGTCTATTAGACATTTGCTTCCTACCACATTGTCAGATTTATAATTTTTTTCATACTAACTTGTAAAGATATCATTATTTATTTATTTTTAATGCATATTCGAACCCAGAAATAATTTTCACTTCTGTCAAAATATTAATCAAAATATCAAAAATTATGCAACTGCAACAAAAAGTATCAATTATACGCTGCTACTGGCAGTTTAAATTAGACAGGCCGGACTCGAAGCAGCCGAACTGATGTCGAGACTGGAGAATATCTTTTGTGTACGATAAAATGAAGTGTTATATGTTATTATATGTTATTATATGTTATTAAAATTTGAAAATCTTTGTCGGTGAGCCGACGCACATTAGAGACTATTTTAGGAACAAAAACTTTAAATTTAAGTAAACAAAAGAAAATTTACAAGTAGCATCCTCTGGCAAACTCAACAAAACGGATGTTTTAACAATTTTTTATTGTTTTTATGATTAATTTGGCAATATAATGAAAATAACGAATATTTTACTTTGGACAGACTTTGGGCAGATTCGCGAGAAATATTAGAATTTGAAGGGGGACTACAACATTATTCAAAATTATTAAGTATATGGGTTACAAACATAGGGAGGTAAACGGTCGCAAAATTTTATGTGAACAAAAGCATGTCGTTGCAGCCAAAATTACCCTTTTCAGAAAATTTTTACAATTAAAAAATTCTAGTGAGAATTATATTATATATTATGAGAATAACGTTTGTGTATCTAGAAGAAACCTGGATCTACCAAAATGGTTCGTCAATATGTCGTTGGATAAACGAGACAGATTTAAAAAGTAATCCTAGCAAAATTAAAAGTGAAGGGTCAAGATTTACAATTTTATGCGTGGGATATCTTATGGGGTTTTTAAATGGGCGCGGTCTATTATTAGATTCAAAAAACAACGATAGAGATTATCATAAGACAATAATGGATGGAGAACTTCTTCAATATTGGGTGGTTGAACAACTTATTCCTGCTTTGGCAAATAGAAAGAAAAATGTGTGGTGGTCATGGATAATGCACCTTATCATTCCATGCAGTTAGTTAAAATACCCACATTTTCTAAGAAAAAAGGCAAAATGCAAGAATGGTTGCGTAACCACATTATTGAATTTAACACAAAATTTACGAAGGAACAATTGTGGGATTTAATCAAACCTTTTCGGAATAATAGGCAAACACGATATTTAGTAGACGACACATTGCAAGAACAGGGACATGAGGTTCTTAGATTACCCCCATACCACTGTCAATATAATCATTTTTAAATGGCATGGGGGTTTTGTAAACCATCTTATAACAAATACATGTATGCTCAACCTTCATCCAAGGATAAGGTTGAGAAGTTATGGCTGAGTCGATTTCCAAATGTACTCCAGAAATGTGGCAAAATTATTGTAGACATTGCAAAGAATATTGGCCGTTTGGAAAAAAATACATAGGAAATTTGTCGTTTGAAAGCATACCTCCTTTTATTGTTTCGCTGTGTGAATCTGATTCAGAATCAAATAATGAAAATTATGACTCTGATTCGCTTGGCGAAATAATAGAGGACGAGTAAATAGCACATACATATTTAGGCAAAATTTTAAGTGACTATCAGAGGATGTATTTTTAACAATTTAACCAAAATTAGTAAGAATATTTATTTAAGTAAGGATTTAGATTATACAGGGTGGTCACTTTTACGACGCCCACCATTAGGATCTATTAAACGGAAATATATACAGTGCTGATAAATATATACAGTGTCAAATGGGATAAAAGTTTCTCATTTTTGTGCCTTTCAATATACTGAAACACAATCCGGGATATGTTGTACAGTTCCTGAAATATCGCTGAAAAACTAAAAAAGTGCACTTCCCTTTTCCGTTAATAAGTTTTTTACTTTTGAAGCATATTTTACGAAACTTGGCACTCTTACATTTTTCAACGTCAATTTTCTGATCACAGTGCCCAACATTTTCTGCGCCAACTAGATACCCAAATTTTCATTGTCAACTTTTGATTTTCTTATGGCCGTAATATTGGATTTTAATGGCATTCAAAATAGCGAAAAATTCCAATTTCAACCATGTATAACACATGGGTAATCTGACATTATTTATTACCAAAAATCAATAATTTAAAAATTTGTTGCAAAAATCAACAGCTGTGGACCACTCTAAAAATCAAGTTGCCATGGAAAAACAAATTTCATATTTCTTCATACAAAGAAAATAACTTCTGAGTAATTTTATTGTGTATAAAGTGCAAAAAAGGAGATAATATCTTTGATTAGTAAAAATGGCAATAATTAAATATCCTAAATTTTAATTCAAGAATGGTATTTGATCAGATTATTTAATGAATACAATATGATTTATGATTTGCAATTTCGGCCTGGGAAATATAATGTAAGATATTACATTATAGAGATTGTACATGTCAATTTTTTCATGTTGAGGATAATATCTTGCCATTTTTACTAATCAAAGATACTATCTCCTTTTTGCACTTTATACACAATAAAATTACTCAGAAGTTATTTTCCTTGTATGAAGAAATGTCAAAATGGTAATTTGTTATTCCATCATACTTGATTTTTAGAGCAATACACAACAGTTTGATTTTTGCAACAAATTTTTAAATTGTCGATTTTTGGTGGTAAATAATTTCAGATTACCCATGTGTAATACATGGTTGAAATTGGAATTTTTCGCTTTTTTTAATGATATTAAAATCCAATATTGCGGCCATTAGAAAATCAAAAGTTGACAATAAAAAATGTTTAGTATTGTCATCAGAACGCTGATGTCGAAAAATGTAAGCGTGCCAAGTTTCGTAAAATTTCCTTCAAAAGTAAAAAAGTTATAAGAGGAAGGTGAAAGTGCATTTTTTCAGTTTTTCAGTGATATTTCAGGTACTGTGCAAGAAATGCTGGATTTCGTTTCAGTATATTGAAAGGCACAAAAATAAGAAAATGTTATCCCATTTGACCAACTCTGTATGCATTTCCGTTAAATAGATCCTCATGGTGGGCGTTTAAATGTGACCGCCCTGTACATTGCAATTTGTCGATCGACTCATTTCATCGTCGTTCAATGGAGGCAGAAATGATCTATAGTGCCTTAAGGAAAGATTACATTATTATTGAAACGAACTGTGAAAAAAATGGTACCTACGTTACGTACACTGGATACAAGTCTGTGAAAAGGAAAATAAGCTTAGGAAGGAACAAGAAGTCCTTCAGTGGAAACGTTGGCGTCACATGAGGGAAATCGTTGAAGAAAAATAGGAAAAAAGAAGAAGAATTTGACTTGTTTATTTTACCACACCAGTAATTAGGACAACATTTAATACAAATTGGCATACCTACGTCTCCACATAATCCTTGTCCAAATTGCAATAAATTGAATATTTTGCAATTCATTACTTTCAATTTTCTTTCCTGCCGTTCCATTTTCATCTCTAATAATTTAAACTTTACATCTCGCAATCCCATCGAACTAAGACTGGACAAACTACGAAATAAATTTGAACAAAAACAGGACAATAGGATAATACTCGATAAATTATGTACTAAAAGACAAGACAAACGAACTTATTTGTGTTATGTAAAAAATATATCTGTAGACCATATCTTCACAATTAAAAAGATGATAGAAAAAATATTAAGACAAAACAACGAACTATACATGATATTCGTGGACTTAGAAAAGGCATTTGATAGAGTCCCAAGAGCTAAAGTGTGGGAAATACTTGAAGAAAGGAAGATAAAAAAAGAGTATGTATGAAACCACAGAAAACTACGTAAGGACAAATCATTCAACATCTGTGAATTTCACAACCACACAAGGGTTTCGACAAGGGGGCGCTTTAAGCTCTCTGCTCTTTATTATATTCCTAGACAATATAATGAAAAAAATTAAGGATAACATCAAGAAGGTAGAAATAGGATACTATAAAATGAAAAGAATAGTGATAGCAGAATGTGCTATTGCTGATGACTTAGTCATGCTAGCCAAAAGCAAAGAAGACCAGCAACACAATATAAGCATATGGGAGGAGGAACTGAAAAAACGTAACAAGGTAATTAATATAAACAAAACAAAAGTAATGGTAGTAGCAAAAGAGGAAACAAAAGCAAAAATACTAATAAATTTGAAAGGGATAGAACAAGTTGAAACCTTCAAATATTTAGGTACAATAATACATAATAAAAGAACCATGGAAAACGAAATAAATAACAGATTCATGGCCGCAAATAAAACCTACTATGCAATGAACAAGTACATTCTAAACAATAGAAGAATCTCCTAAAACACGAAAAATACACTCTTCAAGACAATTTATAGACCAACACTCTTATATGGAAGCGAAACCTGGACAACAAATGAAAAGACAATGAACAAAATACAAGCAACCGAAATGAGATACTTAAGAAAAGTTGAAGGAGTCACGAGATTAGACAGAGTAAGAAACGAACAGATCAGGGAAAACCTAGAAATACAAAGTGTGCAAAAATTAATACAGAAACGACAACTAGGATGGTTCAGGCACCTGATAAGAATGCCAGAAGACACAAACAGAAATAGTATGGACATCAAAAGACGAAAAGAAAAAGAAGGAAAGAGGAAGACCAAGGAAAAGATGGGAAAACAACATAGAAGAGATCCTAGGAAGAAACGACCTCGATCAATAAGAAGCAAGGAAAACGGCTAAAATAGAAAGGAATGGAAAAACTTCGTAGACAACATAAATTAGTGGTGGCATGAATCTCGGCACCCGAAAGGGTATAGGAGATGTAAATTGATTATATCAATTTAAGGTTATATTTCTTTTATATATAAAAATATAAACTCAAATTGAAAACAACTTAATCTAAAAAAAATTGACTAGTTCCATTGGGGAGTTCAGTTATTTCCGAAACACTACCAACAAAATTACTAGATATTCATAGACTCCCCTGACGCAAAAACACCGTGAATGGCGAGGATCACCGCGACCCACCGAAAAAATAAGAATCCATGTAGTAGTTGCACGAGGGATCTTCATTACCAAAGAAGGCAAGAACTCAAATTAACTCCCATAAACTGAATGCGTTTTGGGATAGATAATGAATTTTACTGATTGATAAAATATGAAGAAGGGCTCTGCAATAACAGAAGAAATCTATAAGGAAACAATTAGAATGTTGGAAACTGCCATACAGCAAAAAGGGCCCCAAAACTGTGACCAAAAGATTATTCTGCTGCGTGACAATAATTGCGTCCACAAAGCTCGCCACGTACTAGAAATTATCAACGAGTATGGCTTTGCAGAGATGGATCTTTGGATATTTGCAAATATGGATCTCTTTCCTAAATTAAAAACAAAAACTTGCGTAGACAACGTTTTTTTTCCAGGGAGAACTGGAAGAAGCAGTGGTATTTTTGAAAATTGTGATTTATTTGGAAGGTGTGTATTGCCTTATTGAAAAACGTTTAAAAATTAGTAGTACAAATCTTCAAAAATAAAATATTAGTTTTCTTCTAATTTTTTGCCTTCATAGCCAGGAGATAATATAAAAATCTCGTATGTTGGCAGTGCCATGTGTGAACACTACAGAACGAAGAGTTGCAAATGAAATCAATAACTTTACTTAATTTTACTTCGAGAGAAACAAAACCTAGAACTTGTGTTTCGGAGAAACGTGCTAATATTTCACATAAATAAAAATATGCAGTTATGTGATGCCCACATTAATATGTTTTTAATAATAATTTATTTGTCGACAAGTATCGTAAATGTTATATCCAGTATAGAAGTTACAGCCCTGTCCTTGCAAATTGTCCGTTTTAGTACATAGAAGATTATTTTACGAAACTCGCAGTAGGATTCTCGAGCCTGAGGAGATTACATGAGCGATGAGCGTCGAGGTGAAAGTGAAAGTGTGTTGAGGCTCAAGGATTTAAATGCGTTATTTTATAATTTTAATAATTAAAAGCCTTTAATAGTGATAAATAACGACCCAGAGTATGTTAATGAGTATGTATTATATACAATGATTTGGGATGGAATGGCCCCAATTTTTCTGTGCTGTTCTGCTGCCTGTTGGGAGATTGATGATTTGACTTCCACGTGACTCATCGCTGTTTTCGCTCCTGAAATCCCGTGAAAATCGGGATGCGTACGTGCCGGCCGAGGTTTGCGCATCAATACAGAAAAACAGGCGCAAATGGCGCAACCTTGGGCTGATAAAGTCGACCGAAAAAAACACCACATCGGGCTTTTCGTCGGGTGTTGATAACGTGAAGTGTGCGGCCCTGTGGAGCAGCCCGGAGCGAGTGAGCGAGCGCCCGGTCGTTGACCGGGGCCGGGTTGACCTCAAAAATTGAGGTCGCAACATTTTTATAATAAAAGTAACATGAAACGAACACAACAAACCGCTGACACACATTCGGAGCAGTGAACCGATCTCGTTTACTACACGTTACTGTGCACCGTGCGCGCGATAGCGAGGGGCGCCACTCAATGGGCCCCCGTAAATCTGTGACGTTAATGAGTATTTGCGGGTCTCTAAGGATCCGGCCGGTGCAAATCACGCTAAAATCCGGGGCAGCACTGTTCGACTTTTGCACTGAACGCCGTGTGGATCGCAGTTTCTGGCTTGAACGGGGTCAAAACGAGCCAATTCCGATTCTTTGTTGAAAAAGGGAGCACCGATAACGTCCCCCCATTCCTGTTATGCGATATTTCGTATCAGTTACGTGATAAATGACCAAATTGCAATGCTAACTTATAAACTCCGCCTTTTCATGCAAAAAATCCAATAACCACAAGAAGTAGCAGTCATGTAGCATCTGGCCATACAGTAACTTGCAACTCAGCAACTCGCAATTTACATGCTCCAAAATTTAACTGAAAATATAAATAACGAAATAAAATTTTCATACGTAAGTACACAAGTAAATATCCAAAACTTTTGTAAAAGATTTGATAAATATCAGAAGTTCAAATCACACAAAATGTGAAAATATCTCGAAACCTCAATGATTAAATTTAATGATAAGAGTATCCATTCCTTATTATAAAAGTATGAAAACTAAAAAAAATCCAACAAATGGAAATTATACTGGAAGTTCGTAAGAGTCAAGAAGGCGAAAATCAAATTTAAGTTGACTTTGAGGTTTATGTTCATAAAAAAGTTATACATCCTCCACCTCTATGAGATCATGTTGATTTATAGTGCTATCTAAAATATAATTAATTATTAGACCAAATTTAATTAGAGTTTAGCTATGATAGGACGATTTTTGGGTTAGTTTCTTATTGTATGTCTTAGTAAATTATTGTAACAAAATAAGGTGTTTCGATTAAATATTTAGTTTCAAGTTTTAATTTAGCTTAAAAGAAATGCTTAATGACTAATCTATTAAAAAAAAATAATGAAAATCTGAAATAGGTTTTATTTACTACAGTACTAATCATATAGTACCTAGAATAACTCTTGAAACATTCACAAGATGAGAACATTTTCAATTTTCAACACAAAATTTGAAACGTTAATTAAATTTAACTTAAACGTCATGTTGTAAAAATGTCGAATAACCTTAAAATGTCATCAAAATTAAAATGTCACAAGATTCAAATTAACCAAAATGGAAAATATGAAATGCTCATACAATCCCCAAGTTGTAAACTATGAAATGTTAAAAAGAAGGCTGTGTTCATAAAAACAATTAAAAGTGCAAACAATGTCACGAGCAGTAATGCAGCGTGTCCATGTGGGATAAAATTTTGAAAAACTTTGGAGATTACTCTCGATAGCTACTCTCCACTGTGTTTCCACTTGAGAGTATTTTGACTAGCCCAGCTACAATAGTACTCCCTGCGAGCATTCGCTGTCATTGCTCTCAGACCCGTGTCCACTGTTGACTGTCGAGAGTTTAGTTAAGAGTTTTAAAAGTCCTGTATATTAAAAACAGCCTGTCGTTTTCCTTCATTGTTGTGTTTTCTCAATGGATGTGAAAAAGTCGACAAAGTTGCCTCTGCAATTATAGAACAAATTATGAGGAAAAAGAAGAGACAACAATAACAAACAAAAAACTGCTGGGCAAAACTCCTTTTCGCGATTTCGGGACTCTTTACTCATATGATCTCATAAAATTTTGTATTCCTCATATATTTCTATCAATTCCTCGGTTCCCTCTTTGGACCATTTTATTTTGCTTATCACTTGCCAAATTTAGCCAACAAAATTGATCAAAATTATCAACAAGTGTTTCAGAAAAACAAACCAGTTTCGAACTTGGAGAGTGACTGTCGAGATTAATAAAATGTGGTGTGTCCACACGCGAGCTAGTCTCAACTTGTATACTGTCTGACAGTAGGCACTCTCCAACAGTTATTCTCAGAAGTGTGTGCATATACTAAAAGTCTCGATATGTAGCTTCTCTCGAGCGCATTTTCTCTCCCGTGGACACGCAGTATAACATCGTTATGACACCATGAATATTACTAATATTACAAAAATATAGTAGTAATATTACAAAATATTACTCTATTAAATTGTAGAATTCGTCCACTACCAATACAATCTACTAACATAATATTAATATCCCTCAATATAAAAAGGTTTAATGATTGAAAAAAAAAAGCTTTCATGATGGAAAATTTCTTTACAAAATACTATAGCTTAAGACGAAAAGTCAATAAAAGTAAAGTAAAAAATATAAAAGCTGTGAGTTTCATAAAATTGTACTAACAGTTATATCTTCTAAAAAACAATGTCTTTCAAAATTGAAAAATAATGAAAAATATTTCATGAAAACCGCTAGTTTGCCTGACAGGTTAGAATGCTTGATTAGCATGCATGAAGACTTGGGTCCGAGCCCCAGTACAGGTAGTATATTTGCACTGAGAAACTAGTACCATTCGCCGTTGAGAGCTCATTATCGGCGTTCTAGAGATCGGGGGCGAATTTCTAGAGTAAAAAGCCCTAACTCAATTCACATACTTACACAAATCACACAGCAGAAGGACATGTGCTCGATAGTTAGGGATAATATCCCTACCAAATACAGTCACTACTATTCGGGGTTGGAAAAAATCAAATAAATCATGATTTATTTGATTTTTATATTTCTGATCAGTTTTTGCCAGGGTAGTGTGATTATATCAATTGATTTAAATCATGATTTAAAAGATATGATTTTTTTAAATATATTCTTGAATTTGAACAAGAATTGATGATTAAAACAAATTTATGTGTATCTGTACCATGTGATGGACCAAACAATGGAAGAAAAGAAAAATATTTTACTTACTTACAATTATCTATTTCAAAGCATGTAACTCTATAGTTACATTATATTTTTAATTGTTCGTCTATTAGAATGCACTAACAGTTCAAAACAATGATTAATTTAAAAATATCAATTTCGATTTAAATGATTTCTTTTTAAAAATCAATTGATTTAAATCATGATTTAAATCAATTGATTTAAATCACACCAACCCTGCTACTACTACTACTACTACTATTTCATGAATATTTCGTAATATTTTATATCATTACATTTTACACAATAACAATCTATCAATAGTTCAAGAAAAGATTAAATGGTGATATTAACTAAAATACTATAAAAAATCTATCAAATGCATAATTCAATAACAACAGATAGAAGTTCCCATGATGGAAAAAACTAATATATTGTTAACCTACAGGATCATTTAAAATTCTATAAATAATGGAAGATAGAAAATCAAGAACAATTCTACATTAGATATATAATATAATTTATAATTAATTAATTATAATATATAGTTTATAGTATAAAAACATTCATAAAAAATGTCAATACGATATAAAAGCAATTAAAAAAACCATGAGATAAGATAAGAAAATACATATTACCAAAATTAATATCTTCAAAATTCGAAGGTAATTCATAAGATATTTCAAATGTCCACGAAATTTCTAGAATCTTCTGATGAGAATTCTTCTGAGAATGAAAACTTCTATTACTAGAATATTAATTAATATATTTAAATTTTGTCGAGATCTTAGTACCTACTGTTCATATTTAATTTTGTATATGAGATTTTTTTCTCTTATTTTAATTGATTTCCTTTGTTTTGGGCATTTTATACATTTTAATTTTCCATGTTGTGAGCGAATAATATACAGGGTGTCTGCACTCAGCTTTAATTTTTTTTATTTTAAAACAATACATTTTCTCTGATTACTCTTAAAGTGATGCTTTCGACTAAAAACGTCTAAAAACAGTTACTTTGAGAGTAATAGGAGAATTAGTATAGTACGTACTAAAATATTTAAAAAAAAGTATAGTATTTACTAAAATGTTTAAAAGCTGTTATTTACGCCTACTTCCGGTAATTTCCAAGAATCGAAACTAATTTCGATAAAATTCACCATTAAATTTTTAGGTAGGCTTGCCGCGTTATTTTTTTTTCATCTAAGTTTCGTTGAGCATATCATTAACAAAATAATATGCCCTGATACGGGTGGGCTGAGACACCCTGTATAATAATAATATACAGAGTGACCAGAACAACGACCCCATGCACGGGTTTTCGTAAACGGTAAGTGATAGAGATGTCGTGGTTTAAGTAGAAAAATATGCAGAACTAATAAGTTCCCGAGTTAAAGCAAAAGTAATAAAAAAGTTAATGGTTTACAGTAAGGGTCGAGAACTATCGATAGTACTATCGATACTATCTATAGTTTAGACTATCGTTTGCAATGGATAGTTTTTGAGTGACAATCGAGCTATCGATTGTTTATTTTTCAATAAAGCACATCGTACGTATAGGCAACTTTATTATTTAATTTACACAGTTTTTATTCCTGATTACTTTTTAGATATTTTTAATGAATGGGAAGGCATAAACAAAATTGCTTGCATTGTAACAGACATGCTGCAAATATGATCAAAACCTGCAATTTGTTACACAAACAACATCTGCCATGTTTTCTACATACTCTTAATTTGGTAGTGCAAGAAACAGTCTTGAAAGAGAGACACACTATACGGTGTTTACAGAACATATTAAAAAAGGTGAAGCAGATAGTATCATTCTTCAAATACAGTACTGTATCAATGGAACTGTTTAAATCTGAACAAAATATTAAAGAACCTCTTAAATTGATCCAACACGTACCGTCTCGTTGGAATAGCAGCTTCTACACGATCAAACTAGTTATGAATTAACGATGCACTGGTAAGAACGCTTTTAAAATTGAGAAAAGCTCAGACACTATCTGTAGAAGATTTTATTGTTCTAATCGATGTTGAAAAAGTTCTTAACATATTTGGGAAGCTTAAAAAAAATCAGGTACTAAAAGTGCTTAATTCGTTTATTTGATGTTCCTTTTTAATAGTTTATTTCCTTAGGTAATGCATATGTTACAATATCATTAATAATATCGTTAATAGTTGGTATTTACAATTTTGTATCAAAATGTACATTGCAATCCGAAGAGGAAGTTTTTAGATCAAAAATCACGGAATCTGCAAAACACGACTCTTTTCATATAAACAACGATCTGGGACAAACATTGCCATGCTTCTACATCCGAAGAGGGTTTGTTGCACCTAGACAATGCAAAAGGGGCAGCTTTATTTCTGAAGCAAGAATTTTTTTTCGCAAGTATCAGCAGTTTCCGTTGAAACTGAAAATTATATTGACGAAGCTAATTCGTTAGTCTTGTTTACATTTTTGCAAGGAAAAGTTACTGCAAAGTCTAAATCTGTGAATGCGTTAATGTTAATCTGTTAATAAACGGCAATATTTGGAAATGCCAAACTCCAGTGAACAGACAGATCCATTATTATTTTGGAAAGTAAGTATACAAATAAGGAATACAAATTATAATCATTATTTTTATCTTTCTAGGTAACAGGAAATAACCTAAGCCGTCAGAATTGATTCTAAAATATATGTGTATTCCTGGGTCATTGGTGGAGTGTAACAAGACAACTTGTGACCCGAAGACGTCTTCGTCTTAAAGTTGAAAATGTAAATATGCAAATGTTATTAAACAATTTTTTTAATTTTTAACATACATATATTTTGCAATTTTTGTATTCTTTAAAATAAATAATTACCTAGTATACTTAGTACATATTTTTTACAGATATATCGATAACTATCTACGGGGTCGACTATCGATGTTCCTCGAACCCTGGTTTACAGCACACTTCAAAAAAACTGATGAAATGATGAAATCATCATGAAATATTTTGTTTTTCATAACTCTGTTCGTATTGAAGATATCAAAACTTTTTTGACATTATTTGAACACTCTTTACTATATTTTTTAGTTGAAATTAGGTACTTTTGGAGGTATTGTTAGCTACTTTGCTTTTTTAAATGCAAAAAGTAGGTGGCAATTTAAAGGTTTCCAATTACTCAAAATATTCAAATGAATTCCACATATATGTACATGTATAAATTATAAAAATATCTTAAAGATTTCGCAAAAAATAATAAGTTAAAATTCTTCAAAAATATAAATATGCCAGTAGTTACTATTCATTAAAGGTGTAAAGAAAGAAATTCTTTACAGAACACCATGATAAACTTTTAAGTCCAGAAGAAGTAAAATCTATTAAAATAATAAAAATATGGCTCAAAATTAAATGTATTTAAAATAGTGAAGAGTCTACTAAAATACCATGAAAATTTAATAAGGGATTCCATGAAAACACAGAATTTTAATCAAGTCTCATCTTAAGATCTTTTCATAAAATTTTGTTGGATTTTTTTATTGTGGAGAGCACAAAATATTTAATTTAGACATATATTTAAACTAAATCTTTTGTGCTCTCCACAAAAAAAATCTAACAAAATTTTATGAAAAGATCATAAGATGAGACTTGATTAAAATTGTATGGAAAATATTAATCATATTAATATAAAACATAAATAAAAATCATATAAAAAAATCCTACAGATGAAAACTCAAGGAAAATCATTTGAAAACTACAAGATAGAGAATGTACTAAAATTTATTGAAAGTAGTCACCTATTTAAATACCATGTATAGAGAGTTTGCAATACAAAGTTTATTAGATGTCAGGGGAAAAAATACTAATAAATTTCTATATAAAGAATTTTATATGAAAGTGCACCGAAACTGCATCATGTCATATCATCATGTCACATTATTATTACAATACTAATACATTCCATTATTGATTTACATATTATGGAGGTAGTATTGTTTATATGAGATTTTTCCCGTTAACAAATGACAAAGTAAAAAATTACATAAAACATGCCTAGATGCTTAGTTGGGCACATTCTTCTGTTCTCATTGTAGATGCGGAATTGCAATCACCAGCGTCGTTCCCCTTCCGAAACGTTCTACTTCACACGATGCAGCCGGATCGATTGGCACACGTAAATATTGTCGGGATCAATTGTTGTGCAAGTGAAGAAAGTGCATGGGGCAGGCCATTGGATTGTTATGCAAATCCCAATGAAATCGAATCCAAATAAATTATTACAAAAATCTGCGAACGACCACCACAAATTTTATACTCTAATACGTTTTTAACTTCATTAAAAACATAATATAAAATACTTTCTTTTACTACGTAAATGAAAGTAAAAGTGGATGCGTAATAATAATAATGCCGTCACCAGTTTATTAGCAAGTTTGATTAATGTGCTATAAACAAAAATAAACAATATAAAACATAAATAATAACAGTCCATTATTGATTTGAATATTATGAAGGTAGTATTATTTGTTTATATGATATTTCTGCCGTTAACAAAAACAAGGAAAAAATTGTCCTTCTGATTGTTAATGTCATTATTTTTGTCATTTTTTTAAATTTTAATGATAAACAAGCGTTTCTGAATTATTATTAATTGTTTTATTAATTTATTGTTTATCTTAGTAGTATATTACGAGTAGTAAAATAAATAGGAAATAATACTCTTTTTGATTATTGTTAACACTATTTTATCGACATATTCTTTATTTTACTCTGGAATTGTCACGTTTAGAATGTTCAATTTGTAGTTGGAATAAAACGTGACGCAACACGCTAGCAGGCGAACGACGTGTGTCGCAATCCTCCAGGAGCCAGAATCGAGGCATTACGTCCGATTACGGCCGGATTCGAATAGCGACAAATGGAAAGAAACGCTTCTCTTTTCTCGGTCAGTGCACCAAGACGGTCCCTGGGTTCTTTAAAGTTTAATCTGAGTCTCAATTTCGTACAACTTTCTATAAGTATGGTATGTAGCCATGTGTTGACGAACCTAAGATATTCTAATTGCATTGAAAGTGCATCAATTACGTTTATTGTATAAATGTATACTATTTATTGTACGCACAACAACATCTAAACCAGTTGTTTACACCTTGGTTACTATGGCGGAAACTACCATTTTAAGAGAGCCTGGCAAAGCCTTTACTGTTATATCGTTATATTTTTTGCCGTAATAAACTAGGGTGAGTCAAATATGAACAGGAATTATTTTTTTGCGCGCCTTTGGAAGAACGAAATGTTCTACTAAACTAAAAGAGTAATATATCATGGGAGAGTTGAAAATAACGCTGCTTTGATCTGTGCTACTATGTTAGAACAAGAAGTACGTACAGCGCTCCGTTGCGCAGCGAATTATTATTAAGTTTCTGGTGAGAGAGGGTATAAAACAATCCGAAGTGTTTGGAAGACTCCAGATACAGTTCAGAAATAGCACCCTTAAAAATACTCAGCTGTACGCATGGCATAAAAAAATTAGTTTCCAAAGTCTAATTCAAAACTCGGCTCTCCGCTGGAAAGGTTCTTGCACCTGTATTTTTTAAATCAAAAGAGTTTTCCATATCAATTTTCTTGACGAAAGTTGTACTTTAACATTGCGTTTTACTGCCAACTTTTGGAAGAAGGAAAACTCGAATTTCCCATACGAAACATTACCTTGCTTCACGAAAACGCTTGACCACATATAGCTGTCCTAACCTGACAAAAACTTTGGGATTTGTTATAGAATACACTGGAACACCCTTCATACAGTTCAGACGTATTGCCCTGTAAGAATCATTCGTTTGAGCCCTTGAGAGGACATAGATTTGACGATGATATTGCTGTCGAAGCGTACCCGATAGGGGGCGGGGGGAGGCTGGTGAAAATATTTAATTTATTCCCCCTAACCCCTACACCCATTGGGGTATTCAAAGGGATTTCTGATTATATATAATTTATAATACGTTCTTATTTTTATAATGCTTCAATAAAAAAAAAAAATATATATATATATATATATATATATATATATATATATATATATATATATATATATATTTGACTCACCCTCGTACTATATAAATGCATTACAATATAAGTAAATAGGTGAAAATGCAATAGACATATCTGCTGATATTTAAGCTTACAATAAAAATCACCATAGCAATCAATGCAAGGGACGTATGATGGATATCTGATTTCATTAATACGTATAAAAACCATAGACATATCACATACCTTTCAAATCCAAGTAGTTCGTGGGTTATATTGAATTAATTGACACTCACCTGTAACAAAAACCATAATTAAAAATAATATAATTTACAATAAAAACAAATATAAAACAATAAAAAAATAATCGTATCGTATCGTACAAAATATTCCGTATTCTAACGGACACAATTAGATACAATTTTCAAAATATTCTAAACATTTTATTTACCAGTTATCATTTTTCAGTTCTACTGTATCAAATTTGTTGATTTTCATTTTCATTTTATTTTATTAACACTGGAGGCTTTTACTTTTTAAATTTGTTATAATTATTTTCAGTGATGTTCCCATTATTTTTTTCGATGGTATACTACAGGTAATCCATTGCGTGCCTAATTCCTATTGTCGTATTCATAATTACTTGGTGAGGGGGGTTAGGATGGAGTCTATCACATCAAGTGAGTTTGAAGTTTTTGAAAGTAGTGTTCGGTGTCTTGGTATGCACATTGAATGAGTTTTCACAAAATTCCTTGAGAGTATACGCTATAGACCCAGAAAATCCTAAGAGTATAAGGCGTATATGGAGTATACCCTATGGGAGCACCACTGCTTATTATTCGTTATTATAAGAACTACTTTTAACCATTACATAAATTTTCATGATTTTCATGACTGAACATTAAAACAAACTCAATAGAAATAGACTAAGGGTAAGTAGTTCGAACCTCGGTATACCTATAGTTTAATCCCTAATACATAAATAAAAATATGCATATCAGCGTCAAGTGGCTGAATAGCATTAAGCCAATTAACACATATGTAGAGAGTGTCCCGGGAGAAAGTAAACATCCAAAATATCTACGAATTTAATTGTTTTATGAAATTGCAGAAATACGTTAATTTTTAATTAAAGGGGGACAACTTTTGCAAGAAATTTATCTTCAAATGTTTAACCCCTTTGCCGCAGAAGAAGTAAGCGCATTTGTTTTTAAATTGGAGTAGGGGTTGAGTGATAAATGTCCATAAATGATAATTGTCCATGACAAATAAAATGTCACATTTCACATAAAACCGATGCCCCTCCTGTGACCTGTAGTACTGGTCAAGTTGGTCAACAGAAATGCAAATTCATCTTGGAGCATCTTGGAGCATCCGAGTTTATTGAGATACAATAGTGAGTACTTAAAGTTCCTGAGTAAAGCGGTTGCTTATTCCAAAGCACTTCATTTCTAAGTGATCAAAGGAATTAATTTATTATTTATGGCTTTATCTCTCAAACCAGCTCCCGCGGTTTTGGGATTCATTCCCATTGGTCCAATTCCACCAGTAGCGGGATTTAGGTTTTATGCGAATAGTGACATCTTATTTGGAATGGACAGCTCATTTGAAGGCTTAATTAATTTGCAATACAACGGTGTATTAGTTTTTAAAATCTGTCAATTAGTTTGCAAGAAACTATTTTTGAAGGTGAGCAAGGTACAAAATAAACATGACATTTCAGAAACAAACAAAACAAGTATCCAGCAACAGAAGTACAAAGTAAGAAACTGTCAATTTGACAGTACTAAGATGGTTTATTCCACTGAAGAGCGTTTTGATATTTTAATGGGAATAATTTTTATTGAAAACAATACGAAATTTTTGAAACTTATGCAGTATTAAAATATTTGATATACACCTATACAGGGTATCCAAGATAAGGATCAACAGTATGGGAAGCTCGGAAACCGTAAACGTTACAAAGGCGGTTAAATTACAAATAAGTTGCCCAATTTAGTGGTCAGTAATATTTTGTTGAGAAAACCCGAAATTTCCGCTTACTTCCGGAGATATTCGACAAAACCCGAAATCTTGCGATTTCATTTTAATTTTTTTCTGAAGGTATTTGAAAACATATAAGAAAACCAAAGGCACTTTCTCGTTGCCACATTTTTAGGTCTATAAGACAGCGTCTACAGATATTTAGTACAACGTTTCATTTTGAAGAAACCATAACCAACTGTATTTTTTTATATGGCCCGTTAAAAACGTACATCCTATATTAGATATCATTCCCTATTACGAATTCAACAATGTATATCACAATATGGTGTCTCACGTTTTTATTCAGAAAAAAGCTTGTTAATACATTTCGAACATTTTCTTGTAGTATATGTTGAAATGATGACGACGAAAAACAAAATTATTATCTAATTTTAACCCAGAATAAGTACAAAAATAGTAACTAAAAATAATTTAACAAGAATAGTTGTTAAACATTGAAACATTATAGCTATTTAGAACCACGCTTATTAATGTTCTACTGTCGTATCAGAATTGTCGTGTTCATTAAATGACGACAAGACAATTATTACCTATTATTATTATTACCTAATTACTATTATTACCTAATTTCAATACAGAATGGGCACCAAAATAGTAAGTAAAAACAATTTAGCACGAATAGTTGTTAAACATTGAAACATTATAGTTATTGAATGTTAACTAGAACCACACTTATTATTTTATTACTGTGGTATTATGAGAATTGTTCTGTTAATTTAATTATCTTAAAATCCTAAAATTAGGCGATAAATGCCGTATTCGTTGCTCATTTCAACGCATACTGCATCAAAATGTTCGAAATGTATTAACAAGCCTGTTTTTCTGAATAAAAACATAAGAAACCATTTTTTCCTTGGGTAGGTTCCCTAAAGCCTCTCAGCACTTTGGCCTCTGTAGTCCTTTTGTGCTTTATAAGAAACTATACTGCCTTATAAATCGTTGAATTCGTAATAGGAAATGCTATTTAATACAGGGTGTAATAATAATGATAATAATAATAATAATAATAATAATAATAATAATAATGTATGTACTTGTGTACTTGTACTTTAATGTGTACTTTATTTACGGCCCATATTAAAATATAAAGTTAATGATGGTTTCTTCGAAACGAAACCTTGAACTGAAAATTTATAAACGATGTCTTGTAGATATAAAAAGGTGGCAATGAGAAAGTGCCTTTTGCTTTTTATACCCTTTCAAATAACTACAGAAAAACATAAAACTTATATCGTAAAATTTCGGATTTTCTCGAATATCTCCGGAAATAAGCGGAATTTTCTGGATTTCTCAAAAGAATATTACTGACCACTAAATTGTGCAACTTTTTTTTTGTAATTTAACCGCATTTCTAACTTTAACGGTTTTCGAGATCGCCATGCTGTTGATCCTTATCTTGGACACCCTGTATATTATAGTTCGTAAGTATACCAATCTCCAGCCAAATTTAAATTCCATTAAAAAATTACCTTTATTTTTGGAGATTTTTTTTAAATTTCATTGTTCATTTATTATCCCAGTTAATTTACGTTCTTAAAATGTCTGTATGATTTAGTAACAATCGTTACTAAATCTTAAAATTATTCATTATCTTAAAATCCTAAAATTAGGCGATAAATGCCGTATTCGTTGCTCATTTCAACGCATACTGCATCAAAATGTTCGAAATGTATTGACAAGCCTGTTTTTCTGAATAAAAACATAAGAAACCATTTTTTCCTTGGGTAGGTTCCCTAAAGCCTCTCAGCACTTTGGCCTCTGTAGTCCTTTTGTGCTTTATAAGAAACTATACTGCCTTATAAATCGTTGAATTCGTAATAGGAAATGCTATTTAATACAGGGTGTAATAATAATGATAATAATAATAATAATAATAATAATAATAATAATAATAATGTATGTACTTGTGTACTTGTACTTTAATGTGTACTTTATTTACGGCCCATATTAAAATATAAAGTTAATGATGGTTTCTTCGAAACGAAACCTTGAACTGAAAATTTATAAACGATGTCTTGTAGATATAAAAAGGTGGCAATGAGAAAGTGCCTTTTGCTTTTTATACCTTTTCAAATAACTACAGAAAAACATAAAACTTATATCGTAAAATTTCGGATTTTCTCGAATATCTCCGGAAATAAGCGGAATTTTCTGGATTTCTCAAAAGAATATTACTGACCACTAAATTGTGCAACTTTTTTTTTGTAATTTAACCGCATTTCTAACTTTAACGGTTTTCGAGATCGCCATGCTGTTGATCCTTATCTTGGACACCCTGTATATTATAGTTCGTAAGTATACCAATCTCCAGCCAAATTTAAATTCCATTAAAAAATTACCTTTATTTTTGGAGATTTTTTTAAATTTCATTGTTCATTTATTATCCCAGTTAATTTACGTTCTTAAAATGTCTGCATGATTTAGTAACAATCGTTACTAAATTATTGTTATTAAAATTTAAAACGGAGCACTGGAGGACAAAGCTGACTTTTAATGGAAAGAAGGGGGGACAAGTCTGAAACTTGGTATATGCGCTTGGAACCGGAGATCTTAAAAAAAATCACAAAAGTCTAGGAAAGGTCATGCCAAACCGATTATTTTCTTAGTAGTAGTAGTAGTAGTAGTAGTAGTAGTAGTAGTAGTAGTAGATCGATCTTTATTCGGCTATCGACCTAACCGGTCTTTCTGCCGTAAGTATTTACATTTTTTTAAATATGTTAGATTTGACTTATTATTAAAAATACCAAAAAAAAATAACAAATGTGTATATAATTTTACTGTAAATACTGGGTGTTTCTAAATTTCATACAAAACCACACGTGGCGACGTTGGTCTTAAAATTCCGAGGCGAAAATTTTAATACCAAATTTTGCGAATGAAAAAATTAAAATTAAAAAACTTGAAAATCAAAAAAAAAAACAGAAAGCATTGTTCAATATTTTGATATTACGATTTTGACTTTGAATTTTATGACCAACATAGTCACATGTAGTTTTTTTGTTTATTTATAAAACATCCTTTATGACGGAAGCATAAAATTAGACGAACTTTCGTTGATGGGATATGCAGGAAAATATGTTTTTTCTGGAACACCTTGTATATTTCATTTTGCTATTCGTTTACATGATATTTTTAATAAAAGTGTCCTCTATATTTACTATCTAGTACTCTACTTATATACATTTTTGTTTCTGGAATGTCATGTTAATTTTGTACTTTGCTCAGCTTCAAAATTAATTTCTTCCAAAGTACTTGACAGATTTTAAAATTTTAAAGACACCGTTGTATTGCAAATTAATGAAGGTTTCAAATGAGCTGCCCATTCCAAATGAGATGTTCCACCCCTACTGGTGGAATTATACCAATGAGACTCGACCCCAAACATGCGGGAATAGTTTAGAGCCATAAAGCTATAAACCAGAAAGTTATTCCTTTCATCCCTTACAAATGAAGTGTTTTGGAATAAGCAACCGCATTACTCAGAGACTTTTAAGTCACTATCGTACATAAATAAACTAGGGTACTCCGAGAGATGCACTTGCATTTCTGTTGTAGGACTTCCGATAGGAGAGAGGAGGGACTTTGGTTTTATGGGAAAAGTAACAAATTATCTAGGGGTTTTATGGGAAAAGTAACAAATTATCTGGGATTATCTAATTATTTATAGGGATCGGTATGCAAAAAACTAGCTGCAGCCTTTTGGGTGCGTTTTCATGATATAATTCGAGTTCCGTTGAAGTAATTATTTGTTGTTTGAAATAAGTTTAAATGAAAATGTTGTAGCAGAGAGTGAAATTTTTAAAATTATAACTAGAGGTGAGGTATCCCTTGCAGTTGTGCAAGATGCCATTCCGCTGTGTTTTCCATCAACTACTTTTATGTGGCCCGATAATTCTGTTTTTGTCACAGGTTTATTACCATTGCTGTAGGATATGAATAATATCTGAAAATTAAAATCCAAAGTATTTAGTTGGTGTAAATTGATCCCGGTCACAATAAGGAGTTGAGTTATGATATTGAGGCCACCTTAGTCACCGCTGAAAATTTCGTGATCATTAGCGCGTAAGGACGACGACGCACGTGAACAGCTTGAATGAAATTTGAAAACGCGTGGCATAATTCCGACCAGAGGCGCCGCTTCGCTTTTTTCCCGCCCACGGATCCGAAGCCTACTTGTGCGGACAAAAGACGATCGCGCAATAAACAAAAATCGAAACCGGTGTCGACGACCTCGCGGTAATCGAAGGTGGCCGCTTTCGGTACGCATTAATTCGTTATTTTTCACTGCCAGAGCGGCTGAATTGCGGCGTCGCGGCGCCCCTCTCGCTCACGCGTACGCTGGCAGCGGCACGGCGCCCCCCTCAAAGCAATCGGCCTACTTGGGACGCGGGTTCAACCAACTCGAAACGGGTCTGAGGTGAGTGACGTTCTTACTTTCTCATAAGCCCGAAATCGAAACTTGTAAAAAGGGAAGATTGCCGGGGGATTCTCATGGGATAGCTGCCCGGTTCGGGCGGGTTGGCTGATGGGGGGAGCACGTGGTGCAGCAGCAGCAGTCCCCGGTAGGTTTGAAGGCCAAGTGCGTGCTTCATCGATTTTCCCGTGCATTTTCCACCGCGAATGCGCAAGACGTGGATAGCGCGTTCACCGTCCTGCCGACAGGTAGCGCGTGCAGTCGGTGGCGCGGCGGCGCCAACGGCGTCATTCGGAACTGCCAACTCAGCGGATTGCATGAATGAAAACCGCGCGGTTCACACAATAAAGACAGCGCATCGTGATTTTACGAGTGGGAGGAGGAGGGGGGATGTAAAAAGCCACGGGCTGCGCTCCTCTGCGACGCGCTCGGCATGGATCGTAAACAACGATGTAATCTCATCCGGGGAGTAAAAATAGAAATTGTTACTTAACGGGCCATTGCGTAACTCCATTGACCTGTATTGTTGGTTAACGGTGAAAACTGCGATCATGTGTGACGTATGGGAGCAGGTGAACGGCGTTTCTACTCTTTCAAGATCAGTGTACACTACTGACTGAAAATGTTGCAGACCAAATCTCGATCAAAGTGCAAGTAACAGAAGAATTCCAAGCCGCGCTCGAACGATTAAGCATCTAAATTAAGCTCGTGTGGCGTAAAAAAATAGATCCTACTACCAAAGCTCATTCAAATCTCAGGACAATACATAATTATATTAAAATTCATGGCCGGTTTCACACATAGACGTGCGCAGACTTTTTCTTTAGGGAGGGCCACGTTGGCCTTTGGAGTTGATAGAAAATAAATAACCATACAATTATTTTAAACTGAAACTTTATTTGATATAAGACATGTGTTTACCAATACAGTATTTTTGTAAACAAGTACTTTAACATTGACGTATGCTTGTTACAATCTCATTCTTTGTATTCCCGATGTTAGTATTTTAAACTGATGTATAACTAAATTATAATCGAAAGTTTTTGTTTTATCTTGCTCAATAAATAAAAAATAGCAATAATTATAATCTCTCCTGTGAGATGCTGTTTCTTAATTTTGATTTTACTTGAACCATCTCAGAAAATGAACGCTCACAGGTAAGCATGTAAGAATAACTCCACATTGTAGCAATGACAATGCATCTGCATACTCAAGCATTCTAGTATATAATAGTCTTAATAATGAAATAAAGTCTTGTTCTTGTCTTCCTTTGAACATGACAATATTGTTCAAAGGAAGGCTAAAGCAATTTCTCATACAGAAGTGCCATTATGCTTTTTCAGAATATCCGTGATATAGAGGAGTATTTGTATTTGTATGTAAGTGTAATTAATGTTTATTGACTGTGTTGTCTATTTTGATATCCTGAGGACCACATCCATAACAATTTATGCGGTGCAATCTTATTGTCTTTGTATATATTATGTAAGTATTGTGGCTAGGTGGAAATAAATGAATATGAATATGAATACAGAAGCAGCTTTTGACACGGATAACAGAAAACTGCATTAGAGTTATAAATAAAATATTTTATATTCTAAATCTGTCAGTATAAATTAGCCAAGTAATCCACTCTTTTATATTACCCAAATTACTTCGTTTAGGTATGGATTCATCATGTTTAATAAGTTTGCATTCTGCGATTAGTTCATCTTTATTTATTCCAAACAGTTTTTTCAAGAACAATTAGATCAACGTCACAATTTAAATTCAGTAGTTCATCTGCACACTCGATTATCTGAGTCGTTCCTTGAGTAAAACGTTTGTCAATTCTAGAAAAAAGAGAGTCTAGAAATGGGTACACGGAATTAATTTTAATATCATATTTTTTGGTATGAATTTTTTGAATTTGAATAGTTTTCGTCTATTTTACGAGAAACTTTTCGGCGTCTTATTTTCGGAATTATGATATTCTGTTTGACGCACATTTCGTCGACTTCACTGTAATTATTTCAAAAAAAAAACTCGTATCAGTTCTCAATAATTGCAAACTTGATTTTAAATTTCAGACACAGTTTACAGCAAGTAAAGGTTAAAATTTTCCATCTGTAATGCTTTACTTACTTTAAGGATCATTGTTAAAATAGGTGTGACAATATGTAAACAGACTATGAAATCGAACGATTTAAACTGATGTAGTAAACCCCTACTGGGGTATTAATGGAGGGGTCAAAAAATCTTATAACAACAGACATTTGCTTATGATGACCGCAGTCTCATGTCTCGTCTGCGACTAAAGAAATATATTTTCCATTCAACTCAGATCATAATGTAATCGTAATTTATTAAAAAAATCGTTTCGAATTATGTTACTAATATATAATGCTAATTTTTGGGCCGCTGCGTTAAATGGTGTTTTAGTAATGGGTCATACCCTGAAAGAGATCCACGAGTTCCAAAAAAAGGACATGTTAATAACTTTCTATTGTTTATCATGTCCTCGAAAAGATGTATCTCCTTTTGCTAAGCAAACCGTGATATCAACCAGTCTTCTCATTATTTCACGGTTGCGGGAACATTCCTGCTCTTGCTTTTTTAATTAACCCGCTTTTGATTCATTAAGTGCTGTGTCAATGCTCTAAATTTTGGAATAATTTGTCCACACATTGAAACTGTATACATGACACGGAGACATTTAATGATTTTTGAACTTTTCTGTAGCATGCTTCCAGTTTTTAAAACCATTTTCTATGAAACATTTGTCAATATGACCTTTCGAAGCGGCATTTTCCATTGCAAAAAAAACGACACGAAAAGTATGCTTCGTTTGCTAGACTGTACTCAAGCCAAGTATACACAGGTAGCTTGAAAACAACAAGCCCTCTCGCTTCATTTTTTAGGAAACTCATTTAGAATTTACTGGAATGGACCGTAATTAATACGAACTTCACTATCCATGGGATCTAGTGGATACGATACAACTGGGCCATGGCATAGAGGGCCACAAATATCCGCGTCCCGCCGAAATATCCGGTGTTTCGGTGTCTCAGATAGATTTAATTATTTGTATGTACAAGTACAATACCAATTTAATAGCAAACAACTTATGTAGGCTTACATATTAATTAGACTATAAGAAATCGTGTTTGAAATGTATATAATTTGCAATAACATATAGATATTCGCGAAGAAAAACAAGAACTTCTATTTAATCATCTCCAATTAAAAAAACTAAGCGAGGCAGAAAACAAAACTATGAGTACAAATTCTCATAGTTTTGTCAGAAACCTGCGTAAAAAACTTCTGCGTAGCATATGTCTAAGGTTGTTTTAGAGAGTAGCAGAGAAGTGAATTTCAATCATAGGCTTCTAGGTAACTGAAAGGCATAAAGCAAATCAGTCTCTAAAAGAATAAAATTTATGAATTAGACAATAAACATGTACTTCAGCGTTCGCTTTAATTAAGTTTTCTAGACACATTTCGGCTGCTATCGCGAAGTCCATAGAGGCAACCTTCTTAAACCTCCTCTAAGACAACGACAATTAGCATTTAGTATCCCATAAATAACCCATGGCCAAATAGCCCAACAATCTAGTAAATTTTAATCTTGTGTTTCTGCCTAGGTTTTATTTTTATTTTCCATGTCGATCATACATTGATTTGTTACAGCTCTCTGACTCATGTTTACAATTGATCACAATATAGAGCACAAATCTAATGACTTGCGTTGATTATAAAAAATGCCTTACACCGAAAGGTAGATAGGCAAAGGAGTAAATAAATAAATAAATTTAAAAAAATAGTCTTATTATTAGTTAATTTATTCATTTCTAAAGACTAGTTTGTTGTGTAATTCATTATTAACTAATTCAAAGCAAATCATCATCAGATTATTACCATTAAATTATAAGACCACTAAATTATAAGTATATAATTCAATACTGTGTTATTATGTATTAGTTATAACAATAAAAATATTATAACCCTGTGTGTTTTCTCAGTAGTAGTAGATCAATCTTTATTAGGCTATCGACCTAACCGGTCTTTCCGTCGGTGTTTTCTCATTTGATATCAAATGTCGATTATTATAATTTTTTATTTTTTTTTATCACTATGATATACAAGTTCATTCTAACCACTTGTTTACTAATTGGTACTACAATATTCAAGAATCACTTTCAAATGCCGATTTAGCATAACTAGTCCAGTGAGTTAAGGTTCCATCTCATCAATAGATATAGGTTCGCTTGTTTCCATTGTAACATTAAAATTATTCAAAATCACTCTGAGAATAAAGGTACATTGTCTCAATTATACTAATTCATAGATTAGTGAGTTGAGGATATTAATGTAAAATAATATTACCCTATATTTCATTTTTTTTAAAGCTGTTCATTGTGATGCGGTCAGTGATTGTAGTTAGACTCCTTAAATCAAATAAAAAATGTATGAACTATTTTTTGACCCGGCGCATGCACCATAAATTAGGGTCGACATAACATTACAAAAATTGCAATTGGCTTCTGAATAAATATAAGATGAGCGAGTGATAAGATAAGTGAACTTAATAAATAACTCTTTAATGTCAAAAACATATATAGACATAAATGCTAAGTTATGGTAGTCATTTGAGGGTTACGGCGAATTTAAACCAGCATGAGGCAGTTTTCAGTTTTTTTGTCAATCACAGTTCATTGTGTCAGCACAAATATTTACATCACACATTTTCTCTTTAGGTGAGATCTGTTTGGGTTATTCTGTTACACATTATTATAACATTACACCCTAAACACACTAAAACACCCTCATTGGCTCGGATTTGTTGGCACTTTTGATTAATTTTTAGATGCTCGTGGCTATTTACAGGAGTACCATAGACTAATGTTTTCAAATATCCCCAAAGAAAGAAATCTAGAGGGTTTAAATCAGGCGATCCTGCAGGTCACAAAACAGGTTCGCCTCTTCCTATCCATCTACGCGGAAATGTTTTGTCTAAATGGTCTCTAACGGCAATAAAAATAATGAACTGGAGTACAATCATGCTGGAACCACATGCGTTGCTTGTGGTTCAGAGGAATGTCGTCCAAAAGATCACACTGTGTTCTGTGTTCTAATTGTGTTCTGCACAAAGTTAACGTAAGCAGCGCCTGCTAATCGGTTTATTAAAACAACAGGAAGTAGAAACCTGTCGCCTTCAATACCCATCAAATTGTTTAATGAAATACGTGTCTGATGTCTACATTCCATTACAGCATGGGGATTTTGTCACCCTCTTAAGGTGACTACAGTGACATCATCGTTTTTGATTCAGTTTCAAGTTCAAGTTTAAAGCATGAATGTACGCAAAATCACATGTTTATCAGCAATTGTAAATTTTAAATTTGACTGACAATTTCATGTTTGGTTGTCCAAAATAATTTTTCTTATTACCAATTTTTTCAGTCTCGTGTTTATAATAATCTTAAATTTAATTTTAACTAGACCTTTTTTTTAATTAAATTTCCTTGTATATAGAAGCTTTAATAATTATTAACTTAGTTGAATTTATCAATTAACAAAAAATTGAATAAAAATTTAATATTATTTTGCAAATGAAATATGTAATTTCAATTTTTGTTATGAAAAATATATTTTTTAAGTGTGTCATCGATAAGTTATTACAAAATAATAGCTATTTATGGTATTAGTGGTTAAATTGCTTTATTCACGTGTATCATACAAGATTTTTTGCAATTCCATATCAGAATTGAAGAATTTGCGTGAAGTGCCACATTGTCAGGTGACAACAAAAATTTCAAGGATAGTGCGAGGTTACCTATTTTTTACTTTATTCACGTTGTGAATGGTTATAAAATGAAAATGTAAACATTTTATTCACCCATTCGATTAAAGTTTAGTTATAACGATGAGATTCAATATACATAATGAGCATTTTAATAATGCTAATTGGAAAAAATAATTTTCTTTGTATTTGCTATAATTATAGTGATGAGGCGAAGGTTTTTTTTTATGGTTTCTTTCATTTAACCATTAAAAGATTAAGTTTTACAAAAAAAAAAAGTATTTCATTTCATTTCATTTCATTTTGTAAAAACTAATACCGGATAATAATTTGTAAAACATTGTTAAAGGACTTGTCTGGATAATATGTATTACTTATTCTAAATTACTTTCAGCATAAGTAAGTTAGATTACTGACGATCACTTTTTTTTCAGAACAAACTAATGATTTATACGTAATTATAATAGCTATTTCTATCGCCAGTTATGAAATGCATCATATGTCCCCGAAACGAGAAATGAGGCGCTTAGGAAACATGTTCCTCACAAGTTCCATGGATGCATTGGCACAATTTGCTGTAGCACCATCCTGCTGGAAATTAACATATCTCATGTATATCCGTCATCTTCACAGTTCAAGTTGAAACAACCGTACTTATTCAACTTGTGAATGTAACGTTACGAATTTAGTCGTAACGCCTTTTTCGTCAAAAAATACGGTCCAATTATGAAAAAGGGGGCAACCAAACATATTATATTAAATGGCAGATAGTAACTGTTCGGTTGGAAAATTAATTTTATTTTTCTTGAAAATCAATTGTGTACTATTCATTTTAAAAACGTCAGATTACCGTAAGTCGCCCTATCTGTACAGTCCCAATTATGAATTTCGAAAAGACGGCCAAAGAAAAAAAATATCTTGTTTTTATCCATTCATATTTTTCCACATATATTTTAATTTTCAATACGTTCATTAACGCCGTGAGTTAGGACTCCGACTGATTTATAGATTTGAGTGTGATTCTCCTCTTGGGAATATTAACATTGTAATATAACGCAGCAAATATGTCTCTAGAATATTCTGGAAAATCGATCGTGGTAGGGCCAATGATCACAACCTTAAATTATGTTTGATCACTTGTTTGATAATAACCAGGGAAATTAATCGAAACTATAGTTCATATTTTCAATAGCGAGTTTTATAATGATGGAAAGATTATTTATTTATATATATATATATATATATATATATATATATACATATATATATATATATATATATATATATATATATATATATATATATATATATACATATATATATATATATATATACACTACTCAAAACAATTAACGCATATTGATGGAAATGGATTTAATTAAGCTTAGATTGAAAGAAAAACAAAACAAAGTTTGTGCATTTATATGTCTAAGAATATTGTTGCACTAATAATCAAAATCTTTAATTTGATAGTGTTTAGAAAAATAATTTCTTTTAAATGTCCAAATAACAAACTGTGCGGTTCTACTTTAAATTCGAAATTTCGTCGGTTCTGTGTTCTAAAACTACGTTTAAATAATAGAAAACAATAATAGACGCAATACAAGACATTTAGCAGATGGTGAAGCTCAATCTGCAGTTCTTCTTCTCCGGGAAGGGCTGACACAAGTGAGAGTGGCTCAAATTTTAAATGTGGCCCAATCCTCCATTAGTAGGGTGTACCAACGTTTCCGAGAAACTCATGGATATTCCAGACGCCGAGGACAAGGACGACTAAGGGCCACAAATCCAATAGAAGACCGTTTCATAACACTTTCTGCTCGCAGAAATAGAACAGTTACCGCTAGATTCTTACAAGACTCATTACACCGAGTGCACAATACAAGAATTTCAGATCAAACAGTTAGAAACCGACTACATGAAATCCATTTAAATGTTAGATGTCCAGCAACGGGCCCTCGTTTAACCAGGGAACATCCAGTACGGCGACTTGCTTTTGCAAGAGAACATGTGGTTTGGACTCACCAGCAATGGGCGAATATTTTGTTCTCGGATGAGTCGAGATTCACTCTTTCATCCAACGATCGACCTCACAGAGTGTGGAGAACTCCAGGGACTCGATTTTCCCAATGCAATATCCGCCAATTGGATGCCTTTGGTGGGGGCGGAATCATGGTTTGGGGAGCAATCAACTCACAAGCACGTACAGAGTTACATGTGTTTCATAACGGAACTTTAAATGCAGACAGGTATATCCGAGATGTTTTAGAACAATATGTCATGCCTTTTGCTCCATTCATTGGCCATGATTTTCTGTTAATGCATGACAATGCCCGCCCACACACCGCACAAATAGTGCAACAGTATCTCCAGAGGGTTAATATCGAAGCAATAAGTCTATTGCCAGTCGGCCAGCAAGACCACCCGACCTAAATCCTATAGAGCACATGTGGGACAATCTTGGCAGACGACTAAGAAGTAGGCTAAATGTACCACAAACTCTAAACGAGTTATCTGAAGCACTTGTGGAAGAATGGAATAACATTCCTCAGCAGCTAGTGGAAAATTTAATTCTCAGCATGGAAAGGCGTTGTAGGGCAGTAATAAGAGCCAGAGGAGGGAACACCGAGTATTAAAACTATAATTCTAAACAGATACCAGTAATTTTGAAAAATTTGATATATGATATTTTGAGTATTTTTTGCTAACTTCAAATATCTGTTCCTAATTTTCTTTAAATTTTATCAACATTATCTAAAATTTTGTTATTCTTTGAACCACTAACATAATAAATTGAAAAATATAAAAAATAAATTAAAAAGTCATGTTTTTTTGGATTATGCGATAATTGTTTTGAGTAGTGTATATATATATATATAATCTACCACGAAACAAAACCCTTCAGAATTAATACTAAGTGAAAAGTAATAACTGACATGTGCCATGTTTATTTATAGTCTTTTTAATACGATTAATTTCGCCAGATAACTCAGTAACAGTTCCTGGAAACTTTACCGGACGATGTCAAAGGGAATATTCGAATTTGCAATTGCATCCCACATCCGTATCAATGCCAACGGGTACACGTGGCGCGTCCTGGATCTCATACAGCTAAAGGCATAAACACCTATAAATTCCAGTGCAGCGCTAAAATTAGACTGCGGGGAAGGAGGCTCTGTCAGGGCTTAGACGGGGTTGATTTCTATGCATCAAAGTTTTAGTAGACATTTCTAGAATTACTAATTTAGGAGTTACTTCATAATGATTCGCAGTATTATGTATAAGCAAATAAAATTATGTACAATTCAATTTTGCACTTAACTGAGTTACTATTGATTGGAATACAATTAAGTTGTATGCAACATAAAAATCATTTTAATTAATCAAAATTTGGCAGATTAAAAGCAGTCGAATTTAAAGAAATAATAAAATCTGTGTAATTGGGGAATTGTGACAATTGTTGACATATTATTCAAACTATTTCAACTGGTACACATTATTAATTTTTGTTGAAATATTTTGTCGTCACTTTATTTAAAATCTATACAGACTTGGGTAAGAAATTATTTGATTTAGTTAATATTTAAAAACATATTTGCTCAATTTTCTAAACATTGCCACAAAATATTGAATAGTGAATGGAAAAGTGACCAACACCATCTACAAAACTAACAATTAACTTCTACTACGAACAAAAGGCCTATAGAAATGGTAATGTAACAGTATGTTATGAAATTAGTTTATAATGTAACGGATTATGGCTTGATTGAATTTTATCGTATGGCTGAAGCGAATGCGATAATTGAAGCGTTTATCTTAAAAAGTGCAAGTCCAAACATCAGTTTTGTTACAGTGGAAGTTACACTCAAAGTACTGGGAAAATAAATCAGGCCATTCTGTTGTATTTATTTCAACTTATTTAAAAATAAAAATGATTTTAAATAAGAACTGTGAAACAAGAGGAAAAACTGAGAAAAAACTTGGACTTGTGTTGTTTTTAGGTGGAATTTTTGTAATGCGAACAAATGAAAATACAAAATAAAGTTTAAATACAAAATAAACTTTACTTTTTAAAAAAAAAAAAAATTAAAATTAAAACTCTTCACAACCACTACTGTTGTCATCCTCGTCCAGTTCGGGTTCCTCATCAGCAACACTTAAATATTGCTCAGCAAAAAACGGTTCATAAAATGATATATTTTGGGGTTCCTCTAATAAACTCATTAAGTCCTCAAGAATCTTTAGTTTTGCTGAGGATATTTCTTGCTTTTTGTTTAGATATTGACACTTAAGAAAGGACATGTGTCGTTTTTAAAGAATTGCTCTATTTTCATTTTGCCTGTTACACGCGACTTGTATTGTTTTTCGCGAAAACGTGTTCGTTACTGCATAGACATTGGTCTTGAGAGCAGTTTACTGTTAATAACTCGCTTTGTGCATTTTTGGACCTGTGTTGTTTTTAAAATAAACGCCTCAATTTCATGTACTCCATAATCCTGCATTATAACGAATTTCATACATGTGTCACTGTCAAACTAACATTTTACCACACCAACCAATTTTTAAAACGTTATGGGTATTTGAAAATTAAAGAACTGTTTATTTAGCTCTGTCTCTAGAGGTTACGAGACTAATAACGGGCTAGACTGTTAAAAATTAAAAATTATAACGGGCTGTTGACATATATACCATGACAACATATATTATTTGAAACGTCTGTCTATCTTGAAACATCTCAACAAAATCGACATAAAAATATCTGTCAGATTTTCTAGTCTATATCGAATAAACATTTTAGTTATTGCGTTGCACTACTGCAATGGATTTTATAAAATATAAATATATTGCGCTTCAAATGCCCATAAAAATTTGTACAATACTCAATGATTACCTGAAAATTACATGCTCGCTAACCCTCGCCTGTTACCTTGCAGTGCTCGCCTGTAAAGTTCCGTATAACAGTCATGCAATGTAAATAACTAATTCAAGTTCGTGCAAGTGTCAACTTAGCATGTTTATTTCGTTGACAAGACGACATTATGATACAACATTGTCACTTTATTACACTATATTCTCACTATGCCAGAAAGTGGCAGAGTATTAACAATTTTGACATTCATAATCATAGCATTGTAATGTTACTCGACGATAACATAATTTGCACAAAATATAGTGGATTTGATTAATGATTTAATCATCATGCAAGTGTTACAAATCTAATAATTTTTTTATATTGATGAAGTATTATTATGTGGTGGTGTAAAATATCGTTTATGGGGTGAATCATAAAAGGTATAATAAGTATAAACGGTAGATGCTGTCAATTAGTACTCATACAAATATCTGTATTACGTTATATCATATATAAATTTTTACTTTTGCCTTATTGAAATTCCGATTCTAACGAAAATATCCGTTTTGAGGTTCGTCAAATCCTTCAAAACCGTTTATATAAAATGTATGTGTATATCCATATGCCGTATGCAGGGTGTCTCAAAATTGACGCCCGCCCTCTTGGGATTTAATCAAGTAGGCTAAATAAATTGAAAATTAAGAGTGGAAAATTTTCCGTTTGTCTTTTGTTATAGAGTTATTGATAAAAATGTAAACAATAACCTTTTTCTACGGCCACTACTCAAAACATGATTTTGATTGATTAATTTTATCAAATCTAGAGACATAACTGTCAGATTTGATAATTAGTTGTGTAACATAATTCAATTAGGTTCAATTGATAAGTATTTCGCTTTTGTGTCTTGTATTTTGTGTATTATGGAACGATACTACAGTAATCGAGATTGTGTCGATATGTTGAAAGCGTTAGGTACATGCAATGACAATGCCACTTCTGCGGCTAGGGCATATGTTGAGAAGTTTCCAAATCGTCGGCACCCTGATGCAAAAACTATTAGACGGGCAGAACAAAGATTACTGGAAACAGGTAATTTGAATCCTAGGCAAAATCAGGCAGGACGTCGATCTAAGCTAAGCATCGATCGAGAACAGCAATTCTTGAATTTGTTGAGGCGGAACCATGTACAAGCCTTCGAATTATATCGTCCCAAACTCGTCCCCAATGGTTTGCATCCATTTAGGCCCCAAAAAGTTCTAGTTTTGCATGACGGAGATTGGGAGCTTCGAACCAATTTTTGTAGATGGTTGCTTCATAGCGTAAACAATAATCCATATTTCATTGAAAAGATTCTGTGGAGTGATGAATCTACATTTACCGAGACAGGTATCATAAATATGCATAACCTGCATGAATGGAGGGATGAAAACCCCTACTTAATACGCCAAAGATATTCTCAAAGACGATGGTCAAGTAACATTTAGGCTGGCTTATTAAATAATAATGTAATTAACCATAGTGTAATTAGTCCATGCATTCTACCTAACCGACGTAATTCAGCATGGTATCTACAATTGTTAAATGAAAATCTATTGCTTGATGAAGTTCCGTTAGCAGGTAGATTAAATTATTGGTTCCAACATGATGGTGCACCGGCACATTATGGAATAGAAGTGAGAAATAATCTGAATATAAAATTCCCTGGGAGGTAGATTGGAAGAGGTTGGCATATAATATGGCCCCCTAGATCGCCGGATCTGAATCCGCTGGATTACTTTTTCTGGGGCTATTTGAAACAAGTTTACCGCGAACCTGTTCTGAATCCTGAAGATGTGGTAGCTCGGTTTCACGCTGCTGTGGCGTTAATAGATGAAAATATGCTACAGTCAGTTCGTGCTTCCATGATAAATTGTGTGAATGTTTGCCTTGAAGTAGGAGGCGACCTATTTGAACACATTTTGTGAAAAAAGATGTGGACAATATCTTGTTTTTTTAATATTATTAGCATTTAATAAAGTATAAAGTTGAAAAGTTTTGTTTGTTTTTTATCAATAACTCTATAACAAAGGGCAAACGGAAAATTTTCCACTCTTAATTTTCAATTTCTATAAGCCCCCTGGATCAAATCTCAAGAGGACGGGCGTCAATTTTGAGACACCCTGTATACGTATATCTGTATATCCGTGTTATATATACTCGTATACTCGTTATACTCGTATATGTGAGTAGCCTAGTATCAAAGTCGGACATTCGCCATTTTTGTAAAAATTAGATTTTCGATGGATTTATTATCTTCACCACAAACTGCGTCATATTTGAACATTAGTTTGTTCAAAAACCGATGTTTTTCATAGTAAATAAACGTGAAAAGTTGTAGTCAATATCAAAATCCGACATTTGTAACATTCTTCACTATCAAATTCGGACAATTACTCGCCAGCCAAACACAATGCGCGTATCAGGCCACGTGCTCCATTACCTAGCGAACTAAATACTTCAAAACTCTGGAAAATGTACAATGAAGAGACGTTGAAGGTGAAGTCATCTTACTTCCGGATGTTGTTCAACACACAGTTTAATATCAGTTTTCGCATGCCAAGCACCGACGAATGCAGTACGTATCTCGAGATAGGTTACGTTAGGTTACGTTAGGTTAGGTTAGGTTAGGTCTCGAGATAAGTGAACTCCTAAAAGTGGAAAAAGATAAAAAAGTGAGCAAATATCTCAACTTAAAAAAAAATACATAACTACAGCTATGTATTTTCTCAAAATGATTAAAAAAAGAAAAAAATTTGGTCCTACCAAAAGTAAGCGACCAATCTATTTCTCTCGTCAGATTTATTGCTATAATTTAGCTGTTGTAACTGGTGAGTCAACGTCTAAACTTGGACTTGATAATGTATCAATCTATACATGGACCGAAAACGAGGCTAAGAAGTCCTCAAATGAGGTCGCTTCCATCGTTTATAATGAGTTAAAAGCTAGAATTGGAAACAACGAACTATTCACTCGTGTTCGTCTCATGGCAGATGGATGCCCGGGCCAAAATTAGAACATAAACATTCTGATAATGTGTGCAAAGTAGCTGCTACAAAGCTCCCAGGGAAGTTGACAGAGTTTCAGTTTCAGGCTACTCGTACATGCCTGCTGACCGAGTCTACGCACTGATGAAGAGAGAACTTCGATCTATCAAAACCATTATTGACGTTGAGACATATCATTGATCATTGGTAAAGACTAGATGCCATACGACTGGAAGCACGAGGCAAGCGATAATATAAAGATAGCAGATCAACTGCACTTTCAAATTAAAAAATGCAAGAGGTTTGAGCTAAGAATAACAGTAAGTTCTTAGTGAAACGAGAAATTGCCTATAACTTAGACCCAGGTGCGGAGAAAATTATCTGCAAGAAAGCCAAAACTACGAGCATGATTAATCCACGTGAGATCCCGGTTAGAGTTAAAATAAAAGATGCCAAAATCACTGATGTCAATAACCTCCTACAAAAACATTTTGGTGAAAATTGGACAAGCATTAAAAACTTACAATGGTACCAGAACATCATCCGAAACAACAATAAAATAGAATTCAACACCAAGACTGTGAATGTGAGCCGGAAGATGATGACCTAGTCCTGATTAGTGTTCCTTAATTAAAACCAGTAGACATAGATGCCTACGTGACATGTATGTCTTATTTTATGATAATTAAACCATGTTTCATTGGTACTAGTTGTATCTCAATTTCAAATGCGGACTTGTCCTCCATAGTTAGTTTCAAAGGCGGACAAAAAACAATTTTAGTTTCAACACGGACATAGCTATTTTTAAATAATTCCCATGGTAATATTAATATAGCTATTATTATGAAAATGAAATAGATATTTATGCATTAAGGGAGATATGGATATTTTTTTCCTGAGGTTGACAGGATTACAAACCGAGGGCCTTTGGCCCGAGGTTTGTAAGTCAACCGAGGGTAAAAAACATCCATAGCTCCCGTGGTGCATACAATATTTTATTTTTTAGAAACATATTGGTAAAAATTTTAGGTATTGTATTGATCCACAATGTTTATTTCCGAGGTTGCTATGAGTTGTTTGACAGTATATAAAAGTTATAATAAAAATGTGACAGGGGTTCAGTAATTGTGGTGCAGATTCCGGACACTAAAACATTGGCAAAGAGATCCTTCACTATAGTTGAAGAGGAGAGACTGAATGCGTTGTCGCTTATCAGAGAATACGTGTGCTTGCGTCCTGCAGGAGTCTCAAGGTTTTTTTTATCGTACAGAAACAGAAAATGTACAGTGCAACCTGTTGGGAAAAACACATTTGGCAGCATTCCGTCAAAAATTGCTGTCTACTTGTGTTTGCCGAATCCGAAATCTTTCACAGGTCACTGTTTAAGACGAACATCTGCAACTTTGGCAGCTGATGGAGCAGTAAGTATGACCAATCTGAAGCGTCTGGGTGGATGGAAAAGCTCTACAGTAGCGGAAGGCTACTTGGCAGACAGCATGGCATCCAAGAATAAAATTTCACGCGTGATTGCTGGACTGGAAGAGACTGAAAAAGTAAGATCGTCGGTATCTGCTAGTGGCAGTGGAGGCCATGAGCAGACGCAAAATTGCTCATCTTCAAGTACCGTCTTGAATGGAAAATTTGTCAATTGTACGATCTATTTGTCAAGTGGTCATAAGGTTGAAGGAGAAAAAAATGTGATTGAGGGTGAAAAAAATTGACATCTCCCTAGGGAGATATGAGTTGCTTTTCATAGATTGTATCCATGACGAAAATAAATAATATCATGTTTCTAAAAAATAAAGTATTTATCTTAAGCATGCGTTTAATCTGTTATAAAAGAAGAACTCGAAATTATTTAAAGTTTTGCCTCCAGAGAAATTTGGCTATCCTGAATAAAAAGTAATGTGGCGAATGTCCGCCTTTGATACTAGGCTACTCATTTGTATGTGTGTTTTTGACAACTTTTTATTGAACGGTATCTGAAATGCATTATAATTTTTTTGTAGCGCGTTGTGTTTTATATGTCTACGAGAGACGCCACGCCCAATCGCAGGTTCATTATCATCTTTCGAGGACACGCTCTTATCGCCGCCGTCCTCGAAGACGTCGCTTCCCCCTTAATTAAAAACAGCACCCCTCGAGGGGCCGAGCATGCAATAATTGGGCCCTCGACGTGCACCGGCAACCCCATTAATAAATTACTCCCGCCCTTAGGCGCGTTTAATTTCCCTTTCGCGGCCCGTCCGTCGTCGGCGCCGCCCCCCACCCCCGTAATCAGCCCTCCAGCGTCGCGACGCCCCGCGGAAACCCACCCCTCTCGCACACACATTTGTATCGATTGCATTTTGGCTGCAGCTCGGGGGCGCGTGGGGCCCCCCGTCGCCATGACGACACCCTAGCGTCGGCATCCAGACGGCTGCAGCGCCGCGACGCCCGATGCAGGCGTCCGCCGCGCACCCAAACACACAGACCCCGTACACCAGCATATATAGGGGAGTGAGTAATGCAGGTGAACTGGGACTGGGACTGGGAGAGAGTCGAGTTTACTTTCACCCGACTCTCTGCCCCACAGAGGGGGCGCCGCGACGCCGGGGCGACTCGAGGAAGCTTCGTCTGGAAGAGGTCGCCTGTACAGGCGGCGATAAAGTCGCTGCAGGAACTTTGCTCGCTTGCAGATTTTGATTTCGAAGCTTACAGCTTTTGAAGTTACATATTTCACACTTAGGTACTATTGATTTTAAATCTATTAAAACGTCGACATTTTCGCAGTTTTATAGTCACCGTTACGTGGTGATTTAAAAAATATTATTGGTTCTATTCAATATTTAGTCAATTATTAATCAATGCACGAGAGAATCACGCCATTTCAACTTTGAAAATCTAATTATTTAATATTATTTATTTGTTGCAGAAATGTCAAAAATTGCAGCGTATTCCATAATTCCATAACAATGAACTGGATCCATGATTTTGAATAAAAAATTGGCCTATTTTGGCCTTTTCTTAATTTTTGACAGTTATTTTTTTTTTATAAATATTAATAGACTGAATTTCCAAACTAAGGTGGGTTTTAGCTTTAAGAGGGAAATTGTTTAGATTAATGACAAAACCAATGTTTTGTTAAAACGCAGACAATATAATGATTATCCAAATTGAATGTTATTCGGTATTGCATTTTTAATTTTCTCTAAAGGGTGATTCAAAGTGGACTCCACCATTAACATCTCGTTTACCTTAAAACATTGGTAGGTACGTCTAAGTTTGATTGCTAGGGTTTATGCCAAATCTGCAAAACAAAAATAAGATATATCGTGCGTTCAGAATTATAATTAGGTAAGTCAAAATGTATCAAATTTTAGATATCTACCACAGTATACTGTTTTAGTAGACAACGTTCGAATACTATAAGAGGATAACTAGGAGTCGAATCTAGATACCCCTGGTGGACAATTTAAAAACTAGACAAGTAGAAAATGAAGTATGTTTTCAATGCAGCATTTAGGTAACTGAAGATATCTAATTTTTGCCATTGGAAGTCCGATTTTTCTCAGTGAAAAAAATGGATAACTAGAGTTAACCATTTTTAGAATTGAAGTTTTCAATGATTAGTACATTTAGCTGCTTTGAAGGTTTTGTTGCCCGCTCATGTTTTTAGAGAATTGTTCAGTGTAAAACATGTAAAAGAAATAACCTTCAATCTAAATAAATAAAATCATAATACTGTGCAAATTGTCAAGAGGGCAACGTTTAGTAGACATGGTGCTTTAAAATTAAAATAAAGAACAGCAAAATAGTTCAGGTACGTATCTATTTTTTATTTGAGTCGTTTGAAATGAAACGCAGGTATACCGGCTGATGGTTTTCATGCCAGAACAAAGGAGATTAGCATGACAACCCTTAATAATGATATAGATACTATTTGAATACACGCCATATCTTACAGCTGTGTAAGCAACTTTCTATCGTCCATACAAAATTCAGTGTCTCTAAGAAATATTTCAAGTGGATGGAAGTAGTTAAGCTTAGAGAGTTCCAACTCTCCCCCAGCAGATATTTCGATTAAATTTATTCGCGGTTTTAATCGGCGGTTTTAATTAGCGGTCTAATCACCCCGAGCAATTACAATAGGATAATTACTGCAATTGACCAGACATCCCGAATTTGACGGGACAGTCCCGATTATTAGAAATTTGTCCCGCGTCCCGCGACGTTTCTAATAAGTCCCGACTTTTGAAAGATTGGATTATTTTTTAGGGGTGATCTTTTATTCGCTAGTTTGAAGTTCTAAGCTTATATATTTCGACAACAGTTGTATTTGGTAGCAAGCGGAGACTACAGCGGGAAGCCGACCGCAGCGCTGCAGCGGCCGAAATACAAAACGGTACTCACCCTAAAAACATGCCTCGTATTTATTATATTTGTAATTTTGAAATTATGTTTTATGTTGTTAAAAAAATTATAATATAAAATGATATGTTTTGCGTTTTGTGCTCTTTGTTGATTAATTTAAAACTCAACACTACCCACACCCCCCCCTTCTATGTCCCGCTTTTCTATCGTTAGAATCTGGTCACCTTACAATAGGATAATTACAGGATAACCGTCGATCAGCGGTACGTGCAAATCAAGACCTTCAGTTTCTTTCGTCCATTTCTGTCACGGACGAATCAAAACACTAGGCCAAGAGCCCAAGAAAATCTCATGCTATTTGGAGAAATGAAAACGCTCACTTAATATAATTTTAGATAATTTTCGACTAAAATATTCCGTTTTATTACAGACTTGTTACATGAACCTTTGACTTATAATTTGACTCTAAATTATGGAAATTTGGAATGCAATTATACGAGTGCAAGTGGATTAGAAATCAACCAACAGCTTTGAAAATAACAATCTAGTAGGATTAAAAGGTTGCAAGGTTCTTGGCTGTTAAGAGGCCTCTTTACCCCAGCTAGTACACGGCATTATTCATAAGCGATAGCCATATAATTCATTAACGGGTTAACATAATTACAATCGGAGAACTGATATAAAAAGTTTAGACATTTATCTACAATTAGACAAAGACAAAGTAGTTTTAAGAAATAAATCAAAGGTGACTTATTTCTGATCACCTAATCGGATTTATGTGCAGACAAGAATACTCCATTATAATTCATGATATTGAAACATAAAAAAGAAGGTGGTTCGCAACAACATTAGCTACAAATACCATGAGGGAATTTCCATTATATGTACGCTGTCTTATTTAAATAAATACAGAAGAAAATTTCACAAATCGGTTAAATATGCCATTCTTTTAATCAACATAATAATTCACCATATTATTATTTCTAAAAACTACTCAGCTCAATTGTAGATAAATGTCTAAACTTTCTAAATCAGGTCTCCGATTGTAATTATGTTGACCCGTTCATGAATTATCCTTTCTGTCGTTTAAATGCAATCCGGGGATACCGCGTTTGGGTAAAGAGGCCTCTTAAGACAAGAATTAAATAATTACCTAACACTATTGTTTTTAGAAACTAGGCGTAACAAAAATAGTCATTTTGACTAAATTTGACTGTTTCCTTGTAGATTTTTCGCATAATTTGACTTCTGAAATTACTCCAACTAATAGCCATTTGGAATGCGATTATATCTTTGAGATTTTCCAACCGGTTGAGAATTCCAATTGGGAAGGACAAGGAGATCAACTGGAAGTCAAAACAGAAGATAGTGTGGACATGAGAACAAGATGGACGTACGTCCATAAATTAACAGAAGTTGTACCTTTTGGTGGGGAAGGTGATTCAGATTTAGATAAGTAGGAAAAATAAATCATTTTTGTACTTGACCTTTACTAAGATTAGACACCAGAATAAAGTAATCACTTTGTCTATTTGCACACATCTCCAATAACGAATCTGAATTTCAACCTGGTGAGAGCAGTCAAAGTGACTTAAGTAGTTCTGAAGAGGTCTCGTCATCTAATATTCAGCCGGTTCTGGAAGGAATTAAAGAACATCCTAAAGTTACAGAGAAGTCCAGGAAGCGAAGAAAAATGCAAGAGAAACGTGCAAAGCACATGGGCAAGAATATATTGGTGCACGAGGTGTTACTAATCAACAGTGGAAATTAGACCTCTTTGCAGATCCCAGTGCAGAATGAAATGTCACAGAGGATGTCGCTTAAGAAAAAACAGGAACTGTTGGCTGAATACTGGAATCTGGGAAGTTATCAGCGACATTGATATTTATCAACAGCAACTCGAATAAGGTTGAAACAAAAACAAATACTGATTCGTCCAGTACTAGGAGATACGTAGGGCACATTTATATTTGCCGATTAATGGGGTACATGAGAAATGGAGTGTGATTCAATGCACTTGGCTATTGGGTCGGAGTACAAGCGTATAGAAAAGGCATATTGGCTATACCCCAGTATGAAAATTGTAGAAGTGATTCATCGGTAGTATCGGTAGACAGTCTTTATGAGGCAGGTAACAAGATAAATCCGGGTCCTGATGATTTTAAATGCAAAAATGATATGCCGTTTCAGATACGGGCATTCTTACTATTAGTTAGTACATGCGGAGACTGTGCACCCCCGAGTCAAACCGATTGTTAACCTGCTATACCGCCCGAAAATACCCGATGCGTTATATTCTTCGTCGCGTAAGATAAAGCGGGCATCCCACATTTCTTAGACGGGATCCATAGGCGGAGTATAGAACAGGAATTATAATTTATGCGAATCTGTCTTTTTGAAGACAAAATTTCGCAAATTGAAATACTGTTAATTGGTAACTATTTAATTTCCGTAATTACATGACATTTCTTTATAATTTATACAACGTAGATATAATAGCATCAAACGAAATAATTACTCACCGAGCGTACGCCTATGGAATTTTGCGTCCCCACGCGATCATCTCCCGCTGTAGCCCAGCCTCACGATATGAGTCACTTCTACATTTGTCAGATCAGAGTATAGGTGATTGGAAAACCATAGCCCGCAAAAAAGGGGACAAAGCTTATACGGTCATTGACAATTTTTTTTCTATGACTGGAAAAAGTTTGCCCAAACAACCCAAAGTGGTGCCCATAGTGGTGAACCTGTGCACTGGCAAAAAATGTGCTTCATCAGATTTGAATGAAGAAATCCTTACACATTCAAATATAAGGAAAGTTTTAACGTGCCAGAGTTGTATGTGGTAGAGTGCAGTAGTAATACAAGGCAGTCCTCACACCAGACTTTGCAAACTCTATATGAGACACCTAGGTGTCTCACTAGAAGTAATTACAATGACTTGTCCGTTTTTCTTGCAAACCTCTTGCAATCAGCTAAGATTATTACAATTTTTATGTAAATGTACCATCGTCTTCGAGTGCAGCTGAAGAGCAATGAAAAGTAACTATTGATTCCAAGATCTATTTAGTTTAAATTTTTTAATGGGAGTAGATTTAGAATTATACATTTCAGTTATAACTTTGTTTCACGATTTTTTTCGTCTTTTGCCATTATTTTAAGGAAGTAATGGTAACTTGTATTGTACTGTCCAAAAATAAAAGTATTTTTAAGTGTTATGTTCAGTTTTAATTCAGTCTGATCCTGTAGCTAATTTACAAAAATCGGTTTTAATCAGTGCTAAAACCAGGTATCTCACGTTTGAATAATTAATTATTAATAATAATTAATTTTTAAATTAAATGTATGTTGGCAGATCTCCGTATACATCTCTTCAACATGTAAAAATTAAAAAATTAAGAGTTCGATTTACTAGATGTGTCGGTAATTGTAAATAATTGAAGTGTGAAAACTAATTTGTGTATTACTCAAAACTCTACCTTTTGAGTTACCTAATTATAATTCTGAACCCACGATATTGTACTGGCTTGTAGAAAACTGACAAATCGTGTTTTGCATGCAGTTTTTTTATTACAATAATTTAAAAATCTGGTAAATACATTCCCATTCCAACTTATTTTTCAGGTTTCGAAAAAGTGCTTAATTTAAATAAGTTCATTCGATTTAGTTTTATTGAAATCAAATTTGCATTTTTAACTTATATATTTGATTTTTACTTGCCGTAATATAAAATATAACATACTAAATGTCTGTAATTGTAAATAATTGAAGTGTGAAAACTAATTTGTGTATTACTCAAAACTTTACTTTTTGAGTTACCTCATTATAATTCTGAACCCACGATATTGTACTGGGTTGTAGAAAACTGACAAATCGGGTTTTGAATGCAGTTTTTTTTTGTTTGCAATAATTTAAAATTCTGGTAAATACATTACCATTGCAACTTATTTTTCAGGTTTCGAAAAAGTGCTTCATTTAAATAAGTCCATTCGATTTAGTTTTATTGAAATCAAATTTGCATTTTTAACTTATATATTTTATTTTCACTTGCCGTAATATAAAACATAAGATGCTAAATGTCTGTAATGAGTTTGCTATACCGTCAGCTATTTTATGTTTCATATTTTCAGGCTGAATGAATAAAGACCCGGCACCTTCACCAAAAGTTTTATTTTTTTATAAGTGTCGTGGCATTCATTGCCAGTTTGTCGTTTTATTGAACAATGAGTAGCTTCATTGCGCCCTCCGGATGATACGGCGGAAGCAATGGAAAGTGAAGCACGATAAATAGGTGAGAGAGCGTCGCGTCGGCATCGGGGTTAATAAGGACGCGCATTCCGTTCGGGGAGGGGGTGACGTGGCGGTGCGGTGCGGCAGCCGCTGCATAGCAAAGGGTGCGCGGGGCTCGAGGGTTGGGATCGCAGACAGCGGGCGGCAGGTCCCTGACCTCGTTTGGCTCCGCCCCTCCTGCATTCCGCACCTCTCCTCATGCACCGTTCGCAAAGCGAACACAAACGCAAAAGAGGGGGTGGAATAGATGGCTGGGGAGCGAAAAAGCGGCACGGAGCGGCGCGGCGCGGCTCTTCACCACTCACCCCCCTTATGTCTGCGCCGGCTATTATTTCACAAATGCCCTCATCAGCGCTCCCCCACCCCCATAGTCACTCTCCCTGCTCCCATTTTTACACCCCCATTGTTTACGGCGGGCTCATGTGGCTGAATATTTCACGATATATCATACATACATACATGTACACACGCATTATTATGTGTGTGTCTAATAGAGGGATAGAGAGTACACAGAAGTATTTTACATATCTCAGGGCAGGTCCCTCTTGTTGATTTGATATTTGTTATACGGTAAAGCCGAGTCGAGGTTCGACGACTCCTGCGGGGTTATTCACTGGAGGTCGTGTCTAGGCTGCGTGCACGTTCGTCGCGGAAATTGAGCCGATGAAAGAGGAAGAGAGCGACGAGGCATCAGAGACGAGAGGCCGAGGAATTGCTGGCACAGTTTCCAACTAATCCCCCATTTTACCCAAATTTATGTCTCCATTCTACACGCCTCTATGAGCTTTGCTCCAAATCACAAATTGGACAACTTTCCATGAAGTGATCCATTTATCTTAAAAAATCAACTATAAAATATATTTTATCTCCGAAGGTAGAAGGTAAATCGAAGTATTGATTTAAATTTAGGTTCCGATGGTGCATACGATATATTAATTCACATCTTTGTACTCGTCTGTGCATTAAGAATAACGAATTTGAATTAATTAATTAATTAATTAATTAATATGGATCTATAATTTTATGTTTGTGTCCGAACATGTACTGCGAATCTGTTATGTCTTCACCTACATCACAGATTCAATATTAGCAGAGTTCTGGCTTAGTAAAGCTAGTACTAGACAGACATCCGAGTACTATTCTCATATTCAAAAATTAACCGAGAGGTGATTGGTAGCATCCGTATATTTTCAGAGATTAGTTAGTACAAAACACCTAACTTAGAAAGATTTTTAACAATTCGTATCGTGTCATGCACTGGGTCCAGTATGGTATCGCATATGTTTGGGATACAGGAAAGATCCGAAACGTACGAATGTATAAAACTACTCAAACTGCAGTGACACATACCGTTATATGATATGTATATAGGGTGTTCAAAGTCCACGATTGCTAACTCTGTTATTATGATACAAAAATGAAACACGTTAGTACGTTTTTTATCACTTTATTTTTTCGTTAAACAATACTGCAGTTTCGACCACAATTAGGTCATTCTCAAGTGATTGAAAATACAAGAATATTCTGTTATTATTGCAATTACAAAGTTTGTTAAATTAGCAAACAAGTAGTGTTTTTTTTTCTGATGATTAAGATGGTGAAATCAGAAAAACAATTAAACATCAGATTTTAGAGTTATTCAAAGAAATAACGTTTAAAATTACCTCGAAAACCTGATCAATTATTTCTCTGATGTCACCATCTTAATTAGCAGAAAATTATTTCGTAACTTCAATAATAACAGAGTTAGCAATGATAGACCAATAACTTTGAACAATCTGTAGAGGTACATAATTATAACAAAAACAAAAAAAATACATGTACTGACTTTCTTTATTTTGTGTTCATTAGCAGTAATGAGCATACAGAGTTTTTTTTTTCACTTTCATTGTGTTATCATTTTTACTTTCTCAAATACATTAGGAACGTGATTAACTGCTATTTAAATTTTAAAGGGGCAGGTTCGTAAACTAGTCTTCGATAATTTATGTATTGTCACATTTATTGCAGATATTATCAACCAGCGGCGTCTTTCATAATATTATATCAAGCCAAAGAGGATTTTCAATACTATTTTTTACGAAAATTGAAATTTCCTAATTTGTTTATTTATTGCCCTAGAAAAAGTTTCGTGCATGATTCTTGTTACACCCTGTATGCCTGGTATACATGATACACTTCACAATAGGCCATATGAAAAGCACTGAGGAGATGATTAGTCGAGTATGATGAGAATCGGACCGTAACCCTCAAAAAGTTCTCCGAGAAGCTCCTCCAGTTATTTGCAGCCTCTGGCGATGAATTAATCATTCGGCAGCTTCGCGAAAGTTAACAATCAAAGCCACAGTCTGCCCTCATCCCCCCCATAAAAACTTACGGCTAGACTCACTAGACAAAATAAGACCAAGAGCACCTCGCCATAGAGGGGGATCCAAATCCGGGCCCGTACAATCCCCCCGGGATCCGCTCCCAGGCCCAACCCTTCGTCCCTTCTCGCTCCTGCACGAAGCCCTGCACGTGCTCTGGCTCTCTTCAGCGCGGCGCTCTTCCACCGTCCTCTGGATCGATGCGAGACAGTAACCCGGTTCATGAGTCATACAAGTGCAAGGTTGCAACGGCTCTGGGGCATTAGGTTTGATGGCCCGGCGCTGGCGCTGTGGGGGCCCTCTGATCGGGGGAAGCGCGCATGGGGGCGTTGTACCCCCTTGGGGTGGATGGGGGCGGCGGTTGCGGGGGCGTTTTAGGCCGTTAGCGCCCGGCGATTTCTCCCGGAGGAAATAAGGCAAGAGCGAAAACGATTTATGCGGGGGTGGCGGAGGGTCGTTCTGCAGGGGGCTGCGGGGGCGGCCATTTGCCCCGGCGATGACGTTAATTGATGATGAAAAAATGTGTTCTGGGGGTAAATGCGTCGAAATTTAATGGTTTATTAGAGGGAAAACAACGTGCACGGCTGCAAAACTCATTAACCTGTCATTGGCATTTTCTGCAAATTGGGAGTAAACATATCCGACATAATGTAAATCAATGTTTATCGAAATCTAACACTTAGTGAAATATTTAAAAACTACCAATTTTTGTTTTTTAATTTTTACTATTGATCGATTATTTTCATTAAACTACACAAAAAAAATTGGTGAAATATGTTATAACAAAGAATTTTCAACGCCGCACTATGCGGAAAAGTAGACTTATAGGAGGACTTTTAGACTTTTAGGAAAGTTTGAAACATGGCATATGCAACATGCACCAAGATCTTAAAATGACCACAAAACTATATGAGTCATGGGCAGGGTCATATAAAGCCGATGCTGCAGCGTCATAAACTTTCAAATTATTGACAATACCAAAAAATATAAGGTATAAAACTTAAAGACTTGAAATGAAACAGGGATAAATGCAAAAAGTTTCTCACTTAAAACCGTTCTAGGTTCCATCGACAATAACCTGAAAAGCGGGCTAAGTGCTGCTAAGCTCTAAAGCATTAGTTTATATTGAAATTTGTTGTTTTAACGTTTTAACGAGGGATTATAAAATGTATTCAATTTTAAAAAAAGCGGATAATTCAAAACTTAAGATTTTGGCACTTATCCCTGTTTTCATTTGAAGTCTTCCATTTGTTTCAAATTTTACTGGAAAATGGTAGCATTAGAAAAAAGAAAAATAAAATATTTTCTGACACACCCTGTAGATTTTATTCTATTTTTTTATGCTCATGATATTAAGAAAAGTGTTTTTGTCACTTTATTTTTGCAGTGAAAACATTTTCCGCATTTGTTTATTTAGTTATAAACAAATAAATTGTTAATGGAAAAACACCGCAATTGCATTTTTAGTGGATAATGCCCGAGCTCGAAGTCTTCCATTTGTTTGAAATTTTACTGGAAAATGATAAAACAAAAGAGAAAAAAAAAACATTTGTAGTTGTTGATGAAATACTGATGAAAATACTTTTATTTTCTGACACACCCTGCAGATTTTATTCTATTTGTTTACGCTCATGATATTATCAAAAGTGTTTTTGTCACTTACTTTTTGCAGTTAAAACATTTTCCGCATTTGTTTATTTAGTTATAAACAAATAAATGGTTAATGGAAAAACTCCGGAATTGCCATTTTTGTGGATACTGCCCGAGCTAGAAGTCTTCCATTTGTTTTAAATTTTACTGGAAAATGGTAGCATTAAAAAAAGAAAAAAAACATTTGTAGTTATTGACGAAATTCTGTCGAAAATACTTTTATTTTCTGACACACCCTGTAAATTTTGTTCTATTTTTTTATGCTCATGATATTAACAAACGTGTTTTGTCACTTACATTACTTTTTACTTTATTTTTGCAACTAAAACATTATCCACATTTGTTTATTTAGTTATAAACAAATAAAAGGTCAATGGAAAACACTGGAATGGCATTTTTTGTGGATAATTCCCGAGCTCTAGACAAAATTTTATATCATTATGATACATGATTTTTTTATTTGTTAGCTTAAATTTCAAAAAAACGGTGTATCAGACTGATACAAAATTTTGTAAAAGTAAAATAAAACAAAAAAAAAGTTGCTTCAATAGTACTCGAAAATGCTATGTAAATTACGGCTACAGCTAATTTAAAAAAATTAAATTATATTTAAAAAAAAACGATAATTCATAACTTAAGATTTTGGCACTTATCCCTGTTTTCATTTGAGGTCTTCTATTTGTTTCAAATTTTACTGGAAAATGGTAGAATTAGAAAACAAAACAAAAATATTTGTAGTTGTTGATGAAATACTGAGGAAAATACTTTTATTTACACAATGTGACAGACACACCCTGTAGATTTTTTTTATGCTCCTGATATTAACAAAAGTGTTTTTGTCACTTATTACTACATTTTTGCAACTAAAACATTTTTGGCATTTGTTTATTTAGTTATAAACAAATAAATGGTTAATAGAAAAACACCAGAATGCCATTTTTCGTGGATAATGCCCGAGCTCTAGTCAAAATTTTATATCATTATGATACACCATTTCTTTATTTATTAGCTTAAATTAAAAAAAGGTGTATGAGAATGATACAAAATTTTGTAAAATTAAAATAAAACAAAAAAATGGTTACTTCAATAGTACCCGAAAACGTTATGTAAACGCTACGGCTACAGCTAATTTATTGCATAAATAAAAATGCCATTCAGGTGTTTTTTTCATTAACCAATTATTTGTTTATAATAAAATAAACAAATGCGCAAAATGATTGTTAGTTGCAAAAATAAAATCAACAAGTTTGTTAAGAATAACATGAGAATTAAAAAAAACAAAACACAATCTACAGTGTGTGTCAGAAAAAAATATATTTTCTAAAATATCTTATCAACAAATTCAATCAACAACATGGTTTAGAATTTCTAATGCTAGCCTTGCGTTTCGAGTAAATTTTGAAGAAAATTAGGTATCTTATATTTTTTTATATTTTTAATAAGAAGCATGTTTGTGACGCTGGAGCATCAGTAAAAAATCGATAAAATTGTTACAAATTGTAGTTCAAAAATGGCCCCATAATTGCATTTTTGTTTAATTATATATATATATATTTTTTTTTTTTAATTTAGTTATAAACAAATAAATGATAATGAAAAACACCGGAATGGCATTTTTCGTGGATAATGCCCGAGCTCTAGTCAAAATTTTATATCATTAAGATACACCATTTTTTTTATTTATTAGCTTAAATTTCAAAATAATTGGTGTATGAGAATGATACAAAACTTTGTAAAAGTAAAATAAAACAAAAAAAATGTTTGCTTCAATAGTACTCGAAAATGCTGTGTAAACGCTACGTCTACAGCTAATTTATTGCATAAATAACATTGCAATTAAGTTGTTTTTGTTATTAACCAATTTTTGGTTTATACTAAAATTAAAAAATGCGCAAAATGATTGTTAGTTGCAAAAATAAAATCAACACTTTTGTTAAGAATAATATGTGAATAAAAAAAACAAAATAAAATCTGCAGTGTGTGTCAGAAAAAAATGTATTTTCTAAAATATCTTATCAACAAATTCAATCAACAACAGGTTTTAGAATTTCTAATGCTAGCGTTGCGTTTCGGGTAAAATTTGAAGAAAATGAGTTTTCTTACATTTTTTTATATTTTTAATAAGAAGCTTGTTTGTGACGCTGGAGCATCAGTAAAAAATCGATAAAATTGTTATAAATTACAGTACAAAAATCGCCCCAAAATTGCATTTTTGTCATCATAGTTCGTACATAATTTTAAAAACAATATTGCATCAAGCAATGTATTTATAGTATGATGCAATGCAACAATATCACTGAAATATCTAAGGTCGTTGGCCAATATTATCGTAATCATTATAATTGTTTTTTTTTATATTGCTAATCACAAGTAAAAATATTACTAATTATACACAAGTCACGATCATTATGTTGCAAGCCTTCACCACAGAGTCAAACTAGTACAACTATCGCTCATCTGCAGCCCAACTGTGATGAAAATCTAAATTATAAATTATAAAATGTACTTATAATCAATTGTTATAATATATTTAGAATCAATTATTTTAATGTATTTATGTATTCACCGTGTCGCTTGAACGTCGCTTGCAACCCAAATACCTTTTCACCAGACACTACGAAAAACACTGAAAACTACGAAATTCATTAAATTCGTGAACTTTAAAGTTAAACTTTAATAAAGTACTGGTTTTCAACTTTTTCAATTTTTTGTCCCCTCTGTTAAAAACCGAGAGGGCGAACTTAAAGATTCTTTTTTCATCTTGTTGAATTTCAATAAAAGTTTCAACATTTGCTTTCTAAAAATATGTTGGTAAAGTACACGCCAAATAATTTGTCACAGTTCTCATAAAACCGAAATCCTGCCCGCTGTTTGGTCGAACTAATGAGAATGCGCCCTAAACTTGCGAGAGCGATTTTGAGCCATATAGCCATAAACCATAAATTTATACCTTTGATGCCTTAGAAATGAAGTTATTTGGAATAAGCAACCGCATTACTCAGCTATCGTACTTCAATAAGTTAGGACGCTCCGAGAGATGCACTTGCATTTGTTCTGTCCATTCCGATAGGAGTGGGCGGGGTTCCGGTTTAATTGGAAAAATGACAAATTATCTGGCATGGACTAAAGTAATATCCGAACTATCTAGCACAACGTCGTTCGCAGAATAAGGATATAGGATAACAGGATAAGGACATAGTGGCGGCAACATGATGTGGACAATAATATTCTACTGTCCACTGTTATTTTATTTAGGGGATGTTTACTTATTTTTGTATATGTGAAAGATGTTTAGTACACTTTTTGTACTTTTTAGTTTTGGAATTCGTTTATTGAATGCAGGTTAGTATGTGTTTAATTTGATTGCATGCTACTTGGGCTATAATGTGATAATGCTATTGGATTCAACTCAAGACATATTACAATAGTTATTTACATAAATGTCAAGAGAGTGATGGATTATCTGAAGAGGCGATATTTGAAGTTATTGCCAATTAGCCAAGTAAATTTGGTATACGTTAGAGAAATTTAACATTTGGAAAGGTAGAATCATTTTTATATTGCTTATTAGGGCGAGAATGCAACAGTCCAATATGTGTAATAATAATGTTTAGTAAGTGACATGCCCAATTTATTTTTAAGGTTAAACAAATGTAATATGTTTCCTCTCCACTTTAATTTAAATCCATGATTTGTTCGCAAAAAAAAATCTGATTTACAGCATCTGCAGCGATGCAATTTCGGCGACTTCAGTTTCTGCATTTTTTATACAAACTCACCAAATGCAAGTGTCGATCATACCCCCCACCCTGCAACTTAGGGTCTCATCCGGAATAATCCAAGAGCCTGCCCCCACGTTGCGGCCTTCGCCAGCCGCCCCCGGGGCCCAGGGGCGGCATGGCCGGGGTCCTTGCGGGGTCGTGAGAGTCAACGAAGGTCCTTCACCGCGAGGGCGAGCCCGCAAGGGTGCCTCGTATAGAGGTAGGACCATCCGAAATTGTGTTTCTAGAATGCGGGGGTGTTTTGCGCGGTGTGCGCCCCGGGGGTTGAGGCCCGGCAGACGAGGGCTCGCAATATTAGGGCGAGGGTGAGGGGGCCCAAATTGCGGATCGATGCGTCGCGGCGCGATGCAAGCGTCGCCGCCCCCCTCGCACCCGCGAGCGTCGGCAAGTGGGGTGCGCTAGTGTGGGTCTTTGGGGTGCATCGTGATGGTGGAACGTGGGGGCGCCGGTGAAAGTGGTCCTCGATTGATTCTTTTAGAGAGAAGATGGGGGATGATGCAAATTTCGGTTGGCGATTGATTTAATTAATGAATAAGTCTGAGGGAGAAAGGATGACTACGATGAGCCGAAAAGAAGGGGTTTTGTCGAAAGAGGATCAAAACTTCGAACAGGGAAAAGTCAAGATATTTCATTCTAAATATATAGGTATATCGTAATTCAAGTTCAAATTTTAAGTTGGATTGCGAATAATTAATTGTATATTTACGAGTATATTTTATATTTATAATACAAATTTCTAGTCTACTGTCCTAACAATGTTTTATTATTTCGATATTGCTACAAATTCCTAAATACGATTACTGTCGAATTGGATTATTTTGGTGTCAATTTTAGTCAGTTTGTAGAAATTGACTTATATAGGTAAAGACTATATGCCATAGGTACATTATTATGTATGAAATTGTGAATGAAATAGAGAACAAGAGAACAAAAATTAAAAGGCACATGTATATACAGTGCCCTGGATCTACTGTATCAATAATTAAATAAAGAAGTAATAATACGATTTGATTTCCGAGCTGTGTACGTATAGAGACATACATGAATACTTACAAAATTGCGAAAATTTCTCGCAAATCCCATCCGTTACTTTATATTAATTATATCAACAATACCAACAGTATTTTTTGGAATATGTAATAAATGATTAATAATACGCTTTTTTATTACGGTAGATTAACTACTCTCAGATTCCACATTCAACATTCAACATTCAACACATTCGACATTCAACATTCACATTCAACAGCGATTCATTAAAAGATAACAACATTAATTCAACTTATCCTCCACCTGTGGTGTAATTATTATTATTGATTACTTTGGTTGAAATATCAACAACATTTTAGTGCTTGTGATTATATATATATATATAGTTCTGTTGCTCGCAATATACGTTTTTAGGTTTACTTAGTTTGCGCAGGGTTTTCTGAATTTATGAACTACGTGTTCGTGTTATTTGGGGGAGATTTAATGGTCCGACCTGTGCCTAGTCTGCTTCTTGGTGCGTTTGGAGGGGGAGGGTTTGTTAACCTTGGCCCAGCGAGAGGGTGGCTCGGTGCGCTGACATTCCCTCGCAACTGGGCCCGGGTAAGATTCAAGGTCTGGCGTGGTATGAATCAATGATCCGAATCGCTCCGGGAGAGGGATGCACACCATATATAGACGTACCGAATTTGCACGAATATTATGTGCATTTCATAAATTATGAATAATATTATGAATAATACCAATAATACAATTTTACAATATATAATAATTATAATTTCTGTATTAACCACAAATGCAATTTTTTAGGGCAATTATCATGTATGTTACATTTTTACAAACAATAGTTGTGGCATATTCCATACACCTAGGAAATCGAAAATAAATAAATTTTGAAGAATTCTGGGTTATATAAAATGTATCGTAATTCAATTCAAATTTACGAAATTCACGAATTCAAAAAACTTTTTATATTAGACTGCATTATAACTACAGAGTTTGTGACATACTTTAGAATCCATAAAGTGGTACTTTAATATACTAGTACTATAATGGAAAAGTAATTTCGAAAGACATTTCTGTCAAATAAATTAAATATCAATCTTCAGTAGTAAGTACATTTTTGATATTGCACTAGCCCAATGTTCAATTGTATGCCCATTTGTATGCCCAAAAGTATCTTTTGAATTAAAAGAAAAACCATTTAATATACTTTTATATTACTAACCCAGAGAGATCATGATTTGCAATTTCAAAAATCTCGTGAATGACTGTTCACTCACGAAAAATACTGTATTTTCATCTCTTGTTGCAAAATATACAATTTTGAAAATGAGGAGCAGTCTAACATAAAATCTTGTACGCATCTCTTTATAAATTCGGCTGGTAAAATAAATTCTACGATTATATACTTGTTACATATCTATTTCAGGATATAAACAAATCCAGAGAGGTTAAAAATGTCCAACATTTGGTATATTACTAGGAATATAAAATTAACGTAGAACTAATTTTACAATAAGTAGCCATCATTTCCAGCCATGTGCATTAGTAAAAATGCTTGATTTGCGTAACTGGATTTATAAATATCTCATTTATTACTCCCACAAATACTTTACCCGCCATTCTGTAACTTTTAAATGGCTGTTGAGTTTTGCAATTAGTTGATAACAGTTCTAACGAAGAAGAAACTTTGGACAAATTTGTATATTCATTCCTATTAAGTTTAAATCAAAAACAAAACTTATGGAAAACTTGAAAATTGACCGTTACAAAAATTATTTCACTAGTAGAATTATATTTTGGTATTAGTTACTACCGTACCACCCGAAATTTGTTAACTGCACATGATGTATTTCAACAATACTGAACATTTCTGAAATTTAAAATATATATATATATATATACAGGGTGATTCAGACCACCCGTCCCAGGCCGTTTTCTGGGCAATGTGACGTCTTAGAAGTTCGGGAAAAAAAATATCATAACAAAAGCCTACCTGAAGAATTTAATGGAGGTTGCTTCGATTTCCGGAAGTAACCGGAAGTAGGCGTAACTGCACTCAACTTCAGAATTTTAAATGGGAACCTAGGTCGTTTGTGACATCGTTGGATAGGTATTTTAAAAATAAACATATTTTGTAAGAAAAGTTTTTTTTATAAATGACATACTTAACGAAATAAACATTAATGTGTCGGGCAACCAGCCCAGTGCATGTTCTCGAAAGTATGACGTCATTGAGGTTAATAAAAATGCATAACACAAGCCTACCCCATGAATTTAATGGTAGTTTTGCAATTAGTTGATAACAGTTCTAATGAAGTAGAAACTTTTTACAAATTTGTATATATATTTCTATTAAGTTTAAATTATAAACAAAACTTATGGAAAACTTCAAAATTATTTGACCAGTAGAATTAAATTTTAATATTAGTTACTACCGCACCACCCTAAACGTGTTAACTGTACACGATTATTTTCAACATGACTGAAAATCTCTGAAATTTAAAAAAATATATATTAAAATTTCATATTAACATCTGTATTAAGATACAAAATATTTGATTTTGATAAATTATGAAGAGTTTCGTGAAATATACAACTATACGAAATCCAAACTAAAAGGTTAATTGAGAGACTATATTTTTTATAATTTCCAAAAAATTCCAAATTTTTTAAAATTATTTCCATTTAAATTTCACAATTATTCAATTTTTTAATGGAATTAGGAAATGATATAAAAATTAACTTATTAATTAAAAAAAAAACAGGTTGCAAAATCAAAAATCGTACCATTGAATTTTTATCTAGAAACTGGAACTTCGCATAACTGCAGACTACGAAACGACATGAATCTGAGAATAATGTCTTGTATATTAAATTATACAGAATCAAAAACTAATACGCAATAAAATAAAAATTATCGATACCTTCCATGGTTTCTGAAAATTTGCACTATTTCGATTTTATTCACTTTGAAAAACGAGATTTTCTAGTTAAGTAAAAATCGACGAGTCATGATATGTAAGTTCAATCTGATTTAAAAAAAAAACATTTTCAAAAATATAATAACAGCATGCAATTGTCCAAAATTCGTACTTATATCTAGTGACACAAAAAAATAAAAATTAATAGAAGACCAACTTTTTTTAGTGTTTTTGAACTCAGTGAGTCTATTTTGCTGCAATGGCCAAAATGACTAAATATCGGTGCAGAAGAAGTGCCGAAATGTTATTTTTCATTTATGTGTAATTTGGTGTAGGTACAAATATGTAATGTCTGTAATCTAATACTTATCACATAACGAGAGTTGTAAGAAGCATATGCACGACGAGAAAGTTTACGCGAAGAGTAACTTCTCGAGTGAATTACCCACCAATTCACTCACTCAATTACCTTACAACTCGAGTAATATACGCTATTTTTTCTACTCCCAGTCGTATTTTTAATATTATTGATTTTTCAAAACACTTTTTTGCGGCATTAATTTGTGCTTGTCTATAATCTTATCTTATTTGAACAGATGTATCGAGTGAATTTTACTTAACTAGAAAATCTCGTTTTTCAAAATGGATAAAATCGAAATAGTGTAATTTTTTTGGAAATCATGGATGATATCGATAAGATTTTTTTATTGCGTGTTAGTTTTTGATTGGGTATAAATTAATACACAAGCCATTATTCTCAGATTATCTAAGTTATGCGAAGTTCCAGTTTAAGTTTATCTTGGTAACAAAAAAAAAGTCACGAATCATATAAGCGATGGGGTGAATGCTAGTTTAAAATGCACTGACAGCATACATGTTTCTAAATGTTTATTAATAACACTTACAGGAACCATGCGTTAAAATATAATTAAGCAATTATCAATTGGCAACGCTCTGGTCCTCAAATATAAATCTCACACACTTCCTAGAAATATGATCCTACCGCACGCTGCGTAAGCAACAGATGCGCAAATCTTTCATAATCTGGGACCCGAAAAACTTTCCCCTTCTATTCAAGGAAGTTGCAATTTGGAGCAACCCATTCATCCATTCTTCCTTTCACCCTTGATCCACCTGCGGGTGGCGATATTTGCAAGCCGACGCAAACACAGATGTTGCCCGTCATAATATGAAAGGGACCATCATTATTAACCCTACAGGAATTCAAGGGCAGCGATTGTTATGGAGGCAATTTTCAAACAATCAGGATTCAAACAGGATACAATACGTAAATTGCTTTCAAAACTAGTGAACTATACATCATAATTAGCCCGTATAACGTGAAACTTTGAATATAGGCAAACAATAATGATTTAGATATAAATATTCCATCACACATAGAATGAGAGAAATGCTATCATAAATATATAGTGTGATTCACTTAAAAGAAGATTTATTAAATTTTCTGGGTTTCTGGGTGACTGAATTTGTCTTATACCATTTGTTTGCTAAAAAATACAAATATATATAGTAAATGGAAAGTTCAGTTCAAAATCTTGACAGACGTGTGGTGACTTCCCCGCTTGCATTAGTGCTGTACGTGTTGCCTGGTTTTACATTAATATAATGCACCTACAGTTTATCAATGGCTACGAACCTCTAATTGCGGGCAAGCTCTCATGGGCAAGTACACTCGCTGGGTGCTTTACGAGGGAAGAGAAGCGGTAAATAACAGATGTTCTTTCCTGGGTTTGAACCCCGGACCTTTCTGCGGGTTCAAAGTAAAACACAAGAAGTTGTAGATTCTTATGAGACTATTTTATGTGTCCATACGATGATTAGGAATTGAATTGGGAGTTTTTAACATTATCAGAGGAAACAGTGACAGATGGATAAAAATAATTTGACGACTATAATTGAAACGAGTAGTACACATTCAATTATTCCTAAATTGGTTGTAGAAGTAAGTTTTAAGTTGTAATTCAAGTACTATACTTATAATGAAATTTGTTCATATACCTAAAAAGGTTCATTACCATAAATAGGATTTGTATTCTCAATTTTTATTTTTTGTCAAATTCGCCATAGATGTGCCTTCACCATAGATACATTTGTATTTAGTGCATCTAGCTAGCTTAACTTGAACTGCTACCACAAAATCAGCATTTTATGAATAGATAATTTTTTGATTTAAATTTTCTATTAAAGCATCTGCTCAATAGGCACGATTCTGTTCATATTAAATACATGTATCTAAAGAATTGTAAATTATACGTTGGTATGCGTTTGTGAACTTGTGTGTGAATGCGTGGGTGGAGAGTGAGGGGTGTACATGGAGCACGTGCGTGTTTCCAACAAATGCACACCTTGCTGAACGATTCTGGCCATACAAGGGTCTTTGGAAAATGGGTGGAATGGGTGGTCGACCCTTGGCGTCCAGCTGCCCCATTGCGTGTTGTTGCACAGTTTTGATAAACATGAAAATTCCACCCACACCCTGATACGGGAGGGTGTGTAATTTGGGGCCACAGCGCGAAAGGTAAAAATTAATATGTAAGTTTATTTATACAAAAAAATAGTTATAAATACGAAAATAGTTTAAAAGTAGAGACGGAAGGTCAATAACCTTAATATTGTAATATGTAATACTTTATATTGTGCGGATACAAGCCCTAACTGGATGCCTTTGCATGCAAATATCTCATTTTGTGAGCAATTTTCAACTCATACAAATATAGGATATGTGAAGAACCATTGTAATGAATATGCGATTAATAACGTATGTTGAGCTTCATTGGGTCAAATTGCACGCTCCTACATCGCTACAACTATCTACAATTAAATCGATTATTTCAGAAACTGGTTAAGTGCACCTTTTCAAATTGTTGGGAAACAAAGAAAAACATTATATCCTTGATATTTAAACAGATTTACGCCTTAAAAAATTTCTAGTATTAGTTAATATCTTCCCGAAGTTAATGCTGCCTGTAATTAAATTATAATATTTCTCCCTTAATTGTAAAAAAATATTTAAAATATTGCAGTTACTTGTGCAATAAAATACGATTTTAATGAAGAAACATATATTTTTCATGGTAGTTTCCTAATTTTTTTTGTGGTATTATGATTTTTAACAAACAAGACACTATTATAAACTATATATTTTTATTTGAACACAGAATGAAATCCAAAATTTTCCGTGTTTTCAGTAAAAGACGATAAAGAAATTTAAACTAATTTTCTGATGTTATTTCTTGATGTTAAATATGTTAAACTACTAAGCAATGGTAAGTAATGGTAAACGAATGATAATTGTTACCATGGTATTAGTATTATACAAAATACCACAGGACTTTTACAGCAGAAATTTAAATTTACTACAGAAACACGCTATGTGATGTCGCTTGACAGGTTTCTGCACTAAACGCGATATTCATTGTCAATTATATTCCATAAAACAGAATGACAGTTGAAGTTATATTGCAGGAAAATATGCCCTAATAATAGGAGATACTGATTCCGCAAAAAAAGAAAAATCCATAAAAATGTCGTCCAGTTTCTGAAATAAACGATTCAATTGCAACTAATACAACAATTGTAGGGCTCACTTCATACTTTCATGGCAACCATCCACGGCGGCAATATTATTGGTTTATTTTCAAGGACACAGGCAAAATCTTATTGTCTATTGGCCGCTTAAGCGAGCGAGCCTAAATGTAAAACTCAAACGTCCAAAGTTTCAGAGGAACCAGAAATAATATTATAATATTCAAAGTTGAAATTTTTAATGCATTTTATTTCTCATTAGCAGATTATAAACCGATATGCAGGTTAAACATTAAGAATATATTTAATACCTTTGTACCCTACAGAAAAAAGTTACGAAAAATATAATTTGGTAATCAAGAACCTCTCCAAAATTTAAGATTTAGAAGGCAAATAATAAAGAAAAAATAATAACCAAACGAAAATTACGTGCACAGTGGAGAAAAACAAGATCAGCAGAAGACAAAACAAAACTCAATAAGTCAATCAAAGAATTAAAAAACCTTTCTTCTAGAACTGAAAAACCAAGGTATACAAGAGCACCTGCGTAACTTGTCACCTACAGCATCAAGCGAATACTCCCTATGGAAAGCTACAAGGAAAATGAAAAGGCCTCGTCAAGCAATACCACCAATAAAAGGCAACGATGGCAAATGGTGTAAAAATGACGCAGAGAAAACCAACGCATTTGCACAACATCTGGCGAAGGTATTCACTCCACACCCAGCAGGTAACGCAGAAGAAGATGTCAGAATTGCAGACTATCTGAAGACCCCCTACCAACTAGACTTCCCAATAGAACCATTCAAGATAAAAGAAATAAAGGCCGTCATCAACAAAGTCATAAATACCAAAAATGCGCCTGGATATGACCTAATTACAGGAAGAGTTCTACAATAAACAACGAAAAAATACCAAATATGTATAACGCATATATTCAATGCAGTACTGAGAGTGGGATATTTTCATAGCCATTGGAAGATAGCAGAAGTTATAATGCTACCAAAACCCGAAAAAGATCCTACGGACATAACATCATATAGACCAATAAGTCTGCTCCAGTACTTTCAAAAGTATTGGAAAAACTTATATTGAAAAGATTAAAACCAATACTGGAAGATAGACATTTAATTCCCAATCACAAGTTTGGATTTAGAAATCTGAATTTCAAAATAAAGTCCTACGCTTAATAGTGGATGCACCTTGGTATGTACCCAACTACGTCAATGAGCGAAACCTGCAAGTTCCTTCAATTAAAGAAGAAATAAAAAAAACACAGAACTTAATGGACAGCACAGGTGAAATCAGAAGACTCAAGAGATCCAAGGCAACAGATCTAACCACCAGGTTCAGCTAGCATCATTTAAATATCCATGCATCCATAACCAATTTAATCAACACTAAGAAAGAGAGTTATCAATGACTCTCTACATGACACGAACTAAAAACACATAATTTACTTATTGTTATTTTATACAGATTGTAAATGTTAATGGGTTAAAAAAAAGAAGTCGAATAAAAAAAAGGTGTTTTAGAACTTTAATACGCAACCGGTGGATAAATATGCTAATAATTTAAATCGATGTGTAAACAAAAATTTTATAGAAGCCAAAATTATAGTTTTGCAATTTTCGAATGAAGTGTCCACTTTTTATCTGTAATTTTTAATGTCAACACAATACTATTTTTTTCATTGTTTCAATAAGAATGAAAAATAGTATATTATGATACACGTGCATAAGAGAGCGTTTCAAGCACGTTCGCCGGGTTTAAAAGCATTACGTAAAGCAGTGCTTTGCAATGGAACAATGTGGAAATAAAGAGAAAATAAGAAAGATTTAGATCCATTTGATGGTTTTTTTATTCGTGGAGGTTGGCTATCGCATTTATCTCTAACTTCGTCAATCGCAAATAAATGCCAATGTCCCATTCGCATCATTTCGACTCACACGGTATATGTAGTTTTTTCTTTAAATTGCTTTGCTTGATATATGGTGCTGATTGCTAAGATAATTGGATATAATATAGTAAATGAATTAAATATATGCTATACAAAGCGCATATTCGGGGCGAAATTGAAAATCGAACATCCCCGAGAGTAAGAATCGAACCCATGACTACCACGACTTGATTAGAAGCCGGATCTTTAATACTAAGTTGCATTTTTTTTTTTAAATAATTAAACAAGCTATGATTTATGACTAATGATCTTAAAATCGTTACAGACATAAGAAATTGAATGATATTTTACCGAGCTATACTAGAAGCGAAAGAAATACATTTAATTGAATTCAAACTTTCATCGTATGCAACTAACAGTGCACGAGTGACGCCCGACCGTCTACGATTCCAAACACCTAATCTGCAGCCAGCGACAGTACCTCAAAAAAATGCACCTGATCGTAGCCTTGATCTCCAAATCAGACAAAAATCTGCAAGTCCCATAGAAGCAAAGCTATCACTTATGCACAGAATAGAATAGCTAAGAGGGCAAGGAACAGTTTTGCGTGCCAGCTGCAAGGAGGCAACGAACATGCCTGCGAGGAGGGAGCAGGCGCGAACCGTCCGAGGGAAATGACCTAGTCCTGGGTTGTTGCACCACTAGGAGCGCGATATAGCATTCTAGAATTATCTAGTTCTAGTTGTATTAATATCAAAACACGTATGCACGATGCACTTGCGCATACAAAGCGACCGTTATTAGACAGAGCTCAGCAGCAGCGTCCTACGAGGAAAGGAAACAAATATTCGAATGAATATTAAAAGAAACACAATTTTGATATACATTTCTAAAATAATATGTTTAAATTTTGCGCAACAGTGTTTTTTTCAGTTATAATATAAATGGAATGCGCATTACTCTATGATACATTGATAGGATAAATATTTACATTGATTCGATCAATTTTCTATAATAATCTTTAGAAAAGTTCGAATAATTTTTCTATAATTATGTTTTTAGCATTTTAATAATACAGTACTAGACAAAAATAAAATGGCACAACTCTTAAGCTAGTTTGCCTTAATTTTAGCTGAGTAACTCAAAAACTTAATACGGGGACCGATCTACCCCAAAACAATAGATCTAGAAAGCTTCCCTTAGCGGCGATGTCTCCAACGTATAAGTCATTATTATTATAATTATTAACTCAAAAACTTGTAAAATGGTTCATTTAAATGACGTTCAGAGAGCTAGGATTTTTACGAAAATTGAAGAAGGGTGGGGGAAACGTACAGTATCACAAAAGTTTCCCGTTTTATTTGTCTAGTAGTGTATGTTATTATTTTTGCAAAATTCTAAAATTTGCATTTATCGTATAAAAAGTCAACTTCAAAATTGTATTATTCTTTTTTTATTCGCGGTGTTCACAATAAAATTCTCGATCACATGGCATAACACACTGCAATAATACCTGAGTAGTAAGTTTTAGCTGAGTAACTCAAAAACTTGTAAAATGCTTCATTTAAATGACGTTCAGAGAGCTAGAATATGTACGAAAATGATGGGGCGGAAGAGGTGAAACGTAATAATTATACTCAGTAATGATGAACACTGCAACACTATTTCTATATCAATATCTCTGATTAAGCCACCGTTGCACAGTGGTTCAGATATCAAAATACCTGATCGAAAATCATATCTCGTGAATAAATGGCACTTTTGAATTAAAATGTTGTGCTTTAAGACGAAAATATAGACAAATGCATTGATGATGATAATAATTATAATAACAGCAATAATAATAATAATAAAAAAATATATTTGAGATTTTGAAACAGAAATTATTTTAAGTTGTTTATATGTTTTAATACCATGTAGAAATTTAAAAAAAAAATCACACCAATACGCACAATTATGCGAAATGCTTTTAGAAATCATCTTCAAGATCATCTTCATCAGAATTATCGAATTTTTCAGGAATATTTATTAATTAGAGGACATCAACTTCAGTGATTTTCCGTTTTTGTTTGGCCTATATAAAAAAAAACTTAATTGGTGATCTGAACTCAAAATTAATCTGTGGAAAAGATCTTCCATTAATCTGTGGAATTGCGATAGAGTTGTAATTAGTAAAAATATTTGTCTTTTACTTCCACATGGAATGACATAAAAACATACAGGGGCTCCAATTTAAAATAAGAAAAATAAAGTGCTTTAATATTTGAAAAGTTTGACACTAAATTTTGGACACTCTATATAATGCATATCAATAAAACTTGGTTAACGCAACTGTTAGACCTTATTTAATGAGTACCTTGTATGGTTTTATTAACAAGGCATATTTTTATCTATTGTTAATTTTCTTAACCTATGGTGCAAAACTGATTTTTTTCAGTCTTTATTTTTTTTATGCTAAAATCACTGAACCGATGTTAATAAAATTGTATGGGTATGTAGGCATCCATAAAGGGCAACCAAATAAGCAACAAAAATATACCATGCAATTTAAAAATATACATCATCATGACGTCACACTTTTTTGGGAAACCCTGTATAATCAAAAATATTTTCCTGATATACGCCCCAGAATGCAAGTAAAGTCTGCAAAATATCAAAATCCCAACTCAATTAGTAACTGAACTATAGAAGACGGGAGGTGAAATGACGAACCCTGTATACTGTACCCTTACCATTAATGTGTACTAAGAAATATGTTGTCCTCTTGTCTACTTTGTCTCGTAGATGTGCAATTAGCGCGAAAATTACTCCAATATGGATGGTACTCTAATTACCAATTAATTTCAAGAAGGGTAAAATTTCTTAGAAAAATAATACGTTCATATTATAGCTAAAGGTTCGGGCTTTCTATAGATACCCATGTTTCACAAATATTTTGCAATCTAAATTCTCCATAGCTTTAAGTAAAATCCGCATTTTAGAAAACAAAATGTATATTTGAAACGCATGTGTTTTATCGCATGTTCCAGGACTAATATTGTCTTTCTGCGTAATTAAATTTTGCAATTATGTATTTCAGAAGTTGACCACATACTAGAGTAACGGTTATGTGTTATGTTTAGCATCATATAAAAACATTGAAATTTGGATTTGCGATCGACTTTTTTAAATTCTGGACCACTGTGCGTTTATAGTGTTTAATAAAAAATAAACAAACACTCAGTAATGTTAGTTTATTTTCTCTAAGGCTATAGAAGTCCTACTGTCTTACAATTCCAGTGTCGCTTTTGCGTTTTTGTTGTTTCTCATTTTATCAAAGTTTGCATCCTCCAATGCGCTGCATCGCTTAAACTTGTTGCTGTGGCTCATTTTATTATTGTCGTCAACTTGACATTAATGATCTGAATGCGATTTATTAATAAACAAAAATCGCTTCCAGTTGTTTTCATCGCGGTATTTATAAACCGCCTCATATACTGTGCCAAGGAGATTAGACTTCCTCGCTTTATCTGTTCCCACTTCCGACATCGAGGGTCGCCATTGAGAGCCGAACTTGGCCCGTGCTCCAATGATAGAGTGGACGAGGTGCGTCGTAAATCCACAGAATAACAAGCAATTCCGATGGGTGATCACCAAATATCACGAGATACAATTCGAGACTGCGTTGATTAAAGTGTCTGCCAAAGCCGATGGTTAAAATAGTTTTTAGGGCAAAGGTATTTTGTTAAAATATTTTGCGGAGCAAATGTGCGTTGCAGACTCATTGTTTTATACTCCTGCTTTTGGTTTATAACTCCTGCAAGTGTAAACTTTAATTCGTCTGAGACAGATTATGGGATATCGCATTGCACGATGCATATACCTGGTGATCCATTTAGGGTGAGACGTTTTGATGTGACCACTTTTTACCACTTTGTGTTTGTGACACTGCTTTTATAAAATTTCTAATTATTGTGGTTATGCTTTCTAACAATTTGTTAATATAAACACTAACCTATCTACACAATTTTTGACAATACACATTTTTGACACCCTATGCTGCAAATTGCTGCAGGTTACCAACCTAAATTACAGTCTTATTCTAAATGGATCACCCGGTAGATATCTTCTGAGGTCAATAAAGTAGTATTGAAGAAAAGTGCGAGCGAAGCAAGTGAAAAGCTGAAATATTGTTTTAATAGGTTTACGGGCTTACGTAAAAATGTCAAATCATTGTGGTTATGCTTTCGAACAATTTGTTAATATAAACAGTAACCTCTCTACATCATTTTTGACAATACACATTTTTGACACTCAATGCTGCCAATTACTGGAGGTTACCAACCTAAATTACAGTCTCACTCTAAATGGATCACCCGGTAGATATCGTCTGAGCTCAATAAAGTAGTAATGAACAAAAGTGCGAGCGGATTAAGTGAAAAGCATAAATATTATTTTAAAAGGTATAAGGGTTTACGTAAAAATGTAAAATTTTGCTTCAAAAGCGGGAATTTTATTCTAGCTGACCCACAGTGGACACAATAAGCCAAAAAAGGATGTATGCTCGGATTCTTTTGAAAGATTTACTACCTGTTGCTTTATGTTGGTCAGAACAAAAATCACTAGATATTGAGCAATAACAGAGTTGCCCCTAATACCTTCGAGAGAAATTTCGTCGTTGGTTAAAATTTAAAAAAAGCAGACTATAAAAGATTCATAAAATATTTGAATTTTAGATTTTTACAACAAAAAACTTTGATTTCAATGTGTTTTGAAAAATAAATACCATCCTGTAGTGGATTTTTTCTGATATAATATAAGGAGTGGTCTGATTTTAGTTAAGAAAACGAGCAGTTTTTGCACCGAAATTCGTGATGTTCCAAAAGCATAAGCTCGGCTTGACAATCCACAGAGAAAGGTTATATTTATTTGATAGTTCTCACATACAGGATGTGTACAGGAAAATTCCGCTTACTTCCGAAGATATTCGACAAAATCCGAAATTTTGCGATATCGTTTTTATGTTTTGCTGAAGTTATTTGAAAAGGTATAAAAAAACAGAAGGCACTTTCTCATTGCCACTTTTCCAGCTCTATAAGACAACGTTTATAAATTTTCAGTACAACGTTTCGTTTAGAAGAAATCATCATCAACTTTATATTTTTATATGGCCCGTAAATAAAGTATACCCTGTATTAAATAGCATTTCCTATTCCGAATTCAACGATTTGTATCACAGTATGATTTCTCATGTTTTTATTCAGAAAAAGGCTTGTTAATACATTTTCTTGTAGTAGGCGTTGAAATGAAGAGGACGAACAAACAAATATTATGTAATTTTAACCCACAATAGGTACAATTTTTTTTGTTGAAGTGGGCGTGAAATGAGCGAGGAAGACAAAATGTATCACCTAATTTTATGATTTTAAGATAATTATATGAACAGAACAATTCTCATAATACCACAGTAAAAACGTGTGGTTCTGAATAACTATAATGTTTCTATGTTTAATGACTATTAGTGCTAAATTGTTTTTAGGTACTATTTAGGTACCTATTCTGGGTTAAAATTATGTAATAATTTTTGTCTTCGTTACCATTAAATGAACAGAACAATTCTCACATCACAGTAATCAAATAATAAGTGTGGTCCTAAATAGCTATAATGTTTCAATGTTTAACAACTATTCTAGGTAAATTATTATTAGTTACTATTTTGGGTTAAAATTAGATTTTTTTTCTTCGTCGTCATCATTTCAACGCCTACTACAAGAAAATGTTCGAAATCTATTAACAAGCCTCTTTTCATTTCATTTTCATTCAAAAATGTGGCAACGAAAAAGTGCCTTTGGTTTTCTTATACCTTATCAAATAACTTCAGGAAAAATTAAAAACGATATCGCAAGATTTCGGAATTTGTCGAATATCTCCGGAAGTAAGAGGAAATTTCTGGTTTTCTCAAAATAAAATTACTGACCACTAAATTGCGCAACTTTTTTGTAATTTAACCGCCTTTGTAACTTTTACGGTTTCCGAGATCCCCATGCTGTTGATCCTTATCTTGGACACCCTGTACCGGGTGATTCAAGTTTTATTACCATGGGTTTTTTAGGCATTTGGCGTTGCCCAAAAAATATGAAAATTTGGATTTATATAGGTCTGATACTAATCTACGGAAAGGTAGTTTGACTTTTTCGATATAATTATATAGACGGTTATAAAATTTAAAAAACTCTTTTTGGGCAAAATTCTCTATCGTTATTTTTGCCCTAAACTGTTTTATTTCATTCATAGAACCCATTTATGAAATCAAAAATTAACGAAAATGATTAGATTTCAAATTAAAGCATTTTTTACATTACTGACCAACTTTCCTCGGTATGATTTATGATTTTGTAAGTCAAGAGCCCTACAAAGCATTGACCGCGCCGGTGCGGTTGGAATGTTTTATGACTTTTTATGATTCCGCCAGTCGCCCGTGAACCGCCCTATCATAAAACCCATAAAATCCAGTATAGGGACTGTTACTGGTAGCAACCCTAATATTTTACTATTTAGTAATAAATCTTACTGTTGCAATATCAAAATTCATTTAATTCAATAATTGGTGCAATTTTTTTGACTTGGATTACACTGGAATGTTTGGAATAGCATTAAAGTATGTTCTGGCAAAACTATATAAATAAAATTACGAATTCTTTGTGAAATAACGTATAAACTACCGGATGGTTAAAATAATTTTTTTTATCGTCCGATTGGGCTTCATCATCATCTAAACATGAGTACTTATTTTGGATTTTTTTATTTCAATTAGAAGTCGCCATTTTTGGCCTGGTAATAAAACTTGAATCACCCGGTATATATCACTGAAATTAATTAGGTTATAAGTTTTAGGCACGTAAAAGCGACGAGAAGCACTCAAGTAAAGAATATAAATAACTCAACACGAGAAGGTGCGATTTACCACAACTGTACCTTAATTTTTATAATTGTAAAGAATAAATTTGAGATAGTTGTTAATCAAATTTGTTTCATTTTGAGACAAGTTTCGTGTTGACATCAATTTAGCCCGCTGAAAAATTATCTTTCTGGTCCCTACAGCCTGTTTTTTCACTGAAAATCGGTTGTGATAGGTTGAGATGAAAAAAATGTTGCAATTTGATTGGCTAATATAATCTAAGCGTTGGATTTTTATTTTTATGAATAATTCCTAAGTGTGAATATTTAAAAAAAACTATTTTAATTAAGATTAAAAATAATTTAAAACTGCAGTGTTTTTGTAGGAAATAAAATTTCAGCTGAGCGTAATAGTTTCTCACACCCGGGGTAGAAGGTTCGATGGAAAATTTCTCGAAAACATAGCCCGTTATATCTGAATACAAATCCCCGACGTACAAAGACGCCGTGGGGTAATTAGGGGCTTCAGGATTCATCTTTTTAATGTTACATTTAAATTCTTAAACATATGAAACAGAAATTAGGTTATATAGCATTTGTTATTTTCCGTTTTCATAAGTTTTTCGATTTTTTGTTTGTTTTATAGATGGTTTCGTTGTAGAATTCTTAGTAGAATTAATTCGCTTTTATAAGTGGGTTGTTAAACCTATTCTAGGAACACAACCTCATATGCACACCACTACAGAACAAAATGCCGATAATTTTTGAGCGATTAAAATGTTCTAACATCTTTTGATGGGGAACGAAACAGGTGATCTCGTCTACTATTAAATTGTGCGTGCACGTGCAGGGATGAAGCAAAATCCATTAAAAGCCAAATATGTAAATAAACAAATAAGAAAATAAATAAAATAACCAATTATTATGTTATACAATTTACACCTGCATTTGTGAAACACGTATAATGAGTATAAAAATATGATGAAGAATTGAAGTTAAGCATGTTGCACTTTGCCATCTGAAGCTCATAGTAAAAGTTAGTTGTGGAGACGCGTATTGTTTCCAGCAAACATAGGCTGTCCATAATAAGCTTGACGATCACCCACATTTTTTATTTACTTTTACTTCTGTTGGTGTGACATAATTAAATCTGTGTGAAAAGTCGGTGAAAATCTCAGAACAATGCTCTTCGTGAGACCGATGGCCGCTAATTTTTTCACACTTTCATTGGAGCAGTGATGTGGAACTGGGATTCCACTTTCGAATGTGGGGCACCACCGTCTAGAAGTGCACTCTCGCTTTTCACCGACGCCTATGACAATGAGAGATAGTCTTTCTCCTCGACCATGAAGCCCATTGCATAATCTGTGCACTAGTATATAATTGATCAGAACCAAAACAGGATATAGGGAATATGAACTTTAAAGACCAAATGTAATCAAAGTATTTTTTTAATGAAATTTTGTAAATGAATAATTTTGACATTAAAAAGTACAAAAAATACGAAAGTGAATAACTGAATATAATTCGCTAGAGCCAAAAAAGTAACAAAATACAAAACATAACTGGGGAAGTAGGTAAAAAATAAGTTGTAAATGTTAATTTTCACAAACATATTTTTGATAGCGGAGGTCCAAGATTAAGAGCCTGCATATGTAGATACTGTATTCAGATTACAGTATGCAAGATACAGTATCGTGGAGGAAAATTAACGCATACTGTATCGTATACTATTAGGTCAGATGAGTGATAAACTTGTCATGAAAATATTGCGCTCCACGACAAGTGTTTATAATGTATTAGTGTGATATATCGCGCTATAGTTCGCGTACTGTATCTCCCATACAGCGATACTATAACTCGCATACAGCGATATTGCAGCTCGCATACTGTATCTCGATATAGTATCTACGTGTGTTAAGGCTCTAAAACTTTTTCTCGTGGTACTATGTTTGTTTCAGACCTTGACCACCTTAATGAGGTGGTCAAGAGACAGCTTAGACTCCTTATATCTAGATGCATTCATTGAAATAGTTTCCAAAACGTGAATAAGTTCCTTACAAATCCTCTTATAGTAAACTGCTTTTGTCTAATTTTGCTGCACGTAGTCTAGCGGTTCAAACCCGAGACAGGCAGAATTACGAGGAAAAGCTCAAAAATAGGACATACGTACAGGTTTCATAAAATGACACAATAATGATTGAACTCGATGCAGTCATATTTGCTGTACTTTACTTCATAAATTCCGCAAATTTTATGAAGCACAATTGTTCTTCAATAAATCTGTCAAATTCCGATAAGCGGCATAACATTGTTAATAAAAGTAGGAAATTTAATTTGCAAGTATAATAAAATAAAATGTGAAATGAATACGAAACTGTTTGCATTCATAACTCTGAGTAAAAGAGTAAAATAAATTTCATCAAATTACTATCTTAATCACTTGAAATTTAGTATGGCTACTAGTCCACAATTCACTTTCTCTCACCTACATACGTCGTTTTATTAATAACAATGTGTATATTTGTTGCTTAGGTTAGTGCGTTCAACAAATTTATATTAGTCATATGTTTTTGGTAACAGCGAATTGTTCATTTGTGTTTAATTTAGTGTGTAATATGACAACCGTGCGCTGAATAGAAACCGAAAGTCCAAGATATAAAGAGAGAGAAGCTGAGGAGAAAACCTTCGGATGAAATTTGGTGCATTAGAATTTATTCGCGCCGTATTACTTTCGCTCATTTTGTTTAGTCAAAAAGCGTCTCTAAGGCTAATCATGATTTAATGTGAATAGAATTGCAAACGAATGGCAATACATTTATGGAGTAAGTTATCAAAATTGAATTACTATACAATTAGAATTTTACAGATGAAATACAAATGAAAATTTCATAACGCGATTCAGGAGTTTCAGTGTAATTAGTTATAATCAGTAATTTGTAGAAAATTATAGATGTAAATACATCAATAATATGATAATAGGTCAACCATTTATGTAAGATACAGTTGCATTTAGAAATGGAATCATCGAATATTAGATTTAAAAAAAATGTTATGAAAACGTATTTAAAAAAAATGTATTTTAACATTCTTAATTCCGGTCACGGTGGCCGTGCGATTATAATATTATTTGTTTGTGTTTGTCTTATGAATTTATAACTGCCCACGTTTTCGTGTTGTGTGTATATTTTTAAGTGGAAGTTTTTGACGGTCAAGGTCTCTGCCTCGCGTGCGAAATTTCATAAGGCGGTTCAGGACCCCTTACGATTTTCCCCTAGGTGGATTTTATCACAGCGCTTTTCGGTGCTCGTAAATCTTAGCGCTTGAATAAGTAATTCGATAATGAGTGCGCTCGCACCTTTCACGGAAACGTGGGTCGCATTTCGCCCTCCACGTTTTTTACAGCTATACAAGAAATAATAAACTAAAACAGTGGTTTTAGATTCTTGCCGATCATATACGACTTAATCCTACTGTATACTACTGGCCTGTTGTAACATCTAAGTAAAATTGTGTATTAATTAAATAATCTGGTGTATTGCCTAGCAAAAAACTGTAACAGTAACATGAACGTTAGTTGAGCAGCATCACATCTAATGTCAAAAACTATTATATCATAATTGCATTTGACATTTGAATGTGATGTCAACTAAGGTACACGTTACTGTTAACGTTTTTTAATAAACAATACACCTAAATATGTTTAGAAAAATTGACAGGCATTGTATGCAGAAACAAGCTACACAGAAGGCACAGGCATGAAACTATCCTTACTTCTGCCTAGTGTCTGCAAGCGGTGGCTTTACGTTCTGTCTCATTTTAAATTTTAAAGCATTTCGATTATAGAAATATATGAAATAAAGTTACGCACTTTTTAATTTTCAAAACTGTTTTTATTGTTCGCTAATTAAAAAGTGCGTAACTTTATTTCATACATTTCTAATTAAGAATTTTCAAGAAATAAAAGCCACATCGATCAATCTATTTTGATTATAGTCCAAGCAGGGGCCTATATTAAATTTCAATGGAGCATATGCTATGACTTTAAGCATGACTTAACGCAACTCGTGCAATATAATGCCGCGGTGTTTGATTCAATACTAATACTCGTAATACTAATACTAATACACTACTAATAGTAGTAAGCAATAAGAATTTACCATTCTAGTAGAAAGTAAAACAAAATAACGTGTTTTAGGGTATACACATAGTGTTGCTTGGATTGAGTTCACGCCACTTAAAAGTAAAAAGCGTTTATTATTGAAAAATTGAAAATGATCAAATTGTGGCAAATAAATAGCCATTAAACTCGTGCTCAAAATTAGGCTCCAGAATCAATGAAACCTTACTTTATACATATACATGTATATATATTTGATACCTAATGGCTAGGTATAACCTACTATGATAAAAGAAAACTTTATAGAAAAAAATATTAATGGGGTATTTTATTATTGATCGTATAAGTGTGGATTCCTTGCATTACGCATTACGAACCGTTTTCCCAGCTTCGTCATCCCAACTTTCCCCACCGTTCGAGCGTTAGGGTTTTCCGCTAGGTCGCCCATTTGTCGCCACCCTTGCAACGTGACAAGTTTAATTCCCATTTCCGTCACTGTACTTCAACGAAATTTACACAATCATATTCTACCGCGGCATAAAAAGATCAATAGAAAAACCCGAATTATTTAGTTAGTTAGACATATTTTATTTTAAGTCAATTATCACATAAGAGTCTATAAAAGCGCATTGAGAAGATAAGCTGCTCGTTGTTTTTAAATTATTTTTTTTAAGAAGAAATTCATTAATGCAAGACAAATCAAATTGCATAGGCAACATCGACATTTTCTAGTATAAACATATACAAGGTGGTAAATTTTTAGATGCTCACCATTGGTATCTCGAAAACGATAAGATATATCATATTGTTTAAATTAGAGAAAGTAGCATTAGCAAAAGCTAATTTTCGGTCTAAGGGTGTGAAAATCCAGTATTGCTGCCATAACAAATAAAAAAGTTGAATATCGTAGCTGGAAATCTAGAGAACCTAGAATATTTCTGTCAACGTCATTCAATTCAGAGGGTTCAAAAATATAAAATTGCAAAATTTTGTACAAGGTGGTAAATTTTTAGATGCTCACCAATGGTATCTCGAAAACGATAAGATATATCCTGTCGTTTAAATTAGAGAAAGTAGCAGAAGCAAAAGCTAATTTTTGGTCTAAGGGTGAGAAAATCCAGTATTGCTGCCATAAGAAATAAAAAAAGTTGAATATCGTAACTGGAAATCTAGAAAATCTAGAATATTTCTGTCAACGTCATTCAATTCAGAGGGTTCAAAAATATAAAATTGTCAAATTTGGTACAAGGTGGTTTTTAGATGCTCACCATCTGAAATGGTGTAAATAATCTCGAAAACGATAAGATATATAATGTCGTTTAAATTAGAGAAAGTAGCATTAGCAAAAGCTAATTTTTGGTCTATCTTATGGTGTGAAAATCCAGTATTGCTGCTATATGAAATAAAAAAGTTGAATGTCGTAACTGGAAATCTAGAGATCCTAGAATATTTTTATCAACGTGAGGGTTATTCAGAGGGTTCAAAAATATATAATTGCCAAATTGGATGAAAATCGCGTTAATGGTATCTTCCCAGATACTAAGTTTTTTCTGAAATCACAATTTTCAGTTTTTTCGCGATAAATCACGGTACATTTCATATTGAAGAAAACAATAAACTTAACTTTAAACAATCTATTGATTTTAATGATTAATTTAAAGAAAACTTAGAAAGCCATAAAAATAGTCAAATTTTATTTTCGAGATTCTCAATTCACATTAAAATGTGCTACTGTTCTATAATTTAAGTGACCTCGTATATCTTATTATTAATATTTATGTCAACGTCATTCGATTCAGAGGGTTCAAAAATATTAAATTAAAAATTTAATGAAAATCGCGTTAATGGCAGGGAAGATACTAATTTTTTTCTGCAATCACAAATTTCAGTTTTTTCGCGATAAATCAGGATATTTTCATATTGAAGAAAAAAAATAAACTTAACTTTAAACAATCTATTGATTTTAGTGAATAATTTAAAGAAAACTTAGGAAGCTATAAAAATAATCAGATTTTATTTTCGAGATTCTCAATCCACATTAAAATGTGCTACTGTTCTATACTCGTAATTTAAGTGACCTCGAATATCTTATTATTAATATTTTTGTCAACATCATTCGATTCAGAGGGTTCAAAAATATGAAATTGCCAAATTTGATGAAAATTGCGTTAATGGCAGGGAAGATACTATTTTTTTTGCTGAAATCGCAATTTTCAGTTTTTTCGCGATAAATCAGAGTATATTTCATATTGAAGAAAAAAAAATTAACTTTACATAATCTATTGATTTTAATGAATAATTTCACGAAAACTTAGAAAACTATCAAACTCATCGGATTTTATTTTCGAGGTTCTCAATCGACAATAAAATATGCTACTATTCTATAATTTAAGTGACCTCGTATATCTTATCGTTTCCGAGATACGAATGGTGAGCATCGAAAAATTCACCACCCTGTATACCCTACAATGTCAACCTAAAATTGAGATAGGAAATTTATCTCCAATCTCAATGTACAGGAATACATACATTTTAAATGCATTAAAGTTGGTGTATCTAAAGAACCATTTTGAACATAGCAATCACATATATTGATTGCTATGTTCACAAATAGCAATCACAAATAGGCATTGATTTTTGATAAACAATGAAACAAATATAAAGGGCGTCCCAACATAAACTTGATGATTTTAATTATTAATAAAATTCTGAAATCTCAAAAACTCGTCAATGAATTAATATTAGTACAAAGTAGAGACGCTAAAATTATGTGTGAAACACAATATCTGATAAATGTCCGCCTCCGCCGCTTCTGCAAATGGTGATTGTGAATTTTTTTATTACTTTGTTGCATATAGTCTGGTAAATTTCGTCAATAACTCCAGGAATGTTGTTTTTTGATCCATCATTTGCCTGAGGATTATTTGCGTAGGTTTCATCGTTAAGAAACCCCCAAAAGTAAAATTCTAAATGCGCAAAATCCAAAATCGCACGTTGCACGAAAATTTCCATGGAATAAATTTACAGTTTCTCTTGCGGGATGGCTAGTAGACCATTTTACTGGAACATGTTGTGGTCCACATCTTCCAGCAGTGGCCATAACATGTTGGCTAACGATAGCGTTCACATAAATAAGGTCCAAGTACACATTGGGCTGAAAATTAACACCAAATAGCTAGCGCATTTTCGTAATAAGTTTGGACAATTTCTATGTGCTGTGGATATTAGAATCCCCAACGTCATACTGCGACACCCTATATATCATGGAAGATATACTATGCTTTTTGCAGTTGGGAAGAATTTTTACGCAGTTTTTGATATTGTCCTAGTTTCATTGTTAATTTATTCTTTTTAAATATGTTATCAATGGAAACCAAAGCATCTTGAGCTGTTTTAATGTGTCCGTAATGTGTTGCATATACTTGTATTTATTGCTAGTTTGTCTGGCTTTCTTTAAGTGTTTTCTGTAGAGCTGTATACAGCTTTATTTTATAGTGTATTTTTAAATAAGTGATAAATATTTTATTGAATTCTTCTGTGATATACAATTGTAAATTGAACATACTAAGATTATTTGTTTGTTTATGTGTGCACCAATTTTAGACTTATAACAGATTATTATTTTTGTATTTGACTTGTGTAAAACTTTAATGTTATTATAACTGATATAATTTATAAACTGTGATACACAATTGAAAACTGAACCTGCCTAGAACGATTACTTGGTTTTTCTATGTGTGCACCAATTTCACCCCTGTAACTGATTATAATAATTTTTGTGTTAGTGTTAAGAACTGCTTGAACTTTGTATATTTGACTTGTGTAAAACTTTAATGTTACTTAACACCAATAAATACTTCTACTACTATGTTTTCTTAGACATTGCAAAATTGTCGCTTAAATGACAACTGCTAAAGTGTACTAGAAATGATATTGTTGGTATACAGGAGAAAGTGGCCAAGGCCAATATTCATCATTTCAAGTATTGCCTTGATATTTTTTTGTTTGTTTTAAACCCTTTTTCAACTTTAAGGCCGTTTTTCTTGATTTTTTTCGTATGAAACCTATTCAAAATGTTATATGGTTGAAAACAGATTCAAAAGCTCTACCGAAATAAAAAAAATGTAGGTTGTCATTTAAAAAAACATGAAAATTCATGTTTTTAAAAAACATGAATGACGTCATTACTTTTAAAATTTTGTTTTTTAAATCTGAAAAAAATATTTTCATATGCGCAGTAATTTATATCGCTATCTTCCTTTTAGATTTTCTCTCTCATACACATTAACGGAGTTACCGAATTTATCCGCTACTTAATTTCTACACTGTATACAGGGTGTCTACGCTAAACTGTTCGTTAAAATCCTCTATGTATAATTAGAAATTTAACTCATAATTTTATCTTATTCCTAAGAGAAGTTATAGACAGATTTCAGGCTACCTTTTAGAGGTCAAAATTTTAGAAAAACATTTTTTTCTTGAAAAATAGGAGAGATAAGTGTACATATGTTCTTACAAAATATGTTCCAATTTAAGCGTGGAATTCAAAAATATAATAATATATGGGGTGTTCTATTTAAAATAAGAAAGTTGGTGCTATTTCCGGTGGAACCGGAAGTGATAGCAACTTGAAAATATTTCACATAAGGATAACTGATTCAACCGTGTGACGAGGATTTTTTTGAAATTTTTAGTACAATGGCAACCCCGTAAACTTTTAACGAACGGTTTAGCGTAGACACCCTGTATACATTAATACATACTGTAAGATCGGGATTTTTAATTATTTTGTTTATTTTTGACAATAACGAAAATTGTGAAATATTATGTAGAATTATAAACAACATTAATTATGAAGTCATGACCATCTATTCTGAATTTTTTTAATAATAATAATAATTTATTTGTATGTCGACTCTCAGTGGAGTATTGCATTGTCAATATTACGTACTTATTGCACTAAAATAAAACAATAAAATAAAAAATAAAAAATATAAACTATAAACATTTATATATACTTAAATCAGAATCCCGTGTACTCCGGCATATTGTAAATACACCGCTGTATGAGAAAAACTTAAGTTTATTTTTTAAGACAAGCTGGGTGCAAGATGCTTTTATACCTATCAATGGCTAGTTTTTGTATACTACTGTGCATGCATATAGTGCTGTTTTCTCATACAACGGTATTCGATGGGGAGTTGTGCGTACTTTCAATTAAAGTAATTTCTATTTTTCCTTCCAAACTCAATGTCGACAGTATTTCTACATATTTCGAATTTCAAAGTACAGAAAAATGACAGAAATTCAATTACCAATGTAATTTAGATTAAAATTACACCATTATGTTTAGTGTGCATGTGGTAATGTAATTGTGGAAATAGTACGAACACCAAATTTTTCAATCTAGATTATTATGATGCAGATTTCAATGTAGTTTTAAATTCTGAACAACTTTTCTTAGTTAGAATTTTCGAGATTATTAAAATTTAATGTATAATTTAATGTAATTGTGGAAAAAGTACGAACACCAAATTTTTCAATCTAGATTATTATGATGCAGATTTCAATGTAGTTTTAAATTCTGAACAACTTTTCTTAGTTAGAATTTTCGAGATTATTAAAATTAAATGTATACATGTACCTACACAGAAAGAAAGTGGAAACTGTTCCTACTAGTTCTAACGTAATAATGACAAATAATGACATTTGAAAAAAAATAGTTGAATTATTTGCTTTGATAATAGGAAACATTTCAGCAATATTGCAAATCAAATATAACAAAGTAAAATGTAACAAAACATAAATTGTAAATTTGGCAATTGAGTGGGAACGTCTTATTGAAAACAGACGATTGGTCCTTTGGCCCTAATATTATTAATATTTTAATTTTATTTGATTATGGAGTCAACCACTACTATAACTGACCTTATCATGACTATTAACTTTAAATTTCCTATTGAAAATTAAAAGTGAAATTTATCAATTTACATAATCTCCTGAAGGGATGCAGGTTAAACCCGCTAAGTACCTCGAGTTGCTTTCCAGATATTAATATGAGAGAAATATCCGATACTTATGAACTTGGAGTTGTTTACAACCAGAACTAGCCGATTGTTTACTTTGCGTACTAATCTTGTGTTACAACGCTTCATTGAAGCGGGCGTGCAGAAAAAAAGCGTTTTGTTTGCGCTGTCGAGTGTGTTTTCCGATGCGCCCAACTGACGTAATCGACAGAAATCCGTTAATTTGATTTGCCTTCGCGATAACGATAACGCTCAGCCTTGCCTTGCGGGAGCGTTGCTAGATAAAAATAATTGTCAGGGTCAGGTCTGTTAATAATTTCGACATCGCGACAGTTATCACACCCGCTGTTAACACACGCAGAGAATGGAGAAAATGCAAGGATCGAGGATGGCTCCGGGAGTTTTGGAGCCGATAATCGCACACCCTGCGCCTTCACCCGAATTTCATGTGCCGGCAAAAATAAAACGCATGCATAGGAACAGGAAACGTTGCAAAAATTAATATGGATGTTTTTTTTTTATTTCGTTTCAGGTGGGAAAAAAACTTGAAACTGATTATTCGGTTTTTTTTGGAATTTGAATTGGTTGGCGAGTGAAAGTTGGAAAACGTTGGCGGGCTATTATTAGTGTTATTGGGAGGCGAGGCGCGGGTTTATTTTTTGAGCGGACTCACCTAGGTCAGGAATGGAACTTGAAGGTTCCTCGTGGCCGCGCTCCTTGCTCTCCTTAAGTTTGGGGGGCGGCGGTGGTGGCGGAGGACGCATCGTGGTGGAGGAGCCCGGAGGTGACGACGTCGACGACACTATAGCTCCTGCGGGAATGCGAAACTCCTTAATGTCAGTTTTAAATACTATGGTCGATTGCATCGTTCACTACAGAACAAAACAACTAAAACAACAACTACGAGTCACTTACACTATCGATTGCGATTACTGATTATAAACTATTTATGTGTTAATCAACGTCGAAAAGAAAACTTTTATTTATAACGAGCACCTTGGTTTTTAAATATTGCACACCGTTGTTTGTTATTGTTGGGTTTATTTTTTTGGTTGTCGTCGGGGGAGGGGCGGAGAGGTCCGTTTCAGTGGTGGCCGAAAGTAAGAGTGATCATGGTGATCGGGTGGCCGGATTGCAACAGCTTGCGTCACGGGATGCGTTCGCGGGACGAATGAAAGTGAAATTGAATGCAGCCGTGTGAAGGGTTGGCGCTTGCGTCCCGGTGTCTGTCTGTCTGCTGACACATGCAGTAGAGCAGAGTGCGGTGTGGACGGCTGGGTCCCTTTCTCCCTCGGTTTTTGGGGTGAATGCGTCGTCGTCGTCGTCGCCGTCGTGGACGTCGCTGTTACTGCTGCTGCTGTTGCTGCTGCTGCTGTTACTGCTGCGTTACTGGCTGGCGCGCGCGATATTGTGTGTGTGTATGTGTGAGAGAGTGTGTGAGAGGAGAGTCGGGCCCCGCGTCGTCGCGGGCCTCGCTCCTTCCCTGGCCTTGTCCTTGAAAGCGGCTCCTGAACCCAGAGCAGAGCGCGGGGCCGGCTTATCGATTCCAGGCCGTGCGCCACGTTTATTGCTCTCTGTTTTCACGCCGAATTCAGGGGGCCCCCGACGCACTTTCTGCAACCACCCCCACCGCCCTCGCTTCCACCAACAACGGGCCAACCGCCCCCGCACCATATACTCTGCCCTACCACCACCAACCCCGTTATTAATCCGCGCAACAGTACAAGATAACACAATAACGAAAAAACTCACCTAGGGACTACTGACTAACAACTTAGGCCAACAACTATAAACGTAATTAATCTCAACGCCAATTTTAACTACCAATAAAACTCATCAAAAGCTAAACAAGATCTGATATAACCAATACATGACTTTATCATGCTTACTGACAGCGCAATCATATCCATAGTAATTAAATTATTACAATTTAAAACAATTTATGGATACTCCAAATTTAACTAATAAAAACAAAAAAAACTTTCTCTGTAAATCTGTAGGGCCCATGATTTATTCGGTTACAGTTGGTGTTCGGCACAACTATTAACTTTCAATAAAATACATCATATTTTTTAATACAGAGAGCGCATAATGTATTAAGACCTGGCGTTATTTTTTCCCCAGTATAAATTTTCGAAAAACGCTTCAACAGGTCAAAATGATTTTTTCAAACAACTATTTTGAGACCATTTTTAATTTTCCATCTCTCTCCGTTTTGAAGTTATGACGTCAGAGCCATTTTTTTAAATGACAACCTATATTTTTTTTATTGATTTTGATAGTCATTTTTATTATGTTTTCAACAACATGACATTTTCAATATGTAACATTTGAAAAAAATTGAGAAAAAGTAAAACTATAAAATTATTATTTCAATGTGCAGAATGCATCTAGTTACCATACAAAACAACGTCAGTTAAAACCAAATTAGGAAAACAGGCTTGGATTTTAAATATTGGAATAAAACAAAATTGATCAACCTGAAAAACATTCTTATTACAATATCATCAATTACAAAAATAAGAACAGAAAACCCAAAAGAAATTATTATCGAGAAAAAAATACTAATGACTTGTTTTAAGATAAGTTTTAAAATAATACGAAGTCAGAAAAATAATTAAAATAACGAAAAAATATTGGTTAGAGAAAAAAAACAAATTAGATGTTCAATTTGTTGACCATTTTGTTCTTGGCAGTGTGCCAATCGATGTCGAAAGGCCGCACAGACATTGAGGAGAACGTCTGGCCGTATTTGTCTCATTTCGACTTGGATCCGTTCTTTCAATTGTTCAATTGTGGTTGGCCGATTAAAGTATACTTTACTTTTGATGTAACCCCATAAGAAAAAAATCTAAAGGGGCAGGTCTGGGGAACGCGCTGGCCATTCAACAAAACCCCTTCTGCCAATCCAACTGCCTTGGAAGACTTCGTTGAGATAGTCGCGTACCATTCGGCTATAATGAGGTGGATCCCCATCTTATTGGAACCATACGTCTTCATTTGGAATGCCGGGATCGTGTTGATTTGGGAATGGAACCGCCAAAGCTGGCAAGACGCAATCTCTCAATAGCTCCAAATATGTTTGACCTGTCAACGAGCCATCAATGAAGAAGGGCCCAATAATAATATCACCTACTATTCCTGTCCAAACGTTTATTTTTTCCAGAAATTGGGTATGGGCTTCCATCATCCACTGAGGGTTGCGCCCGGAAGAAAAACGACAATTTAGTTTATTCACCGTTCCATTCACATAAAAAGTTGCTTCCTCACTAAATAAAATTCTGGTAGCAAACCCTTCATCGACGTTACAGAGATTCATAATTTGTTCGCAAAACTGAACCCTACGTTAAAAATCATCGTCGTTCAGCTCGTGGACTAAATTTACTTTGTAAGGATGCCATTTCTGCAATTTCAAAAATTTCAAAACAGATGTTTGTGAAAGTTCACTATTTGCCGCAACCGCTCTGGAGGGAATATGAGGGTTTTCTTGCAGCTCTAACAGCACGTTTAGCTTAACATCTTCGGGAACTGGCGGTCGTCCAGTTTTCGGGCGATCTCTAATATGCCCCAACTGCTCATACTTTCTTATGTTTGCACTAACGGACGTCTTAAGAAGAGGTTCTTGAAGCGGATATTTATTATTAAAATAAATGCACACTTCTTCATAGGTACGTATTCTATCACCACAACCTCTATTCATAAGAATTTCAATTCTTTGTGCCTCCCAAAAACGTCGAACCATTTTGAAATTAATTTGTGACACGATGAATCGAACGAAACGTCAATCTGACTGTGAGTAGATAATAATTTGTTTTATTTTTTAGAAACATGATATTATTTATTTTCGTCATGGATACAATCTATGAACATCAGCTCATATCTCCCTAGGGAGATGTCAATTTTTTTCACCCTCAATCACATTTTTTTCTCCTTCAACCTTATGACCACTTGACAAATAGATCGTACAATTGACAAATTTTCCATTCAAGACGGTACTTGAAGATGAGCAATTTTGCGTCTGCTCATGGCCTCCACTGCCACTAGCAGATACCGACGATCTTACTTTTTCAGTCTCTTCCAGTCCAGCAATCACGCGTGAAATTTTATTCTTGGATGCCATGCTGTCTGCCAAGTAGCCTTCCGCTACTGTAGAGCTTTTCCATCCACCCAGACGCTTCAGATTGGTCATACTTACTCCTCCATCAGCTGCCAAAGTTGCAGATGTTCGTCTTAAACAGTGACCTGTGAAAGATTTCGGATTCGGCAAACACAAGTAGACAGCAATTTTTGACGGAATGCTGCCAAATGTGTTTTTCCCAACAGGTTGCACTGTACATTTTCTGTTTCTGTACGATAAAAAAAACCTTGAGACTCCTGCAGGACGCAAGCACACGTATTCTCTGATAAGCGACAGCACATTCAGTCTCTCCTCTTCAACTTTAGTGAAGGATCTCTTTGCCAATGTTTTAGTGTCCGGAATCTGCACCACAATTACTGAACCCCTGTCACATTTTTATTATGACTTTTATATACTGTCAAACAACTCATAGCAACCTCGGAAATAAACATTGTGGATCGATACAATACCTAAAATTTTTACCAATATGTTTCTAAAAAATAAAATATTGTATGCACCACGGGAGCTATGGATGTTTTTTACCCTCGGTTGACTTACAAACCTCGGGCCAAAGGCCCTCGGTTTGTAATCCTGTCAACCTCAGGAAAAAAACATCCATATCTCCCTTAATGCATAAATATCTATCACATAATTGTACTAGATTGTTCTTCAGATTAATCAATTTTGTTTTATTCCAATATTTAAAATCCAAGCCTGTTTTTCTAATTTTGTTTTAACTGAAGTTGTTTTGAATGGTAACTAGATGCATTCTGCACATTGACATAATAATTTAATAGTTTTACTGACAAACTGATAAAAAATGATAAATCAGAATGCTACAAAGCAATCATATTTAACAATACCCTGAAATATTGCCAAACAAAATTGTTCACAAATTCAATCAATATTATGTTACTAGTATCGTGGACATAACGGTATAACTAACCAACTTCCGAATGTGATTAATGAAAAACTTAATAACAGTGGTAGTACTATAGATAACTTTAAACTTTTTGATAGAAACTAACTTAAAACAATAATTTTCTCATTTCCAAACAAAAACAGCCCGGATGATATTAATGTGGAATTTTTAAAAACTTATTTTGATTATATCACTCATAATGCTTTTCTTCCCTATCCTAGCGACCGCCTAATAGCTGATAACACTGGTCAACAAAATAAAACTTTTTTTGTGTAACAGAAGGTTTGATATCAGATTGTGAGTTATACTTCTCATGTAAAGTCCAAATATGTTTTCAGTTTTGGCGTACCACTCAAGGTTTGTAAGTAATACACAAGGAAAGTTCCAGAAATAATCGTGTATTTGACATCAAAATTACTATAAAAAATGCTCTAACACATTTTTTTTTGGGTGGATTTGACCTGGGTAACATCTAACATCTATCCTCCGTGTTTAGTACGAATGGACAACCATATGCTCCTCTTGTCTCTCGTCTCCTCTTGTCTTGGTAGCGTACATCCCCATTTTAGAGAGTTTCATTCACTGCTATACGAAATTTTAAAAAGTGCCAAAAAAAGGTTAAATATGCGACTCTAATCATATTAGGCATGCAAAATTCAAAAATGTTATTCGTTTTGCTGAATCATGAGGACGGAATTATAAACAGATAAGGGGCCTAACTACACCTCGCCCGAGCAAAGAGCTTTAATTTACCCTGATACTTTTGCAATAACTACAAATTTTGTTAAGTTTAAGGTTTCATCCATTTAGTCACGCGAAATAAAATAAATAAATAATAAAATAAAATAAAAATAATTTTACCCGTAAATAAAAATAAATAAATACCTATAAATTTTGTAATAGAAAAAAAAAGTTCTAGAAAAAAGTGTGGGTGGTAGACAATTTCTGGTTTCAGTTTTGGATTCAGCGTGAAACAATATATCAAACTCACTATCGAAGATCCGTGTTACACAAATCGTGTTGACTAGTGTAATCAGAACTCGAATTGACTATAAGTGATAATCACACTTGATCCTCTGCATATCTGGTGTGCTATGATGCCAACTGAAATGTCACAATTAGACCAAATGTCGCGCTTCGGTGATTTTAGCTTAAAAAATATTGAAGAAAACATACAAAACCACAAACCATCTAATACTGTAAGGTCTCAAAAGTATATTTGGGTCCAATTTACCGAGTTCTGCAACTCTCGGAATTATATTTTGTCCGAGAACAGCACGGAGGGCCAACTGGCCCAGATCATACAACACTGGGCATTGAATATGCGGCGGAAAAAGGGACCGAGTACAAAGAGGCAGTGGTTAAGCTGATGTGGAATGTGAGTGCTAAATTACTACAAGAAAAATATTTCATAGAGTTCAACCGTAAAATAAATCCATTTAATGATGTGGTTTTTGGAAAGTGGAGAAATGCTAGAAACACGAAAAGGAAACCATTGTAAAAGTTACCAGCAAAACGCAAAAGAAGTGCTGAACCTTCAACAGTTAGGGCAATTGAAAAAATTGCAATGCATTATGACGATTATATCACTCACAATGCATTTCTTTCCTATCATAGGGAATAATTTTTTCGTTCGTGATATAATCTGACGAATACAACTCTTGGAATCGTGACTATTGATAATCGCATTGGTTGATGCACTCAATATGTTGTGAATTTTTGACATGTTTCGTGTCCCAACTCAGCGATTATCGATAGTTTGATTCCACTCGTTGTATTATATATGATAATATCACTTACTCAATACCGGTATTTTAACATCTTTAGGAAGTAATACCAACAATTATAATAATTGGTCAGTTTGTGGAAGAAGCAAAAGTGACTTGAAAAAATTTGACAACTGTATCTCCCTCATTCAATCATCAGCTGAAAACGCAGTAGTTCTAAAAATAATTCACACATCTGTGTAATCTACTAATAAACATTATTAATTGATCTCTTGAAATAGGTGTAGTACCAACTAAACTGAAGGTTTCAACCGTAGTTCCAATTAGGAACATTTCTGGGTCAAATAATGCCAAAGATTTTAGACCGCTTTAACAAAAATTTAAAACGCGAAATAGCGAGTGTCGTAAATGGTATCTTCAATTAGGCTCAATGGCTAGTAATATGTTACTAGCAACTGCAAAGATCATTGAAAAAATAGTTTACATATAGTTACTGGAGTAGATCACAGATAATAACATCCTATCACACCATCAATCGGGTTTTAGACAGCATCATAGTTGCGAGACAGCCTTTCCATTTTTAGGAAATGAGTGGAAGGAAAGCATGGGCAAGAAAAAATGCGCAACGATATTTTTGTAGGACTTTAAATATGCGATCGAAACCATAGACCGGAATAAACTAATAGAGAAACTAAAGCACATAGGCCTAAATAATGTAGTCATTAAATGGTTCAAAACTTATCTCACCAATAGGAGTCAACATGTGAAATGTGGGCTAGATATTTCATGCAATGAAGAAACACTATACGGGGTACCGCAAGGTAGTATACTGGGACCACTACTATTTGTTATATACAGGGTGTCCAAGATAAGGATAATCAGCTTGGGGATCTCTGAAAATGTAAAAAAAAAAGGATTTTGTCGAATATCTCCGGAAGTAAGCAGAATTATCTAGTTTTCTCAGCAGAACATTACTGACCACTAGTCAGTAATATTCTGTTAAGAAAACCTGAAATTTCCGCTTACTTCCGGAGATATTAGACAAAATCTGAAATATTGCGATTTCGTTTTTATTTTCTGAAGTTATTTGAAAAGGTATAAGAAAACCAAAGGCACTTTCTCATTGCCCCATTTTTAGCTCTACAAGACAGCCTTTACAAATTTACACTGCAACGTTTCGTTTCGAAGAAACCATCTTCAATTTTATTTTTTTATATAGCCCGTAAAAAAATTACACCCTGTATTAGATAGCATTTCCTATTACAAATTCAACTATTTATATCACAGTATGGCTTCTCATGTTTTTATTCAGAAATAGACTTGTTAATACATTTTCTTTTAGTAGGCGTTGAAATGACTTGGTATAATCTTTTTTTTTGTATATTTTTGTAGAGCATTCAAGTACTTTTCAGCGGTTTAAATTTTTAGTAGGGTTATACCAAGAAATTTTTGCAATAAATGTGAAAAACTGATTTGAGCTAGTAGGCTATTATATCTTAATTGGTGATAATAATAATGCGTCAAAAAAAGACCACAGACGTCGGTTTGTGAAATTGGACGTAACACAAACGCATCTGTTAGTACTGTTCACCATATTTTGAGGAAGCATAAATGACTTCCTTGTAAGGTGCATTACATCTTTATTACTTATGATATTAATTTACTTTTAGTAATTTATTGGGTCAACCTACTGCGTAATTTATAAGTGAATGATGCTGCAAAACGAATAAACTTATTTTAAGCTTGCTAAATTATTATCACCAATTGTTTATTTCAGAGAATTTGGGATTTAACAGCTTACTAGCTCAAATCAGTTGTTTACATTTTTTGCGAAAATTTCATAGTATAACCCTACCAAAAATTTAGACCGGTGAAAAGTACTTAAACTACTCTACAAGAATATGTACATCATAAAAATTATACCAAGCCATTTAAAAAAATATGTCAGTGACGTCACAACAAATAAATGAAGGTGTTTGATAAAGATCTTTTTTCACCAACTTGTAGCTAAGACTAGCCCATTTAATAACATATATGGTTTGGTGATGATTAAATAACAAATGAAGTCGCTATAGTCTTCAGCGCTTTTCATCGAACATTGTATATAAAGTATCAATATTTACTAGTTATTTATGTAATCCAACGTTTCTTGTTTAATATTTTTAATATTGGTTTGTCCAAGAAGACTTTTATTTACTGCGGTTACTACATATCTGTGTCCCCAATTTTAATTACTATAAATCTTCTGTGGATTAGAAAGTCAAAATAATAAACATAGAAACAAAAATCATACGGTTTGTAAGTTTTTCTAAAAACCATCTTTACTTACTCACTTAGTGTTTGCAGTAGTTGATGTTACCAACAAGGTATTCAACAAGCATCGGTGGTTCAGTGGTAGAATGCTCGCCTGCCACGCGGGCGGCCCGGGTTCGATTCCCGGCCGATGCATGCTTTTTTATTTTAATTAGCGCATTTTAAGGCAATAATATATGTTTTTATAGTATGTCATAAATTGTTTTTATTTAAATACGTTATAGCTTTTTATAGATCTTGTGAGTATTAAAGATATTGTCAATATCTCGTAACTCACAAGTTACTAACCATATAACATTTTCAACATCACCTCAAAATTAAAAAAAAGTAATTAAGTTTAACGTTTTATCCATATAACCAGTTATTTATTTAGGTATTATTCTGTACTAACTGGTAGAGTTATTTTTTATTTTATTTTATTATTTATTTATTTTTATTTTGCCTGACTAGTTTCAGTTTGTTTAGCAAACCGTTATCAGAGGCGTTAATTTTGCTATGTATATCTCTCTCATGATGAAATAAAATCAAGAAATATACACAGCAAAATTGCACATTTCACGCCTCTGATGATGGTTTGCTAAACAAACTGAAACTAGTCAGGCAAAATAAAAATTAATAAATAATAAAATAAAATGAAAAATAACTGTACCCGTAAGTATAGAATAATACCTAATAAAATAATTGTTTCAATGTAATGATTATCTTCGGCACAATAACTAATATTCGTAAATCATAATTATATCGTTACAATGTTAACATCAATTGTTTGTTTATAATTTGTCAAGCATTTAAAAAATGGTACCATCAATCTAGCCTTATAAAATAATTAGTTCCAAGCAGTCAGATTGATGAAGAGAGTAGAAACACTTTAAAGAAGAAGTTCCTATCTGTAGTCGGCAGATAACTTATCATCTTTAACCGTGAACATCAATCATTTTTTTTTCAAGTGTACGTTTCTATGCTAACGAATGCTGTATTTAATAATTGTTAACCTTTCAACAATAATCACGAGGTTCATTATTGTAGGTGCTAATAAAATTAGCGCCTTGCTAAATGCCTTTAAGAAGTCGTTAACTTCGAAAAATGATGCAAATTGAGCAAATATTTTGTACAATATATTTCTGATCATTGCAAACTTGTAAGGAGAATTGATTATCTAAATTCTTGTTATCTTAAATGGTTTTTTAAATTATCTTAATGATAAATACTTTTAGAAAAGTCATTCAATTATGCAAAATAACGATATTGTGCAATAATAATATTATTAAATTAATTTATAAAAATTTAATTACTATTAATATTAAAGCACTCGCTCGTACCTCGTTCGTCTTTACTAGTCATAAATAAACCAAATGGGCATCCACTTTTTACACTTGTACCTTATATAACTATTAATGTAACACTATGTCTCTCAATGTCAGATTTTAGTTTCTGTACAGAAAAAAGATTGAGCCAATACAGGAATTTTCTAATTAGTTTTGTAAGTAATATAAAAAAGCTAATTATTGCAATAAACCTACTATAAATAAATTAAGTAGCTATGTTCATTCAGGTACAGGTGGTGCATATTCTTACTGAGAAACTGGCACCGATTGCCCAGAGATAGAGGAGTTTATCATTTTTAGAGGAACAAACACGAACTCAGTACCAAAAAACGGCTGAAGGACCAATTGGTCAATAGCCAGTTGGTATAAGAAATGCAATTAATGAATGTTACTTTTTTTAGATTTTTATATTAATAAATTTTGGTTTATACATAGCAACAAACAACAATAGACATTTTTTTCTTAGAAACATCATTGTGACACGTGTTTTTTTTCATAAGGTCTCTGTAATCTACAGGTCCGCTCTGAGATACCCGACTTAATTTGTCATTAATAATAATAATAATAAAAAAAATTATTGATAATGGCGCCCATTAATTAACCAGCGCAAATTCCAGCACTGCACATCATAATTAATTCGATTACAGGCAATCGCGGGTTTACACCGAGTAATGATTAATTTCACAACAGAGTATCGTGTATTCGTTAGCATTATCTGGAAATGCATACTTAAAGCATACATATGAGTAAAAAATACTTGAAGTTACTTGAGTTGGCAATAAAAATGGTTTAAAGATGTAACAATATTGTAAAGAAATGTACACGGAAATTATATTTTTACAAAAATATTTTATATACAGGTTGAAAGGCTGCGGCTGATGGCCATTTGAAGCATTGCAGCAAGACCTTCTTTTACAATTTAATAATGTACATACAACAGCAAATATGTAAATGTTTCAATAAATTGTATCTTATATATATTTTATATGTTTTTGATACACCGGGTGTTGAATTAGTTCGGTATACATACGAATTTAACATGTAAAATCAGATTTGTTAATTTTCCTGCTTCTCTGATTATTTTAGAGAAAAATTACCAAAGCAAACAAACGTTTAAAAATAAAAATCTACCAAATTACATTTATATCTATTATCGATGTGCTATCGGTGAGGAGAAAATGTGAAAATTAAATGGTGATAAATACATGTAAAAATTAGCGTAGACAGTGAACAACTGAAACTTGTAATTTTACAAGTGACTTGATACTTTGGGGCGTATAAGTACGTTATATCCCACTTAATACTTTAAGCCTATTTAAAACATTACTTTTCAGTGTAACAAACGATGAAACTATCAAAATTAGCAAAAAAATAAAGATTTGGTTTTGAGATAGTATTCGTTAGCATGTTAATTTTCATGCCGCGAGCCATAAACGCCTAATTATGCCCTTCATTCATAAATAATTATTTATGTATTATTAATTACGCATTATTAATTGATTTGGTACATATACTACCATATTTAAGCAAGTTTTTTTAAATTCAATATTGTGCGTAAATTTAGGATACGCAAAAATAATTTTCATAAATTGATATAGTAGTATTATTTTTATTTAACCCCAATTTATTAGTCTGATGTATTATCGTTTAAAATTAAAATGCAGCTGAAGACTCACTAATCACTAATATAATTAATTGCCTACAAATCGTATTTACATTCAATTCCTGATGGGAAACATAAGATTTATTCTCATGATTAGCAATGAAAGTAAAAAGAAATGTATGAATTTATTTGTTTTCTCCATTTCAAAGCATGATTATCCCGTGGGAAAAGTACACGACGACCGGTAAGTTATCCGTTTAAATTTATAACGCTTGGCACACGAATGTAGGTTACTATTCCAAATTTTTTTCCGCGCTCCAAAACAGCGCTTTTGTGGATCAAGAGCGCAAAAATTCGAACCAAGTTCATCATCAAGATCACAAGTGTATTCGAAGAAAACAGAAGTAGGTAATGATAATTTATAAATATTGCTCCTCTATTGTTTGTTGTCTGTAAATAATTATAAATATGCCATATAATAATAATAATAGCTCTTCATCTAAATGTTCTGTTTTTGTTTGTGGGTCATTTTTACATGAACTTGTGAATGAATTATAGATAGTTAACGATAACTTCACTGTCCCGATTAAGTTTCTTCTATCACTACAACTATTATAAATTTTTCCAATTTTGTTCTCCTTTGATACTTTAATTACAATATTAAAGTATAAGGCCATATTTTCATCTTTCAAGCACGGGCGAGTTTGTAAGCACGATAGCGCAGTCGTAGTGCTTGTCATAGAGCAAGTGATTGAAAGACCAGTTATCCACGCATACATTACGCTATTTTTATTATTGGTGCATTTTAATACCATAAATTGGCCTAAAAATATGAAATTTTTGAGCATGTTTGATATAATGCAATCGTTGTAGCTTCAGTTGCCAAGGTGTTGAATAAACAGGAAGTAAACAATCCGTAAATTTGGCATTACTTATAAAATATGCAATCAAAATGTGATAATTTAAGTGCCAAATCCGAGAATATATTGATTCAGCAGAAGTTGGAAGTTGCGCATACAAATGAATACAATATATTTATTAAATAGATGAAAAAACAACAGGGAAATTTGCAAAGTATGTTGACATTTATGTAAGACATTAATTTTGAAGGTATTGTTATCCTTAACAACAAACTTCAAGAAAACGCCTGTTTTTAATATTAATTTAAAAAATGCTGCGCCTTGTTTGTAACAAGCAATATGACGTAGGTACCAATAATTAAAAAAAAACTCAAATTGCACCCAATTATTATTTAAACAAATTTGTTTTTTTTATCGGATAAAGTGAAATTACCGTTGGTTAGGACTTATTGCATTAAAATTAAATTGCAAGTTTTTGAATTGGTATAAAAACGCAATTATTTTGCATTTTAATTGGGTAATTGGCGCAAGTTTTTAAATTTTGTCTATTTATAACCTAATAGTTTTACGAGGAAAGTTAAATGTGCTATCTGAAAATATGAAAACAAATTGGGCACAATTATTATTTAAACCAATTTGTTTTTTTATCGGAGAAAGTGAAATTACCGTTGGTTAGAATTTATTGCATTACAATTAAATTGATAGTTTTTGAATTGGTGTAAGAACGCAATTATTTTACATTTTAATTAGGTAATTGGCGCAAGTTTTTAGTCTATAATTTTAGTCTAAATTTAGTCTATATTTATAACCTAATACTTTTACGAGGAAAATTAAATGTGCCATCTGAAAATATGAAAATAACTATACACAGTTTATTATCAATTACGTATTTTAATAAATATCTGGTTATGTCGTTATGCAATTGTTATCTCCCAAATGCCATTTTAATAGCGAGTAGAAACAAAACTTCCTCCGTTAAAGAATCATCTTTCTATATTTACAAACAAATAAAGTATATCACTGAGATTGCGAGTCTTCAAATTTCAATAACTCTAATTTGATTGAACTATAATTTATATTTGTCGAAAGATTGAAATTATCTGCAATGAAAACTATACAATATGGATAAGTGAATCAAAATAGTTCTTACAATTGTAAATACAATTTATTTACCCTGAAAAAACGGTACCATTTAATTAAGTAAACTAATCAATTAGATCTATGCAAATATTGAAATACTCGTATTTCTAAAGACTGGCGAAGTCTATAATTTATTTGACCTACGTAATGTATTATGTTTTAACAACTCCGAAGGATAAGTTCAATGAATCATCGCCACATAGTCAAACATGTGAAGATCAACTGAACGCGTGTGCTTTGTCGGATTTCCCATAAAATTTGCAGGGAATTCCACATTGAAATTTGGACGGAAAAAATACTCCTCGGAGTGATATAAACATTCACATGCGCCCTGTCAAAATACTTCGTAACATATAAACGGAGAGTTGGAACATAGATTGTCATAAACGAATTCATTTGGTTTAGTATTAGTAGTTAGCTAAAGGTTGAATGACAAATGACACATTATATTATAAATAAGAATATTTATCTACGACTGCTTAGAAAAATGACGAATTTGACATTCATTTAAGTTACGTAATGAAACACATTACCTAACTAGTTAGGTAATGAAATCAAAAACACACTACTTTTTATTTTTTAAATTTATTAAACAATTACTTATGAACATTAATAATAACATGTTTACATTTATTTAAGTGTATTCCAGTGGACATTTCTGTTTTAGAAATGTCCAAACTACTGCAGCTAGTGGTTGAAGCTTCTACAAGCATATTATTTTCTCCAAGAATATTTGTAGCGATACGTTTCTTATTTTCAACCGAAGTTTCTATGTATCCTTCGGCTACTGTATTGCTCTTCTAGCCCCCGTGCCTTTTATTGTTAGTCGATCCGCCCCTGAGTTTGCCAACAGTGAGATTGACGATCTTCTGAAACAGTGACCGGTGTACTCTCCAGCATTTGGTAATTTTAAAAAGGAAGCAATATTTTTCGGCATGCTACCAATCGTGTTAATGCCAAAGGATTGTTTTATACATTTTCCATTCCTGTAACCAACAAAAAACCTCTCCACGGCATTATATGGACGCAGTGCCATGTATTTTTTTATAATGTCTACAAAATTGATTCCATCAATGTCTCCAGAAGTTATAACAAACTCTCTCGAAATTTTGGTCTTTGTATTTGCTATTGTGACGCAGAAGACCTGCCCTACGTTCTTCACGTTGGTCACTTGCATGTAAGTGAGTTCTTCCTTTCTACAGGCTCCACCAATTCCAAAGATCAAAACTACCTGAAAATATTTCTAAATATAAAATTTCATGACTTGTTCTTATTTACTTTTGTTAGTAGCCACTTTTCATCATCAGCTTCTGGTAAAAATCGGGTTATGTGTTGTTTTGTTAAAATGTTGAATTTCTTAGGTTTATATCCTTCTGACTGCCTCTTCAGAAATGCAACCAATTGAATAAATTTACTGATGTCCACATTTTTCTAATGGATATCATCGCACGTATCATCGAGTAATATGCACACAGGCTTGAAGGTTTATAGCGTTTCGAAATGTTTTCAAAATATACTAGAAGTACCTTTTCATTTGCTTCATTTTTTATTTTCTTTACATCGCACCATTTCCGTAAACGTTCATAAGCTTGGTCATATTTCATTTTTGATTTTTCCGGCAATAACATTGAAACTACCTGTGCGGCCGATTCTTCGATATCCGAAGGCAGAGTTTCGGAGTCGCTCATTGTAACACAGCAAAACAGAAAATAGAAGTTTAATTCTTGAAGTTTTGAAGATTAAATTGACATTCAAATTACATGATGCTATGGTTCTACATATATACTGTGACGTTCTGAATTTTCATCGAACTCAATTCAAAAGTATAATTTTCGTAATTCAGAGCAGTCGTAGATAAAATTTGTATCTAATACTTGTGATAAGTAGATTGATCGATGTGGCTTTTATTTGTTGAAAATTCATAATTACTAATGTATGAAATAAAGTTACGCACTTTTTTCATCATTTCATCACCTGAAGAAGCCACAGTGTGGCGAAACAATTGTCGTGAACAATAAAAACAATTTTGAAAATTTTAAAAAGTGCGTAACTTTATTTCATACATTAGTACTTGTGATAAGGTCATATTAACTGAAACTCGTGCTCTTACTTCGACTCGGGCTACGCCCTCGTCTCAGCAACTCAGCGCATTCGTCAGTTAATGATGCTCTTACCCCACTAATTAGATAAATAACTTCCATATTGCAGTGATTTAGCTAGCATTATCGTGATTAATTGACAAAAAATATTTTAAGATGTCCACCTTATAGAAGTTATTAGCATTAGGGAGTTTTAATGAGAATGCAAAATAACTCGCAAATAGTTATGAAATTGCACAAAGTTACATAAGTTCGTAGTTACAACGTCTGTCCAATTTTTAAATGGTATCGAATTCTTAGTTGATTGATCAATAGTTAGACCGAAGGCCCTTCGGGCCATGGACATTCCTGTATGTCAGCCGTCCAATTCTGAGATACAATGAAGTGATTAAATAGATCCATGAACAAACATAAATCTAGCTGTTATTCTCCTGTGCGTGACTAATTAAACGCAAATCTATTTATGGGTGAATGTGGAACGCTTTAGCACTTTCATTGAGAACCAACGAAAGGAAAACAAGCCACACAGCAAGCAATCCATTATTTTCATAAAAATCTCGTCTGCGGAACAAACTTTTGATCGTGGTTTTGATTTTGATCGGAAGGCAGGGCGCAGGAGGCGAAGAAAAGAGGTATCTTCCTCTCTATCCTCATCGGCCTGGATCGCGGTTGGAGGACCGATTTTATCGGTTGGCCGGTTACGTTGACCTTGCTGTGATTTCTCGCCTGTTCAGCTCTTTACACTTTCGTTTCGGAATGCATTTTACTTTCAGCACTAATTGGGCCGACCGTGACACCACTCTCGCGCTTCATAGATTCCTCAGCCCAAGCTCAAGCGAAGACTGCGAAAAATAAGTCTGAGCGAATGCCAATTTTAAACACCATCATACATTAACAGAAAACTAAAACAGTAGCTGCTTTCTTAAATGCAAAGCACTTAGATTGTTACCAATAAAAAAACAAACTTTTAAATTTTCCATTTCTCAAACAATTCTCTCATAAACTTTAGCCCTTACTTTGTGATAAGCCAGTCCTGCAAGTATAACATAATTAACTCGCAGTGTGAAGCATGAAGTGTAACCCTTGGTTTATTTGTCATGATGGATGAGTTATGAAAAATATGAGAAAAAATGAGTTTTAATTCAATTTCTCCATAGTTTTGGAAATTCCAAACTTTGAGAAGAAGTTTATCTTTGAAAATTTCAGGAACAAAATAGACTATTTTTATGTACCGCGACTCCTGCGACTCGGCATAGACATAGACATAGGCCAACGGTGATCCTTCGGACATTTTAAGTCAAAAATATCTTATAGACATATGTCCTAAACTCCAGAACTCACTGTTAAAGGAATTAAAAGCGATTCACTTATAAAAAATCTTGTTATGAAAAAAATGTTGATTGATTGTAGCATTTGTTTCTTATTTGACGTAAGGGTGGCTTCATCCGTAAACATAATTTGTCCACAAAGACATGTTCACATGTTCACATGTTGCAGATACTTTTTAATATTCCTCGTGAGTTTTTTTCTTCATTATATTAGTATTTATTCTACTTATTATCTATTTAATTAAAAATTACTATTCATACATAATATAAAAAATACTTAGTAGTAAAATTTATCATAACTAGGGTCTGGATAAATAAGCACTTAAAAAAGTAGGCGAATTAAGAAAATTAAGCAACAAAATACTGGAAAAAAACTTCAATACAGCAAAAAAAAAAGCAAAAAAGTAATATAAACAAATATCCAAAATATGTATGTTAGTGTAAAAGAAATGCCCAATAATTTTTATGAAAACAGTTAATTACAATGTGTTTTTTCTAAATTTTCTATTAAAATTTGTTTGCTCTAATCGGATAAAATATGTTTATACACGGAAAAAACTTCTCTCTACATCCACCGATGTTATAGGTGCGTACTTAAAATGAAAATATTAGGAAAGTACGAACATCTAAATTCAAAATTTTCTTCAAAATTGCCTTGTAATAAATTTGCTATCATCTGAAGTTTTGTAAAACCCTTACTTATTCAGAGTACATCATCAAATTTGTTGCGTATTATTTGCTCAATTTTGCCAGGCTCTTCCTGAATGGACATATTTAAAATCATAGACAATCACGACAGATTCCACTCACGACAATTTTTGCTTTCCATTTTTTATTATTGAATTACTAACAAAAGAATAGTTAGGTTTTAGAAAAGCTAAATGTAGTTCTGTGTCTTGATTTTTTTAATATATTTTGACATTTATACCTATGAGGCTTCAGCAGACTATGCAGAAAATTCCAAAACCTATGTTGCCGCATACATCCCAATATCACCTCAAGTGATGATTGGTTTCTGAGGTAAAGGTACCTATATGGGATATATGATAGGTATAGTGTTTCTTTTAATTGGGCTCTAATTGTTTCTGCTGCTCTATTTAATTCATGTGCAAGCCATATAGAGTAAATTAAATGTTGGGCAAAATTTTTAAATTTTCACCAGCTTTTACCATACAAGTATTATTTCTTCATGTGGAACTGAATTTAGCAAAATAAAAATTTCTAGTCAAGGGTAAAAATCGCAAAATAAGCAAAAATATGCAGATTTTCCAAGAAAATATGAGAAAAAGCTAAAAGGGTTAAAATAAGCCGAAAAAGTTAAACAATATAGGCCCACATTCAAAATTATGTTGCTTATTAATATACGTAAAAAGCAAATTTGCTAGAAATCCGGACCCAAATCATAATAAAATAACATAATAACGTAATGAATACTCATATTTCGTAAAACTAGAGTAGAATTAAAAAGATAAGAAAAATACAGGGTGTCTCTAAATTATGTGGAAATGGCTTAACCACAGATTACTGGGATCAAAAAAAGACGATTTAACAAAACTTATATACAAATGCGTTTGGTTTAGCCAGTATTCAGCTTCAAAGTTATTTAAAAAAAACAAAATTTGCTTATAAAAAGAGTACGTTTACATTGATTTGGATGTTGTTTGGTATGATACTTTATACGAGTATAACTCATATTTTGACACAATATGGTTATTATCAGTGGACCGATTGTGTATTAAACAAGTGAGGCCCAACATTAATACATTCATATTTTTTTATAACAAAAGCAAATAAATAAATTTAAAAAAATCGGACGCAGGCATTCATTATTAAGTTTTTTTGTATCTTTTTTGAGTTTAGTTTTTGATATCTGTTACAGTTTCGGCACAAAAAAATAAAATATGAGTGACTGCCGTACACTCGTTTGGAAACATACGATAAAAATAATTGTCATTAAAATTACCAAAAATAAAAATAGAAAAAAAAGGTAAAAAGCTTTTCCAAAACCTATAAAAGTCAAGAAACTAACAATTTTAAACACATTATTAAAATTCATTAAATATATTTCCAAGATTTTTATTTAAATATTTTTAATATTTTCGATATTTCAGTATCAATTTTTTGATTCTTCAAGTTGATTTATTATGTTTTTATTTTTGTACCACTCGTATTTTGTGCCATATTTTTGGATTTTCCGAAATTTTAAGAAATTTTGTATAAAGGAACTAAAAAAAATGTTGAAAATGTAAAATTTCAATTGCAACAGCAGATATTCTTCTAAACAATGCAACGTAAAATGTAAACAATGTATATATAGAAGATAAGTCCATAGAAAATGCAGAATAAAAAAGAGTTCATGAATTAAAACTAATGCAATTCAAATATCTCCCGTAAACGATATCACATCGGGAATATATAATTTTCAAATAATTTCAGCCAAAACATCTAAAAGGTGCATATATAATCCAGGTCCAACATTCCAACATCCAACATTCTTTAATAAAAAAATATCAGAAAAGTCCAGAAACTTAATTACAATTGCAGAGTTTGTAAAAGTCACAAAAGCTTCCTGATTGAAATTGACAATTTGTTGAGTAATGAAGTAGTATGTAACTACATGTCTAAATTCTCTATGGCGTATCGTATAATATCTCCTGACAATAATAATCAAAATATTTATTGCGTATTCAATACTATTAGTGTTGTACATTGCAATATAGACATGGATTTAATCTTAGGCCTAAACATACATATACATAAACTACAATTAAAATTAAGCAATTAACTTACAGTCACAAAATAGAATAAAATTTTTATAAAGTCAATCTAAGATTTGTTGAAGAACTCGTCTACAGAATACAAAATATCTGATCGCAGTTACTATTTTCCCTTATATTTAAATCTTAGCGGCGGTATTATGGTTTTTAATTCTGATGGGATAATTTCAATGATTTGTAAGGATCGGTTAATGTACGAGTTGTTGTATGTTGATGTGGATGATGTATTCAAACGAATGACAATTAACTCATGCCGTAGATGGGATTGGAGTTCTTTAAGTAAGTAGATTTCAAGATATCCTCCTCAAGTACGGTAGTAGTATAAGCTGCCTTCAAGAAATCTTCTAGTACGATTAGTCGTCATATTAGCCTCAAAAGGCCGTTTTTGGCAAAAAATCAAATTTCAAATATATATTATTTATTACCGCCAAAAAGTCTAATTTGACTGGACTAAGTAATGTACAGCTTGCGAATCACCAATATGTTACTAGGAGGCGTTTTTTGTCAAAGCTTTAATTGTCATTAATAAATTTAAAAAAATATCAATTGAGTCGTATTAATTGGATTCTTAAAAACGTTAGCAGAGAAGTTCCATGATAATAAACAAATTTTCGTCCAGAAAATACAAAATAGTCAATTAAATTATCTGAATTTAAAAAATGTCTGTAACAGTTACGGAAAAATGAATACTAAAAATGTATAAGAATAATTCTGATCATTAAGAACTGTAAAATAATATCAATATGAATAGAAACTTAAAAACATGTTCAGTGTCTTTCAGTTGTGCCACTTTTCAGATAGATCTCAGAATCATATCTAATGTATTCTTAAGAACTCGAAGGGATGTTAATTAAAAAACGTACTATGTAATTTTTTTCATTATTTCATATGATTGTTCCACATTACAGAAACTACTACGAAAGTTACATTATGAAAATATAAAATAAACTCAGTTTCTAGGATAATGAAATAGCAAATTCATTATTACGCACCTTAACATTTTGTGGTATCATTTTAGACAGCATAAAATATACTAACTTACATAACGAACCTATTAAATGACAAGTTTAATTCTAAAATGCTACCATGCTATCTCTCGACTTACATCAACCAGAAATATCTATCACCTACAATGAGTTTCACGTTGCAAATTCAGAACTGTGTTTGTAGTAGACAATATTGCTAAACAACTCTTAAACCATCGTTTGGTAGTATGCAGCCTTGCTCTAAGTAATAGTGTTGTGCGTTGTCGTTGCACCGCATGGAAGTGGTATTGTAGGAGAATTAAATCCAATAACGATTATTTTTTGCTATCTCTGCTGTACCGAATTTCTAAAGTGGCAAGGTCTACCGGCTAAAATGTATTTACCTAATGGAATCTAAAAATATATCTAAATACAAAACTTGCAAATAACCTCCGATTTGGTTGTCTCAATCGACCAGCGTCTAACTTACATTTTCAGCAGTTGTTGACCTTTGGCAAACTTTTTTTTTCAAGCCCGATATGGAATTTTTCCCGAGTCATATTTTTGGCGCAATTAATTTTTCGCAGAATCGTTCCAGCGATATTTACCACTCAAGCCGAAATTAAAGAGGATTTGCAGCCGTCGCATATGTCGCAGAAATGTTTACCGCGTTGTATTTTTGAACACCGAATAGTCTGACGACTGAACTGTTAATGGTACGCTAATTATAAACAATTTTATTCATTCGAATGGTTTGTAAGTTCATTTGACACGGTAATTGGCCACAGCAGCAGAAACAGGTCGTTAAACAATAGTAATTTATGTATCTAGAGCAAAAATGTAACAATTAATGTATATTATTATTATTATTATAATAATAATAATTATTATTATTATATTATACAACGAGCGTATAATGATGGCTATTAATCACGACAACGACGTTTGCGGAGTGAGCCCTAAGGCGAGTGGAGTAAATCGATTAAGTTATATTGACGGTATTGCTGCGCCATAGAAGTGTTACGGTGGCGTAGCGGTCTAAATGACCGTATGCGGACTGTATGCGATATATTGCTCGAGTCCGTGGTTTAATTTAATGCTTTTAAACTTACAAATTATAAAAGTTCAAATGACATAAGTATAATAAGCTTAATAACTGTACTATGATATAGTCGTGGACAAAAAAAATAACACACGATTTTCTTTTACGGCCACAGCAAAAAGTACCTCGAACATGAACCATCGGAACTAGTTATTATAGTTGGCATTGTGACATTCGAATTGTTCGAATTGTTAGACAGTGGATGTGACAAGTTGACAACTAGTGAGTCAGTAACAAGGATGATAACTTAATCCCCATAACACAACTACTAGTGTAGTTAAGTATAATTTAACAGTATACCATAAAGTTAAATAACCATATGTGATGCACAATGTAAGGTTTGTAGAAACAGAATAATCATATTGTAATACCAACTAATTGTAATATGCAATTACAGATGGCAAACATATCCTCCAAAAGCCACATATCACCTGTTACAAAAGTATTATATTATAGTTATTTTTAAATTCATGAACTAGCTTCCAACCTTCAAATTTCACAAAATTTAAATTTAACACAAATGTCACAAACAACTACACCTATTAGATACACATCCATCAAATTTAGAGATAGTAGATAGAGCCCAGAGGTCAAGAGGTGAGTTTGATATGAACTACATACCAATTTTAACACAAAAGTCAGTCAAGTTAAATTATCGGTTTGGGCCGATCTGGATTTAACTTCCGGTCGATATTATAAATTGTATAATGCAAAATTGAGCGAGAAAAGGAACTGTCAAAGTTAACGAGTATTTATTTATCGATCTTTACAGAATAAAACTTCAATATGAAGCGAAATAGACCTAGTGGATTCCAGCAAAGAAAAATCAAAAAAGCAAAAGAACTTGAGCGCGAATCGTTATATGGATCCATTTTTAAGTATGTATGTAGCACCTTCGGCTTCATGGGTATCAAATACAACACAGAAAAGTGTTGAAAGTGATCTTCTTGATGAAACAGATGATGTAGAAAAACAGTGCCAAAATGCATTGGATCGAGGGATGCTTGGAAGAGAGCCTGACATACAAGACGAAAGACAAAGTGGAGAAGATCAACATCAAGAAGGATATAACCGAGAAAAATGACGGGATAGCGACAATGAAGAAGAATCAGAGCAAACTGAAAACGATGAAGAAGAGCTACATGATAATGACAAAACCAATATATCTTATTTATCTCGTTTCGATGTGGCTACTTGGCCAACACCAATGCCTGATGATTTGACAGTTGAAATTGTTAAAACGAGAAGTTTCCCCTATCAAAATAGAAATGGTCCATTTTTAGAAACGGTTCAAAGATCTGGACATAAAATAAAAGGAAAGAGCCGACATTTCAATTCAGAGTGGTTTTATAAAGCGTTACCAAATGAAGAAAAAGTACTCAGAAAATGGATCGTATACTCTCCGTCAAAAAACAGTTTATACGGTTTTTGCTGTAAACTATTTACGCACCATGAAACAAAACATCAGAATTTTACCAACGGTTTAATTCATGGTGGAAACTAAATCCTAAAATGTCTGAACACGAGAATTGTGCCAACCATCTCTCCTGTTTTGAAAAATGGACAATCTTGGAAAATGGATTGAGGCTGCAAAAAACCATTGACCATGAACATCAAATGGTCTTTGACTAAGAAAAAAAGAAGTGGCGTGACATTTTGAGTCGCCTTTTAGATATTATTATTTTCCTGGCATGCCAAAATCTTCCTCTTAGGGGCATAGAGATTGGGTTTCATCAGACAATAGGGGGAATTTCTTAGAATTAGTTAATCTATTGTCGAAATACGACCCAGTGCTAAAAGAGCATATGCTAAGAATTGAACGTGCTATCGCCTATACCAAACGAAAACGGGTAGATTTTTATTTGTCCAAAGACATTCCAAATGAGTTCATCAGCCTTTTGGGGAAAGAGGTGAAAATTAACATTGCGGACGACATAAAAATGCTAAATATTTCGAAATTATTTTCGAGAGCACTCCAGACATATCACATGTTGATCAGATGAGTTATGTAATCAGATATGTTCATATTGAAGGTGATCAAGTTGAAGTGAATGAATCATTTCTAGGTTTCTTCTCTATAGCTGAAAAGACTGCAGTCGAACTTACTGAAAATATCCTTACGCAGCTAGAGAGTGATAACTTGGACATACATCTATGTAGGGCTCAAGGATATGATAACTCTGCAACCATGGCAGGAGTTCATGGTGGTGTGCAAGCAAAAAGCAAATAACACAATCCCTAAGCGTTGTTCATGCCTTGTGCTAATCATTCGCTAAATTTATGTGGAGTGCATTCTTTCGGGAGTTTTAGTTCTTGTCTAGTGTCTAGTTCTAACTTTTTTCGGAATAGTAGAAAGAGTTTACACCTTCTTTTCGTCATCCACACATCGATGGCAAATTTTAATGAAAAGTGTAAGCGTATCGGTCAAAAGACTAGTAGAGACAAGATGGAGTGATCATCACGACGTTGTTAAACCACTGAAGTATAAGTTTGAGAAACTTGTACCAACACTCGAAGACATGTGTGATCCCAGCCGAGAAGACTTCTATACAAGAGAAGCAGCATCCACACTCTTACCAGCTTTGTGTGACTTCAGTTTTTTATGCTACCTTTCTTTATGGTGTGAAGTCCTAAAAGAAGTTTACCAGACACAAAAGTATATACAAACATCTCGGCTATCGCTGGAGAAGTGTGTCATAAAATTCAAAGCCTTAAAAAAAAATCTTCAAAGCCAACGTATCCAAATAGTGGAAAGAGCTATTTCCTACGCAACTGAAAAATGTGAGGACTTTGATATTTCTGTTGAAAGAAAAGGAAGGAGGAGATTCCGAAAACGTATGCCAGGAGAAATGGCCCATGACGCTGGACTAACATTGCCAGAAGAGCATGTACAGAGAACTAGACCATCGTTACAGGGCAATGGATGACATTCTCATCAACATTTGGTGTGATTCAGCTTAAAACTCTGCTTACGTCAACCGAAGAAGAACTACGTGGTATAGTTCCAAATCTGACAAAAATCTATGATGAATTTTCTGCAGAGGACATTATTTTGGAGATTTTAAGACTGAGGTGCCACTTGGAAGCCGCCAGCATTTCTTTCCAAGAAGCGGTCCTATGGACTACCTTAGAGCTTCTGAAATTCATTGTAAAATGGGACCATTCTGAGTTTATTCCGAGTCTAGCGCTGTGTCTAAGATTTTTTTAACTGTTTGTGTTTCGGTGGCTTCTTGTGAAAGAAGTTTCTCAAAATTAAAGTTGATAAAATCTTACTTAAGATCAACAATGAGCCAAGCGCGACTTACCAATCTGTCCATATTGTCCATTGAAAAGAAGAGGAAAGTAAATTTTGATAATGTGATCGAATATTTTTGCAAAATAAAGTCACGTAAGCACGTTCAGTATTTGGTGTTTTAATTTGGGGGTGCTCAATAGAAAATCTCCCCGGGTGCCAACCCATGCTACGCCGCCACTGCCTAAGTGGTTTCTCTATCATCGATTCAGTACAACTTTCTTCAATCTTCAACCATCAAATATCACTAAATTAAATTGTGAATATATGTCATCACATACCATACGTAAGATTGGGCATACGAGTACGTTGAATTTCAAGAAACAACAATTTTAACCTTGAACGGACACAGCAGAAGGGGGCTTCGAGCAGTACACACATTAAACATATACAATATATTTATTAGCAGGTATACATGTTCCCTATTCTATTGACTGTAAGTTTTATTATAACAAAATAGCCATATTATGTCATATGGATATTTATGACTGTGAATTATGTCACAGATTTGGATAGTTTGCTGAAGTCGACCCCCCGATCAAAACTAGTCTAAGTATACAATTTTTAAACAAATTTGTCATTTTATGTAAACAACCTGAGAGTGCAAAAACAAACCACCAACCTTCTAAAAAAATATTTTACTATTTCTAATATTTTTTACTTTTTTTTTCTTTTAATTTTAGTTTTTTAATTTTCCCGGGATTCCCGAGATTACAATTAAATACAAAATGTCCGGGAAAACCTTGTGCATTCACTAAGGCATCGCTGTTTTGTTCTGGAGGGTTAAGTCTTCATCGCTCCAAAAATACCATAATCTATTTCTGGGGGTGACCGACGCACGCGATCCCCGAAACACCCACAGCTCCAATTACCCAAATACACAAACAGTCAACAATCTCATCGTACGTGCGTGCCTCTATTTACTTGTGTGAGTGGCTTTTTTTAACGCGTGTGGCCGCTGAGATAAACTGGTTAGTGACAATAAGTGAGTGGGATGGGCGCGCGCGGAACGACCTTGACCCTGACTCATCCACTCTCGCTCTCGCCGCAAGAGAGCAAGAGCCGAACCTGTGAATTAATAATAATAATAGAGAGCGGGGGCGCCCCGTCTGCCCTCGTCCGTCCCATGTGCGTGCTCTATTATCCCAAGGGGGCCCTTGGGCATTATGGAAGTTAAATTAAAAGTGTTCCCCACTGGCCTACCAGAATATGTAACAAGAACGTGCACTCACATCAGAAGTCGCGGGTTCGATTCACTCAACGGACAATATTATAATTGCTTCTTTATCTATCTATATTATAGGAAATTGGGCAATTATAGATTGATGGATGGAATTTTAAAGAAATATCAGCTTTTAGTATCATGTCTTATTGTTTACTGCAAAATTTGCCAGAGATATGACGTCGTGGCTATATATAGAAACAATAACTCCTATTTTGTATTAATGTAAAACAACGAAAGATAATTTTTGAGTTAAAATGATTTGAAATTAGATGGAAATTATGAGATCTGATGATCAAGACGCGGATTTCTGGGTATTATGCTATACATCAGTTTTAATAGCAGACCAAAATGACCTCGTATCTATACGAGTTTAAGCAAATGAAGTAACGTGATAATTTTTTTTTTTGTGCTTTTATGCATATTTTCAGTTTTTACGCTTATAATTGCTTTAATGCATTTTTTGTGCATATTTCCTTATTTTTTGTGCTTATTTGCCAATTTCTCAATTTTATAGCATATTATTTATATTAGCTAGGAATATATTTTGTTGCACATTATTGTAATGAGAATTCAGTATTAATATTACCCCGTTACGTCTAGAGTGCTTGGTTATCACAAAATCATCAACAAAGCGAGCGTGCGTACGTGATATTTGGTAAACAAAGCTTGATTATTTCGGGGATTACCCTATTTTTACATGCACAGAACGCATCTGGGGCAAGTGTGCTATCAATTCAGTGCAATTTATCTCAATCTTCAGTGCGTTATGCTTGTGCCTTGTGTGTATTACGTGTTTATAAGTTTTCGTGTATAAAATGCCGAAAGCAAAACCTTCCGTCGATGAATGGATGCGTGGACATTCTCAATTAAAATATGAGAACGGCAAATTAATTTGCAGGGCTTGTATCAAACCGCTAAGTTTTATTTTGTGTTGCTATTGGCCTAGGTACAAGCATGTATTATGTTGTAGATTAACTGCGAGAAAAATTTAACATAACACAACATATCAAAATTACAGTTCACCTGGAAAATTTAAGAACACTAATCTGCAAGCAGTACCATGAGTACCCAGCAAACTATTTCCGAGTCTTTTGCGAGTTTTTCTACACAGAATGAAAAGGAATTTTACTTTGATTTATACAATACGATGGTATCTTCTAACATTCCGTTAAAAAAACCAGATAATAGTATGTTTAATTTTTTTTTACAAAAATACACCGGTAGACATATTCCTGCCGAATCAACCATTCGTAAAAATTATGTCAAGCAAGTATATAAACACACTATTGAGGAAATCAAAAAGATAATTGGCAACAATTACATATGGTTCTGTGTAGATAAAACTACTGATTCATGTGGTCGGTACATCGCCCATTTAATGATTCACTAATGACTCCACCAATGCATTTTTAATTAGTTCCAAGCAGATAGAAAAAATAAATGGCAATACCGTTGCCAAATTCGTTCACGATGGATTAACACTTTTTTTTTGACAAACCCCGTACCAAATGATAAATTATTATAGAAGCTCTCTGATGCCGCTGCATATATGTTGAAGGCATATTCTAATTTAAATGTATTTTATGAGCAATTAATACATTGCACCTGTTTGGCACATGGTTTTAATCGAATTGCTGAGAAAAGATTAGACTGCAATTTCCCCTGGTCAATGATTTGATAAAAACCGGGAAGAAAATTTTCCTGAAAGCTTCACAGAGGGAAATGTTTAGGGAAAGAATGCCAAAAGTACCTCTTCCTCCGGCACCGGTTATAACTAGATAGGGTACGTGGCTAGATGCTGCCTGCTATTATACCGATCATGTCGATTCATTTAAGGACCTTGTGTTAGAGTTTCCCGAAAATGCGTCAGAGGCAATTCAGAATGCCGCACAGTTCTTAAAGATAGGAGGGTTGTACAAAATTTAGCATTCCTAAAACCAACTACAGTTTCGTAAGCAAAGCGATTGATAAACTCCAAGCAAAGGACATAACTTTGGTTGATGCGGTTCAAATAGTTGAAGATTTTAACTATTACGAACGATGTATCAAACATGCGGGGATCTATAGGAGAGATTATTAAATAAAAATGTGATGCAGTTTTGTCAAAAAATGAAGGGTTTGTCGAGTTACAAAAAATATCAACAGCTTTAAAAGGAGATTTCGTGGAAGATTTGCTGATAAATATTACAATAATTCCCAAATTTAAATATGCAAGGATTACAAGTGTGGATGTGGAGAGAAGCTTTTCACACTTAAAAAATGTGCTCAGTGATAGGAAAATGGGATTTTCCGTTGAAAATTTAGAAAAACATTTAATTATTAGTTCATTTAAAAATGAGCAGTAATCATTATTTGTAATTAATTATTATTGTTATTAATATTAATCATCAAAACCTATGTTATTAAAATATTACTTTTATCTACCTATAGTGCGTTCTTGTTAATAAAATTATGTTTTGTTTTGTTTTTCTGTATTTTCATAAAAAATAAAAATGCCTTTTCATGCTTTTCCTTCGTTTTTGTGCTTATTCTAATCTGTATGCTATTTTATATGCTTATTTCCTAAGATTTTTATGCATTTTTAAGCGCTTATTTTGTAATTTTTTATGCTTATAAATCCGCGCTCTGCTGATGATACTAATGCTAACGAGAGTAGGTACCTTCTCTCGCGACAATCCTACATGACTGAACAACAAATCTGTGGTAAGATTCGTATGTGGTAAGATTGATGTGGTAGAAGTGGTAAGATGTGGAAAACCCGATAAGTCAAATAATATCGATTGTATCGATAGTTCGTATTTTTTGCCAATATGCAAAGACCTTAGCGAAAATTTCAATGGACAAAACCCTATATAGTTCTCATGCTCCTAGAATACGTAAAACCATAAATAAAGGTTTCTATATGTAAGTTCTAAGGCAAAACCCAATAATATATGAGGAGCAGACTTCCAACATGAGTTTAGTCCATTTTACATAATTTTCAGGAAATAAGTAAACGTACTGTGAAGAACTTGATAAATTTTGGAAAATGCTAGATATCAATAAATAGCAGAAAAATAAGTCCTCCGGTATTAACTTGACCTCAAAAATATGTTTCGCTTATTCATTTCAGAATTAACGAAAAAATAGAGCGTAAAGGCTTTTTGATTATCTGATATGGACAACACTCTTTTTGTTTGGAAAGGCCAGGGACCTAATGCTGTTCGATAGTAAAAGACAAGAGAAATTAAGTAAATATTTTTTACAAAATAAACATTAAAACAATACAAAATTGAAACAAATTTTAATTCACAATTTATAACTTCCGAACTACATCCAACCGTCATCTTCTTGACATTGACATAACTCAAGTTGATCCAAATCATCTTTATCCTTCACCATTCTCGCCTTCTTCATCAGAAAGATCATCAACATTTTCAGGAAAGATTGGAGCTGGCCATGCCAATTCTGGATCGTTCCTCCAATTTTCAGTTGCCAATTCAATTAGTAACTTAGTTAGGCTCTTTATGTTTTTCTCCTTTATTTCCCGGACCAGTGGTTCTTCGGGCAGAACGATAGATTCTATTTTCTTTCAATTCTTCAACAAAATTTCATATTTCTTTGATTCATCGTCATTTCTATAATACTGCTCAGTTTTCATTGTTACACCCCTATTTTTCGTTCTTGTAATAAGAATTCTCTTGGCTTCGCTGATTCCAACAACTTTTTTGAAAGATGTCAAAGCTTCTTTAAAATTGTAAATAGTTTTCCACTCCACTCCTAATTTACGTACTTCTCCAATTTCAGCATAAAGTTCCCAGTACTTTTCTGGTGATTTTATCATATTTTGTGCTCTTATCAGTTTTTCTGCCCTGAAAAATACGCGGTTGGCAGGTAAGTAAGAATGTCCACGTACTAGGAAACACATTCTTATGGGCTGTAATGTCAGTGAAGCATGCCTTTGAAGCCAGATCATGAACATGTGAACAATATAGCTATTCTTATTTTGACCACCGCATCCGTCTGAGTATAATCTCAGTTCTTTCACGTGGTCCGGGAACTCCATATTTTAAAGAAAATCAAACAGTACAGAGCCTACTTCAATGGATCCACGACCGGCTTGAGTCTCGAGCCAGGAATAAAATTTGGGTGGCTTGCTTGAAATGTTACATACGCAGAATGAATATAAATAAACTTGTTGTGCGTAAAACGCATCTCCCATTGGGACTTTGGGCAAGACCTCTACTTGCTGCAAATCATTACAAAATGAAAGAGACTCATCTAAGTCTTCTTTCATCATTTTGTAAAATTGTTTACTCCTTAATTTGTGCACTCTTAAATTGGTCATTAAGTTCATTTTTTTCTTGTGGATCTTGACGGAAGTGAATTTGTCTTTCATAACGCACATAAAAGCCACAAACATCAGAGGCCAGAGAGCCAAATCCTATGTTAAATTGAGTATTAAACATGCGACTGAAAAATTTGTAGTTTACTCGGTAGCTTGGTGTTACAGAATTTTTATAAGCGTTTGCAAGTTTGGAAATATTCAACACCGATCGTAAATAAATTCTTCGCAATTTGGCTCGTCCATTGGGGCCTTTTTCGGTTCGTTTTATTTTTCGGATAAATCCATCACTTTTTTGAGGTAGTTTTATATGAGCGGTGGTTTTCCAAAATTTTATTTTCTTGGCGATAATTTGGATTTGGCGCTGACTCACTCCAAAGACACATAAGAACATCTTCTTACAAACATGTTTCTTTGCGTAGCTGCTCTATATTTTATATTTAACACTCATGCTATGATGTTTTTCATTGCGAAGATTTCTACTCCTTTTCCTTTTGGGTGTATATACTTGAAGAAGCTGGGATATTGTGGTATCTTGTTTTATTTTATCTTGATATTTGTATACTTTCCCTTTCCCTCGACATATACGCAATTCTTTTAACGAAATGCTATTGCAGGATTCATGCTTGCAAGGGCATGTGAAATTATCCAAATTTGAATAAAAATCCGAATACCTAAGATAATTGAAAAAAAGTTTAAAACAACCTCGAAAAAGTTTGCAATCTAACCTATCTTATTTGTATTTTTCTTTCCTTGTTGTCTCGTTCTTTTTTTTCTTACGAGTTCCGCAATTACTATCACCTACTACAAGTTCACATTCCATTGTTTATTTATTTATTTTTTCAATAAAAACAGAGCAACAACTCATAAATAGCGTCAAAACCTGAATGACATTCGCCCAAGTACATTCAAAACGCATGTAATGCATAAAACGCATTTTGAAAGTCTGTGTGTAGTGGACAAAATTCTCTTTATTTACCAACTTTATCCGAAGATTTTACAAAGCATATAGCATAGTACTAAATGCATATCATCAGATGCGCCTTAGTTTTTAGAACAGAATGCTATCTTGAATTCAAATCTCGAACTTTTGGACATAATGTATTTTGGAAGTCTGCTCCTCATATTAACTTTTGATTTTTGACTTTTCGGGTTTTGCCTTAGAACCACAGAAATATGTGATTCCCACTCAAATAAAGAAGTGAATTGTAATTCTAATTTCGAGATTCAAATATATATTTTATAAAATAAAATTAATATAAAAAATATATTAACTTTTGATTTTTGACTTTTCGGGTTTTGCCTTAGAACTACAGAAATATGTAATTCCCACTCAAATAAAGAAGTGAATTTTAAAATTGAAAGCAAACTGTCTAATATGCTACTTTATTCAATTAAATACAATCAAATCACTTGACATGAAAACGCGGATCTCGATCATAAAAGTTGGAATAGACAAAAATGCAAAGCAAATGACGATAAGCTGAAGCGTTTTAGTGTGTAGAAGAGAATGTAAAAATAGCAGCAATAATATCATTCATATGCCTCTAGATAAGCGAAAATAAGGTTCTGTGTGACATTTGCATGTGGAAAATGGAAAACCAGATAATGTTTACATACAAAATAGCAGAACATGCACTGAACAAAATGTTGTTCATTATAATAATGAACGACCTTCATTGATAAATATTCATCCAGACAATTAACTTTTTCATTAGTCAAATGAAATATCGTTCATAGATTAATAACTACGTTCATTAATACCATGAATCTATGTTCATTGAGACAATGCACAATTTTGTCTTGTCTTGATATAAAAAATGCATTGTTGCAACGAAATTTTCATCAACAAAATGAAATAGTTTATTATAACAATGCATTTTCTGATCATTATATTAATGAACAGCATACATCATGTTAATGTATAGAATAATACGGTAATGCAGTATTCATTGTTTTAATGAACGACAATCATCAAATTAATGGAAAAGGTTCATAGACTGATGAATTTATTTCATCGTATTGATGAACTAGTTCATTGGTACGCAAGAAAGCATCCTTACTATCTACCACTTGTAGTAATGTACACACACTCCTAATCGATGTTCGACACCGTAGCAGGCCGATATCTGATCTTCGTGCTTTGTTAACTGTGATATTTGTATTTTAGACAACGTAAGAGCTTATACTTGAAAGTTGATGTCTTATTAAGTACTTAATGTATTTGTTATTTGTAGCAACGTCGAATATTGAAAATGATTTATTTCATTTTGTATTTATTTATTGATTTGAGAGTATAAACTGATTTCGAATTCTAATACAGACTAAATCTGAATTCTACAACACCTGGAAAGCTTGTTGCCATTTTCGATTGAAATTTATGAAGACAAATGGGACAGCCGACAGCCGAAGAAGTGGCATGTTTATAAGAATCCGTCAGGCTATCGACTGGTATAGTATTTGGTAAGATGGTATTTGTTGTGTATCTCAATTAATTCTTTTGTAGATCGATATGGACTTTAAAACAGCATTTAGGAGTGTAGATTGTATACTAAATCAACGGGAATATCATTTCAAAGAATTCTAAGTTTTCTAACGGTTGACAACCACGTTAGAGATAAAAATGTAAAAGCCTTGCTGGATATTTTAAAAAGCGATACGAATCTATCAGATAGTAAGTATATAATTGTTAATCTATAATAATAATCTATTTTTATAATGTTTACATTTCTATACGGTGGGAAAGTTACGTGAGCAGGCAAAAATTAAAATTTTTGACAGATTCGCACGTTTAATGGATTCTCCAAAGTTCTGAATTTTTCAGGGTGTATTTTGTCAGGATATCTGTTTATAGACAATTAATTATTTTGAATATGTGTGCATCATTTTGGCATGAAACTGATACAATTCTTTATAGAATGTACGTTTATTGTTTTGTGCAATTTCATATGGTAGAAGTTGTCCTTTTGATTATCACATCTCTTCAATTAAATTGGGATTTATAAAAACAATTCATTTCTTTCTAAAATATCAAACTCGATTCAACATCACTGTTTCCTACAAGAATTCTAAATTTAAAACTTGTAAGTTTTTTTACAAGTATTTAAAATTATTTCAAAATAACCGTCAGAGAATCTGAATATCTGTTCTTATTAAAATTTTAACTTATTCATTATGAAATTATGAAATTACTTTTGCTTACAGACTACCGGAATATAGCTCTAATCTGGGAGCCATGGGTACCTGATACCAACAAACAAATTAATCAAAAATGATTTTGTAACGGGGAAGAGGACCACAACCAAATTGGCCATCGTAGATTCACAAGAATCTGTCATTTTTGTTGGAGGAACTCAGCAGGAAGAGTGAAGACAAAATCGAACATTTGACAAAAACTAAAGTTTCCTTTCAGCCATCGGTATACTGTATTGGCAAAAATCTATCTTCCATAGAGATTTTTTTAAATTAATTTGGACGGTATAAGATATGAGTTTAATAGCATTATTAGGGCGCTTGATATTTGTTTCAAAATTATCTACATGTTCAATCAAGAGTTTCCTGCACAGTCAAAAATGTATTATAGTTTCTTAGAAACGCACTTTTTTAAATTGAAATCAATAAACAAATATACAAAGGTGCACATTTTAAATGAACATTTAAGTTATATATATATATATATATATATATATATATATATATATATATATATATATGTGTATATATATAGGGTGTACGGGCATATTATATTTATGTAATATAATCAGTTCATTGAAATAATAAATACATTCATGAAGATAATGCATGTTTAAAAATCTCTGTTCTGTTAATACAAAACACGCATACATGGCATCAATGAAATCAGTTCATTGGGACAGTGAATTAAATTTTCAAACCAAAGAACACAGTTCATTGAGAAAATGAATATGTTACATTCCCGCAATGCACCATAAACATTTTATCAATGATTCTTGTACGTTAATATAATGAAATTATGTTCATTAATATGTAATAATAATAATATGTAACTCAGTCATTGTTCTATGATCGACAAATCATTATAGTAATGAACGCGTTTATCGGAGCAAAATTGATATTGGAATTCATTGATACAATGAACATTTTAATTGTATTTATGTACTCTTTTGGTTCAGTGTGAACGGAGAAAATTATTAATTACATTCCGGAACGAAATGGACTGGAAAAAAAAGAAAATGTATGTATGTTCCTTCGTTGATTGAAAATAACTTAAGACAAGTAAGAATGTAATATCCCGATGTCACAAAACTTACTACTACTATTAGTAATTTAGTATCTACCATTTATATCATCCTGTAAATTCATACCATAGCATGCATGCCATTTTAATTGGCAAGAATAGGGTGCCAGTCTGCAAAAATAAGTTCATACAGAAATTTGGACTAACTTATTATTGTAATCGATTAAAGCTGAAAAGTTTCACTTTTAACAAGAAGTGATTTTCTCCAGGTTCAAATGAACCTCAAAATACTGCATAGCATATAAATCCTAAAAACGATAATAATATTTTAATGGCTCAATTTATGTTCCCAATAATTAATAAATAGGTGGATTTCTTACACAATAATATTATGTTTTATGTTTTGTTTACAGTTCTTTATAAATGAATCGTTTAGTACGGGTAATCTTATCCTTAAAAGGTAATGTAATCGTTTAAAAAGTTATTGGTGATAAAGTCGGTGACACTTATCATACCTTTATGAAAGAGATAGAGATTTTCGTAACGTGTAGTTTGGTTTCTACCAAGTACTATTGTACTTGGTAGAAGGGTGGAACTTGGTATTGTCTTGCGATAGCACAAGATCTACATGACATCGAATATATGACCAGAAAACTCATAGAAGAATACAGCAAATGGGGAATGGAAGTAAATATAAAGAAAACGGCATATATATGTATAGGAGGACAACAACAAGACCTCATCCTAGAAGACGGAAGATGCATAAAAGAAGCCAACAAATATAAATATTTAGGAGTACAGATAACCAATGACGGAACACTAGATGACAACATAAAAGAAAGAAATACATAAGGAAGAAGAGCAATAGGTATGTTGAATGGAATATTATGGGACAAAGGCATAACGAACAAAAACAAACAACGAATATATAATACCATAGTAAAAACCATAGTAACATATAGTAGCGAAGTATGGACACTCAAAGACAAAGCAGAAAGAACCCTAAAAGCAACGGAAATGGATTTCTGGAGAAGAGCTGCTGGGAGGTCCAGAATGGAGAGAATAACCAATGACAAGATAAGAGAAATCATGGGAGTAACACACACCATAATTGAGGACATCAGAGTAAACCAACTAAGATGGTATGGACATGTACAAAGAATGACAGACGAAAGACTACCAAAACAAATATGGGAATGGACACCACAGGGAAGAAGGAGAAGAGGAATACCCAGGAGGAGCTGGAGAGAGGACGTGGATAAAGAGCTGAGAGAGAGAGAAATAGAAGAGGACTTATGGATGGACAGAGACGGATGGAGACTGGAAATCGGAAGACGTCGGAAGACGTTGTAAACCGATATACAGGGTGTCCGGAAAATACGTGTACAACGTTTGACGACAGACTCCTGACGTCAAAATAGGTCGATCTAAGCCGACTTAGTTATATCCAAAATTGTCTCGTTTAGCCGGTAGAGGGCGTCAAAAATTAATATCAATGACGTTTAATAATTTGACAATTAATCAAGTATAATATTTACTCAAGTATACGATCAACATTATTGAATTACAAGTTCATTTTACCATTAAAAATGGAAAATTATACAAACTCTCAGAAAGTTGACATGCTCCTGGTATACGGGTTTTGTCGAGGAAATGGGCGTCAGAGTGTTAGGGTTTACATGGAGAGGTTTCCTAACCGTCGAATACCAAACCACCAAACATTTGCCAATATTGAGCGTCATCTTCGGGAAACGGGCAGTTTTGAGAAAAAGTTTGAAGGCAGGGGTCGTATGCGAACAACTCGAACTGTGGAAACAGAAGAGATGATTCTGGAAAGAGTTGAAGAAGAACCAAGTACCAGTACCCGTCTCTTAGAACGTGAGTTAAATGTTCCTAAAACGATTGTCAATGAGGTTTTAAGAGAACAGTTGTTACATCCTTACCACATACAAAAAGTCCAGGAACTTTTACCGACTGATCCCCCCATGCGGCTTACATTTTGTCAATTTATTAGAAACAAAAGAATCCTTGTTCCAAATTTTTGTAGAAAAATTATGTTTACTGACGAGGCATGCTTTACAAGATCTGGGGTAACCAATCTGCACAACGAACATATTTATTCCGATGAAAATCCACATGCCATTAAAGTTGCACATCATCAGCATCAATTTAAAATTAATATTTGGGCAGGTATTATTGATCACTACCTTATTGGTCCCATTGTTATTCCAGACAGGTTAGATGGAAATATTTATTTAAATTTTTTGCAAGACACATTACCAATTCTTCTGGAGAATTTGCCCATTTTACTTCGGAGGGAAATATGGTATATGCATGATGGTGCCCCGCCCCATTTTTCCGTTGCCGTTCGGCAATACTTACATCATCAGTATCCCAACCGATGGATTGGAAGAGGCAATGATGCACCAGTAAAATGGCCACCACGTTCTCCTGAGTTAAATATGTGTGACTTCTTTTTGTGGGGCGCTATTAAAACAGAAGTTTACAAGACTCCGGTAAACACACGCGATGATTTATTGCAGCGGATTTTAAATGCAGGCAACCATTTTAATAATCCCGAGACATTAGATAGGGTCCAATATCATTTTTTAAAGAGTGTTAATAAGTGTATTCAGCAAGATGGCGGTCATTTTACACATTTGCTTAAGTAATGTTTTTGTTTTACTTAGTTTCTTACAATAGATACTTTCAACTTTGTTATACTTTTGTTTTTTTTGACGCCCTCTACCGGCTAAACGAGACAATTTTGGATATAACTAAGTCGGCTTAGATCGACCTATTTTGACGTCAGGAGTCTGTCGTCAAACGTTGTACACGTATTTTCCGGACACCCTGTATATATATATATATATATATATATATATATATATATATATATATATATATATATATACTATTGTAGAACAGAAAGTACAAAAATGAAGTAAACTGATGGCGCGATGAACTGATGACGGTGAATTGTGAATTGATGGCGCGGAGAACTAACGGTGGTTAATTGATAGCGCAGTGAACTGATGGCGCGATGAATTGACGGCGGTGAATTTTCCTAAATACGTTAAAAATATATCTAATCCTTTAAAAAAAAAACTTTTAGTTGAAACTTCGGTGGGATTTGTCCATTCAATAGAAAAGTTAAATATTAAAAGTACACTGGTGTTTTATATTTATTAATTACATAATTATATATTCTAAAGAAACAAAAAACTAATCCACAATTCCAAGTTAATATTCAATTTTGCCATATTATGCTATGCAGATGATGATATATGCAGGAAGGAATGAATGAATAATATAAATAACATTAGCAGACCAAATTTCGTATTGATAGTTTCGCATTTATATCACCCTATTATGTGCTGATAATTTGTTACACGTGTCCCAACTTGAAATGGGCCTTCGGTGCCTAAAAAGCAATGCTATGAGCGAAGGTTAATCACAAGTCGGACCTCTAAAACCACTACAAATTATTTTATCCTGTTATCTGCTAGTTTGTGGATAAGGTATAATTTATTTGTTACATAAGACGTTGGTTGATAGTTAAATAACGCCACCAGAATGTGTATCTTGGATAGGAAGTAAAAATTTCAAAATAACGAAATTGAATGTCTTGAAAATTAAAAGTCTCTTATCGTTTAAATTATATTGGATGTTGTTTATTATATGGAAATTTACAAATATTGAATACCAAGATTATTGAATCTTCACAAAATATAAATCTGTTCTAATATACAGAATTTGTTGACCCTTATATTCTGGTGCACTGCCTTTGGAAGGAAACTAAAACTGGCGACCTCGTGGATTTTTGTTTTCTGCTATTTTGTTTTTCTAAAACTTAAAAAGCTTAAAAAATAATGTAATTACAAACATCTTCTGCTTTCTTAGTTTTTTCGTTAAAAATGTTAGTTAAAAACGAGTCTCCGGTAAATTCACCTCCGTAAATTCGCCGTCTCATCAGTTCACCGCGCCATTAATTCACCGCCGTCAGTCCACTGCGCCATCAATTCATCGAGCCATCAAGTAACTGTTTAATTAGCTGATATTGATGTCGAATGTCTGTAATTTTTATTCTTTCCCCCTTCAGTTACTTTATCTGCTAGATAGTTGTTATGGAGCAGCTAATAAGAAATTAAAAATTTCATTTTATCTAGCGGATAACTGCTGACTGAAATTTGAAAAGATTAATCCGTTTCTTCCATCCTCGAGTTAACATAACTTAAGATATGTTGCTAAATTGGGCATGCATGTTAAAAATCCCAATATGGGTGAAGTAAAAGCCATGAAGGCAACCATGACTTCTGTTTACACCGGCACTTACTGCTTCGGAATAATCAGAGAATATAATTTTATAGAATGTTAACTGATTTTGAATTGGATTAATATTTAGAGTTATTGTCTAATTATTGTAATGACAAGCTATATTCATTGTTATGAAATTGAATTCTATTGTGTGGTATTCTCTAGTTGCTCGGAAACAATAAATGTAAATATACAATTGCGTTGTGTTATTTCGCCATTATATTTAGGTATTAATTTTTTGGAGTCATTTGTTGATACAAAGAATTTTTATTGACAATGTATTTATATCTCCCATTCAATATTAGAAAAGTGAGACAAGTAGTAGTTGTCTGATCACAAAAATCGTCACTAATTTGTAAATACAGTTATTTGCAGTTAGATTTTTACAGTTATGAACAGGAAACTAAAACATTTAGGGCATATTATAACGAGCGGAGAAAAGTACTATTTGCTGCAAATAATAATGCAGGGAAAGATCCACAAAAGAGAAACATAGGGAGCAGAAGATACTCTTGGATGATAAATCTTAGAATATAGTTCTAACTGAACAACTGAACAACAAAACAAGTATTCAGAGCAGCTGTTTCAAGAGTACGAGTAGCTCCAAATATTGCTGACCTTAGAAGCGGAGATGGCACGCAAAGAAGAAGATTTAGATTATGCTTGAGTACCAATATTTTCATCATGCATGTGGCATCAACTTCGTTCACTCACAGAATGTGTGGAAACTATCGACACTTCCTATTTATTAACTTGAATTATTTTCAATGCCAGGTTCAAGGTATGATTCTTCTGAAAACTTTCGCTTTCAACTTCTCAAGCTTCGAAAGTTATAGTTTCTAAAGCTGTTTATCACTGACTGACTCACTGTTCCACCTGTTTAACAGTGGTCAACGAAGGGTTATTAATTACGCTCCTGGACCAGCCGTGGTAAAATGGACTTGATTACGAAATAAACCAGTTTCATGTGAGACTGCAGTGCGGTAGACACCATAAATCACCGCTTTTATGGGCTGACTTCGTGCCACTAACGTACGGGAATGTATGGGAATGAGAAGAGTGTACCACGACATGAATGGGATCGCCCACACACCAGACGACACGCAGATGAGGAACTTGGAATTGACCGAAATGATTTGGCAAAATGTGATTGAACGAAATTGTGAATTCACATGCAATGACTCATGCATGAATTTTGAAAACATTTATTAGAACAAAATTAATATATTTCAGATAGTTTTTTAACATAATTTTATTAATTCACATGTCTTGAAAATGCTCATCCTAATAATAACATTGTCACTTTTTTATGTCAGTTGTCTTTTGCAAATTTTAAAAATTCAAGTCTAAACTAGTTATTCTATTTCAATGAGCTAAACGTCACGTGCAAATGAACATTGCAAGCGTACTACATCTTTTATTTATTGGCATTCGTATTAAGCAATTAAGTAACTTTACACTGATAGGTAGTATCCTCCAAATCAACAAGTGAAGACACCCGATGAAGATGACGGAGAATTCATCGAAACGTGTCGTGCACATAAGACCACGCGGCGAATAACTGAAAACCTAATACAATATATTATATCTCTGTCTCCAAAAATGCCAAATTTCTAAAATAAGTATTCAAAATTAAATTAAAAGATAGGCATATCATAATGAAACCGTTTAATATTGGCACAGTTATCTGTGAGATTAATTCCGTTCGTTGCCTTCGATTTGCATGTTTTTGCAAGGCTTTCGCCGATTGTTGATTTTCTAATTTCGAAAATTAATGGATTGAATGCAGTTGAAATTGCATTCCGCAGTAAATGAATTATTTCACGCTTGCATTGAGCCAGTTGGGGATTAACTCGTGAAATTCCTGCGATAAAAGCAAGAGTCGAAATGAAAAGCGGTGTTTACAGTGTTAAACACACCACACAATTTACGTTTACTTTTTAATTGATGAGAGTTTGTATTGCATGCAGTTTCTATAAACTACAAAAGTAAACTTTTCGGTGGCACTGCAGGGTTTGTATTAGCGACAATAATTAGTGGCATAACATATAAAATTATGTATTGTAATAGTTATTAATAATTATATGAAATAGATCTTCAGATGTGATATAATTTGGGTGATGCCGGATGTATTTGTTAACAGGAATAAATTTGAATGGAATCGAATTATTAATTAAAGTGCATAAAATCGAAAAAAATATATTTCAGTTTTTGCAAAATGTGCAAATGTTTTTTGTTTTTCTTTTGTTAACATTGGCAACATTTTGATACCAACATTGGACATACATTTCAGTGTGGCTGTTAGCGCTATCTAATCTAGTCTCTCTTTAACTGAGCACGTGTTTTGATGTGTTTTGAAAGTAAATGGAGGAAAAGATATACAAAAAAAAAATGCTAATCTCTAAAACAAAAAAATCTTTCATTTCGTACATAAACATAGTACCTAAATACTTTCCGAAAAATGCACTTAAACTGAAGAGATAACACATTCGCCAAAATTTGCCGACCAGTGTAATTGCCCTTTAAAAATATGATCAGAACAGTTACCATATAGTGACCATATTTTAGGATTACCTCAATATTTTTCCTAAACAGGAGGACTGTTTATAGTACTATGCATAAGATTGAACAGTAACATACAATATTTTATCTTGCATACTTTCAATTGTATGAACTTATTTCAATAGTTCTTACAAACAGTTATTTGCATAGTTCTTACAAACCGATTGTATTGGCAATCAGAGAGGTCATCATAGAGAAAGCCAAGTACAAAATTTAAGCATTTTTATATTTTTATATTTGTATTTAAACCACATGCAGCATTGGAAAATAATACAATCTCCTTGAGATTTTAATACTGCTGTAGTTTTCTAGAAAGAAAATTATGCAGGGAAAAGAAAGGTGTTGGGTATCATCGAACGCTTTTAGGATAGTGTCGCCCGTACTCTTCGTCTCAGATCAATTTTGATATTTTTGAGATCGTTTATTTTAGGAATGAGCATTTTTAATTTGTTTTTATTGTATAGTATGAACTCAGTTTAAATTTACCATTTTGATTCTTTTGCAATAGTCCTTTAAATTGTGTAACAAAACGACAGTTCGTGGATCACTAAATTAATATTGACGATTATAAGGTATTCTTGTTGGTTGTAGCTCAAAGATTTTTGGATTTTGGAATTTTGGTCGCATATCTGTTTCATCGACGTAACCCAGTAAACATATGTATTTTATTTATTTATTTATAACTTTTACAAACATAAAAACACCTTTGCTGAATTTTTTTAAGCATTGAGCACTTACACTAGAGCACTAGAATTAATGTTAGATGAACAAAAACATTTTGAACATTGCTGTAGAATCATTTCTCTTTTGTATTAATAATTTTGTTATCTCTCATGGTTTTGGAATAAAATAGTTAATCGTATTGCAGAAGTATTTTACAATTTTCGGTAATCTCACATTGATTCTTACTTACACTTTGACAGTTGTTTTGTCTCAGCATGACCTATTTCAATGCATAGAAATGTAATTAAATGGTGAGTTTTGTAAAAAATATTGAATATCTCAACAACTTTGGGGTTCAGACATAAGATATGCACCATCAAATTGAAGAGAAGAGGAAGACCTATCGAATGATGACATAAAATAGGGGGCATTCCATTAAAAAAAAAAGGTTATACCGCTTTGAAATATGTAAAGTTAGACATTTTTTTCTGAACACCCTGTATTACTAAATTCAAATTGCTCATTACCAACGTATTGCTTATTAACCACACTGAGAATATTGCTAAAACTTATTCTTACCTTCAAAAAACGAGGTCGCTACGATTTTTTTAAGTTGAGCTTGCTTATGCATGATATTAGGAGAAAAAAATTGTAAATTGGCAACACTGTAACATAATCCAAAACTAAAGAGACACTGTCTAAAACTAACAACGTAGAGGTTGAAAAAGGTCATCAGAAACCTTGAATAAATACAGGGTGTTCCATTTAAAAAAAGTTTGTTTTTGTTATTCCGCAAAATTCGGACACCCTGTATATTTGAAAATAATTTTACGACATAAAGATTTTTAGACAAATAACTTTTTGTACGAAACATTTGTTTGTATCTTTCACGGGAAACGCGCTAGGAAAGCCCGACACACTGTTGCAGGACCCTGTATATACAGGGTCCGTCATTTCACCTCCCGTCTTCGATAGCTCAGTTACTAATTGAGTTAGGATTTTGATATTTTGCAAGCGTTAGTTGCATTATAGGGCGTATTTGAGGAAAATATTTTGGATTATACAGGGTGTCCCAAGAATGTGTGACGTCATGATGATGTATGTTTTTAAACTGCATTGTATATTTTTTGTTCCTTATTTGGGTGGCCTTTATGGATGCCTACATCCCCATAAAATTTTATTAAAATCTATGCTGTGATTTTAGCACAAAAAATAAAAACTGAAAAAAAACAGTTTTTTAGCATTGGTTAAGAAAATTAATAAGAGATAAAAATATGCCTTGTTAATAAAACCATACACGGTACTCATTAAACAAAGTCTAACAGTTGCGTTAACCAAGTTTTATTGATATGCATTATACAGAGTGTCCAAAATTTAGTGTCAAACTTTTCAAACTTCAGAGCACTTTATTTTTCTTATTTTAAATTGGTGCCCCTGTATATTTTTATGCCATTCCATGTGGAATTAAAAGACAAACATTTTTCCTTATAACAACTCTGTCGAAATTCCTAACATATTAAAAGTTATGTGCAGAAAACTCTATTTATCAACAATTCCAATGGCCATTTTAATTAATCAAAATCGAAGGTGGGTTTGAAAAACAATTTATTGACATTAAAGTTTAACAAAGTGACAAGAGCCAATGTTGACTGTAGTAATATAAAAGTTTAAAACTGTTTTAGCTAATGTCTTTATACCCAAGATACCAAAATTATTTTTTATTCGTTTGCATCATAAGGTAGTATTTTTCGGTATGAAAATCTTGACGAAAACAACATCATTTTGTGAAAAACTATGGTTGCTAGATTTTTTCGTCCTAAGTCGAAAAATATTTTTCGGCAGCAAAAATAAACAAGTCAATGGTTGATTAATTTACGGCATAACATAGCTCTTACCATAGAATAGTGAGACCATACAGTCGAAAATTTCATTTGTTGAAACAAATTTGAGTAATATGCCAGTAAAACATTCTCAAACGAGTTTTCTACAAATATCTTTTAATGTGTTAGGAATTGAGATAGGGTTGTTATTAGGAAAAATGTTTGTCTTTTAATTCCGCATAAAACTACATAAAAATATACTGGGGTTCCAATTTAAAATAAGACAAATAAAGTGCTTTTAAGTTTGAAAAGTTTGACACTAAATTTTGGACACTCTGTATAATGCATATCTATAAAACTTGGTTAACGCAACTGTCAGACCATATTTAATGATTACCTTATATGGTTTTATTAACGAGGCTCTATTTTTATCCCTTATTAATTTTCTTAACCAATGGTGCAAAGCTGTTTTTTTTCAGTTTTTATTTTTTTGTTCAAATATCACTATACCGATTTCCATAAAATTTTATGGGTATGTAGGCATCCATAAAAGGCACCCAAATAAGCAACAAAAAATATACCATGCAATCTAAAAATATATATCATGATGACGTCACACTTTTTTGGGACACCCTGTATAATCAAAAATATTTTCCTAAAATACACCCTAGAATGTAAGTAAAGTCTGCAAAATATCAAAATCGTAACTTAATCAGTAACTGAGCTGTAGAAGACGGGAGGTGAAATGACGGACCCTGTATATATTGTAATTGTAATTTATAATAAATAATGAAAATTTTGCCACATCACATAATATAAATTTCTTCGATTATTTGTAATCACCTGTAATAATCAGGTTGCAGGAATATATCCATATTTTTAAAGCAGTTTTTTATCCGATTTTTGAATGCCTTTTTATACCTTTTTCATTTTTTTGTCTATCTATAGAGGTATCAGGAATGAATGTGAATACAGTTATTATTGTCATTAATTCCTTACACTTCCCGATTTCGATTTTTATTCTACTACCGATTGCAATTATTTTCGATCCAAGTATCATCCGATTCTGATCAATTCCGAATGAATATTTCGATTATTCAATTCCGAGTATTATTCTATTCCGATTATTATTCCGATTCTTGATTCCGAATGATATTCCTATTATTGACATCATCCGAATACAAAATTCCGAATATCAATATCATCAGATTATCCCATCACTATTATTATATTCTATGTAAAATACACGTTTTTGATTGGTTCAAATGTGTATATTCTTAATTGAACAGACTATGTTTTTAATTTTGTATTTCGGCTCTTGATTGGCGAACGCCCATGTTTTCGTTTTTGTATTTCGGTTTGTCATTGGTAATTTTATTCAATATTGAAGTATTTAATATGATGTAGCTGTGTTCTTGTTTTCATGGCTACGAAACACCAAGTTTCACAATTAGTGTAGAAACGTCAAAGTTTACGAGCAACAAAAATGAATCCAAATAACCGTTTTGCAAAGTTTAATTTGGACGAAATAAAAAATTAAGTGAAAGAACAAACGCTGCAAAATACTGTGCGCTCCAAAAATTACGTGTGGAAGCGATTCATGGAATTTTGCAAAGAAAAAAAATACTGCCTCGAAGAAAACATGCCTGATGAAAAACTTGCCGACATCCTTACCGAATGGGCATGCAATATGCGGAAAACTGATAGAAGTGAATATAAAGATAATTGTTATAACGATTTGGAATAAAACAGCCAAATTACTCCAAGAAACATATTAGAACGAATACAACCGACGATTTGATCCATTTTAAGATAACATTCCAAACTGCTAGAAATGAAAAAATGCGAAGACAAGACCATTACAAGTCATCAAGTCATGACGGAAAAGAGAAAAATATCTAGTGCACCTTTAACATCTGAAGAATTAAGGAATATTAATCAAAGTTGGGATGAAAATACTTCAAATGTACTGCAGAGGAAACTATACCATATTATAGCTGTTGAATTAGTTCGGGAGGGGTTGGGGGGAAGCTTGCCGTTATTTAATTCTGTACTTTAAAGACGAAATTAATAATAATGGAGTACCATCCGGAAGACTCGAATATAATAGTAAATTTACAAAAACTGCACAGAGAGGTTCCAAACATACATCAGAAAGTAAGTGACTAATACGAAATAAAGAAAATCCAGAAAATATTTAAAAAACAAATATCTAAAAGGGGAGAAAACATTAAAACCGATCGAATATTTTTAACCACAAACAACAGTTGGAATAAGGAACCAAATATTCCTTGGTTTAAAAACATGCAGTTGGCTTTCACGAAATTATCAAGTGGACTAAACCTGCCGCACAAAAGATTGGTTTAGATGCAAAGAACGTTAATATGTCAAACCATTCCAATAGAGCTACGGCAGTAAGTCAGCTGGCAAGTTCTGAAATTGGGGAACCGCAAATAATTAAAGTAACTGGCCATACTAGTTCAACATCCATAAAACCAGATTTACAACTGAACAAGGAATATACATGCTGAAATAACATCTAATTTTAGAAATGAAGATGTGAATATATCCATGACGGCAACTTCTAGCAATACCAACAAAAACAAATTAGATTTGGATAATGTTAAAATTAACAAATGTACGAACTGTACATTTAATATCAATATTCATAATAAATAAAAATTTATTTGATTTAAATGTTTATTTCATGAAATAATCTTATCAAATACAACTCGAGTCATTAATGATTATCAAAACTTCCTTCTTTTTCTCAAAACAAATTATGTTCCTCTAGGAAACCACAAGCAAGGTTTCCAAGCAACATAATTTGTTTCTCAAAATGGAAGGAATTTTGTATTTCGATAAGAATTAATACACTTGTATTATTCTCGAAAATTCTATAGTGTTCAGGTGTAGTTAGCAATGGTTACATTGAAATAAAATGAAATGAATGAAATAAAATACAGGATTGCAGGATTTAAATTGACAAAATTGCTGCTAGACTAAAATAGCTATTTATGGTATAAGTGAATAAAATTGCCTTATTCACTTGTATCATACAAGATTGTGACACCTGACAATATGACAAGTGTCACATTGTCAGGCGACAACAAAAATTTCAAGGATAGTGCGTATTTACGTATCTTTTTACTTTATTCACGTTGTCAATGGTTATAGTGATTAAAATGAAAATGGAAACATTTTATTCACCCATTCGATTAAAGTGTTGTTTTAATGATGAGATTCTATATACATAATAAGCATTTTAATAATACGAATTGGACAAAAAAAAAATTCTACTTGAATTTGGAAAACTTAAACATTTTAATACTAATTTGAGTTAGGAAAGTGGCATGTTTCCTAGCAAGTGTGGAAATAATATTTCAACATTAAAAGTTATAAGTCAATTTATTGAAATTGTACATGTTATTCTTTATCATTATAATAAATCTTAACAGAAGCATGTTCACAATTCGTGAATGAAATTCCAGCACAGTCTTTGTGGTAGTAGAAATAGGGTTATTATTTACGTTAACCTCTTCTACATTGCCCAATATTTTCGTTGCTTCTTGAAGTTTATATCCAACTGAGCTCTCAATATATCCTTCTGCCACATTTGAAGATTTCCATCCACCATGCCTGTTAAGAGTGGCAATGTCTGCTCCTGCATCAACCAGTATCGTGCCAGACGTTCTTCTAAATAAAGCAATGGTATAATTGAAAGGATTCGGTAACTTCAAAAACTCAACAGTTTTTTAGGCATGCCTCCTAACAGGTTCCCAACAGGTTGCCTCGTGCATTTTTCGCTTTGATATCTCCCGAAAAATTTTGAAGTTTCAATTGGTGAGGAACGACGAGAAGTATATTTGCGAAATATTACAAGCAGATCCACATTTTCTATGTTCCTTCTGGAAATAGTAAATTTTCTTTGTACGTTGGTCTTTGTGTTGGGAATATCAATCGAATTAAATGACCCCATGTCCTTGATGTTTTGAACTTGAAGAAAAGTTAGTTCTTCTCGTCCACACGCTCCACTAACACCAACCGCAAACACTACCTGTAATTTAAACAAAAATTGTAATATTTCGATTAATTTAAAATTTAAAATTTTACCTTCATAATTAACTAGGTTCTATCACCTGCTTCTCTTATGATTTTTTCTATTTCTAATTTTCTAAAAACACTGGATTTCTTAGAATAATGTCCCACTGACTTTCGTTAATAAAAGCTATTAAACTTGCAAACTTCTTCATATCGATATTTTTCTTTACGGATAATGTGCTCCTTAGCATCGAGTAAATGCTCCACAATGTAGAACTCTTATAGGCTTTGGATTTTTGCTGAAAATATGCTAGCAATACTTCCTCATTGTTCTCTTTCACTCGTTTCTTTGCACCAATCATCAAATTGTCGATAAGCATTTTCATACTCTTCCTTTGATTTCACTGGTAATAAAGACTCAACAGCTAACACAGCCGATTCTTCAATATCAGACCATTCACTTTTATCAGACATTTAAATAAAATTTCTGTAAATTTACTCGAACGGACAACTTAAACGGCTTCACAAACTTTGTTTTTTTACAAAACAAAATTGTTTCTCCGTAGTATTCAAAGCAGAACAATCTTGACTTCGCTATTTAGTTTAGAAATCATTTTAAAATATTAAAATTATTCAAATTTAATTTATTTTCCAAACTCTAGTAGCAAAAAAATCATGTGTGCAACACGTAGGAAATCCATTTTTTTAATCTCGGCTATCGCCTCGATCAAAAATCCCATGTTTCTGTTAAGATTTATAATAATGATAAAAAATAACGTACGAAAAAAAATATGTATTTCCTAACTTATTGCATAAATAGGTATTGTGGATATTTAATTTCGTATTTTAATAATATTGCCACTGCTTTTAAACAATATGTCAATGCACATTTTATATTTATTGGTGTTACGAGACGACCTTATATAAGCATGTTCGGCGACACAATCCAGGATTGATTTTTTTAATAATTAGTTACGTCGTCTTGTGACTCGGTTTCCAATTTTCTGTGTTAATATTACATTTGGCAGGATTAAATTATTTTTGACAAAATATTTACCTCAAGAATTCTGAGTTTACGTCGTAAACGGAAGGTTACAGCGAAACAGATGCGTTACCTAATTTAATGCCGAGGCCGTTATAATCCCCAGTGTCGATTCTGAATGGTTTTCCTAGCAAATTTCTGATTTTCCTTGGCAACGTCCGCGCAATCAGAAATAACACAAACGCACGTGCTTGCAACGCGCGGATTCCTTAAAAAAAATTACAAACATAAACAATGAAAACAAACAATACGTGTAACAAAAACAGGAGGGATTAAAAAAACACATTACACATTATTTAACCAAGTGTTAGGTTTCTTTTAAAATCTGCTTAACTTATTTTGACTTAAACTAGTGATGCCTCAAAAACCAACAAAGCCTGGAGGAAAACTAATATACTCGTACATGTGCATGTTTCGGAAACCATACATCAATAAATCTTAAATATTATTGGCTGTCAACGATTAATCATCATCGATTATTTGTGTATAATGCTAATTAGCAAGGCGCCGATTTCTAGGTATTATGGTATACATCAGCTTTAATAGCAGACCAAAATGACCTCGCATCTATACGAATTTCAGCAAATGAAGTAACGTGACAATTTTTTTTTTAATTGTGCTTTTATGCATATTTTCAGTTTTTAAGCCTATAATTGCTTTAATGCATTTTTTGTGCATATTTCCTTATTTTTGTGCTTATTTGCTTCTTTCTTAATTTTATAGTATATTATTTATATTAGCTAGGAATATATTTTGTTGCACATTATTGTAATGAGAATTCAGTATTAATATTACTCCGTTACGTCTTGGTTATCACAAAATCATCAACAAAGCGAGCGTGCGTACGTGATATTTGGTAAACAAAGCTTGATTATTTCGGGGATTACCCTATTTTTATGTGCACAGAACGCATCTGGGGCAAGTGTGCTATCAATTCAGTCCAATTTATCTCAATCTTCAGTGTTGACGCTGTGCTTGTGCCTTCTGTGTATTACGTGTTTATAAGTTTTCTTGTATAAAATGCCGAAAATAAAACCTTCCGTCGATGAATGGATACGTGGACATTCTGAATATAAATATGAGAACGGCAAATTAATTTGCAGGGCTTGTATCAAACCGCTAAGTTTTATTTTGTGTTGCTATTGGCCTAGGTACAAGCATGTATTATGTTGTAGATTAACTGCGAGAAAAAATTTAAGATAACACAACATATCAAAACAACAGTTCACCCGGAAAATTAAAAAAAAAACACAAATCTGCAAGCAGTACCCTAATCCCCAGCAAACTATTTCCGAGTCTTTTGCGAGTAGTTCTACACAGAATGAAAAGGAATTTTACTTTATTTATGCAATACGATGGTATCTTCTAACATTCCGTTAAAAAAAACAGATAATAGTATGTTTAAATCTTTTTTACAAAAATACACCGGTAGGCATATTCCTGCCGAATCAACCATTCGCAAAAATTATGTCGAGCAAGTATATAAACACACTATTGAGGAAATAAAAAAGATAATTGTGAACAATTACATATGGTTCTGTGTAGATGAACCTACTGATTCATGTGGTCGGTACATCGCCCATTTAATGATTGGAATATTAAACGAAGACTCCAACAATGCATTTTTAATTAGTTCCAAGCAGTTAGAAAAAACAAATGGCAATAGCGTTGCCATATTCGTTCACGATGGATTAACACTTTTTTTTGCCAAACCCCGTACCAAATGATAAATTATTATTGATGCTTTCTGATGCCGCTGCATATATGTTGAAGGCATATTCTAATTTAAAAGTATTTTATGAGCAATTAATACATTGCACCTGTTTGGCACATGGTTTTCATCGAGTTGCTGAAACGATTAGACAGCAATTTCCCCTGGTCCATGATTTGATAAAAACCGGGAAGAAAATTTTCCTAAAAGTTCCGCTGAGGGTTGAAATGTGTAGGGAAAGAATGTCAAATGCACCTCTTCCTCCGGCACCGGTTATAACTAGATGGGGTACGTGGCTAGATATTATGTGTGGATAGATATGGCTGCCTGATATTATGCCGACCATTTCGATTCATTTTACGAGTATTCATTTGTGTTAAAGTTTCCCGAAAATGTGTCAGAGGCAATTAAAGAATGCCACAAAGTTCTTAAAGATGGAGGGTTGTACAATATTTATCATTCCTAATAACCAACTACAGCTTCGTAAGCAAAGCGATTGATAAACTCCAAGCAAAGGACACAACTTTGGTAGATGCGATTCAAATAGTTGAAGATTTTAGGAACGACGTCTCAAACGTACGGGGATCTATAGGACAGATTATTAAAAAAAAAATGTTATGCAGTTTTGTCAAAAATGAAGGGTTTGGCGAGTTCCAAAAAATATCAACAGTTTTAAAAGGAGATTTCGTGGAAGATTTGCTGATAAATATTACAATTGTTCCCAAATTTAAATATGCACCGATTACAAGTGTGGATGTGGAGAGAAGCTGTTCATACTTAAAAAATGTGCTCAGTGATAGGAGAATGCGATTTTCCGTTGAAAATTTAGAAAAACATTTAATTATTAGTTCATTTAAAAAGAGCAGTAATCATTATTTGTTATTAATTATTATTCTTATTAATATTAATCATGAAAACCTATGTTATTAAAATATTACTGTTATCTACCTATAGTGCGTTCTTGTTAATAAAATTATATTTTGTTTTGTTTTTCTGTATTTTCATAAAAAATAAAATATGCCTTTTCATGCTTTTTCTGCGTTTTTGTGCTTATTCTAATCTTTATGCTATTTTATATGCTTATTTTCTAAGATTTTTATGCATTTTTAAGCGCTTATTTTGTACTTTTTTATGCTTATAAATCCGCGCTTTGAAATTATCAATAAATCTGAAATATTATTGGCTGTCAACGATAAATCACCATCGATTATTGCTAATTAGTCATTAATTGTATAACTGCGATATCTCGTGTTTATGTTTTATTTTTCTTGCTTTGGAAACTAGGGTATTCCGTCAGTATCTATATCACAAACGTAAACGTCATAACGTCTAATATTTTGAAATTGAAAATCAAAAATCCCAAAGAAAAATATTGATCGCAAATATTTGCCAAGCAGAAAATATGTCGGTGTGTTGCAGACTTCGATATTCAAGGTGAGGTTGGTGAGCTCCTTCCAGATCGGCACCAGAAACGGTCGTTCTCAAGGTGTCGACCTGGCAAGTCTTTGGAAATATTCGACCTACAATCGCTTCCTGGAGCCGACGCTGACGAATTTGTTTACCACTAGAATCGGTTGACCGCTCAGTGGTCACTGCCTAATCGGGAATCTTGGATCCATCAAGACATTAGACGTTGACTAGGAATAGTTCATTGGGCCGGATGACAATTTATTATTTGACCAGCAATATGCTTATTCCAAGAGCTATTTTAAATGTATTGCCATTATATCGACGTATTATTGATGCTTATGTTTAAAATGGATATTTGAAAATAAGATAAATGTTGCATTGGTTGATTGCACCATAGTCACAAAAACAAATAAACATTATGACTCCACATAAATAAGTACTGGATTAGATTATATGAAATAGGGAACGAAACTTGAACATTATCTGTTATTGGTGCATTACCGATATCAATAATATTGTTATAATTATTGTAATTATATTGTACTTGCTTCTTCCATAAAAATCTCCATATTGCCAATTGCCAACAATGTTGATTTGTATTAAATGTAGTGATGGCTTTGTGTAGATTTTTGTCGATTTTGTGTCGATTTAAGGCACCGACTGCTGTTTCAGCATTGAAAGCTTGTGTGGATGTATCCCGAAAATAAACTGGGACTCGTGCTATCCTGAGAGTCTGGCTTGTCGAGTGGACGAGAGAGATGCGGAGACAGGGACGGAGATAACGCGAATCGCGAACAAAGGCCCGACCTTCGCGGCTTGCTGAGTGACCGTGACTCCGGCCGTGGCTGCCGAAATTATGTTTGTATTGGCAAGGGCGACTGACGCACACGACGTATAGCACAGAGCTTGTAAAAATAGAAACGCCCGTCGGTCGAGAAACTCGCGGAGAGCGGTGGGTCAGCGAGAACGCGGTCTATCTTTACGCGACACCCTGTAGAAGACGCAGAGGACGCGGCTAGGGCCAGGAAGAGCACCTGTGCAATGCGTGTCCAACTCGAGCTCGAGCTTCCGTGGGTGTTTTTTAGGTCTGTGATTATGCTAATTGTGAGAGGACACAGCGACTAGGAAACGTTTAAAGACCGCTGATGAATTTGGCATTGGGGCTACTCATATATTAATGGATACCTACATATACAGTTGATCGCCACCGGCTGGGGCTGTCAGTCAATTGTCTTATATTGATAAAGTAATTTGGGCAGATTCACTTTTCTATAAAAATGTGATTTTGGACCGAGCAGTGGACCGAGCCGAAAAGAAAGCCGGGCAGACCACCAAAGAACGTCGCGCTAAAAAACCAGCGCCTCGCACAAACCAACAAAGCACGACACGATAAGCATAAAATAGAATTAAAAAACCTCGAACTACTCACAAAACAAACAAAGGCACAAAATATTCCACAAAATACTGCAACAACGTCAACAACGTACACACAACAGAGTTCTACAACAACAAACACACATAATCAATCACAACAACAACAACAACAACAAACCAAACAAAAAACACATATCACACCCCAAACACAAAACACACTCCAATTTTTTATAACGGCACCAAACCTTACAAGAATACAATTGTCTAAGCTATGGGAACAGCACATGCCCTCCAATGAAGACATTATAATTAAAACTCAAGAAGGCTTCGTAATAAAAACCAAAAACACGCAGCTCGAAACGAAAATCCAAGAACTTATACAACTTAAAGCGATAACCACATACAAAATACAAACACACAATAACACTCGAAAACCCCACTCACAGCCATCAGACTCTTACTCGGCTATCATTACTGGTGTAGAACGCGAAATCCCGGACGACGACATCTCAACACAATTAAACAAATGCGGCTACCCACACCGGTTCTGCAAGCGAATTATTGCCAAAGCAACCAACACCCCCACGTCACTGATCAGAATAATTACTGGCGATATAAACACGTTCGAAAAACTCCTAGCAGACGGCGGACTGTTCTATCTAAATCGTAGATACAAAATAATCCCAAGCACACCTCCAGCACCTATTCCACAATCATGCAGCAAGTGCACCTCATTTGACCACACCACCGAATCATGCAAAGCACAAGTAAAATGCACAAAATGCTTAGGACAACACGACACTTCGAAGTGCACATCACAACTTCCACCCAAATGCGTCGCATGTGGATCAGAAGACCATGCTGCATGGTCGCACAAATGCCCCAAGAGGCCCACCGAACCTATTGCCGGGATCCCAAATATAAGAATCAAATGCATAAACCAAAAAACTGCCGATCTCCCCAAGAACATCACACACGAGAACAGGATTCACGCACCACTCACGACACATGACTACATCATCAACACATACACCAACAAAATCAACAACCCTAATAACACCAACAGAGAAGAACTAGTCAAGAAATTAAGAAAACGTTTCATCATAGATGCGAACATCGACACCCAGGCAATCTTCTCGGGTAATAGAATGTATATACTAATGTTTGACCAAAATGACCCCAACCTAGTATCACCCACTCAACCCACTCATAGCGCCACACAAAGCATCACTAACATACATAATGACTGACATACGACTGCAAAGGTTGACAAATCAACACGGGCTTCGAAAGACTTGGACTTGCGACTGGTATATTCCAATATCAATAGTTACATAAATAAAAAACAAATTATCAACAATTTTATAGAGACAAAAAATATCCATGGTTGCCTATTCGTTGAATCAAAAACTAAACCAGAGACAAACACTAGCTACAGAAACTGGCACAAGATTCAAGTAAATGGCAACGTACTAAACAACAACTGCCGCGGCGGATCTTTAGTTCAACTTCATCCCCAATACAACCTCGGGAAAGCTAACCCTCCACACCTGAATAACCCCCTTAATGAATGCCTCCATTTCACTATACCATTTCACAAAGACAAACTTCACATTTTCCTCATTTACATTCATCCCCACTCACCACTAGAACAAAATATCTTCATCAAGGCATCATTATACAAATTTTCCATCATCATCGGCGACTTCAACTTCAACAAGCAGAAATACAGCCAATTACAAACGTTCCTAAATAACTCGGACTTTCAAAAACGCAACACAAGGCCTACATTCTTAATGCCACACAACGACACGACACCAGACGCTCTGCTTCATACAAAAAACTTACGCAATATTATAACCGACATTGACCTAACCACCGACCTATGCTCAGACCACCTAGCTATCACTTTTACAATTAAACTAGACATCCCACCAACTAAAGACCAAAACTGCACCAAACCCAACTTAAAGCTAACCAATATCGAAGCCGTAAATTCAGACATGCTAAACTACGTGAACAGCCTACAAAACATCAATCTAAACCTACACCACGTTAATGAATTTCAAAACAAACTGAGCAACTCCATAATCAATAATAGCCCCCTGACAAGACACACCTTTTACAAACACAGACTCCCCAAGTTCATACTACATCTCATCAAAACCAAAAGACAACTCTATAGGGAATACTCACGGACAGAAAACATGAACCTAAAACCAGAAATCAATAAACTAAATAAAAACATTCAGTCTCTGACTCACCAATTCCAAACACACAACTGGCTGGCTGTCTGCCAGGAAATCGAAATAGACAAGGGAAAAACATACTGGTCAAAAATCAAGAAAATTACGAAATACAAAAAAACCGAAAATATTCCAAAGCTGGTACACAATAATCAACATTACAAAACCGACGCAGACAAAGCCCACATTTTCGCTCAACACTTCCAAAAAGCATTTTCGCCATCAAATGACCCCAAATTCGATATTAATAACTTTCAATTCGTAACTGACTGGTACAACAACTTTACTACTTCATTAACTGACGACGACGACGCGGACAAACCGATCGACGAAGACGAATACTATGACACCCTAGGAACTGGCAAAAACTCAGCCCCTGGCACAGACCAGATCACAAAACACCTGCTAAGAAACTTGTCCGACGAAATCCATCACCACATCATAGCATTATATAACGTATGCCTCTCACGCAGAATCTACCCTGATATCTGGAAGAGTGGCACAATAATCACAATCCCAAAGCATGGACAAGATCACACAAAGCCCTCGAGCTACAGGCCAATAACCCTACTCCCTGTAATTGGAAAAATATTTGAAACAATTATTAAATCGAGATTATGGGACACTGTAGAGCAAAATATCCCTAGATATCAGTTTGGATTTAAACCCCACAACTCGACCATTCATCCACTTTTCATTCTGACGAACAACGTACAAGCGACACACTTACAGAACAAACACACCGCTGCGGTATTCCTAGACATAAATAAAGCCTTCGACAGCGTGTGGCACAAAGGACTCATATATAAAATGCACTCGCTGGGAACACCGCCTTATCTACTGCGTACCATAGACAACTTTTTGACCGACAGACAACTAAACATCAAAGTAAACAACACTCACTCATACTCGTTTCTGCCCTTACAAGGGGTCCCACAAGGATCACCTCTATCGCCGCTATTATACAATATATACTGTCACGACATTTACAATTACAACCACATAGACAAAAACTTTATAGACCTAGACCAGTACATACTACAATTCGCGGACGACACAGCAATCATTACCCACGGCAAGACCCTCGCCAAAACTATCAGCGACCTACAACGACTTACGGACACAACCATGGAATGGTTCCACAAATGGAGGCTAATACCCAATCCTAACAAGTGCCAACTGCTGATCCCCAACCACAAAATATCACAAAACTCGCCTCTGATTACAATAAACGACATAGACGTGACTCCATCAACCGACATTAAATATCTAGGCATAACATTTGACAACAAATTCAAATTCAAGACACATACCAGACATACAATGACCGAGATCATAAAAAGAGCCAAGCACTTCAGATGCCTCACGCAAGGCAACAAAGGCATAACGACAAAAACAGCAACGAAAATATATAAAACAATCTGCAGACCCATACTTGATTACGGGCACGCTATACTGAAGAACGCCACAGACATTACAAAACGAAGAATTGACACAAGCGAACGTAAGACACTACGACTGATTACAAAGATCAGACATCCCAATAACCCACTCCACAATCCTACCAATATCTCCCTCTATGAGAAAACACAAATAATCACTATCAGGGAACGTCTAGGCAACCTAAACAACAAATTCAAAGACAAAGACACTACCTGGACCAACACCGAAGACATGTGCATCAAACGACTAACCCGACAAACGAACAGACGACACCCATCCTCAACACTGTACGAATCATACCATACAGACTGACTCCATTCCACACACCATTCACTCACTAGCATTATATCATTATCATTATTACATCTCACCAGTAATCAACTCTAGTATACAATATTACGCTTTTTTTTTTCTTTCTTTTTTTTTTTTCTTCCAACGAAACTTTCATTACTTTATATTATAATTACATTGTTTTACAAATAATTAGAATGTATAGGCGGAAAGACCGCAGGTCGATAGCCAATAAAATATTGTTACTACTGTGATTTTGGTGAAAATTAATTCAAAGAAATTGTTAGAGAAAGTTGTTTTTGAAACAGTATTGTGTTGTGCGAAACGTAGTTCACAATATGTGAAACACGTTGAATATGTGAATAATTGATAGGAACTTTAATGTTCACAAACCACTGCTGACAATTTGTGGTACTTACTCATTCTCATCTCATCTTGAAATGTAATCTATATCGCAAAACGCCAAAATTTCAGGAATTTATTAAAATTACTGTCAAAAACATCATTTGTTTTCCAAATATGAATGCCATACTAAACCTTACTCAGGCACCTAGTTTTCCGAGACAGTTATTACTAAATTTGTCATCTGGGATACTTTCAGTTAAGAAGATGGAACATGGAATACTCAAGGACTATATTATAGCAGTTTCTCGTATTGTGTTTATGTCTGGCCGATTGTATTATTATCTTTGTTAATATAATGATATTTCTGCAATGGTGCCAACTTGCCAACGGAGGTTTCAATGAGAAGTATTATTATGAATATACAGACATACATACATAAAAATATACAGGGTGATTTTTTTAAAAGTATCCATCCCTGATTTCTCAGAAAATAGGGGCAAAATAAAAAAATCTCGAAATACATCAATTTTTAAATTGAGGGGGGCATCTATTGACGTACTATTGACAACTATGTCCGTTCCCCGCTCCCCTCCAACAAGCACATCTCAAAATTTTTAAATGGGATGACCCACCTTGTGACATCTCATTTGAAAGATTATTCCAGTAATACAGTTACATTTTTGTTAACTGGTGTCAATGTGCAATAGCTTTACTCGTTTTGAAACGATAAAAATGTAAAATAATATTTTTTGGAATTGTAATTTACAGAATTTATAGAGAATATTTGTCAATTAAGAATCTTATTTAGTTCGTTTTGTAGGGCAAATATACAGGGTATCCTAAATAGAGTCGGATTGCTTAGATATCTTTCTTATACTTAAAGCTAGAGATCTGGTTAAATGGGCAATATTGTACAGTTTTATGTGCTGGTTCAGATTATGTTGAAACATTTTAAAAGTCCTAGCAGTTTATAAGTTATTCTAAATAAACTAAAAATCGCGATTTTTTAAAAACTCCGATGTATTCATAATTATTAAAGATGCGGAAAAAAGTTTAAAAAGAAAGTTACTTAATTCGATCGCACAAGTCAAAATAAAAGTCAAGGTTTCCGAGATATTAATAGCCACTTTCTTATTTTAAATAGCCACCATATTTGATTTTACACATCTAAATAGACTTTCGTTTCCTCTTTTCAACGATGTATAACAACCTATGTCAAAATGAAAAATATGAGAAATATTAATTATTCCAATTTTTATTTATTTTTTAAAATTATTTTTATAACCAATGTAAAAAAAAATAAAAAAAACGTAATACAACTAAGTAGTATAATAATAATAAATTATAAAAATGCTCAATGTTCTGACAGTTATTGGCCAAAAACTAATATCTTCGTTACTCCGAACATTTCAAGTCTTCAAATAGAAAATCAAGTTAACGTATCAAAATCTAGAGCATCAACAATTTAAAAAAGCATAAGTTTCACCCTTATAAATTGTAGATTTCTCACACTTTACAAGCAACAAATGATAACATCTGTAGATTAACATTTTGCAGAAGGTTAATCAACAAAATGATGGAAAATGGTGATTTTATAAATACAATTGTATGGATAGATGCATCCTATTTTTCCAATTGTGGATTATTTAATTATAATAACGAACACTATTGGGCTCAGGACAATCCACACATAGTGATTTCACGGCGAAAGCAAGTGCAGTTCAGCTTTGATGTTTTTTTGTGGCATATTGGGAAATGATTTACATGGTGCTATAATATTTCTAACTGCACAACGTAATTTAGAAATTCTTCGAACAACCTTATAAGATTTATTGGATGATTTACCTTTGGCACAAAATATTCAAATACAGTACCAGTAAGATGGCGCCCCTCCACTGAATGCTAGAGATGTTATTACTTGTTTAAATAGCCGTTTTATTAACAAAGTAATAGAGACTAATACAACTGTTCAGTGGCCAGCCAGATCTGCAGACATGACGCCTCTTGACTTTTATTTGTAGGGTACTTTAAAAAACAAAAGTAACTTCAATTATAATAATGTGGATGAACTTCGTGAAGCAATGCCAGAGACAATAGAAGGCGTTATTCGCAACACATTGCGATGAGTAACTGGCAATATTCTAAAACTGTCAATTGTGTTTAGCTTATTTTTGGCCATTTAGCCAATAACAGTCAGCATTTTGAGCATTTTTTATAATTTATTGTTATTTTACTACTTAGGTGTATTACGTTTTTTTAAATTTTTTGTTACATTTGTTTTAAACATAGTTTATAGAATAAAAATAAAAATTGGAACAATTGATATTTCCCATATTTTTTATTTTGACATAGATTGTTATACATCGTTGAAAAGATAACAAAAAGTCGATTTAGACGTGTAAAAATAAGTATGGCGGCCATTTAAAGTAAGAAAGTTGCTATTAATATCTCGGAAATCACCATCTTGACTTTTGTTTTGACTTGATTCTTGAGTTTGTGCGATCGAACCAAATAACTTTTATGTTAAACTTATTTCCTATCTTATATCTTTAATCATTATGTACATATCGTAATTTTTAGAAAATCACAATTTTTAGTTGTTTTAAAATAATTTCTAAACTGCTTGGACTTTTGAAAAAATTTGACCATAATCTGAACCCGAATACAACACTGTATAACATTACCCATTTAACCAGATCTCTAGCTTTCAAAATAAGAAAGATACCCATGCAATCCTACTTTATTTAGGATGCTTTTCATGCTTACGAAATTTTGATTACTGATGTTTTTGCCAAAAATATACAAGGTGTTTCAGTAGTTTAGCTACAACCTAAGACAGGAGATTGCTGAGCACATTTTAAAGCGAAACTTACCAATGATTTTATATATGTTGAAAAATTACACGCCTTTAAAGTTCCAAATAAATAACAATTACAAGATAACAATCAACGTTAATAATACCTTCTGTTGCTATGGTAAGTAATAATAGCAATAGACATTAGAAATCAAAATACCTTGATAAAAAAGCCCATAACAATGGCATATGACATCAACAAAGAAACACAAGTAAAAATGAAATTTACTAAGCATTAATATGCCAATATTGTGTTTAGAATAGTTTGAATATGATTTCGATGTTTACATGCAAATATACTAGTTATTGCACTATATCTTTTGAAAGGCTTTGAAGGAAATGCTCGTACTCATATTCCAAATGTGCAGAAGGAGGTAAACATACTAGACACCTTTTCTGAAAATGCAAACATCAGTCAAGTAGAGTAGTTCAAAATTTAAATCAGAACCATAGTATTGTATGTCGTGTTACAAACCGTGGAGGTGCTCAACGTTGTTTGAACTTTTGTGAATGGACCAAAGCACACATTAAGGAAGATTTAAAATTGTTGGAAAGTTATTTTTACTGATGAAGCCATATTTATAAAAGATGGTACTCGTATAAACAATGAGCAAACACAAGACAGGTGCAGACCGCATTTGGTATAAATATTGGGCGAGATATCTTGAATAAAACACTTTTTTCCATCTAGACGCTACAAGATATGGAGACAAGATATAGTGTATTTGAATTTGTCGGAACACACACTTACAAACCTTTTAGATGATATTTCTATGCATGAAGCTGGGATGATGTAGTTTCAACATGATTCAGAACCACCACATCGGCTAAGGCATTTGCAAACTGACTAAATGAACACGTCTAACATAACCAGAAAAATAATAATAATCTATCGAAGGCAAATTTAAAATGTAAGAGTTGTCATAAAATGTAGCGATGGAGTCACAGTAACTAAATGAGTGGAAGTAAAAAAAATAGCATTATGCTGAAATGTATATTTTCAAAATAACAAATCGACCTGATCGAGGATTTCTTTACTAATATTTTCCAATTCGAATATAATGAATTTATTGCGTACTTTTTGGATACCTTGTATAATTGTAAATAGTTTCAACACCGAGTTGCCTCTACAGTTTCTGTCGCCTTTTTTCTGCTATTCAATTTTTATGTGGTATTCAGTGACAGCTTGTCTTTTAGTTTGATTAGATCTAGACTCTGCGGCCCGAATTCAGAATTCCTCTTTGTTCTTCTTGTCTTCCTTGAGTGGTATACGAGGGTGGTAAACGTTCATTCGAAGCTTACATGATTCTACCCATACTTTCCCAAATAATGGTTTATTGGTGCTTAGAACATATAGTTTTACACAGGTCATACATATTAATGGTATTACAATTGAACACTTAAAATTAGGCATATATGAACAGACACACACATGTTAAAAATGCAATTGTGTGCAATGGCACGCATACAAAATATAAAATAAATGTGCATATAGAAACATGTAGTCACAGCAGAAAAAGGAGAACATACATATCACATCCGAATGTCACAGTTAATAAAATCTTTTAATGTGTAAAATGCGTTGCTTAATAGATACGATTTGATGGCATATTTAAACTTCTCGTAAGGGTACTTCCTAAATGTCAATGGCAATTTATTAAAAATACTTCTATTGCTATACTGTTCTTCCTACTTTACTGATGTAATTTCGATGTTTTCGTTTTTTATTTCCCCAGAGAAATTAGTTATACCTACTAGTCTTTGGGCTCCGAAAAAAATCCATTGTTCTTGCTTAATTTCTCGTAATCTATTTACATTGTTCTTTGCTCCTGTTTAATTTTGTTGGTTAGGGCCTGAGTATTTTGACTGGGCGGTGGTCGAATTCTATGGTACTAAATACTAATAGTACAGTACAATAGTGCTTGAAAATGACAAAACGGAAGGGCCGGCCAATTTTTATGAGGCTGATTAGGGGGTTAACGGAGGTATTCAAATTCATATTAATTCAACAAAAATCCCTTGGGAAATGGCGGCCATCTTAGAAAAACCTTTACCCTCGATATATCGTCTCGTATAGGTCGAATTTGATTAATTTTAATTTTGTTTTGTACAGATTTTGTTTGAAACATTTTTCTATAAATTTTTCTGATAAGAAATAAACGTAGGTATAACCCACATGTTCATGGAGGTTGATTTCGTTGCTCAGTGCATACGTAGCAGAGCCAAAAAGTTGTCATAGTTGGTGCGTATAGCTCGGCCAAATGATCGCTGGCCGGAGATTGTATCTTTTCTCGATGAAAACACTTCTGGTGAAGACATTGAGATAGATTTTTGTATACGGCGCATTTTGAAATATTGGTTATCGAACAGCGTGCAAACATCAACTTTTGTATTTAGCCAAAAAAATCACAGTCCGAAACTGTTCAGATGTCGACGAAAGCCTACAGAGACTATGCGATGAAAAAGTCACTACGAGTGAGTGTCCACAAGCCAGTCTTCTGAATGGAAGTCGAGAACGTCTAGTGAGGCAAAAATGTCGTTTGGACAAAAGCGAAGGTTACATTGGAGGTGTATTTCGAGGGGATATATCAACGAATTTTATCTGAAAGTTCTTTGCCACGCTACAAGATGCAATCAGGAAGAAACATCCAGAAAACGAATCAACGAATTTTAACTGAAAATTCTTTGCCACGCTACGAGATGCAATCAGGAAGAAACATCCAGAAAACGTATCAACGAATTTTAACTGAAAATTCTTTGCCATCCCACGAGATGCAATCAGGAAGAAACATTCAGAAAACTGGGTGGTAAATGAGTGGGTCTTTCTTTATGGCTTTATGGCTTTATGGCCATTAGTGGTAAAAAAGTACCGCATCAAGAAGAATATTACCACCTTCGAACTCCTACTCACCCTTGATTTCTATCTGTACCCCCGATTAGAATCTGTACCCTTGACAGAAATTGAATGGGCCATGTTTCGCGACGTAATTGAAAATTAGCCGATACAGCTGGTGGCGCTTTGGTGAAAGGGCTTTTAGGACTGTTGTCAATAACTGTACGAACGTTGGATTAAGTGTGCGAATGCAAGAGTAGAGTATGTTGAAGATGGGTAAATTTAATTTGCCGTAGCTTTAATGAACAAAAATATTTTGACAAATTGCGGGAACTTTTTGAGTCTACCACGCAGATATTATCTTCGAATTGTAGGTTGTCGACTTTCTTACTGTCAGAATCGTAGGATCGCCTCCGAGTTTTTGCTGTAGCTGTGGGATATTTGTGCATGATTCCCCGCTTCAATATTCGACCTAACAGTTACTGAAACAATAATCGTTTATTTCAGAAACCTGTTAAGTACACGTTTTCAAATATTCAGGAAACGAAGAAAACATTATATCTTTGATATTAATTTAGATTTTGGCCTGAACATTTTTTGAGTATTAGTTAACACCCCTTCAAAGTGAATATTGCCTGTAATTAAAATATAATATTTTTATCCTTTACTTGTTAAGAAATTTAAAAAAAAATGCATTTGACGGCTTTCTGCACTAAAATATGTGTTTACTGTAGAAAAGTTCATTTTTAATGTTAATTTCCTAATTTTGTTTTGTTATTATGATTGTTAATAACAAAATATAATGTTATAAATCATAATTTGTTCACTTGAACAGAGAATAAGACACAAAACCTGGTTTTTCTCATATTAAAAAGTTGTATTAAAACAGTATTAAAAATTATTTCTACAGTAAAATAATTACTTGTATGTGCTTTCAGTCTATAGACCATAACTCATCTTTCTAAACAAACAAACATATAAGGGTATTCGATCAAATGATGTTCCAATTGAGCGTATATTAATTACTGTTGTAAAACAATTTACAGCACCTAATATTGAAGAAATTCCACCTAAATGAACACTTAAAATAGCTAAATCTACATAGGCTCCGTCTACGTTGCACTCCGCTTGCGTAGTATACTTGACCCAAAGATCTAAGAATATTATGACTTTGACTTCTTAATAGTTATATTCGGGGTTTAATTTAGGGTCACCATAAAGCAAACGGATGGTCAAGACGGAAGAATCGCACGCCGTCGTCAATACCAGAAAGACAGCCGGGCAACCCCAGATAACTGAATAATATTAGCAGGACTTTTATGATTTTATGGCAACACCAAATAAAACCCCCATAAAATACTTAAAAGTCAAAGTCGTAATATTCTTAGATTTTTGGGTCGACTATATTCTACTGGCAGCTGTAAGGGTAGAAACTGAGCTACTTAGCTTCTTCAGGCCATCTTTTTTTTGTTATTGATGGGTACTTTGTCAGATGGGTATGCTCTAACTGTTGGGAGTTTAGGTACGTCCTTATACTTTTTTATGACAAACATTGAGGATTGAGGACGTAAAACTCAATAAAGTGCGTAACAACGACATTGACTAGCTTTTTAAATTCAAATTGTTTATAAGATGAGACTTAGGATTGGATTCTTTGGTTGTTACAAACACCTGTTCCAGATGTTTAATCCGAGAAAACAGGTGGTGCAACAGGACGAAAATTAAGAAATTATGTTAAGGTACTGCAGAAAGCCGCTATATGATATCGCTTGACGGGTTTCTGCATCAAACGCAATATTCATTGTAAATAATATCCCATAAAATGAAATGGTAGTTGAAGGAATAATGTAGAAATATGTGTTCACAGTATGATATTATGATTCCGCAAAAGATCCATAAAAATGTCTGCTGAAATATACAATTCAAATGTTATAAGCAAAAGTTGTAGAGAATATTTTTCCTTACAAAACAAAAATTATTAAAATTTGATCAATAAGAGGCGATATATCAAGGGTAGCGGTTTTTTTTTTCAAGATGGCCGCCGTTCCACATTTGGTTAGAAATTTTCGAAATTTTGTTGGATTCATATTATTTTTGGACACCTTCCAAGACCTTCTAATCAACTTCACAAGAATTAGCCGGCCTTTCCGTTTTATGGATATTCGGTGTCTTTTGATCTAGTTTACTGGCCGATAAGGCAAAACCGATAAAATCGATAAATCGCAAACGAAAGGAGGTACATATCCGGAACATGTATTTTGGTTTTACGTATTCTAGGAGCATGAGAACGATGTACGGGTTTGTTCATTGAAATCTTTGCTTAAGCCTCGTTTACGTTTGGAAAGTTTACTGGTGGAAAGTACTTGCCGCCAGTAAACTTACGATGTGTAAACCAGAAAAACGTCTGTCAAGAAATAAACTAAGCAAGAAAGTAAGACGTTTTTCTGGTTTACACATCGTTAGTTTACTGGCGGCAAGTACTTTCCACCAGCAAACTTTCCAAATGTAAACGAGGCTTTAGGTCTCTACATGCTTCTTTCCTACATATATATTTTCCTCAATTTTTTCCATTAACACCTTGTGTCGCCACCTGGTGTAACTTTGAATGTGTAGCAAGAGGTTCGTATAAAATATTCGAGTGCTATCTTGAGTGAAAGATTCAATATTATATCTGTGGACTTATTTATTTGTGATTTATTTCTAATGGAAACGGCGTCGATTCTTAGTTTGCTGAACATCGTCTAGTAATTCGAGCTTGTGTTGACTGATGTTAGGGCTCCTATTATAGTATTTGCAGTGGTTTGGAAGTATGTGGTCGTAATTGCTGATATTTTTCGCGTAGGAGTTTTATGTTATACAGGGTCCGTCATTTCACCTCCCGTCTTCTATAGCTCAGTTACTAATTGAGTTAGGATTTTGATATTTTACAAGCTTTACTTGCATTCCGGGGCGTATTTCTGGAAATTATTTTTAATAAAAAAGGGGTTCCAAAAAGTGTGACGTCATGATGATGTATATTTTTAAATTGCATAGTATATTTTTTGTTACTTATTTGGGTGCATTATATGGATGCCTACATACCCATGTAATTTTATTAAAATCGGTTCAGTGATTTTAGCACAAAACAATAAAAACTGAAAAAAATCAGTTTTGCACCATTGGTTAAGAAAATTAATAATAGATAAAAATATGCCTTGGTAATAACCCATACAAGGTACTCATTAAATAAGGTGTGACAGTTGCGTTAATCAAGTTTTATTTATATGCATTATACAGAGGGTCCAAAATTTAGTGTCAAACTTTTCAAACTTCAAAGCACTTTATTTTTCTTATTTTAAATTAGAGCCCCTCTATATTTTTATGTCATTCCATGTGGAATTAAAAGACAAACATTTTTCCTAATTACAACTCTATCGCAATTCCTTTCATTTTTTTCAGTATTTATCTTTTTGTGTTAATATCACTGAACCTATTTCAATAAAATTTTATGGGAACATAGGCATCTATAAAGGGCATCCAAATAAGCAACAAAAAATATACCATGTAATCTAAAAATACACATCATGATGACGTCACACTTTTTTGGGACACCCTGTATAATCAAAAATATTTTCCTAAAATACACCCCAGAATGCAAGTAAAGTCTGCAAAATATCAAAATCCTAACTCAATTAGTAACTGAGCTATAGAAAACGGAAGGTGAAATGACGGACCCTGTATAGTGTTAAATTCTGGTAAATACATATTTATTTAATTCAGTTTTGAAAAGTCAAATTTTACATCAATTAAGATTTCTGTCGTGAAGAAACGTTAAATTTTTCACAACTGTCATGCACACAGTTATGTAATGTAGTTATGTAGAGACATTACATAACTGCAGTTCCCACCAAGCTTCAAACTTGTTGTAGGTTATAGTGTGTTTATTTTTGGATTTTTCTGGTAGTAAACTACTCATGGCAACATTAGCAGAGTCTTCAACATCATAAGTTAGTTCTGAGTCGCTATTTGAGGACATTTTTTGCCATTATTATTAAATTTGTTAATTATTCTAGTTTCTTGACAACTTTGTTTATGACAGTTCAATCATGTTTCCGTAGAAACAATAGGTATAAGGTGATCTGATTCTGTGATGTAGTAAGGAACGTTCTCAATCAAATAGTAGATTAAATAATTCTGACGGAATTAAATAAAGTTTTGTACGTAACATGTTATGAAATATGCGATATTGTTTGACTCCTGTAATTTGCAAAACTCGCTTCGCTCGCTTTTTGCAAATATTACACTCGTCAAACAATATCAACTTTTCATAACTGGTTACGGAAATAACTATTAAAATTTGGGATGTGTTTATTAAATTGGTTATTTAGTAGCATGGATTTATTGGTTATATTAACTGGCTACTGTTAATGTGCATTGTCTGCAGAGGTTAGATTCCGGGGGACATCTCTTGATTGGGCTGGTGCTGAATCTATAAAATCCACATTCTTGTGATGATTCGCTAAATTATGGGTTCCACGTCAAAAAAAACGAGATGGGGATTATGTAAAGCGTTTTTTGCTGTTGTTGTTATTGTTTAGTGTTGACTTATGTACATTTTGAGCTGAGGAATGCCGGTGGGTCGAAGGAGGCGCAGGTGTCCGATTAATTGACCGGTCGCGGAGGTTGCGATGATTTACGATTTACACTAGAATATTTCTTTTTAAAACATTATGCGGTCATTACGTAATAGAGACCATTCTTCATCGCTGCTCACCGCTAACACTGGAGATGCCAAGAAATCCGTCTTAATAATCGCGCTCGACATTGAAAGCTGAGAGAGAACGCCTCCGTAATTGCGCATACATTTTGGCCTTGTTTTAAGATAGGTCAAACGTAAAAATAATCTGCCAACCCACTGATTATTATATTTTCATAGCGAATCCGCGAGCGACGCGCGCGCCTCGCCGGAGACATTGACCGTCTGACATTGAAAAAACGTATCTGATAATTTTTTGTGAAATGCATAAATATTTACCAGGCTGGCTGCCTGTGTATAAGTACACGTTTATCTATTTGTGTGAATATGTCAGTGGTTCACGTATGCCTTCGTGTGTTTGCAATTGCGCTGGTATCTGTACATCTGGCTGTGGCTGGGAGCGTTTTTCTGTTTGCAGAGGCGATAATGCAACCGCAAGATATTAGTGATTAAACAACCATAGAATGTTCCTGCACAAAAAAAAAACGTTTAAAAAAACTATTAACGTATTTATTTAAAAATGTTACAGAACCATTTAGTTTTTCCACTGCAATTGCATTCCTATGACCAGGCCGGTTATACAACGTATTATCCCAGGGGTAGTCATTCATAATAATTTCAATAAAATTGTTACAAACAAAAATTTGAAAACTAGTTGTTTTTAATGTGATCTCGCGAAATTCAAGCCATATTTTTCTCATGTGATGGTATAAGATTTACGTAAGGCTGTGGATATGTTTTAGAAACAAAAAATTGCAATTAAAATTTCGGTATTTCTTAAAGTATGGCAATTAACCGATGTTTCAAAACGTTCGAACTAAACATTGTTTAATGGTGTCTGTTACTCTGAAATTTTTAATTAAGCTATATATAAAACTTCTATTTTTTTAAATTTAATATTTTAAAACAATGTAAAAAGGGCTTGAGAGGCAAATACAGTTGGGAGCCCTTGATTTTAAATATAAGCTTAACTTTGAGTGCCCTTATTAGCAATTATTAATTTCCAGTAAATGCAAGCATAGTTCATTGCTGTCTTTTATAAATCATTTGATATTATTATAAAACGTATTTATCATAATCCCTGACCGCTTGCATCATCGCAACATATCAAATTGCAAACATCCCAGAGATCCCACACACAATATAAATTTTGCGGTCGGTGATACAAATTTTTTGCTCGCGTGGGTGTTCGGGGGCGGCAATTCGGGATCGGCGGGCGTCGGGAGCGGGAGGGGCGGCGGAGCGAGAGCGCTGCAGACGCGGGCGTCGCGATGTGGAAAGGGAAACGTTGGGCGTCGCGGCGCACGGAGGGGCAGGGGGAAAGGACGTCCTTGGCCGAGTGTTCGGGTGAATGGCCAGGAGTACTAGCGTCGTCTGCAGGCGTTGCAGGATGAGGAGGGCGGGGGCCGCACTGTTGCCAGCTCCCGTGGATTTTGCAGGAACGGCCAGGACGAGGACGCCGTGCGCACAGAGCCAGCCGCAATCTACGAACCCTACGTATGCACTGGGAAATGGCACAGATGCGTAAAAAATGGTGCATTGTGTTCAGTATTGGCAATTATCTCGAGGCAAATATGTGCATGGTAGCAAATAAAAATCCGTAATCAATCACCAATTAATTACTTAATTGTACCACGAAATGTGTATAAATAGCTGGATAATGATTCTGCACATTACAAAATATTTTGTATTGATATCACTAATCACCAACGCGTAGTTCCAGACTCATCAATAACATAATTTAACACTTATTACATTAACACACTAGACCACATTAGGTGACACATTAACTAGAATATCGTCATTAGAAAACTCTCATCTACCATGCGTTCATAATTGATTGAATAGCAGTTAAATTTCCCGCTCCTTAAAATACTTTTTACGTTGGTAGCTCCTCATGTCCTACCAACGGCAGGACATCAGTGAATTTAAATTATGAAACAAATAATTGTTTCAATGTTATAAACATATATGTTTCAAAGTCGCGTGTACCCGTTCTAAAATCCGGATCTCTGTAATAGGCATTTTTACATATATTCACCTGACTGCACACTTGACAGTTAACGCACGCCCATGGATACCTAAGGGTATCAACATTGCAAGATTAAACAAAAACGCGCCAAATTCAATTGCTTTTCAATCAATTAAGAACGCATGGTACAGTTCATGGAACCACATTTATCATAATTATTGATACTTTCCAAAACTGCACATATTTATCAAAATAATAATAATAATAATATTTTTTTAAATGTACTACTTTTATTAATAAAGAGTGAAATCTATTATTATATATTTGTTATAATATTACAATTTTACAACACTACAGTTCTTAATCCTATTCATAATTAGGTACTTATTATGTCTAGCAGTTTTTAGAAGTTCATTTTTATTATTTTCTGTTCATACTTCATACTGATGATGGTACATCCATAACAAATATCGATGATAACATCGACGTGGACCATCGATGATGCCCAGAGAAACATCGATCGCACTACCACGATGGTGATGAACATGTTTTTTTTTTGTTATACTCACGAATATTAAGAATAACTTGAAACCTTTAATTTTCAGGGTGTACATAAAGTATGGAATAAATTATTTTATCTACGACTAATTTATAATGTAGTATTACACTTGAGGTTTTTGCAGTATAATGATTGAATTAAAAATTAAATGGAATGGAAACAAAATACACATATTCAAAAGTGTCACTATCAAACGCGTAGTGTTTGTGTATTTGTATTGAGATGGATGAAAATGAAGAGTCTTTTACTTTTATACCTCCAGAAATTGTACAACTAGCAACAGCCACAACATCTACCTTGATACCTGAAACATCGAAATCAATTTACAATAAAACGTATGTAACCTTCAACAAATGCCGTCTTCGAAAGAACGCAAAATCATTTTCCGAAAATATTCTTCTAGCCTATTTAGTCGAAGATAAAGTAGTATACTACGCGTAAAAATTGCTATTATTACCTCGGACTGTTACTCCCTCGCCGCTTACGCGGCTCGGTTCGTAAATATTCCTCGGTAATAATAGCTATCAAATATTATTTTTCACAAAAAATATTTTAGAAAAATCCTAGGACACGCCGAAATAGTCTTCAAAAATACACATTTTTTAATCAATGTCTGTTATCAACCGAAAACTTCAAAATATACTTTGATAGAGATTGGATGCTTCCAACTTGGTTATACAGGGTGAGTAAAATGTAATAAACATCCTTCCTAAAGCATTTATTATTATTTTTAGAAAAAAAAAACATATTATCTGCCACAATTTGATGATTTTCATCTTGTATTGTGACGCGACACGTTTTGACAGTCATTGATACGTTTTTTAATAACAACCTAAATTTTTCTATTAAAATATTTGACAACATTTTTGTTCTCTTCTCGAATATCTAAAAATACAATACTTTGCATGTAACTTTTTTTTTAACTACATCGAGATTAATGCCCGGTGACAAAAATGTGAAAAGTTACCGACTGCCGTGGAAAACAAATGAAACAAATACGATTTACTAATGTCAGTTTGTGTTTTTTTTAAATAAGGTTGTAAATTGAACAGGCAACTTGATTTTATGAGAAAATTTTGTTAGGCAACTTTATGGTATTTTTATATATTTGTCAAGAAAATAATATATGCTATCAAATGTGTTAATAAAACAATTTCGGTGCCATTTGAAAAAAGCATCAATGGCGTCATTGATAAAAAGTGTGGGTCACAAAAAAAAATGGAACTGTTTAATTTGTGGCAAATAATTGGCTATCAAATTTTTATTAAAAAAAATCTAAAAATAATAAAAAAGGCTTTAGAGAGGAGATCCTTACTTTTTACTTACCCTGTGTATTATAATACAATATTGGTAACATTTTAGAGTCCATTTTTATATTTTAAGTCAAATTTTTCCATATTTTTCTTTAATTCACTTTTTAAAGTTTTCTTTACTTCTTTATGTATTTTTGTTTGTTTGTTATATTTATCGACGGCCTATTTCTGCTGCTATGGCTAAATACCGTCGCCAAGGAGCGATCCACCACACTTGCAAATGTTGCCTTTATGAATTTCGCTTCATCCATATCGGGTTCTTTATCGTGCACGTACAACTTTAACAGTATATTGGATCACCTCCAATGAAACGATGTTATTGTTTATTGTTTGTTTGTTATTGTTTGATGTTATAGAATTTTAATCGCTCAAATATTCTCGGGCCAACGTGGTTCGAACCTGCGACCCTTGGCACGAGAGGCAAGTGCGCTAACCTCTCGGCCACCGTCGATCTCTTTAAGGAATTTGTACTGTTTGTCTACTGTTTACTGTTTCCTTTTACTGGTACTGTTTACTCTGTTAATGAAATTCAGCTTTGTGCCATTTCTTTGGGGACGTTCTGAGGGTGTCATTCCTACAGGTTTTGCGTCTCTGCTAACTGCCGCCAATCTCCTCTTTTCCATTCTTCTTACATGTTACTCGTCTAAATTCAAACAAGGTTTTTTTTTATATTTTACGAAAAAGTCAATACTTCATGAAGTTTTGGGCCACGTAGAAGTTCCCCATCGTCTATTTGAAATGAATTAACATGGAATATGTACTTGGACCTCACAAGCATCTTCCTGCGCTTTAGCCTCCGCATACGTGTCTTACGCCACTTCACTCTCATATTCGAGCTGTTAAAAGATCTCTAACAGAAGGATGTCCCTTCAAGCCACAGGATTCTTTAGATAATAGCGGATCACTAGACGTCCTACAACGGTGAAAATGAAAAAAAAAATGTTCATTTTGATGTCTCCACGTCTTGTTTATTGCATTTATTTTTTATATCGTCCCATAAAATATAAAATTAAATAATTGTGAAGAACACTTTACAAATTTTCAAAAATCACATTAATTTTATAATGAAATGACAAAAATAAAAACATCAGATATTCTTCGATACATGTATAAGTTCGACAGAATTTAAAATATTAATGACGTAAAATTGCAACCTTGAAAATTGATAACGGATTAAAATTGTAGGGTAAGTACCAACTGAAACAACTTTTGCCCGTGTTTGTCGACGTTGCGCACATTTAATGCTTCTTTAGCTTCTATCAATGCTTATATTTAATTTTGTAGCCCTGAAGAAGCATTAATAGATAGTGCGAAACGTCGACAAAGTAGAACAAAAGCTGATTCAATTGGTCCTTCAATTCAATTGGACCCAACAGTCTCAATCCATTATATTTCAAAGTATTGATCCTACTGTAGGTTTTTTTTTTTAATTATTTTAGGACAGGAGCAATTTACATCAATATTGACGAAATTCGTAGATCTAAATTTATATTCATACTTTGTCAATAATTCGTGGACATTTAAGTTAGAACTAAGTATGTATTACCAACTGAAAAATAAAAGAAATTTACGTATGTTTGTTTTTAATCAAAGTTGAAAACATAAATTTGATATGGCAATATTATTAATGTTCGTTGAAATTAAATATTGTTTCTATATAAGTACTTCATATTTTTGTAACATTTACTTACAATTATTTAGTAATAAGTTTCAAAATGAAACCTATGCATTCAAAATTATTGTTTGGTAGAATCTGTAGCTTATTATAAGGCAAATTTTTATATTTGAACTGTAAACGTAAATTATAAAATTTAACAAATGTTACAAATTACAATGATTTTCCAGATTTTTTTTTAAAGAAACCACATCAGACTATCATAATAAGCATTGGCAAGAATATACCTTGTGTGCCTTGATATACTAAACATATAGATTTTTTTTTCATCTTTCCAGAAAATCGCCGTTGTGTAAAAGTTTTGCTTTCTTCAAATCAACTATTACAGCTGCAAGTAAAAAACGGGATTTTTCTCAAGCGCTGCATACAAATTTAACATAATGTTCAATAGATTACTTAGTAGAGTTATAAGATTTTAAATTAATTATAGGCAATTCAGTTTAAATGGTCAGATCCTTTTAAACTGTTTGGAAACAAAATTTTCAGATTTTTTGCTAAAATACGCTCATGATATTGTTGTTAGACCAATATTTTTAGACAGACCTTTTTCAGATATGCATGGTCTTGGAGCACATGCTGAATTGTCGAATGCTGAATGTTGAACAAATATTCGATTTTTTGTTATAACAAGATTATTAATTGTAATTTATTCTTCGTCTTGATTCTTTAATAGCAGGTATACAGGCAAGTAGAACAATTTCTTGCAAAAGACAAAAAACAATAAAGGTCATATTTTTAGTAAATCTGGACACAAACAGCAGATTAGTATATATGATAATACCCAACTTTATCACTTTCAAAATCACTGTATACAGGTGTTAGCAAAGTCGACCGTATCATTTCTAGGGACGAATCAGGTGAATTCAGATGGAAGCGTTGACAATTTTATTTTTAAAGTTGCATATATGAAATTTATGTGTAATACAGAAAAAAAAACCGGTATTTATTCTCCATATGAAATGAGTTCATCGCATTAATACCAAATGTATATTATAAAAAAAAATCTCTTTTCACATATGAATGTTATGTGTAATACAGAAAAAAGGTAATACAGGTGCGTAGGCAAAACCTGTTAAAACAAAAGTCAAAATAATATTGGGTTCTGCCACCGACGAATCGTAATGGAACGTATCTGTCGGAAGGTTTATTTTATCTATCTATGTATCCTAGGAGTATGAGACGGTATTATTTTCATAACCAGTTTATTAATTATATTAATTGTATTTTTTTCAAAAATACACAGAGGCCTACAAATTAATTTACAATATATGTCCCACAACAAAATTACATTTTTGAGTTTTAGACGATTATGCACGATGATGGCCAATTAATTGGTCGAAACCGGTTGCAAAAGCAATTAAAAAATGTAATTAAGGACGAACATGTTTTGATTTTACTTAATAATATATGGTTTTGTCCATTGAAATTTTCGCTAAGGTCTCTACATATCGGCAAAATATACGAACAATTGATACAATCGATTTTATTTGATTTATCGGGTCTTGCCTTAGTGCCACAGGCATGTCTCATTTCTCTTTGCATTAGGAATTACAGGGTGTCCAAGATAAAGATCAACAGCATGGGGATCTCGGAAACGGTAGGGTTACAAAGGCGGTTAAATTACAATAAAGTTGCCCAATTTAGTGGTCAGTCATTGTCTGTTGAGAAAATCAGAAAATTCCGCGTACTTCCGGAGATATTCGACAAAATCGGGAATTTTACGATATCGATTTTCTTTTGTTTTTTTCTTTTCAAATAACTTTAGAAAAGGTATAAAAAAAACTAAAGGCACTTTCTCATTGCCACGTTTTTCGCTCTACAAGACAGCGTTTATAAATTTTCACTAAAATGTTTCGTTTCGAATTAACTTTATATTTTTATATTGCCCGTAAATAAAGTGTACCCTGTATTAAATAGCATTTCCTATTACAAATACACCGATTTATATCACAGTATGGTTTCTCATGTTTTTATTCAGAAAAAAGGGCTTGTTAATACATTTCGAACGTTTTTGTGTTGTAGGTGTTGAAATGAGCGGCGAAAACTAATATGAGTTGATACGAAGCGTATCAACTAATTTTAAGATAATTAAATGAACAGAACCATTCTCATAATACCACAGTAAAAAAATAATAAGTGTGGTTCTCACTAACTATAATGTTTCAATGTTTAACAACTATTCTTGCTAAATTGTTTTTAGTTACTATTTTGGTACCTATTGTGGGTTACAATTAGGTAATATTTGTTGTATTCGTCGTCATTAAATGAACAGAACAGTTCTCATACCACAGTAAACAAATAAAGAGTGTGGTTTAAAATACCTATAATATTTCAATGTTTAACAACTATTCTCGCTAAATTATTTTTGTTTTACTATGTTGGTACATATTCTTGGTTCAAATTATGTTATAATTTTTCTATTCGTCGCCATTAAATGAACAGAACAATTCTCATATCACAGTAATAAAATAATAAGTCTGGTTCTTAATATAATGTGTCAATGCTTAACACCTATTGTTGCTCAATTATTTTTAGTTACTATTTTGGTACTTATTCTGGTTTAAAATTAGATAATAATTTTCTTCTTCGTCGTCATTATTCAACGCCTACTACGAGAAAATTTTCGAAATGTATTAAAAAGCCTTTTTCGAATAAACACATGCGAAACCATACTGTGATATAAATAGTTGAATTCGTAATAGGAAATGCTATCCAATACAGGGTGTACATTTTTTACGGGCCATATAAAAATAAAAATAAATATAAATAAAGTTGATGACGGTTTCTTCGAAATGAAACGTTTTACTAAAAATTTGTAAAAGCTGTCTTGTAGAGCTAAAAATGTGGCAATTAAAATGTGCCTGTGGTTTTCTTATACCTTTTCAAATAACTTCAGAAAAAGAATAAAAACGAAATCGCTAGATTTCGGATTTTGCCGCATATCTCCGGAAGTAAGCGCAAATTTCTGTTTTACTCAACAGAATATTACTGACTAAATTGCGAAAAACTTTTTTGTAATTTAACCGCTTTTGTAACTTTTACGGTTTCCGAGATCTCCATGCTGCTGATCCTTATGTTGGACACCCTGTATATTGCGATTTTCTGATTAAGTTCCTCTCCCCGTTTCAAATTTTACATCTAACCGCAATCCATTTTAAACCCTTGCATTTGGAGTGAGGATTTATTATAATACAGATCGAGGGTTGGGGGCAAATAGTTGAGCCTCGTTTTATTAATCCAGCAGTGATTTATTTGAGCAGGAATGAAACGTCCCGCTGAGCATTAATCATAAGGTAATTATGAGGAAGGGATGTTTTAAAAATAGCACACGGGACGGAGCCAAATAAGGTTTCATGGGGTTTCAAAAATTTCTTATTAGGCAAGAAGAATACAATAATTAATTAAGATTTAATTTAATTTACAAACAAGAATAGTAGCATGTGATTATGTACATTTACAGGATTGTCATGTAGGTACGTGATATTATTGTGGATTATTACAATACTGGGTTTGATTCACCCGTAAAACCCGTAAAAGTAAAAAGATTTACTTTTCTCTTAGGGAGAAAAGTAAATATTTTAAGGAGGTATATAACTAGAACTACATATTATTAAAAAAATATATATAATTGTCAATTATAATTGTATGTAAATATAATTGTCAATTCCGAACGTACAGCTGTCTGAACTTTGCAGAGTTTTATTGTCTTTTATTATTATTAAACAAATTTTCAAAAATAGAACCGTGGACTTCAATACACTTGTCAACTTAGGAAAATAATAATAGTAATAATGAGAATGATACCCATATCGATGTGTTTTTTTTTATTTTGACGCGAACCGCCACCCATTAATATTTACCATTCCTCGTGAGTCACCCTGTATAATACAAATAATTTGTTATGGAGTACCTTTGTAATTACTATTATCGTGTTGATATTCTAAACAATAGGCGAAAAAACCCTATCCAATGCGGCTATAGGACAGTGTTATTGCCGCGGCTATTGAATTTACCAGAAAGCAGCCGTGTTACACAAATGATTATTATTGGTCATCAACTATGATCTATGTTTTTTTCTGCCTGTGACAGTTTAATTAATGTTTTAGCCGAAAATACTAACCATGGCACAGAAAAAATAACAAATATTGGTGTAAAATGAGATTTTAGGAAGGTATTTAAAATTGAAGACAACCTTTACTGTATTGTTCTGATTGATGATTAAATACTTTAAAATTGCACTCACTATTATACATTCACAACCTTTTTGCAACCGAGTTAGCTGGGTTTTCTTTTTGTTATGTCGAACAAACTGATTCAGTGATGCAACGGTAGTTAATGATTTTTTTTGTGTTTATTTCTATTAGACATTTGCTTTCTCTACTAGCTTTTATCTCTAATAAGTTAAAATTTACATCTGGCAACAATGTTATTTAAAAAATATAACCTCAAATTGAAAACAACTTAACCTATTTTTTTTACAAGTTTCATTGGATAATTCAGTTATTTTAGAAACACCACCAACAAAATTACTAAATATTTATAGACCCCCGACGCAAAAACATCGTGAATGTAGAGTAGGTATTAGAGGTACTTATAAAATTATGTTTCATCCTTCCAATGATCTCGTCTCGATCTGCTTATTACTTATTAAATTATTCTAACGAGACAACCTGAAGTTTTCCGGCATGGCCTCTAATCCGAGAGTGATGTAAATTGTGTGTGTACGGAAAAGCGTGCCGGCGATGTTTAAAAATAAACTCTCCTCTTCGTACCGAGTACAGAAATAAATGTAACACATCTAACTCGCCACCTGGGGGCATGCGGGGTCGTGTCTAGACTGTGGGGATGATGAGGGTTGATCTCTTTATATTTAGGCCGGGCGCCCTCGCCGACTATTCACGGAGTTGTACTTAGGGGAGGAGAAGAAGGGGACCGGCCCTTTGTCTTTGCCCGTAGCCATAAGAAAATGCAGGCGTTATCTCCTAGTGTGTTGTCTAAGGAAGATTAAACGCAGGAAAGTACGTGCATCGAGGGAGGTTTGCACGTAAAATGTTGTCATTGGGCGACTCCTGCTTTTAATACCAATTGATGTGGGGATGGAGAAGAGAGATTTGTTTGTGGTGATCCCACGGAGTAAGATAATATTAATGGCTTATGTAGTTTTTATATCTAATTCATTATTGCAACCAAGGAATAGACTTAAAAACCTAAATTCGAAATAATGTCGAAACTCACTTACCTAGTTTTTAACAAATGAAATTTATTATGCCGCCATATTTTTTTTATCGATATTTTTGTAAATTAGAACCGCTATATTTAATTAACCGATTCATAATCCTATAGAAACATTTTGAGAAATATACATACTTATTCGAATTAATTCTAAATTCGAAACAATGAAAATTTACAACAAGAATAATAATTATTTAAAATAAATACTCGAAATGTGAGCCGTTTGCAGACTAACAGTGTCAGACGGGATATGGATGTTGCTTTGACTGCACTTTGGCTATTGTTGAAACTGCAAACTTGTGTTTATATACTTATTATATTCAAGCAGAGTAGTAATTATTTGTAATGTTTAATATATTAAAAGTAAAGAACTTGTATTTATATTCAATTTAGTAATTAATTCCTTTTCAATGATAAATAAGTAGGATTAGAGCATTGGATAACCTGTGTAGTGTGTCAACTATCAACCTAGAAACTTTTAATCATATCGTGTGTTTTTTTATCAGTTGCCCAATATTGTTTGTTTTCCAGAGAAAGTGTCGTTCCGTGCCTCTCATCCTGTGTTCAAAGGCCGGTAGCACTTGAGCCGTCCACGAAGCTAAACACACGTGAAGATATGTAAATGGACGCAATCGATGCTCTGACCTCCACAATAAATAAACCGTTTTATCAAACGTTGACCCTGAATATAGGGTAGAAAAACCTCTTTAATCCTTATCGCTATCTCTCTATTGATGTGCCGTTGACACCGGCATTGCTCGTACTTAGAAGCGTTGCGACGCCGCCTCCTGGTGCCTGATGCCGACCCCAGGTCTTGGTGAGGTCCAGCAGGTTGCGGAGGCGGCGGCTGTGTGTAGCGATCCGGTGTGGTGGCGGCGGCGGCGGCTTTATGTGTCTGGCTGATTGCGGGTCGATGAACCGAACGCGCCTGATTCCAGTAATTAGAAAAACACTCAAGTCTTATCATCTCAAGTCGAGCGTTCAGCGTGATGTTTTACATTTTTATCGATCGATGATAAGCTACTGGAGTGGCCAGGTAATCGCTGAATGTCAGTCTTGAAAGCCAAATTGAAATCATCTAATTGCGTCAAAATGTAATTCACTCCTTAATAAATAATGAAAATGTATGTATTATCGAACATCCAAAATTAGTTGTTCCGATCTACAATTCAGTACACGATTAATGGAAAAGTAAGTCATGACTCAATACAAATGAGTGAATAAATGTGCTACTTTCCCACTTAGTTACCCATTTCTTCATAGCAACCACATAAACAAGAATCACTGTTCTTACGTGTGGAACATGCAACTTTTTCATGTACTTTTTAGTAGGTACTTGGTACTCGTGTGCCATTTGTACTCGTGTGAAAAAGTTGCATGTTCCACACGTAAAAAGAGTAATTCTTCCAGGCTCGTGTACATTTAATTCACTCGCTTCACTTCGTTCGCTCGTGAACCAAAAATTTACACTCGCTGGAAAACTGCCAATTTTCTGTAAAACTACTGTAACTACTGTAAAAACTCAAAATTACAGTTTTAAAGTAAAAAAATATCAAATATCTGAACACTGAAATGTTCAAACTTCAATCAAAATTTCCTGTTTTAAGTCATGGCCTGAGGGCTGAGCAAATAACAACCAAACGAAATATCGGTACAAGTGGCCGGGAAACAATGGCTACAAGTGGCAAATGACAGAGAAACATAGAGGACTATAGAAGAGACCTATATCCAGCAGTAGATAAATCAAAACTGAGTAGATAAGAGAAAAGAATGAGTGCTTGGATGGAACATCCAGATTTGGTCCACTTTAACAACACCTGTTATATTTAAAATTTCCATTCTCTAGTCTAGAGAAAACTAAAATTATTAATGAATGATTTACCTCATATTTACCTCCTATACGTAGATATACAAGTCATATACATGTAGATTTCGTATGCAATTCAAACTATAAACAAACTGTAACATCTAAAATGAAGCAGCTTACCTCTCGTAATAGTTTTAAATTAAATACATGTTTCTTGGCAGTTTTTGCAAATTTTCAGAAAAGGCTGAATCAAAAATACTAACGTAAAATAAAAAAGTTTTGAGATTTAATATCCCTCAAATTTAACGTATCATTTTCAAAGTAAACAAATCTGTTTTCTTGATAGATAAAATAAACTAATAAAAGCAAATTAGTCAAAATGTTTTACAGAACGCATAAAAAAGATCGAAAAATCCTAATGATATCTCCATAATATTATATCGATGGCTTATTTGCAATAGGACGTAACCAAATAAGATTTAAATATTTAATTTTTCAGGAACAACGATCCAATAAGTTATTTCACCAGATATCTCGAAGACGATTTCTTTGAATCCATGGCCCGTGTGACCAACATGAACGAAGTATATAAAACCGGAAAGCCTTTAGATACTTCTGCGGTAAAGCTGAAAGTTTTCTTTCCATGCAGCATGTTAATTGGCATCTACAACCTACCACGAATCAGGATGTACTGGCAAATGGATACCAGAGTACCAATTATTTGTGAAAACATTTCCAGAAATCAGTTTTTTACGCTTCGTGCTCGTTTAAATATAGTTGATGACAATGCTGTATCGAAAGAAGCCCGGGAAATTGATAGATTTTTGAAAATAAGGACAATGTTAGACCGAATTCAAAAAGCGTGTATACAGAATGAAAGGACACATGAAATATCAGTCGATGAACAAATGATCCCCTTTCATGGTAACGTAAGAATGAGACAATTTGTTCGTGGAAAACCACATCCTGTTGGTCTCAAGAATTTTGTGATGACGACGGCAAAAGAAATTCCATTGTACTTCCTCATGTATAAAGGAAAGGGAAAAACAATGGAATCCTGCTTGGCACCTACTCCCGAAAAATTAGATATTGGATGAAGGGTGGTTCTCAGACTTGCGGATATTTTACCAGTTGCAGTATCCGTCTTTACTGATAGATTTTTTACGTCAATACCATTAATAGAAACGCTTCTCGCTCGAGGGATTACTCTCACTGGCAGTCTCATGAATCGAATCCCAAAAGTGGTGAGTTTCAGAACAAATAATCAAATGAAAAAATCTGGCCGTGGTTCCCAAGATATGCTTGTTCCTGAGGATAATAAAATAGCGTTGTGCAGAGTCGAATAATCCAACGACTCGAGAAATTACGACTCGTAAATATTTCAACTCGAATGATTATTCGAGTTGGCCAAACCGAGTCAGCACCTGTGTTTGTTTACTTGATTTCAAAGTCGCGTGCCGCAGCTGGCCCCAGCTATTCATTTGTTCAGACTGGGCCAACAACTGTTACAGACAATGCCGCCAATATTAAAAAAGCAGTAGCTGAATATTTGCGCCAACAAAATCACTATTGCGTAGCGCATACTTTGAATTTGGCAGTCCAAGACTGCATAAAAAGTAACTCAGAATTTTCTGAACTCTTAAAAAAATGGGGACGTATAGTTATGCATTTTAAAATGAGTAACGTAGCCAGTTACAAATTAAATTAAATGCAACAACAAATGGGTCTTCTACAGTTAAAATTGAAGTAAGATGTTCCAACAAGATGGAACTCTGCATTAATCATGATTCAAAGATTAATGGATACTCGATCACTATTATCGGCTACATTGGGTTTATTAGAATCGCCACCACAAAACTTATGAGTGGACAATTATAACAGATTGCATTAGTCTTTTAAAACCTTTGGAAAAAATGACGAACGAACTGTCAGGAGAAATGTATACTAGGTTGTTCCATGTCGTTCCATTAGTTAGAGGTTTAAAAAGTGCAGTACGAAATAAAATATTAGTAACACTAACACGCAATAGTCTACAATCAAAATTGTTAGATGTACTTGACAGGCGGTTAGGACATTTGGAAAGGAATAGCATTGTAGCAAAATCTTGTTTCCTTGATCCGCGATTAAAAAAAAAATTAGCAATGAAAGTAACGCAGAAAGTACCATGCAGCCGATTATAGATGAGTTAATTTAAACGACTGAAACTGAACCAATTGGTGAGATCAAAAATCTGGCTCCTGCTCCCCCGAATTCTGAAAATGTTGAATCCGATGATGAATTATGGAAACACTTCAATATGGCAATGGGTGACAATGTTTCTTCAACTGCTCCAGTTTCAAATAATATGTTTCGGAATCTGTGGTAGCCGTGAAACAATACTTAGACCTTCCGCTACTGGACAGAAAACATAATTCGTAATATTTTTGGAAACTGCATCAAAATTTCTTTCCAGATTTATATAAAATGGCCATCAAATACTTATGCATTCCTGCTACTTCAGTTCCGTCTGAGAAAGTTTTCTCAAAAGCCGGACAATTAACAAATCAAGACAGAAATAGACTTCACCCGAAGAAACTTGACCAAATATTGTTCCTTAATAGTCGATTGCGTGATTCTAATTCAGTTATTTCCTAAATAGTAGTAGCGAAAACTAAAAATTATTATTTATTGTTATATTTATTTTGAATTGTTTTCATTAACTTTTAATTATTACTTTTATGTTATAAGAAATTGTATTTTGGTTTCCTTATATAGATATGTAGACCATTCATTATTATATAGTTTTTATATTTGTGTTATATATTTTTTATATTATTGCCTTAAACGTTGTCTAATATATTATGTTATGAATAATACTATTAAATTTTATTTAGAATTAACAAATGCCGTTTTTAATTAGAGTCGACTACATTATGCTTCTATTAAAAGATATTCAAGTCAAGTTCATTGGATCGCCGACCGCTCACGATTGAACACGAGCCAACTCGAGTTGCCGCTATTAATATTTCGTGTTATTCGAATACATGTATAACTCGAGATGAGCGAATACATTTATTCGAGTCGGCACAACGCTAAATAAAATAGCTTTGGTTAAATGGTACGACTCCAAGCCTGTTCATATCGGGTCTTCGGAATTTGGAGCTGAACCTGTGGGATTGTGCAAGCGTTGGTCAAAAGTTGACAACAAATACCTTGAAATAAATCGTCCATCTCTTGTAAAATCTTACAATGAAAACATGGGAGGCATTTAATTGCTTGATCGAGTGATTTCAAACTACCGAATGAAGAGTCGTACTAAGAAATGGACCATTCGTGCAATTTACCATTTTGTAGACTTTAGTGCAGCGGCCGATTGGCTAGAATATCGAGAAGATACTGAAGCTGCAAATGTTCAAAAAAAAGAAAAACTGGATTACTTTTATTTTAAATTTTCAATTGCGAAAGCACTTTTGTCGTCAGGACTTGCTGCAAACCCGCAAAATTCAGATTCGAGTGACAGTGAGGATGAGGAAACAGCACAGACCAGTACAAAGCGCAGAAAGGTAGAGGCAATTCCCGAAAAAATGATTCGAAAGAAATAGAACAAACATCTACCGCAGTTCATGAAACATCAACAAAAATCACAATCTAAATGTGGCTGTCCGGGCTGCAAGAAGCTCACTTTTGCCAAGTGCTCATTTTGTAAGGTTTTTTTATGCTGCAGCGTTGACCGAAACTGTTATGCGCAATTTCACCAATAAAATATAAGTTCAATGTGATTTTTTTTGTTGTGCTTAAGGCTCAAAGTATCATTAGTGATACTTTATTTTTTTCCAAAAATGGACAAATAAATAAAAAAATCCTACAGGAGGGTGTTACTTGGACCCAATAATAAGTTGTCTCATTTACTATAAATATTTTATAAACAATTTAGCGGTGGGCCCGAGGAAGTTATATGAAAGAAATAAAAATGAAAAGGCTGAGCAGTTTAAATTAATTTTTATAATATAGATATCAGAGAAACTCGAAGAGTGCAGTAAGATCAAATCTGCAGTATTGTTTGCACAGCTCAATAGTAATAAACGTAATAACTGTTCATTTCCATTTTTCACAAACAAAGTTTTAAATCAATTTAACTTAAAAAATAATGAAAGGTATGGTTAAAAAATTATTTAAAAAATTGAAATATATGACTGATTTAACCCAAATAGCAGTTCAACGTTTCAATTTTGCCTTTAATTATACATAAGTGAAAAATTGAAAATTAAACAAATCCTAATAATATTTAAGAAAATATGAAGAAAGCCTGATGAAATCTGTAAACTATTATTTGTCAGGAAAAACAATTCGTGATGATGAATCGTACAGAAAGCAATAATAAAAATATTAACGGTACAATAATAGAAAGTTATAACAAAACTGCATCCTAATAAGTGTAAATCTTTCGAAAGCAATTCAATGTTTGTAGAACATACATACATAAAATAATAGACATTATTTAATTTAGGCTTAAACTACCACACTTTCGGAAATAATAATGCTTGAAATCATAATGGTATATTAAACAACAAGTGAAATAAGTCATTGTTCATAGCATGAGTCCAAATATAACGGACGAGTGCTCCAATTGGCTTATTAATGAGTTTTTTATACTATTTTTATTTAATTTGCCCCTTTTTAAATATAAAATAAGTATGTAGTTTCCATAAATAATTCATAGTTTTAATAGTTATGTAATTTCAGTTGGTAACACTAATTTCAAATTTGATTAATTTGCAGTTAAAATTAATTTATTGACATTTCTACATATAACTTACATTTCATTACATTATACACCTTTTCTAGTGCCAATCCAGGTTGATATACGTTAAACCGAGACTTTCGGTGGCCTCGCTCGGCGGAGGTTCGAAGTTTACCTTTGATGACTCCTTTCACGGCGCGTGTGAAAGCATCCGAGCCCATTGCCCATTGCTAAATCTCGTGATATGAGTTTCTGAATTCCATCTTTTTAGAATCTTCCGACGGTAATCATTGCTAACGAACAGCATCAATTCCATCATTGTTGTAGGTGAATTTACATTATGATTATTATCGTTATTATTCACAAATAGTATACTACTTTAATATAATCATTAAATAAATTCTCGTAGTTAATATTTTCACTTATAATTACACGAGAGTTAATTTTTGTCGAAGTAAACTTGACATTTCAATGAGAATTTTGTTGCCTAACGGCAACAAGACTCAAATTATAAATGTAATTCGGTAAGACAATTTAATAAATACGTAAATCACTAAAGTAACGAATAAGGTGTAAATTAGTTTATTTCATTTAACGAAAAAGTACAACTGTTAAAAACACATTTCTTATAAAAAAATAGATTTTCAGAACTTTCGTGTCTTTTGTTAATAGTTTGCTGGATGTTGGTATTTGAGTTAGTATACCACCTTTGAGGTGGTAGTAAATGTTTCCTGGAAGGTAGTACGAATGGAACCAATGATTTCTCTATGACGTTCATGATCTAACTGAAGGTACGGTTTTAATGACTATGGGTTGCTATGTCCCGTAATTTTCAAGTTTTTGTTCACCCACACCACTCCTGGGCAATTCAGTTACGGCGACAGCTGGATTAGAATGGTTCATAATTTTCACCCGCTTGACATCAATTGCAATATTTTTTGCCGAAGATTTGTGCATGTAGAGATTTTCCATTTGTGCCAATAGGAGAATTCTTGTACCATCCTTTCGAATTCGTTTTTTGCCAGAAAGGATTTTGAGTTAAAAAGAACTTTTTACATGTGATATGGTTTCCCCGTCTTCCTATAATTTGTTTAAACAATCTTACTGGACATACACTTCATTTTTCAGTGTTTGCAACCAACCATTTACTGTCGGCCAACTTCTGACTTCCCCCTTGTGCTGTCTTTGAAAACACTAGGTTATATTCAACTCTTCCGGTCTCTCGTCCACTATGATATGTCTCGATTTCAAAATTTCATAGGCAGCAACGAGCTAAAATTTTCTTTGGAGCCCTACAGGTTCTTCTTCACTCCGGGACAGTGCCATTTCAGAAATTTCTTGTTTTCTGAGAGCTTTAGAACTCACCTTCTTTTGTTCTGGGATTGCTTGTAAAATTTTGCGTTTTGTGTCGCGGGCTTTTCTCGCTTTCTTAAACTGTATGTCCATGAAGGGATTAAAAACCCGTTTATAATCTTTAAATTACTTCTCTTGTAACATTTTAGCAACTGTTCTAAATCGTTTTGACTGCACTCTCTTTATAATCTTCTCCATTGTCCTTTTTCATGTTAAATGCCTAGTCATATAAAATAGAAGCTAACTCTTTAGTGGATGTTTCTTCAACTAGTTCATTTGTTTTGCAGACAAAATAAATTGTCGCCAAATTAACGTAGTAGAATTCACAGTGTTGCGAGGCACATTATTGTTGATGGCTTTTTTTAATTTCTCCAATCGAAGACTCTCCAAATCGAGACATTTTCACAGATTAGATACTTTTCTGACAACACAACTTTGAGAAAAATTTGTTACAATATTGGTTGTCATGCCAGGATTGCTAGAGATCGATGATGCAGACCTACCACGAGCCCTAACAACTGTATGTTCGGCCACTTTATAATTACTACCTAAATTTGTTTTTCTTTATGTACTGTCACTAGTCAAATATATTTATTAATGCATTTGTTTTTAATTTTAGAGTCATTATGATTCTGGCTACTTCATAATGATAGTATATAACACAACATTACATTTTTTGTTTGTAAAAAAAATATTTTATTGAACAAAAATTGACAATTAAATTTAAATGTTCGGCCAAAATAAAACTTCAAAATAAGACAAACAATTTATCAATTTGATACGGCGTAACGTCGCATTTTGCTGCAATTACTGCTCGAATGCTTCTAGAAGAGATTGACACTCTTCTACTGTCACTGAGACCAATTCTTCTTGAAGTTTAGCACTCAAATGTTCCTGAGTTCTTTGTGGATTGTTTCTCAGTTGCAGTTTCATTTTGCCAAAGCCTCAAATTTTGCCTCAGTTGCCAAAGAGTTTCGATGACGTTTAAGTCTGGGCTGCTGGAAGATGAATCCAATACTGCCTTGTAATGGTTTTCCAACCATTTTCGGTTGATATGGCTGTATGGCTTGTAGCTCCATTTTGTTGGAAGATAAAAGGCACGCAGCGAACAATTTTTCAATACTGGGAATTAAGTTATTTTCGGGTATATTTTGGTACTTTACAGCATTAACGGTTACGTTGATGAACTAGATATTTTCTACGCCTTTTGCGGACATACAACCACATATCATAAACCCCGAAGGAAACCCGAGACAGTACGTTTTAAGCAATGAACGCCCTTATTAAACGCCTGTTTCTTGTTTCTAATCACTCTGTTTCGATTATCTTCCATACACACATCAAATTTCGATTTATCACTAACAATAATCGAATTCCACTGCTCATGTATCTATGGTCACTGTTCTGTACACCAAACCAAACGTTTTTTTTTTACTTTGTCTTAATAATGGTTTTTCTTTGGCCTAAAATGTTAGATAGTTTTATCTGTATCATATTGAAATATTTGACATTAATAAAATTACCTAATAACCGATGCCATTCTTATGTACCCACTTTCTGCAAGTTGCAACCCACTCGTCATTATTTCTCTTAAGTGCCTCTTCTGTTATTTTTGCAGGTTTTAACTAGCTTTCTTTATTGTCGATCCGAAACTAAACAGGGACGTGTAGAGGATTTTCCCTTAATATCGGTGTTACCGTTTTCATCATATAATTTTATGATGTAAGTTACCTTAGATTTTGATAATTACAAGTCCCTGGCAATTTGCCTAAAAAATCTTCCCCGTCCAAACTCTTAATTAAATCCCTCACTTTTTTGGGAGTTGCCACACCTCGAGCCATTTTTAAGCTAACTGTTCACTTAAAGTTGACATACACACTAAGACATGAATTATCAAGACGTCTTCTTTGCTTAAACGTGAAAACAGCATCCAAAGCTATCTAGATTTTACTTTGGCGATGTATCTAAAATGCATAATATTTTGGCCGAACATTGAATTGTCGGTTATAGCGCAACAAAACTATTTTTTGACAAACAAAAATTGTGATTCTTATTACATTTTATCACTAAAGTACAGCCAGAATACTGATGATCCAAAATTTACGAAAAAAAAATTATAATAAATATGATTTGCTGGTAACAGTTTATGTTATAGATAGAAATTATGAAATGGCCGAACATATAGTTGTTAGGGCTCGTAGAATCAGACGCTTTGAAACGTTAGGTTCCGTTTTGTCGCTGGAAAAGTTAGGGCAAACTTTGTTCGCTGTTATAATGACAAAAACATCGCTGCTTATGGGATTTTTAGTATATAAATTAAATTGTCAAAGTAAAAAACTGGATTTTATTGATTTTTCCAAGTCAGTCACTTTCACTACGACAAAAAAGTATTAGCACATCCTTATTACATATTGAAGAATTGTTACATATAGTATGCAAAAATTGTTATGTTTTACTATGTATAATACAATATTGCAATAAAAATGATTACATTACTGTCATCAATTGATATCTCGCAATTATCTCATCAATAAATGGCAATTTACTCAAATATATTTGCTTCCATGCAAAATTGTACAAACTACATCAACATTTGTCAAGCCACAATGTTTTCGTAAACACTTAAAATTTACCAATTAACCCATTGGGACTTATTTTCCAGTTTAGAAAATTTGTAAAAGAAAATTAACAATATTTGAAAACTGAGGATTGAAATTTTATTTTCCCAGCAAAATGTGGTTAAATTTCTTTATTATATTTGAGAGGTTTTATTGATTTGTGAAGCTACAATACAAAAATAACGGATCATTGAGGATTCAACTGAAGCACGAGAACTTATCAATCCCACGAGTAACCATTTAAAATAAAAATCCCATGTGGTGTGAGTTTATAACATTTGGACATCTGGCAAATATATAGAAATTTCAATTTTATGATCTAGGAAGAAAAAAAAAACAGAATAAATTATTTATTTTATTGTTACTTTCAAATATTCCCACATCAAATAAAAAGCAGGAATGAAATACAAATTACAAGGTAATTGTATTTAGTGATAAACGTTGTAATTCGCATTTAAACATTGGATGCTTTGGTCCGTAGTTCTAACTGATTTTCATATTGTAATGGGATGAACATAGTTCATCCCTAAATAACATACTACTGGCCATATGAAATGGTCACTACTATGGAATAGAAGTTGTGGCTTGAACACAAATGCGACCATTTGTGTGATGTATCAAATGAAAACAAAATAAATGTTAGAAGATTTCTTATTACAGAAATATCGCCATTAATATATTTACTGATATTGCTGCGATAATAAATTTTCCAACCACTCTTTTGCTTTCGTGAATCGTGCTTCGACTTTTTTTCTATAGTCGTGGGATTTTTGCAAAAGGGCATCATTAATATTGTTTAATTTCTGTTTCTGACTCAAAAATTGTACCAAATGTACCAAACCATAGAAGAAAATAACGGGGGTGTAATTAATTTTCCTCATGAATTTATAGCAAGAGTAATCGTATATGATTTGCGTGTTTGGGGCTTAATCAGGCTTCTTGGCGAAGTAATTGGAGTGTAGCTACTTCAATTGTGCAATGGATTTTAATAGGTAATGTCGTGTCACGATTCACGCTCAAAAGGCACCTTAAGGCAATTAAGCTCTCGTTTCGTCGATTAATTAACGACCCTCGAGGTCGTTACGAGGCGTCTCGCGGTGTTTCCCCCGTGCAGTAATTATACACGCCGTAAAAATAAACGCCTGCTTATTCATAGAAATTCGTGAGGTTCTTCCTAATTGCACCCAGCTTGCGCTGTCCCAATTCACCGGTCCCAATTATGCAATGCGCGATATACGAGGGAGGAGAGGAGGAGCGAGTTATCGCCGTGTCCTCGCCATTGGGGCCAATTTATATATTTTCGTGCGATACGGGATAACATTAACATAACATTAAACACACACTCATTCGCTCGAAGTTTCGTCGCGGTTATCTCGTGACACTGAAATCGTTCCGAGTATTTGTGTACAGTTTTTTTATTTCTCTCTTATCGCTATCTCTGAGTTTATTAAATCGCGTTATGTATGTACGTAGTTCATTTTCTGCGCTCACTAACCCATTATTTGTGTGATATGGTGAAAACAAATGACATGAGCTTGAGATTACGAGCCGGGTGAACGACACCATCGCCGTCGAGTACACACATCGTGCACTCGTCGAGTGGAGGATTTTGAGCGACTTTGAACCAGGACGCGCCCCAATTCGGTGCAGGTGTCGCGGGGAGGGCGTCGGGGTATCCAGACGCCCCTGGTTATTGCTTGGGGATGACGGGGACTGGGGAGAGGGTCTGGTGCGCGCCGGGCATTGATCAAACGTCGGGTTCAATTTATATGCAGCGTAGTAAGTGCACTATTGATTTTGTCGGGGACGTTCCGCCCTGCGAAACACCACCACGGTCGCTCTCCATTTCACTAGACTAGACCCAGACAACTACAGAATTACGAAAAAATGAGGCAGGGCCGTTCAAATATCAATGACCAGACATAACAATTTCTCAATTGAATTCGTTACTTCAGTATCCAAACTTCAGCGACTATTCCACACTTATAATAACAAAACATGTATTTTTAATACATTTAGTAGTAGGGGAGAGGTGGCATGAAAGGGACAGTTTTGTTTTAAACAGTCTAGTAAATAAATGAGTAAATAATTTGAACACTTACGAATAGAATTGAAAACTTCAATTAGTTCACTACTGAAGGAAAATATAATAATGAACCATTTTTTATTCTTAGTTGTATATTTTTTCATTTAAAAAAGGTGTATTTTGTCCCTTTCATCACTAGACTGTATTGAAAGGGACACAATAATTTATGAAAGGGACAACAAGGAAAATCATCTTGTATCTACAAGTATTTTACTTTCCACATACTAAATAACTAGTATACGTACACGTTACACGATAAGTATATGTACTATTAAGTATCTATACTTTAAAATCACATTTTTAAAACAAATTGTAAATCAGTCCTATATTTATTTTTTAAACACAATTTAATGAAACTAACACTTCCACATATATTGTATGTCTAAGAGATTCAGTAGGAAATTCACTCAGAGTCTCAGAGTTTTTATCATTTATCAAGTCAAAATCCGTATTTGATATAACCGTCCCTTTAATAACCGTTTGCTGTGTCCCTTTCATAAATATCACACACAAATTAAAAACATAACTTCCAAAGCTATAATTTTATCTAAAAGGTACTGATTTTTCGTTCTCCAATAATTGAATATACGACTTATTATATCCAATGATAAACCGTTCAATAAACCATTTACATCATTTGAAAAAAACGTTTGGAAAGAATTACAAAAATTCTACTTTGGAGCACAAATAAAATCACAAGCATAATTCCGCCGTCTTTAAATTACAGAAGCTTGTAATTAGGTGCGAATGGGTATAAATTGGTGTAGCTACACAACATAAATACATATGTTTCTGGGAGATTTGTAATTGTCGCGTAATTTGAATTGTCCCTTTCAATACGTGTACCTTTCCTGCCACCTCTCCCCTACCATTAACTAATATTAATGTTCTATTATACATTAATTTATTTTATGATGGTCTAAAGGGTTTTATTCCGTTCCTCTTCAGTTCTAAATTGATCAACAAAAAATATTAATGTGGCGTCACATGACTTTATTATACTTATTAGCTTGGTAATTAATTAGAACATTTATTGTAGTAATCGATTATGGATTCATGCAAATTCAGATTTTGACAATATCTAGACCAGCTATGGCAAATCTATGACCTGTGGGTCACACACTGACGCACGTAACTATTTTAAGTGACCCACGTATCAAAAAAAAAATCCAAGAAACGAAATATATTGAAGATTCTGGAAGATTTTCAACAATTTATGAATTTGGAATTCAATTAAAAATTGGAAAAAGAAAATAAGAATTGGAATGGATTTTTTTTATTTAACATGTTCGTTTGGTTACGACTCTATAATTTAGAAATGGAATTGGTGGATTTCCAAAATTCGATAAAAATATTTCGGGGATAATTTTTGATAATTTCCATTATTTCTCCAAATTTTTCATACCTACTAAGATTTCTGGAAATTTCTCAATTATTAAAAAAAAAATATTGTACGAGAATTCTACAGATTTCTCAATAATTATCCAGATTTCTAGAGAATTTTCAATAATACCCAATATTCCTTCATAATTATCGAAATTTATATAGATCTCTCACTATATCATCTCTCAATGATGTTCTAATAATTTTCATATGATTTTTTTTCATTCTTAAAATATCTAAACATTTCTAAATTTTATCAAGATTTCGAGATATATTTTGAGATTTCTACAGATTTTCCAATACTCATCATGATTTCTGGAGTTTTTTTCTATAATTTCAAGATGAAAAATGCAAATTGGCCTAATAATATTTTCAGTAATTCCCAAGATTTCTCAATAACTTTCGAGATTTTCACAGATTTCCTATTAAATATCAATAATTCCAGAGATTTTTTAATAAGTCCCAAGATTTCTCAATAATATTCGAAATTTCTACAGATATGTCAATAATTCTTAGAATTTTGATAGACAATTTCATGATTAGAAAAATCAAAAATGATTGACATAATAATTACTCATATTTTTTCATTCTCCAAATTTCGATAATATAAAAAATATTAAGATATTTATAAATATTGTCAAATTTCGATTATTATTATAATTGAAATTATTTTTGAAATATCTACAGATTTCTCAATAATGATCAACTTTCTGGTAATTTTTCAATAAATAGAAAGATTACCAAATAAAAAATTGCTATTAAAAACTCACTCCAATTTTTAAAGGAAATGATAAACATATTTAAGAGAATTTTGTTTCTAGAGAATTAAGAACTCTTCTGTTTTATAATCTTAAAAATGTATATAATATTTTAATGCTTTTTTTTACTTATCGTATGACTCAAATAATAGCTGACCCACGAGTGAGTTTAAAACATATATATATATATACATGGTAAGTTTTTTGAAAATGAAAACGAAAACTCACCCTGTATATATATTTAATTTTGACCCACTAAAAGGTCCGCCATCGCTGATCTAGACTGTCAGGTATATTGCGTATCAAAAACCATAATAAGTAACGTGTACGTTATTGACAGCATTACATTTGAATGTGAGATGCACTTATGTCATAATTCATCTGACATTTGAATGTGATGCTGTCAAGTAACCTACACGTTAATGCTAACGTTGTTTGATGTGCAATACACCTGAATAAAGTTGACTAGAATTTAAAATGTATTTGGTGGCTTTATCATTTCAATATAAAATCGATTAGACGAGCTATAGGGTAAAATTGAAAATGGTGTTTCGCCAACTATTCAATTTTTGTTACATTAATTTTCGAACCTAAGTAGGAATCGCCTAAAAAGTATTTTGTCCAATTTAACCAACTCTCAATATCTTGCAATTTACGAGAGCCCCATGTTGAGCACGATTACTGAGACACCCTGTATTGCAAAATTTAAACAACCTCATGGATTTTGATGAGATATCTTATAGTGCTCGGAAGTAACAACACTTTTGTTGCGAGCACTTTTTTTAAAGAGTTGCAGAATTTTTTCGATTTTCGTAAAATTAATGATACTTTAATAGTTATTTACGTAATCAGTTATGAAAAGTGCGATATTATTTGACGAGTGTAATATTTGTCAAAACGAGCGAAGCGAGTTTTGCAAATTACATGAGTCAAACAATATCGCATATTTCATAACGTATTATGTACAAACCTTTATTTAATTTTATCAGAATTATTTTATCTACTTTTTGAATAAGAACGTTGCTTACACTATATCACAAAATCAGATGGGCTTATGCCCATTGTTTTTACGGAAAAATAATTGCACTGACATGAACAAATTTGTCAAAAAACTAAAATATTTCACAAATTTAATAATATTGCCAAAAAATGTTCTCAAATAGCGATTCAGAACTAACTTCTGATCTTGAAGGCTCTGCTAATGTTGCCATGGATACTTTACTACTAAAAAAATCCCGACATAGATAAGCTGTAGCCTGCAGGAACTGCAGTTATGTAATGTCTATACAGAACTGCGTGTGGACAGTTATGAAAAATTTGACGTTGCATAACCACAGAAATTAATGTAATATTTGACTTTTCAAAACGGAATTAAATAAAATATAAATTACGTGGGTTTGTGTAAAGTAACTAGGCATTGAAAAGGGGTTATAAATTATATTTAAAATTCAAAATTATGGAAAAACTTGTACATGTATTAAACGTATTGCGTATTTAATATTGCCAAATTACTTTTCACCCACCCTGTATATCTTCAAAATGATATAAAGTAATTGAAATGAAAAGGACATCAATGTTGTTTTTAAACTGGCTGATGTATCAACTGTTAGTTTGGTTCTTTCCTAAATAATGACAAAAGTAAACTTCTGCTTCTGGCTGACTATTCAACCAAACACCATGCAGCACTGGGTTATACTATTAATAAATAGGCTAAAACTTAAAAAAAACAAAAAACTCGTTTTATGAGTAATTGTGCTAACAAAATACAACATAATTCATGGCATGGACTGCCATGAATCATGCCTTTCCTCTCACGCCTTTCCCGTGAGAGGTAGAAAAAAATGTTTCGTTCAAAAAGTTATTAGTAAAATAATTTTCAAACATACAGGGTGTTCCAATTTTGCGGTATAACAAAAACAAACATTGTTTTAAAATGGAACACCATGTATGTATTCAAGTTTTCTGATGACATTTTTCAAGTTCTACATTATGTCCATTCAGTTTTGGAGTAGCTTACAGTGTTGCCAATTTACAATTTTTTCCTCCTAATATCATGCAGGTATCATGACACCCACTATGTTTGAAAATAATTTTACGGCGGTAAGATTTTCAAAGTAATAACTTTTTGTACGAAACATTTTTTTCTATTTCACACGGGAAATGCGCTAGGAAAGCCCGACGTACTGTTGAAAGACCCTGTACATTGATATTAGATGGGTAATTATCCTTTTCTGATCTGTAAATAAATGAAAACTCTCAGTTATTTATTCTTTATTTATTGCCATCGAATCAAATCTATACACATTTTATTTCTAGTAGTCATCTTTATTAGGCTATCATGTTAATTTTGTAGAAATTAAAAAAAAACTGAAATTATCAGTTCTTTGAGTTTTTTTTAATATTTCTAAAAATCCAAAGTGCTGTCAAGTGTCACATATCGATGAAATTAGGAAACAAACGTTCGAAATCGAAATGTATAAAATTGTACATTTTGACAATGGCTCTAATAAAAAAAAGTTGATATTAATAAAACAAAATAGAATTGTCGTATAAAATAATTGAGCACTTGATGGAATGCAGAAGAAAACATTGCATATAATATGAATGCATTTACAGAATTTAAAAATTCGAAAGAAAAACTGGAATTAGTGAGAAGCAAAAAAAAACTTTTATCTTATTCAGTTTCCTGCAACCTTGCAGAATATATGGGGCATTCCATGTCAAGTGATCCGTCCAAAAAAACTTACTCCGAGAGTTTTTTTTCAAGTTTAACTGATTTAATGTATTTTTGCAAATTTCTCAAAATGCTACTTTTTTTAATTTGAACAAAATCACACGTAATGTGTCTCAGTAACAATTGTGTAAAGTGTTGTAGTGGAATCGGAATGGGATCGTTGTTTTTTAAATTATTTGATATTGCTGTTCCATCACTTTCAGGATTCCAGGAGGCTGAAATTTAAAACTAGTAGAGATCAAAACCTAAAACAATTAATATTGACTATCTCTGATGGTACATTAGGTCAACTAAATTTGAAAAATCCAAGAGGGTAAGGTCAAACAGCGGCAAAATTTTTGTTGACTTGACATGGAATGACCCATATCTGATTTTTATTCAGCATATAATTTAGCACCTTTGTCACATCTATCTCTCATGATTAATAGGGGTTCGATTTGTATTCCTAATAAAGAGGAGCTTACCGTTTTGTACATAAATAAAAAGCAAGACCTGTGTTAATATTTTAGTATTAACGTGTCGAACATCGCTGGTACAAAGAAATATGTAAACAAGGTTTACCGAAACAAGGTTTACCGAAATATTTGCGTCTCAGAACACTTTTATAAATTTACTTAAACTTATATAGACGCAATATCTAAAAAGGTGAACTAGTTTAATATGTTTAATATGAATATAATACAATAACCTTAATAAAGTTTGCTACTATTAATGCTGAAAATTCATGTTTTAAAACTAGCGTAATTCTTGCTCCAATTTTCTAACACGTTATTGAGTAACAAGACGTGTAATTCTTGAATTGCTGCAAATAAGGTATACGAGAAATTTGAAATAAGTATCTACAAAAGTTTAATTTGTTTAATATTTGAATTTATTAAATAGTATATTGTGTTGCTAGTACAGGAAGTGATATATTTCTGGCCGATGCGGCAATTGATGTCCGAGCCATCAGGCTAGGACAGCAAGTCGAAGAGGTAGGGAAGGCAATTCATGTACAGCCACGGACTCTGGGAATGACGCGATCCGTAAGACCAGGCAGTTTGGGGTCCTTGTCTACAGTGCCCCTGCCGTGCGGGATCAGACAAGGATAGCAGGCTGCTCGGTCTTACGAAGCGCGTCATTCCCAGACTCAGTTGCTGTACGAACCGTCCATAGTATTTTTTTTCCCATTATTTTCTCCCAAAGAAGACATTATTAACACTAGACCTCCAGAAATAATTCATTGGAGGCCTAGGCCGGGAATGTAATATTCCAGTACTGTTATTTATGCGCTACATAGCAACCGTCAGCACTAAGGGAACGTCCATTTTCTGGCATGCGCGACGGCTAGGAAACGATACAGTACTGTTTATTCTGGCGAATACTGTATATGAGCATCGAGATTCAAGAAAGCTGTCATTCAGAATTTGTGGAGTTTAATATACTGATGGAAGGGCAAATGTATTATATGACCTGACTCAATGTAATCCGCGATTTTGTACAGTGGAAGAGTTATCATAGAGATACATTTGGTTTTTGACGTATCCAGAGCATTACTAAAATTCAAAACCTGCTAGCTCTTTGACTAGGTCAAGATCGACATCAGCAAACTTTGATGAAATGAAATATCTTGTCATACAACTTTCGTTGAGAATAATTCACGAGGCATTGATGAATAATTTCTTGAGTTGGCAAAAACTTGATTGGAATTTGTAGTATATGCGATTAGATTGTGCGATTTATATAAGGTATTTATCTGCCATCAAAGTTTACTTATAATTAAAAGCCTGTGCTATGGGGGGAATCCCGCATTAAACAATGCTTTTAATAAGTTCGAGCAAACTCCTCGTTTCTCATCAATATGCAATCAATCGGTTATTGTCTCGGCAGGCTGCCAAACACCGCGGCGGGTTCAAAGACAGCCGCCCTTGGAGAACCTCCGCAGCCGCCCCCAAGGCCACGTAAACACCGGGGCGTTAGCACCCCCGACACGCGCTCACCCAGAAATAGACTCGAACACCCTTGCGTAACACATAGGTACACAACAGACATGGAAGATGTACCCCGCCGAGGAGGTGGAAGTCACATCAGGGGCAAACAGGGGTGGGCGACCGGTCGCGGCACCGGCGGCGACGGGGGCGGCGTCCCGCCATGTCATGACCCCGACCTTAGGCAGGTGGTTGAACCCCCGGCCACATGCGCAATGACCGATATGACGCTATTGCGATAGCTTTTTTTTAATGGGCCGCGCCGCCGAACGTCGCGGCGCAGGGCGTCGGTGCAGGCGCGGAATTCCCAGGAAAATCGGTCGAAGTGTTTGTATCGACGACCTACGAGAACACCGGATGCCATGGTCTCGGAATTGACTCCTGACTAATTGATGATATCGATTTTGTGAACTAGCCGGACGGAATTTTGGTGGCAGTAGAGAGTGGACACGAACACCACCAGCAAGTTTTCTAGGGCAGGTCATGGTATAATGTCGGCAACTCCTAAAATCGCTACCAAATTATTTTTGTACATTCCCGATGCACTGTGTGACAAAGTCGACGTTTAGGGGTGCCAAATAATTTTTGTATATTTCTACCGATGGGGGATGTTTAGATTTGCGGGAAAATTGTTCCGACGCACTGTGGGAGAAAGTCGACTTTTAGAAGGGCAACAGTTTTAAACTTGTTAAGTGTATACACTTGGGACTCAAGATCTTGAAAAATTACTACAAAAGTGTATACAAATGGTAAATGGTAAACCTGCCATCTACTTTTGCTTGACATTTTTGAGTTCATTTGACGTAATCATTTCTTAGTCTTAAACACGTTTAATCAAAATAAAATGGTCTATCAGAGTATGAAATGATTTAAAATTTAGGTTAGAGTTCAGGCATTATCGTTTGTAGTTACGAAAAATGTCATTCCGGTGTTTTCCACTCTTTTGGTTATAACAAAATAAACAAATACAAAAAAAAATTGTTAGTTACACAAATAAAGTAATTAGTTGGTGGTTCACTCTTGGTAAGAATATCATGGAAATGAAAAATAAACAAAATAAAATAAAAACATGCAGGCTGTGCCAGAAAATGTATCTTCTGAATACGTATATATCGTAAACAGAGGTTTTATTTGACACCATTGTATTTCCAATAAGATTTGAAGCAAATTTGGTAACTTATAAAAAAAAGATTGTGACGCTACAGCATTAGTTTTACATGCTCCAGTATAGATCTGTATCTTGGGTCCAAATACAAAATTTCAGACTTTTGCACCCTTAAAAGTCGACTTTGTCCCACAGTGCGAAGTAGGATACCAAAATTGTATTACGAGGATTCGGGACGGGAATTTTACTTCATCCAATAAAAATCATAAAACATATGAGAATAGAGTGCAACCTAGAAACATACACATAATTCTAAAAAGGTATGACCTTGTTTAGGGTTGGAAGAGCTGGTGAGGTTCTGGTGGTATTGGGTTCTCGCTCAGAGAAATATTAATATTAGTCCGATGCATTCTGGTGATCTCGGCAATTGAACCGAATTAAATCATTGGCCATCTTCATTTTGAAAAAAAAAACCTTCGAGTGGTTAATTAGGGAGTAACGACTGGATTGTAAAAATTCCCAATGCCTATTTAAGGACAGTTACAAAATAGGAATTCCCAGTGACATACTCAGATTACGTGAAGTTAAACCTAGACCACCACATAATTAATTCCTTATCGCCATCGTAGGCGTAACACGAACGCACCCTCGCGGAAGGTACGCACGAAAGTGGTCGTACGTGTACATGTCCGCGATGGTTATCTTGGTGATGGGGTCAACCTCGTTTTTCCACGAGGAGGTGCATTGCCTAGGTGGTGGGTCGTCGTCCGTTTGGCACGGACGTCGACCTGGATCCCGGCCGTCTGAGGCGCGCGGATCAATGAGACGGCGGCGTCCCCGTCGGCGGCGTCTGGCCCCACACCACCGCCTCCCGGGGTCGGCTGTACCCGGAGGTGCTGTAGGTCGCGGCGTCGCGACGCTCCACCGGAACCTCGAGGGGGCACGCACGGAAGTACATTGCTGCAGGGACAATGCGTTACCGTTAGGTACTACTAATTGTCCAGGTGTAATTGAACTCAGGGCTCGCTCCCCCCGTGCATACTAATGTGAGGGGGCGGCGGGGGGCAGGGGGCACCCGACGCGTCGTGTAGTAATGACCTATGAAGCGCACTGGCTCGGTGAACCCGACTAGCACACACTTCGACATTAAATGCATGTAATAAACGCTTTGTTACAGTTTCTGGATAGGAAATCGAAAACAAAGTGTAGGTTATTAATTAATTACCAACACTCTTCACCTAAACTGTAGGTTTTGACCCTGAAGTAAAAATTCTGAAAGATTACCATATTATATCTTCATTACCAAGGTGTTGCTGATAATGGCACCTAAAACCTTTAAGAACCTCTGCTTTGAACGAATATAAACTATTTATAAAAGGTACAAATAGTACCACGAAGAGATCAATTTCATATTGAGTAACTACTTCTTATTGATTTGACATATGCAATTTGGACACTAAGCCACATTACAACTAAGTCAATTTATGACTAGTTATGATGAGCCAAAATCTAAGAGGCTTAGATTGTACCTCAAACATTATTTTCCACTTCATTAAAAAAAAAATGGAAATATATAAAATGATTCCAAATTTAAGCTTATAACCGAACTTTCGTTTAATTAATTACTCTAAAATTATCGTTACACGTGTTCACAACACATTTGTCATTTTCAAAACTTTCAAAAATTATTTTCTAATGCTTAACAAATGATGCTGAATAAGATGCAATGACAACTGGAATAGCCTCGTTTATTAGTTCAGTACTTTGTAGGGAGACAGATCAAATGCCTTCTACAAATCTACATTGCATGACGTTCTACACTGCCATTATCAGCTTTCAAGAGAATTGTGAATTTGAATTGTGAATCACAAGTGCAGGAATTTTTACATACACAAGAACCAATTGGTGCTTTGGACTGGAAACTTTTGGTACATGAAAGGTAAAAATTGTAAAAAAAAAATTTTAAAAATAATATGAACATGGGTCCGATTAGTCTTTGTTTATAAGTCATAAGGCTCTAAGGACTAAATAAAATTAAAAATCGAGAGAGTGATAATAAAACAAGAAACAGTTGCCTGTTCTAACAAAAATTATCTTTGTCATAATTGAATCGTTCATGTCAAAAACCCACTAAGTGTACTGCTTCAAATTGTCGGGAAACAAAGAAAACAGCCTTATCTTTCATATTTAATATTTTGTAATTAAATATCCCATAATAGGGAATTGTATCACAACGGGACAAGGCAGAAAAATATGCGTTCTGATTAATGATATACTGATTCCGTAAAAAAATTAAAATCCATAAATATGACTGTTGACAGGTTTCTGAAATATACTACTCAATTTTTGTTTGTTTTATTTTAAAAGATTGATATTAAAGAACTGAACCGCATACAATAGATATTTTGAAAATCTATAATTTGTATATAATTTTTTTTTCCACGACTATTATTCTAAAATTTTATAGGAAACTTAAAATTTCTACAGGTGTACGTGCCCCTTGAATAATTTTCAAAATATTCAACATTTTGGATTATGCCCAAAATAACAACATACATTATTTGTCTATAGTCTTACAATTTTTTAAGATTGCAGAGAAATTTGCGTGCTTTAAGATTGCTATACATCTAACGTCAATTGAACCCCTAATATAATTGTCCCCTTCATTTAAAAAAAAAATGAAAATACAGGGTGTCTCTAAATTATGTGGACATTATGTGGACGATTTAACAACACTTACCTATATACCAATGCGTTTGGTTTAGCCAGTATTCAGCTTCAAAGTTAATTTAAAAAAAAAAACAAAATTTGCTTATAAAAAGAGAACGTTTACATTGATTTGGGTGTTGTTCGGTATGACACTTTATACGGGTATATCTCATATTTTGCTATAATATTGTTATTATCAGTAGACGGGTTGTGTATAAAACAAGTAAGGCCCAACATTAATACATTTATATTTTTTAATGACAAAAGCAAATAAATTTAAAAAAAATCGGACGCAGGAGTTCAATATTAAGTTTTTTTGTATATTTATAGTTTTTGATATCTGTTACAGTTTCGACACAAAAAAATAAAATATGAGTGACACTCGTTTCTAAACAAATCATCAGTGAACAGAATTTTCTGGTTAAAAAGTATATGTTCAGCTCTTTTTTCCTGAATAAATCGGTAGAACGCAAAACGTAGGTCATAAACAACTGGTAAAAGCTCTTATACTATTTGGATATAGTATGGATGAAGCAATTGCTATAATTTCCAAAATTTCTTCCTCGTTATTAGGGCTCCTAAAATCCTAAAACCAGCAACATATCTGTTTTATCGGCCTAATATTTCCTACAACTTTTGTTTGAAATATTGTTCAATAGCTGTCGAGAACAACAAAATTAGCACAAGAATTTTTTACGTGGTATGTAGGTTTAATCCACATGTTCGAGAAGGTGATTCTCGTTACACCTGACCTTCTGACGACAAATTATCCGAATTTCTGCATTTTTATTGATTGGCCTGGTATATTCATTTCATCATCATATTTATTATCTTCTATCTGTTGTCGACTTTCGATGTCGACTTTTCCACTTAAGAATAGTAGATCGTAGACAGCGTCTTCGTTGACATTAAGGGTGGATTCGAAGTTACCGCTGTCATCTTCGTCTAAATCATCGTCAAAACATATGTTTGTTTTAATTTTGTTAACAGTAATGAACAGCTATTGCAAAATATTTCAAACAAAAGTTGCATTGAATATTTTTCCCTACAAGAAAAAATCAAAATTAATCAAATTCGCCCAATAGAAGACGAGATATCGATGGCAACTGTTTTTACAAGATGGCCGCCTTTCCACAAGGAAATTGTGGATCTATATCTATATCTCAATACTCTCAAGACCTTTTGATCTCTCAGAATGAACAATATTTTATACCAACGCCATAAAAAGTAGTCAAGTGGATATAGGTCAGATGAGTGAGCAGGCCATGAAAATAATGAATACCCAATACATTTTTCCTTTATTCTTCATTTAAATAATCTACCAGTATGCGAGAACAGTGTGTAGGTACTCCTACCTGCATCCACCAGACCGAATTTCTTGTAACTAATGGTAAGTTGTCAAAATAATTTTCTAGTTCCGTAGTTAAGAATTCTAAATATCTTTCTGATATTAAGCTGTACCGAAAAACGCATGGCTGTGTCTGTTCAAAATTACATATCCAACACTTTTTTTTGCGAATATTAAATTTTGTAGGGGATTCCGAAATTATGACTCTGGTGTAAGCTACAGACGTCTGGTCGAGAGCTGACAAAGACTCATCGCTCCACATTACCTAAATTTCACATATGTTTCTTATTTCATTTCAACATACGAGCCCTAACAACTTAATGTTCGGACGCCACCAATTTGTATAAATATTTACTAATTGTTGTTCTGTAAATTGTTTATATATTTTTTTATTCAAGCATTAGGAATACTACTTTATTTAGAGACGCTTTTGTTGAAAAAATATTTGTCTTATGTCAACAAGAAATGAGAAGATATCTTTTTTTTTTTTTTTAACAAATTCTATTGACAACTTAATGTTCGGTCGACGACCGTTTAAATTATTAATACGGTGTCACATCACCTTTCGCCTTTATGATCGCTCGTATTCTGGCTGGCATGGTTTCTAGCAAAGAATGGCAGTAATTTGGCGTGAAAGATCTCCACATTTTTGTCAGTTTTGTCTCCAAAGCATGTACATTTCGTGGAAAATTGTTCCTGAAGTAACTTTTCAAGTTGCCACAAGGTCTCAATAATATTTAAGTCCGGATTGTTAGAGGACTAAAATAGAACTTTCATTCCGTGATCTGAAAACCATTTTTTGGCGTCTTTGCTGTATGGCTTGATGCACCATCTTGCTGGAATATGAAATTCCCATCTGGACAGAGCTTATGTACGCTGGGAATAAGACCATTATTCAGAATTGTCTGATATTTAAGAGCATTAATTTTACCATCTATTGTTTCCATTTTTCCCAAACCTTTTCCAGACATACACCTATAAATCAACACCCCTTTTGGAAACTTTACAGTCCTTTTTATACAATCCGCTTTAAAAGCTTCCGTTATATCTCGATTTTTTTTTTCTGCAATCACCTACAGAGACGTCGAATTTGGATTCATCGCTAAATATGACTTTGGACCAGTCTTCTACCGTCCAAGACAATTTAAACTTAGCCCAATCTATACGATTGTTCTTCTGTTTGTTTGTTAACCGAGGGTTTTCTTTAGGCTTCAATATAATAAAATAAAGTGAATTAAACAAAGTAATGTTATTAAATAGTTCATTTATTATGTGCCTTATAAAAACTGAGCTCTAACTTATGAATCTATTGCCTACAATATTCTTATTAAGTATTTGCCTCCGTTTCCCCATTAAATATGCCGTTATCTCTCTTACAGTGACTCTTCGCCGACTTTTACATATTTTCACAAGATGCTTCCTCTTTCTGACTGTGATTTTACTAGGTTGACCGGAACTTTTTCCCGAATTTTGTATCTGGCTCTATCTCCATACCACTGGTAAATATCGCCTACCGTTGATTTCGCTAAATTCAAATTATCGCCGATGGTCTTCAAGCTTTTTCCATCGTCGTACTGTTTCACAACAATTGGACGAATTTCGTTTGAGATTGCTTTACCACGACTCATTTTCATGAACACACATAAAAGAAAGCAGTAAATCGACGCTTATCACATTAATAACTATCATTTTAACTTTATTAACCAAAAAAAAAATTAAAAAAAGGAGACGTCCGAACATTAAGTTGCCAGTAAAATGGTTCAGTATTTCATTTTTTCCTTCTTAGAAAGGTAAATATAGACATATTTATAGACATAGACAATAAAATTTACATTTTGATATAAGTAGTGCTTAATAATGCATTTTTATGAAATCATAAATATAATAAGTAGTAGCAACTTTTAGCAAAAAAAAACTGTAAGTTATAGTTAAAATGGGTATCGTCCGAACTTAAGTTGTTAGGACTCGTATTACATTTACCTTTTGCATGCGAATGAGATAGAAAACCCGATTCTTTATTCGAAAAACATGATAAATTGCCATCTCTCGTCGGAACTGTAAGTACACCATTTGTGTTGTGGTAAATGTAGCTTCATCAGTAGAAAATAATCTTCTAGGGAAATGTTCTGTCAGTTTCTATTTCACCTTGTACCATGAAATAATATTCAGAACGGTTATAGTAATTCCAACTTTGCGAAGAACATCTCTTGGTTTAAATGTTTTATATTTATCCAGCTAGTATCTTATGTACTGTTGATTTTCCAAGATTAAAATTTCCTCCACATTTTCGTACTGAGGTGTGAGAATTTTCACCTTGCAAAGTTGGGTTACGTTCATTGAATTTTCGAAACTATTTATAGGTAATTTAAAATTTTGTTCCAATTTACCATTTTGAAATTGCTTCAAAATGCGCGATACATGTGAAAAAATGCATTTTCGGGATGCTTTTCGTTAAATATTTCAGGCGCCCTTCTGCAGGTGTTTCTAATTTATCTCCGCATACTCTGCTAGGTCGTGCCATATTTAGCGAAGTTTGTAACCAATCAATATCATAAGTGTGATTACAGTGTAATACATTTATTGTATTTTATTTGTTAAATATAGTTGTATGTCATTTGTTTTGTGCTGTTAATTAGTTTTGATGAAGCACCAACTTTTATGAAGAATAACATTTTCTGAGAAGTCAAAATCATCGTTTTCTGAAATACGTCAATTTTAAATTAAAAGGGGACAACTTTTGGCAAGCAAATTATCTTCAATTGTTTAACCCCTTAGTCCCTTGAAGCAGGGGACGTTACCCCATTTTTTATAATAGGAGTAGGGAATGAGACTTTCCGGAGTCACGTAAAATAACTAGTTTATGCAGAGGAAATTCACAATGAAGACCAATTACGAGAAAGAATTATTGAAAGAAGAATTGCACTTGAAATTGAAAATGTACAAGATTTAGATTTTGCTGCAGTTGTTGCAGATTTTGCTGTCAAGCCTGGAACGCAAAATATACAGGGTGTCTCATAAAAAACGCCGCTGGCCAATAACTCCATAACTACCTAACTATTTATTGCCCGATTTCAATAAAACAAAAACAAAATTAAATGTCTCCACACATGTTTTACAAAGGGGCCCCAATTTTCTTTTTTTTTGCAGAATCAACTTTCATTTCAGCGATACTCTGTAAATTTTGCAAAAATAAATAGGGCCCCTTTGTAGACATGTTGAACCATTTAGTTTTGTTTTCATTTTATTGAAATCGGCCAATAAATAAAGAAGTTATCCCTTGCGGCGTTTTTTAGGAGACCCCCTGTATAATATTATATTACAATTTTTCTTAACAACATGAAATATAATGTCAAATTTATAAATATAATAAATACGAGGCATGTTTTTAAAGTACCGATTTGTATTTTGGCCGCTGCAGCGCCGCTACCAAATACAGATATTGGCGAAATAAATAAGCTGATAACTTCAAAATAACGAATAAATGATCACAAAGATAAAAAAACCCAATCTTTCAAAAGTCGGGACTTTTTTCAAACGTCGCGGGACGCGGGACAAATTTCTAAAAATCGGGACTGTCCCGCCAAAATCGGGACGTCTGGTCACCTTAGTGTAATAGTTACAGTGATTAGAGGCGGAGGGTTTTGTCGAACATGAGTTGTAACTCAAAGTAATGGTTTTTACTTAGAGTGTAATAGTTACAGTGATTAAATAAAGTTTTCATATGGCCTACTATTGTATATATAACGATCTTTATTAAGTCTATAGACCCCAGAAGGGGTCTTTCCGCCTAATGTTCCGCTATAATGAAATTATAATCTTTCAAAACTTTGAATCTCGATATCTTCAAAACAAAGGCTGATCGGAAAGAGTTATTTCAAATTTTTTTGCTTAAAATTAAATCCCGAACATGAATTTTAATTTTTCGCCTCCTTGTATAAATCACCCCGTAGTTTTGTTTATTTAGGGGGAAAATTATGCAATTTTACGCAATAATTATAATTATTTCTAATTTGGAGATTTTTATTTGCTGTTATCTAGGAAACAACTTTGCTACTTTTTATAGTTTATACTAACTGTTTACTTTCGCATCATACAATTCAATCTATGAATGTTACGTTCAATTTATTTTTAATATATTTTGTGGTGGTTTGAAGGGCAGTGAAAAGTTCAACGTAATCAAGTGTACTTAGGAATATGCAATAAATCGTGTGGCTAACGACAGTGGTGCAGACAGACATGCATGCAGCGGTGATACGGTACACAGACAACAGGATATAAAACAAAAGCAAGCCAAATGCACGAAAGTATCGATTGGTGGTGTGCAGTTGGTTAAATAGCCCGTAAAACGACTCCTCAATCCGTCAGCCGCGGAATTTTAAGCACATCAGTATTTCAACTGCATATTCCATCTACAAAACACCCATCATTCACTAACTTTTTTCAGCTGCTTACGTGCTCAGTGTGCATACACACATTCATCCCAGGGCGCACCTCGTTGAGTAAACATGAAACGTCGTTAACGTTATTGAGGTCCACTTGAACGAGACTTTACGATATTCACCAATTAACCACCTCTGAATGGCTAAAATATCAATAATAATTTAAAAAAAAAACAGGGTGTATTTGAAACTGAAAAAGAACCAGCATAAACAGCAAAAGAAAGTTGGAATGATTGCAATTTGCGTCGGATAAACCAATTCAATGAGAGTTGTATTCAACTGTCCAAACTCAATTGAAACCAATTCAACTGTCGAGTCAACATCCAGCAGTGATCTCGAGCGATTTGAATTAGACCAGTGAATTATGGATTTCTGGTTCTGTGATTGGACAAAAGCAGTAAATTATAAAATCATAATTCACGATCGTGAATGATGGCTACTAATATTTTTCGAACAGTGAGTGAAATATTATTTAATAGGAGTAGAAAAAACTTATGATATAATAATATAACATTGGTATGTGTGTGGATCTATCCTGAGTTTTGAGTTAATGAAAGAATTATTTCATTATAATAATATGTCTGGAAATCATTTGAAATGTTCAATAGTCCCACAAAAAAGTTGAGACGTTATGCCCTTCACCTCGTGCACCTTCCATCCCTTCAGCAGCATTAATAGCTCAGGCCGAAAAACCGCGTGGCTATAAATTAACCCTAGCTTATCTCCACGTTGTGCCACCCCAGCCTGCACAGATCGCATCTCTCTCTTTACTGCCCCCAGAATATTGCCCCTCGGATTGCACGGGGGCGGTTAGTAGGGGTGCGAGAGCGTCTGGGATATTTATTATTGACGGCGCGGAGAAAAATAACGCGTTTGCGGGATGGTGGGGGGCGTGTTTGGGGTAAGCGCCCAAATTAAATTTCATGCGCAGGAAAAATCGGAGGGTGGAGACGGCGTGGTGTGTGTGCTATTTTTTGTAATAATACAGCGGCCCTTTATTGCCTCCACGTTTTACCGCGCAAGCTGATTAAATCATCGGTATTTTATCGTGGCGTATCACAAAAAGAAATTTCAAGTTCAGGGCTAAAAAATTAAGCCACGCATTATAATGGGCGCGTATATTAACGCACGCAATAATAATCCATTAACGACACGCAGCTTGTGTTACAAAATTTAAAACATACAAAAAATAGCCAACATTGTTTGTCCACTATTTTTTTTTTAAATTTAAGAATACATATAGCAAAAATGATGTTTTGATGTCAAAAATGATGAAAAAAATGTTTCTGCATTAAAAGAAAATAAAATCTGACAACACTATTAGGTTTGTATATACTTAACAAGAAGTCCGTTTGGAAACTATGATTTATTGGCATAAATCTTCTCATGTCATAACTGACCCTCAAAATGTTACATAAGTACCTACATGCATTGTTGTCATGTTTCCATTTTTAACAAATGTCATACCTATTAACACAATTTTACAAGAGAAATACAAATAATTAAAATAAATTCTAGCCAATACTTGATTTTAAATACATGTTTCTATTGATTAAATATGCTTAAAGTTTCCTTAAAGTTTTCTTTATAATTCATTATAATTTGTTGTTGAAAATAAGAACTTTAACAACACCATACAAGAAAACTAATCTGCGCTGGACAATTTTTTTTTCAGCAGTTTTGTGTTCATTTTTCATGATAAAAAAGGTTACCTGCAGCTTTAACGGAGATTTCGGGGCACCCTGTATAAAAACACGGGTTAAAAAAATAACCATATCGACAGTATAGCCACAGCGTTACGTAGTCTCGCGTTACAGTGACTATGAATAGGTCTTCAAATTCTCTACAATTATTCGAGCTTTTCAAAAATCCCGTCTGCGTAGAAAATAATAATAGAAGATAAAAATAGAAAATAGCATTGAATATACATTGAAAGGATTCCAGCAATATTCGATAAAAGTAAGCTGTGTAGATTAGAAACAAATTTGGATATATCCCAGGACTACGTCATTTCGGGAAAAAATGGCAAAAAACTTAGTTAATGGGAATAGTATCGTATATTATTTCACGTGGAGGATAAGTGAGACTTTTCATGGCGCGCCTGAGTTTGCTCGCCGAACGAAGTGAGGCGCGTAATAGAAGGCAAAAAGCCATGAAAAGCCATTTCGCCTCCAAGTGAAATATACTATTTTTTCTTAAACGTACTGCAAAATACGAAAACTCGAAAGTTTGATATATATTTTTTACAACTAAATATAATATCAAAGAATGCATCGTATAGTTTTTTGTTTTCTTGACAGAAACTATTTCAGCATTTGACAGTGACAGTGATATTTTTTATTGAAGAAACCATTTATAGATATAAACTATTATTAGTGAAAGCAGTATATCTACCAGAAAATAGGAAAACAATTGCAAGTATTGCTTCGCGTTGTTTATGTACTGTTACCATGGCAACACTTTCCCTTCCGCCGACTGGGAAGGGAAAAGTAAAACTTCGGCTGGCGGAAATGTGATATTTTTCCACAGTCAAGTGAGTTAAAAAATGACATTTTCTGACGTTTGAAGAAAAAAAATATTACCAAGCTATTGACGACAGACCACAGAAGATGGACATCTCTTGCGTCTTCAGTAAGAGTTTGTAGGACCTAGAGTAACTTGTAAGTGTACCGTATCAATTATTTTCGCGAACCGGATTTTCTAGTTCGTTCTGAAAATGAGTGACTCCAGTCCACGCCAGATAATTTGTCACTTTTCCCATAAAACAAAAATCCCGTCCGTTGGTGAGATCGCACTATCAAGAATGCACCTAAATCTTGCGGCAGAGGTTTTGAGCCTTAAATCCATAATAGTATATTATTTTACGTGGAGAAGAAGTGAGACTTTTCATGGCGGTCTGAGTTTGCGCGCCGAACGAAGTGAGGCGCGTAATAGAAGGCAAGCCATGAAAAGTCACTTCGCCTCCAAGTGAAATATACTATTTTTTTCTTCAAACGTACTGTAAAATACGAAAACTCGTAATTTTGATATATAATTTTTATCAATAAATTTAATATCAAAGAATGCATCGTATGGTTTTTTGTTTTCTTGATAGAAACTATTTCAGCATTTGACAGTGACAGTGATAATTTTTGTTGCAGAAACCATTTATAGATTTAATTTATTATTAGTGAAAGCAGTACATCTACCAGAAAATAGGAAAATAATTGCAAAACACTGATATATTTAATTGTTATATGATAAAATTTAAAGTATTGCTTCGCGTTGTTTATTAAATGTTGCCATGACAACATTTTCCCTTCCGCCGACTGGGAAAGGAAAAGTATGGAAGTGCGGAAATGTGACATATTTCCACAGTCAACTGAGTTAAATAATTACATAATTTTCTGACGTTTAAAGGAAAACCAAATTATTCCTTTAATCCCTTAGAAATGAAGTACTTGGAATAAGCAACCGCATTACTCAGGGATTATTCGACATATGTACTTGCATTTGTGTTGTCGAGTCCGATAGGAGAGAGAGTGGTAGAGTGGGAAAAGTGACAAATGATCTGGCATGGACTATATCAAGATTTGTTTTAGACTTGGGCAAAGTGCGACAGAAACGTTTGCAAAACTTCGACAGCCTTATGAAGACGGTGTTTTGTCAAGTGTCTATGTGGTTTAAGGTAATACAAAGCCGAGACGCAATTGAAGATAAACTTTGCAGCGGAATGTGCATGTGCACCTGGAAGAAGTGCAAATGTCCAGATAATCCTTATGTGTTCTGATCGTCGGGTGACGGTCAGAATAACACTGGTCTATAAATTTTGACGAATGTGCTATCCCTTCAATTTAAATGCTATTTTGTGAAAAACTATGCACAAGTACGAAATGCAAAAAAAAATGTGTTGGAGGTAATTTTTTTACATCGTTTTTGCACTATTTACTTACAAAAACACGTTCTGAGTTGAAGATAGGTTATAAAGTGATACCGGTAACTGTAAACTGAAATTTGAATCCAGTATTGCCATAAAAAAATCATCGGAATCAGTCTTCATCACAAAAAAAAAATTAAGGTTTTATCCATAAATTACCAGTTATATATTTAAGGTTGATATATTTAGTACTTACTGGTAGAAAATTTATTTTTATTTTATTTTATGATTTATTTATTTTATTTCGCCTGACTAGTTTCGGTTAAATACAACCATCATCATTCATCAATTAGATATCAATTAGACATATATCAAATTTTAAAATTACATTTCAAATGAATTCAAGATGTATGAACATTGAATACATGCCTCTGATAATGGTTTTATATAACGAAAACTAGTCAGGCGAAATAAAATAAATAAATCATAAAATAAAATAAAAATAAATTTTCTATCAGTAAGTACTAAATATAACAACCTTAAAAAAAATAAGTTACACATTTTGCAAAAAATTGAAATATCACAAACACCTGACGTGCTAGAAATGTTTTTGACGTTTCTGAAATCAGCTCAAATTTTGCTATCGTAATAAAGATAAGGGACAAAAATGGTGTTAACCAGTGTAATCTGAGTAGAGTTGAATTTGATTCACACAACCGTTCATCAGATTTTGACCAGAATGCGATTCTAGTACCTGACGTCCAGCAGTGCTATGAAGAGTGGACTACCCGTCTCCAGCGCTGTTTGGTTTCTCAAGACTGAACTACTTTGAAGGAGACAATGCGGAATTGTAATTTCAGTTGTATACAAAAATTATCAAAAATCAGTCTCATTACTTTATGTACATCCTGATGCATACTTTATGAGATCATGTCCTCTGAGTACCTGTATTGGGCAGGAATAAAATTTAAAAAAAAACGATTTATTTTTCAACGTAGTCCCTTTTTAGACAGATACGCTGGGCCCAACGATATTCCAACTTTTTCAACTCGTCCAAAGAAAAACAAAATCCCAAACTCGATTTCGAAATATGGTTTAGTTTTGACGATGACGTCCTCGTTCCATGCGAATTTCTTTCCGCCCAGCCGTTTTTCATGTTTAGCAACAAGAACAAGTCGCAGAGCTAAATCCCGAGAATACGGTGGATGCGGCAGTAATTTGTAGCCAAATTTCACCAATTTTGATGCGACGATGAGGGGCGAGTGTACCGTGCCATTGTCGAATTTTCTTCTTCAACATGTGGGGTCATTTTCTCTAATGCGTCGTCAAATCTACCTAATAATTGAGAAAAATACTGCCCTGTGATTGTTCTTCCATTTTCCAAATAGTTAAGTAGTTAAGTATAAGTTAAGTATGACTACGTTAAAATTCGATAAACCAATATCTAATTATTGTCGTCGAAGGCGATAGGTTCCCATAAACGGCTTCTAACCTTTCTTTGATTTCCAAACACGTCTTCCTATCTAAAAACAAGAATCTAATCACCGATCGGTGACTGCACTACTCCATATTTACGAAAAACTGAAACTTTCTCACTTTCCATAGCTACTAAAACAAAACTACATAATGAAATTATCTGAAATTTTGACAGCCGTTGATTGAAAGATGACACTTAATAATGGCATACAAATATGGCGTCTGTGGCACCATCTGGCTTCAAACACTGGTACTTCCCTCGAATATACCCCCCTCGTAAAACATATGCAAAATAGTCGCATATTCTATTAAACTAAATGAATACATATTTTTTGTGTTACCGTTTACACAAGGACCGTTAGGACCCAAATAACTAAAAGCAAAAAAACAAGCATAACAATAGTTATATATTGAGGGCGTAAAGGCGCTTTAATAGCCCTTAAGTCTTATATCTAGGAAAATGACGCAGAAAGGTCTTATAAGTCTTTAATGTCTGATGTAGTATTTTAAGGAAGGGATGAATTGGACCATTTTTCATAGATTGTACTTAAACCAACAAATATACCATGGCACTGTTTACTAGATTTTGTTTTAGATGAATTGCCATTAGCCGAATTGAATGAAATTTATTTTCTCAGCAAGACATACTACAGTATACAATGCCAGAATTAACGTTAACTGGCTAAATAGAACATTTGATGCAAGATGAATAGGAATCAGTTCGGTGGCCTGCACTTACCTCCGACCGTGATGTGTTATCTTTAGGATCAGGTTTATTTAACACATTAAAAAAACAGAATTATTAACACTTATAGTGCAATACCTACTCTACTTTATATTCGCGCGACTTACGAAGTAGCGAAAATTAGTCAATTTTGTGTTGAAGCAGGTTGTTGTCAATTTAAACAAGTTTTGTAGATTTGTATTGTACTGATATACCGGGGTTTTCTTGAGTCGTTGAGATTTTTTGACATTTTTACATATTTTTGCATTGCACTAGATTTTCATAGCATACAATTTTACTTCAAAATTGGTTTCAACACATTCAACTTACACATACTTAAAATTAATTAATAAATATTTTCTTCTGGACATAATTTAAAGAGTAATAGTTAAAATTTAAATTGCCTTAAAAATCAAGTTGACAGAAGCTTGAAATCAATATCCAACAAATAAATGCACCATAAATAATACAGTTATGATTTGGGGCGTTTTTCGTAAACTACAATGCATAAAAAAATTACTATGCCATCCGCAATTACTCCACTTAAGAAAGCGGAAATTAAAATCAACTTAAAATAAATGAATTAGGTAAACCAATATCGCATGTTAAAAATCAGTTTATTGTTTCAGCACCTGAACTACGTTAATTTGTGGGGTTTCGCATTCCATTTGACCAATTCTCTATTTCTTGTAGTAAAGAAGATCCCTATGAGAAGTCCAAGGCCGCAATATCTCTCATTTAGGTAAAAATGCCACAGTTGCGATTACAAGGAAATTTTGGCAATGACATGTTGGTTACCATTAATAATTATAAATTTAAAATAAACTTTTGGCCTATCTTTCTTATATCTTGCAATATAACCCAAATCAGTGAATTTTTGTTTCTACTAAAATTTAGAAAACTTTAACATTTGAATACTAAGTTGAGTTAGGAAATGTGGAGTATAATATAAGTGCGGAAATAATATTTCAACATTAGAAGTTATAAGTCAATTTATTGAAATTGTACATGTTATTTTTATCATTATTATAAATCTTAACAGAAACATGCTCACAATTCGTGAATAAAATTACATATTATTTTTCTACTAGAGTTTGGAAAACTTTAATATTTGAATACCAATTTGAGTTAAGAACAGTGGAGTATGATATAAGTACGGAAATAATATTTCAACATTAATAGCTATTTGTATTACAAGCGAGCAGAGTGTATCATTTCCTCCCGTGGATATTTGATGCCCGATGCGAAGCGGAGGGCATCAAAATGTAAGGGAGGAAATGGCACTTTGCTCCCTAGTAATACATATGATTTTTCCTACAATCTTTCACAGTGTTTTGCATAAATATTATATTTTCTCTTGCATGACAATTAAAAAACCAAATGTCAAAATATAATATTTAGAATAAGTATATTGTTAATAATCAAAGTATACAAGGAACGTACGAATTTTTATTAAAAAGAATAGTACGAGGCTTATGTCGCACGTTGAATGGATTACGGCTGCCGTTGTAGTCTGGTTGAATAAAATACGTAATATATGGGTGCGTGGTTCGTAGGAGATTATGTTGAACGTTTTGAGCTGACTGAAATAAATGTGAATACATACTTTGCAACGGGGTATGAAGCTTTTCAAGGTTTCGTCTTTTGGGGAATCTGTTTGTAGTTCTGGCGTGCTAAGTACATGTACCACCATTAGCCGGCCTTAGCCGGCCGCATTTTCACTATATTCGTTGAATACACCAATGTCAAATTTTGATTGATGTAATGACAGATGTTTGTTGTATTTTAATATTTAATCTAAAATTATTGTAATTGTTCTAGTAGTGATTAAATACTATACACCACGGTTGTCAATACTATTACAGCCTCGGGTCATGTAACCCTCAGTAATCAATAAAAGAAAACCATACACTATTATTACAGCTATTTAATGTTTCAATTCTAAGTATTATTCACGGGCGGCAAAGTTGTTTGCCTCCCGTGGGAGGAAAAGTAGAACTTTCCTCCCTCGTATGAGGGACGAAACTGCCTACTTTCTATAAGTGTGTAATAAGTCAATTTATTGAAATTGTTACTTGAAGTTTATATCCAACTGAGCTCTCAATATATCCTTCTGCCCAGTTGAAGATTTCCATCCACCATGCCTCTTAAGATTGGTAATGTCTGCTCCTTCATCAACCAGTATCGTGGCAGACGTTCTTCTAAAGCAATGCCCCGTATAATTATAAAGATACGGTAAGTTCAGAAACTCTGCATTTTTTTTCCGGCATCTTACGTCTAGTTGTGTTCGTGAAAGTCCCTTAATAAGAACAGTCGTCTACTTATATGCACACTTTATTTATTATTGTTGTGATAATATTTTATGTTGTGAGTGATAATTATGGGTACCAGAAGAAAAAAAATGGTAGATGCTGCTCGAAATTTAGAAGTTCAAGCTGGTATGTATAGAAAACGTCAATTCTGCATGATTTCATCATACAGAGATTTATTAACTCGAACATTTTGAGGTTATGTTCGTAAATTTAGTGTGTTTTTCTGTTCAAGTTATTTTATATTGGGAAGTTATGCAAAATGTGTACTCAAGCCTCGAATTGACGGGATTATTAAGTGTGATAACTTTTTATTGCAGATTCGAGCCGTATTTTAAAAGAGCGACCACCTGAAAATATTTCTATGACCTCTACTTCTCATAGTTTATTAACAATGAAAATTTCGATTTTGAATCAATAACTGAACTTTTCTCTCCTGACGGTTCTGAATATCACGCCTCGTCAGATGATCATTCAGATTGGGAAGATGAACACGCGCCTTTTGAGAATGAAATCGAAAATGAAGTTGTTGATTTACAGCCTTCACACGAAGAGCGGAAATTAGAAGGTATGGAAGAAACACCTACACACACAGCAAATCCTAGGAAACGACTAAGCGCCCAGAAAAATGGAAACGAAATGTTGCTAAAACAAAACGGCAACGTGGAGAAAGCTATATTTCGTCTAGTGAAAATTATGTACCTGGTATTGCCATGAAAGATCCATGCGGAAATAACTGCAAAAGAAAGTGTAATCAGAAATGTTCACCAGAAGAAAGACTGGACATTTTTCGGCGGTATTATAAATTAGAGACATGAAATAAAACGCGACTTTATTCATTCTAATGCAGATAAAGCACAACAAAAAAGGGATCGAAAAGAAATTTTACTGTGATTTTTTATTTACCACAAAGCAACGGCTATGATTTGTGTTTCATATTCATATGTTTATTCATATGGCTATGATAAAGAGAACGTCAGAAAATACAAGTGAAGGAGATAAAAGAGGCCGGCACGTGAAAAAAAAACTCCTTCTACTGAACTGTTCGGCAGTGTGAGAAACTACAGTGAAAGATTTGCAGTTGTTAATTCCCATTATTGTCACTCAGGAACAAATAGAAAATACTTAGATTCCTCGCTTAACATCACAATAATGTATTCCATGTATAAGTCAGTATGCACAGAAAATGGTCATGTAGCGGCTACTTTAGCTACATATAGACAAATTTTCACAGAAGAGTACAATCTAGGGTTCCACCGCCCAAAAAAAGATCGGTGCCGTATTTGCATGGCATACAATACTTCCGAAAACAAAGATGAAATTAAAGCAAATTATGACTTTCATGTTGTATCAAAAGATAGGGCCTGAGCCGAAAAAACGAGGGACAAAGAGCAAGCTGTAAATTCAAACGAGACAATGGTTAGTTGCAATTTTGATCTTCAGCAAGTTATGTTGGCTCCAATGGACCCTACTAACAATGCTCTGTTTTATAAGCAACGATTTAAATCTTTTAAATTCACCATATACGACGTCAACTCAAAACGTGGAGACTGTTTCATGTGGACAGAAGTACAAGGAAAAAGAGGCAGTTGTGAAATTGCAAGCTGTCTATATCAATACTTTAAATCTCTTCCTCCATCTGTAAATTACATTTCCTGTTTCAGTGACAGAATGGTCTGGCAGAATGGTGGGCAGAATCTTAACAAGTTTGTTGCTGCAATGTGCTTGACCGCTGTTCAGGAACTCCATACCATACAAACCATTGATCTGAAATTTCTAGTTGCGGGTCATAGCGAAATAGAATGTGATTCAATGCATTCGGTCATAAGTACGGAACAAAAAGGGATCGGAAAAGTGAACTGGCCTGCCGATTGGAAAACCATTGCTCGAAGTGCTAAGAGGAAAGGTGACAAGCTGTATGTTGTTCATGAGATTTCCACTGAAAATATAATAGATTGGAAATCTCACCTGAACCGGCACATGGTTATCAGGAAAGAAAACGAAAATCGTAAGTCAGTTGGCAAAAAATGAGCTGGTTGAATTTCACTAAAAGCAGGCGATTAGTCGATACGTTTCAAAGAGAGTGTTGATGAAGAGTTTAGGGTACTTGACTGCAAGAAGAAAACGAGGGTCAGTAATCAGAAACTACCGTCATCAGATACAATGAAACCTTTATACATATCATTAATTCCCATTCCAAAAGAAAAATACGACAATTTGAATTCATTATTTGCGTCAGCCACTCTAGCTTTAGCGCTAGAATACAGACCATTTTATGAAAATTTGACACACCAAGAAGACACAAAGAAGAGTGCAGTCCGACGACAGGAATTTTCAGGAAGCGATGATACAGGACCTGAAGATGAATGAATGAAGTATTCTATTATTTTGATTATTTTCAGAAAGCGATTATACAGGCCCTGAAGATGAATTAATGAAGTATTCTCATTATTTTGATTATTTTCAGAATTATAGATTATAAAAGTTGCGAGTAAATCCACTTTAAGTTACTCCCAGTGTGTTTTCTTCCCAAAATCAAAAGTAAATAACTCCTATTAAATCAATTTTCAAGTTAGTGCTACAAATAGGTATCTCGTATTTTTCAAAAATTTGCAAAATGTCAAAAAATATCTTATAAACATTTCAAAATATACTTCCTTTCTGATAAAGTCAGCAAAACAGAATAAAAATTATATTGGATGTTTATTAGCTGTAAAGCATTCAATTTTATGCAAATTTTCAAATCGGTTTTCTCAGCAATGTGCTTTTTAAAGTTATCCAGTTATAGTACTAAGGTGACGATATCATAACGTAATTTTTACGTCGGAAGGAAATCTATGGTATAAGCCCCCAATGAATTTATTGAGCGTGTAAGCAAGTGTGCGTCACGTGAAGGTACTCTTAGTCACCGGGGAGGGTAATTAAGTGAGAGTGTTTTTCCTCCTCCGCCTTGGGGCACATTAATCGCCTCGAGATCAACCGACGTGCCCAGATAAATATTTACTGGGTTAATTGCGGAGCGCACATATGTACGTATGTGGGTATGTACAGAACTTGACGAGAACATCTTCGTCCTCGTCGTGCTCCTCTCGCCTGTCATCGAGAGAGGCAGGCAGCGGACCCCGGAGGATTCCGGTGCAATGACACGCAACTCGCGTTCAAGTTCAAGGTCAGGACGAGTTATTTTAGCGAATGCATATCGTTTTGTTTATCTGGCCACGAGAGAATTTGTACGGATACACACATGTGTGAGTGTGTTTGGTGTGTGTTGGCCAGGGCATTGCGTATGGAACGCATTAAATGTAGGCGTATTTATAGACAAGCCAGCGAGCGCCTCTGTATTCTGTATTTATAACAGCGTGAGGACATTCCGGTAACCTTGGCCGATGAGCTTTTGTCTTCTGTCGAGTTCATAGACATCATCGCCGTGTGTCGCGCTCCTCCGCATCTTCTCCTCCGGTTACCAGCCGAAAAACCGCCTCTCTCATGTGAAAGAAAGTGAAACGGGTAAAAGTGAGTAAAAGCGAAAGTCGAGCGGAGAGAGATGACTCGGAAACTGGAGCGTGAAACTTTTATTAGAAATTAATTTGCCATTGTTTCTGGTCCCGAAACGGTCTCAATAATTCATGCGTTATAGAAACGAGGAAATCGCCCCGATTTACGACTGAACATACACGTGTGTACATTGTGCGAATAAAAGCGGAAACAAAAGACCCTATGACCCACTAATGCATTAAATATTTACGAAAAACTACTTAATACACTCGGCGAGTGTGTGTTTCAATAATACACGGCAACAATCGGGCACGTTCATTGTGCCCAGCGCACGCTGAATAAATTACGATTATGAGTATTAATAAACGGTGAACGTGTTTAACCCGAAGGTTCATTAACACGCGGTTTCACAGAAGGGCGCGTTCGACGTTCGATCGCGCAAAAGTCGTGGAAAACCGTGGAGAGGTTAACCCCGTTCAGTCAACCCACCCCGAAATACGCGAGCAGTTTAGAATGCACCTGGGTTCTGCCGATGGGGACGGTGGGGAGCGACTGCTGAGGCCACAGAACTCGTTACATCAAAGATCAAAATGGCCAGGTGAATGCCCAACGGAATGTGGTGGCGAATTCAAGCCAAGCCGCCTCTTTTTCTAGCGCCTCTCGCGGCCATCGGCTCTAGCCGTGCACGGTCAAGGACAGGCGGCAAAGGACAATACACTCGAGTTCGCGGCGTTAGAACTCGATTAGATTTTATGGATTCTAGATGCAAGCAAAGGCCTCCAGCCTGAGGGCGATTTTTAATAAAGAGCGAGAGGATCGTACGAACTGGTCACCTGACACTCGCCCAGGCATACAAACTACGCGTATGTGCTATGTATAACACATGCACCTCATCGCCGGTTCTTGCAGAAGGTTTATTCAACCGGGCGAGGACCACGAGCACGGCAACTGCCAAACGACCCAATTCCTGCTTGACAGACAGGAATTCCACCACAAAATGCATCACGTAAAATTTGCATGTGTGCATGCAGGTACAATCCTACACAGAGCCGGATTTAGACTTGGGAAGGCCCTAAGCTATTTGAGATATGGGGCCCTTTATAAGTCTAGATATTGTATGTCAGTGCCAAATATGATTTTCGGATACCTAGAAGGTTACACTGAAAGACAATTAAGAAGTATATAGATAGTGAAATAATAAATCTTTTACTTAAAATCATTTTTATTCATAACAAACTTAAAAATGTAAACTCTGGTAAAAATAAACAAAAGTTCTTTTAAAAGGCACAATTTACAAAAGCTTATTATCTAATCTCTTGAAACAGTTATAAGGATTAAGGAATTATATTATAATAAAATATTTTCTTTCTTGCCTTTGCCAGAGCAAATCATCAAGTTTGAGACTGAAGGAACATAATTTATCTTGAGTCATTGTTGCTCTAAATTCATCTTTTATACTCTTCAGCTGAGAAAAAGATTTTTCTCCAGAGCAATTTGTAACAATAATACAAAGAAACAATCTCAAAATTGCTTCTACATTAGGGAATCCTGATTGGACAAGATCGTTAAATATTACCCTGTAACAATTCGTTGATACTGATATTTATCGTTGTATTATTATACAGGGTGTCCGGAAAATACGTGTACAACGTTTGACGACAGACTCCTGACGTCAAAATAGGTCGATCTAAGCCGACTTAGTTATATCCAAAATTGTCTCGTTTAGCCGGTAGAGGGCGTCAAAAAAAAACAAAAGTATAACAAAGTTGAAAGTATCTATTGTAAGAAACTAAGTAAAATAAAAACATTACTTAAGCAAATGTGTAAAATGACCGCCATCTTGCTGAATACACTTATTAACACTCTTTAAAAAATGATATTGGACCCTATCTAATGTCTCGGGATTATTAAAATGGTTGCCTGCATTTAAAATCCGCTGCAATAAATCATCGCGTGTGTTTACCGGAGTCTTGTAAACTTCTGTTTTAATAGCGCCCCACAAAAAGAAGTCACACATATTTAACTCAGGAGAACGTGGTGGCCATTTTACTGGTGCATCATTGCCTCTTCCAATCCATCGGTTGGGATACTGATGATGTAAGTATTGCCGAACGGCAACGGAAAAATGGGGCGGGGCACCATCATGCATATACCACATTTCCCTTCGAAGTAAAATGGGCAAATTCTCCAGAAGAATTGGTAATGTGTCTTGCAAAAAATTTAAATAAATATTTCCATCTAACCTGTCTGGAATAACAATGGGACCAATAAGGTAGTGATCAATAATACCTGCCCAAATATTAATTTTAAATTGATGCTGATGTGCAACTTTAATGGCATGTGGATTTTCATCGGAATAAATATGTTCGTTGTGCAGATTGGTTACCCCAGATCTTGTAAAGCATGCCTCGTCAGTAAACATAATTTTTCTACAAAAATTTGGAACAAGGATTCTTTTGTTTCTAATAAATTGACAAAATGTAAGCCGCATGGGGGGATCAGTCGGTAAAAGTTCCTGGACTTTTTGTATGTGGTAAGGATGTAACAACTGTTCTCTTAAAACCTCATTGACAATCGTTTTAGGAACATTTAACTCACGTTCTAAGAGACGGGTACTGGTACTTGGTTCTTCTTCAACTCTTTCCAGAATCATCTCTTCTGTTTCCACAGTTCGAGTTGTTCGCATACGACCCCTGCCTTCAAACTTTTTCTCAAAACTGCCCGTTTCCCGAAGATGACGCTCAATATTGGCAAATGTTTGGTGGTTTGGTATTCGACGGTTAGGAAACCTCTCCATGTAAACCCTAACACTCTGACGCCCATTTCCTCGACAAAACCCGTATACCAGGAGCATGTCAACTTTCTGAGAGTTTGTATAATTTTCCATTTTTAATGGTAAAATGAACTTGTAATTCAATAATGTTGATCGTATACTTGAGTAAATATTATACTTGATTAATTGTCAAATTATTAAACGTCATTGATATTAATTTTTGACGCCCTCTACCGGCTAAACGAGACAATTTTGGATATAACTAAGTCGGCTTAGATCGACCTATTTTGACGTCAGGAGTCTGTCGTCAAACGTTGTACACGTATTTTCCGGACACCCTGTATAATTTCTTGATTATTTTTGGCTCGTGATTTGTGATCGTATTTAGTACTTACACGTCGTGACGTTTAATTAACTACCGTGATTACCTTCGAGCTACGTTCCTGTTGGTAATGTGTTAGAAAATGTAAATCATGGGTTAGTATAAGAAAGCACAGATTTATGGATTTGTTTCATTTATTCAATTATAGACACGCTGAAATTGTAACAGGCAGGGAAATAAAACACAGGTTGACGATGATGACGTGAATTGATTTATTTTCTATGATTCGTTAGCCTTATGAGGGGATGTAGAATATCTTTTTGTGATTCATTGACCTTATGAGGGCATGAAGCATATCTTTTTATTTATTATATATTCAATTACCATTTCGAAGTTGTGACTGCGAAGTTTATTTACATGAAGTTGTTATACATGCACATACATCCTTCGTTTCACAGATCATTTACTACCATGCTCTTTCATTCCATTGAACTACGAGAAATTGATATGATCAAAAATAGAACTATTTAAAGATGTTGAAACATCATCGATAACGCACGTTTAAAAATTATATCTCGCGATCTTCCCGAATCACATGTTTGCGGCCGGTGTCCGCACAAATGCCACTCTTGGAGTTCCATTGTCTATGTTGATTCTATTACTGATGACCAAAGCAAGTGCTCCTGTTAGGAGTAGCCCTTCACCATCAGACATGTTAAAAGTTCTGTCAAATGACAGTTTCTGCTGCCTTAATCGGAAAGGTTTATGTACTGTTATAGTTTATCAATAGGAACATTTGGAGCAATTTTATATCTATATTGAATAGTAATTCATGCCTCATTTTCTCTACGATCATTCACGAGGGACCATATAAGATGTTAATAATTCCACATGTGATTTGTTTACTACCTTTGACATTATATTATATTATCTGTGTTTTAAATTAGTACGACCTGTGTATTGTTTCCCTATTAGGTTTTAATGACTTTTAATAATCTAACTTGATATTGTACGAAGTGCTTTGCCTTTTTAAGAACCATAATGACGATGCCAATTATTAAGTAAAATACGTGTTTGTTTGTATTATGATTACTCATGCCAGTTACTCATACTGCCAGCATTGGACCTTTTACGATTGTTATTGATATTACAACAGCGTGGATTCGCGATTTCCGACCCGCCGGTTGTTGAGAGGGTTCGGAGTGACTCTAACATTGTAATTGATTTTATTCGCGAAATCACTGGCTCATATACGTATCAGGCTGACGCGCCGGAGGCGATTCCACAATTACATTTGTTTGGGGGTTGCGGTATATCTAATGCGTCAACTACATATGTAATTGCTTCGTCTAATTATTCGAACACGAAAGTGACTCGTCCGTCAGCTTTTGTTCCCTGATAGGATATAGGTGAATGGTTGATACTTTGGTGGTTTATTGGATAGAATAACACTCCCGTGAATTGATACTGAAACTGATTTGTGAATATTGCCCTGGTTGTTTTGCAATGTTACTATACCTTGTACCTATAATTCTGCGTGTTTTTAGGTACAACTGCGTTGATTTATATTTTCTGGCGGCGAATTACCGTAACTGGGTAACGAGTGAATTTTGAATTAGGCAATATCGAGGTACCCTAGCTGGATTCTCACTTTATTTCAACATGTCTTGGTGAGATCGTTTCTATCTTTCAGCTTGCCTGTCAGGTCTCTCTTGGTCAACTCTTCTTCGTTTACGATCCCGACGCTATTAGAGTATTCAATGCTCCAAACACTCCAACTCACCAACCCGTCTGGCCAGCGTGGTGCTTTACGGCTAAAATCACCCCAAATATCATGGCGAATTATAAAACAAAGGAATTGAGTCCCTAGATGGGTAAAGTAAAATCCCACACCTCTAAGGTCTACCTCACGGAATCTGGGCGAGGCAAAATTTCGCTTATGACTTCAAACAAATACCTGCGTAAACGTAAACTTAACTTGACAATCGGAATATACAATATCCGTTCAATGAATCACGACGACAAAATCCACGAGCTAAAAGAAGAGCTAACAAACATAAAGTGGGACATAATAGGTCCTATAAATATCCTATCCCTATCCCATCCTATCCCTATCCTATCCCATAAATGGTACTAAACTCGGGTAACACACTCTATTGGAATGGTAACGAAAATGATACCAACGGTGGCGTCGGGTTCATTGTACATAAGAGACTGTGAAAAGACATACAGGCCTTTAAGGGATTATCAAACCGTATGGCCTACCTCATAATCAAATCAAAAAGAGCAACACTAAAAATCATTCAGGTATGCCCAAACAAGTACACACGAAGTCGAAGACGTGGAAATTGTCAATGAAGATGTCACCAAAGCATCATGGGAGACTAATGTACTCTTTACAGTAATCAGTGCATTCTTTCTGTCTTTACATACGGGGCAAAAGTATGGACATTCACAAAGGCCAACATGGATAAAACTGCTGTAGCTCAGAGAGCTATGGGAAGACCGATGCTCCACATAAAACTATCGGATACGAAAAGAAACGTCTGGTTTCGAGAAGAAACTAAAGTAAAAGTTGTGAGAGAGGAAGCTGCAAAGCTAAAATGGAAATTTGCTGGACACAACATCAGAAAAGTAGATGAAAGATAAAATAAACTTATTGTACACTGGAGACCATGGGAAAATGCGAGAGGACGAGAAAGGCCACAAATGCGATGGTCAGACCACATCAAGAAACATGCGGGCAACTTGGGAAGGCCCATGTCCAAAGATGGACGACAGATGGCTAAAAAGAAGAAAAAGAAGAAAGAGAAACATCAAATAAGTACAATACAAATTGATTTAGTTGACAGTAGTGATTCTCTTGCATCTCATGCTTGGCTTACAATCTCCTCCGCAACTGTAATTTCATCCAATTTATATAAAATTTATACAATGACTGATATTAGTGTGACAGCCTGATAAAAATATGTAAGTATATTGTTTCAGTTTTTATTACTAAAGTATTTCCTAAATGCTAAAAGCAGTCCAACATAAAGCTTTGTATGTAATGCGTACATAACAGGACTTATGGATTTATAGTCCTCGCCCGCAAGCTCGCTCGGATCATAAACGTTAGAGCTCATCCATAAAGTCCTAAATTACATATGTACTTATTACATACATAGCTATTATAATTGATAAGCAAATTATATAAATTCAATTATCTTCTTCAAAATAGTTCTTTTTGTTACAAGTACCTAAAAAGTTTTTTCGGACGAATCGTAGCGTAGCGTAGCCGAGTCTGAAGTAGCAGATGAGTCCGAAGAAACTTAATATAGGTACGTGTTACAAACAACATCTTTTTGCATATGCTCCCAAAACACATTCAAATCTTTTATTATGACATTAATCTCGAAAATAATGCGCTTCGGATCTCAATTATCATGCCACTATATCAGAAACCATATTTTTAACGATGGCAACTTATTGGGACAGAATCCCGTAAAGACACATTTTAAGGACTTAAATGAGACCCTAAAATAGGTATGCTAGAGCTATATTATGTACAAAAACAAACTTTATTTCTACTACTAATAATGTTTCATTGTATAATAATCTTTAATACCATGCAAAAATGTGTAAATTAGACATAAAAAATGAAAGTTTATTTTTAACACTGGGTACATTTGTGCACTACACTATCTACTGGTTGGTTGGTTAATACTGTTATTAGAATTTATACGCCAGGAGTTTCAATCGTTTACCCCAGAAAGTTGTAGCAATATTTATAGAAGTATAGAAGACTGCGGCGGACTTTGCATAGAACAACAAGGCCATCAATTCGATTTTTTACGTAGATGTTGAAGTTCACTTGCATTGCGTAGAGTTTTTTTGTTAACCATGCTTTTGCATTTCTTCATCAATTTATAAATGGAATTCGCTGTTGAGGATTGCCTTCAATGTACGTGCACCCAATGTTGCTGTACTAATTGCAGCCTTTTTATGTGTTCGGTTTATTTTATATTGAAATGAAATAAAATTTATCAAAATCATTCTTCAGTAATTTCTTAAATGTATTAAATTTAAAATTTATTGACATTGCATAAAACGAATGTTGCCATATTTCTTCATCTAATTTTACCGATGCATAGTGCCATCTGCCGAGGTACATCAACAAAATTATTTTACATAAATAGGTTATAAAAATATTACTATTATTAAGTTTTTTTGTATCGTTATAGTTTTTGATATCTGTTACAGTTTCGACACAAAAAAATAAAATATGAGAAACTGTAACAGATATCAAAAACTATAAAGATACAAAAAAACTTTATAATGAATGCCTGCGTCCGATATAATTGTTTTTTTAAATTTATTTGTGTTTTCTTCTTTCCTTTCTAAAGGTAGAAAAGAAGAAGGATGATCCCCAATATTATATTCCACATATTGTAATAACATATTTATAACAACAATAATACCATCATCTTAATTTTAAGACTCTGTTAGCCAATAGTACTAAAAGTAACTGTCAAAATATGCAAGATTACATTACTTTAGCCGCACCAATAAAAAAAACACTCTTAATTCTAGAAAGTTATCAAAATTCACTTACCTTTGCATTCTGCAGTATAGTCAAAGACCCTCTTGGATACAGACAGAGAAAGATGGTTTTGAGATATTGCACACGCTAATCCTCCGTAGATGCTAGTAGCAGTGGTTTTATTTAAAACTTCAGTATATTAAAATTGACTGCAATTAGAAGCAAACGCTTGGTGTCAGAAGATAACCTGGACGCACACTTCCGAAACTGACACTGCAAGAGAAAGTATAGAATTAGCATGCATCTTTCTAAATAATATTGAGATAATTTTGGCAATTAGAATCAGCTCTATTTGAGATAGTGTTGAGAAAGCCGTATCTGACATAGAATGATAAATTAATTATGCCTAAACCAATATTTCTGTAACATGTCCCATACCCGATTAAAAAACTGTCGCTAGTGCCCGTATGCAAACTTCAATACAATATATTATGTGCCTAATTGAACACTATATTCATATATTAAAATCATAAATCTTTGTTTGAATATTCTTTGTAGTAGCAAAAACTCTCATAAATCATGAATGTGTCCAATACTTACAACAAAAGTAATTATAAGTGAAAAATAATCAGTTCGATTAGTTCGATGGGTGATGCAAATATTCTAGCATTAAAATTCAAGTTTCAAAATGTCGTGCGTTCAACAAAACTCGACGACGAATTTGGCGTTGGCAATCTCAAGTTATGTCTGCACTAAGATTGCATTGCTGGCTGTCATGTTGACATGTCAGATTTCATTTTAGTGCAGACATAACTTGAGATTGCCAACTCGTCATCGTCATCGTCGTCGACTTTTGTTGAACGCTCGATATAAAATGTCCATAATCTCTTCTGATCGATCTGCTTATTTTTATAACCATATTTTATTAAAAATATGCTACCTATTAATGCGTATGCAAGATTTCTTTAGTTGTTTATGGTAAGTTTCACAATTTTACATGAAAGGTCGATGCGGAAACAATTGAAGTGAACATTTTATGCATTTTATTGTATAACTTATTTAAAATTGTTAAAGAATAATACATATTTTAAATAATTAACACCTGATGCCTCTATACTTTATGATGCATTGTAATATAAAGAAAAATTTAAGATAATTTTGTTGATACAGAGTGAAGTAATCTGTGTTATAATTTATTTTTATACATTTTTTGTTGATACTAGGGCAACATTTGCTGTGGGCATTGACCCTGTCATGGCCAATTTCCTATTGCTAAGTGATCAAGCGATCACTGATCAGCGCTCGCTCTAGACCCAGAGAACCCGGATTTCAGTGCAATAAAGTTCTTTGCCTAATATTGATCTAATAAATTTATAAAAGATGAAATAAAAAATATATAAAGAAACTGCTAGAAAGTTTATGGGGTAATCTCTCAGCTATTCATTCACACTTGAAGGCTACTCAGTAGCCTTCAAGAGCTATTACTGTTTGATAGATTTAAGGCATCTATTGCTGTGTGACTAGAAGTTATCATAATTATTATAATAGTTATTGTTATCATAATTATTACCATTATTGGCACTGAAAATGTATTATAGTACTAATAACATGCTGAATGCCATTTTTTTATTCCTTATATTGTTCTCTTTGTACCAACGATACTATTATATTCGTTTGAAATTTCTGCGCACCTTTTGAATGAAACGGCCACTCGAACGTTTTGGTAGACGAGCATGGACCTTGGCCTTTATTATTTTACTCAGACGTCACACGAGCCAATTCAGGAGGTGGCCTTCTTGATATCCGGTGTTACCGTTGTTGTTCGTTACACTTTTTTTGCTCCAAGTGTATTCCTTTTTGTTCTCCGAAGCGAGAGACGATAGTCGAGCAGTAGTCGTCCTCGAGTCTTCGGTTTTGCATTCTCAATAATATAATGCACACATTAAATGAAATGTTGTAAAACCTATCAGCATAAATCAAAAATTAACAAATGTAGGTATATAGGTATTTAAAAACAGGTGTACTACGTGCTCATTATTTTCATGTATTTATGTAACACCATTTATTTGGTTGTGGCCAATTTCTATCGCCAAGAAGCGATGTTCTACATATCTATATCGGGTTATTTAACTTGTACATACAATTTTGAAGAAAATGGAAACTCCAGATTGCATGAATGCATATTTCTGTTTATTTTTAACTATTTGATTATTTTATTTTAATAGAAAATATATCTATTTCTCCAACTCAATTATTTATTATTTTTATTATTTAAAACCGATCTAACTTTGATGACGGATTATCGTTCCCAATGTGACATATATTAAATATTTAGATATCAATTTATTACTTCTGCATATATGGGGAAAGTATTTTTGTGTCGTTTTTAATTTATCTATTTACACTCCAATGCTAATTACAGTCAACAATAAGTAATCTACCAAACATGAGAATTATACCTCTATGAATGTTAAATTGTTCATTTTTTATTATATTTTGGTGAATGATTAATTAGGTGTAGCTTTACATGTCAATATATCGTCTTCATTTTTAGATTATAGACAGCTGTGGGTACAATCTAGTTATAGGGATGTTAATTGAGAGAGTGGGACGTTTACGAGCAATTGAGTCACAAATTAAGCACAGTGTATCGATCGGAATGGGTTCTAAATATAGCAAGGCTACGACACTGCTGCTAGAAATAGATTTAGTTGCATGTTGTCAGCATAGAAGAAGGAAAATTGTACCATGTTAAGAGTGTACTAAGTTACATCATTGGCTAATGTTTTTGTCAGGTTTGGCAAATTAACCAAAATAATCAGTTTTCGAGTAATTGGAGTCTTTGAAGTAACTGAACTCGCAAAATTGCCAAAATTTAAAACAAAACAGCGAAAGAGAACTTCAACCTATGCACTTGCGCCCACAATACCATGTAAAATACAAAATCAGATCCTAGAGGTTAGTGGTAAAAATAAATCAAACTGACATGATATTTAAAAGTCAAATAATATTTAAAAATATAATTTAAAATATAAAAAACATAAAACCCCTCATGATGGTTGAATAGCGCGTAATCTAGTAAGGAAAATGAATAAATAAATAAATATCAAATATAAATTATGTCATAGCAACATGCAACCCGGCTTTCTATTTATTCATAATAAATAATTTCACTCACATTTTAATAACTAGAAATTGTCGATTGCACAAAATATGTTGTGTAAACCTTGACCGCGAAATCCTTTATCGTCCTCGGGACTGTCTTGCCTCGGCCGCAAGCGACCTCGGCGACAATTTCTCCCTCGTTACGTTAAAGAATGATTTCGCGGTCTAGGTATACAAATAACTATTAAATTCAGACAAGTATACGCAACCAAATATACTTCCAAGCATTCCATGCATCTCTGAACATTTGAACCTCTACCGCTTCACATTGTTTTATTTTTGTTCTGTCTTTGTTCTACAATAGTCGTTCAGAAAATCAAACTTCATGTTACTAAAAGCATTGCAAGAATAATTTCGGAAAATGTGACAAGATTCCATAGAAAACTACCGATGTTAATTACACTGGTCAACACAAGTTTTGTCCCTAAGACATAAATAGGCAATTCCAATAGAACATTTTCCGACAAAATTAGTTTTCTAGCACGTCAGGTTTTTGTGATATTTCATTTTTTGCAAAATGTGTAACTTCATTTTTTTCGGGATGCAAGACCGATTCCATTATTTTTTTATGGCAATACTGAAATCAAATTTCCTTGGAAGTTACCGGTTTCACTTTTCTAACCTATTTTTATACTGAGAACGTGTTTTTGAAAGTAAATAGTGGAAAAACTATGTAAAAAACTCAAAATAAAAATAACCTCCAAAATATTTTTTTTGCATTTCGTACATATACATAGTAAATACTTTATTCAGTGTTATTTGGTCACAATGATTTGCTCATGCGTTTTTTTACAACAAATCTAGAGTTATGATAACTCGAGAATGGTAGAAACGGGGCCATTCTATTCATATTCTAGTCTTTTTATTGGCTGCTCTATAATAACTATCTAGAAGATAAACTAACTGAAGATAGAAGTATAAAAATAACGGAGATTCTCTAGCAAACATACTCCCACATCTCAAGGGCTTCTTTTATCTAAATAATTGCATCTCTCTTTGAGAGGGTGCGCTTGAAATCATCGAAGGAATTGCAGTCGCCCTACTAAATTTAGAAAATTTCGCTCCCAAAAATCAATTCACCACCGTCAATTTATCGCGCCATCAGTTGACCGCGCCATCAATTCACCGTCGCCATTTCAACGCTCCATCAATTCACCGGCGTCAATTCATCGCGCCATCAATTCACCGCTTCACATAATTTGTGTTTGTACTGTCTTTGTTCTACAATAGTCCTTTAGAAAATCAAACTTCACGTTACTAAAAGCATTGCAAGAATAATTTCGGAAAAGGTGACAAGATCCCATATAAAACTACCGGTGTTAATTATTTAGTCACACTGAATTGCTCACGCATTTTATTTTTTAGTAATTAACCTAACTTTGCCTAACCTAAAATCATAATGGCGCGGCGCCATTCCATGTTACAATAATAGTAACAAGAACAAATTTATAGTTATGATTACTCGAGAATGGAAGAAACGGGGCCATTGTATTCATCTTCCAGTCTGCAGCTGCCCGCTAGATGGAATGAAATTTTGAATTTCTTATTGGCTGCTCTATATTAACTATCTAGCAGATAAACCAACTGAAGATGGAAAGAAAAAAATTACAGGCATTCAACTTCAATATCACCTATATATTTTTATATTGTGACATATTGTATATGTTAAATTTTTGAAAGCGAAGCGCTGAATTGATGGCGCGAATAATTGACGGTGGTGAATTGACGACTGCGCTGTGAATTGACGGCAGTGAACTGATGGCGCGATGAATGAACGGCGGTGAATTGATAGTGCTATGATTTAACGGCGGTGAATTTATCGGAAACCTCAGCTAATACAGTACTGATTTTAAGTACGAGGGGAGATTTTTATGTTTTCTACCTAGCACATATTTTTTGCTGTCAAGTAGCAGTGACATTTTCAAGTATATTGACCATGTTTGGTTCAGATTCAATGAATTGTATTGTTTTTATAAAGCATTACCTAACAAAAAATGAGTGAAATTCAGCTGCAACATAGAAGCGTGATCATGTTCTTGACAAAGGAAGGTTCAATGATATTCATCAGAGGATGATAAAAGTGCACGGAGAAGATGTGTCGTCATATTTTACAATAACAGTTTGGTCTATGCAATTTCGGTGGGGTAGTGATTCAATTCAAGATGACTCAAGATGCGGAGGGCCTATTGAAGCGCAAACCATCAAACATCAAAACATGGTGAAAGCATCAAGAAAATTGAAGAGTGGGTTCTTGCAGATCGAAGAATAAGGGTTTTAATGACTGAAGTAGGGATATCAGAAGATATATTAAAAAAAATGCATGAATATTTAGGAATTAATAAGGTGTCAGCAGATTGGATCTCAAAATTGCTTACTCCCGAACAAGTTAACAAATTTGTGAAGAAAACTTGGGGGCTTTGGCTGTCGATAGAGTTATTTTTCTCTGTCGATGTTCTCTGTTCTCTGTCGATAGATAATATTTGAATAGGCAATCAGACATAGGTGTATCGCTGGGACCCCCCGACAAAACAATAATCCGCAAGACGACGTTTTTCTTCGGATGAACACCTAAAAGAAGCAGTGGAGGAATTTTTGAAGACTTACCTTTTTTTTTAAATATAGCCATATTGAAAAAATGTTGGAATAAGTATGTGGTCGTTAATGGGACATACGAGGGCTGATCAAAAAGTGCCGGGACTTATTTTATATAAATTTATTGGTAATAGATAAATATTACAAAACTAAATCCCCTTCAAAGTACTCTCCTTGGGTAGATATACTCTTTTCCTAGCGCTGCAGGAAGGCCCTCTGAAAGTCATCTTCCGAAATGCTATTCAGTACCTCCAGCGATTTTTTGTTTGCTTCAACATGATCAAATCTCTCTCCTTTCATGGGCCTCTTCATTTTCGGAAACAAAAAAAAGTCTGCTGGAGCCAGATCGGGTGAGTAGGGAGGCTGGGAGATAACTGGCATTGCATTTTTGGTGCAAAAATCGAAAATGAACAGCGAGAAATGAACAGGGGGGGTCATCAACTTTGGGACAAACTTTGTCGCCACTCAATGCATGTGTAGTTTTTCTGTTAAAATTTCTTGGCACGAACCGAATAAAATGTTGCATACCTCTGCCATTTCCCGAATGGTTAAATGACGATTTGAACAAACGAGGTCATTTACTTGGGCCAAATTATCGTCGTCAGTCGAAACTGACGGGCGTCCTGAACGAGGATCGTCTTCTGTTGATGTGGGGCCTTCTTTGAACCTCTTGAACCATTCGTGACACTTCGAACGACTCAAACACTCATCCCCAGAAGCCGTTTGTAACATGTGAAAAGTTTCGGTAAAAGTTTTCTCCAACTTCACACAGAACTTGATGCAAACACGTTGCTCTTGTTTGCTTTCCTTCACAAGAAAAACCCCACAAAATCGCCGCACACAAAAATGTCGGTTTACTAAAATAGCTGTAACTCCGCTCTTAAACAACCTATTGATGATCTCCAAACGCTGCTGTACTCAGCGAGAACCCCTGTACATAGTGTTGCCAACCGGGCTTTTTCTCCGTCGCTTCGTTGGCGCGCTATTTTAAGTCCCGGAATATTTTGATCAGACCTCGTATGTTGAAAAACAAAAAATACTTTGCTGCTAACTCTTTTCCTTCACAGGTAGGTAGATAATATAAAAATCTCCCCTTGTACCTTAAAAATGTCAGATTTAATTTCTCGAGCAAGCAGAATCATGAATTATAAAAAGAAATTGCTCAGTAAATCTTGAAATATCAAACAAAAATTTTAAGAAAATATAGGAATTTTGGCGGGAAATGAATTAAATTTTATAATAATAATTATACAGTTTGTCTCAGTGACTACCATATTTAGCAAAATTAACATTGGGAAAATATATAAGGATCAACTATTGCCATAAGCTATATATTCTTTCTGAGTTTCTGAGTCAAAACGTAATATTTAAAACAGAAACAGAAATTTACTTCTCTCAAATAATTTTCATATTACAGAATTATTAAAAGGAATATTGATAATTAAATGGTGATAATTGTATTCAGTCAGCAAAATCTAAAAATAATAGCAATCTGATAACAATGTAAATTTGATCAATTAAACTAACTGTTTCATTTGTGATAAGTTCATTTTTAGATACAGGCATGTCATAGTTGATATTTACATAATTCTCTATTCTCTAACGAGGGATAAACGGAAAATTTTCCGCTCTTAATTTTCAATTTCTTTTAGCCTCCTAAATCAAATCCCAAAAGCACGGGCGTCACTTTTGAGACACCCAGTACAAGGAACTAGACAGGGTGTCCCAGATAAGGATCAACAGCATAAGGATCTCGAAAACCGTAAAAGTTACAACGGCGGTTAAATTACAAAAAGTTGCGCAATTTAGTGGTCAGTTATATTCTGTTAAGAAAACCAGAAAGTTCCGCTTACTTCCGGAGATATTCGACAAAATCAGAAATTTTGCGATATCGTTTCTATGTTCTTCTGAAGTTGTTTGAAATGGAATAAAAAAGCAAAAGGCACTTTCTCTTTGCCACTTTTTTAGCTCTACAAGACAGCGTTTATAAATTTTCAGATCAACGTTTCGTTTCGAAGAAATTATCATCAACTTTATATTTTTATATAGCCCGTAAATAAAGCACACCCTGTATAAATAGTATTTCCTATTACCAATTTAACAATTTATATCACAGAATGGTTTCTCATGACTTTATTCAGAAAAAAAGGATTGTTAGTACATTTCAAACACTTTGATGTAGTAGGCGTTGAAATGAACGACGAAGACAAAATTTATCACCTAATTTTGAGATTTTAAGATAATTAAATGAACAGAACAATTCTTTAATACCACAGTAATAAAATAATAAGTGTGGTTCTCACCAACTATAATGTTTCAATGTTTAACAACTATTCGTGCTAAATTGTTTTTACTTACTACTTTGGTACTCATTCTGGGTTGAAATTAGGTAATAGTGGTTGTTTTGTCGTCATTAAATAAACACAACAATTGTCATACTGCAATAAAAAAATAATAAGTGTGGATCTAAATAACTACTACCTCTGTTCCATAATAAGTGAGCCATTTGAGTTTTCTTTCAAACTTATTGACAGTTAGTAATTTTTTTAATTTCTATTTTGACATTCTTAATGTACGCCAAATTCTTAATCATATGTGGCATGGAAGTCAAAATATTTTTACAGTTTAATTTGTCAAAACCAACAATTAAAATTCAATTTTTAAGCGAAAGTGTTCTAACGCCGGAAGTTTCAAACGATGAGAAGACCAAATTTAATTAACCAAAAACGAACGACTATTGTTCAGTTTTTTACTGAAACATCAGAAATATGAACGGCTGAAAAGGGAGCGGTGATTTTGGCAACTGAAAAATTTGCCAATAGTCCCGATTTGAATGTGCTCGATCTTGTTTTTTTTTTTTCGTCTATTCAATCATTACAACACCGGCATTTACCGCCCCATATGGGCAAGTTAATAAGAGTTGTCGAAGAATCTTTCGAAGCGGAGACTAGACATACATTGGAAAATGTGTTTATAAGTTTACAAACAGTTATGAAGTCGATTATAGATTGTGGCGGTAACAATAATTATAAGCTTCAACATATTAGCAAGGCAAAGCTTCGTAGGGAAAATCGCTTGCCTACTATTCGTTTATACTAACATTTTTTGTAAGTTATTTTGAAAAGAAATATATAGTACTTCTTAGAAATGGCTCACTTATTTTGTAAAAAATAAACATCGGCAATGGCTCACTTATTATGGAAAAAATAAAAATCGGTAATGGCTCATATATTATGGAAAAAATTAAAATCGGCAATGGCTCACTTATTATGGAATAGAGGTAGTATAATATATCAATGTATCAATTATTCTTCCTAAATTATTTTTGGTTACTATTTTCGTACATATTCTGGAATGAAATTATGTAATAATGTTTGTCTTCGTTGCCATTAAATGAACAGAACAATTATCATATCACAGTAAAAAAATAATAAGTTTGGTTCTAAATAGCTATAATGTTTCAATGATTAACAACTATCCTTGTTAAATTATTTTTAGTTACTACTTTGGTACTTATTCTAGGTTAAATTTAGATAATAATTCTGTTTTTCGTCATAATTTCAAAGCCTACTACAAGAAAATGTTCGAAATGTATTAACAAACTTTTTTCTGAATAAAAACGTGAGAAACCATAGTGTGATATACATAGTTGGATTCGTAATAGAAAATGGTATCTAATACATGGTTTACATTTTTTACGGGCCATATAAAAAAATAAACTTGATGATGATTTCTTCGAAACGAAACGTTGTACTGAAAATCTGTAGACGCTGTCTTGTAGACCTAAAAATTTGGCAATGAGAAAGTGCCTTTTTGTTCTTATATCTTTTAAACTAACTTAAAAAAAAACGAAATGGCAAGATTTCGGATTTTGTTGTAACGGGTGTTATTTTTAGAGGTATAGAATTTCCGATAGAGATCTGTCAAACCAGCTGTCAAACTCCGCAACTGTCTGTGACATTTATGTTCAGTATACTTTGGCAAATTACCATGCAAAGACTTACAGCCGAACAACGTTTGCAAATTGTTAAAATTTATTTCCAAAATGCACGTTCTGTGCGCCAAACTTACAGAGCACTTTGCTCACATTACGGTACGCATATTCGTCCATCTGAGCAGCTTATACGCAATACTATAGATAGATTTATGACAAAGTTTACTCTTATGGATAATATTCGTCCAATACGAGCTCATACTGTGCGTACCGAAGAAGCCATCGCTGCTGTAGAGGAAAGTGTAAGTGAGGACCCAAATTTATCAATTCGACGCCGTTCTCAACAACTCGGGCTCTGCCCGTCCAGTACGTGGAAGATTTTGAGGAAAGCTCTTGGCCTACATCCGTATAAGATCCAACTGTTGCAGGAGTTGAAGCCATTGGACCACCGTTTGCGTCGTATGTTTGGTGAAAGGGCTACAAATAAAATGGATGTTGAACCATATTTTCACCGTCAAATCATCTTCAGCGATGAGGCTCATTTCAGGTTTAATGGATATGTGAATAAACAGAGTTGCCATTTTTGGAGTGAGAGCAATCCTCACGAGACTCTCCAGACTCCATTACATTCAGAAAAAGTCACTGTTTGGTGTGGTTTGCATGCCGGTGACATAATTGGCCCATACTTTTTTTAAACTAAAGACGGATCGAATGTAACCATCAATGGCGAGCGCTACAGGCAAATGATTCGCAATTTTTTGGTTTCCCAAGTCAATAACATTCGTCTTAGAGCTAAATGGTTCCAGCAAGACGGCGCAACGTGCCATACAGCGCCAGAAACCATCACTTTATTGGGACGGACTTTTGATGAGCGAATCATCTCAAGAAATGCACCTGTCAATTGGCCTCCTACGTCAAGTCACTTGTCTATGCTGATAAACCAGCTACGATTGACGAATTGGAGGCCTATATTCGGCGCGTTATTGGCGAGATAAGGCCGGCTATGCTGGAAAAAGTGGTGCAAAATTGGACCGATAGGATGGTCTTCATAAGACGCAGTCGCGGTGGTCATATGCCCGAAATTGTGTTCAAACACTAAATGCCATAAAATGTGCGAGTTATTAAAACCAAAATATTGTCCATTTCATTGTTTTTTTTTGTGTTTTATTTGATGCTGTTGATCATATTATCTTGGACACCCTGTATAGTCATAATAATTAGAAAAGTACGCATCGTACTGTCAATATTATCATTATTATTTCAAAATTGCCCAATAATTAGGCCAATTTCATATAATGAGCCATAAGAAGCGTAATATTCGGAGCAAAACAAAGCTTTTTTTTTAATATAATGTATTCATCAATTTTTTCGGATGATGTAAGTTTGATTTGTGGTAATAATCATTCCAGTGGGTCCCCAAATCTTTACCCTACACATGTAGAGCAATTGGTTTATTGTCTTCTTTGATATAGAATCGAGTCCATTAGATTAAAATACATAAGTCGAAAAAGTTGAAACCATGAGGTATATTAATATGAACGTGCTTTCAATAAGAATTGAAAAATAAGCTCGCAATTAGATTTTAAAAGTTTGTTACAAAAAGAGACCGCTATGGACGTGGACTTAAGGGTCATATGATGATAGATATTTATGCAACACATTAATATATTAGCGCCTGCCTGATATCACCACTAACCCCGTCCGCTGACGTAGCTTCATAGTTTCTGGAGCGACTTGAACCGACAACCTGTTTGTGGTTATGTTGTCTTTTGCCACTCTGATTAAAAAAACTTTCACGATCAACTGATTAGACCTAGCTAGTTTTATGCGAATCTAAATAAGTATCTCCCAAGAGTCGTAATTTGGAACGTTGTTGATGATACGAGCATTGAGGGGAGGGGTCTAGTCAGGATCACCGTCCTCCCTGTTCATCCTTACTGTTATTTGGGGGACGTCTGGAACTCGAGGGTTGAATGAGTGTTTGCTCATGCCGATATCCTGTAATCGACAGGGAAAGAAAACATCTACCCCAGCGCCCACATAGCGTGGTCGCCCCATCCAGACCTGCGTGTTTTCTGTGCGATCTGTCGTCTCAGCAAACGTCTGCAATCTTATGTAGCTGCAAATATTTGCACCTCGTCTTCAAGGCCCTCAATTCGTGCACTGCGGCGGAGGAGAGTTTATAATTATTGTGAGTATAGGGGTTAGGGGAAATTCGCTGATTTTCGCCGTTTTGCAGGTCTTTGCATCAATTTGTGGCGCCAATTGATAACCCAGAAGCTCTGCATAGCTCATATGCCACGAGCGATGAAATGAGCCACTCTCACAATTACGACACGCTTGTGTAATTTTCATTATCACGTTTGGCGCACGGCAGGCATTGACCGCGTCGTGGAGGTCCTTCACATCCCGGCAGCAGCAGCTCCAGCAGTAAAACGCAGCAGAAAGAGGCACCTGCTCATCGCGAGCGGGCGTCCCTCTTCGCCGACGTCGCGACGCGGTGGGGACTACTGGGGAATGGTGGGGGTAGGACGTCCATAAAACGAGGTCAATCTCCGACGCCGGGTCAGGGCGCTGACCTTGGGGCGTCGCCTGAACATGGCATCGCCCTACCTTGAAAGAGACGCTAGGCATCGATCGATCGATGCGCACGCACAGTTCCGCACACAAAGACACCCCCGCACTTCAAAACACCAAAACAAGATAACAACAACAACAACTAAAACCATCTTATTAATTTACGGATTATTAATCGATTACTAATAACCACAAAATTAACATCGCAAGTATCGCTCATTTCCATATAGGCGCCCCCGGCGCCGGGGTCTGCCTCGCACGCATGCGTCGCCAAAGTTCAAGGATACTGTCTGGGTCAAGGCCCTCAGTGTTTACCGAAATACATGTTGTCCTATCATCAATGCTCAAGAGTATGTGTGTGTTGCTAATTGTGCTTAGTTAGTAGCACCGTGCAATTAGTTCGTGCTTTAATGAGCGAAGATTGTTAAGGACAATGGATAACTGTGGAGTCCTTATCACTATTGTAAAAACGCCCACGCGAGATCGATCCGGAGAGGTCCGCAACCCCGAAGGAGGCGGCGGTCGTTTTAATTAAAGCTCCCAATGCAGCCGCTGTTGAGACGTTTGCTCGATGATTAGTGGCGTTGGGTTTTAATTAATGCCTGTTTTGGGGGGAGCGTTCCTTTTTGTTACCTAACTTTTGCGAATACCTTGCCGACTTCAATGTGATGGATGAAAGTGTTCATGCTTACTTATATTGTTAATAAATGGCCAACTACAAATGCCATTTTATTGTAAAATCGTATATACCGAGTTAAAACGGTAACGATTGTAAAATGAGTCTTTAAAATTAAATGAATCAATAAATGAATGTTATTCATATGTATGCCTTAATTTAACATAAAAACCCGAACACAAATTCATAAAAATTACATTTTTCTACTCCTACACTTTAAATGATATATTAAACATTCGCTACCTGTACCTAAATTGTACCATGTAGATACAATTTTTTCAATAAGATACAAGTTTTTCAAAAAAGCCATGACAATGACCGATATAAAATTAATTAGCTTTGACAGCTGTGCATTGGGAATTGGTGATTCGGATTCTTAATAAATTGCAATTGCCATCGACATCTACCAATATTGCACCGGCGCAATTACATTTTCATAGCTGTACTATAATTATTTTGAAATTTTGTTGTATTTCAATATAATATTATATAAAACCGCTTGTTTGGCTGCTAGATTAGAACGCTTGCTTAGCATGCACGAAGACCTGGGTTCGAACCTTAGTACAGGTAGTACATTTGTACTGAGAAACTAGTGCCTTTCGCCGTTCGGACCTCATTACCGGCGCTCTAGAGATCGGGGGCGAATTTCTAGAGTAACAGCCCTAGTTCAATACACACATTTTCATAAATCACACGGCAGAAGGACCCCCGTTGGTCGATAGCCAGTTAGGTGTAATATCCCTAACGAAATACAGTCACTACTAGTACTATTATATAAGTTTATTGAATTTTACAGTTACCTATTTTTATTCCTAATTTTTATGCTGTGTCGTAGAAAACATATTAGTAAATATATTAAAAATTATTATGTTGTATATTCACTTTTAATAAATTTTGACAATTACCACTTTTCATGCTTTGTGGTAGAAAACATAGTGTATGCAACTCCCATTTAATGGTTATTTAATGCTCGTTGCATAATATACTATTTCGGTACTCAACGAATCATCTTAACGAGCACACGAATTTGAGGCTTGATAAATATATACAGGGTGGCCCACTTATCCTCGCTCGGACCATTGCTGCTTGACTAATGAAAATTTAGGAAAACATCTGATTGGAAGTTATTGGACACTTGACGTGCTACCTTTTAAAATTATTCGAGTATACAGAGTGTACCACAAATCCGGGACACAAAATTTGGTATCTTTTTTAAATTGATCACCCTGTATATTGTTTCATTTTTAGAATCTGCTTTATGTGGGGTTCACAAATCATTTTTATTTTTTGAGATCACATGCAACGTTACCAAGTTATTCACATTTTAATCAAATTTAACGAAAAATCAGGGACGTCACGGGAAACAAAATCAACAAAACAATATCACAGTGTCAATTGTGCTATTTTCAAATAGCTAAAACTATAAATTTTTTCAAATGGAACACCCTGTATATAGCATCATATTCAGAGTGCTCATCTAATGAGCTATTCAATGGTAGGACAGGGACTGTAATCTAATAGTACTTTTTAATAAGTAAATAACGACCAGTTTCAATAAGTGTTAGCCATTTGGAAATAGCAAAATTCGATCGTTGTTTCAGAACACCCTGTGTATTCAACGTGACTCCAAATGTTGTGTATGTTTTGGCACATTACTTGGGTACTTGCATACCCAGATTTCAAATCAAATCAAATGAAATCATTTATTTGCATGTTGCCACCGGTAACAAAATATACATAGATATAGACGCGCACATATACACATTCAGACACACCTATATATATTTACAGTGGATATGTAAGTCGGGGTTTGTCTTAAATCTAAGTTAAAATCTTAATGTACGTCAGAAAAAACATAGTCAATACGATAAAATACATGTAGAACAAAACGGGATAACCCAGTACGTATATAATCAAATTTGTTGTTGGGCCTCCATTAATTCATTGAAATTGGTGAAGCAATTATTGATCAAGTATGATTTCAGCTCTTTTTTAAACAGGTTTATAGTTCTGGTGGCTATTATTTGGCTGGGCATGCCTGTGTAAATTGCTGTTTTTTCGTACAGCGTTGTGTTGTGTTTGGGTATCCTGGGCATCTTTGAATGCCTTGTACTATAGGAGTGTGTACAGCCATTAGGTGTGAAGTTATGATAATTATTACGAACAAACACAGCACATGTATATATGTATATCGATATCACAGTCAGGATCTTATTACATTTAAAGACCTGTCGACAGGATGACGATTTTCTAAGGCCAAATATTAGTCTTAGTTTCCTTTTCTGGGCAGATAGGACTCTGGTGAGATCAGATCTACCCCAGATTAGTTCATTGTTCTTTTAGAATAAGGTTTTGTAGAATTTTTGCCAGGTCCATAAGTTTTCGTTAAATTTGATTAAAATGTGCATAACTTTACTACGTTGCATCTGATCCCTGAAAATAAAGATGATTATACAGTGTACCACAAATCCGGGATACAATATTTGATCTCATTTTTAAATGGAACACCCTGTATATTCTTTAATTTTTGGAATCGGCTTCATGTAGGCTTCACAAATCAGTTTTATTTTTAGGGATCAGATGCAACGTTGCCAAGTTATTCACATTGTAATCAAATTTAACGAAAAATCATGGACCTGGAATAAAATTCATCAAAACCTTATTATAAGAGATCAGTGAAAGAATCTGGGTACGCAAGTACCCAAACAATGTGCCAAAACATTCACAATATTTGGAGTCACGTTGAATACATAGGGTGTTCTGAAACAACGATCGAATTTTGCTATTTTCAAATGGTGAAGCCCACATAAAGCAGATGCTAAAAATGAAATAATATACAGGGTGATCAATTTAAAAAAGAGACCAAATTTTGTGTTCCGGATTTATGGTACACTCTGCATACTCGAAAATAATCTTAAAAGGTAGCATATCAAGTGTCTAATAACTTCCAATCAGATGTTTTCCTAAATTTGATTAGTCTAGCAGCAATGGTCCGAGCTATGATAGGTGGGCCACCCTGTATGTAGTTCAAACTTGCATTTGAAAAACCAATATTGAAGTCAATACCTCCTAAACTACTTAAGTTAGAATTCCACCAATACATGTTTTAAAAATATGATAAATAGTATAACGTCCTCATAACGTCAACACATTTTCTTGATTTCTTCAATAACAACAGGGTAGAAGTGAAATAAAAAAATGCAGATATCAGTTTGTATCAATGTGTTGTAAGGTTTTGCATATTTATCTCCATTTAACCGACTCTTACTGTTAACAAGGTCCCCTTTTTCCCGGCACGCTGCATCTACAGGGTGTCCACGAGAATGATGAACAGCATGGGGATCTCGGAAACCGTAAAAGTACATAGGCAGTTAATTTATTAAAAAAAGTTGGGCAATTTAGTGGTCAGTAATATTCTGTTGAGAAAATTCCGCTTACTTCCGGACATCCGAAACAAATCAAAATCAGAGATTTAGTTTTTATTGTTTTCCAAAGTTATTTCGAAATGTATAAAAAACAAAAGGCACTTTCCCATTGCCACATTATTAGCTCTACAATACAGCGTTTATAAATTTTCAGTATAACGTTTCGTTCTCAAGAAACCATCAATAACTTTATTTTGTTATATGGCCCGTAAAAGAAGTACACCCTATATTAGATAGAATTTCCTATTAAGAATTCAACGATTTATATCACTCCATCATCTAACATATAGATATGACGGAACTATCATCATAACCATACCATGAACGATGACTGTAAGTCGAAATGTATTCACCGCCATCACTGTAAGTAGACACAATGTTTTCACCCCCATAACACTTAAATGATAGATGTATTTAACTATAACTATATGTAGTAAAGAGATTTGAATGCTGATGACCCCCCCCCCCCCCAAAACTTGTTCACAAATACAAACCTTTTATTTTGCTATACAACCGAGAGTGCCTAAATCCACACACATGATACAGAATAATGTTATAAATAGTAAAAGTTATATAAAACGGAAACAAAAACATAGAACAAATAATGAAGAGTCTAGAGCAATAGTGGCCAGCCTTTTACATAGCATACGTCAGTTTGTTTCCCGAGTTGCGATGGCTCATCTGAACATTCGAGTTCAAATGCGCCTATAACTCACTTCTTTTTTTTTTCTAACTTTTTCTAACTTCTTACGTTTATGGCTGGGGGTTAAAAATAGAAAATCAACATCTATATGTCGTTCCGAAACGACATACAGGGTGTCCAAGATAAGGATCAACAGCATAGGGATCTCGAAAACCGTATAAGTTACAAAGACAATAAATTGTAAAAAAAAGGTGGTTCAATTTAGTGGTCAGTAATATTCTGTTGAGAAAACCAGAAAATTTCGCTTACTTCCGGAGATATTCGACAAAATCAGAAATTTTGCGATACCGTTTTTATGTTTTTCTGAAGTTATTTGAAAAGGTATAGAAAAACATGAGGCACTTTCTTATTGCCACATTTTTAGCTCTACAAGACGGCGTTCATAAATTCTCAGTACAACGTTTCGATTCGAAGAAACCATCATCAAGTTTATATTTTTATATGGCCCGTAAATAAAGTACACTTTGTATTAAATAGCATTTCCTGTTACGAATTCAACGATTTATATCACAGTATGGTGTGATTTTTCTAGATTTTCTAGATTTGAATCTAAAACCATTATTTTACTCAAAATCTTAGATGACGTAATTTTCAAAAGGCCAGGCATATTGTTATAAAAGTTTTGATTTTAATATTATTTATATCTTGAATTTTGATTAAAAAAATATATTTTAAATGAGTCCATTAGGCAAAGTTTATTGATCTTGTAGGAACCCGATCCATATTTAATATTAATTAAATATAATTATTCTATAATTAAAACGTATAATACAAAAACGCATAAATAAAGGTTTCAGAGGGCACGGGAAGGCATGCGACCACCCGCATTTTCGGACATGCACAATTGATAGAAAGCGGACATATATTATTAGGAATGCATAGACTAGTTAACTCGAATTTTAAACTACATCTTCAGATAACCGTAAATCTGCCAATGTGATAGATGTGACTAATGGCTAAGTTCGACACCTGCTTTGCGACCCTGGGTGGTGCACACGTGCAGAGAGAGATCAAGTTCAGAAAAACAAAGGCAAAAATATGGACCAGGGTGGTAGAATATGGGGGGAGAAAAGTATAAATTCAGAAATTCGGCACATGATCAATTACTCAGGTCAGTTACAATTAACCACCAGCGCATAACGTTACTCTGCTTGGCGAAGTGTCAGAGATTGAGCATTAATTTCTCAGGTAATTATACGAACTACCAAATCAAATGCACACAGTATTAACCTACCCTAAAGTCAATTTCCATACTAATGATAAAACCTATCTAGTGATGCTGCTGACCCATAAAGCACGAGTAGTTGATCGGAGTTTAATAAAGATAGAAGAACGTGGATCACTGTCGCCACAAAATGCGCGGGTAGGCATAACTGCGTTTTAACCTTGTCCTGACAATATTTTCATCAAGACAGAAGAATATTGTAAAATATCATTCCTATCTTACTTCGAAACATTTAGATACAAATATTATTAATCAAGTTTGTTTTCTAAAAACCTAACTAGTTAGAATTGTACAAAACGGGTATATAAATCTCTCAATATAAAGAATGATATTCTCGGTCAATGTAATTTCGTAAATAAAATTGTTCAGCGCTCCGATATTGAAACTATATCAGCATTTCAAACCGAATCAATCGTATGCATGAATGTAAGTATCTATACAGGGTGTCTCTAAATTATGTAGACATGGCTTAACCACAGATTACTGGGATCAAAGAAAGACGATTTAACAAAACTTACCTATAGACAAATGCGTTTGGTTTGGCCAGTATTCAGCTTCAAAGTTAATTTTAAAAAAAACAAAATTTCTTATAACAAGAGAACGTTTACATTGATTTGGATATTGTTTGGTATGACACTTTATACTCATATTTTGACATAATACTGTTATTATCAATAAACCGGTTGTGTATAAAACAAGAGTAGCCCAACATTAATGCATTCATATTTTTAAATGACAAAGCAAATAAATTTAAAAAATCAAATAGGCCACAGGCATTCATTATTAATTTTTTTGTATCTTCATAGTTTTTGATATCTGTTACAGTTTCGACAAATAAAAATAAAATATGAGTGACTGCTCTAATAGCACCTGCACCTGCACAGTTTGAAGATGGGTTATTGCATGAATTCGTTTATGTGATTTGTTCCTATCCACAAGGTGGCGTTGGAATTCGCCGGTAGCCACAAATGCTAACGAATTTCTATGCAATGATGACATGTATTGAAGGAACCTTGCGAAAAAAATTGAATAAAATTTGGTACATGAAGTCACCAATCTCACTTTGTAATTCCAATATTGATTATTAACGATAACCAATTCTACAAAATGAAGTCAAACAATCAGGGTCAGAAAATATAAATAAACATTCAATAATTATTAAATAAAACATTTGCAAAAGTTTGAATAAAGTAAATTAAATAAATAACATAAAATTTGAATAATAAAACTGAATTTTATATACCTGTCGCTTACATAAAAGATAATTAAATAAATAACGCCCAATTTGTATGATAAAACTGTATTTTATTTACCTGTCGCTTGCATAATCTTTCAAAATGAATAAATGTCATTGAATTCATATGTCTGTGTTATACTTACTAACAAAAATTACTAACAGAGTCATTACCCGTTAAAGTTAAACGAAACCAATTAAGTTATTATGATAATTAAAAAAAAAAATTTTACTATCACTAAATCACGAGCCAAATAAAAATTACAAATTATGAGAATTTGTATAATACCTAGGTGCGAACCGTTACAATCTCTACAAAAGACCTATCTATATATTTTGCTAAAATAGCGTGGGGAGCAAATAAATGAGAATTTTCAAAAATGCACTGAAATCCCTGCACAGGACTATTTAAAATATTTTCAAGCAAACCTGTAGTGCTCGACTGTATCTGTCATTGACGGCGACGCTCTGTCTGTACTAATGAGTGTACTACCGTGCAAGCAAAACATATTTTCATCCAAGAGGGCATTTAAGCTCTAACGCTTAGCTGCATAACCTTATATGTAAAGCAAACGTTGATGAATAATAATTTTCAAAATTTATTTTCCAAATGTCTGATCCTCTTTTTTTTACGTTAAAATTATCATCAATTCCTCTTAATAAAAATCCTTAACTTAGCTACATCATATATGTCAGTTGATTCATCCAAAGCAAGAAATAATAAATAAGTACAAGAATAGACAAGGTCTTCCAGTAGCTGAGGTACATCCTGAGAGAGTCCATCGATACGTCTTGTAATTGTTTGCCTTGGTATAACAATTTCGTTCGATATCCGATCATTACTTTTATTACCAAAATGGCGTGCAAATATTTGAAAACATGGCTTAATCATGTCTTCTCGTCACAACAAAGTTTCTTTTTCTTCGCCAATGCTAAAGCAATTTCAAAGGAAGCTTCTGTCATCGCCAAGTCTTCACAACTAAATTTAGCAAATATATTTTGTCTTCTGATTTCTTCCATTTTTTAGTCACATATTAAATGCGCAACTCAAAGGCAAGGGCCACCTTCAATTTTTAAATTTTCATTCTATGGTAACAGTGACGTGTTATGGCTTCATGGTTCCCTGGCCAATTCGAGATTTTCCCATGTACAGTGTTATTTTTTAATTGCATTAAATAATAAACAATATGAATTAAAGTAATAAATATAATTTCCGGATTTTTTTTAATTAAGAAAAAATAATGACTCCGGGGCCCGGGGCAAATATGTGAGTATGATGCTGTGTTTTATAGTGTGTATTATGATAATGTTCACCAGACGTCAAGAATCATGTATTATGTGAAAGAAAGAGTATTCTCACAAACAATGCTAAATGGGTTACCTGCTGAACTTATAAATAACCACTCAATTTTCCACTGTTCATTAAATTTACGCTTACTATTACTTTTATAATAGAATTACTAGATGAGGATCTAGATGAGGAACGATAATATCCAAAGGAAATAAAATAAATAGGAAAATGAGATAAAAGAACAAGAAAAGGAAAACGAATAGAACATTTATATAGTCACACGAGAATTTTGGGTCGATTATCGAAAATAAACGCGGGGATAAATAGTACAAATCTTCAACAAAAGGAGAAGACTTTCTTTGGAAGGAAGAAAATACAAAAAAAAAAACAGAAATAGTCAAGACAAAGTAACAATTATTTAGAGCAGCGAATCGTGGAGTATGACAGAAAAACAAAACAATAATAAAGAGAATAAGAATTGAAAGCAAGACAAACAGAGATAGAAGAACAGAGACAAAATCTTGAAAAGATCCCATAAATGAGAAAAAAACGACAACAAGATGGTTCGGGCGTGAAGGAACATAGATTCAAACGAGAAGAGTATATTAAACGAGAGCACCAAGAAGAAATTATAGGAGAAGACCTAAGAAAACATAAGCGGAAAAAAATGAACATGGAATGCAATAAAACCATAACACAGGACAGGATACATGCACAGCAAATATACACATATTCGTAGAGAATAATTATAACGCGTTATCCTCAAATGTAAAGGGGATTATAATTAAATAAATGAATAAAATTTTATATTTCCCAGGGTTTAAATTTGTATCTGATTTTCACAAGGAATGTAAACTTATTCAATTATTGTAGTCGTATGTTTATACATAATAGTATATTACATAACGAGATTTTTAAAACTATATTACGCACGAAGACAAAGTTTACGCAACGAGTCGCGAGGCGGCGATTTGCGTATTTTTTCGAGTGCGTAATTGCCTTACAACTCAAGTGTTGTATGCTATTTTTTCTACTCCCAGTCGTAATAATGAAAAATACGCACAAATTGATACATTTTTGTTGTGTCAGATGCTCATGGCAATATATGATATGAACCGTCATATGACTCTTTTGAAAATTTTAAATGTAAATGTCACAATGTTGCCAATGCTCATACAATTATTTCCCCCTTAAATGTTACGTAATATCGGGTGTCTGAAAAAACCCGTACGCAAATTATATTCGTATTACTCCAAAGTTAAAAATTGTCCAATTACAATTGAGGAGCTGGGTGCAAGAACAGCTTATGTCGATATATGCGGTGTTTGAACAAATTTGTTTATTTCAATATTTGTACCCTTATTTATAAGTCTGTTAAAAATATATAGCTACTGTTCTTAGAAAAATGTATAAATTATAAAAATAAAATATAGCAATTATTGCTATATTACTACTTTTATTAAGTTTTGAATCTTTCGACGCGTTTTTCTCGAAACTAATTTTGCCCACAATTGTCAACACTGACGTTTTGGCAGTTTGGCTGCCAACTTGACGGCTTGTAGAGACGTGCCGATAGCATTATTAAAAACCGTCTTCTAGACAATCCCAAAATATTCACACCAAAAGAAGAGGTACAGTCATGTTCACATAGATCTAGTACAAGAAATTAGGTTACAATATCAATTTTATATAGCAATGTCAAATTATTTGTACTAGATTTATGTGAGCATGACTGTAGGAGTGAAACTCAAAACCCAAATTGATCATGGAGTTATTCTCTCCAATCCTGTTTTTATTTGATTCCCTATATTTGTAGGTTATGTTATTCGACCCCATTGAAATTACCCCGTTGAAATTACTCCACTTAACAGTACCAACTGTAGAAAAATAAAATCCAAGATACCACCATTATTGTCGTATGGTCTTTTCCAGACACCCGATATATGTATTAGGTAACACTAGTGAATTTCATTACATAACAGTGTTACGTAATAATTGATTTTGTAGCCATGAAGTCCATTTGTAATAATTGACAACTTACTAATGTGGGAGTAGAAAAATAATAAAATTTGATTATACAGGGTGTCCAAGATAAGGATCAACAGCATGGTGATCTCGGAAACCGTAAAAGTTACAGAGGCGGTTAAATTACAAAAAAGTTGCGCTATTTACTGGTCAGTAATATTCTGTTGAGGAAACTAGAAAAGTCCGCTTACTTTCGGAAATATTCGACATCATCCAAAATTTTGCGATATCGTTTTTATGTTATTTGAAATGGTATAAATAAACAAACGGCACTTTCTCATTGCCACTTTTTTAGCTCTATAAGACAGCGTTTATAAATTTTCAATACAACGTTTCGTTTCGAAGAAACCATCATCAACTTTATATTTTTATATGACCCGTAAATAAGGTACACCCTGTATTAAATAGCAATACCTATTTCGAATTTAATGAATTATCACAGTATGGTTTCTCATGTTTTTATTCAGAAAAAAAGGCTTGTTAATACATTTCGAACATTTTGGTGTAGTAGGCGTTGAAATGAGCGTCTAAGACAAAATTTATCACCTAATTTTAGGATTTTAAGATAATTAAATGAACACAACAAGTCTCATACTACCACAGTAAAAGAAATAATAAGTGGCGTTCCTAATAACTATAGTGTTTCAATGTATAACAACTATTCTTTTAAGTTACTACTTTTGTACCTACTCTGGGTTAAATTGGGTAATAATTGTTGTCTTCGTCGTCATCAAATGAACAGAACATTTCTCATACTACAGTAATAAAATAATAAGTGTGGTTCTAAATAACTATAATGTTTCAAAGTTTAACAACCATTCTTGCTACATTATTTGTGTTACCAGTTTGGTACATATTCTGGGTTAAGATTACGTAATAATTTTTGTGTTCGTCGCCATTAAATAAACAGAACAATTCTCATATCACAGTAAAAAAATACTAAGTGTAGTTCTAAATAGCTATCATGTTTCAATGACTAACAACTATTCTTGCTAAATTATTTTTAGTTACTATGTTAGTACAGATTCTGGGTTAAAATTAAGATCATAATTTTTTTCTTCGGCGACATCATTTCAACGCCGACTACAAGATACTGTTCGTATGTATAACAAGTCTTTTTCTGAATAAAAACATGAGAAACCATACGGTGATATAAATAGGATTCGTAATAGGAAATGCTATCTAATATTGGGTGTACATTTTTTACCAGCCATTTAAAAAAATAATGTTGATGATGGTTTGTTCGAAACGAAACGTTGAACTGAAAATTTGTAAGCGCTGTCTTGTAGAACTGAAAATGTGGCAATAAAAAAGTGCCTTTAGTTATCTTATACCTTTTCAAATAACTTCTGAATAAAATAAAAACAACATCGCAAGATTTCGGATTTTGTCGAATATCTCCGGAAGTAAGAGGAATTTCTGGTTTTCTCAACAGAATATTACTCACCATAAATTGTGCAACTTTTTCGTAATTTCGCCGCCTCTGTAACTTTTACGGTTTTCGAGATCCCCGTGCTGTTGATCCTTATCTTGGACACCCTGTAGACGTTTTTCAACATTAAATTTTGGAGAGATAGTAATAAATAATTCTGCCTTGTTATTTATAATCACTTTCCTTTTCATTTTTTTTCATTTACAGTTGCACTTTTCATCACTTTCATTTGCGTGCTAAATGTTGTTTACTTATTATGATTTATTTTACAAAAATTATATGTATTATTACAAAATATTCTCATTAAATAAACTATTTTTATTATTTTTATTTTTATTATTATAACCATGAAAATGTTCGTCAATGTTAAAATTGTATTTTAATTATATTTGTAAATTGTAATACCGTTTAACAGATCCACCCAGCAACTTTCAATAAGAGGTATCAATGTCATCTGCTATAGACGTCAACGTCAGCAACGAAATTCAGAACTTTAAAACTGCTAGTTTCGAAAGGATAATGAGTATGAAGCTTCTTGGCTTTTCATGTGTTTATAAATTATTGTAAACGGTGGTATTTTGAAAATTATTCACGTAGCTCCATCTACAACGTGTACATTGAACGAAATATCTATATCCATTTACAGCAAGCTGCTACTGTAAAGATGCGATAATGGTATCTACAATGAATTTACTCACATTACTTTTAATGAACGTCGTTGGATGGAGACACTTGAAAGAACAAATTATATTCAAAAATATATTTGAAATTTAATCGCTTGGATACAATTGTAGACACAATGGCACAATGAAATTAAATAACGATATCAAAAATATTAAACATTTTAATATGTATCCATCTCGACATGTGACAAATGAGAAAATTAAGAAAATTAAGAGGAAAATTAATATAATTAATATATTTAATATAATAAATTAATTATAGAGAAAATCAAAATTGAAAAATATATCCAACAAATTAACGAAAAAATTATGTAAAATAAGAAAAGGCGGCGGAAACTAATTTTTCGAGATCGAATTTCAAAATGATGAATCTGGATGACGAAAATAGCATGGAAAACAATTCTGAAGAAGTTTAAATGTTTCCCGATAAACTTTTTCAAGTCTACTTGTTATTTATAAAACAGAATGAAAGACACCACAAACTGTATGGTATGTTACTGACACTGACGTTACGGTACTGAAATAATTGAGGCGTTTATTTTATAAAGTGCACATGTGAAAAATCAGTTTTGTGGGAAATTAAAAAAAAAATAGAGTGGAAGTTGTACTTGTGTATTTGAAATAAGAACTGTGCAACAAGAGAAAAAACGGGGGTAAAAGTTGGAATGTAACAGGCGTATAATAGGCAAATGTAAAACAATAAATATTGCCTGTTACAAGCGACTTGTATAGTTTTTTGAGAAAACGGGTTTGTTAGTGCATAGACATTGGTCTTGAGAGTCTTATTGGTCTTACTGGTCTTGGTCTTACATTGGTACATACATTGGTCATTGGTACATACATTGGTCTTCCTGCTAATAACTCGATTTGTCCATTTTTTGACTTGTGTTGTTTTTAAAATAAACGCCTCAATTGTTGTAAACTGATCCATTACTCGTCGGTATACGTCAACTGAAAATGAACACAAAAGTGACTATTTTAGACCGGTAATGCATTGTAGGTAGTATATTCTGCAACAAGTGCGCAAACCGACTTACAAAGATTCCCGCACTTGTTGCCCCATACTTTATCGCTGTTAAAACTTTTATGAGCTGTGATGGCTTATAGCAGTAATGCCTAAAATAAAGTCCATGTGAAATACATATCTATATAAGTAACATTTCATTTACTGCGATCAATGTTATACCTATACAGCTGTGTCAGCTATTCACGGAAGAGATAAGGAAAAATTGGTTACATTATAATTAATTTTATAAATATAGGCAACCGAGAGTACATTTCCGATATTTTATTCCGTATTCATCACGAATCCGAAGTATAAATGAAAAATCTTCACGACATATGCCAATAAACCAATAATGCTTGTCACTCGTTCGTAAATAATTGCAATATTATATTGAAATTATTACAGTATTAAAAAAGAAGACGTACTCGTAAGCCTCTACGATACTCACTCTCAAATAAATATATGTTCTAGTGTACGAAAATGCTATTGCTGTTGGTTTTTATTCCAAAATATAATACATTTCGTACTATTTAGTACATAATGATAAACTAAAGAAATATTTAAAAATATATGAAAGTCAATTTACAAAAGATCCGGTGCTATGATAATATTCCCAACCGTAGTATACTATTTTTTTCTATAACAAAAATCACTTCTTAAAATTAACAACAAACATATTTGATCTCATCAATTAAAATTCAAGCAAAAATACTGTTAACATAAAGCTTTGTATGCTACATATACATAATGCACTTTATTGTACTCGCCATCATTAGTAATATTTAATAAATATGTGCTCATCCTGCAAGCATTATGTACCAGTAACATAAATAGCTATTGTGCCTACAATAAATCCATTTCATATCTCATCTCTCATCGGAATTAGAAGGCAATCTTCGTAATCTTCATCATCACCATAGGTATCATGTGTGTTCATGGACAATGTACATAAATCAGTGATCTTCCGTGAAAAAAATATTGTTTCAAGAAAAAGTGGCTCACCCTACGAATATTTTAGAGTAGCTTGTAAAACCTAGGTGATATCGTGATGACTATTTTCCTAAAATATCGAGTGCTACAATAATCTAGATACACGCTGGAGACATGAGAATGACATGATATAGACATGAGAATTAGTAGTTTTTAAAAATTGTGAATTTCGATTACGGGATTCTCTACAGGTTTCTTAAAAAACCTTTGTCATTAAATGTAAATTGAAGATCCGGTCAATTTATGTCGGCTAGGGTCAAGCTAATCTGGCTGCAGCTATCCATATTATGTTTTTTAGAGGCGCAAACCCTTCATCAGGTGTTGGTCAAATATGAAATTATATGTTTATCGCGGATTATCTTTATTCAAATATACAGGGTGTTAAAAAAAGAGTGTAAAATATTTAAGGGGGTAGGTGTATGAACCACAATAAAAAAAGTATTTTTAAACATGGGTCCTCAAAGTAACGGTTTAAGAAATATGGAAGATTATTCTTTTATGCCTCCTTTTTTATTTTGCTAAAACTTGCATTTTCTTATCATAGTTAGCTGATGTTTTGTGAAGTAAACATTCAGTATTTGGAAGTTGTTGTTAGTGCACAAGTTTCGAGTGCAATGGCTGTTTACTCTAATGCAGAATTAGCCGACATGCATTTCATGTATGGTCATGCTAATGGAATTGCCACCGAAGCGCGACGTCTTCATGTAAAAGCTTATCCAAAGTTTATCCTAATTGCCAGATTCCTTCACATCGTATGTTTGGAAGTAGTCACCAGAGATTGTGTGATACCGGTTCACTTCGCAGATAGCAAACAGTGCTATCTTTCCGGCAGACATCTTCTGTAACTCTGTTCTTTGTTTTTGCTAGAAGCTCCCTTTGTTTGTTTGCAGATAATCAATAAGTAATAAATAATTGCAAATAGGAAAATAAAAGTTTCAAACAAGAATAATCTTCCATATCTCCGAAACCGTTACTTTGAGGACCCATGTTTATCAAGACTTTTTTTATTGTGGTTCATACTACTAACCCCCTTAAATACGTTATACTCTTTTTTTTAACACCCTGTATAAAGCATCAAACAAAGTACATTAAAATGATTCGCTTCAAAGTATACTTCTTCTGTATGTGATATTTCCTACTGGGAGGTTAGCAATTAGCATAGCTAGTTTCACTTTGCACATTGGTCTTCTAAACAACTCTCTTGAACTACATTGGTACCAATCTGTAACATTTTTTTAGCTAAGGAGTTCGAAGCCTTCCTACGCTTCTACCAGCTGCAATTTTCCCTGCATTCTGAGCTGCAGAATCCTGTATTGTCACTACGCATAGTATGTCCAGCTTCCGAGCTTTCATTGTGTCGTTCACTTCGAGCTCGTTTCTCATCCTCAACGTATACATGAAATGAATATTATTTTAGTATATTCCTTTACTTGGAAAAATAATTCTCGGGTGATGCTTATAAGTAGCCTTGATTTAGAAATGGAATGATCATATCATTTGTCATGAGACGTTGCTAAAGAAACAATCTTTCGTTGAAAGATTTTTCCTATAGTCCTATATACTTTCCTATATACTTTCCTATATATTTCCTTTATATTTCCTATACAGGGTGTATCAGCCAAATGGAATAAATTCAATAATAAATAAATGGGGGCGTGTTCGAAAAAACGCTCGGACACGTCGATTGTTATTTTTAGTTGCGCATTTTTTTCAACAAAAACTTTTTATACAGGGTGTGTCATGTGACCGTGGCCAATACCAACTTTCTTATTTTAAATGCAACACCTGGTATATTATTCAATTTTTGGATTCTTCAGAAAATTCTAGACATATTTCATGTACAATGTCCTATACCTATCTTCAACTGTTCAGGAATTGTTGGAGAACATATCGTAGGTCCCTTTTTCATTGATGGCAATTTAAATGGTGATAATTATTTAGCACTACTCCAAAATAATGTTGTGCCAACTTTGACAAACTTATATCCTGATCCAGCAAACCCACAAGTTCCAGCGAATATGATATGGTTTCAGCAAGATGGAGCGCCGCCCCATTACCAAATCAATGTCCGGAACTACCTCAACCGAATATTTCCAAATCGGTGGATAGGGAGGCGAGGATCGATGGAATGGCCAGCACGATCCCCTGATCTGACGTCATTAGACTTATTCTTATGGGGATATGTCAAAAGTATTGTGTACAAAACTAAACCCCTCGACTTAGCTGACTTAAGAAGACGAATAATGCTTGCGATTAGATCGGTCACGCCTGAGATGTTGAGTAACGTTAGAAGAAATTTCTATTTAAGATTAGGATGTTGCCAAGACGTTCACGGCGAGCATTTTGAACATCTCCTCCATTGAAATTTATTGTTTTTTTTTGTTTTTTTACATTATCAAGAAATAAACAGTATTACTTATTAATTTTTGAGTGTGTTGTAACGAATTTCTGTAATCAAATAATTTTCTTTTTTTAATGTTAATTTTTGCAATAAATCTGAAAACACTTAATATTTCCGAAACAGTTGATGATAGGTATAGGACATTGTACATGAAATATGTCTAGAATTTTCTGAAGAATCCAAAAATTGAATAATATACCAGGTATTGAATTTAAAATAAGAAAGTTGGTATTGGCCACGGTCACATGACACACCCTGTATAAAAAGTTTTTATTGAAAAAAGTGCGCAACTAAAAATAACAATCGACGTGTCCGAGCGTATTTTCGAACACGCCCCCATTTATTTATTATCGAATTTATTCCATTTGGCTGATACACAGTGTATACAGAATATGTTCCCTTGATATAATGTATCTGGCAAAAATTCGGTGTTATACATTTCATTAACTTGTCAAACTATAAATTGTCTAACATTTTGCACTCTAATTAAAACGAATGGGTTCAGGACAAGTTATTTCGTCGAAATACAATAATATATCTTCTATGTTTCTCATATTAAGGTGTTTAAGTATTGGTGATATAGTTGTGGTATATTATGTACTTCCTTAATTTAAAATTAAAATTTAAGGAAGTACATAATGTCGCACAACTATACAACCAATATACAATAATGTATATTATTTCTGGTGTCAACTAATTTCGGAAATACTCTAATCAAATACAGGGTGGGTCGCGATAGCAGGCAGTTTTTGTTTTTAAATAATCACAAGATCGTTAGTTTTTGCATAATAAAAAAATATTATTGACAAAAACATTCGTAAGACACTTTATGATAATTCTTTGGAGTGCAGTGGATGACCCACTTCATCCCCGGCGCGTTGATTTTTTGTTTGTTATTACTTTCCCCACATCTTTAGATTTTTAATTTTTTAATCTTAAAAATATTCATTCAAGATCTTGCGGCGACGCATCAAAACTCGACTCACAACCTAAGGGGAAACGCTGCTGTAAACAAAATACGCCGTGCACTGCGAATGCTGCTTCGAAGTTCAGAAGACGGCCAACACTTTGTAAAATCCGGAAAAATTATGGCGTTACCTACTTATGCAATTTAAAACGCTCCATCTCTCATGAATATAGCTAGGAGTGACATAAAAATTACCGAAACTAGCAGCATAAAAATGCCGTAAAAAATAAAAATGTGCTTTTTTATATGAAAGATATGCAAAATATATAAAATGTGAACAATATATTATTGATGAATAATGCATATCTTGCTGTGAGGCGGATTTCCCTATGTGGTTATACGGCAAAACGCACCAGCGGCAGTGACATCTCTTTAGTAATTAGTTTCATTAAGAAGTGGCATTCATGTGCTTCTCTCATACTTTATAAAATATCAATTCTAAAATAACGTGAGTTAACATCCAAAAACTAAATATAACAGTACTGTTCTTTTGCATTGCCACTATTATCACTTGTGTTTTCCAATTTTCTAAATAACTTTCCACTTTATCAAATGCCAGGAGGTTTTGGCACATATTTTGGCACACACGTAATGTGTGACATAAATATGGCAACAGATTTTCATATAAAGTGTAAGTGATTTGACAGCAAAAGGAGTTTAATATGGCATATAATCACATGAGATTTGAGAAACTGGAAAGTTATTTGGCACAATCGACAAAAGGGCAAAATAAAAGTACTGTAAATACTGATAACTAATAAAATTCTGTGATACCAAATGAATGCGTTTGAAGTGCATCAAATGGATTACAGGATATAATGGCATGTCTCGATTGTTAAAACAAAATCAAATCAAAATCGTATTTCGTTATTCGGTTTCGAAATGTCGTTTAATTTCGTTTTGACATCTACGAGTCCTATTTTTAAGAGCGGGGTTTTGCGCGAAATCTGGGGTCCAGTTATTGATAAATCCGCCAGGATTCGATTTTACAGCGCTCTGTAATATGTTTTGTATTCGCTATTAGCGTAATTTGGGTGTGCGTGAGCAAAATAAAACAAGGTGTTGCCATATGTTTATGTTATAATATAATGTGTATTATAATAATATAATATTATGTTTATTATAATTTATATTGCCGGCTGGCTTTTTTGCGGCAGGCTACATATTATTACGATGAAGCAGCGCGAGATTTGGGGTTTTTTTTTACGATGCCTGTTAATTTATGGGTCAACACTTTATTTCTGATACATTATATTATGCAATTGGGTCAGAATTCTCTTTCAAATAATGACAGTAACAAATTACGCCATAGGTGGAGGAGTAGTAGGGATTATTACTATTATTATTATTATATTATACCGCGCGTTTTTTTTATCTCTGAACATAGGCTATGTTCAGTTTTAAAACGACAGTACCAAATGCATTGCTAAAATGCAACGGTTATGCAACCAAATTTACAAGCGCGTGTAAATGGATCAATTCAAATATCAACACTGTTTTGAGAAAATTTATTCAACGTAAGAAAGTACTGAAATGTTCAAATTCAAATGGTTCCGAGCTGGCAATAGTATACGGATTTTGAGAGATTTATTTTGAGTGAATTATCCTGATAGACGAATCCAATCAATCGAAACAATCTCTAATTTAATCGCAAAATGTAATAGTAGGTACATGATGCGTCGCTATTGGTCATCATAAAAGAACTTGGAGAGGCCATATTTCAACTGAAGAAATTAAATTAAATGTATTATGTTATGCCAAAGAAGAACCAATATCTTCCATTTGGCAAATGAGTTACTATTTCGGATTAACGGTTGATGATTGTTGATTGAACGGGATTGATGGGATTTGTATCGCAGAATAATGCATTGAAATTAATCTCGCACAATCCGTATACCAGCCAGCTCGGTATCATTCCCCTATTTAAACACTTTGTTGCATTGAATAACTTTGTTAGGCTGTAATTTTGGTTGCATAACCATTGAATTTGATACTGTCGTTTCAAAACTTAACATAGCCTATGTTCAGCGATAAAAAAAACGCGCGGTATATTTTAATATGAGGGAATAATTTCTTTAAAATGTTATATTTATTTCATTAAATTAACTAAATCCTTTTACAAGTTTTGTACTTTATGTGAACAAATTTGAGTTATTGAGATTACTGTAATCTTATTAGCCAAAGAAGGTATATGAAACATTTCTTACATTTTAAGATCACTTTTATTTAAAATTAAATAGACGCCTGACACAGCCACTTCCATTTTCATTGTCGTGACGAGGGATTTTTTGATCGCGGAACATAGGGAAACAACTTTGGAAACCGGGCTTCCTTCAATTTCTCTTACCCTAATAAAACTATAAGGAAACTGAGACCATATTTATTTTAAATACTTTTATTTTTGACTTAAAACCAAATGTTTGGTGTCAATATAAGTTGGCTCTTGGTGACCTCTGCAAGTATCCAAGAAACTATTAAGATGGCAGTTATTAACGGCCCAAGAACTTATCTCCTTATCTCCTCAGGACCCAAATTTTGAATACATACTTATCCCTTCTTAAAGTATTATAAGTGCGTGCATTCCGCCCTAGATATTTCAACAACACCCCACATACAAATAGATTCATTTTGGTTTCTTTACATTCGGGTGCGTAGGTAATTTGAAAATTCTATTCAATTATCGTTGTGTTTCTTCGTGTGTTTCTGCTTTGTTTATTGTGCGTTTTGGTTTTGTGTGTGATTTATAAACTTCTGTCTCCCCCGTGACTATTTTCTACTTTCACCCTGTGACAATTATTGTGTCTGTATTTTGTGCATGACTACTTCCTCCCTGTGACAATTATTATTGCGTATTTTATATTTTTATATTTAGTTAGACTATTATATATTCCTGTGACACTTTACTTGTGCGCTGTGTGGTTCTTTTGCGCATTGCGATATTTATGTGTATGGGAAGGATGTCACAAAAATTGAATGTGTTAACCATATCATACAAAATTATGGGAAGATTATACTCTTTGAAAAATTACAAAAAAAAATGTTAAAATGAAAAATATTAAATAACAAACTAATTTCCTTGTTACAGAAAAGAACACAAAAAACCTATTTACCATAATGCACATAGTGATGTGGCAACAATGATTGATGATTTAATTAATGGGCCTTACCATTGTTTTAATCATCATTCGCGTTGCAAACATTTATAATGTACCTGCATTAAAAATTATAAGAATTACGATATTTCGCGGTTTAAATGCAAAGTACGAAAAATAAAGTCGGCGTTCGTTCAAACGGCAAAGCCTCCGAACGAGCTGAAAAAAACAGCCGTAATACATTAAAAAAACGACCTTGAATTGTACTTGATTCGCATATTCTGTTAGAGAGTCTGTTGATAGAGTTCTTGGCAACATGGCATGGCAATTATGTCATTGCTCCATCTCGTAGCGAACACATGAACTGCTTGAAACATATTTTCAACCATTTTCACGGCGGGGAATCCAATTTAAGTACATTTTAAATAATCAATAAAACCATAGAAACATCTGTTAATTAAAAAGTACTATATCTTATTAGATACAGTATTTTACAAGGTTTCAGGATATATTTTTGGAATGGATAAATATAATTTCTCTGAATCAAATAATTTAAATAATATGGTAAACAACTGGTAATTTTAGCTATAAACTATATAGTATCACGTAGAATCGGGTCTATATTCATGTAAAGCTTTAAAATTGTGCAAATATTTGCAAAGACAATCCATGAAGATGAAAAACGGCAAACGGCAAACGAAGATTCAATGAAATTTCATAGAAACATGTAAATAATCGAAAATCTAAGTATATAGTGACATGTAGTATTTATTTTGATAATTAATGGTACAGAAAATATAACGTGAAAGTGATTATTAACAGCGTTTAAGTTGAAAAACAGTTTTACGCCCGAAAAACCGCGCTCTTAAAGCTTAGTTGAATACATATAGTTACTCTCTTGGTGCGTCCGCAACCTAAAATCATAGGAGTTTATATAGCGTCTTTGGCGTACACATTATGAGAATGGAGCTCGGATTTCTTATCTCGCGTGATATTTTGCCTTATTACAAATCGAATAAGGCTCGTGCTATCTTACGAGCCATTTGGATTGCCTATGTTGCACGACTTTACCCTTTCTTGTTTATTCGGTTACATAGATTGTACAGCTAAATAGAACTCTCTAACGTAGCACGTTTGGTTGCATAGTTAAAAAGGAGCAGTGTTTGAAGACCATTAGCTATTGATTATGAGATTGAATAGCGTTACATAGCAAGTATAGTCAAAAATCAAAGATAGCATATCACCTTGGTAGCATTTTGTTTTTATTATACTGTATGTATTTGCATGCATTGCATAGTTGCATTGTTTCAGAAGCTTCAAAGCTTGTTGATGTTTCTTGATTATTAGTTTGCATAAAATAAAAACATGTAACCCGTAAAACATTAACAAAGCAACCACGGTTTAACATCCGTAGAAATGCTATCTGCACTATATTGCGCGGTGGCTAGCGCTAAAGATACTAAAGAGGTTTGTTAACTTTGTGATTGAGTTTTAAAGCAGTGTTTTTTAAATAACATAGTTCTCTTCCTCTAGTACTCAGAGGGTTCCTATAGATGCCGCCTAGGGTTCATTGTGGTGGGAAAAAAAATTATGGGATTCCATAAAAGGTCGCGTTCGAGTTATGTCGTCTAGCGCCGGTTGGGAGTTGCACGGCCATATTGCAGAACTTGATAGAAAACATTGCAAGCACGTGGAAAGCTCGGCAGCTTTTCGGTGTCTCGTGAATACTTGGTCGGCCGCCGAGTGACCGTACGTCGTCTACAAGGTTAGAAAAGCATCGAGGACATCGTTTTTCATCAAATCGTCCCGAATTTATCGGTAAGTCCCGCGAAGTGTGTTCACTTCTGTTCGCAGGATGTGCAATCTCAAGTGCTAGCTAGTAGTGAATTCTAAGGCCGGCATTTTTAGAAACGCAGCTTTCATGTTTCATCCAGTTCCCTGTTAGCTGACATTGGGCATAGGGTTGAGAACGACTGGAATTTTCATTCAGAAAAACCGTATCCGCGCTTCCAGATTGCCTCCACTTCCTCCCGGGGAAAGTTGCGGCACATGTGTCAAAATTGGGATGCGTAACTGGGTCTTGGCATATGTTGGGCTTTTCTGGGGCTGCTGTGCCCCATTTTGTGGCACATTGTCCTGCGTGCGTTGCCACTCGGCCTATCATCAGTTTTCGCCCCAATTTTTGCTCCCGGCTCGAAAGACACGCGAAATATTTGAGGTTGGGTGACATCACAATGACGTTAGCAATGAAAGTATCCTTTGGTGAGGCTCGAAAGAGGATTGCGCGTGGTCTAATTCCCACCATCGTTGGTCAAAATTGCACGTGTAGCAAGATTGTTATCGTACAAGGAATCCGTCAAGTCGGTGGTTCCTGAACGCCATTGAACTAATTTACCAATTTACCTCGCCGGTTTCGGTTTACAAACGCTGACATGCATGCTTTAACTTCAAGTTTAATGGAAAGTGATATGAATATCAATTTCGAGATTTAAATATTTTGGTTAATTAAAGGTATAAAATGTTATGTATGTTTAATATATGATGAGTGTTTACTGTTTACCAATTTATTAACTCTGATATCCTGTATTTACAATCGATACTCAAGGTCGAGCATGTGCTTCAACATCAGATCGCCATGAAGTTTGCTACTTTCATGTTTAGCCTATGTGCTTACAACATTTTTAAAAGCTCAGCCCAGATTTTTAGTGTATATTATCTCGTGACTTCTAAAATAATAGTTCTATGAAGAGCTAACATTTAGTGATATTTGGAGGTAAAAGTGATGTTTATTTTTTCCTGTGAAGTTCTGTGCTGCTCTAGTAAATGGTTGTGCTATACCAATAGGTAGAGATAAATTGTACTAGATGTTTGCAAGATACGTTTATTTTTTCCGGTGAAGTTCTGTGCTGCTCTAGTAAATGGCTGTGCTATACCAATAGGTTGAGATAAATTGTACTAGATTTTTGCAAGATACGTATTACTACCTACATTAAAAGGCACTTTTGCAGAAAATTTGGAAAACTAAGCACCAAAAGCTGGGTTATCCAACTTGACATGTCAGTACCTACCTTAATTGGAAAGATGAAAAACATTCGAAGTTCAATAAACAAAATGTATACATGCAGTGCAACAAAGTTTTAAACTATAAATGTAAATTAGGGTTATTATTTTATAGCTAGTTCAAAACAAAATGTAAAGAAATTTTTAATTTATTTTAATGTTCTTCTCGTAAAATATCTTCGAAATGTATTACCACGTAGACCAAATTTTAAATGAGTTCATTCAAAAATGAGCCAAAGCAAGATTGCAAAATGAATTACGTATACAGGGTGGTCACTTTTACGACGCCCACCATTAGGATCTATTAAACGGGAATATACACAGAATGGGTCAAATGGGATGAAAGTTTCTTATTTTTGTGCCTTTCAATATACTGAAACGAAATCCGACATATCGGGCACAGTTCCTGAAATATCGCCAAAAACTGAAAAAGTGCCCTTTCCTTTTCCTTTTACAACTCTTTTACTTTTGAAGGAAATTTTACGAAACATGGCACTCTTACATTTTTCGACGTTAGCTTTCTGATGACAGTGCCAACATTTTCTGTGCCAACTAGATGCCCAAATTTTCATAGTCAACTTTTGATTTTCTTATAGCCACAATATTGGATTTTAATCGCATTCAAAAGAGCGAAAAACTCCGATTTCAACCATGTATAACACATGGGTAATCTGACATTATTATCCAACAAAAATCAATAATATAAAAATTTGTTGCAAAAATCAAACTGCTGTGGATTGCTCTAAAAATCAAGTTGCCATGGAATAACAAATTACCATTTTGACATTTCTTCATACAAAGAAAATAACTTGTAGTAATTTTATTGTGTATAAAGTGCACAAAAGGAGATAATATCTTTTATTAGTAAAAAGGGCAAGATATTATCCCCAACATGTACAAAAATTTGACATGTACAATCTCTATGTAAGGAATTACAGAAATGCGACAGTCACATCTAGAATATATGGTGAATTGTATCCCGAAAGAAGATAGCCAGATCCAACAACTTTTCGGCGTTTGTGGAATCGCGTTAATCAGTATGGTACATTCTAGATTTCTTTTCAGAATATTAAAAGGCTTGAAAATAAGAAACTTTTCTCCCATTTGACTAACTCTGTATATATTTCCGTTTAATCGATCCCAATGGTGGGCGTCGTAAAAGTGACCACCCTACATACAATATGTGTATACGTTTTGCTTGTTATTTATTTGTTCAGTTTTCTATATTAATGTAGCCATTAGGTGTACTCTGATGAAGCTCTTGAAGTAATGAAGATTGGTAGCTTGCCATAGCTTGCGGTATAATTGGAAACGGTAAAAGTAGTTTGAAGATGATTTAAGTACTAAGCGCCTGGCATTTCGGGATCTCACTTTCGCGAGATCAATCAAGGATGCGCGAATTGAGATCGCTAAAGTATGCGAAAGACAGAAAAGAATGAAGAATGCAAAAAAAATGTGAAATCTTAACCTCGAGGCGCAATATTAATTAAGAGTTTGTACGGAAAAAATACTCATCTAGTGTACATTCTCTGCAGAAGAAATTATTAAATTTTATATTTATTTGTGGCAATTGACAGTTGTTTAGATGTACAGTCATGCTCACATAAATCTAGTACAAGAAATTAGGTTACAATAACAATTTTATATAGCAATGTCAAATATTTTGTACTAGATTTATGTGAGCGTGACTGTACATAAACTAAATTATATTAGCGTATTGTATGTATTAAATATTGACACTGCAACAAATGTTTTTAACGCAATGGAAATGACGACTAAGTTATTTTCGAGGTGACGATTTTTTTAAGACCTGTCATTAATATTGTCCATCCGAATCTTGAAATTGGTTCCCATCTATGATCCTGTGAACACATGGTAATTAATTGTAGCAATATAAATATACTGATAATTAAAGGTTGATGTAAAGTCTATGCCCAGTTATTTTTATTTTTTCCCTTCGAAGAAAATTTGATTGCGATGTAATCCCACAGCTGTCAAATTTGTGTTTTCGACTAAATAAATGTATTGTTTTGCTAGTTTGGCTGACAGGTTAGAACGCTTGCTGAGCATGCACGAAGACCTGGGTTCGAGCCCCAGTATGGTAGTTCATTTGTACTGAGAAACTAGTGCCATTCGCCGTTGGAAACCCATTAACGGCGCTCTAGAGGTCGGGGGCGAATTTCTAGAGTAACAAGCCCTAACTCAATACACACATTTACACAAATCACACGGCACAAATACAGCCACTACTAAATTTATTGTAAACATATTCATTAGTTTTTACGCAAAAATAAGTATAATCACACACCTTTACTGCTCATCGAAAAAAAAATTGCCAGCGTTACTATACAAAGGCTAAACATATTTACTATTATGTAATACAAGATTAGTATGGTTGACAGTGTCTAATACAATATGTTGCCAAAAATAAATTGACCAAATATTTTTCTTTCAGTAAATTTTGATTATAAAAAGAAACATTGACTCAAACAAACTGCATTAATGTCCTCCTGTTCTTGCAATACTCCAAAGTAATAATGTTCCCATAAACAACAAAAATTTAACTTGGAAACAAGGTATAACTGTCGAAATTTGGTAATCACTTAATACTTAGATAATGAATGAAAAATGTAGGCACAGCCTGTGGCTGCTATGATTATTATTTCCCACCATTACTGTATTCCAATTTGGCGAGATTAATTAATCTACCATCCAGTACCAAAACTAGATGACCCCACCACAACAGCTTCACTCGTGCAGATAGAAAAATCTGGGTCATATCGCGAGGTAGGCACACGAAAAAAAACCAGTGAAATCAGGATGTGATTTTGACAACCCATAATCGAACAATTGTTGCCTAAATCTAACGACGACGGTTTGAAATAACATTAAATACACTTCTAGTTTATGTGAACTAAGTTAACGGACTTAAGTTTATGGACTGTACCAAGTCACAGCTAATTTCCTAAGTGGTACCAGATGATGTAGAGGGGTAAGTTATTGCAAAGAAAAAGTTTGAAATCGTAATATCACATTACTGCTCTCAAGTATATTTTAATAAAAATGTGCATTAAAAACATGTATTGTGCGCAACAATAACATATATTCATAACACAAATTTTATTAAAATTTCACATAGAAGTATGAGCTATTTGAGTAAAATGTTGAGTAATTTGTGAGGTGCCAGAAGTTTGTTTTTGCTATTGCAATGGTCATTGGACGCATGATATTAAATTATAATTAACAGTGACTTAACTTAACTTAATGGTTTGCAATTATGGCATCTCCGGATATCACCACACATATCGAAACCGGTATTTTGTTGCTTAAATATGTAGGTGCATATTTACCTCAATAATTATTAATTATAATCATACATTATGTATCTGCAGAACAAATACCGGGCAGTAGTTAGCAATAAATAACGTTTCGTAATTGTTGGTCTGTAATCATACCGGCCTCTCCCAAATTGTAAATTTTAACAATTTATTTTTACGACATAGTTCCGCGCATCAAAGACTGGGAAATACACGGGCCTAACTACTTGGCGATCGTGAAAGTGCACATTCTGACATAAATAACATCATTAAATCACAGAAACAGTTGTTCACTTTGCAGACAACTCATGCAGTTCTCCACCCAACCTCACTATACAAATTTTCAGGAGTTGAAATAAAAATAACCAACTATTTTAATTTAGTTAACTTATGAATTAGTTCAGTTTGTCATTAAGAGTCATTGTTTTAAAAAAGAAGTTCCTTGAGTTTTTTTCCTGTAATCCCATTTTTATACGACCCTACAATGCAAGGAAGGTAAATTACCCTACATTTAAATAAAAAAATAATAATAACTGTTTGTATACCAAGGCCGCGCATTGTTTTTTAACGTACCGAGAGAAGAATTTCGCTGAGGCCGCTTTGCCGCCGAGGCAGGACAATCTCGAGGATTACAAGGTGTACACAACATTTCTAGTGCAACCGAATATTACTTATTGCATTTAATTAATTAGTTTTCGTGGGTTATTTTATTGTGCACAAAATAAATTTAGAATTACTATGGAAATGAAATAAATACAGCAATTTTAAGACAGTGAATGTTCAAGTCGTATATTTGGTTGCGTTCGTGCATATACGTTTATAGAAAATATGCAACCAAATGTACGACTTGAGTCGAACTCATGCTCAAGTATGGATGTAGATATGGGCCTAAAATCTCTTAAAGCAAATTGGCTTTTTTCGCAATTATATATTTTTTTTATTTCCTCATAAATTAATATTGCTATTACTTGTCTAAATTAAATTTTGTATAAATTTGTGTATACAATGAGTGGTGCCTACTCTCGTTTCAAGCATGGCACTACAAGAGGAAAAGCTAGTGGTTAAGACATTTACTATACTTTGTGACACATCTAACAAAGTACAGCTCTAATTACTATGTTAATATTATTGTGACATAACAAACTATCAGGTAATTAACAAAATTGGCGTCACGTTGGCAAAACGTTATTGAGTGTGATGGGTAATTATTTCGATGAATAATAGCGTATTGCTGGTTTCTAATAAATCAAAAACTGTATATGAAGAAAATATAATGCTAAATACTTATTGTAATACAAAATACTCCTATTACATAATATTTCGTTCAACTAGTGTAGTGCATTTGTTTGTTTGTTTTTCACTTGTTCATGAAGTTAAATGTATGCGCATTCACTTTATCAGTTCGTTATTGGCTTACTTTGTAATTTTATCAGTGCATGTTTATTTAACTGATTAGGTAGGTATTCCTGCAATTATAGTACTAATTTTTATTATCAAGTATTATTATAAATAAAAACTGTTAAAACATGCAGAACACATTTTTATCTAATTCAAAATAGTAAAGATTTGTTGTAATCAAATAAATGTCGTGCGCTTTTTATACTCCTATATAATTACGCACAAATAATTACTGAAATATTAATTTCCTCAAAAATCGCATATTTAATATTTATTACAGGTTACAGGTATGAACAGGTACAGGTATACAGGTTAGAATGCTTGCTTTGCATGCACGAAGGCCTGGGTTCGAGCCGAAGTACAGGCAGTACATTTGTACTGAGAAACTAGTGCCATTTGCCGTTGGGAGCTCATTAACGGCGCTCTAGAGATCGGGGGCAAATTTCTAGAGTAACAAGCCCTAACTCAATACACGCATTTACACAAATCACACAGCAGAAGGACCCACGTTGGTCGATAGCCAGTTAGGGATAATATCCCTAACAAATACAGTCACTACTACTAATATTTATATTCACATACGTCCTTGTAAATGATTATTAATTATGTATGCTAAAAAAACGAAGTAGAATGGTAGAAGGAGGTTTTTTATTTTGCTCAATATTTAGTATTAATGGATTGAAACTGAGTGATGCTTTTTGAAGTATATTTCAGAAAAAAAAAAATGAAGATATAGAAAACATAAAGCAACTGTAGTGAATTAATAAGAAATTTCCATTTTATTTTCAAAAACTCCACACCTGGAGTCTCGATTTAAGTTGAAATACAAGCTGAATGTCAAGGCAAGTAGTAAGTTATAATTAAAGATACATGATCGAATTATATCCAACGCAATCTAACTTTGTATCTAACTAATGTTTTAATTTGCATCGTTTGAAACTGGAGTTTAAAATTTTCCATCTGATCAAGTCATGTTGAACAGTATATTCTACAGAAGTTCTGAAATAATAAGTTAATTGGTCTTCAAAATTTCCTGAAAAACACAATGAAAACAAATTATCAAGTTTAAGTAGTTTTATCTATTGATCATGTAAATTCGAAGACATTGAAGTGTTTGCAAAACAATAAAACAAAAAAATACTTGGCCTATCACCCAGATTGCCAGGAAAAGGTCATCCAAGAGGAGGATTAGAAGTTACTGTATTTTGATAATTTTGTTGCAAATTCACAACCACTTTGTAGTAATAAATTTATTATCTTTTATAATTATTTTATTCATTTGAAGCACATATAAGATGTTTCTTCTGAAGTTGAAACTTAGTTTTCACAAATAAAATTATGGATCTCCAGTTATATGCCAGTCATATCGCAAAATAATGTGTAGCACCTCCACATTCAATTTGCAAACGATGCATTTGCTCAGGGCCGTGCCTGACGGGCGTTCATTACGTGCGCCGCACGCAGGCGGCCAAATTAAAAGGCGGCCTGACGACATGAAAAACAAACAAAAAATAAAAAGCAAAATAACAATGTTAATATATAGTCATAGTCATATATAATCGAAGTAAATTGTAAAATAGTTGAGTGTTGTTGTCAATTCGTCGATAATGGGTCTAATATGTCCGGAAAACATAAAGGATTGCAAAAACGAATTTTGGACAATTAACCACGAGCTCTGTTTATGCCATGCAACGCGCATACATTAAATTTGGCCATTAATGATGCAGCTAAAGTTTCGTTTTCAACGGTGGATTTTTTCAGTAATGTATCTGCAATATACAACTTTTTCAGTGGATCGCCATTTAGATGGAAGTTTTAAAGAAAAATGTAAAATCTTTAACATTGAAACAAGTTAGTGAAACTTGATGGGAAGCAAGAATTAAAGCGATTAGACCACTGCGAAATGAATTAGGTGAAGTTTATGACAGCCTTATAGAAATAGCTGAGGAATCTTCAGTGCCAACAGTTCGACATGAAGCTGAATGTTTGGCAATGAAACTTAAATCTTATAAATTTATTTCTTCAATAATAATATGGTACGAAATCTTGGAAAAGGTAGATTTTATTAGCAAAGTGATGCAGAAAGTTTCTTGGAATATCAGTTCGTGTGCTGAATCAATTAAGGAAGTTTTGAAATTTTTCAAAAGCATTAGAAATGACGAAAGTTTCGAAAATTATTTGCAGATTTCTACTTTGTAACTTTGTAAAGCACTTGAAACAGAACCGGATTTTCCTGCTGAAATTAGTGTACGTCGCCGACATCACCGAAAACAATTTAGCTATGAAAGAGATGAAAATATTCAATTTACTCCAAAGGAAGATTTTCAAATTATTTTTTTCTATGTAATACTAGATACAGCTATTTCATCTCTTACCACCCGTTTTGAAACTTTGTCAAATTTCGAACAATGTTTTGGATTTCTATACAAATTTATTGATATGGAACATGAGGAAATAAAGAAAGTTGTTTCGATCTCCATAATAAATTTAAAGATGGTGAATCTTGTGATATCAGTGGCGTAGAATTATATCAAGAGTTAATTTCTCTAAAAATTATCATAAAAGACATAAAGCAGCCCGAAGAACTCATAAAGTTTTTATACAAATACAACTTGGAGACTTCTTTTCCAAATGTCGCCACAAGTTTAAAACTTTTACTGACAGTTCCAGTATCTGTTGCATCTGGAGAGCGAAGTTTTTCAAAATTAAAAATAATCAACAACCACCTGAGAACTTCAATGACTCAAGAACGTCTCAGTAATATATCAATTATTGCAATTGAATGTGAAATTGCTGATTCCTTAAATATTGAAGGGGCGATTGAAGAATTTGCCTAAAAAAAATCGCGTAGAGTAAATTTTTGATTGTAATATCATAGATTTATAGATGTGCCAAAACATATTAATGTTTTATATTCAATGGTAATATGTACATTAGATATATAAGTATAATAATAAACATTAAGAATGAAAATTTGATTTTTTTCTTTGATTTTGATGTTATCTCAAAGGGCGGCCATGCATACTAGCACGCAGGCGGCCATATACCCAGGCACGGCCCTGCATATGCTACATGCTAATTGAAGATTATACATTTTCTGGAGGAACTATGGAGATAATTAAAGCGTTTTAAAGCTTTTAAACAAAGTAGGAAATTTAATTTTCAAAAATTACATGTGCCAATGGTTCATTGCATTATACCTATATTCTATAAATTCATAATATTTTAGATTATTGTTTGTAGCGAAAGGAAGTATTTACGATTTAACATTTTTAACATATTTGTTGAATTTTTTATAATTTTGTATAATTATTTTATTTGTTAAATTATTTTGGCTATTGATAAACAAAATTGTATTTGTATGCATTTTGGTATTCGTAACTTAAGCAAATATTATTTAAACGAAGGAGTTATCTGATACAATGTAGTATCGCAATATTTATTAAATCAGTAAATTTTTATTACATTTTGTGGAATCAAGAATAAATTTTGCAATTATTATACAGGGTCTTTTTTAAATATGACATCAAAGCTCTCCTGCCGAGATAGTTCGAAAAAATAAAAAAATAAACCTCAAACGATTTATTCCGCATTCTCTGACGCACTTCGAAAAATTATAACGTTAGTATTTTTACTTTTCTTTTACTTTATTATTTTACTTTAAATTATGGCGTCATTTTTTCTTAAATAGAATTCGATTTCTTTTATTTCACAACTTTTGAAGAGCTCTTAATTCGCTTTACAGTCACATTATTTTAATTTTAAATATACTTATCTTTTCCTCTAAAAAGTGGATTTTTTAATAGTGATGTTTTATTAATTTTACTATTTAGTCTTTTAAAAATCGTTTAAATTATTGCCAAGAACTAATTGGACAGCAGTGACCATTTAATTTAAATTTGATAAAGTTGCTTCGATTACATATATATTTTCAAAAATATAAACAATGTTAATTTTTTAATATATATAGGGTGTCGCTAAATTATGTGGACATGGCCTAACTACAGATTATTGGGATCAAAACAAGGCGATTTAACAAAACTTATCTATATACAAATGCGTTTGGTTTAGCCAATATTCAGCTTGAAAATTAAAAAAAAAAAAAAAAAAGCTTATAAAAAGAGAACGTTTGCATTGATTTGGATGTTGTTTGCTATGACACATTATCAGTAGACCGGTTGTGTATAAAACAAGTGAGGCCCAATATTTATACATTCATATTTTTTTAATGACAAAAGCAAATAACTTTTAAAAAATCAAATCGGACGCAGGCATTTATTATTAAGTTTTTTTGTATCTTTGTAGTTTTTGTATCTGTTTCGACACAAGAAAATAAAATATGAGTGACTGCCCTACACTCGTTTGGAAACACCCGTAATTTAGAGACACCCTGTATAGTGATTATGTTTATTTTAATAATACAAGGGTATACATATTATTTGTACATACTAGATTATAATGGTGGTTTTGATTATTAAAAAACTGCTATCGGTCGAAGCCTTTCTGCCCGTTAATTTTCTAGGTTTTATAAAAAAAATAAAACAAAAATCAACATCTGGATTTTTTCTAGATTGTAAAATTAATTAAAAATTGCTCTATTTTTTAAAGGAAAGGATAAGTATTTTTGCACACAAAAAACGCGACTAATGACAATTAAGAGCTCTACAAAAGTTGGGTAATGAAAATATCGAATTCCATTTCAAATAAATGTCAATGACGGCATAAGTCAAAAATGACCCCATAATTTTTCTAAGTGGTTTTCTAACTGAAGGCTAATACGTCGAGACACTGTAGTATGGTTATGGTTATTCCAAGATAAAATATTTATAATATCTAACAGGGTTATTCGTACAAAGTTAAACCGTGGTTTAGCGGTTTACCAAGGTTATTAAGATTAAACCACCGTTAAACCGTGGCTTAAATTTTTATGAATAACACTGTTATTAATTTTGTTATTCACAAGTGGAAAGATTTGTAATTCATATACAGTTCAAAAAAGTTAAAAATTCCATAGACACATTCTACGGAATTGTTCTGAGACTTATGACATTGTATAGGAATGTTGTCCTGAAGAATGGACCTTTGTCTGATGTCGAAGATCTTTGTCTGAAGAACATTTTCTAGGTGTTTCCAGACAGTTTGTACTAGTTTTTTCAGGTTGATAAATATATTATCACTCATTTTGTTTGTGTTTCAAATTGTGATGCTAAATCGTCACTTGCTCGTGCCAAGCTGAACTGCTGATTTGTTGCAAGTCAATAGACCTATAAACCTGCACACATAACATTGGTTCAGATTTCTAATAAATGTGTTAATATGAAATTTTTAGCTATTTTAGAGTGATAGTCCAATATGGCATCACTCTTATTATTTAATCTTCTTATTGCTCAATCTTTGCACCTGCAGTGGGTCGTCCAAAATTGAGCTAGCTACAATATTGTGCGCGCTTCAAAATTGAGGAACCTATAATAATACTGCAGAGATTTACAGATTAAGAGACCTATAAAATTGTAGGCTCGCCTTAAGGTAAGGGACCTACAATTCTACAAGCCCGTCCCAAATTGAGAACTATAATACTGTGGCTGATTAGGTTAAAAGACCCATAATTTATAGGCGCCCCATATTTTGAACTATAATGCTGCAGGCACACCCAAGATTAGAAACCTATACTTAAATGCACTGATTTTTGTTAATAACATCTTAAACTGCATTTTTTTTTCATATTGCGCGGAATTTGCGGAGAATTTATTATTTTATGTTTTAACTTACAGTTCGTTCACGCAACTTTTTAATATTTAAATTATTATGATTATATTTCACCATCAAATGTTTCAGTATAAAATCTTGGTCAGCCCAAATCAAGTAAAAACAATACTAGATTTGGACACGATTTAGTGAGTTATGCGTACAAATAATTAATTTTGTTTTAACGAAAATTGCTATAAAATAAAAATAAAATAAATTTAAAAAATAAAATATTGCTATAAAATATTTTTTTTACTTAACATTTTTAAGAAGACAATAAAATGTAGATTGCAAGGTGGCAAAATCAAAGGGACTTAAGGTTCTTTCAGGCAACCTGATCAAATTATACTATTCTGTAAGACAAATAACGAATTACACACCAAATATGATTCCGATAATTATTAAATCCCTCATTTGTTTAAAATAACGAATATATCGTTTATTTATCACTTACATTTTTTTTTTACTTTTTTTTCCACTGATATTATTTTTTATATGTATTGCTTTATCGAAGAATACAGAGAAGTATAATATCAAGTTTATCCCAATGCAAAATTTATCAATTTCAATTTCAAAATTTTGATTGTGGTTTTGTTATTCTGTGTAAGGAGAAATTAATTCAGGTATAATTCCGATACTTAAAAAATCTTCCTCCATAGTTAGTCATATAAAACCCCGATTTGTTTAGTTTGATCTTACTTTGCCATCGATATTATTTATTCTGTCTTGTGATGACAGTTGTGACAGTCAAGGTGTGATGAATCTACACACGTATTGGATTGCCGAGTAGTTAGTTAGTTCTCAAGTTTATAAAAAAAAACATGGCTTTCAATGCATTCTATTTTCATCTTATCGATATACATAGAGTGAAGTATTGTTTCATGAAGATATATATATATATATATATATATATATATATATATTAATTAACTGAAATATCATGTTCGAGCGAAAAATAATGATTTAGGACAATTTTTAAAAAAGAGCGCCGTTCTTCGACATTAGCTGTAATGTAATATTTTATAGAAGAAAAAAATCTAGAAACCACATCGAACTATAACGAAACTAGTTCGTTGAAATACCAATGACCTTTGAATCGAAATATGCCCTGGTCCAGATCAGATGTGGAATATGCGAGATTAGAGTGCAAAAAATCCAGTTATGTAATTAGAAATAATAATAAAAAACTTGCCATGTTTTGTTTTATTGTGAGCATATATACTTCTCGCTGTCTTTCTCTTCTCTTGGTGTCTGGGTGTGTGAGTGAGATTAGAAAGTTGATTGATAACGGGGACGACAGAATTTTAGTCTGCACACAAAACTCACACACCCACACATGTGTGCCAATACTTTTGTATGCATACATTTTATAATATCAACCGAAATGTGCGCAGCTATGATCCACAAATTATGCGGCATTATTTCTTTCACAAATGAAAGAAAATCGCATTTTTCAAGTGAGCAGTTTCTCAGACTTTACTACTATAAAATAGTGATCAATTGAAATACTAAAACACCTTATTCGTGAAGGAATATCTCTGTACATCTCTCTTTCATACAGACCCATAAGCATGAAAGCTCGCATCAGACAGAAGTAGATACACTGTAGATATACAGATAAGCAGACGGATGTGCAGATATAAAGTGTGAAAGTGATTCCAAAGCAGCGCCATTGTAGCAATAACTGAATTGCGGTCTTGCTCTCTGCGTCAATGGAAACATTATCAAACAGTTGTGAAATGAAATGTTAGATACCACTTGTTCTGTGTTTCTACGTGTGTGAGTCGGGAATTAAGAGTTTGTATTGTTTAATATCTCGATATCATCAGCTACTATTAAGTTCATATTGTCCGCTGTTTGCCACACCCGAGAGTGGGTTCGAGAATAAAAAAACCTCGAACTAGATTAATAAATCAAAAGTGAAAGGGCGAAGAGAAAATTCCGTACTGCTTTGTGCTCTGTTGATAGCAGACATAGTTATTAATTGGCGATTAATTTGTTTAATGTAACACTGGAAAATACAATACCGTGCTTAGTTATAGATTAATTAAATAATTGTATTAGTGTCAGATATTATTAACACAAACATTATGTATGAAATAAATATAAATATCATAGAGTAGTCAATATATTTATTTTTGCTAAATTTAATTACATGTACAATAATAGATAATATTTAACATTTCAAAAGGCTAACGACTATTATGTCCAAATATCATAGATTATTTCAGAATAATTGGATCGTAATTGATTTAAATGTGTAAATTAAAATATAGTAAATAATTCAATGTTTAATTTAAAAAATCACCAGAGGCCATTACATTATTATTCTTCATATTTAATATTAACAAATCTAATGTTTTCAGAAAACTGAGTAATTTAAAAGTTTTTAACAAAGTCTTATTTCTTTGTGAAGTTATTTAAAAGTGAAAATTAATATAAACTTTCAAAATACTGGGTGGTTAAGTTTTACCGCCGAGCCCAAAATGGCCACTTCTAATAGAAACAAAATATCCATATTTAATGTATACAATTATGTATTAATGACGAACAATATTTGCCAATCAAACTTGTTTTTTTCAACCACCAGGCAGTCTTTTCTGTTTTTTATAAGTAATTGATTTCTTATTTATTTAATTTTCACGAGAGTGTACTTTTACCCAATCCTACATTAATTATGCGGTGCACTTTAAATTAAAAATATACAATTTGATATTGTGGCGCAAATATTTATGACTAAGTTGTGAAATGTGTCCAACAATAGATGGTAACGACCCTTACCAATAGTCTGGACCCGTACAGTTTACACCCGCCACAAAACTAGTGATTTTCAATACCATACCATACTACCATATAGTACCATATAGTATGGTACTACCATATAGTACCATACTGAAAACCTCTGGAAATCCAGAGGCTAAGGCATTAGTTTACTGTAAGGATCTGATTTATGGCATCGCCCCAATGCTTTATTGCCATTTGACTTTTGATGTTGTAAATCATGATCTCTATGCGTTGTGTGGTTTTCAATATATATTTTTTTTTTATTCAAATTATATATTTGGACATTAAAAATAAAATAAAAAAATTCTCGCAATAAGATTTTTTTAAATTTTATAGTCATGTTTGAAATGATTTTGAAAATTTTATACCGGTTTCTGCAAGATTGGCAACGTATGTATGTATGCATACTATTCCAAGCGCTTTTGGTTTTTACAGCTTTGACTTTTTAAGAGCGTTATTGGTGTATTATTCTTTTCTTACAATATCCCATCATAAAACCATCATATGCCGGTCCGGCAGAAAGGTTGTTTATGGTAGGGTTTATTGTTACTCAAGAACAGTAGAATAATTATTTTATTTGGGAGCCGTAAAAATGGCGAAGAGTTAAAATATCCACGTAAGTTGTAAAAACCAAAAAGCGCTGGGACTACTAAACTAGCAATTTTACATTTTTCTGATACTACAGCAAATGGCTAAAAATGGCTCGGCGGTATAACTTGAAACACCCGGTATATCAGCATTTATTATAAAATAATAAAGTAATAGATGCAATTTATATTGGGCAGGGCAGAGCTGCGCTCCTGTACCTGACATAATCCCTTACGCAAAAAGAGATTAAAATTGTGGGGGCATTGGTGCGCTCCAAAATGAAAGTGACCTTTTGGCACCCCCCTCGAAGAGGATAATTACATTAACTTAACTCTCGATGAGTTGTAATACTTCATGTTTTTGAATCTTATCACTTGCCCGAATTCAGAATTCAGAATATTTTCAGATTAGTTGAGTTCTAAAAGAATTTCAAACTGAAACATATATAAAAATTAACAGCGTGTGTTTGACGAAAACTATTCAAAACAAAAAATACACAACAAAACTTTCTATATTAAATTCACTGGTCGACCAGTGTAAAGTTGGTGGTATCGAAAGGTTTCAATTTGTATGAACTGCTTCCTATCACTTTTCACGAATTTTATTTTTCATGTGATGTTAATTTGAATTTTATATTGATGCATATATTATTGTACCTAGTGTGTTATGTATGTATATTAATATTATGATTTTATTACTAACATTTGTGATATACATAAATGTTTACTATTATTAAACTGACTTTTCGTTTGTTTCCGAAGAGTGGCAAAATGAGCATTTCTCATATATGTTACCGGCAATCTGTATATGTCAGGCAATCTATACAATACCTAGGCAATGTATAGAATACCTGGGGCGTCCAGGCAATGTATGAAATATTATGAATATTATTGTCCATTACATACTTTACCTAGGTAATGTATACAATTCCTAGGGATTGTATAGAGTACCTGCTGGTCCACCGGCAATGTGTAAAATAAATAGATTTTGGTCTATATTTATCAAGTTAACCGGCCTACCTATAAAATGACGGGCAAATAAAACATGCTCTACTACTTAAAATCAACTTTATTAAAATGAACAATTGGGGTGCTCCTAAGTAACATAATGTAATTTGCTTACAAGTACTCAGGTACGTAATAAGTATAAAAAACTTAAGAAACAATACAATTCTGTAAAAATAATAAGTAGGTTAGGTTAGGTTAGGTTAGGTTACACACATTGCCGGCTGCGCATTCGGTATTGTATAGAATACCTAGGCAAAGTATGAAATAAATTTTATTTCATACATTACCTACACGTTTTAGGAATTCTATACATTGCCTAGGTATTGTATAGAATACTGGATTATACAGATTGCCGGTAACATATATATATAAAATAATTATGTTGATTCATTCAAAGAAACAGAATTAAAATATCTGCGTTTTGCAGATATTTCAATCTGATTAGTTTTGCAGATCCCGTGGAGTTGGGGGATTAGCGTAGAAGCGCAGTTATGCCCACCCATTTGAGACTATGGCTGGGTTTGAAGCGCACCTATGCCCATACTTTCAGGTAAAATAAATTTCCGAGCGCAGCTCTGCCACACCGTTTATATTTTCCATTTTAAATATGCAATATTGTCGAAATGGTTGGTATGAAACTTTTTATGGACTGTTATTAAGTTTCCAAGTGTGTATTATTTCAGGAAGCGTGTCGTTGCGTGGCTCTTGTTTATATCTATACACAAACGACCGTCATTTGTGCGTACACATTAGGTATGCGACCTTGAATTTTCGCTTAGCACATCGCAAAAGCGAAATCCGTATGTGAAGCATTCTAGTTTTACGTCTTACGATTGAATTATGTATGAATAAAATTATGTAAAACACATTAAAAGTTCTTTAGCACCTGTGATTTTCATTAATAGAAGCTCATCTGATGTCATTTAGTCGTCACTATAAATAGTACTGTTATTTTATGTACGCTTTTATTGTACACTTAACTGCTATAATTTCTTATATGTACTTAATATATTTTACCTACTGTCAATATGTAATGTCCAACTTTATGATGTTCATTTAAAGATTGAAATGACGTACTTTACCGCTCTATGCGGTAAAGTACGTCAACAATATTTCCGAAACAGTTGAAGATAGGTATAGGACATTGTACATGAAATATGTCTAGAATTTTCTGAAGAATCCAAAAATTGAATAATATACCAGGTGTTGCATTTAAAATAAGAAAGTTGGTATTGGCCACGGTCACATGACACACCCTGTATAAAAAGTTTTTGTTGAATAAAATGCGCAACTAAAAATAACAATCGACGTGTCCGAGCGTTTTTTCGAACACGCCCCCATTTATTTATTATCGAATTTATTCCATTTGGCTGATACACAGTGTATATTCTAGTTACATGTCTTGAATGTTTTTCTAATCGAATTGCACCATCTCAAAATTAACTACATAACCTGAAAAGAAAAATCTTCGAATTGTGGCAAATAAAAAAGATTAAACTTTTGTTGTATTGTACTGATTTAGCAAATAATAAAGGCTCCAGAATATGTGTTCCTTACTTTTTATTCACTCTGCATATATTTTATCGGAAATAACTCCCAAGAAAGTTATTCCAAATACTATAATGGTGCTAAAATTGAAACAATGGTAAAATTTTAAATTCTAACTATAATCCACTGTCGTAAAATTATTAAAAATGAAAGGATTACAAAAAGTTTGTGGAAATTTCATAAAAACAAGTAATAGTTATTTATGCTTTAAGGCTGTCAACGAAGCTTTTAATCCAGAAGCCGTAAATTATTTTCGGCTGAGGGATTATTGCGGTTTATTTCCGAATTTCATACAACATTTTTCTACCGGCCGTTTAGTTTACATATTTATTTTGATTTTTAATTTGATAGTTGAAACGCTCGATGAAAATTCTCAGGGACAGCTGTCATCTTGACAATTTTAATTTCAATTCAATTCATATCTGTCGTATTCAAAAGCTCAGTATCAACGTACGACCACATCCATCCCACGCGTCACACCCATTACCTGAAGTCACATTGAACCTCCAAGATATCAGATGAATGTCTGTATGTAAATATTGTGAATTCATCGAATGTTACTGTTACTATTACAAAATAAATAAATAAACTACACGTGATTTAATTTTATTCCCGAGAGACAGTTGTTATTTCATTCCCTCTGGAATTAAAGTAGTCTGGTAGTTGTATGTGTCAATTGTCAGACGTATAAGGTGACGGTTTATTTCCAGTCAGAAGAAAAATTGTCAACCTATTAAAGAATTATGTGTGCACAAAGAAATACAAGCAATGTATCAAAACTCGTTTGATGTACAAATTATGGTTTAAAATTGTCCTAAAGCCATATAACGATGATGAAAAATGTTATTGACATTTTGGCGAAGGGTTTGGAAAAACTACACAAAAATGTAAAAAAACTCTATTAATATTTCTATTCCCGAGGGACAGTTGATATTTCATTCCCTCCGGATTAAAGTAGTCTGGTCGTTGTATGTGTCGAGTGTCAGATGTATAAGGTGACCGTTTATTTCCGGTCAGGAGAAAAAATAAATTGTCAACCTATTAAAGCACTATGTGCGCACAAAGAAATATAAGCGAATGTATCAAAACTCGTTTGATGTACAAATTATGGCTTACAATTGTCCTAAAGCCTTATGACGCCTTATGCCAAATTGTCATTTTTATCATGAAAAATTAAAAATGCTCAATTATAAGAATGATAAAAATAGTATTGACATTTTGGTGGAGGGTTTGGGAAAATTACACAAAAATATAAAACAATGTTGTGCAAAAGTATCCACACTCTTTTTATATAAAAATGATTATGTTTTTAAGTGTATACACAGTGCTTCACTTTATAGAACTAGGACTTTAACAGTAGTTAGAAGGTCACATTTTTAAAATAAAAATCCTATAAATATAAACACTTGGTTTTTAGAGGCAAAAGGTCTTAAATATTGAGTCTTTCTGTAAATACCAAAGAGTTTTCTTTTTCAAAAAGTAACGCCGAATCAAAATTTAGCTCACTGAAATTTGTTTTTGCTTATAACAGATACATTAATGATTGATTGTATTTTTGTTACTAAATCATTCCTAACTGATGAACAGAAAATATGCTACATTATAGTTTATTTGTTTAGTTTATATAAACAGATATAAAATTTATTATTGGAAATAAAAAACACAAATTTTGTTTCACAATTAATTTTAACAATGTGTTAAATGTGCCGTGTTGCTCTTTTTTTTCGATTAAATTATTGTTTTTGCAGTATTTTTTATTATGGATTTCTATTTGAAAGTGTACATAGTTTTCTTGTTATTAAAAAAACGATGTGGACAAGACTTTTTTTCCGTATTGATATGAATAAAAGTTCATTTGATTTATGCTAGTGAGATCCCGTTTGGAATTTTAGATAGTTAAATCCAGTGTTGTAATATATCTAGATACATGTATCCAGATACGATATCTATACGGTATACATGCAGGCGCGGTCATATGTATTTCATAGGGGGGTGGGGGGCAATAAATAGAAAGAAAAAACTATTATTTTCCAACCATATTTTAATCTCGATAACCATCATACAAAAAACACATAAAAAAGTAAATATCCAACTTTTAGACTATACATTCCAAATTACGTTTGACTCCCGTAGTAGCAAATCTATTTATAATATTTTCTACATTAATATCTATGTCTCTGTGGACATGTAGTAATGCAAGTACTACTAGCCTATCTTCGCACATTGTAGATCTTGTCCAAGATTTTAAACGTCGCAAAGCCGAAGAACTTCTCTCTGATGAAGCAACAGAAATGGGTGAGGTGGCCAAAATTCGTAAAAGGGTATGGACATGGACAATGTTCCAAAAGCAATTAGTGCAGTCGATGGAATTTCCCCGTTATCCGCATTTTCCTACTTCTTCTTCCAACTTTCTAGTTCTGACACAAATTGTTGCTTGCTTATATTTTCATTAATTTGGCCTATGATTGCAAAATATTTATCGATTAAAATATCAACAGAAGTATTTATATCTTTTTTATTCAATCTAATAATTTCAGATGGAATATTATTATTAAGATAGAATATATTCAGAGTATCTGATAAAAATCTTTCTTGTAAATCAGATATAATGTGATCTAAAATTGGAATATAAATTGAAATTTTATAATTGTCGGAAGGGGAATATACTATAGGGTTCGATTGTTTCATGATATGTTTGAAAATCCTAGCTGTTTCAAATTCAACGTTCAGTTCTTCAAGACAGGTTAAAATCGAACTTATTTGATGTTTGAACTGTATATCGACATTGATTCTATTTTCTCTAAGTATGGTTTAAAGGTTCTCTAAAGTCTAATACAGCATTTTGCCTCTCAATCCATCTAGTTTCACATAAATGAGTCAACTCTTATTCTAATTTTGTCTCCAATACAAAATTTATATTGGAAAATGATAGAAAAATGCTATGGTTTGTTTCATTATAGCCATGGCATTACGAACTAGCATCACATTATAAGCTTTACTATGCTCAAATTTAAAGCGTGGTTATAACATGTAGTTCTTGCAGCAAATTTAAAAACATTCTGAAATTGTTCACAGGACCTCTTTGCTCAAAAGTCATTTGAAAAGTTCATTTTTTCTGAAGTATCTGTATTTGTATCTATATAGATACCAAAAAAATGTATGTGTTACAACACTGCATTTCACGTTAATTACATGCAATTAGCTATTGATTCACTATTGAGAGCATTATTATTCTTTTAATTTTTACCTTGGGGCTTCGATTAATTTTCTCGTATTTAATTTAAGTTTATGTATACATGTATTACATGTATCTAGATATGTATCTAGATATATTCTTGCTTGTGTACCTAATGTTGTATGTAGATACATTTTTTTCTGAAGTATCTGTATTTGTATCTAGATATAAAAAAAATGTATGTGTTACACTGCAACACTGCATTTCACGTTAATTATATACAATTAGCTATTGATTCATTATTGAGAGCATTTAAAAAAAAAAATTATCTTGGGGCTTCGATTAATTTTATCGTATTTCTTTTAAGTGTGAGTCAGTAATTTGCTATTTCATTGTGTTTTATTCTTGTATCTATTACGTATAGTAGCCCGTCGAAAACTGATAATGACGCATGCTTTTTCGAATAAACAATCGCGTTTTAATGCTGGTTCGTGTGCTTAAGCTAAATGTAATAGAATGAAATGAAATTAGAAACGTATGTCGAATTCATGCAATATGGATCGACGAGTCATTGTCAGGACGAGTGTACCAATAACTATAAGCAGACGATAAAAAATAAATTTAGTTTTGCAAATTTTATTGAATATTTATGGGCATTTTCTTTTGCATGTAAAATGCGTAGGTGAAAAGAAAACAATTTTTGGTTTGGTTTTCCATGTATCTGAAATGTATATAGAAAAGTATCTAGATACTTTTCAAATGTATCTGTATCTGTAGCTAGATACATTTTCAAATTTGTATCTAGATATGTATCTTGATACATTTTTTCTAAAGTATCTGTATCTATATACAAAAAAAATCTCTGTTATAACACTGGTCTTTACCCCAGCTAGTATAGGGCATTATTAATAAGCGATAGCCAAATAATTCATGAACGGGTTAACATAATACAATCGGAGAACTGATATAGAAAGTTTAGACATTTATCTACAATTAGACAAAGTAGTTTTAAGAAATAAATCAAAGGTGACTTATTTCTGATCACCTAATCGGATTTATGTGCAGGCAAGAATACTCCATTATATTTCATGATATTGGAACAAAAAAAGAAGGTGGTCCGCAACAACATTAGCTCCAAATACCCTGAGGGAATTTCCATTATATGTACCCTGTCTTAATTAAATAAATACAGAAGAAAATTTGACAAATCTGCTAAACATGCCATTCTTTTAATCAACATAATAAATCACCATTTTATTATTTCTTAAAACTACTCAGCTCAATTGTAGATAAATGCCTAAACTTTCTAAATCACGTCTCCGATTGTAATTATGTTGACCCGTTCATGAATTATCTTGGCTTTCGTTTACATGCAATTCCCTATACCGCGTTTGGGTAAGATGCCTCTTAAATCAATCAATTTATAAGAAAAAAATACGATGCATTCTCTCATATTTTCAAACTAATTGATAACCACAAATTATTGCATTTTTTTGTTTCAAAACCATTTCGAAGCTAAATTTTGTTATAAACTAATCATGTTCATAAAACACTTATCACATCTTCACATACAATATACATTTTTCATTTTGTATTTCTTTGAAATGTACTCTGAGGATATTTTCGTTCAAATCTGCAATTCATAAATTTTCACGAAAACAATAAAATCCCCATAAGTGCAGACTGTAAAAATCGGAGGGTAGTTTTATGGCAAAATAGGGATTTTTCGGGGTTAAAGCAGAATTTCGTTTAGTCTGCCATCTGGCAACGATGCCTCGCCCTACCACAACAATAACAGCAACCCTCATAGAAGCGCACGTGGCCTTGGCAAGGCGGCTGTTTCTAGGAAGTACGAGCTACAACAAATCTGCATGCGGGGGTGAAATTGGCGATGGCCTCAGATCATATTTAGCTGAACTGCCCAAATACTAGTTTTGTGAAGCGAGTCGGTAGAGAGCTACCGGACCGAGTGCATCGCAGGGTCCTTTGGTCTTCAGTGTTAACAAATTTAATAGGTACGCTAAGTTAAATAATATAACATTTGGACACATAGACAGGTATGTAACTAATGATTAAAGCAGTTATCTAATATTATAGAGAAGGTTGAAAAGCGACGTTCAAATTTGTATTGTACCACCTAAATGTGAATTAGCAATTTCAAAATGGTTCAAGCAAAAATACGGAATTTATATGAAAATGCATTCAAATAAGTTGGATGTATGTACCAGGTGAATAATCAGGACTTATCAAAGCTTTTAAAAACCTAATGGCAGCATTTATTTTAATTTTTACTAGATTATAAATTATTTTAAAACAATAAAACTATAGAACAAATATACATGGTGTACATTTCAAAAGTAGCCGGTCTGAATAACTTTTGAATTCAAGTTAACTTGATTAAAAAGAAAACACGTCGATTGATTTTTCGAGGGGGAAGTTTAAAAACAATGTCAAATACATTTAAATACAGCGCCTTAAAATACAGTACGGATGGAAGGTAATAAAATATTAATTAACTTGTGCGGTTGTTGTAAGTTGGTTAAAACTAACTAACTTTTGTACACTGGCAACTTTGTGTACAAAATATACACATGTTTTAGTGATTGGTATTATATCGTCGTACAAAAATTCTTACTGTCATTTAGCATTGTCCTAACTATCTTATGAAATGTGTAAACATTTTGCGAGCAACGTTTGATAACGAGTTATGCGCAATTCGCAATTTGAACGGTACATGAAAAGCAATGTATGGTAAGCGCTAAGAATTGCTTTTCGCGTCGAGTGTTCAACTTGCAATGTGCTTATACCTCCACCACCGACTTAATGATGGATGTCAAGCAGCGTTTCGCCTTCTAGCTGCGTTTTTCATTAGCCGGCATGCAAATTGTTACCTCACATCGCCACACGAGAGAACAGTTCCTGAGCGACTTTCTATGGCCATTAATAACCGCTCGGCCAGATCCCTAGGCCGTGTCGCCAATTGCTCACCGAAAAGGTTTACTTTCGCGAAAATCGGCTACACGTTTTACTTTCGCAAAAACCAACCTGCGGATCTCACACACACTCACATAGAGACGGCCCGAGGGCGCTTTATGCAATCTAGAAATTCGTCCTGTGTTCGACGATCACCTCCGAATGCGACAGGTTCTGATGCAACGAGTCTTTAAAGCCACGCCGCCCCCTGGCGGTCAAAATCCTCGAGAATGCCGTGAACTCTGCGAGTCCGTTAGGTGCAAGGATTCGCACATTGGAGAGAGGCATCCCCGCTGGGCGGGATCGTCGGGATGCCGAGGCTTCCGTCTCTAAACAGCCGGCGAGCTCTTTGATCTCGTCAGGTGTTGTGGCCATCCATATTGCAAGTCTTTGGTGAAAAGATTAGAGAATTGTGAATAGCAGGCTTACTGGCTCACCGGAAAATTATTTGCATACGTATTTTATTAAGAAACAAACCTAGTCTGGCAGTTTTTTTTTATTTTTCTAATAATAGATGAACCGCCATTTAAACAAAATGTCTGAGTTTTTAATTAGTTTATTTATTCGATCATCAAAAGGTACAGGTAATATTTTATGCTGAAGAAGGCAAGGTATACGTTCACGCGAATAGCGTACAATTTGCCAACTATCGTCAAGAAATTGACTACAGTTTCACGCCAACAATAAGAGCTGACAAACACATTGGGCAAACTAGACACCCTAATCACCCCTTAATCCCTTCACAGTAATTAGCAGGTAGAGAGATATCGAAGAACGAGCAGAATGGAGGATGAATAAACCATGTATTTAATATACAGGGTGTTTCACAACAGGAGTGCAAAAATGAAATGACGTATTCAGGATCACATTCTAAGTGGAAATGACAGAATACAGTTTTAACATTATTCCTCTCAGAATTTAGGTGAAAGAATAATGAACTCATTAAGAATAATATAGGCCATGGAATGAAAATGGCGAACTAAAACAAAATCATAGCAAATATTATAAGTTATTGTCATTGTCAAACTTGTATTCGTTGCCAAGGCGACAACTTTGAACAATTCTTATAATATTTTTTTTGCACTTTCATCTTAAAAGTTGACACTTTACAAACTCTAATCAATGTCAAAAGGTGGCATTTAGCAAATGTTACATTGTTTATTTGTATCCAACCATAAAAGTGGTATCAAATGCATAAAGGAATTTCATGATACGCTGTCATCGAAATACCTGCTGCCAGAACAATCAATCAAATTTTCGCGACACGAGTACATCGATAGTAGTTCATCATGGAAGTGGATGATACATCCGACGCGGAAAGCTGCACACCACCAGATGTAGTAAAGGAAGCAGAGATAGCGAGTTTAGAACTACTACCGAAAAATTCAAGGGTAATATATGAAAAACGCTACCAGGAATTTATCAAGTGGTGTGAATCTAGAACCGTTAGAAGGTATTCAGAGAATACTTTATTAGCATATTTTGCCGATCTTTGCAGAAAATATAAGCCCTCTAGCATTTGGTCTATATTTTCAATGTTAAAATGCACCCTCGCTACAAAACATAATGTGCAAATTGCAAAATATAGCAAATTAATAGCTTTCATGAAACAGAATGGCGTAGGATTTATTTTTTAACCTTATTTTTAAATACTATATTGTACTTGTTTACGGTATGACGTGCAAAAAGTTATGTATGTAATGCGTGTGTAAAATAAGCTTTATGGCATTCGTTCAGATGTTTCGTGACGAGCCTTCGGCTCGTCACGGAACATCATCTGAACTCATGCCATAAAGCTCAATTTTACACACTTATTACATAAATAACTATTATTGTATTCTTTCTTCTTTAGTGGACTTACTGGTAGTATTTAAATATAGAATATTTGGATGAGAATAGATGTACTTTCTAAACTGATAGTATTTAAATATAGAATATTTGGATGAGAATAGGTGTACTTGCCATGTTCATTTTTATTATAGTTTCATTAATTTTGAATACCAGTTAATATTATATATTTTTAAATATAATAATACTACCAGTAAGTACTCCAATAAAGAAGAAAGAAAACCATAAAAAATATAATAATAATTGGTATTCAAAATGGATGAAACTATAACAAAAATGAACATGACAAGTATACCTATTCTCATCCAAATATTCTATATTTAAATACTAACAGTAAGTACTTCTATAAATAAGAAAGAAAACAATAAAAAATATAATAATAACTGGTATTCAAAATGGATGAAACTATAACAAAACATTTTATCATGTTTAATTTGTCGTGATTTTGCTTTTGTACATTTTCGTTCCAAGGCTTATGTTATCAAAATAAATTCATTATTTTTTTATCTAATTTTTGAATTCGGCCTTACACAGAAACGAGAGGAAATTTCTAAGTTTATTCTCTCATTTCTACACATCATCACATAGAATGTGATCCTGCATACGTCATTTCATTTGTGCACACCTGATATAATACAACCGTGTATGTGGAATTTAAATATCATGTAACATTAAAAAGAATAGATTCAAAACCATATTAGTTCAGCAAATACTAACTGTACTGGTTACTACTAAGTATAGCATGTAGAACTTTATTCAATATATTAACCAACGATTGCAGGATACAGAAATCATAAGAGCGAGCAAGATGACGATGTTTCATACTCTATTATTTTACATGCAATAGGAATACATTCATCTAGGCTACATTTTCGTGCTCATGGCAAATTTATTTGGTTGCTGCCGCTCCACTCGGCCATTTAATTAGTCAATATGTGACCGCTCACTGTAAACCCAATCTACCGTGTGTTCGATAAAAAGAGTGTAGCGACGTCATTTGTTATTTAATCGTCAACAAACCATATACAGGGTGTCTCCTAAAAAACGCCGCTGACTATAACTTCTTTATTTATTATTTTAGAGATTATTTTTCCGAGTCCAAAGATGTATAATAAGTTGGCTTTGGTGGAATATTCGTTACAGAAAAACAATAATTTTTTTAATTGTTTTCCAAATGATGCAAAATATGCATCAGAAAATACAAACGTACCTACAAAAGTTGCTCAGACTGACGGCCATCTTGTTGAATACACAACTGACAATTTCTCGTTATTGTATAAGTTGTATTTAATATACAATTAGGAGATATATCTCGTGTTTTCCACATTGTGTTTGCTTTGTTTTTCACGCCACACTTGAAAAACTATTCAAATATTTTTTTTGTCTGGAACGAATATTCAATCAAAGCTAACTTGTTATACATCTTTGGATTCAGAAAAATAATCTCTACCAGAAAAAAAAGAAAATATATGTAACCATTTGAAAAATAAAAGTTGACTATCGCTGAAATGAAAATTGACTTTGCAAAAACAACAAATTAGGGCCCCTTTATAGAACATGTGGAGCAATTTAAGCTTGTTTTTGTTTTTTAAATCGGCCAATAAATAAAGGAGTTATGGCCAGCGGCGTTTTTTAGGAGACACCCTGTATATTATTCAATATGACAGTATTACAGACATTTTTTTTAAATGCCACGGTATATATTTTTTGTGTATTCTTGTAGAGCAGTTTAAGTCATGTTCACCGGTCTAAATTGTTAGTAGGATTATACTATGAAATATTTGCAAAAAATGTAAAAACTGATTTGAACTTGTAGAGGCTGTTAAAACCGAAATTCTCTGGAACAAACAATTGGTGATAATAATAAAGTAAGCTTACAATAAGTTTATTCGTTTTGTAGAAATGAATTAATAAAAGTAAATTAATATTGTAAGTAATAATGATGTAATGCACCTTACAACGACGTAATTTTTATTTTCTTAAAATGCGTCCAATTTCACGAACCGACGTTTGTGGACTGTTTTTGATGTATTATTATGATCACCAATTGTTTATTCCAGAGAATTTAGGATTTAATAGCCTACTAGCTCAAATCAGTTTTTCACACTATTTGCAAAAATTTCATAGTATAACAATACTAAAAAATCAGGCCTATGAAAAGTACTTAAAATGCTGTGCAGAACAATACACCAAAACAATTATACTGAGCCATCTAACAAAAAAAATTCGCTAACGTCACAACAAAATATGAAGGTGTTTAAAAAAGTTTTTTTTTTCACCAACTTATAGCTAAGACTGTCGACAAAAAACTGTCGGTGACGTCCCTACAAAAACCAGATTTATTTTCACCAACTTGTAGCTAATACTGTCCCATTTAATAATATATATGGTTTGTTGATGATTAAATAACAAATGAAGTCGCTACACTCTTGGGCCCTTTGTATCGAACACACTGTATATTCCAACAGGATAACAACTTAAACACCATCATATTTTATTTATTTTTTCCTACAGTTCTGTCAAGTTTTAATTATTGATCGTTTTATTTAACGGCCCAAATGTTTGCTACAACCAATACTGCCGAGATCTCTTTGAATTTTAGAATGTTACTTGAAAAAAACATTTAGGATTTTACATATTATTTATTTACATTACATTACAACTACATTTCCAGTCATTTTCGGGTCATGTAAATATTTGCATGTACAAATTATTTTTTCTACGAAAGTGTTGAAAGACACGTTTTCTGTCATAAAATTTAACCTTGAAAGTTGGTATTTGTTACAAGGAGTGCAGAAAGTACTTTCCGCACTTATATGAGTGCGGAAAGTACTTTCCGCACTTACTTTCCGCACTCCAATACCTCTCTTTTGATTTTTGAGGCAATAAATCGGACGAAACTGTGGATGCAATGGCCGCAAGTTCCGGCGGAGTGTTTGTTATATCGTCACTATCGGAATCCATTATTGATATTCTTCTACTTCCAGTATTAATGTATAAATTTCGAGTCTCGATTTGGTGACAAGCGATTTATAAATTTTCTGACGTTTAAATTAATGACAATGACATTTATTTTAAATTAATGATTAAATTTACATTAATCTTTAGTTTTCTACACTTTCGTAGAAAAAATAGTATGTAACACTCTTGCGGAAATGGCCATTGCAAAACTCGTATGAATGGAGCACTCGCTGGCGCTCGTGCTCCAACTTTCATACTCGTTTTGCAATGAAGCCCTTTCCGCACTCTTATTACAATATACTATTCCTACACTTTGTGCCAATTTGTGCTGATTTTTGCAGTTCTACCAAGTTTTAATAATTGTGGGTTTGATTCAACGGCCCACGTTTTTGCAACAACCAATACTGTCGAGATCTCTTTAAATTGTGGAATGTTAGATGAAAAAAACATTTAGGATTTAACATATTATTTATTTACATTACATTACATTCATTTGCGGGTCATCTAAAAATTTGCATGTACAAATTATTTTCCTACAGTTTTTGCCAATTTGAGTTGTTTTTTTTTTTAGTTTTTTGTGTATTTTATATACACATTTATAATTTTAAAATTTCAGATTTTGTGTTTAGTTTAAATTTAATAATTTAGATTTTTTATAGTTATCATAAATTTGGACAACAACTTTTATAATTTTCATCTGAATGTTCTGTAGATATCCTATTCACACGTACCATTTTGTATAGACTTCTTGTGCCATGTAGAATTTTGTTCGATTTCGTTTAAAAAAATTATTTTGAAAGGTTAAAGATGAGACAGCAGGAGACAGTTATTTTATATTTGCAATAAATGTATATCTCGAGGGTAAAAAAGGTGCCATATAAATATTCATACATGAATTTTCAATGTTATCGCTACAATGACGAATTTTAGTAAATACCACGTGAGATTTGTACAGAAATATCAATTGAATTTTCATAAATTTCGAATAAAATTTAAATTTTCAAAGACCTGTGGAATTTACAGTGCATGTCATTTAGAACTTTCATGCAATTGATCTAGAATTTTTAAAGAATGAGTAATTTTCATAGCTGCAAAGTTGATATACAATTTTCATGGATACCAGATAAATTTCGATAACGTCATATCGAATTCTCAGCCTTGATCTATCACATGTGTAATATAAAATTTCATTGATTTCATTTACTATTTTCATAGTTGATGTACAACTTTCATAGCTTACCTGTAAGATCTTCGAATATTTCATGTTGAATTTACATAAATGCAATTTGGAATTTTCACGTAAACACCTAGAATTTTCATAGGTTTTACATAATTTCACATAAGCTATGTGTTTTTGTTTTCTTCAGAGAAATGTCAGTTAGAATTCTTATACATTTTTCTATGGATTTTTATACACATTGCGTGAATTTTTCATGTTTAATGTAATTTTAGTAATGTTATCAATACTATGCAAAATTTTCATAGATTTACTGTGAAATTTACATTTATGGCATGTGATACTTTCCAATAGATAATTTTCACAGTTAATTACGTTACGTTTGATGTGAAATTTCCCAGATTCCTACGAAACATTACATTGTGTTTAATTTTGCAAATGTGGTACTCGAAGAAACAAGAAAACTTGAAGGTACTTGAAGAAAAGAGTACAAGAAAAATGTGGATTCCATATAAACTATTCCATTGCACGTAGCATTTAAAATTTGATCATTATAATAATAAATCTTACTGCTTCATTTGGAACTTTCGTTGATACTATACCATTTTTTTTTAGATTTTGTGTGCCATTCCTTAAATTTTGTGTACAGTTGCGGAATCAATATAGTTTACACTTTTCTTTTTCCTGAGGAAGTTCATAAAAAAATAGTCGTTTAGCAATAAATTTAGTTTGACAGATAAATGTCAAAAAATTTCAGAAGTAATTATTTCACTTAAAATGCCTCGAAATTATTTCAACGATGAACAAAAAAGAAGAATATTGCAAAAATTGAGGATGGAACATCATTACGGTAAACTGCTGTTGAATTTAATGTATCACAGACATGAGTAGCAAGAATTCTAAACCGGTGGCACCAAAATCATAATTTTGACCGCTTAGGACGTACTGGGCAGTGGAGAGTTTCTACAAATGAAGAATATGATGCTGTAGTGGAACATATAAGACAAATCCTTTTTCTACAGCAGTGGAGGTAACTAACTCCAGGACATGTGCGTAGGCCTAAAAAACTCCGCTGCAGTTAGAAAGCCATTTTTAACAGATATTTGAAAGCAAAGGAAGCCCAACCTCTACCCCATTGAAAATGTTTGCGGTTACTTGGTAAAATAACTACAAAAACGGGATATTCGACCTCAGAATAGAGATGAATTGTGGCAAGCCATAAATGAAACATGAAATGAACATGAAAATTACAACATGTGAACCTATTGCGACCAATGAACCGAATGCTGCAAATGGTGATTGCCAAAGTTTTCAATGCAGCAAAATATTTATTTACGAAAACTGTCATCAAAGTTGACATTTACGTTAAATTTTCAGTTGACAAAGTGAGACTTTTTTGTTACCTGGCTGCGAAGTACTTTTATGTTCTAGAACGCCAAACTCTTTTTCGTTAAATAATTTGTCAATTATTCTACTTACATTTATAATTTTATTTATTAAATACATAACATACGAAAACTATTTTGTACCTACTAGATGTAAATTGAAAGTGCCGATATTGCACAAATTTATGCCAGATCCAATGCTGTCCGTTATCGTAGCGTTCAGTTCTGGATGTTCAATGCTGTAATTGTTCAAGTTTACTGCACATGTTGTATTATTGGCAACTTCCGTAGGGTCTGCTGAAGACGGTAACAGTTTATATGCAATTGAAATTTCATTTTGTTCATACTCAATATTTACGGTTCAAACAATTTCAAAAATAAACGAATTGTTGTGCATAACAAAATTGCTTGTAGTATTGCAGTTTTTGAAAAAATCTGGTTTGTATCTCGAACGCGAGATGATATTGCGTTCTCGAATGGATATTTTGCCTCGGTAACCCTCTGCAAAATAACTTCCATTCTTGAACGCAAAAGTGGCATTTCGCGTTCTAGATACAAAGATAAGTATTTGTGTTTTATTTAAATACTATTTAATAGATTTGCTTGTATAATAAATTAAACTGGGTTGACAATTAACACTGACAAACATTGATATTAAAAACATTTACAATACGCAAAAATTTAAAAAACCGGTATCTAGATTTATAAAAATGTAAACTATATTGATTCCCCAACTACGATTTTCGTAGATTAGAGACTAACCACTCTAACCAATGCTTGCAGCTTAGAATCACGTGGGCCCGATCATTTTTGACCGATTAGAATTCTCAACTGTTAAGGCATATTGGAGCTGCTGTGTTTGAGCGAAAATGAGAAAAAATCTAAGTGTGAAGAACGCCAGTGGCTACAGTAATTAGCAGCACCAATAGGCTCATTAAGTGAGAACTAAATATTTTTCAAACTGTTAATAAAAAAACGACGTTTTTGATGTATTATAACCAACTGTTACAAAACACAAAAATGGGCATTTTTGGGGGATTATTACATTTATGGGAAAAACTATATATTTGGGGAACATTGAAAACTGCAATTGGGTTCGGTAGCACTATCCTATATATACCTTAAAACCACAGCTGTGTAACATTAGCATTTCATCTTTCATGCATTTTGCTGTATCGGGAAAGTGCAGTGTCGTGGTTTTCGTGTGGAGGTCGAGCTTATCTCGTCGCAAACGAAAGGGAAATGAGCAAGGCTAACGTTAACCTAGATTTCCATCACTGGGCCGTTTTTTAATTTAATTCCTAATAAATCGGCAGCTAAAAGAGCGTCGAATTATTAGCTGTAATAACCACGTTGATGTCGACTAGGCCGTCGTATAAAGAGCGAAGCAATTAACCTGCGTTTGAAGGTGATCGATGGCTTTTGACGCTGACACGTGTAAATTATATCAGGATGTAACAGTATAAAGAGCATGGGTCGTATGCAATGATTAAGTAATGAATTATTAATTGGAAGTTTTGTAAGAGTATCGAGATGCACGATAAAATTTTGTGCATACGATACGTCTAAGACGGGCATACGTTTAAGACAAAATGGAATAGGGTTTGCATATACACAAATACTAAAGAACATTTGATTCAAATATTAAAAATGGACATAACGTATTTTATGGGTATATTTGTGATATACTTCAACAATAATAATTGAAACAATGTTTGTACCAAAACCTTACAAAAGCAAATGGAGAGCAAATAGAATTTTTCGGGAACGGGATAGGTCATTAAGCCTCGAACTTGTTCTTTTACAATTCGGGGCGTATAAAGGGCGAGTGAGAGGTGGTCAGACAACTCTTGGCTCATTACTTAACGCAGGGCAAACGCGTTTGAACTTCAAGACCTGATTTTGTGGGACACATACATGCATAGCATACATAAGTCCACTGTTCAAAGATATCATTAATTATGCATTTACATACGCCCAATAATTTTAATAATAATGCGTTGAATTACAACTGCAGCAGTTGATATATAAAACTTTAAAAAATGATAATTCATAATAATAATAACGAGTTTAATTAAATATACGAGTACACATATTAATAAAACAAAAACGCAATCTGCAGGATTTCTACGAATCAACAATAATAATAACCACAAATTACATATTAGTATATTCACTCCTGGTAGATCGAATTAACCGCCAATATTTGGCTCTACAGCAAAGTTTGAGACTTGGATTCAACAACGAATAATATACTTAAGAAGCAATACACATGGCAGAACTTTAATAACAATCTAAAGTATTATTAAATGCCCAACTTCTTAAAAAGGTGTTGATCAATCAACTTTTGAATAAAGAAAATCTACAAGGAACGCAGATTGGTAATGTACATAAAATATGGCGGCTATTGGCATCATTCTTTCTTGCTACTATACCATCTATTGTACCATGAGACATTAGCGACCGCCATTTTTTTAATACGTGTGTGACTAGATGAAATTATACACGTATATGGTCATTCTGATAGTTTCATAAAGCGCGTTTGATACTGAGAGTTCAATCCCAGCAAATAGTAGATAATATTTACAGACGAAACGCTGCCCCGACCGACGCCAATACTTCCCCAGTCGGGTCCTGTCGTGCTAGTTGCCAGCATTGCGGATACCACTAAAGGCCTTTCAAGCTGCAGTGAATACAACCTGAAAAGGTACAGAGCGCAAGGGGCTTAACATTGAAGCACTCCAACAACGGAAAAAAAGTGCGTTTGTCTTCTATCAGTAGTCGTGGGTTTGATTTACTTCGAGAATATGATATTGTAGATTTGAGAGTCCGAATATTTTACTATACTTGCCTGGGGGAACGATGAACGAAATAAAGCAAAAACTGGAGGCGGATTTACGTTCTCGTAGTTTACAGTTATAACCTGTTGTGTGATACATGCAAAAAGCTGTCCGTCGGTTGTTCCGTATGTTTCGCCAAACATATGACCAGAGTGTTAAAGATCGTGGCCACTTAATCGGTATTCGTTAATTTATGTTGATTGGCCTCGAAGTGCTTCCTTCGACAATCGATGAATTGGGAATGAAGATGGAGATAGAGATAGCGATAATTTATGCTTGCACATAAATTAAAAAGAGTAAAACGTAACGAGAATCGAAATTTGCGTTGATTTGTTTTTATATATATATATGACTCCTTAAAGTAATGTGATAAAGTAATTTATGTTTTTATGAATCATTTTAAAACCAAAATACAATTTACACTGTTGCTTAGGATTTTTTTTTATCAATATCGAATAAAATAGAAACCTAATTTCTTTAACTCAATAACTACATTGTTTAACATGTAGAAACGCTACAGTATTAAACAGAAAGTTATTTTAATTTAATATTCCAAATTTTAAGGTTAAATTATGTTTGCATGTGAACTAAAAAGAGTAAAACGGAAAGCGGATCAAAATTTGCGTTGTATTTGCAATACATTTAAAACATATTAAAATTATAAAACCAAAATACAATTTGTTGCTTTCGAAGATTTTGCTTAATATCGAATAAAAAAGAAAAACAATTTCTTAAACACAATAACTACATTGTTATATACCGGGTGATTCTTTAATATTGCGAAAAACTTTAAGAACCGAGTCCTTGTCACGAATTAAGAGGAGTCTTTTATACAGGGTGATTATTTACTCGTTGAAAAAGGTAGGTTTGCATACGTCAAATACAATTAATCAAAAAACCTAGAGAACCGAATTGGTTTATTCAATTATTTCATTAAATGCATTTTATAAAAGTGGTTGAAAGTGAGCCACTCCAACTTCAATGCAAGCTTCTATCTATTCAATGCGAAGCATTGATCGCCGAACACGTTAAAAAATGTTCGGAGTATTCCGATTTGTCTCACAACAGGCTATAATACTATTCAGCAGTACTCTACAGTTTCTATTGGAGTCGTATAAACCAATTGTTTAAAATGTCCCCAGAGAAAGAAATCCAGTGGATTTAAGTCTGGTGACCGTGCCAGTATGTAGTTATACATTTTAAGGCGAAACAGTTTTATCAAGTGATACGTCAAATTTGACGTATGCCAACTTACTTTATATAAAATACCCCTCTTATTTCTTGACAGGGTATCGTTTCATAAAGTTTTTCGCAATATTAAAAAATCACACTGTATAATATGGAAACGCAATAGTTCTAAACAGATAATAGTATATTACGCAACGAGAGTTGTAAGAAGCATATTACGCACGAAGAGAAAGTTTAGTACCGAGTCGCGCAGCGGCGAGGTGCGTAATTGCCGTACAACTCAAGTAATGTACGCTATTTTTTTCTACTCCCAAACGTAATTATGAAAAATGTTGCACAAATTGATACATTTTTGTTCTGTCAGATGCTCATGGCAACATTTGATATTGACCATCATATCTCTATTTTGACAGTTTCAATACTAAATGTCACAATGTTGCCATGGCTCATACAAATAATTCCCCCCTAAGTGTTACGTTATATATATATATATATATATATATATATATATATATATATATATATATATATATATATTATGTAACACTAGTGACTTATATAACACTGTTACGTTATAACAGATTTACTAGTCATGAAGTCCCTGTGTAATTGACAACTTACTAATGTGGGACTAGAATACAGTAGTTTAGCCAATTAGTGCATTAATAACGCGATTAATGATCGAGATATTTTAACGTGTTAAAATATATCGCGTTAATGGTCGAGATTATTAATCGCTTGTTAATACACGAGTTAGTTACAATTATTTTTCCGTCGACTATACAAACATACAAATACAACCATAGAAACGAATAAATAAAGAAAAATACCAACTAATATACAAGCATACATACAAATATATAGACAAACATTAAATCAAAGAAACGTACAGCCATATAAACATACAAACAAACATACAAATATACCCGCAAACATACAAATACACATACAAACATATATACATACAAATAAACAAACAAACAATATACAATCATATAAACCTGTATACAGACATGCACACATCCAAATATACAAACATGTATTCATATTAACATAGAAACAAATATACAAACATGCATACAAACATACATATTAACATACAAACAAACATACACACACTCGCACAAAGCGCGTACACACACACACACCAATTATTTTTTATTGTTAAGTGCATATGCCAAAATCATTCATTCATGAGTCCATAACATTTACATTAATGGACGATTTTGTGCACCAAGTCGACGGAAAAGTTATTTTCATTCAATATTTAAAAATGTTAAACGGTGCATAATCTTGTTTTGCTCAATGTGAACGTAACTTAATAATGTTACAATAGTAGATTATTTAACGAGCATATAATATAGGCTATAATTCACGAGGATAAATAATATACATGAGCCGAAGGATTTTGTAGCCTTTTTCTTAATTTGCGACATTGGTTGATATTTTAATGTTTATTAATATTCTGGACAATTTTGCAAATGATCAGTCTCCATGAAAGTAACTTCTAAAATATTTATGAAATGTTGTGTAACTTCATTGAATTCGTCGTTAAAAATGCTGCAAATTTGGTACAATTATTTGTAAACCTATATTTTGATATTAAGTTTTCTCCAATTTCAATAACAATTTTCTGCGTTTTTACTGCATTCGGTGACGTAATGCTTAGTTTATTGCAGTGTTTGAAATTTGTCAATCTTCTAATACTGTTGATTTTTTGATTCAAATGAATGGCTTTTGAACTCTGTAACTATTGATATTTTGATTTTAGAAATTTCCAAACCCAAACACAACTGAAAATACGTGATTTTTTGTTGTTTTCGCTCAAAACGTAGAATTTTTAAATTAACAATTCTTTAACACATTGTTATCAATAAGAAACCAATTGTTAGCAACGAAATGTACATGTAAATTGAGCTTACATGGGTTGAATTTATTTATCGTATGGCATACACAAACATGATTATTGTTATATTAATACGAGTTTTCTAATAGTCTTTGTATTCTTCATCATGACCATCGATATCATGTTCATGTCTTATGTGGTCAGGAGATCGTACGGGTTAAACTATTGTTTGACCGCTAATTGCCCTAGGCCGTTTAGCCTTACCCTTGGTGTACCACGAGGAGGTGAGGTAAGATTGCACTTACATTATCACTATGTTATTATTGTTATCCTGTGAGATCTTCACTCTAAATGAGCTCAAAGCTAAGGAGTATTGCACATCATACACATGCGAATAGGTCCTTAGGTTAGGCAGGATAACAGTAATTATTCATCTTCTTTTTAATGTTGAGCTACAAATAGTGACGACCGACACTATAAAATTTAAAGTAAACCTCAAGGTTGCTCTGGCAGCTGTCATGGGATGAATGAAAGATAAGAATGAAAGCGTACTTAAGAAAGCGAACTATAAAGAGATGTGAAAAGCGTGATACATAGTTTAATTGAAGAGACCGTACCATGTTGTATTATGAATGGAGTTATTAAAAATGTATATGAAGGAAAAATGTATATGAAGGGGGTTGTAATACAACCCCTGTTTTATAATGAAATCATTATACAATCTCTGTTGTATAATGAAATCATTATACAATCTCTGTTGTATAATGAAATCATTATACAATCCCTGTTGTATAATGAAATCATTATACAATCCCTGCTGTATAATGAAGTACATTATATTACGATAGTCATAGGTAAAACAGTAGAATAAATTGCAGATACCGAATAATAGTAAAATAAAATACTCGAGTATTAAAGGAACAATTTTATATCGATTATTCGTTGGAATGCATATATCACTAATTATATTATCAAATTTACGTCACTTGCATTGAACGTCAACATATTTCAGTAGATTGGATTGATAATCATTATTGTTTACGAATCAACGACCGATTCTTGAAGCCTATGGTATTGCGCGATTATGACAATGAATGCCGATAATTTGTTAATGATTATTTCTTCATTTAACATTACATGAGATTTCTCACGTAAATAAAAAATGTTAATATGGCTTGTTCGAAAATTTTACTGTCACACCTTGCTTACAATAATGGCGTACTTGAGTGAGTTAGTAAATAGGAATTTCTTAATGCCCATAGAAATTCCGCCTTATCGACTATCAAAACTGCATGCTTAGGCATGAAAATCGTTGGCCTTGGAAGCTAATGTGGTGCTGTCACTAATTACAGCAACATTTATTAATACAGAAAAATACTCATTTTGCACACGAAATGGCACACAGTGTTAGTATTGTTGGAGCCGTCTGCATTAAGAGTGCTAGGGTGTGTGATGGCATGAATTGGAGAAATTATAAATGTCACTATATTGCTTGTTTCTCAATATAAGAACTTGTTCAGACAACAAAGCAGGTCACATTGTCCAATATATTAGTTACTAAGCAAACTAAATACAATTGGCGTTTAGGAATTCATATTATTTTGCCGATGCGGAGCAGATTATTGCTAAGTTGTAAAGTATCTTCGTTACAGTTCAGTATGTATAACTCAGCAAAACAGACAGAGGGGGTAGACTGTGGTGGCATTGAACGGAAAATTAACATTTTAGCATTTGCCACCGTATCCCAAAGAAATACGCTATAGAATTAAATTCTGTGCAAAAAGTTTTCAGGTAATCAGTTTACGTAGATTTCATGCGCCGTCTCATATACTCCCAACACTCTTGACGCTCTTCATCTCCCCATTTCAACTAAAATTGCATAGTACACATTTATCATTGTGTGCTAAATATAACTCGTTTACACCTTAGAGCTGTTGATATTGGAGACTTGCATCGTGTCACCTGACGGGATCGGGATGCTCCAGTTTGCTATTTGGCTCATCCGCATCGTTTTAATGAAACTGGATCGAGTCCAAGAGCCCTATGGGTTCATTTACCTGTAAGACGAGGCTAAATTGCAAGAGGCGTCGTCTCCGCACCCAGCGGCACAACTTATGATTCCAGAGCAACAAGGATAAACATAATTCGCCTGTACAAGTTTATAATGGGAAGAATGAAATTTTGAACAATTATTGTTGAACCATTTCAGCACATAAGACTTGTCAAAAAGATATAATAATATTTAAATTGATAACACAATTTTGAAAATTCACGTAGGTACATACTTATCTTACCATCAGTGAGTTCGTAAATTCGAATCAAATTATGATTTTGAACACAAAATGTAGATTTAAAGATTTTGAAAAAAAAAAACAGCAGTCGGAAGTGGTACGAAGTAAATCCTATTTTACCATCGTCGGTTCATTTTAAAATTATAGTTACTTAATAGAGAGCTAGCGACATTTGGACCGAAGCCCTCGCGTTGTTTCGAAATTCATGGAGACGATTAGATTAAAGCCGTCATGAGCAGCCATGTATCAAAATTCAAACAGAGCCTCTTTGCTTTTATATGAAATTTTATTAAGTTACAGAGTTTAACGTTCGTAATTTCTACAAAATTATAGAGTTTAATGTTCCTAATTTCTTAATGTGACTGATGTTGATGTTGACAGTGGTATGATCTGGGCTATTGATTTTTAGTATCTATAGATACCAATTACGAATCAATTGTGTCCAAACGATACGTCGTCCTTATTGATTTAAAAGTATTTCTCACTTCTGCTGACCAATATCTTACCAATTGTACAAAACGAATCCTAATTTTAATAAATCACATAGGCAAAATTCTCAGGTGTGCTAGATTGCTTCTTGATGATGTAAATTTGCGTTAGCAGATAGAGACGTCTGCATAAACAAATTGCGATAGGTGTAGAAATAGGCATAAATATAATAAACTGAACGTTAAAGTCCGTGCCGCCCGACAAAGTTCCGCCCGACACTAATGTAATGACTATTACGATGCCACTGGCATTAAACAGGTCAACTAATGAATTATGGTCCTTACTTACAGACATCAATGATCTTTGATCGGCGATTACTTCCTTAGATACTATTGTTGGCTTGATGTGGCCGTGGAAACTAAATGTCGATTATAATTAATCGCGGACTGCAAGAAACTTTAGCAACATAAATGGAATATTCTATAAGACAACGTAGTAATTTGAAAGATACGCCAATGGCAGAACTGGTAAATTTGTTTCTAAACAACAATCCGCACAATTATGGACAAGCAGGTGTCACCATCATTACCCTGGGGTGGTTTATACCTGTGCTCTTACTACCTGGGTTAGGGTCTAACATAAGTTTCCCTGAAAGCAGGAGGATTGTAGTTCCGACCTGGTGTGAGCCATGCAGCATTGAAAAGCAATACTTCAAAAGTAGAGACACGATTGAATGAAATTGTGGATGGTCGAGGTTACGGAAGACCCAGTTGACATTTAAACGTGGATTGGGTCGTTACTTCGCGGAATCCATCCGCTCCGGGTGTATCTCGCCGAATTGGGTTATTACTGTACTTTTTACCGTTGGTGGAAAAAGAGAAGGTATCTGCGGGCCACCAGAGGACTGCAGTTTTTAAACGCCCCCAGAGAGACAAGGTAATTATTAATTATTGAATAATAACATAAAACAAGTTTCTTCGTATTTGATCGCATTATGTTATACCAAGTACGGCATTACAATGTCAGCACTTTCGAGTCATTTACAAGTAGTAAATGTACTTTCTATAATATATAAATAAAACAAAAAAATGTTTCATATATAACGAATTGTGATTGCTAACACAATATACGATATACTGATTATAAATGACTATAAATTAGTGACTAAAATTTGTTAGAAAATAAATTAATAAGATCCAAGTAATTGCGTTTATATAACGTTTTTCAAGGTTTCAAGGTTTTCGTAACAAAAAATGTGCAGGATATTAATTTATCCTAAAATGTATGAATTATCTCAGTTTAACATAGAGAATGAATTTTAAGTCATATTATTCCTCTAACTTTTACTAGACCGATATTTCCTCTAGCTTTAACTAGACGAAATTAGAACAAGAAAACGAATTTCTTTTAATGCCAAATTCCAGGGTATGGGTTTAGTATTTCGAGTTTGATTTGTTAGTACTGTAGTAGACCAGTTTCTGAAGTAAACGATTCAATTGTTACCGAAGCAATATGCGAACGCAAAGGTATCCTGAAATGAAATACTTCTAAACTGCCTAATCGGAATAACACTTGCTATGGAAATATACAAATGGCTCCCATAAGAAAAAATCTATAAGTTGACAATAAAACAATAGCGAATTAACGTAGATCGTGTAAATAACTTAGCACTATCGAATGTAGAATAAATAGTTATTTGTATAACTATGGAGGAAAGCTATGTATTCTCTCCCGCGGATGAAGTTTAATGCCCGACACGTAGCGGAGGGCAGTAATCATGCAAGACCGAGAAGAAGGCTTTGCGCCAGTGTTACACATATATTTTTTTCTACGGCTCACTTTTAATATCATATCTATGATTTATTATTTTAGATGTCGTTCTAAATTTCATTTATCAAAATACAAGTACAGTAAGTTGCTATTGCAGTTTTGCTTTTTACAAACAATTTGTTTATTCTCACAATTTGTGTCACCGGTTTCATCAATGGATTCTGGTACTAATATGAGAATTGTACTGTTCATTTAATGGCGACGAAGACAAAAAAAATACGTAATTTTAACCCAGAATATGTATGAACATAGTAACTAAAACTAATTTAGCAAGCATAGTTGTCAATAAACATTGAAATATTATAGTTATTTAGAACTGCACTTTTTTTTACTGTGGTATGAGAATTGTTGTGTTCATTTAATGACACAAGACAACCATTATTACCTAATTTCAACCCTGAATGGGTACCAAAATAGTAAGTAAAACCAATTTAGCACGAATAGTTGTTAAACATTGAAACATTATAGTTATTGAGAACCAAACTTATTATTTTATTACTGTGACATTATGACAATTGTTCTGTTCATTTAATTATCTTAAAATCTTAAAATTAGGTGATACATTCTATAGGTCTTCGTCGCTCATTTCAACGCGTACTACATCAAAATGTTGGAAATGTATTACAAGCCTTTTTTCTGAATAAAAACATGATACACCATACTGTGGTATAAATCGCTGAATTCGTAATAGGAAATTCTATTTAATACAGGGTGTACTTTATTTACGGGCCATATAAAAATATAAAGATGATGCCGGTTTCTTTGAAACGAAACTTGAATTGAAAATTTATAAACGCTGTCTTGTAGAGCTAAAAAAGTGGCAATGAGAAAGTGCCTTTTATTTTTTTATACCATTTCTAATAACTTCAGAAAAACATAAAAACGATATCTAAAAATTTCGGATTTGGTCGAATATCTCGGGAAGTAAGCGGAATTTTCTGATTTTCTTAACATATTCCTCCACTAAATTGCACAACTTTTTTTGTAATTTAACCGCCTTTGTAACTGCGGTTTTCGAGATCCCCATGCTGTTGATCCTTATCTTCGACACCCTGTATATAGTGACCGCCATAAAGTCTGCAACATATGGGAAACTGTGTTTTTATTAATGTAGGATTTTCTTAAGCTTTTTTGCATTAGTATCAGCATGATTTTTAACACCAAAATTGCCAAAAATATTGATCATGTTACATCCATTACATGTTATATCATCCATACATGAAAACTTCAGAAGGAAAAGTTATTTATAGCCACATAAAAATCTAAATTTTTGAACGTTTGGAGAGAAATTTTAAAGTTGTTGGTTTGTAAATGTTGAAATTGATTACTGTGCATTTCATTGATGGTCTTCTCTACGTGTGAACATTCCACGCATTTTAACTGGCAAGTTCATGCTCCCTCCTCCGACACACAGACGTGCCATTTGTTATTCCTAGTCTACCTTAATTCTCCGGTCACGTATCCAAACGACCTTTCTAAACGATTTCCGAGAATCGAACGACGCGGAGATGACCATCAACCGGCTCCTAATTCTCCAGGCGATTACTGCTCCATTAAACCGAATTTATGAAAGCCGAGAGGAACCTGGATCGACAAGTAGTGTACGATTAGATCATGCTCGTTGGGTTGTCCATAAGAATAAAGCATAGATGAAGGATTGGCAAACTGATTATATCCAGCATATACGGGTTGACTAAACGAGTTAATAAATAATTAACCCATAAGAACATTCGAAGACACTTTCGTTGACAATTGAAAGACCTATTTTATTGACAATAAAAACCTTCTTCATTGGTAAACAAGAAATAAACTGTCTTCCTGAGGTCCCATACCAGTTGTCACAAAACTGAGCTTGACACTTTCCAATTTATTAATCCTATGTTTTGTTGTTAGCTTCCTGTGGAATGAGATTCCATTCTTCTTGTGGCGCAATTCTGCAGTCTAATTTGTAGCTGGAGTTCTTGTTCGAAAGGGGTGTTTTAACCTGTCCAAAGAGTGCCCCGTAAGATTCATATGCATCCGACATAGTACTTATGGGCATTATCACACATCAGCACGAAGTTATAGGCTTCAGGAAACATGTCTCGTCTATATTGGTTACAGCAGTTTAGTTCTCATGCAAAATAATACCCGTGCGCACTTGGCTGAAACATTAACTTAGGGATGATACAATGCTGCCATCGAGTGCAGGCCTGAATTAAATAGCTTTAGAACACATCTAGGACATATTATTGAGTAGAAAAAGAGCTCAAAAGTGGATAGCCGAAGTGAAATTTGCAACGCAGGAAGAATGGAATCGCATTCCGTAGGAACACATTCAGAACGTTATATCTGTAGCGGAAGAATCCAAAGAGAAATTAGAGCACGAGGATGAAATAGCGGGTATAAAATTGACTTCAGAGGACACAAAAATCAGTTTTAGCTTAATATATCTTTATGGATTGTAATTCTATCAATTGGGTGCATAGTGAAACGAAAATCATTTGAAATCCTTTAATATTTGACAATTTTTGTATTGAAATTCACTTAGATTTTCCTATCCATAGTTTTGTCCATGATTGTAGTTGTCAGGTCGATGCATAAGTTCGTAGCGTTTTTTTGAAAACAACAAAAAATCAAGTATTTTCAGTTGTGCTTGAGTTTGGAAATTTCTAAAATCAAAATATTAATAGTTACAGAGTTCAAAAGCCATTAATTTGAATCAAGAAATCAACAGTATTAGAAGATTGACAAATTTCAAACACTGCAATAAACTTCAAAATAAAAGCATTACGTCACCAAATGCAGTAAAAACGCAGAAAAATGTTATTGAAATTGGAGAAAACATAGGTATACAAATAATTGTACCAAATTTGCAGCATTTTTAACGACGAATTCAATGAAGTTCAACATTTCATAAAGATTTTAGAAATCACTTTCATGGAGACTGATCATTTCCAAAATTGTCCAGAATATTAACAAGAACATTAAAATATCAACTAAAGTCGCAAATTACGAAAAGGGCTACAAAATCTCTATGGTTCTAGATTAGTTAATTTTATCATTCCCACTAGCGCGCATTAGAGCGTCACCGAGTATTTAATAAAATCTCGTACTAACATTTTTGTTGTTATGTTCATTTTATTTTTCCCACTAGCGCGCGCATTAAAGCGTCACTGAGTATTTAATAAAATTTTGTAGTAACATTTTTATTATTATGTTCATATTATCTTTCCCACGAGCGCGCATTAAAGCGTCACCGAGTATTTAATAAAATGTCGTAGTAACATATTTATTAGTTACTTATTCAGAAATGTAACTTTTATTCAACTTTATTCTCGATAACTCGAATAATACTCTTTTTATTGATACTTTCGTCGACTTTAACTTGTGATGCTAACGTGATGTTAGCTTGGCCGCTCTGGATCAACGAGCCTGTTTATTTCAAAATCTCGCCTATTTATACTAAATAGAATTATAGATAGGAAATAAATCCGACTGGACTTCCTCTACATTATTAACTTTCAGTGATTCCCCCGAATCAATGCCCGTCTTATACTTCTCACTTGCATGACTTCTCATAAGCTGAACCAACACATATCGCTTAAGTCTTTCAGTCTACACAAAAATATTGTCCGAGTTTAAAAATGCAAGCATTGTATTCATTATCGTGGCCCCCCAAGTAACTCCTACCACCCACTTCATAATATTTATACACAATTCCTTAGAAATTCCCATAACCGATCATCTTCCCTCATCTCAAGTATAACTTATCAGTCACTCTCCTCGAGAACCTTAAAAGTGAATATGCACACTTGCATATTATTTTCACCGGGCATATTAAATGATTCAAATTTACTCAAATTATCCCAAATAGTATCATTAATTTTTCGTGGTTTTTTATTTATTTAACTAATACTAAATATTTATATTTTGGTCATGTTGGCCCCTTACGGCTATTTGAAATTGTTAAATTACTAGTTATTTCTAGAGTCTTTTGTTTTTAATGGAAGTTTTAATGAAATCTACCAAATGTGACGATCACCCGAAAATTAAAAACTTTATCCATATACATATTTACAAAATTTTGAAAACACAAGTAACGTTGGATATCGGACGACAAATCGTCTAATTCTGCAAAATCATCATCAGATGTACAAAAACTTGAAACTACAACTCGTCAACAGTTTTAGGAACATTTTAGGAAGTGACAAACGTTCAATTATGCAAAATCATCGTGATTAATCAGAAAATGTATGAGTAGTCAAATTTTTCAAAATTATTGCTAGTCCTATAATTTCTGAATGCCATCGAACAATGCAAATGGGGCGTGAAATCGTCTAAATTGTTTGCATCAACTGAACATATAATTTGTTTTAAAATTAGTATTTGCTATACTTTTGGTTAATGTATAAAAACTATGTTGTTTATTTATGGCACTACTTCAGAAATCTTTTAGACCAATCTGAGCCATTATACAGGGTCCGTCATTTCACCTCTCGTCTTCTATAGCTCAGTTACTAATTGAGTAAGGATTTTGATATTTTGCAGACTTTGCTTGCATTCTGGGGTGCATTTCAGGAAAATATTTTTGATTATACAAGGTGTCCAAAAAAAGTGTGACGTCATCATGATGTGCATTTTGATATTGCATTGTATATTTTTTGTTGTTTATTTCGGTGCCCTTTATGGATGCCTACATACCCATAAAATTTTATTGAAATCGGTTCAGTGATATTAGCACAAAAAAATTAACTGAAAAAATCAGTTTTGCATCATTGGTTAAGATAATTAATAATGGACAAAAATAGTGCCTCGTTAGTAAAACCACACAATCTACTCATTAAATAAGGTCTGACAGTTGCATTAACCCAGTTTTATTGATATGCATTTTACAGTGTCTAAAATTTAGTGTCAAACTTTTCAAACTTTAAAGCACTTTATTTTTCTTATTTTAAATTGGAACCCCAGTATATTTTTATGTAATTCCATGCGGAATTAAAAGACAATCATTTTTCCTAATTACAACCCTATCTCAATTCCTAACACATTAAAAGATGTTTGCAGAAAACTAGTTTTATCAACAATTCCAATAGCCATTTTAATTAATCAAAATCGAAGGTGGGTTTGAAAAACAATTTATTGACATTAAAGTTTAACAAAGTGACGAGAGCCAATGTTAACTGTAGTGATATAAAAGTTTAAAACTTTTTTAGCTGAGGCTTTATACCCAAGATTCCAAAATATTTTTTTTTTCATGTACTACAACCGAGACGAACTGGTTGATATGATTTTCATATTAGGAGAATGCGAAAGGAACTCATTTTTGACAAGTCGAGTTTATGCACAGCGTTATCCGGAACGACGACATCCAAACAAACGGAGCCTCCAAAACTTATTAGAGTGGTTTATACAAACGGGAAATGTAAAGTATACAAAACCAGTTAGAAATAGGCCGGTTCGTACTGAAGAAAATCAATTGGCTGTGCTATTATCAGTTACCGAAAATCCTTCCGTTAATCAACGAGCAGTCGCTGCTGCCGTGGATGTAAGCGAAATAAGACGAATTTTAAAGGACAGCCCTTTCCATGCCTATCATATCCAATTCCATCAGCAACTCTTTGATCAAGATTTTGATCAACGTGTCGAATTTTGCAACTGGGCGCAAGCTAAAATTGGGACAAATTTTGACTTTTTTGATAAGGTATTGCTTTCTGATGAGGCCACCTTTCATGAAAATGGATATGTGAATCGTCATAACTTCCATTACACTGCGACGACAATCCAAGAGATTTTAGGCAGGTTGATCATCAACACAGATGGGCAATTAATGCGTGGGGAGAATTATTGGTGAACATATTATAGGCCCTCACTTTTTTAACGAACATTTATTATTTGGATTTCATGTATATGTGGTTTTTTTGCAAAATCAATTGCCAAATTTATGTGAAAATTTACCAATAGCCGCGAGGGATGCAATGTGGCTGCAACATGGTGGAGCTCCAGCACATAATTCATTACAAGTCAGGGAATATTTCAACACTACCTTCCCCTATCGGTGGATTGGAAGAGGAGGGCCAAGTAAGTGGCGGCCCCGATCACATGACTTAACTAAATTAGATTTATTTTTGTGGGGCTGCGTCAAGGAAATCGTTCATCAAAAACCTCCAACCACTCCAGAAAACATGCAACAAAGAATCTTAAACGCATTTCAAAATATTTCACCCAATCTGTTACGAAGAGTGACAATAATATTTCATACTCGTCTTCGTTTGTGCCTTCAAGAGGGCGGAAGACATATTGAACATAAGTTCTAGCAATTAATTAATATTAGAAATTGGCAGTTAATTCATGTTTTTATGAAATGTTATTACTAAAACTATTTTTTATACAAAACTTAATACTTTTACGACGTGTAATACGTTTAGACGAAGAACTGTGAAACCTTTAATACTTTCAAGATATTAATTGTAACTACAAAACATGTTATGTCAATAAATTGTTTTTCAAAGTCACCTTCGAGTTTTATTCATTAAAATGGCTATTGGAATAGTTGATAAACCGAGTTTTCTGCACATAACTTTTAATGTGTTAGGAATTGCGATAGAGTTGTTATTAGAAAAATTGTTTGTCTTTTAATTCCACATGGAATGAGATAAAAATATATAGGGACTCCAATTTAAAATAAGAAAAATAAAGTGCTCTAAAGTTTGAAAAGTTTGACACTAAATTTTGGACACTCTGTATAATGCATCTCAATAAAACTTGGTTAACGCAACTGTCAGACCTTATTATTGAGTATAGTGTTTTTACTTGAAATTGAATATCTACCAACGAAGGGTGTTTATTGCGCTCCGTTGTGCGAACGGAATTTTATGACGGGTAATGGCAAGAGTCCAGAGTCAGAGCCGGCATCAGAAAATACAGATTCCCTGTAGAAAATTAACATTAGTCATTATCATTAACTTGTACTTTTCATTGTATTTTTAAGTGTATATATAATTAATTGTGTTTTACAAATGTAGTTATAATTTCATAGAAAATTTATATACCGTATGATTCGCGAAACAAATAATTTAAGTTACCCATAACATAATTGACTTGCTCATTGCGTTAAAAAATTAACGACGTGACCATCAGTTATTTTTTTCATGAATCGTAATGTAACAAGCAAATATTATTCCGCACAACTAGATTCATCGCTATCACTTTCACTTTGAACATTAATAATTAGATTTGGTACACTAAGCCTAAGCGTCCTATAATCGTTTTCAATTTTAATCACGATGTGGACGATGGGTGATCGATGCAGTTTTTCCAAATGGTACTTGAAATGTTGTTGCATTCTCGCCGAACAAGTGGAATGGTTTCTTCACTCATTTTGGGATGTGCATTATTTTCCCGCAAATTTCTTTTTAAAGTTGACCATATGACCTCAATTGGATTGAAGGTGGAAGGCGCAACACTTGGTGACCAAATTCGTCTGCCATCTTATCAACCACATACGTTTATATATATATATATATATATATAATATATATATATATATATATATATATATATATATATATATACATATATATATATATATATATATATATATATATATATATATATATATATATATATATAATTAATATATATATATATATATATATCCGCAGTAAATTATTTTGTTACGTTCCTGGACGCCCGCCTCTTCGCAGCACGCCATACAATGGAGAACCCTTGACCTTAATAAACCCTCAGTTTTTATTTATTTCGAGCTAAGATCACTGAACCGATTTTAATAAAATTTTATGGGTATGTAGGCATCCATAAAGGGCACCCAAATAAGCAACAAAAAATATACAATGCAATATCGAAATGTACATCATGATGACGTCAAACTTTTTTGGACACCCTGTATAATCAAAAATATTTTCCTAAAATACGCCCCAGAAAGGGTAAAGTCGTAGAATGCAAGTAAAGTCTGAAAAATATCAAAATCCTAACTCAATTAGTAACTGAGCTATAGAAGACGGGAGATGACCTGTCGGACCCTGTATATTAGAGAGTAGTTTGGAGATCCCTGATCTACCATGCACCTTTTGTGGAATGTAAGGACGATAGTTGTGGTTTTTCAAACCACTCTGCACAGTAGCTTACGATATACCAGTAACACTACCTATTTCACGTACAGAAGTTTTTGGATTTTCCGAAATACTAAGACCCAGTTGTACGATCGTGGATTATCTTTGATCGTGGTTCAGTTTCTAAGGATACCATTGTATTGACAATTGTATCTTAGGTAACTGAACCATGGCCATGGTTGATACACGATCGTACAACTGGGCCTAAGACCCAATTGTGCGATCGTGGATTATTTTTGATCGTGGTTCAGTTTCTAAGGATACCATTGTATTAACAATTGTATCTTAGGTAATTGAACCATGGTGACGGACGATTCACGATCGTACAACTGGGCCTAAGGAGATATCCAATCCCTTATTTCCCAAGTATTGGCGGGTGTAGGTTTCTTAAAAGATCCATATCACAAATTTGATTGTAGTATTTGCGACGTTCCGGCATTTCTCTGTTGAGAAATTGCTATCTATAGTGACGCATTGTTTGGCTGCAGTTTTTATTGCGTATGAAATATACTTGCAATAAGTCAGTCAACTGATTATTATCCATAATCGGCCCTTTTAGGCGATAATAAGTCATTCAACGAGAACAACTTGACAACAACTCCATAAATAAGGAGTTATGACTTCGGGCGTTGATTATAGTTGAGTATATACTCTTCAATTAACGCTTCGGGCTTTTTTCTAAGATTGGTAACACCTAAAAGCGAACTTATCACCAATCCTGTTTTGAGACTTTTTGCATTTGAAATTTTTAAAATTGATCATTATCGAAGTCGAAATTTAAAATCACTGGATCAGCGGCTGCAACGTGATAAAATGGTAGAGCATGCTGCGGCTGGTCTTATGAAATAGTCTATAGGTGTAGTAATTGATGGAAGAGGGCACTGGCCGTCCCAAGCCGGTTCCGGTGGCTCCGGAATGCGGTCCATGTGCTTCTGTAGGAGCGGAGAGGAAGTCCCTAATTTTTCGCTCATCCAGATCCCCCCAATCCCCGACCATTCTCTCCTCTTCTGGAGTAATCGATAGCGCGGGATCCTGCGATTTCTGCGTTTAATGCGGCGTTTTCTTGGCAAAATGGGCCAGAAACCCGCGGCCGGCCGCGTGCGAGCGAGACGGAGGAAGTGGACTCTGGGCATGCGCGTTCGCCGGTGAGCGGTCTTCCGTTGGGGGCTCTGGGGCCATGCCGTGTGAGTTCCACGCGAGCCACGTGGTCGAGAAGCCTCTGAGCCGGTACAGACTGTAAAGTTCGAGGATTTTTGCACCGCAATTCGAGAGAGATCGCGGCCCAATCCGGGTGTTTTTTCTCTAATTAAAAAAAATAATTGCGACGCAGCGCGCGTTGCCGCACTATTTTCGGAGGTTTGAAGTGTAGTTTGATTTTCGTGTGCACCGGAGTTCATTGGATATATTTCGCTCACGCCGGGAACGCAACAATATGGTACGTTGAAATGCGATCTTGCTTTTAATTTAACACCTTGGAAAGAGGATGCTACACTTAAAAAATACGCCAGTCTTCATTAAAAAAAAAAAAATACAACATTCAGATGCATTTTTCAAATCGTAATTAAATTACATTTAAAAAAACATTTTCTGTAGTATACCACAGTTCATTGGTCAAACAAGCTAAAATAAGAAACATAAAAATAAAATTAATAAAAATATCTGGATGTGTATCTACCACCAATAATAATGATATTCAATATTAACTATACCACTTCCTTATTTGATCAAAGTAATCAACGTACTGAATGGCGAATTAATTTTTGACCGGTACCCACTCTCCGCATCTACTCGTCAATAAACAATTCATTCATATTTAGATCAACCAGTAGATGAAATACCACAAGTAAACAATGTTTTCTTTTCATAAAATCATTATAAAATATAATATTATAATGAAATCAGAATAAAGAACGGCAATATACTAAAAACCTATAATAGCAAAAACTGATCATTTCAACAGAATTCCTGAAAACGTGCATTTCATGTCCAAAAATATTATTACACATGAAAAAGCAAAAAATAACGAGAGACAAAACACTGCCATAAACAAGAAGCAAATTTCTAGAAAATAATATAATGTTCAAACTTAATTCCAACGTGATTTCCCCCGCAATGTACACTGATTCCAACAAAATTCCCGAAAATGTGCATTTCATGTCCAAATAAATTATTACTCATAAAAAGGCAAACAATAACGAGAGGCAAAACACTGCCATAAACAAAAAGCAAATTTCTAAAAAATAATATAATGTTCAAACTTAGATTCCAACGTGATTTACCCCGCAATCAGTGTACTCTATTTAGATTTTAAACGCCAAACATTCTAATAAGATAATTTGCAAAGGTATTAGAAAACGATGTTTTTTTTTTTTTATTAAGAAATAACGAAATCTCTGCACCAATTGATTTCAACGAGATGTGGTGTTTATAAGCTTCTCTTACACTGCCGAAAATTTTAATATTGTACATTTGTACTTACAATATCCAATATGAAAATGACTTTTTTTAGGTTGCTAGGTTTTTCAGAATATAGTGGCGTGTATAAGCTTCTCTTACACTTCGGAAAATTTTAATATTGCACATTTGTACTTACAATGTGCAATATGAAAATTACTCTTTTTAGGTTTCTAGGTTTTTCAGAATATAAGCATACTTTTAGATATAGAACTGAACTTTAAGACATCTAAAACAAATAGATAAATACTTTTTTTTCACGTTGAATGCAAAACCACCGGCCCTAAATGTAATTGCAATCTACATCAATTTTTTAAATGGACTTATGAAGCGAATTTTGTTAAAATAATTTACTATTGTTCGATTAAAAGTAAGTACTCGTCATCGCATAAAGTTGGACCAATAATGTTTCGTCGTGTTGGATTTTACAAATACAGAGAGCGCATAAAGTATTAAGACCTGTGATTTTTCCCCCTATATAATTTTTTGAAAAATGCTTGAACAGGTCAATATGATTTTTTTAACTAAATATTTTGAAACGATTTTCATTTTTCCATCACTCTTCGTTTTTTTTATGTTATGACGTCATAGCTTTTTTTAAATGACAACCGATATTTTTTATGATAGATTTTGAAAGTACTTTTTATTATGTTTTCAACAACATGACACTTTCAATATGTAACATTTGAAAAAAAAATGAGAAAAAGTGCGTTACTGTAAATCTATTAAATTATTATTTCAATGTGCAGAAAAATGTCGAACTATTTTGAAATTAACTTGTGACACGATGAATCGAACGGAACGTCAATCCGACTGTGAGTAGGTAATAATTTGTTTCGCATAATTGTACTAGATTGTTTTTCAGGTTAATCAATTTTGTTGTAATATTTAAAATCCAAGCCTGTTTTCCTAATTTTGTTGTATACTTAAAATCCAAGCCTGTTTTCCTAATTTTGTTTTAACTGACGTTGTTTTGAATGGTAACTGATGCATTCTGCACATTGAAATAATAATTTTACTTTAACGCACTTTTACTCATTTTTTTTTCAAATGTTACATATTGAAAATGTCATGTTGTTGAAAACATAATATAAAGTACTATCAAAATCAATAATAAAAAATATAGGTTGTCATTTAAAAAACAATGGTTCTCACGTCATTACTTCAAAACGGAAAGAGATGGAAAATTGAAAATGGTCTCAAAATATTTGTTTGAAAAAAAATCATTTTTTGACCTGTTGAAGTATTTTTCGAAAATTTATACAGGGGAAAATATATAGCCAGGTCTTAATACTTTATGCGCTCTTGTATAGCGAGTTTAGCGATATAATATAATTATATATTTTTTAATAAGCAATGTCATATAATATGCACATTTATATAAATAATCATTACCGCATAATTCAATAGAATACGACCGCATGTAATTTACGATGTTTTTAATAGAAATTTAAAGATATCGGCTTAGTTGTTTAAGGCACTTAAAAACATGCTTACATATCTGGAATTAATGCCAGTAAAAGTCGTTTAATAAGGTTTGATGTTTATGACGGTATGACTTCACGTGGAAGTACTGTAAATTGTGAAGAAATAAGATTCTTTACAATAACTACACAATATTGAAAACGTATTTTTCATTTAATAATCAAATGATGAATAATAATAAATATTTAAAATAAGCAAAAATTAATTAACCCATAAAAATAACACGATATTTAATTACGAATGAAGTAAAGTCGGTGTTAATATTTTACTGCCTAGTATACATATCACCGGATAAAATCAGTTAAAACTTAAACAAAAAGCCAATGTGCCATTTTTATGAAATTTTCCGTTATATAACAAACTGAATGCCTACTTTTACTTAAAAACAAACATTTATGAATAATATGCTGATTTGCCGATGGGTCGTATTTTACTACTAATAACCTACCACTTTGTAAACCCGACATAAATATTGCAAAATACTCGATATGATACATTCATTTCATCTGGTCATAAAGAACTATATTTTATTACTAATACCCACAACATTGTAAACCTGACATAAAATTGCAAAATCAGTAGTTATATCCAGAGTGCATGCCAAATACGCGAATATTCTAAAAATTTGAAGGATGGCATGCAAGAGGGATATATCGAGGACTATTTCCCAACAAAAATTTCATGCGAAGTAGGAATTTCATGATATAATAAATAATGACATACCAAAAATAATTACTTGTGTCAGTGGAGCAATTGCACTTTCAATGATACCTATAATTATTATTGTTCAAATACGAATTGTAATTTAAATCAATAAATGTATTTTGATAATTAATAGCCCGAATGTTATTAAAATATCAAAAATATTCACTTAATGCACCATGAAAATACACGGGCATTTTCATGGTGCATCAAATACTCGGTGGTATTCGTTCGTTGCTAGGTGATTTCTGGAATACACATTAATATGATTGGTTGCAATCTCGTTGAAATTTTTGGAAGGAAATAGTCGATATGGTACATTTCATCCGGTCATAAAGAACTATATTTTATTACTAATACCCACAACATCGTAAATCTGACATAAACATTGCAAATATAACATAAACATTGCAAAATACTTAAAATGATACAACTGTCAAAAAGAACTAAAAATAAAAAACCGTTTTAATATAATCAGTTTAAATACATTTCTCTAATTCATGCGAATTTTTGCTACCTATATGAAGTAGATTTTAGAAAGTTATATAATTTTAAGTAAATTAAATAAATTTTGTTATTTCCACTCACACTTTTATTTTTGAAAAATATTTAGTGACTGCAGTTTCGACTAAGGTCTAGTCATTATCAAACTAAGTACCTATCTAGAAGTACAAGAGTACAAGTACTAAGTACAAGAAAGTGCGTTCAGTAAATATTTTTCAAAAATAAAAGTGTGAGTGGAAATAACAAAGTTATTTTATTTAATTTACTTATTTACAATGTTCCAGAAAGTAAAGGCTACCAATATACAATATTATATAATTTTGTTAAACAAATGAAAGTTTAACGATATTTAAGTAATAGTTAACACACGAAAAACCACAACTCCCGTTCATACATTCCCCAAAAGGTGCATGTTGTGGCGAATATATTATTGCTTGGATTAGCCTAAACGATTTCTGAAGTAGTACCATAAATAAACAACATAGTGCTTATTCACTAACCAAAATTTAATAACTTTTAACAATTCCAAAGTGGTATGTAATAAAAACTTTATGCGCACAGTAAGTTTATTTAAAAATATAAAAACATTCAAAAACGTTTCCTCAATAAATCCCAAAACAAAGTTGTACAAATCTTTGGCATTGGCCTTTTCCAGTCACTGATCGCGCGATTGTTATTTGTATTAATCGATAAGCGGTTATCTGAGCAGCAGACCTCGAGATGATCGCATTCTCAAGGATGCTGGCGTGTCAACGAAATTTGGACGCTTCACTCGTCGACGTGGCCGTAGATTTGTTTGCCCCTCTTATCCCGATTAAGAAATCTTTGCCCTTTCGCGTGACGTGAAGTGGGTATTATCTGTGTACACTTTCGTCATATCCAAAAACGCTGAAACTGGAATAATTTCCATTGGTGAATGTAAATTTTATTGGGCCCACGATTCTCTCAAATTATTCCAGACATTTTTAATATTTTTTGTCATTTAACGAATTTTTGTAGTCGTTTAAAAACTTAGTTTAGATAAAAGAATTCGGGAAATTTACTTTTCGCCTGTTTATTAAATAAAAACATGTCTTTTTGATAACCTAATAATTGTAAACAATAAAGTAATACATTATGTTTTTTTCCATGCCTCATAATATCTAATAGTACTGTAACAATTTTTGAATGTACAAATAAAATAATTAGAACATAAATCGTCAAGAAATGAAACGATAATTGTTGGCATATACCCAGAAAAACCAGTAACTGGAATTGCAGGAATTTAAAGCGTGTTTTTGCTGTCAGAACTGTTGACTTTCATTTTCGTTTTATCTTTGTGACTTTGTAAATAGAATATATTTCTGATAACGCAAGACAATCGTGCTAGCTAGGTTTCTTGCATAGCACACATATTTCATGTCGAAAAATTGCTTGTAATTTTCTGGATAAATGTGTATTGCAGATAATTAGGCGTAGGCGTAAATTCAAATTTTTATTTGTACTCTGTTGTTATTTTCATTTATATTGTTTTTTTTATGATTTGTACACTACAATAATTTATATGATTATACCTCATTTTTTCTTAAAAATTAAGCTATTGATTTCGTAAAATGAAGCAACCGTAAGGAAAGTATATGCAAAGTTAAAGCAAAGTATGAGTTATAAATATTTTTATGATTGGACTGGCGCTCGCATACCTACAAACCAGTGTAAAATATATAGTTTTAATCAGTTGATAAAAATTCAAATTTTTCAGGTGAATATTAAAATTTTTATAATACTTATCCAAATTATTGAATAAAACATGTTTTAAATATTCGCACGAATGCAAATTTTGCACATGTAATTATTTTGAAAGTTACTTTCAACATAAATTCGACAATCTGAAAAGTTATAACTTTTTTTTCATTTGCCCTTATTGAATATACGTTAATTTACTGAACTTTAGTTGATAATTTTTTATTTGCGAAGAATACGAAAATTGATTGCCCCATTTACCTAAAGATAATAATAATAATAGTTTCTAATTTTTAATTTGCGAAGAATACGAGAATGTATTGCACTATTTACCTTAAGGTAATAATAATAATAGTTTCCATAAAATCCACAAAAATCACCAACACCGTTCTACCTACAAAAATTCTAATACCTACATATAATATATACATCAGCCTCATCAATCGGATACCTTCATATAATTTTATTAATCATTATTATCAATATTATTGTCATCATCAACGGATTCGTATACCGGCTATTACCAGTATCGAGTGGCACATAATTTTACCATTTCAAAAAGTGAATGCTGCACGAAAATTTAGCGAAATATACATAAGAATTGTTACGAAAATTCGAGTAAATTATACAGACTTAAATACAAAATGGAAGAAAATACACACACATTCGGAAAATTATAATAAAACCTAAAATTTGCTGTTATGGATAAATTAGTTATACAATAATTTATTGGAAAAATCCGGAAAAAAAAATTGAAATTCTTCCAAATACTGCTCTTTATTGTAGGATGTTTATTAGTAAATAAATTTAATTTATTTGAAATAATTTTGATTAATTTCAATTTTGATTAATTAATTAATTAATAATTTAATAATTTAATTTAATTAATTTTGAAAGATTGAATTTTGAAGTTCATACAGAATTTTTATTACTTCTGGAAATTATTAGACATACATCCATTATGTATGAAAATTGCATAGAAAACTGGTCCACACCAACGTATTACAAAATGAATGACCAAAATGACGACTACAAAAATCCACAAAATTTGTTGTGTTGTATTTGTTTGATGTCAAAATCGTATGACCTTTACATGAAAAAAGTGCTGTTATGAACATTTTTGGCGGAAGAATATTGATGAATAATATTTATGGATTAAATTAATAAACTTAATACAGGCCATTTATTGTTGTAATATCGCCGTTCCGGAGAACATTGACTTAATGATTTTAATGTTTATAATTTTCATTATTATCATCATTACCTATAAAATGTATTCACTTATTTATAACTCTATAGTTTACAATCTTTCGTCTCCTGAAACAATCTTCATTTTTAATTTGCGTTATTGTTTCTTCGGAACGGCGATATTTTGTCAACATTATTTACTGTACTTTGATCCACTTCAGGCTGAAGTTGAAATGTTTTTTGTTTAGTTTTCGAACATAAACATATTATATTATGATTAATGTTTTTTACAGTACTATGATCCAGTTCACACCCAAGTGGAAATATTTTTTTAAGTTTTCGAACCTAAATAGTAATATTGTATATATTATGATTAATATTATACTACATATTAGACGAAATGTTTACTGAAATGGGAATAGCGCAGTTTTCTCGTGTAAAAAATCATTCCAAATATTATGTTATTGTGCTTGCAATAGTATATTACATAACGAGAGTTGTAAGAAGCATATTACGCACAAAGAGAAAGTTTTTGTACCGAGTCACGCAGCGGCGAGGTGCGTAATTTCTTGAGTGCGTAATTGCCTTACAACTCAAGTAATGTACGCTATTTTTTCTACTCCCAGTCGTAATTATGAAAATTTTTGCACAAATTGATACATTTTTGTTTTTTGTTCTGTCGGATGCTCATGGCAACATTTGATATTGATCATCATATGACTATTTTGACAATTTCAATACTGAATGTCACAATGTTACCAATGCTCATACAAATAATTCCCACCTTAACTGTTACGTTATATATACATATATACAGGGTGAGTTTTTCATTTTAAGCATTGGGAACTCGGAAACCATAAAACATAGAGATTCACTTAAATGAGGAAAGCGTTGTCATTTTAAGAGCTTATGCTAGTTATGCTTTGTAAAAAAAAAACCGTAGTTTTTGAGTTATAATACAAACTTTTTTTAAATGGCAGTCATAGTTGGCTTTCACATTTTGAAAAAGGACATTTTTTCTCTTTATAATGATATAAGGTTTGCTATACTTACTTTCATAAATACATGAGAGTTGTCGTTGTATAATTTGAATAGAATTTAGTATGATTAGAATTGAAAAATTAATAGAATTCTCGTATTAAGAGGGGAAAAAAGTTTTCCATTGAAAACTCTGTTTTTGCTACTATCAATAACTCAAATTGTCCTGTATCGTGTTTATTTGTCAAAGTAAGTAATAATTTTCTTAAAGGTAATTTTCGAAGATGGCTTTTATTTATCAAAGTAAGTATAGCAAGCCTTGTATCGCCATAAAGAGAAAAAAATGTCCTTTTTTAAAATGTTAGCCAACTATTACTGCCATTTAAAAAAAATAAAATTTGTATTATAACTGAAAAACTGTGGTATTTTTACCTATTTTAACCTATTTTAAATTTGAATTTAACCTATGTCATGGTTTCAGAGATCCCAATGCTTAAAATGATTACATACAACAAACTCACCCTGTATATATATATTACGTAACACTAGTGACTTTCATAACATAACACTGTTACGTTAAAACTGATTTACTGGCCATCAAGTCCGTGTGTAATTGACAACTTAGTAATGTAAGGGAGTAGAAAAAAGTAATTACGCAATCAGGCGAACAATTTTTTCCATTTTTTTATATTGTTATAAATGAATATGCCATTTGATCACAACCACATTGATATTTGAAAGTAAACCATGCTCTTCGCACCTGTATATTCAAATTATCGAACGCGTAAATATGTAAATATTATTATTTAAAATTTAGATTAGTAGGTACGAATATTTCCTATGTGGTACACATTTTGAAATATTAATGTATTTTTTGTTGTTTATACATATTATAAACATTTGAAATATGGATGAATTTAAAATTATTTTATCGATAGCCAAAAGTATAATTAAAATGATCTTAATTTCTGAGAGTATCTTAGTATCTTGGTACATTACAGTACTCGTAACTCACGCAGCATTGTTAAAATTTTGGCAATTAACCAGCACGTGGTTGATAAACGATCGACACTTCGCTTATCAAGAACACTTAAAAACTTCTACTTAACGTACCGCAAAGGCGAAAACTCCGATAAGCCACTGGATACGTTTGGTGTAATTTTCGATTATGTACACTGCTGCGCACATTTTTCTTCCACACGTGCCCGACATTGCCCTGGCAGTATTTTTTTTTTTCCAGCTATTCCGTGAGTTTCCGTCTCCTGCCGCATTCTTGTGGCGGGCGAAGGCCCCATGGACCGATCGGCCTTGACATATAGGCACCCGCTGCGGCAATTTCTTAATTCGACCATTCCAATGGTAATCACAGGCGAAAGTGAAATGCCTTGTCGGTGCGAATGAAATTCGAAATTGGGCCTTGAGTGGAGACAAGTGCGTTGCTGGCCCGGCGACTTATGCAACTTTGCACGTGGAAGAAGAATGCAGCAGATATTTGGATTTTAATGCGTAAATTATTTTTTTAATTTATTTCGTTTTTTTTTTAAATTACGAATCGTTGAGAAAATATGCAATTTAATCTGAGTGACTAGGAGTGTGCACCGCGTGATGTAGGTAGAACGTGGCTTTCTCTATATTCGTTGCTGTTACTAATTACTTAGCAACATTAATGTTTTATTGATTGATTAGTAGATATTTTTTCCAAATATTTTTGCATTTATCAGTTATTTTTCAAAAAAAAAGGCTATTGTGGAGTATAGTATCCTATTTTATTGTATTTTTTGTTCCATATTGGAATATTGCCCGCGGTTCCCCGATCTTTCGCTTGGCAATTCCACGTTCTATCGTCCGGGGATTACCCGTCCTGTAGTCAGGTGATTCCTGTAAGGCAGTGTGCAACGGTTTATTAGCTTAGTTGTATATTCCTCGAATATTTAAAAACTAATTAATTTATCTAGTTTTTTTTTTGTTATTTAGAAAGTTGTTTTGTTTATTTCATTTCATTTCGTTATACCGTGCGAACAAAAATTATTTTCATCCAAGAGGGCATTAAGCTCTACCGCTAAGCTGAATGGCCTTAAATTCAAAGCAGAAGTTGATGATAATAATTATTGCTCGCAAGGTACTACAGTCGTCGGAATTAAAAGCATATTCTTAATTTTTAGAACATATTTTCCATATTTAAGAGCATATTTTAGGTGGCCCTACTAATCAGCATCATCAGAAACCGACCGTCTATAAAAAACAAGAAAAAAAAAAACTTAGGGGACCATTTTGTATTAAGGCACAGTTTTGGTTATTTATCTATGGAAATGCAAGCTTGTATTTTATTAGCAACCTGGCTTTGGCTGTACCAAATTTAGGGAATTTACTAGCGACCTGCAGTAATTTTTAAATTCATTTAAACCTTGTTTTATATCGGTTTTCAGGAGTATTCTTAATTTATGCGACCCAGTAATATAAAATGTAATCAAAATTATTTAAAATTATTATTTGTTGATTCATAAGACACGTATTCACGTAATTATTACATTATATTATACAGGTTAATTTTATAGTTCATTAAACACTTGTATACCAAGAGTCTAACCGTACACATGCTGTTGTAGAAACTTAGTATTACCTTTCTCTGGTTGCTTGTTGCGTTAATTTTTAATCACGTATTATACTCTAGATGTATTGCATTAAACAATGTTTTCAGCAATAAAGATGAAATTCAATTAAATCCGTCATCGCGGTCATCAGTTTACTGTTCAGATTAACTTAAAAAAAAACTAAAGTAGTCCTATAAATAATCATTATTTTTTTACAGCTACAAAGAAATAATTGTAATTAATACTAATACTGTTTTGCATCAAATTCCTCCCGTTAACAAAAATGTTATTCCTTAATGTTTTGAGGTGTGCTGAACATCCGTCAGAAGAAGCTCTTATTAGGCACAGTTTTTTTGTTGTTGTAAAATTTGAGTGTTTGATCAAAAACGAGTTTTGCATATTTGTTTAAACTCTCGTATAATTTTCTGATATTTTAAAGAATGTATTAAATATTATTCCCAGTAGATTATTGATTTAAAAAAAAAAAAAAAATATGTATGTTTGTATGAAAATGTTCCATTTAACATTGCAAAAGCGCTAATGCACTTGGATGGTGCGCTTCACCGTAGCGGAAAAAACTAATATTGCAAAATTACAATCTGTCTGGAGATAATTTGTTTCGGTTTGAAAAGTTTTTAATAAGTTTTGTAAATTTGATGTGATTTTCGTTGAATGTTCTGAAAATTTGTGGATCATTCTAAAACAATTTTTGTAGGCTTTTGAAACATTGAATAATTACATTTTCTGACAATTTTTATAATTGATATTTTTTTCGCAGTTTCTGAACATTCATAGTGAGATACTCTTGATATTTTGATTAATATTCTGGATGTTTTAAAAATTTTGTTTTTGAAAGGGTTTAAATCTCCATAAATATTTACCATTAAACATTTCTGTTTTTCTCTTTTATTACTTTCTTTGGTTTCAGAACGCCTGCATTGGGTTTTTGTGCCTTATGTACTATCTAATAGTTTGATATTTTGATTAAAATTCGGGACTTTTTCCAGATTTTTTTTTCTTGAAAAACTTTTTGGCAATTTCTGAAAACTTCAAATCTATGGGGTTTAGTGATAATTATACTAGGGATCTACGCTAATGGACCATTAAAAGTATGAAGGATGAATTTTTTCAAACTCTTATTTTATCAGGAAACCCCTTAAACTTTTAATGGTCCATTAGTGTGGGATACCCTCAATGGCGCGTTATTCCATGGGCAAATTGGGCATTTGCCCAGGGCCCCAACGTCACGGGGCCCTGGGCTCCCAATCATCCCAATAAAAAAAAAATCATTTTTTTCCTTATTACCCAATCATCCCAGAAAAAAAATCATTTTTTGCCTTATATTATTAGTGCATTAAAAAAATTACACTGTACATGGGGGGTGGGGGTAAATTCAAATTTGCCCAGGGCTCCATGAAGGCATAGCGCGGCAATTGTATACAATTTTCTCGCATTTGGGTTAATTCTATCGTGTTTGGCTTCCTTTTGGAACATTTTGAATTAAGTATTTTAATATTTAATTAAGTATTTAGTCAAGTATTTTTATCCGGAGAGTTTTTAGTTGCAACTTCTGATATTTTCGCACAAATTTTGTATTGCGATTTTTTTTCCAAACGCTGTTTTAAGGTGTATGTGTGTATGTATTAGAAAATTGATCGAGTTTTCACAAAATCAAGTATAGTTATCATAAAATTTCTACTTGGAAAATTTTTCAGTTTTAATTAATTTAGAATAATTTTATTCAACAATATCTTATATGCAGGGTGTCCCGAAACTCCCACTAAAGCTCCAGGTTACCTTTTTCCATCATGAAAGATGGTACACAAAACTATAAAAACAATTGTCTGAGCAGCTTACTATTCTTGTACCGTATGGTTAAAGTTGTTACGTCCAATAGCAAATTATAATTAACTGTAAAGAAAACGCATATTTTATTGATAGAAAATGCATTTAAAGTAAAAGTATTAGTTTAATTAAGTATAAAAATTAAAATATGCTTGGGACATATTATACAGTGTGCCTCAAAAATTGTATCCATCCTTTATACTTTATGTGTAGAAGTGTTCACGTGCCGGCCACACATGTAACAGTGTTTATATTAGCTTCGTCTCGAAATTGGATAGACTATAAGCAGTATGACTGTAAATCCACAACGAAAATTGACACATAAGTTAGTTGTCAAGATGAAAAAATGAGTAATCACTTTCATGGCCTGTGTTATAAAAACATAAAACTAAGTACCTACTTACGTAAGTACTTGCCAAATAGTTGCCAGATGTGTTTCTACCTGAATCAAAATCCGAAAATAGCCATTATTTTCTCAAAATTTGTGTTAAAAAATTGATGTCAACAATTTTTTTATCAAACTTTGGTCCTTTTAAATGATACGACACCGAAATTTGTGGGAAAAGATTATATAGAGAGAATCTGCATACGCAACTTCGTATTTCTGCAATTTCATAAAACAATTATATTCGTAGATATTTTGGATTTTTACTTTCTCCGGGAACATCCTGTACACCTGTGTTTATTACCATAATACTATTCAGCCACTACGCTGCTATGCATATTTTAATTTATACACTAGGGATTAAGCTATAGGTATACCGAGGTTCGAACTACTTAGCCCTAGTCTATCTCTATTGAGTTTATTTTAATGTTCAGTCATGAAAATTTATGTAATGGTTAAAAGTAGTTCTTATAATAACGAATAATAAGTATAACAAATTTAAAAAGTAAAAGCATCCAGTGTTAATAAAATGAATTCATAAAATGAAAATTGTATCGCTAATTGTATTCGCTAATTCGCCCGTTAGAATACTGAGTATTTTGTACCATACGATACGATTTTTTTTTGTTTTTTTTTAATTGTAAATTATATTATTTTTAATTATAATTTTTGTTGCAGGTGAGTGTCATTTAATTCTATATAACCCACGAACTACTTGGATTAGAAAGGTATGTGATATGTCTATGGTTTTTATACGTATTAATTAAATCAGATATCCATCATACGTGGATCACTTGCATTGATTGCTATAGTGAGTTTTATTGTAAGTTTAAATATCAGCAGATATGTCTATTGCATTTTTATTTATTTACTTATATTGTAATGCATTTCTATAAAACGAGGGCGAGAAATATAATTTAATCAAATATTTTATTGTAGCATTATAATAATTAGACCGTAATAACTCATTATAAATTATATATATATATATATATATATATATATATATATATATATATATATATATATATATATATATATAATCGGAAATCCCCGATGAATACCCAAATGGGTGTAGGGGTTAGGGGAAATAAAAAAATATAACGATATAATAGTAAAGGCTTTACCACCCGCCTCTCTTAAAATGGTAGTTTCCGGCATGGTAACCACGTGGTAAACAACTGGTTTAGATACTGTTGTGCGTAAAATAAATAATATACATTTATACAGTAAACGTAACTTGATGCAGTTTCAATGCAATTAGAATATCTTAGGTTCATCAACACATGGCTACATACCAAATTTTGTTTGTGGATTTAGTCATATTGGTTGGTATGACCTACAAAGGATGGATACAATTTTTGAAATACCCTATATACATTTTACAGGATAACATGATTTAAAATGTAATGAAGAATAACAACATCAGTGGGAATTGAGAAAATTTCTGACAACAACAGTTTTCTCATACACGTAATATTAAATAATAACAGATTATATTTGTTTGCGCTTGATGGGATTTGTACACATATTTTTGATGTTGCTAAGCAAATATGTTTTTATGCAGTTTATTTCGTCTACAATTTACTAATCAAACGTCGAGGAGTACGCCGCAATCATAGCTCTGGAAAATCCACTCGGCTCATCCACCATAAAACGCTAATTAATCTGAGTGGCGTTCCGACTCGTGACCACCAAGCTTAACACACTAATTAAGTGCAATCCACGACTCTCGATGGTGCCTAGTCCTTCCCCCCGTTAAACCGCATAATAGCAGCAAAGAAGCAAGTCACAACGGCGTTCACCCGAAACAAACAGTACTTCTCATTAAGGATTTTAATTTTTTTAAGACACAGAATTAAAAAAGAGCGTAGAGTTCGTATTCACCTATCTTTACCAATCTCATTATCAATCTTGATAATTATTAACTAAAATTTAAAACAGTAACTGTGGTATACAGGGTGTCCCAGTTACCGTGCTCAACATAGGGATCTCGTAAACCGTAAGAGACTTGGTTAAATTAGACAAAATAATCTTGAGGGCAAGGCCTACTTAGAGCAGGCGAAATACAAGTTTTTAAATTTAATGATTGGCTGCCATTTGCGAAAAAAAATCTACATTTTGAATTTTACGCTCTAGCTCGTTCAATCGAATTGATATTGAAATAATATTTTGGCATAATTAAGGAACCTTTTTAAGTAGAATTTAAATAGGTTATTAGAACTGACGAATCATTAATGAATATTGAGTTTTTTTACATAAACTTTATTCATTTAAATACAACTGTAGGCTTTGACATTTTCGGAATGATATTTTTTTCTACTTTCATTGATGATTTCATTGAACAGGAAGATAACATCTAGAGACTGAATTAAGATAAAATGCAAACAATGTTTTGCTGCAATAAATTCTAAAATACACCTTTAAAATCATTAGCATTTAACGGGTGTTCTGAAAAAACATTTATGTAAAATCGTCATTTAATGGCTCAATAATCGGTGAAAAGGCTACCAACCAATTAGCATTGGTGATATTTTGTTGCGATTTGCATAAGCTGATATTTCTTCTTGTATAAATATGCGTTAGTAGGTCAAATATATATTAGATTTAGTGATGTTGCAAAAAATGCATTCTTTTAGAAAACAAAGTTAAACGTAACTTCGTGCGAAATGTAATTTAATTCATTTAATATTAATAATCTCCAGGAATTTTAGGGTGCTTACAAAAGTATACAAGGTATACCAGAGTAAGTATATTAGACCAGGTTCAATCTTAAACGTATTTTGTCTCCATATAAGTATTCTACAAATTAATATTGTGAAAGTAAAGGTGATATGTTTGAAACGTTGACCTTCACGATACATATTCAAGTGATAGTCAGAAAACTGCCACTATTTGCCCCCCCCCCCCCCCCCACATACCAAGTGATTTTTGGCTATTTTATATAAAACAATTAAAATTGAAAATGTAAAAAAAAAATTATGGCCGTGTTTAAAATGATATTGAAATATCAATATTATCAATATCAATTGGTAGATTACCATCGTAGGTATATAATTCTATACTTTTATAATTTTTGCACAAAAAATTTCGTTTAATTCGCCTTGACAATAAACATGAATCACCCGGTATAGTAATTAAGGTTCTGTCCAGAACGTTATCGCACATTTTGAAGCGTTTGTGAAGTGATTTGACGGCATTCATTGACGATACCGACTGCAGTGGCAATATTTACGAGAGGCCTATGTCCAACAGTCGATGACAGTGTCTGTATGATGATGTGATGATGATTGATGATAAGTTGTCATCAAACTTGTTGAATTGTACAGGCTTTGTTCGAAAAATTGAGGTTAAGTACCCCAAAACCCCTGTTTCGCTTTCGATGGACCACCGTGTATGAAGCATAGTAAACAACTTAGTATTTCGTTTCTTTAGTTCTCTCTTCTATATCAACTTACTGAATATACCGATTAACTATGTACGTAAAACAAATTTTATTTTATTTACATAACCAAAATTTAAAGTGCCAATTGCAAATCACTAAATATTATGAACATGGGATATTTTATACAACTCATGCATTAGATGTATTCATACATGAATTCAAATGATCAACAATAAAATCTACAGCATACAACACCATAATTTTCCACAAGGACAATGCACATGATAACGGTCTACTACGTCCTCAAACGCTGCAAATAATAATGTTGGGATACAGTGTGAGGCCAGAGATGGTTTGTTGATAATTTCAACACGCCCAGTGCAGCCACACTGCAGGTTCTGTTTTTCAGAGAATATACAGGTCTATCAATAGGCCCTACAATAATGGGGCTACGCACGCCCTTGCCATTAAAATAATAATAATAATATTATTTATTTCAGATTTTTTAAAGTATAAACAAATGAAATGGGTGTCAAAGTTACATTAGAGTTAAATTCAGTAATACAGTTAAATACATACATACAATACACACACACGCTACTACTAATGAAATCCATGCTAGCACCATTTACATGTAAAGACTTAGAAGTGCAAAAACCCAAAATTCACACTTGAATTTTTTTCTGACAATTTTAAAACAATAATGGAATCCATGCTACCATTTACATGTAAAGACTTGGAAGTGCAAAAACCCAAAATTCACATTTGGATTTATTTCTAACCATTTTACAACAATGTTGGAATCCATGCTACCATTTATATGTAGACTCGGAAGTGCAAAAACCCAAACTTCGCACTTGGATTTCTTTCCATTTTATAAATTGGGAAGTATTTCCATTCTGGTTTTAAAAGGGAAGATTTGGAAGTGCAAAAACCCCAACTTCACAAATTTTATATTGGTTATACTGCCAGTATTGCCTATTGTAAGACAAAATGTTGAGTTTTGCGGAGAATTAAAATTCGTACATTTGCCTGAGAATTTTCACAATAACTTTTCATAAATACCAACAAAAATATCATTCTAATAGTCAGTTTTTGTGGGAATGTATCATCAATTAAATGTGGATAATCCAATTATGGCATGCCTATCAAATGAGTAGTAATCTTAATATTTATGCAATATTTCGAAAATACGGTTATTCGTTTGTAATATAATTTTATATTGGGTCAGAACTTTCATTTTATTTGGAAATTTGAAACAAGAGAATCGGGTACAGATTATTGATTCTTTTAAACTACAGCCGTTTCAAGTTTACTCACCAAAATCGCCGTTTCCATCCACCAAATTACGCGCATTTGCGGGGAAAAAGTAAATATGGCAATTTAGCCAAAATTTAGGATCAGCAGGGAATCATCACTTTATTGAAATGAAACAATAAATACACTGGATGATTAAAATAGTGATAGATGACACTTGAAATTTTGAGGATTATTTGACTTCACCATCACTTTATTAAAACGAAAAGATTATGAAAATTGCTATAGCTGACACACAGAATTTCGTGAATACTTATGACTATCTGCCCACTCTCTACTCGGCCTCATAATAGTTATAAGTGAATTTACAATTAGTATTATTATAATATTATTCTAATCATCCAGAAAATTCATGGTTTCAGATCAATAGGGGGATGATTTCCATTACTGCCAGTTTATGTTGGGCGATGATTGTACTTTTATACTTTAATTATCCTCTGAGTTGATCCAGCATCAATGGAAATCATAATTTTAATGAAAAGAAACAATAAATTACTGGATGATTAATGCTGACACATAGCATTTTAGAGGATGACGTGACTTCATCATCACTTAATTGAAATGAAACAATAAATTTACTGGATGATTAAAAGAGTTATAACTGACACAAAGAATTTAGAGGACGACTTGACTTCATCCCTTTATTGAAACGAAACAATAAATTTACTGGATGATTAAAATAGTTAGAGCTGACACGTAGAATTTAAAGGACGACTTTACTTCATCATCACTTTATTGAAATGAAATAATAAAAATGATCAATTTCGAATCAATAAAGGGATTATTTCCATTACTGCCGGTTTATGTTGGGCGATGACAAAATCTGCAACAAATTGTTGCAGAATTGTCCCCAGAAAATGATGCCAAATTTCAATACCGATTGAAAATTGGCAAAGTAGAGAGTTATATAGTTTCGTTTTGGACGTATTTTTTTATTACCCTTAAGGAATACACAATTTTATTGAGCTTTTGGCTTAACTTCTTTACATGATCATTCCAAGTTGGGTTCGAGTCCAAGGTTAGGCCCATGAACCTTGCCGATTGCGCTACTTCCACGTCTGAATTATTAATACTAATCTCAGCAGGGTATTGTACGTTTGATTGTATGGTTTTAAACGCAACACTGTTGGTTTTAGATTTGTATAACACAAGTTTGTTCTGTTCAAACCAGCCCTGGATCTTTAATAGAGCATTTACTACCTTGTTTTCTAGTTCAGTTGCTGATTCAGTAATAATTAGTAGGTTGGTGTCGTCAGCATAGTTTATTAAGTGCTCGTCTTGATTGTTTATTCTATTCATCACTAGGTCGTTCATGAACACTACAAAGAGCAAAGACCCAATAACACTACCTTGAGGAATCCCAAGATTTAGCGACCGGGGTTCAGACCTTCTTGGTAATCCTTACTTTCTGGCTATGGTTTGCTAGGTACGACTTTATCCAGGCCAGTGCGTTTCCTCTTATTCCATATCTTTCATTAGATAGATCTACATAGATCAGTTTTCCAGTGAGAATCTCATGGTTCAGGCAATCGTACGCTTTTGATAGATCCAGAAACACTCCCATGCTATATTCGGAATTTTCCAGACTCTCCGTTATATGGTTAATAAATTCAAAAACTGCAGTTTCTATGGATTTTCCCACTAAAAAGAGAGAAATGTCTGTAGTATTCTCTAATCCTATTACTCATTGCTGTTTCAAAAACCTTCGAAAATGCAGACAAGAGGCTGATTGGTCTATAATTAGACAGGTCATCCAGTTCACCCCTCTTATAAATTGGTGTAACTACAGCCACCTTCAAGTCGTCAGGGAATAACCCCTAATTCAGCGAGTTATTAACAATGTGGCACAGTGGCTCGCATAGTTCATGAGTGACCAATTTCAACATTTTAACAAGGATTTCGTCTAAACCACTACTCATTTTAGGTTTGAAGCTATTTATAATTTTGACAATTTCGTTGACTGTTGTCGGCATTACGAACATTGATTGAATTTGGATTTGTATGTTACAGTTGTATATTCGTGGTAGCAGTTACCTGAGTAGCTTTGGAGCTGCTTCTGTAAACATATCATTTAGTCTATTTGCAATTTCATAGGGCTTGCCCTCTATTTGGATGTTGTGACCTTTTTGTTTGCCTTTAATGTCACTTACTACATTCCATGCTGCTTTTATTTTCACTGTGTGCCATGTTCCTGGAATAGTGTTTGTTCCTACTGTTTTCAAGTAGGTTGTCATGTTTTATTATACTCAGCTACGTAAGCAATGTCACATTCATTTCTAATCCTATTTAATACTGCTATAAATACATACCTTCAAATCCAAACTTAGTCTAAATCAATCAACTTGGATGCTCATTTGAGTTATGCTTGGATCAAAATTATTTTTTTGTGTAGAAGCTAGGAATATTAGGTCTGTTCGACTTTTGAAATATTACGAAGCAATGTCACAGCTTTTCGTTACAAACAACGCATCCAGCCTGCATTTGCATCCCGAATGTCATCTGCTGTGTACATATGATTGTTGGTGCGCATTTTCTCTCCCTCTAGTATTTTAAGAAAGCATTCTTTGAATATTGGGAGCAAAATTCCCATGAACGCCCTCCATTGATTGTTAATATTCTTGTCTTTAGACATAAAGACCTCTGTCCAGTCCTGTTGACCAAGAGTATGTTTAAACAGTTCCATGTTTATATTTGAGAACACCCTTTTTTGGGTTGGCTTATTGGTTGATTTGGCTCCCTAGAAGCATACTTTTAACCCTAAATGATCAGAGATTTAGTAATTGACTAGTTGAGATGTGATTTGCGTTACATTGGTAAATATGTTATACAAAGAACTCTTGGATGTGTCTGTTATTCTTGTGTATTCGATCGTTCTAGGATACAAGTTATACGAGTTTAGAATAGACAAAAACCTTCTCTTTTCAGTTGTGTCTTTACGTAAATCCATATTCAAGTCGCCTGCTATGTAGATGTTCATCTTTTCGCCTACTATTTTATTAATTACCCTATCAAGTTTCCCAAAGAAGGTTTCTATGTCGGAATCATTTCGGTAAATTGACAGAACCACCGACTTATCTCTTGCGATTTAAAATATATTGCTGTGCCCTCAAACTCGAACTTCTCCGAGACCGCTGTCAAGTCTTTACATTCTCTTACTCTAATAAATTAGGGCACTTTTGCCCACATCTAGTGGGCACTTCCCCGCCTGCAATGATGGCAACTTACAATACAGAACTTAATTCGCGGAAATATTTGATTTGGGCGGGAGGTAGCGTCTCGATTTATGCGAATATTGTTCTCCTCTCAAGTGGAATTGAACCCAGCGATGTACAGCCACGGACTCTGGGAAAGACGCGACCGTAAGAACGAGGAGTCTGCTTTCCAAGACGGACGGATGCGTTTTCCCAGAGTCCATGGCTGTACATCGTCTGTAAGAACGAGAAGTCTGCTATCCTAGACGGACGGACGCGTCTTTCCCAGAGTCCGTAGCTGTACACTGCGCCACTATCCCGTGTAATAACTGTTTGCATTAAGTCAAACATCAAACCTAAAAGAACAACAAAAGCAAAAATCATTTCAAAAACGGACATGAGGAAGCTTCAGTGTAGTGTAGTTAAGGAACAGATATGTAAATCATTGAAGGCTGGCCTAGAAAGAGCAAAACTACTATCACGGACGGACCACCTAGGCAAATGGAATGCAATGAAACAAGTCATCCAGGAAACATCCGACTCTTGCTTTAAGCAAGGAAGAACCAGCAGAAAGGAGTGTATGACAAGTGACATTCTCGAACTTATGGAACAAAGAGGGCAGGAAAAAACAAAACTAAATACAAAAGCATTCACTCTGAAATAAAAAAGAATATCAAACAAGCTAAAGAGAAGTGGATGTCAGAAAAATGGTCCGAAATCGAACAACTAGATCGAAAGTATGACCACTTCAACATGCACAAGAGAATAAAAGAAATGACTGGTATAGACAAAAAGCAAAACGTGGTAAACATAACAAATACCGACGGCACACTAATAGGGGAGAAAGAAGAAAAGCTCAAAGTATGGAAAAATATGTTTAAAAGCTTTTTGATGATAATCGTGACAACAACACACTAAACGTGGGTAAGACCGGTCCTAAATTCATAAAAGATGAGGTATCAAAAGCACTGTCATCAATGAAGAACGGCAAAGCCTCAGGGCTTTGCATAGGTATAGACAAAAAGCAAAACGAGGCAAACATAACAAATTCCGACGGCACACTAATAGGGGATTAATAAGAAAAGCTCAAAGTACGGAAAAAATATGTTGAAAAGCTTTTTGATGATAATCGTAACAACAACACACTAAACGTGGGTAAGACCGGTCCTAAAATCACAAAAGATGAGGTATCAAAAGCACTGTCATCAATGAAGAACGGCAAACCCTCAGGGCCAGATAATGTTAACTCGATAATCTTAAAGCTACTCTGCGATACTGATCTCGATTTCTTGGGCACAGTTACAGCCCTCTTCAACCAAATTTAGGATACTGGAGATAATCCCCAGGACTGGCTTACTTCAGAATTTATCCCAATACCCAAAAAATCATCGGCAAAGTCATGCGACGACTATAGACTAATAAGCCTAATAAATCATATCCTCAAGTTATTCTTAAAAATCATACATGGTAGGGTATATAACAAATGCGAAGAGCAGGTGGGGAACGCAATTTGGACTTAGTAGTGCCCTGGGAACCCGATAGGCCATTTTTGCAATCCAAGTGCTTATCCAAAGATGCCGAGATATGAGTACCGACGTGCATATATGCTTTATTAATTTTTCAAAAGCCTTCGATAAGATACAACATGAAACCATGATCCAAACTCTAAAAGATACAGGAGCTGATAACAAAGACCTAAGAATAATTGCAAATATGTATTGGAATCGGAAAGCAGTAGTAAAAATCGAAGGTACCAAGGCTGACGATATTAACATCAAAAGGGGAGTTCGACAGGGCTGTGTTCTGTCTCCTACTCTATTTAACATATACTCTGGAAACTGGAAAATCTAAACGAGGGAGTCAAAATGAACGGGGAAAATATCCATAATATCAGATATGCCGATGACAGTGAGCTTAGAGGGTCTACAGATACTGATGGATCGCATCCAAGATGTAAGCAGTAAATATGGTCTACATCTAAATAACAGTAAGACGAAATATATGATCATCACCAAACATCCAACTCAGCTAGTGCCACGCACACTTCGTATTAACAATGAAAACATCGAACATATAAAAAAGTATTCGTACTTAGGTACAGTCATGCACGAAAACTGGGACCAAGCTGTCGAAATCCGTTGCAGAATAGCGAAATCAAGAGATGCTTTCAATAAAATGAGAAGTTTATTTTGTGGTGGGGATACAAGCTTGGAATTGAAAATCAGAATGATTCGATGCTATGTACTTCCTGTACTACTGTACGGAACGGAGGCATGGACTTAACAGAGGGCCAGCATGAAAAAAGTCGGGGCCTTTGAAATGTGGATCTACCGAATCCACCGAATATCATGGACAGAACACGTTACAAACTTGGTAGTCCTCAGAAGAATGGGAAAAGAGAAGACATTACAAAACACCGTCAAACAGCTGGAATACTTGGAATACTTGGGCAACTGGAATACTTGGGCCGTATGATGAGAAGCAGCAAGTACCGTATTCTCCAGCTCATAATACAGGGTAAAGTAGAGGCAGGAGGGGCCCAGGCCGAAGAAGGCACTCTGGGCTTAAGAACTTGCGAGAATGGTTCGGACTCACATCAATACAACTATTACGACAAGCGGCAGATCAAGTCCGCATAGCTATGTTGATAGCCAACGTCCGTAATGGATAAGGCACGCTAAGAAGAATATTAAGTCAACGGCTGGTACACAGAAGTCGGTCGCTCAAAACTTGTAGAATCTGAACATCGGCCACTGATTATGAAAATAAAAACATAGTGTTGCGCCGAATGTTGTTGCGCACTGATCTTACTTTCGATCTTAAAATAAGATTTCTGGAGGCCTGAATAATGATGGTCTAGTTTCGTTTTCATAGCTTTTTACCCATTTATCAAATTTTCCAGTTAAAAAGGTACTACTACCAATTAATTAAACCGTTTTGGGCACTTGTAAATACGTGTTAAGGCCAATCTCTACAGAAGTAAAGGTGCGCTATATTTGGTCCATTTTATCTAATCTTGTAAAATCGCTGCTTACATACTGTAAGTTTGCCGCAATCTAGAAATAGATGTTTTTATTATACCATCACATGTGATGAAATATGTATCGCTGCCGTTTTCCGATAAATGCGTTAAAATTGCAAAGCCTTTGTAAAACATGAGAGGAACACAATATCTCCAAAGTATATTAGAAAATTCTTCATAGCACACATTAATCGCTCCAAATAGATTAATGTGATTGAAATCTCTCTTCGCCGAGATTAGAAACCGCAGCCAATTAATAATCAGCGTATGATCTACGAAAAACGTTCGGCCATCAAACATCCGTGAGGCACGCGATTCCGCGATAGGCGCTTCCTTTGTATTGCAAATCTCGGCATATCGTCGATACATGGTCGGTGCACCACGGACACTTTATAAATACCAACGTGCAGAACTGTTAGTCATGCAACCTTTAGCGCTCCCAACTTCAGCCGCTCGAAGCATCCGTCTCTTGCCTCTCGAGGAATTTAGGTCAGCCCGGTGTACCTCAACTATAACAATGGAGCCGGTAGTTTTCCGCATCTAGATTTACCTGGGAGTCGGGTATACCACGACTACAACATACGGGAGTACCTAGGCAAATTACGATTTGATGCGATCGCGACACGAATGTAGTGCTATTTTCGCCAAGTTCAAGGTTTAGGTTTTCTTGACGGCTTATTTAGAAAATAAAACAATATGTAAGCAATACTTATGAACCGTTAATGTGACCAAAGCCATTATCCCAGACAATGCTGTCTGGGATACTCAGATCAGGATTTTCAGGATTTTTTTCAAAGGATTGTACAACAAATATTCCCCGCAAAATCTAGAATAAAATAATAATTTCTAATAATTAAGTGTATATGTAAAAGTATTTTTATAAAATTTTGTTGAAAGTCAGCTGGGTAAATAGAATTATTAACGTAGATATCCTACAAAGACTAAATAAAGATAAGGAACTGGGAAACACCATTAAAAGCCGGAAATTAGAATATTTTGGACACATCATGCGGCATCCGGAAAAGTATGGTCTGCTATACTTTGCGCAACGATAGTTTGTTTTTATGACATTGACTTGCAATAAAAATTATAAGGGTGGGATTGTTAAACTACTTCAAGTTCGGTATCATAAAAGTCCAGGTATCGGCCGGCATTTTGTCACTGGCAACTCTTTGGTGCATCAACATTCAAGCCAAAGCCTGGACTGGATACCTGGACTTTTATGATACCTAAGTTGAAGTGGTTTAACAATCCCACCCTTATAATTTTTATTCCAAGTAAATGTCATAAAAACCAACTATCGTTGAGCGAAGTATACATCTTATTATATATCTTCCCTTATACAGGGTGTCCGGAAAATACGTGTACAACGTTTGACGACAGACTCCTGACGTCAAAATAGGTCGATCTAAGCCGACTTAGTTATATCCAAAATTGTCTCGTTTAGCCGGTAGAGGGCGCCAAAAAAAACAAAAGTATAACAAAGTTGAAAGTATCTATTGTAAGAAACTAAGTAAAACAAAAACATTACTTAAGCAAATGTGTAAAATGACCGCCATCTTGCTGAATACACTTATTAACACTCTTTAAAAAATGATATTGGACCCTATCTAATGTCTCGGGATTATTAAAATGGTTGCCTGCATTTAAAATCCGCTGCAATAAATCATCGCGTGTGTTTACCGGAGTCTTGTAAACTTCTGTTTTAATAGCGCCCCACAAAAAGAAGTCACACATATTTAACTCAGGAGAACGTGGTGGCCATTTTACTGGTGCATCATTGCCTCTTCCAATCCATCGGTTGGGATACTGATGATGTAAGTATTGCCGAACGGCAACGGAAAAATGGGGCGGGGCACCATCATGCATATACCACATTTCCCTCCGAAGTAAAATAGGCAAATTCTCCAGAAGAATTGGTAATGTGTCTTGCAAAAAATTTAAATAAATATTTCCATCTAACCTGTCTGGAATAACAATGGGACCAATAAGGTAGTGATCAATAATACCTGCCCAAATATTAATTTTAAAGTGATGCTGATGATGTGCAACTTTAATGGCATGTGGATTTTCATCGGAATAAATATGTTCGTTGTGCAGATTGGTTACCCCAGATCTTGTAAAGCATGCCTCGTCAGTAAACATAATTTTTCTACAAAAATTTGGAACAAGGATTCTTTTGTTTCTAATAAATTGACAAAATGTAAGCCGCATGGGGGGATCAGTCGGTAAAAGTTCCTGGACTTTTTGTATGTGGTAAGGATGTAACAACTGTTCTCTTAAAACCTCATTGACAATCGTTTTAGGAACATTTAACTCACGTTCTAAGAGTATATAATATAGTATTCTAAGAGTATATGTATATAATGGAAAAGAGGAGTGTAGGAAGAACGACCTCATGGTTAAAAAACTTAAGAACATGGTGTGGCAAAACAACGGCCCAACTGTTTCGAGCAGCAGTTGATAAAGTGAAGATTGTCAATTTAATAGCCAGCATCATTGTCAACGATCGAATCTTAGAGAAAATCTTTAGAAGAGTGCCTTAGAGAAGGCACGTAGAGAAGAAGATTTTTATAGTGAAGTAAAAAAGAGAGTATATTTACGAAGTGAATGTGTTATTTAAATTATAAAATATTTTTGACTCTAGGACGAATTTTGTCTAGCTACGTTGAGCTCGTACCCAGTGTTGTTTAACATCGGTGAATGCAATTACACTCTGTAGTGATTGTAATACGCCTTAATACGCACGTTTAGACATGCGTATTGCTAATTAACGGTGATTAATTGAATTGCACATTACAATGTTAGCAATAAGCCCTAATACATACTCATACCTATAGAATAATTACATACTGAATAATTACGCAGTAAGTAGAAAGGTATAGTATTTTTACTCGAAATTGAAATTCTACCTACGAAAATGGTGGTTGAATGCGGCCAACTAAATCACCAAATACCAAAATCTTTGCAGGAATTTCAACCAAATCTTTGCAGATATAATTTCAATTGTCTTTTATCTGAGTTGCTGTATTTTGTATGATTCAAAATTTGATTAGTAAAAATGCCATAGATATATCATTTTGATTGGTTTAGGACATCGATTTCATATGTTTTTTAACTATTAACTCATGCTTGGTTATGATAACAATAATCTCGTCACTAGTAAACAATGCATCTCAACACTCTAATGTTGGCTTCCATTTTCAACGGGAAAACCAAACCATAGGGATAATAGGGTGACGAGCAGGCTCCGGTGGTTTCATCCCTCACCCTCACTTAAATTAATCCTCCCCCTCCATCCTTGACAATTGATAAATGGGCCAAACGTGCGGCTGCATTTCAGAATCGCACGATCAGAGGAAGAAACGCGATTTCATTAAGTACTACAACATGCGTTTCCATTTTAATAAAACTCACCATCAGCAGAAATCGGATGTTATTAAATATTAAACCGCAAGAAATACAATCATGTAGGCGCACCAACCATTTGAATGAGAAATACAACAAACCTCATGCTGGAACTTGACAAGAATTGCAGAGAATATACCTATATACCGGGTGATTAAAGTTTTATTACCATGTGTTTCTTAGGCATTTGGAGTTGCCCAAAAAATATGAAAATTTGGATTTATATAGGTCTGATACTAATTTACGGAAAGGTAGTTTGACTTTTTCGATATTATTATATAAACGGTTATAAATTTAAAAAAAAAACTCTTTCCGGGCAAAATTCTCTATCGTTATTTTTGCCCTAAACTGTTTTATTTTATTCATAGAACCCATTTATGAAATCAAAAATTAACGAAAACGATTAGATTTAAAATTAAAGCATTTTTTACATTACTGACCAACTTTCCTCGGTATGATTTGTGATTTTGTAAGTCAAGAGCCCTACACAGCATTGACCGCGCCGGTGCGGTTGGAACGTTTTATGACTTTATTATTAAGCAAATTTTGAGCTCCGGCCCTGAAGAAATCCTTGCGTTGCTATCCACCCAGCAGGCTGTGGGATTGGGTACGGCCCTATCATAAAACCCATAAAATCCATTATAGGGACTATTACTGGAAGCAGCCGTCATATTTTACTATTTAGTAATAAATCTTAGTGTTGCGATATGAAAATTCATTTAATTCAATAATTGGTGCAATTTTTTTGACTTGGGTTACACTGAAATGTTTGGAATAGCATTAAAGTATGTTCTGACAAAAACTATATAAATAAAATTACGAATTCTTTGTGAAATAACGTATAAACTACCGGATGGTTAAAATTATTTTTTTATCGTCAGATTGGGCTTCATCAATATCTAAACATGTGTACTTATTTTGGATTTTTTATTTCAATTAGAAGTCGCCATTTTCGGCCTGGTAATAAAACTTGAATAACCCGGTATATACAGATTCTCTAGAAGAACTATGCAGAACTACACTAATAAGTCACTAATAATGTGACAAAATTAAATACATTTATGCAAATTATAAAATGTTTGAAGCTAGCTGACATATGTTCGACATGAATCAGTTGCGAATGTGCCATAAGAAAAATTTTAAATTCACAGTTTGTAAATTAGTCACCATAACACACGTTACATAACGTAGGTTTGTATTTACCTACTTTATCTGCGTCAGGGTTAACCTCCAAAATTGCATTTGCATCGTTTTATGATAGCGAGGCTTTAACGATTACTGCACGCCATTTAAGCCTCATTAGTCGTAATTCCTACAGCTTTCGATAATTATGTATCATTAGTTTTCGTAATCGGCTGCAAAGTATGCATTTGGTTAATAAGTCGCAGAAATGACCTATTAAGTGCCTATTTATCTATGATCAAATAAAATCCATGCAAGTAAGAAACCGTTTTCAATGCGGTGAGAAGCTCCCATCACAATTTGCAACCAGATTTTCCAAGATAAGTCTGGTGTAAGCGTAGGCGACCGAGATTATGCTAAATTTTTCCCAATTCAGAACGCAAATGTTAATTGCACTATTAAAATAACAGAAATAACACACATACTTGACTTTCATGAAACCTACACAACCTAGATTTCACAATTAGTATAACACAAAACCGCGCGCTAACAAAATTTAACAAAATTAGAACAATAAATTACAAACTGCCTAAATTTCGGAAAATATTGCACACTAAATAACATGCTATCAAAATTTCACAAAAATAAACATCGCCATAAATCACATGCTATCAAAATTTCACTACAAACAATATAATAAAGTACATTCTATCAAACTTTTACAAAAATAACGGCACAATAAAACCCACTTATTTATTACTTTCGCTCTATCCAGCGCATGAGTGCAATAAAGCACTCATGACCCCACAATCCGGCGTTATTTACTGCTCCAGTCTCCATATTTTAAATGTTTTAATGCTCTCCGTGCTTTTCTTACCGCAATCTGCACTTTTGAGATTATCAAAGCAATTGGTGCACGTTCCGACGCTCTGTCACGTAGTAGTATAAGTAACTCAATTGGTTTTAAAATGTACAAAATATAACGTTCCTCGAGAAATTTGATAACTTTTATTAAAACTTTATTACTGAAGGCAGCCGTGAAAAATATTTTGAATAATAATCAATCGAAAAATAAAAGTTATAATTAACATGACAAGTGGATTTACATTTATACTGAAAATATAACAAATACAAATAAGATATCGAAGAGCCAATCCCTGTGAATGGGATAAACTCAGTTGCAACTCAATTATGATTTCATTTGGCGATGATAATGTTGATTATTTTAGTTATTAGACCACAGTCACCAAATACAATAAAGTGATTAACGAAGTAGTCAGTGTTTTATTTATAAATTAACATGTATCTCCAAGTAACTGCCTCAAGCATTCAAAGTATCGGTTGTATACATTTTTCCTACTTTAATTTTTCATACTTTGTAATTTTTATAAAATTTTGAGGAAAATGTAAAGTAAATTTCGTAACATAATATGTTTTGATATAACATAAGTTATATCAGCTAATTTATCGTGGATTTCAATAAAACCTAAGCAAATCAACTAATATTTATAACAAAACTTTAATAAAGTTTTAACAAAGGTTTGTGAAGTATTTTGAAATTTCAATCATAAACTAAGGAGACTAATTAGGAGACTAAGGATGTTTCTTACACACGAAGATTAATATTTTTTTATAGAATTTTAATATTTTCGTTAATTTCAAATAATATTTCCTGGCTATTGTTATTCATGTTATTCATGTTTACTTTTGAATGTGTATGTCATGCATACGATACCATTATTCATTACGATACTCGATCGTAATAGATCACGTTATAAAACCCGTATTGCTGTTGCAATGTTGACATTACGTCATAAAAGTAGGTAAATAAGTTTTCATGAGTTACAATTAAAGTTTACAAAAAAACTATGTATTATGAAATCATAATCAGTTTCATCAACTGTTTTAAGGATGCCACGTGTTTACAGAAATAAAGCAAAAAGCATGATCTTAGAATATTTTCAATTTTCACGAATTTCAATTCGAGTTTCCTACTTTTTATTGATATTTTTATTAAATTTTATACTCGTGAATTATTTGTGAAGATTTGACAATTTCTGTGTTTAAAACGTGTGTAGACATATTTATTTTGCTATAAAAATTAAATTTTATACAATTTTGTCGAATTTTGCGTTTTCGTTTTTCGTTTTTTCGTTTTTTTATTATTCACAGGCATGTTTCAGGATAATTAGAACCTTAAAGGATTCTATTTGTAGGTTTTTGTTGCAATTTCTGATATTTTTATTAAATTTTCTGCAATTTTATTTTATACATTTCGTGTAGATTTATTTCCTAATTACATATCAAGTGAAAGTTAATTGACGAGAATTTCAGAAAAAATGGGGAAGTTTTTAAATACATATGGTAGCCTTAAATTGTCGACGACTTTCTGCTTGCAAATTTGGATATTTTGAATAAATTTTCAGTAATTTGAAAATAAATTTTATATTTTGAATAAATTTTATAATTTGGTTTATTTCTAGGAGTAAATACTAGGCCTGCCAAAAAAAGAAAGGGAAACAGTTTTAGATGGATGTTATTTTGTTTCTATTTGACGTTTCGTCGTGTGATTATTACGAATCGATAGATAAATACTTGCAATTTATACCCTTAATGGTGAAAAAATATCATGGGCCTTAGTAATCAATAACAGTTTAACTTCATGAATTTTGGTTGGTAACCAAGTCGTTGGTGCAAACCCAGATCCAATATCGATTTGTATGGGCTCCTTATTCGCCCGACGTATCCCCACTAGACTAAATTAGTATCTATAGTAAACTAGTAACTAGTTAGTACATATTGTTTGTAAATTTACGCTAATTTGTTTTGGGTTTAAACGTCGGAGTTATTAAAGTTTAAAACTGTTTCCTTTTTTTGCGGGTCCTGTATATTAACACCATATATAGATGCACGTAAAACTAGGTTAGGCCAGCCAAGAATGTACTAAATAACCATGTGGCCTTCCTTCCAAAAAGTATGGGCCCTGCATTAGACCAAGGAGAGTTATTTGAGTTATCATTGAAGATGTTTAAAATCTGCCAATGCCATTAAATTCTTCTCAAAAACTTGTCTGAAGATGGTACACCATCTCCAAATGTATCCATCTTCACCATTTTAAACATCTTCAATGTTTTCTGGTTATAACACTAAGTTGTGTGTGTTCTTTTAATTCTTTTAATATAAATAATAATTTGTGTATATCTCATGGGATAAGAAATTCCAACATTTTCAAAATCAAGCTAAATTGTCTTATACGCAATACAGTTTCATTTCACTGACATGGAATCTTACTGTGACATGTCGTTTAGATTTTGAGTGATGTAACAGGAGTAAATCATTACATTATTGCTAGACATTCGAGAATCGTCTATTACATCAGAAAAGTGCAAAATCGCTTCGAAAACTACGAAAAATATGATAGAATGCAAAGCTTTATTTAAATTAATTAGAATTCTTACATTCTAATTCTTTATTTCTATTCAAAACATACTACAATAGCTATCGTGATAGAAGATAAGCTCATAAATCTACTTGAGAAGTTTTAAAATAATTCTGGTTAGTATATATATATATATATATATATATATATATATATATATATATATATATATATATATATATATATATATATATATATATATATCTATATATATTTTGCACAACCGAAATGTAATGGGTCATTTGTTTGAATAGTTTGTTTTATTTGATGAAATTAAGGAGCTCTTTCAATCCCATAGGAAAAAAGTCATATTTATCAGTCGTCAAGGTTAGTGTTATCTGCAATCTATCAGAACGGATACAAGTTTTAATGTTCATGAAATTCGAATGTCATCTTCAAATACAAATTTTCTTTTTTTTTAAATTGCGGTCTGAGTAATTCTTTTAATCCCACAAGTGATTCATTTTCTGGCTTCCCTGTTTCATTTGAAGCATCTTTTGTAGAGTTGTGTGGATACATTTATAGTGTGCAAATACATTAATATATAAGGTATTTAAAAAACAAAAGTCTAGCTACTTCCGGTTGAACCGGAAGTATAGAAGCTTGAAAGTATTTCACCTGAGGAGAACGGAATCAACCATGTTTTGATGAATTTATTTCCAAATTTTTATTTTATCAGGAACCCCATGAACTTGTAATGGTCCAGTAGCGTGGGACACCCTGTATACTTCATATAAGTATATGAGGAAGTAGTTTTCATAAAAAATCCAAATTATTAATGGATATATCTGTTTTAAGGTCCACCAAGCTCCACCAAGCTCAGGATAATTCAATAAATAGTTATCTATGAAACAAGTCCTTGTTTTGTCAGAGTCGTCCTGAAAAGTGCACTTTTTCGTCCGAAAAAGTGCACTTTTCAGGACGAGTCCGAGTTTGATTGCCGAGCCATAGCCGAGGCAATCAAACAAAACACAGGAAGAATAAAAACGAACATTCTTCCCAAGTACGTATTAATTTTTCCGGTCAACCTCTAAAATAAAAATAAATATTTCTTACTTTATGCTCTACTTTATGCTTAAAGAAACTCGTCAACATGACAAGTGATGATAGTCAGGTATCTAGCAGCCTTGGAGTAATTTAAAATAAAATGATTCTTAATTTTAACCAATTGCTGGTTAGGTAGAAGATCAGTAGGTATTATTATTATTAATATTGTAAACAACAATTTGAAAGTTGTGCAATATTATTAACAATATTTCTCCCGAATTATGTTTGTTGCTTTTTTATAATACAAAAAACAGCACATTGTCATATTGACATTGACATTAGGGCAAGAAACGTGTTTGCGGACGAAATATTACCACTTTTCGGACACTCCGGACGAAATATTCTACTTTGACATTAAGGGACGAAATGGTAACACTTTTAAATATCCTACTTTTAGATTAAGTCAACGGTAAACTAGCTTTTTAAGTATAATTTCGAAAAGGTTTTAAAGAAAATTAAATATCGGATTGATAAGAGAAAGAAAGAAAATTAAGTTTACCAATAATTATTCATAAATACCAGTTACATGTATGTCTCTTACAGAATAACTGTAAATGTTGCTCGTTATTTCTAAGAAATGTACTGAATTCCATGAAGCGAGACCAGGAGCCAATATTTTGGGTTCTGATTTTTTATTTTTCCATGTAGCGTGAGGCCTAACCTTGACACGCTACAGCAGCATTTTGTTTCTAGTATAAATTAAATTTATTTAAAAATATGATAATGGAAGCATACACTGATAATGAAAGTAGGCTTTAGTTTGTGCTCAGCGATTGCGTCTCAGCTGCTATTCTAATGACATGACCCAGGTAATGCCTTAAGAATTGATTCAAAATAGGAGTAACAGATTTTCGAATCAAGTAAGATCACACTAAATAAAGAAAAAGCACTCAAAAGGTTGGCGAAAAATGACAAACATTATTTATTATTGAAGTAAAATGCTTATCTAGTCCTATAAAATTATTATTTTATTACTCAATTACTATTGTGCTAATCGCGGTACTAATAACAACATTAGCGTAAGTTATATTATAATTCACTGGTGATTCGTTAGATTGCAAGGGTTTTACATGTCAATTCATATCTAATGTCAATTGTAAGAATCAAAAAGTAATTGTCAATCAACACAAGTTTCAACAAATTCAATGAAAAGATGAGACGAGTTCTTAAGAAGTTAGATTTTGAAATAATGTTTAGAACAAAATTTGTTGCATATATAATTTAGTCAGTTTTTGTACTCCTATGTTTTTTCCGTATACCAGAGCTAGTTTTTGAAAAATTTGCAAAATTAAAGTGTACACCTAGCAAGTAATTAACACTTCCGGTTAGTGGATTAGGCCAATAATAAATGGGACTTTCAGAGTTACATTCAGATAGTGAAACGGAAATGTGCAGATACGCCAAGTAAAATATTTTTAGGTATATAGAACTTTAATTGATAGTTTAGGAATTTTAGATTCGATTTCGTTTTCACGAACGACATTCATGTATACATACAGGGTGTCCAAGATAAGGATCAACAGCATGGGGATCTCGGAAACCGTAAAAGTTACAAAGGCGATTAAATTACAAAAAAGTTGCGCAATTTAGTGGTCAGTAATGTTCTGTTCAGAAAACCAGCGAATTCCGCTTACTTCCGGAGATATTCGACAAAATCCGAAATTTTGCGATATGGTTTTTATGTTTTTCTGAAGTTATTTGAAAAGGTATTAAAAAAAAACAAAAGGCACTTTCTCATTGCCACTTTTTTAGTTCGATAAGACAGCGTTTATAAATTTTCAGTACAACGTTTCCTTTCGAAGAAATCATCATCAACTCTATATTTTTATATGGCCCGTAAATAAAGTACACCCTGTATTTCCTATTACGATTTCAACGATTTATATCACAGTATGGTTTCTCATGTTTTTATTCAGAAAAAAGCTTGTTATTACATTTCGAACATTTTGGTGCCATAGATGTTGAAATTAACGACAATCACAAAATTTATTACCTAATTTTACGATTTTAAGATAATTAAATGAACAGATTGAATGAACAATTCTCACAATACCACAGTAAAAAAATAATAAGTGTGGTTCTGAATAACTATAATGTTTCTATGATTACCGACTATTCGTGCTAAATTGTTTTTAGTTACTATTTTGATACCTATTCTGGGTTAAAATTAAGTAATAATTGTTGTCTTCGTCGTCATTACATGAACAGAACAATTCTCATATTACAGTAACAAAATAATAAGTATAGTTCTAAATAACTATAATGTTTCAATGTTTAACAACTATTCTTGCTAAATGATTTTTGTCACCATTTCGCTACATATTCTGGGTTAAAATTATGTAATATTTTTTTTCTTCGTCGCCATTAAATGAACAGAATAATTCACATATCACAGTAAACAATTAATAAGTATGGTCCTAAATAGCTATAATGTTTTAATGTTTAACAAGTATTCTAGGTAAATTATTTTTAGTTACTATTTTGGTACGTATTTTGGGTTATAATTAGACCTTTTTTTTTCTTCCTCGTCAACATTTCAACGCCTACTACCAGAAAATGTTCGAAATGTATTAACATGCCTTTTTCTGAATAAAAACATTAGAAACCATACTGTGATATAATTAGTTGAATTCGTAATAGGAGATGCTATCTAATACAGTTTGTAAATTTTTTACAGGCGATATAAAAAAATAAAGTTGATGATGGTGTCTTAGAAACGAAACGTTGTACTGAAAATTTGTAAACGCTGTCTTGTAGAGCTAAAAATGTGGCAATGAGAAAGTGCCTTTGGTTTTCTTATACCGTTTCAAATAACTTCAGAATAATATAAAAACGAAATCGCAAGATTTCAGATTTTGTCGAATATCTCCGGAAGTAAACGGAAATTTTTGGTTTTCTCAAAAGAATATTACTGACCACTAAATTGCGCAACTTTTTTGTAATTTAGCCGCCTTTGTAACTTTTACGGTTTCCGAAATCCCCATGCTGTTGATCCTTATCTTGGACACCCTGTATTCATATCGTCGGCTTAGTGTTATAAGGTTGCATGTAACATTTTTTCAATTTTTATCTATAGCTTTACTATTTATTTACAGTCTATAGCTTTACAGGGCTATATGTTTTCAAGGCGGGACTTTTCAACTTGTTGAAAGGTTAAAATCGGATTATTAAGAATCTGCGATAAAAATATCTAATTACAGTGCACAATACATCATTTTCTATAATAAGAAACATATTTAGTGTCGTTATTCCCAAATTTTCACATACAACCTTGTAACATTAACCCGACGATATATCAATATTGACACCAACACAACCACTTTTCGTCGCAATCATCAGCTGATCAAAATGACAAGTATACCTCTGTAAGTTATCTTTGTTAATGCACTAATGATGTTGTGGGCATCGATTAATAATAACGAGTTAAATTTTGAAGAAGAAAAAAGACAAAAGTATTTTGGAAATTTCATACAGAACACTTTTGTGCTATTATTATTTTCCTATAAACTGATTATTTGTCAAATGTTGGCAAAAAGCAAAATAAAAAAAATAATCATGAACTACCCGTTCCGATGAGTGAATTTTGTTGAAAAATCACTGGGAGCACCTAATTTTTCTGAAAACTATAGATTTCAATTTTTAGACTTATTTTAGCAAAAAATCCTATCCTTTGAACTACCACTTCCGGTGGGTGGATTTCAGTCAAAAATCACTGGGACAAACCAATTTTTCTGAAAACCTTAAATTTCATTTTTTTAGACTTGGCCCAGGGGAAAATATTACTGGGACCTCCAACGACAAAAAATTGGTTACATGAAAGATATTTAGACTCATTTCGAATATCAAATTTCATATACTTCATGACACTTACAGTGTATTACTAATTATTATAGACCAATTTATATATCGTATCTGAATAAATTTATTTAAAAACATCCAATAATTTAAAAAAGAAATTATAACGAAATATACCATCATGAATTGACTGGTAAACATATAACATGTTTCAGATACACGTTCTAGAAACTTTATACATATAAACACACTGCGAAACATCCCGAAAACGTAATGTTTCCTTCCGGCAACCTCGTGAAACATGTTTCTAAAACAGTGTATCTAAACAAATGTTTACCAGTGCATACATGGCTTACAGCAAAACATTCACTGCAATTTTTTGTTCACAATCAACTGTGCTGGCAACTGATGAGAGATGAAAGACTCAGTGCACGACAAATACCGACAGGACGAACATTCCTGTACATGGCTCTGGCCGAATGCGGCACACCGCAATAAATTTTAGACGTGCACGTGTAAGCTGAGGAATTTTAGTATCCGATAATGGTACATGAGAATATAATGTGAAAGGTTGTTAAACTAAACGAATTCCTCCTTCATCAGACGCTCCCAACGAGGCGAACGTGAGCCGCACTTCGCCACCAAGATCGGTATCCTAGTATGAGCCTAGTACCCACCCATAACATGATATCCAAAGATGTAATGTCATACTATATCCGTTGTAGTACGAAAATTTTAAACAAGAATATTAATCTGGAGGAGCGATCATGCGAGAATCATGTCAGAGACATTCTCATGTATGCCGTATTTGCAAGTGGTGCAATCTAGGATCGTGCTCTTGTTATAGTCGATGTGGTATTACAGTTCATCCACAAACTTTTTTTTTTTCAGGGATAAAGAACTGCACTTCTTCTTTTTATAAAGATAACACATTGAGATATGCAACTATAATGATATGTATTATATATTTACAATTTGGTATAAATTAACACACGAACACGCCATCCAAAACCCATTCCCAATACCCACGCCTTCTTACAAAACTCGTAGGGGTGAAATTGGAAGACTGCGGCTATCGATCGCATTTCCCGTCTCGGAGGGAGTGCATTATTCACTGTAATCCTGGCAGCTTCTCGAATAACGTCACGTGCAATGCTTTCGTGCCGAGAATGACTCTCTTGCTGAATGAAAGCACGTGGTGCACCCTCCCCGAACTGGTCAATAACGGGCTCCGCCCCTGCGTAGTACGTAGTGACCCACGTGGGGCAGAGGTCGACGACACCCACGCGATTCACTACGTCACCAGATAGGGGGTTGAACGTGGGGGCGCTGCAGTAAACGGGGAGGAATGAAATTGTTCTGGAAATTGCGATGCATGATTCAGGCGGGATTCAGAGGATGATGTGGGCTGATAACGGGTTTAACGCCGATGTGTTTCGGAAGATCTGATGATTGTTAATTCTTTCTATAGAACTTTGCCAGAGCAAAATTTCGATTGGGTGGATCAATACTAAATGTTGCATAATATTGTCGCATTTTTATGCAATATTATGCAAACACATCATTGAAGTGGATAGACAACCCTTACGAGTTAGCATTTGTAACTCATTTGACTGTCCAATTTTGGTTAGGTATAGGAAATATACATGCCCGAAGCATTGAAGTAATAGTATATTGTAATAAGAGTGCAGAAAGGGCTTCATTGCAAAACGAGTATGAAAGTTGGAGCACGAGCGCCAGCGAGTGCTCCATTCATACGAGTTTTGCAATGGCCATTTCCGCACGAGTGTTACATACTATTTTTTCTACGAAAGTGTAGAAAACTAAAGATTAATGTAAATTTAATCATTAATTTAAAATAAATGTCATTGTCATTAATTTAAACGTCAGAAAATTTATAAATCGCTTGTCACCAAATCGAGACTCGAAATTTATACATTAATACTGGAAGTAGAAGAATATCAATAATGGATTCCGATAGTGACGATATAACAAACACTCCGCCGGAACTTGCGGCCATTGCATCCACAGTTTCGTCCGATTTATTGCCTCAAAAATCAAAAGAGAGGTATTGGAGTGCGGAAAGTACTTTCCGCACTCATATAAGTGCGGAAAGTACTTTCTGCACTCCTTGTAACAAATACCAACTTTCAAGGTTAAATTTTATGACAGAAAACGTGTCTTTCAACACTTTCGTAGAAAAACAAATTTAATAATTTGGTCAAGAGGAGCACATCACAGATAGATTCAAGATTAGAATAGAAAAGCAATACAACAAGAGCAAAATATCAAAGACTGGCTTATTAGAACTATCTACTTTTCTACTTTTTATTATTCTTATCTGAAAACACATTCTTTCCATCCGTTTTGACAATGACGGAAATGCGGCATTCAGACATTCAGAACAAAACATTTTTAGAACAGCACACGGAAAACTTTTCCCGATCTCTTATATTTTTCCGTGCGCTAAATGAAGTAATCATAAATGATAATAAAATATAATAAAAAGTATCGTTCCTAACACGTCTACAAATGGATTTTTTCTAATTTTCGTTTTGAATAAGTCGATTCTAGCACCCAAATGATGTCATTTGAGTGTTAGAATAAGCGTTTGGTGTGCTAGAATAGACTAGTAAAATTTACTGCATTGATGTTGGTAGTAGTAGCGTTGACGGTTGACGTTGAACTGTCAACTGACATACGTCAGTGTTGGAATTGTGAGGCAGTAGATTTTCTAAGGTTTTTAGTGCAATTTGTGATAAATTTTCTTCAGTATTCATTTTCAAACTACGCAACATTGCGAAAATAAAATCTGACATTTCAAATTATTTTTTTTCCACGGCCCCCTAAATTTACGCCACATAAATGTCACCAACCACCGCAAAATCCCCTAGATTTAAAATTTTCATGAGAATATGATACTATATACAGGGTGTTCCATTTGAGAAACAAAAATAGTTTTAGCCATTTGAAAATAGCAAAATTGTATCGGTGTATTCAGAACACCCTGTGTATTCTAGGTGACTCAAAATATTGTGTACGTTTTGGCACATCGCTTGGGTACTTGCATACGTAGATTCTTTTATTGATTCTTATAATAAGGTTTTGTTCATTTTTTTTCCACGTCCATGATTTTTCGTTAAATTTGATTAAAATGTGAATAACTTGGTAACGTTGCATCTGATCCCTTAAAATAAAAACGATTTGCAAAGCCCAAAATTTTGCTATTTTGTAATGAATGAAACTTATTGAGATTGATCGTTATTTACCTATTAAAAAGTATTATTAAATTAAAGTCCATATTCTACCATTGAATAGCTCATTAGATGAGTACTCAGAATATGATGCTATATGCAGGGTGTTCCATTAAAAGAAAGAAGTGTTTTGGCCATTTGAAAATAGCAAAATTGTATCGTTGTTTCAGAACACCTTATGCATTGACTCAAAATATTGTGTATGTTTTGGGACATTGCTTGCTTTTGTACTTGCAGGCTCAGATTCTTTCATTGATTTCGAATAATGAGGTTTTGTTGAATTTTTTTCTACGTCCATGATTGTTCGTAAATTTGGATTAAAATGTGAATAACTTGGCAACGTTGCAACTGATCTCAAAAAATAAATATGATTTGTGAAACCCACATAAAGCAGATTCTAAAAATGAAAGAATATACAGGGTGACCCATTTAAAAATAAGACCAAATTTTGTGTTCCAGATTTATGGTACACTGTGTGTACTCGAAAATAATTTTAATAAGTAGCACATCAAGTGTTCAATAACTTCCAATGAGATTTGGTTCTCAATTTTCATTAGTCTAGCAGTAATGTTCCGAGCGAGGATAGGTGGGCCACCATGTATTTTCTTACGATAATTCTGGTATCAAATTTTCAGTCATTACCTGTGTAGGTTCCATAATATTAGGAGGTGTTAAATCCATATTCACATCACTTTCCACTTTTATTCATCGTCCAATGAATCACTTCTAATATTATGTTTGCCAGACAAATTCACTGTGTACTGTCAGGTCAGGACAGCTACTCTGCCCTGCTTAGCAAAAGTGTCATATCTGACAAAATTTCGTTTATGGAGTTTTTTATCCTTTGTGATGTAGTTTTACATTGAGCATCTATTTTAATAAGTTAGAAAGTCTTATCTACTTGTATAGAATAGATAACCAATTTTCTATTTTATGCCCTCCGTAAGAATCATATGTAAGAATGTATGTAAGAATGTAAGAATCAGAAAAAGGCAAATATATCGAAAGTGATATGTCGTCAGAAAGGTCTCTTACTAAGCGTGGAGTAATTTGCTACTTCACCCTGTGAAGTAAATCTGGTAGATTGTGTACTACTTTTCATTGTGCACTAGTTGCCATGCCAACTAGTACACAACTGGCCTATTATACACGGAGGTGAAGTTGCAGCTATACTGAAATGAAAACAATCATTCTCAGTGTACTACATTTAATAATCAATTAATAAATCACAATAGATACATTGTTCAATAGTAGTAGAAAAAATAGTTATCCCATATTACTAAAAAAATAATCACTTATTGGGTGCTACGTGACTTATTTGGCAAGGGTGTTCTACATGATCTACTTTCATATTGTGACGAACAGATCAGTACGCAAATTATGCCTGAAATATTAATTTTGTTAAAAATCTTTCATCATTAAAAAAAAAAAACGGAAATATAACACTTAATAATTAAATATTAATCGCAGCTCTTTTAGAAACTTCGTTAGTTGATTATAAATAAATCGTGATCCGATTAAAATGGACAATTTTGGATTATCAAGCTACTGCAAGATTCTGATTTGTTCCGCTAATATTAGAATTGTTTTTTAATAAGGTTCATAAGCTACTCTTAACTACATTATATGCATCAATTAATCTTAAACGTATAATTTTCCACACTTATACATACATATTATTACATATCTACATTAATGATCGTCGACAGTTCCACTTAATTTCATATTCACATGAAAGAAACGTTTATATTATTATGGAATACTGTGTGGTTTAACACTCTGCACGCTTCATAAACGTGTTTGCTATTGAGTCATCATTATGTTTACATCTAGGAATTTCCAGAGATCACCTCAAGTTAATGTATACGTTCAATTATAAATAATTTAAAATGCAAACAATATGAACCGGGATTCGCGTAACAATGGTATGTATGTAGTACTTATACACGGTTTTTATTGTTATATGTCTTTTATTAAAGAATTTTGCCTTGGTAATTTTACTAATTACTGTGGCAGAAAATGAGAAGTCGCGAAAAACTGTCAAATCAAATAGAAGAGAAGAAAAATACCTATCGAATAATACATATATACATAATCCATCCCTCTTTTACCCATTGGGTGTCGAGAAGATTGACACCCTATCGAATAATGCAATTATTACATTGCCCCCATAAAATAGGGGGCATTTCTATTAACCCATTAAAAAAAAAGGGATTTTACCGCTTTGAAATTTGCAAAGTTTGCCTTTTTTCTGAACAACCTGTATTACTAAATTCAAATTGCTCATTACCTAAATGTTGCTAGTTAACCACACTGAGATTATGCTAAAACTTATTCTTACCTTCAAAAAAACGAGGTCTCTACGGTTTTTTTACAATTGAGCTTGCTAATGCATGATATTTGGAGAAAAAAATTGTGCATTGGCAACACTGTAACATAATCCAAAACTAAATAGACAACAATGTAGAGGTTAAAAAATGTCATCAGAAAACTCGAATAAATATAAATTACCATTAAAAAAAAAGTTTGTTATTTCGGAAAATTGGGACAAGCTGTATGTTTCAAAATAATTTACGGCACAAAGATGTGTAAACCAATAACTTTTGCACGAAACATTTTTATCTATTTCTCACGGGAAAGGCGCTATTTAAGCCCGACGCACAGTTGCAGGACCCTGTATATCTATTGTTAAAATATAAAACACTGTGGTGTTTCAATAAAGTTTGATTTTTATTCCTCACTTTTCCTACTTAAGTCAGCTACAATTTTCGATAGTATTTGTTATTTATTTGACAATTCATATGATTTTTCCCACCAAGTTTAAAAGCCATGAGGTTTGAAAAGCGGATAGTAATTACCTGCATATTATGCAACATAAATGTGCAGATCAGCAATTCTATCTAAATTCATGTACAGGAAAGATTTTAAAACGCTATAATAATAACATTGAAATTGCCAGTCATTGTTGTCGATGAACAAGCTCTTAATCATTATTGAAACTGCAATTAGAAATAACTCTAGTTTACCTGCGATAAAAAAATGTTGATTAGAATATGTGTAATTGTTGAGCTGTTGTTATTGCAGGTATTTAGGAAGTTCCTTTATATATAGTATACATTTTCCGCGTATTTTTCTTCATTTCCGTAAAATTTATCTACCATTTTTGTGAAAATCGTTTGGACTGTCAATTGTGGGTTTGTGTGAATGTAAATAAAATAATGGTAAACAGCATCTTGTAATTATAATTAATTATGCGCAATCAATTTCTGAGATTTATATTACAACTAAGAATACATGGGATTTATGAATTGCATATTATTAATTTTTAATATTTTGTTTCAGGTAAGCAACTCCAATTAAATCGTCGTTGATCTGAGGTAGAAGCAACAGTAAAGTACAAAAACTGTAGGTATTATAAAATATAATAGATGCTAATTGTATTAAGTAGATATATATTGACCGGTCTTTCCAAAGTCGAGAATACGTTAGAGTAAAGCATGTATTTAATTTTGCTCAAAATTTCAGTTTTTTTGACGATTTTGTATATTACATAATAACATGGTTGTTAATATATAAATAAAATACAATTGGTGTGAGTTTCACAAAATGTTTAATGTTGTACTATGACAATTGTTTCTCCACACAGTGGCTTCATCAGGCAGATTAAAACTGATCATCAGTTTTCATCTTGCGTCAGAATTTTTTTTAAAACTCACACTAATTGTGTTTTATTTATATATTAACATAGAGTTTCATCGTGTATCAGCCTCATCAATCCGATATATAATAAAGTTGCTTTATTTTATGTAGTTGTATCTATAGTTTAGTTACATTATAATTGTAATACATATTATTTACGCAGGGTCAATTTGAATATGGCTTTTCAACGGATTTGTGTCATTGTATAGGGGTTTGGGTCTTTGTATAGAAATTGTCAAACTAATCTTTTCCAGCTGTCCAGAACTCATGTAATTAATTTACAGTTTGGAAGCCCGAATGCTTGCATTTGGAAATCCGCTCGGTTTGGTGGCATGACTTACAGTAAATTATTTATCTGTCACAGGCTATCTTTTACAAGAATGATCTGAAACTTTCTTTAGCCTGTTTTTTTTTAAGATACACCAACTTGGAAATTTCCCACGAAAGTATTAGTGCCAACTCTGTCACGGTCATTAATATTTCTCGAATTCTCGAAAACGAGGTTATGGTTCAATATGTGGTGATTTTTGTAGTGATTTTTGTTTTTACCAACATATAAAGCAACACTTGTTGGATCTTTAAAAAACGGACTACACTATTGTTTGTACATACATCGGAAGATATAAGAAAAAAATTCAAACCTACAAAAGTTCGCCGTAGAACAATTAACTGACGACAGCACGTATTTCGATGCACATCAATTATGCATGCATGAGGGGCAAGGAAGTGCACGAGGCTCCCCCAAAATCGCTTCTCCCAGGCCATCGAACGGCCGACGAATTCATAAACCGTGAAGTATGGTGATTCTTAATGGCTTGACTACTATGCCTTACAGAATATATAATAAGTAGGTTTTACACATGCACAGAAGGCGGACATATTAAGTCTTCTGGAATTCATTCCTGCCTATGTGCACGTAATCACATCAAGGAAGAAGTTGCTGGCCGATTATTAGATTCAAGTGAATATAAAATATGTAAATGTTTCATAAATATATACAGGAAGAAAATTGTTGCATTGGATGGGTGGTGTACAAAATTCTAACCAATTAATAGATGCCAAGTGATTAATATGAAGACAGAGAAAGAAACAGGGAAAATCTGTCTAATCAAATATCGTTGCGGATGTTGGTATACAAATCTTCAATTACATGCAATTTAGATTCAATTAGAATATGAACTCTTCTTTAGGTGCCACATCCGCTCAGCGGACGTTGGCGATCATTTTGGCCAATTTATTTTTTAACCGCTGCTCTGATCAGCGATTTCATGGTTTGTCCGAACCGTTGGCTCAATATCTTGAGCCATAATGCTCCTCTTCTGACATTTTGCGGCATTTTGCATCTTTCCCCCAGTGCTGTATGTTATGAATATGAACAGTTTACATTATTAACAAAATTGACTTGGAAGGTTTTAATAAATTATGCAAGGAAGTGGTAAGATAATACGACAAAAAGAGGCAGTTAGATGGCAAAAAAGAAACAATGGCAGAATTGAGTGTAAGAAATAAACCATTAACTGGCAACTGGTATTAGACCGGCAATAAACCATTGTTTAATTTTAATTAGCACTACAACTTTTAACATACAATGTACAATCAAAATATAACAGTTCAAAAGTCCGGAATTTCAATAAAATCCATTGCGACGTAAACCGAAGAGAGTGAAAAGCCAGAGAATTTTATTGAAATTGCAGACAACTTAATAAATATCAAAATATACAAACAAATGTATTACATTTATAGCAATATTTAGAAGATAATCAATTAAGTTATACAACATTTCGTGAAGATTTTAGAAACAGCCAAACGGCTGAAAAATGTGGTAAAATTTGAGTGAAAATTTCCAAAATATGGAATTAACGAGTTTAAACGTCGTAGAAACAATTAGAAACGGAAACCTAATCAAACAATAGTAAAAAATATAAAACTTATCAAAATAATTATATTTTTAAATGTATTAAAAAAGGTTTACATAATATAATAATATATTATGATACAAGTGCCTAACAGAACCTTTAAAGTATGATCGATCGCTGGGTTTCCGAGCACGACGAGAAGCGAAGTGCTTTTAGTGATGGTGAAGATGAAGATGGTTAGTATTTCTTACATCAATGTCATCCGCTATAAACGCCAATGTCACCAACGAAATTCTGAAGGTTGCTAATTTCGATAACCAATAATAACGAGTTTAAAGCTTCTGGTTTCTAGTTTTCGGATTTCCAGCAATAGCAAGTGTTGAACCTGCTAGTTTCGATAAGCAATAATAAAGAGTTTGAAGCTTCTGGTTTCTAGTTTTCGGATTTCCAACAATAGCAAGTGTACATTTAATATTCATTTGGTTTAAAATAAGCACTGTGTGGCGTTATTGTCGTTTAAAGGTCAATAAATGTGTTGTTACTAGATAACTTTAAAACACGTCGTGCTACATTTTTTTAACAAGCTATTAGTTGATAACTAAAGATTATGATGCAGGTATGATAAAAAAATAGTTTAGATTTGAACGATTAAAAAGTTAGATATTCCAATTTTTTTTTTTTTTTTAGGAAAGGTTTAACAAATCTGGAAACATTAATAAAACATTGAAATCGAACTTCTGTTCATTTCTGACCTTCATTTACCTGCATGTATAACCTACACCCAGAAAACTACTCAATGAACATTATATAACTGTGCCAGAATGTCGAAAAGTTTCCCAATTTCCTAATAAAGCTAAAAACGGTTAATGGAAGTGCAATAATAACACTAAAAAAAACTCTCAGAAGATGCAAAGTTGCAACTGGAAACCCTAGAAATAAAAATACTAGAAGTTTCAGAAAAGTTCCTAAATTTTCTGAAACATGCCCCAGAAAGTGTATCCTAAAGAAAACATGTTTTTACGCACACAAACAGGAACAACCTATTTAATTAAATTCTTTAACGCGCTACCACAGAATGTGCCGCAACTTGACGTAAAAGGTTTCAAATCTCAAGTGAAACTCACTCTATTGCGCGAAGCATTCTATACATGGAGCGAGTTTGAAATATACGCAGGGAAGGACTGGAACCAGTTATTGTATTTTTTTTTTTCTCTTTGATATAAGCTATTACTTGTACGACAGTTTAGATTTGTTTTCCATATGTGATTTAATTTGACCTGTGTAAGACATACTAGTGTCAGAAACATCAATAAATTATTATTATTATTTATTATTATTATTGAAAGTAGAAATGAGGAAGGTATAGAAAAGTTTCTCTTATTAACAAAATATACAAATACATATTTCATCAAGGCACTTAAATACAGTACTTAAACCAGAAGTTCTGTATTCAGCAGAACGTTTAACTCTGGACAGAGTTGGGTTAGTTGAGAAAATAGACAACCGTGAAAGAGAATCCTACGAAAAAAAATTATATAATTAAAATACTTATCGGTCCCTTCTAACTCTAAACTAGTATCCTTTGATGTAAGTAATATGTTTTCTAATATTCCACCCGACGAATGCCTCGCCTTAATGAAAGACATCCTGTATAATAGGATAATCCTTATTAACATTGCAACTGTTATCACTGACCAAAATTATTTCAATTGTAATTCAACAATTTATAAACAAAACGAAGGTTTGGCGATGGGAGCACCAACAAGCTCTTTATTTGCTGAACTTTTCATGGCAAATCTCGTTAAAATTATTCTAAGCTCAACACAAGCAAAACAACACATACGGTTTTGGTACCCGTATGTCGACGATATCCTCTGTTTTACAGGACAGACAGGCAATTGCAATCGTTCCTGAAATTTATAAATTAGTTGCACCCAAATATTGAATTCACACTTGAAGTAGAACAAAATCATTTCTGGACCTATCAATCTATAAGGGGGAAAACCACTTCGAATTTAATATTTTTAGAAAACCGACTTACATGAACACAACAATCCATATCTCTTCCAGAGACCCGTTTCAATACAAAATCGCCGCATTTAATTCAACGATTCACAGAGCCCTAAGTATCCCACTCACGCCAAACGCACTCGGAATTGAAATTGAAACTATGGAGAACATTGCGGTTAGTAATGATTATACAGTTAGTTTAATCAACAATATCATCTCCAAAAAGCGATATCGTTTCTTGCTAAAAGAGATATACCCATCAGTTGCGAAACCAGAAAAGAAACCTTTTTATGCTTAACATATTTTGGTAACATCAGTGAAAAAATAGCACAGATCCTTAATAAACACCAAGTGAAAATAGCGTTTAAAAGTGATAACAAATTGTCTTCTATTATGTATAACGCAAAGGACAATATTGATCCCTTCGATAAATCTGCTGTGCATAAATTACTATGTAAAAACTGTGAAGGATTTTATATTGGTCAGACTGGTCGGTATTTTAATGTTAGATACAAGGAACACCAGCGGTTGTTCCAGCGCAGAAAAGGTGATTCAAGTTTCGAGGAATACCTCATTGATGCCGACAAGAGACTTAAGCTCAATTTGCTGGAATCATTAGAAATTTTCAAAGCTTCATCATCAAAATACGGCAATTTGCTAAACGACCAGACTGAACTTATATTCTCCCCTCTATTTAATTGTTGCAATATTTAATGTATATATAATGTGTTTACTCGTATTTAATGTACTTAGTTTGATAATGACTAGACCTTAGTCGAAACTGCAGTCACTAAATATTTTTCAAAAATAAGAGTGAGTGGAAATAACAAAGTTGTTTTATTTAATTTACTTATAGAAAGAAGTATTCCACAGTATTCAATCAAAATATCAAAAACGTACCTGTTGTGCAACCGAAGGTAGTGAAACATGAGAAAGTTAAAGTTGCAGAAAGCTTAATAATCATAATCATAAAAACAAAATATATAACCATATATGCACTAACCATTCGGTAAGTGAGTAAATATTGTTCGTTCCAATGTAGTTAGACAACATTTCATAAAGTTGTTGGAAATCGCCAAATAGCTAGCGGATATTTAATCAAAATAGTAAGAAAAAATAAAAACTGAATACTTTATATCAGCCAATGTTACAAGTAACGAAAATATACCCAAACATTTATTGTTTATAAATGAGTCAAGAAAATCAGGATCAAGACAGTTTAGGAATATTGTTCAAATTTTCAGAACATTGCATCAAATTTGGAACAAATCTGCAAAGTTAATAAATATGTAATCAAAATAAAACGACAACTCCAATAATTGGATTTAGAAATATTAAATTAAGACGCTAATATACAGGGTGGCCCACCTATCCTCGCTCGGACCATTGCGGCTAGACTAATGAAAATTGAGGAAAAAATCTAATTGGAAGTTATTGGACTCTTGATGTGCTACTTTTTAAAATTATTTTCTGGTATGCAGAGTGTACCATAAATCCGTGACACAAAATTTGGTCTCTTTTTTTAAATGAATTGCCCTATATATTCTTTTAATTTTAGAATTTCCTTTATGTGTGCTTTACAAATCATTTTTATTTTTTGGGATCAGATGCATCTTTGCCAAGTTATTCACATTTTAATCAAAATTAACGAATAACCATGGAGGTGGAAAAAAATCAACAAAACCTCATTATACGAGCTCAATCAAAGAATTTGCGTATGTAAGTACCCTAGCAATGTGCCAAAACATACACAATATTTTGAGGTACGGTGAATGCACAATATCATATTCTGAGTGCTCATCTAAAGAGCTATTAAATGGTAGCATATTTACTTTAATTTAACAATACTTTTTAATAGGTAAATAACGATCAATCTCAATAAGTTTCATTCATTTCAAAATAGCAAAATTTGATCGTTGTTTTAGAACACTCTGTGTATTCAACTTGACTCCAAATATTGTGTATGTTTTGGCACATTGTTTGGTCGAGTGTACAGAGTGTACCATAAATCCGGGACACAACGTTTGGTCTCTTTTTTAAATGGAACACCCTGTATATTCTATAATTTTTGGAATCTGCTTCATGAGGGCTTCGCAAATCGTTTTTATTTTTAGGGATCAAATGCAACGTTTCCAAGTTATTCACATTTTAATCAAATTTAACGAAAAATCATAGACGTGGAAAAAAACCAATAAAACCTTATTATAAGAGATCAATAAAAGAATCTTAGTCTGCAAGTATTCAAGCAATGTGCCAAAACATTCACAATATTTGGAGTCACGTTGAATACACCGGGTATTCTGAAACAACAATTGAATTTTGATATTTTCGAAGGCTAAAACTTATTGAGATTGATCGTTATTTACCTATTAAAAAGTATTATTAGATTACAGTCCATATGCTACCATTGAATAGCTCATTAAATAAGCACTCATAGTATGATGCTATATACAGGATGTACTATTTGAAAAAAATCAGTTTTAGCCATTTGAAAATAGCAAAATTGTATCGTTGTTTCAGAACGCCATGTGTATTCTACGTGACTCAAAATATTGTGTATGTTTTGGCGCATTTCTTGGGTATTTGCATACCAAGATTCTGTTACTGATCTCTTATAATAAGGTTTTCTTGATTATTCCCACGTCCATGAGTTTTCATTAATTTTGATTAAAATGTGAATAACTTAGCAGCGTTACACCTGATCTCAAAATATAAAAATGATTTGTGAAGCCCGCATAAAGCGGATTCTAAAAATGAAAGAATTTACAGGGTGATCCATTTAAAAAAGAGACCAAATTTTGTGTCCCGGATGTATGGTACACTCTATATACTCGAAAATAATTTTTAAAAGTAGCCATTCAAGTGTCCAATAACTTCCAATCAGATTTTCATTAGTGTAGCAGCAATGGTCCGAGCGAGGATAGGAGGGCCACCCTGTATAAAAATTGTATTGTACGAGTGTAATCGCAAAAATAAAGTGGCCACACTGCCGTCCCTTTTGCTCCCACATTCTCGAACATGTATTGTTTAGCCTACGGGAACACCCAGTTTTGCTCGGCAGTCGTGGCAATGGATCTTCGGAGCTACCGCCAGGTGCGTATCTTGAACCTCTGTGGGTCTATGCGAGGCCACCGTCTTATGGCATGAACCTCGTGCTTGATCACTCATGAGCTTTGATCGCTTTTCCAAATTTAAATTGATACTAGTGATTTAAAACCTATTAGTGTTATTCATGGTTATTCGGTGTTTTAAAAAGGGTTACCAAGGTTACTAAGATTAAACCACCGTTAAACCGCGGCTTACATGTTTATGAATAATACAGTATAAGGTGTTAGATCAGACATTCTAGTAGTTTCGAGTACCGAACTGTGGTTGTAAGCTCTAGGGTTATGGCCTACTGGTAATATTTTGTAAACGCTGTCACGTTTGATTGGTTTTACAAATGTATATGCAAATTTGTCGATAGTAAACTACAAAATCTCATAGACATTTCTGCACTCTTACAGTCGGATCTTCTGTTTAACTCAAATCGGTGGTTAATTTACTTGGCTACCATTTAGGAATGGTATTATAGAGACTACCTAAGAGTACATATGAACAATTACAAATAAATCAATAACCGAACTTTTACTCGTGTGTATTGCCCATGAAAGTTGGTAGTTCTCTATTCAACAAACTAGGAAATGTGAGAAACTGTTGCTATTGTAGAAACACCACAACGTCCTTCTAATTACAATTATCCACCCCACATCCAGACGTCTGGGGTGGGGTGGGTTCACACAGCTTCCCTCAGCAGACGTCGAAATCAACATTTCGCACGTTTGTTAACCCCGACGAGGGGTGGGTTGACTGCCCCCTGGGTGGGTTGGGCGCCAGACGCCGCGACGCAGTGAAGGTCGTGCCTTGACACGCACGCTCACGCACACAAAAAAGGGCCGCTTCGGGGCGTCTAGACGCGGAACCCAATGCGCATGTCCCCCAGGAGTCTGAGCGCGCGGACGCCAAGGCGCCGGCAGTTCATGCGACGACCTCCTCGAGACATGCAGCTGTGAGTTATAAATTATTACAACAATTAATTAGCACCCGTGTGAGACTGCTGCCTGTGCACAAGTTTAACTCGCGAGAATTTCGGTGAATAGATAGAGGTCATTTTTTTTTTATTGGAGTGGTGATATTTTTGTGTGCCGCGAGAGGATCGTGCAAAAGGAAAAGGGCGAGAGGCCTGAGGCGACGCCCCCGAGGAGGAGAGTGACAGTGTGTACGTGTGCATGACGGCTTTGCTGAATTTGGTTGTAAATGTAGGGTAGTAAATGTAGAGCATGCCAAAATCGCCGCCACGTGTCCGGCAGGCCCGATATTGATTAATTAAATATGTTACGCAACATATTGCAAGACATCGCAATGCAGCTTAAACATTTTTACTGCTCTTGAAACGAACATGTTTAAATTTATACCAAAACTGTACCCACAACGGATGGCAAACTAATTACTAGTACCATTTAGTAACTTTACAAAATCAAATATTAATTCGTAAAAGCTAGGGGTTATTAACCTTAGTAAATCTTGCACAAAAATACGCCTAAAATAGAGGTATCAATTATTAAAGGGTTTATGTAATCATATCAATATTTGATTAAAGACCAAATATTTGGTCAAAATTGAAGATAAAAACTGGAAAAGCATAAAAACAATATTGCTATATAATGTGCAATTCAAGAATAGCACTTAATAAGATTGTTACAGAATTTTTTGTTTTATATAATCATATCAAATATAGAAATAGTTTGTCAAGATCGAAGAAGCTCTTGATTGGAAAAGCATTAAAACAATATTGCTAAATAATGTGCAATTTAAAAATACCACTTAATAACTTGTGATATAGAATTGTATTAACCAAGATATACGATCAACTATAAAGAACAAAAATAAGAAATTAAAGTTATTATTGCAAAAATCGCAATTCAAAGAAGTTCAATACGCAATGCCTTTTTTATTACAAAAATGAATAAAATATACATATAATCAATGATCCAAATTAATAAAAGTTTGCCAAAATAATAATGCGTATACCAACATTTGGCAGATCCAACAATAATTACGTCGAAATCACCGGTATCGATTACTGAACATTTTGGTATACTCAAATCAACCAAAATATTCACTTATTTGGAAGCATTCATGGCGATTTTCATCAAAATATCTTAAGCCTCCCAGAAAGACCTCTGGTCGATGGTAAAATTAAGATTGTTCATATATATTTAAGCCGTCAAAATCTTCTATCAGCGTTGCTGAATATAATTATCAGTTAACAAATTCTAAATTAACGATGTTTCTACAGATAGTGGTTTTGTTGATTTTCTACAACGTTTATGAGCTATCATGTGAATGCATTATGCGATAGCTTACAAACTAAATTCATAGTAATCCTGACGTCCAAATATGCACAGTTATCACTGTCAAGATTAAAGTGTGTGTGTGTGCTTTAAGAGATAACGAACAAGAGCTACTTAGACATTTCACATAAACTGTTTTTTTTTTTGGGTACGTCTCAACTTTGCAACTCGACATTATTGCAAATTAAATTTCCCCAAAAGGAATTAATAATCAAAATTAATCACACAAGTATTATTTACCACAAATTGGTAGGTTGTAGCAGAGGAGTGAAAATGTATTACGGTTGCTTTTCATAAACCACATTAAAATTCTCGATTAGTTTTTCAATTACTCAATAAGTGTAATTGTGCAATCATTTACGACAATTATAAATTCTTAGATGTTAGATGAAGAGAAATGGCTCGTCCGACGAATAGCTCATTTTGTTGTGATCAAACGGTATTAACGACACAAATCCTGCCAGGGGCTATATGTGCAAGTCGTCGGCGAACTGACCGCTTCTCCATACACGTGTGGACGTGATTCGCGCGTTCGTTCGCTTTTGGACATACATACCAACAACTTCCGTACAACTCAATCTCCTTTGCGACTTCGATGATTCACGGCAGCGTCCTCAACCCGTTTGTCCCTTTCCGGGGTTCGCAAGTTTTATTATTGCTGTAGCGGGTTGTTCTTCGGCTTACGAACGTTTGAGAATAGATTTGGAGCGTCGTCAGGTACACAGGCACCCAGTTTTACGTGTTTTTTTTTTAATTCCAAGCATGTAAACACTTTTATGTGGATCCAAAAAAATAGACTGCTTTTATTACACATATTCTTTGAACAAAAATAAAGTTCATAATTAGCTCATACCCATTTTTCAGCAGTTGAGCAACCTGTTTCCTCTTATTGTGCCCCAAGGGAGAACCACATCTCTAGACTGCTTTTCTTACACATATTCTTTGAACAAAAGTAAAGTTCCTAATTAGCTCATACCCATTTTTCAGTAATTGAGCAACCTGTTCCCTCTTATTGTGCCCCAAGGGAGAACCACATCTCTAGACTGCTTTTCTTACACATATTCTTTGAACAAACATAAAGTTCATTAATAGCTCATACCCTTTTTCAGCAGTTGAGCAACCTGTTTCCTCTTATTGTGCCCCAAGGGAGAACCACATCTCTAGACTGCTTTTCTTACACATATTCTTTGAACAAACATAAAGTTCATTAATAGCTCATACCCATTTTTCAGCAGTTGAGCAACCTGTTTCCTCTTATTGTGCCCCAAGGGAGAACCACATCTCTAGACTGCTTTTCTTACACATATTCTTTGAACAAAAATAAAGTTCATAATTAGCTCATACCCATTTTTCAGCAGTTGAGCAACCTGTTTCCTCTTATTGTGCCCCAAGGGAGAACCACATCTCTAGACTGCTTTTCTTACACATATTCTTTGAACAAAAGTAAAGTTCCTAATTAGCTCATACCCATTTTTCAGTAATTGAGCAACCTGTTCCCTCTTATTGTGCCCCAAGGGAGAACCGCATCTCTAGACAGCTTTTCTTACACATATTCTTTGAACAAAAATAAAGTTCATAATTAGCTCATACCCATTTTTCAGTAGTTGAGCAACCTGTTCCCTCTTATTGTGCCCCAATGGAGAACCACTTCTCTAGGCTAGACCAGTTTTACATTCTCTGGTTAACTTTGATCGAAGCTGAGTTATCTAGGACAATGGTCTCGAACTCATAATTTCGCCTGGATCATTGAAGTTAAAAAAAAAATCAAGGCAAACGGAAGTAAATGAAATTCAAGAAATTCCAAAGATAATCATAGAGTATCGACCAATACGTTCTTCGACCAATGCTTCTAAATACTAAACTGCGCACAATCACTTGTTCGATCTTCGAAAATTGACTCATTGGCGTATCAGGTCAGGTATGCGTATTATGCACGCTTCTCAAGGCGTAGAATAACTGGCTTGCTAGCGATTGATTCATTAAAAGTTATGTACAGTTTGTACTTTCAATCGAAGCAATTATTAATAATTGACTGTGTTATAAGTGTTTGTTATATTTTTTGTACTATGTCTGTTTACCAGTAACTGTTGTCTCGCTCAAGACAAATGTGAAGAATTGCACGTGAGCATGCTTTTCTGGTAGGTACTGATTCTACAGAAATCCAGAAAAGTAATACATTGTTCCTGTTGCTATTTAGGTCACTTGTAACACTGTTAAGGTATTTGGGACAGTCTTATAGTATCCCATTTATTTTAATGGATGGTTAGTTTCCGTGACTTCTTGGAGTCCCATACTCGATTTCGAGCGTAGGCGATTTCCCCGCATACGACAGTGTATTAGTGCCTGTATCGTAGTTACAGTGACTTTCCATGACTTACATGGTATCAATAACGTTTGCCAAGGAAATTAACTGCCTATTAAAGATAAGCATGGATTGTAAAACTGGGCCTTGATCCAGGTGGGAATGTTCGCCACAGCTAGTAATGGTTTGTATGTCGACATATATAAAGCAAATAGTCAAAATTGCTGCTGTTCAGGCCAGTTGTTGAGTAGTACTATTTAAGTCAAGTAAGTAATTTTGAAGCACTACAGTTCATCAAAATAATGCTTAAAGTACCTAGAGTCTAAATGTTTTTTTTTATTTTAAATTAAAAAAACTTTGTTACACGTATTTCTTTAAGTTTGCAATGAAATTGGTGTTCTTAGGGATTTAGTATTTGGGTCATTCCTAATATAGAATATGTAGTAGAGGCGACACAAATTGGCGCACTGCGAGCATAATTTAAGAAAAGCTCAAAGGAGTGAGCACCTAATTGACGTTTAAACATTTCAAAATAGGGCAGTTATTTAGATTTGCTCCTGTAGACGTTTATACTTGACAAACAAGAAGAAACCCACACAGTTATGAAAGTGATCTTTACTGCCTCAATGGCATTACTTCTAAATATTTTCTAAACGCAAACATTGAATACCATTATTTGCGAAAAGGGGATATATCATTAAGACCTCAGAAGAGGTTCAGTAAAACATCAACAGACATCTTCAGAGCTGGAGTGTCAAAAACAACCATATCTATTTTGATCACCAACCACCTGGTATAATTTTACAATATAAGTATCCTATCTTGGAGGTAATTTACATTGACGCATTGTAAGGCAGTTATTGGATATTAACAGATTATGGTGGTTTAAACATCACAAAAAGTAACTTTCTGTGAATTCTGAGGATGCCAATGTATGATCCACTGAGAATAACCATAGAAATCATGAAAAGTGACGTTATTTGTGTTTTCTACTCCTACAGTAGACAATACATGCGATCACCGACTAATTCAAATACGTGTCATAACATTGAAGTGAATATAAAGAAAGTTCTGGCTGCTATTCATCATGGGTCAATCAAATTAGGCAACCTTCCCACGCAATTGGAGGCCCTGACTCATAAGCGTCTGAGGTCGGCGCAAATTGTATGGTGTTGAGATGCAGGAAACACACTTTAATTGCATCACGCCGAAACCTAGTTTTGCCATGTTCTTGATTTGACTATGTATAGGGTGGCCCAATTTGGATGTTTCTGTAGGGGTTCTCGGTACTAAGAGACCATATGACGTATTGATAGAATTGTAATAGATTTCAACAAAAATGCAATTATAACATCCACATGTGATATATCATTGAAAAGAGAAAAAATAACATATTTATTAAGATCGAAGCCAACTATGACTTCTATTTAAAAAAACACAACTCTGTATTGTATCTTCTTTATTAACGAAGATATCAAAATTCTGTAAAACTCATTCAATTCCCCGTAAAAAAGTGCCTCAAGAACATGCAACTCTTATCTTAATAAAATGATAAATAAATGAAATATTGATAAAAATCGAAAATGGAAAATTATAAGTTTTTGGCCTCGAAACTCGAAAACAAAAGACGATAGCCAATTTTTATTTACACCATTGAGTTTGTCTTGAAAAAAGAGATCGAGGATACGCCATCCGATTTTCTCTATCTCTTCTAGTTACCGAGATCCCCCATAGAAACATCCAAATTGGGCCACCCTGTACATTGGAGTGGTGCGAAAAAAAAACTTGTTTTAAATTCAATAACGGCTAGTGCGGAAAATATGCAATGGGTGGTAAAAACTTTACTCAAAAAAATTGAGATTGCTTTTCATAATTTTGTCTTTCTTCTAATCTTTAATTTATCTACGATGTGCTCCTCTTGATCAAATTATTAAATTAGTTCTATTTAATTTTTCAAGCTTGCATATTTTAAATATCTAACCAAAATTTGACCAGTAAAATGAGTTACAAGTGCTAATTCGTGACGATTGTCTATCCACCTTTATGATTACAGTTTAAGGCTTAATGCGGCAACCCAAGGAGTTGTCCGAAAAATCTCAAATTGTTTGTGTAAGGTTTCTACCACCCATGGCATATTGAATTTAAAGAAAAATAAGTTTTTGAAATACGCTTACTATAAATGGACACTTAACTCAGTTAAGGTACTTTTCAGGTACAATTCGAGATCATTTTTATGTTTTTATCTTATTTGTGTCAGAAATTGTAGCCATTTTTCATAACGTCTTTTTGAGGTAAAAATCTTTTTATTTAATTTTTATCTCCGAAAGTAAAAAAATATAGGTGAACGGACATCTCCACAAGAGGTGTTTTAAATTAAACGGGCAATCCAGAAACATTATGATCCATTAAAAAAAAAAAGTTGATGGCTACTTCCGCTTTCACCTGAGGTGTATCGGCCATGTTTGGAAGACTTTTTTCAATTTTTTATCTTATCGATAACCCCATAAACTTTTAATGGTGCATGAGCTTGGGACACCCTATATAAATAAACGAATAAATATAAATTATGTAAATATTTATATTAAAAAAAAAAGAACATATAAATGTCTGTTAACATATATGGCTGCAATGCATAATATTGCTGCCGAAGGCAAGTATAAAATAAAACCTACCGTTACCAGTCTATTATTTAATGATTATTTTAAAATGCAAGTAGAAGATGGGGTTAAATTGTTTGATCCAGTGTGCAAGTTAATAAATAGATGGCAAGAACGTGACTGCAATATTGCTGATGCCGCAGAAGAATGGTTAACTATGCGTTTGCCTGAAGCGTATCCTGAATCTAATCAATTAGTCAAAGAAATTCGACCAAAATCTTTAAACGTTTACTCATTAACTGCTAATTACTTCCATCTATGTATGAGGGCAATAATTTATCTGCGCAGAACACGGAAATATAATCCGTGCCAAATAAGATGTCGCTTTAAGAACCGCTGCTTGAATTTTTATGAATAACACTGTAAAGCCCGTATCTATTGTCCATACTTGAGCATGAGTTCGGCTCAAGTCGTATATTTGGTAGCGTATTTTCTATAAACGTTTGCCAAAATGCAACCAAATATACGACTTGAGTGGAACTCAAGCTCAAGTACGGACTAGAGATACGGGCTTTACAGTGTTATTCATAAAAATATAATTCATAAGCTTATTCATAAGTGCTTTGGAATAAGCAACTCAGGGAAGCTCACTGTCGTATCTCAATAAACTCGGATGCTCCAAGATGCATTTGCATTTTTGTTGTGAAATGTGACATCTTATTTGGCATGAACTATAGTTGGAGACTTTTAACTAGATAATTTTAATGCCTCTGGACTTGACGACCTTGAGGTTAATAAACATAAAAACGGAATATTTTCGATTCTGTTTAATGAACAGATTACATCACCAAAGACTTTTTGGTGCATAAGCGAAATAAAACACAAGAGTTGCCCAAATTAGCTTAAAAACTACATAATATGCCTGCATCGACATCTCAGTTTGAAGTTTATTTGCCCAAATTAGCTTAAAAACTACATAATATGCCTGCATCGACATCTCAGTTTGAAGTTTATTTTCTAATTGGTGCACTCTCCAATTAGAAATGGATTGACTGTCGATAAATTGAAACAACTAATAGGTACACATATCAGCTCTTATATGATTTATACGTCACAAATTACAACCATACTTATATGTTCTTTATAAACAATATCTTTTAACAATTTTTTTTTTATTCTTTAATAACCGTAAGTTATATTTATAAATTAATTAATAAATAATCAAACTTTTTCTGCAAGTTTTGCCCGATTTTTACCAGAAACTAATTTTATTATAATTTTTTTATAATAAAAATAAATAAATAAGAAATAAATCATAAAACCCATCTAATTAGGTATTAATTATGTATTAATAAATTTCAACCATTATTTTCTAAAAAAAAAAACGCATTAAGCGCAGTTTTTTATAGTCGAGTTCTGTTTTTTTTTTTTTTTTTTTATATAAAATGACCGGGTTTTAAACACTAGTTCTGAATTTCGGGTCTTACAACCCGAGTACACGAATCCGGGTATTCGTGTTTTAAAACCCGGTTCCGAGTACCCGGGTTCCGGGCACCCGGGTTTTAAAACCCGGTTTCGGATACCGGCAAATAACATCCGGGTTGATTATAAGCCTCGGATAACACCTCGGCTAAATAACTTCAACAACGGATGTTATTTGCTCTGCATCGGACTTGTATCGTTAATAACTATAATGCTACATTTGAAAAAATAATTTTTTTTTTTTATGTTTAAAAAATGATAAAATGATAAAAATGAAAATGAAATTGAAATTAACTGTATATTTTGCGACTATGTTGACATTTCATAGGAATTTTTAAATATACGTGTATTATCGATGTAACTAAGAATATTCACATTATTAATCAAAGCAGGAATTTTAGTGTACAGATCCTCTGATTTCAAGATTTTCTTTTGTTAAACGAACTATAGGAAATACTTACTACACAGCAGATCGTACCATGATTAGTGATTACTAATGAAGGAAAGCGTACTTGTGATTGAATAAAACAATCGAAATAATCAATTATCAGAATCACGAATGAATAGATGTTTTTTTTTCATTAATTTTATTGTTATATTGCTAGAATGCAATCAACATTATTTTTTATTGATTATACCATACAGTATAAAATAATTGGGTCATTATTATTCAATTTAAATAATTTAAGTATTTGTATGATTAAAATAATCGATTATTATTATTATAAGTATAAACTAGTATGATTATTATTATTACAATAAAATATTGGAGCATTGTATTCGTTTTAATGTAATGGACTATTTTCATCGTACACATACGACTATACTACCACAAACGTGTAAACCATGTCGAATACACGGACAATTTATAGATAAATATCACCAAAAGCCAAAGTACTTCTTCGCCAGGATATAAAAAATAATAATTCGTATTGTTTTATTTATTTTGACACATCCACTAACATTGTAATTTGTTGAATAAATTATTATTATTACTATTATTGCTACACATTCTATGTGATTAAAATATTATTATTGCTATTATTGCTACACCTTCTATGTGATTAAAATAAACAAGTATAAAGTATACAAACAAATCGTATTGTTTTATTTATTTTGACTCATCCACTAACATTGTAATTTGTTTTTTTTTTTCTAAATAAATTATTATTATTGCTACACCTTCTATGTGATTAAAATAAACAAGTATAATCGAAATATTGGAGTTTATATTACCAGTTTGAAAAAAAAAACATTCACTTAGACATGGTATAAAGCACAATGTAGTAGCCATCATGGAAAACCATTATATATAGAATTTTTCCACAAAAAACGTTCTCCTTTGTTCGATCGTGTAACAGTAATCCTGTAAACAATTTGTATTGAATACTCTTCTTGGATGAAAAATAAGTGTGAGAGTCTCGAAGGTCCCATACAATAAACCTGAAGATTAAAGAGCACAAAAGGTTTCCATGTTTAGCCTTAGTACTCAATTGACAATAGACGGTGGGGCAAAAACAGGGCCGACGAAGGAAATATTCAAATGCGTTTCTAGGCAAATAGTACAGCCGAACTGTTGATTCACTAACGACAATTTTGTGATTTCATGATTTATATGTTACATAATTCACTGTTGCACATTTAAATACTTCGATTATCATCTCTATAATCAACAGATCTAGTTGCAATTTGGCACGTGTTATATTACCGTGGCAAGTTAAAGGATCCGGCGTGGGATAGATTACAGGATCGTTAACGTTCCAATTTTAGACCCTTTAATTATCCAATCAGGCCTCAACTGAGGCGCAGTTTTTCTACAAATTCGTCGCGTCGGCGTCGTTAAAAGCGAGGACAATCGCTTCGATTCTTCACTTTCGCTCACGGAAAACCGCCGGCTTCATGCAAATTGAACGCAATTTGTATACAAACAATCGTGTGGTCAGTATAGAGACGTTGACCTCAACTCCACGTCGCGTTAATTTGGTTAACGACGAAGAAAAGCGTGATTAACGCGATTACACGCGCTCTCAGCCAGCCCGGGTCGACGTCTCAAGGTTGAGGATTTAAATCCGTAATTACTCAAGAGAAGATTGCCGGCCGGGAGTGGAGAGGCGTGGAAAAATTGTTTAAACGACAGGTGGACGGGATGTTGGTTTAATGATGTTTAAAAATTGTTAATTGCTCAAATCCTTACGAAACGATAATTGTGATTGCTGTAAAGCAAATGTGAACAAAAAGTAATACTACAGCTCGTAACAAACAGAAGAACATATGGGCCTTGTAAATAAGCACCTCTACCTTATACATGTGTAATTGTACGCATAAACGTATACAATCTTTAAATTTTATTACAATTACATTTTTTTTAAATATCTCTTACCGTAATTTTTTGCTTTTATGATTAAAATTGACCATATATCTTCCGAACAGACATATCTACTTATGGAGATTAGAAACTGATCTTTTTGTGTATCATAAAGTACTACTACAGCGTAACAGGTGACTATTCAGAAATTTTGAACATATACAAAATATTTAAAAAAATGGCGGTAATCAGCAATGTTTCCTTAAAATGCATTGATTGTCGGACGTACCATGAATAATTGTTATCAGTCTACCGAAATTATAGGGAATTTTCCTATTTCCAAATTATCTGCGGTCGATCTCGCTGATAAAAGAATACCCATTTAAATAAAATTAAGAAAAACACCACTTAGGTTTCTAAATACATATAATTACGTACTAAGTGAAACTAATGACCAAGTGTACATTAAAGTACTATTAAGAACTTCTGGGGACGTAAAGGCTTTGGTACATCATCGCGGTAATGAGCCAAGAAATCAGCAGTGAGCAGTGAGAAATCAGCAATAGTTTTTCCACTCCCTGCATGGTAAGTACACTGTTATAACATTGATTTAGTGGAAGTAAGTCCCACTTACCGATAAAGCTTTGGTTACTATGAGCAACGGGAAGTAAGTAATCAACAACAGCAATCAAGTAATAATTTCAATAGCGTTCTTTCTCTGGCACCAGTCTTTAAAACACTTTTGATAACACCCCTTCGACTTCTCCGGCAGTAGGAAGGAACAGGCAGCATCTGCAGCTTCTTCAATTGCCATTTCTTGTTTATTTTCATTGGAATTTATTTTACAACTGAACGAATGCAATTCCTGACATTCACACTTTGTTTCAAAAATAGTCTTAGCAACCAAAGCCTTATTGACATTTTGTTCATGTTGCGAAAATAAATTAATCAAACACAAACAATTAAACCAACTTCAGGAGTGGAATAACAGTTATAAGCAATTTGAGAGGTAAGTTTTGACCAGTCTCGGTCTTTATTGCTAGCCTTCGCTGTCGCTCGGGCGCAAACACGACCTCGACTGGTAAAAGACACTTACCTCTCTTAATGCTTAAATAACTATTATATGTTACTCATTTGTAAACGTCATTTATTGACACTCCACACAAACTATCAAAACAGATCGTTACAAGCTCTTAACTTGTAAAAAATTTACAGGTCAGGTGTCAATTTTCCAAGCCGACATTGTTTTACATTTTAGCATTAACAATAATACTAATAATTATGAGTTATGTATTTTCAACATTGACCATTTACATCACAATTATGTTGGACTAAATTTTGTTGAGTTTGTTTACGTACGCTAACAGTACCTCTTCCGACACGCCAATTATGCCGTTTACTTTCTGCCAGTGTTTAAAGTGGGCGTATTGCCGCTGGTATCTGGCACTTGATTTTTTGGTAATAATTTACAGCCACCAAGAATAGCTTCTGGTATATTCATTTTGCTTCTTAATTTCAGCAAAATGTGAAATAAATAAACAATTCGCTTTGTCAAGATTATAGAAACTTCCAAGGCTTGCGGAAATTTTTGACAATTTTTAACACCGTAACTGACTAGTTATCGGGGTTTAAAACAAAAAAAATATTAAGGCTTCGACAATTACTGTAAGTGTTCAAACTGATGACCTGCGCCATCTAACAATACCCAAGACGGTAATAAAATGCATTCACCATGTTTTGAAGCATTCGAGGCGTTATACTCATGCCGAATTCTTTCTTTAAGGTCCTCTAAATTATTAGGTCGGTTCTTGTATACCATGTTTTTTTAGTGCCCCCATTGAAAAAAGTCTTATGGCGTTAAATCAGGGGACCTGGCCAGCCATTCCACTGAACCCCTTCTTCCTATCCATCTCCCTGGGAACACTTCATACATCTTGACTTTTTTAACTGTAAGGCCATTTTTTTTTTTTTTTTTATGCAACCTATTCAAAATGTTGTATGATTGGAAACAGATTTAAAAACTCTACCGAAATAAAAAATATAGGTTGTCATTTAAAAAAACATTAATGACAACTTTAATTATTATTTTTAAATCTGAAAAAAATATTTTTGTGTGCGCAGTAATTTATATCGTTATCTCCCTTTTAGATTTTTGCTCTCTCATACACTTGAACGAAGTTGCCGAATTTATCTGCTACTTAATTTCCGCACTGTTTAAAATATTATACAATACACGCAGGGTAACAGTTTTTACTGGCTCACAGAAGAGGGCAGTATTACGTATTATTAATTTTTAAAACTCTATTTTAGTACCCATCTTCTCATTCGATTTGAAGCACCGTGTATCTAAACCTTTATTGGATTCCCGTAATTGCATTAGATTATTGCTTATAACAACGTTAAAGTCATTTTTTATTACTGTTACACATCCAAATTTGTCATTAGTGTTATTTAACTTGCCTGTTAAGCTATTATTATATTTAAATATTTCAATAGATATCTCGTTACTTACGTTTAAACAAGGCACACACCTAATCTAATATTTAATGTTGTATGTATGCAAATTATTGTTCACTTTATGTTAAGATGTATATTTTTATCGGGGCACCTATGCCTCTCTACATGTCTACTGTACTAAAATTATTGCATAGTGCCATTATTTAACGACAGTCTATTTCCGTTGCTGTGGCCAATTACCGTTGCCAAATTGGCGCATTTTATTTTTTCCGGCAACTTTTTAATCATTTAATATTGCGATTAATACCAAACCTCGACAAAAAAATGATATTTTACCGTACCGACTGCGCTAATTTTGTAAAGATTTTTCTTGCATAGTCGTGTTGCGTCTTTAGTTTGAGTGGTATTTGGACTTCGGTTCCTCCAACTGCATTTATGTCAGAGAATAATACGATGCACGTTTAACACAACTTTAATTAATTATTAAGTCGAATTCAGGTAACATTAAAATGAATAATGAATTCATAACATACTTGGGGAGTTTTCATGTTGAGAAAGGTTAATGACTAAATGCTAGCTTCTGAATCGGCGATTTTACGACTCACTTTCTTTCGTCTTTGCATGCGAAAATTGCTAATCGAAACTTCTTTGATTCAGTTAATTTCCATTCAAGTTATATTGGCATAATACTAATTTTCTATTAGCAGATCATTCATCAAAATTCCTTGTTATTTCACGGTCTGTTACAGAAAATTTCGTGACGTGAATTCGCGTTTCCTGAATCACTGATTTGCGTCCGTATGACTCACTATTATATCGTCTTTGCATGTTTTTTTTTTCAATCGAAACGCTACGCTTATTTCATTGCCAAGAAGCGTATTTTGGTGTGTGTGCATCGTTATTTTATCGTTTTTCGTAAACAATTCTGGCGTTTTAATAAACTATGAATTAACGTTGAAGCTATGCCGACCTTCCTTCGCACTCTGAAAATACTATTAATACGCAAATAGTAAAAGATTGTTGGCTCTCGTGCTTCTAAAACGCACATAATTTAAGTTTTTCTTTGTATCTGGATGATTATTGCAGTAAACCGAGACTATAAATTGTTAGGATGTATTTATAAAAATTGAAAATGCTGTAATTTCTTTAAAACTGTAAATATAGCACATCTAATACCACATAATAGTAACCACATTAGTATACTTCACTTCAAAAATATATTCATGTGGCATTATATCGTCCTAAAGTGCTGTAATCTAGCGGAATCTAGTTGAAGCAGACTTGCACCAGGTTGCCCAGGTTCACTACTACGTTTTCATTTTCTTTATATGTACAGGGTGGCCCAATTTGGATGTTTTTTTAGAGGATCTCGGTAACAAAAAGAGTTGGAGAAAGTCCGATCCTTGATCTCTTTTTTCAAGACCAACTCAATGGCGAAAACAAAAATTGGCTACCGTCTTTCGTTTTTATGTTATAGCACTCTAAAGTTAGTTAGCAATCTAAACGCCGGCGAACTGTATGCGATGTATTGCTCGAGTCCCTGGTTTAAATAACGTAAGGTAAAATTCAAATTCTTCTAAAGCTACAAATTACAAAAGTCCAAATGACATTTCGGTAGTGTGTAATAATATTATACACGACTGGCAGTGTATAATAATATATTATAAAGGTAGTGGTAAATGGATATCATTATAATTGAGGAAATAAAGTATAATAAGTGTATTATGAGATAGATAATACTGCTAGATCTTAACCTAAATTAACATCAAATGTCACCAACAAACAAATCTTAATTAGTTTATGGGATTTGATGTAGGAATGATGCAGGAAATTTGTTTTTGCGGGTAATAAATACAGTACACCCTCATAATCTTATTGTGTTCTGATGAACAGATGGGATGGAATCTGGTGTTGCAATTAAGAGTAGCACATGCCAAATATCATTTGGCCTGGGTAAAAGGGCTCAAACCAAACAAAAGATTAATTAAAAAGAGGCGAAATTGCAATGTAACATTTTCTCCCTGGAGAGTTCAAAGAACCGAAATCTTTAGTGAATTGAATAATTGAGTCGTATAGAATAAGAACCCACAATATCAAAATATCAAAATTTTGGGAATTAAAGAAAAACCGCTCTACTCGACAATCTGTTTCCCCGAAATTTGCAAATGAATTTTTTTACATCCTGTTAGCTTTACAAAATGAATTTTAAAATAAAAATAAATGCTTTTTATATAGCATTTTAATAATAAACGCAGTTTAAAACGATTTTGGATATTGTGAGTATTGATTATATGCGACTCAATTAATGTACGCGAAATCGAGCAAATTTAACAATATGTAAAAGTGCATGCGTTCAGTCGGTATCGGTATCAGATTTACTTGGATACGAACAATATCAGTTAGTTATTTGATAGTATACAAATAACTGCGATTGGTGACACCCAAGTAATCTGGTCCCGACTACACACACAAGTGTGCAAAACCTCAGATTTAAAAAAAGTTTTGTTCTAAATTTTTGTTGCCAATAATTTCTGAAATACCACAGATATCTGAAAGATATTTTATAATCTAAAACTGCATATATCTGTAGATTCGTTTGCGGAAAGAAATGTTTAAATTTACCCCTTTACCTATAATTATTAACAGATAGTAGTTCTAACAAAGCAGTGAGTAAGAGATGAATAGCATTTGCACAGTATAGAAAGAAGCGGAGACGAATTGTTGAACAGACCAATATTCCCAGAGAGCATTCGAGCGCTATTCGAAGCAAAATAATATTTTACTATGCCGTTTTTCTAAGTGATTAGAAAGTTTAATGAGATGTCAATTGTATAATGTCTGCAAATGGAGAACATTGTTAAATTTAGTTACTGGCTGCAATTAATTTGCCGGTCATCATTCTTTTTACATTTGGTTTAACAAAACTATCAATGACTGGAGCTATAGCCATACTCGAGGATGCATGATCGATTATAGACAATAACTGGCTTTGTGAGGACCTAATCCATATTTAATATTAAATTCCATAATTGGAGTCGAAACAAAAATGCGTAAATATTGTCTCATGCCGTCGGCAGCCGTGAATACAGACGATATATAATACATGAAAATTATACGAAGATCCGTTCTAAATGACAGTAAAATGAAGAGCTTAACTTAAACTTCATGTAATTTGCTGTTCAAGTAAATATCAATTTTATTTTTCATAATAATTAAGACATAAGTGTACTTAAGGACGAAGTTATCTTATCAGATTTGTTTAAAACAATTTTATCGAGTTTTCGTAAGACTTTCGCAAAATAATTGCTAAGCCACATGTGGTAGATACTGTAAATATAAAAATCGTAGTGTACCTGTACGAATTTGAACATGTCCGGAGCTCGCTGGTCTATATCGGGTGGTCCATTTAAATCTAGAATATCTAGAGAAATATAAATATCTAGAGAATTAAGCATCTTATGAAAAGGTCTTACGGTTTCCATTTAAGGTTTCAAAGTTACCCCCCCCCCCCCCCCTCTCAGCACAAAATGGGGGTCTAATTTTAGTACCCCCAAATGGGCCCCCTCAATTATATTTACTTTATATATTTACTTAGCCAAAACAAAGTCCTTCAACTGGTCCTCCAACCTTCATTTGGAACATTTTTCGTACAATGCTTATTTTTCGAGATATATCGATAACTTCATTTAAATGGACCACCCGGTATATACAAGGTGTCCCACAACTTCATAGAATAAATCTACGAGCATGCTACTAAGAAAGGCAAAATTAAATGAAAAAAAAATATTTTTTTAATCGCTTTTATTTCCAAAATATAGGACCTTAAAGTGTTATTTATTATTTAGCAAATCAGTTTTCTTTCTACTCTTTACATTTCTACTAGAGAAGACTTGTAAATCTGTTATTTTCAGATCAGGACAAATCACCCACTATCAATACACATAGTTACAAATAATCATCTGAATAAACACAGTGCCGTAGAAACGATGATTCGTTTTAACGATTTCGGATTAACGATTCTTCTATGGATTGCTACATAAAAACTTTGAGGTTAGGATTTTTTTAAATCATATACCGTTTTTCTTTAAAATTAACCTTATTGTCATAAAAAAAGTTGTATTTCTTGACCTTCGAAAAAAATTGACGGGTTTCTGAGATATTGTAATTTTGCCTTTCTTAGCATGTTCCTAAATTTATGCCACGGAGTTGTGGGACACCTTGTATATTAGGCAACTTGTGCAAAACAACAATTGGTAAAGCGAAATTTCAGCGGTAATAAAAACAAACAAGATATTTAAAAAAGTAAACACAATGTATTTTATATTACACACAGCAAGCGCTTTATTTATAAAAAGTAAACCAGGCCAGACCCTAATCGCTGCCCGGTTGCACTTCATACACTGTCTGAAATGGGTTTTCAAAAATCCTGGTCAACGGGGATCTCGATTGTGATTAAAATAGCCAGCATTGATGGCCGGTGGTGCCATCGCTCGCTTACTGCGCGTGTATATCTATAAATTTTTCAATGCCGTTTGAAATATCGACCTTTAAATATCAATCTCATAATAATGATCGAGGATTTTTGCGCCGCCGATCGAGTCACATGTGAATCCCATCAATTGTTTACTTTCCCAGAATAGCAGAGATATTATTATTAGTACAGGAGAAATGATATGAAAACAGTAGCTCATGCCTTAAAATGCTGATGCCAATTGACATCGTAATAATAAAAATTTCCAGTTTTAATTTTCTCCGTAATGGAGAATTACGGAGAAAATTAAAACTGGAAATTTAAAATGGGCGAAATTTTCTTCAATCAACAAATTCCAGTAAATGTTTCTATATGGTCAAATACATATTGTCAATAAAGATTGGACTACTCTACTACTAAGAATGTCATTGAGAAATTCAATTCAATTTTATTGCACACAAATTTGAAGAGTACTAATAATTATTCAGCAATGTTTTGAATTATCTGGGAGTTCTAAATAAAATTCACCTTCATAAAATTTGTATTTGTCAATTTCTTATAATACTATCCATTTCTTATGGGGAAACAAATATTCTCACACCTTTACTTTTCGCAAAAGTCTATTGTTTCCAGTAGAACATTTGATCTGTTTATTTTGAATTCCGTGCCAACTTTCAAACCATGCATTTAATAAAATCACACGCTCTATATAACCATCTAAATATTATTATATTGCATGCTGGCGTTTTCATGTACACATCGCTGCTTGATTTTGTATAACTTCCAAGGTCGGATGTAACATGGAAAATCGCGAAAACGTGCAATGTATTTTTAAAGAGTTTAATTCATCCACATCAGCCCACGATCCTGAATCGAAGCCTTGACAATTAAATATAACGCGTCTGAATTTATAGCGCACACGCGGAATTATATATAAATAAATAAAAAGTACGCCTCTAGCGATTCCATAATGTTATCGGGCCGTCTGCTGAGCGTCTGCAGCGCGGAAATTTACGGCCGTTGTTAATTATATTTAATGCCACAGACTCCTTGTTGTACGTTATGAACGGACTTCCTGTCTACGGCGAGGTGAATTGAAATCATGAAATGCAAACGACGCGCTTCGTAGCGCCCAAAGAAATACTATAATGTACTCTGATTGCATACAATAAAAGTGTAATGATTTTAATAACATAAATTCATATAAACACAGGCTTTAAAAATTGTATAATTATTTTTTTAACGATCAGTAACAGCTTGGGGGATGAACAAGCCTTGAGGCAGTGAAAGAAATACAATTTAATAGCAAGCTGTGGAAAGACAATTAACTTGGCTTAATGAAAACAAAATGTAAATGAAGGTACTTTATGCAAAATTAGGTGGCAAATTATATTTTTTGTTTCCACTGCCACTAATTAATTATTTATTCTATTTTGTTCATATTAACTTACAAACTTTAATAGTTGATGTTGGCGTTAAGATGACGGACAGTAATCTAATACGAACCTGAGAATTTAACCTAAATAATACGATCCGCTAATTTCTAAATGGTTCTGAAATGACTATGATAAATCCAGTGAAAAATGCATTGTCGACACCTTAAACGAAACTACAAATACGACTGGACGAATTGAAGCAGGCCCCTTGTACTGTTAAATTGTGCACGTTGAAAAACCCAATATGGATGCAGCAAAAGCCATCCAAGAAAAACATTACAAGTATGGTGGATTGCTCCTTGGCCACGGTAATTAGCCATAGCAGCAGAATTAGGCAGTCATTGAATATACAAATTTTAAAAAAAGCTTAGACGAAGAAGAGTGTTTAGGTCCCTTGTAGGTACATGAATAGTTTAGGATGCAAAATCTGTAAGTACTATTGTCACGATTAACTTCCTAGAATTAGGTCGTATCAGAGAGAAATTGGACAATTTTAACATGCCCTGGGCCATAATCCACAATGACTTTACTACCAGTGAAGTTTTATTAACTACATAAAATCCACGCCTGAAAATCGATGAAGAAGCATTGAGAAAAATTTGAGTAACCTTTCTTTCTCGCAATTCATCAACAGCCATTTGCATAGTAAACTTCTGTTTCTAAACCTTAGTAGATACTAAAAACGTTTAGAAAGTACATCACTGAATGCTATTTCTGCAAGATAAATCACATTCTGATTGGCATTAGTACCTACTAAGCTTTGGAAGCTATACTAGTCCCGGGGAGAGATGAAAGATGTGTTTCCTATTGTCGTTCGCTAAGGTAAATGAAATAGAGTTAATTGAAATACAAAACGTATGGCGAATTCCGGCAGTTTGGAGCGATGAGTCATAGTCAGCTCTCAGCGCGAGACTATTTTTTTTAGGGTCAACTATTTATATGGACGTAAATGTTCATTTCAATATTCAAGCCATGTCCTTGAAAGTTTAATAAAAATAAATGTAAAAAATTGCATCAGAATTTTATATATCAAACTTTTATAAGCTTATTATTATTATTATTTGTATAGTATTATTATTAAAGATCCGGATAAAAAGCATTAAAAAAACATTAAAAAAGCACATATTTTTGAAGAAAAGGCATTAACATACATAAAAAGGCATAAATTTACACAAAAAAAGCACAAAAACCCAATAAAAAAATGTTTTAAAAATTTATTTTTTACCTTAGATTATAAAAGTAACTACAGAATAGTATGGTAAACTTACCTAGATTATGGATGTGCCTTTTATTATTTTGTCCAAAACACAGGACACTTGAAGAAAGCATTGACTAGAAGAGCGTCAAGTTATAGATAGAACAATGGATTCAATTTAAAGCACTTATTTTTTATAAAACTAAATTTCATTTTAAATTTAAAAATTTATGTATATCGAAAAAATACAAAAATATCCTAAATATAGGGAGGTAATACTAATTTACAAAATCACATTATAAGCTACTAGTTTCTTTGAAAACAATTTACAATTAAATATAAGTCCAAATTTTCCATGATTAAATTGTATCTTCTATCGCTCAAAATATATTTATAGACAGTGACACTTCTTTCAACATTCACACTTGTTATAGGCGCGTATTTAAAATTAGCTATAGGTATGCTGCTTTCAAAATCACCCACATTTTCACCACTTAAATTTTTCCAAAATTATTTAACGTTTGAAAATCTCATATTTTTTTTTGAAAACTTCATTTAATTTTACTATTATCTTCTCTCCAATTTTTCCCGGGACACCACAAATAGCTTCCTTAAAATTGTTAACAATCGTAATTGCGTTCGTTAAGGGCATTCCTTGCTTCTCCAATGAGGTAATTGAATAACTCAGAATACTACAATGTGCCTTGATAAACTCTGAATTATTATTTTTTAAATTCTTTTTCGTTTAAAAAATGTTTGCAATCTTGTAATTTCTTCTTGCAATCTCTGCCAGTTGTTGGTTCAAATTCAAAAATAACTTTTTTTAAATGTTCAAAATTATTTGCGTAATATATTGAAGCAATATAAAATAGTTGCACTTTTAGAGGAGCTTTAATAAATATATTTTTCCATTTGTTATTAATTCATTAATTAATGGAAAGTCGATTCAGATTCGTTTCAGCAATGCGATTTAGTGCATCGTCAGAGTAACAAACGGAGCTAAACTAATTGCACAATGTTCAGAATTGTGAATGCTTATTCATTGGGAAGATTTTGTATTTAATTCAAATCAATCACTCAATCCAAATGCGTAGAACTGTAGTAGAAAAATATGCAGGTACAATGTATTAAATTTGCATATAAAATGTTCATGCTAGATGCAGCTTTTATCATGTATGCTGCTGCATCCGTGACCATTAGTAAAATTTTCTGACTTGGGACTTCTTCCGGTAAATAAAAGTTGATTAGTGATTCATTAATAAATTTCGAAATTGTGTTACTATTGGTTTTGTTTAATTCTTTAGAATATATTAAATAACCTTTCGTCTGAGATTTGTCGATGAGGACTCCTATAATAAAATTGGCCTCATATCGCCCACAAGAGTCGGTTGTTTCATCCACACTGAACCAAATGCAATTGTTGCCAATTATATTTTTAATTTCTAGCATAGTTTGTTTATATACCGATTCAACATAATATTAGCGCAGTGTACTTTCATCTGGTATATTTCTGTTACAATATTTTTCCAGAAATGTCATAAATGAATTATTTTGTAATATTTTGAAGGGATTGTTTGATTCAAGCATTGTTTTACACAAATCAAAATTAAATTGTTTTTGTTGATTGTTGCCGGAAGTTGATGCTATGGATTCTACTGTAGTTTGTTGTGTTCTTGGTTGTTTTTTAAATTTTTCTAAGCGTTGCTTGTGTAGTATTGTTTTTACATGTTGAATTATATCATATTTTTAATTGCATTGAAACTGCAAATCAAAGTAGTGATTTAATTATTATTATTAAACAATATTTTAATGCGAAATAAATGACCGATTTTACACAAACTCTGCAAAATATTTTGTTATTTTCAAATTTCAATTCTTTGTGTTCTTTAATCCACTTATCTACAGTAGCTCATCTTCATCGGTTTTTTGTTTAGGCATTATGCAAGAAATTATGTAACCGTACTAACGAGACGTTGTCAGAGTAATAAACGGAGCTACACTAAACCCAATGTTCAGAATTGTGAATGCTTGTTCATTGGGAAGATTTTGTATTTAATTTAAATAAATCACTCAATCTAAATGCGTAGAACTGTAGTAGAAAAATATTAAACTTCTGCGACACGAATGATATGAATGATTTACTTGTGTTTTAAATTTATTTAGATAAACAATAAACATAGTAAACACTTAGCCAAAAACATAGCCAAAACTTAGCACTGGGTTTGGAAAGTTGTTTATTTTTGTTAGTAATGTATCGCACTGAATATAAAACTGTGTAGTATGCATAAGTGTTTATACATGTACAAATTATAATCACCACAATAATTAAATTTCGTTTCAATCCAGATTCAGCTTAAAAAAGCTCTAAATAAGCACAACATTGCAAAAAAAGCAAAAAAAGCACAAAAACTTATTGTTAACTGATCCGTTTATTTCCAAATCGGATGTAAATTTAATTAATTTGTTAATGCTTTAGATATTTATATAATAGATAAAATTTGGAATCCGGTCTCTAATTATCATATTGAGTTAGTTTAAACAAATGTTATTGTTATATAAAAAAAAAATGAACGCAATAATTTGCGCGGGAGTTAAATTCCACTTCGTACCAAAACTTGAACAGTAAACTTGGCACACTCCTAAGCAGACGATGAATAAACGAAAAACACCTTTCTCTCTCTGTTGTCATCGAAAAACTTCCGTTCCCTCGCCTATTTTCGTCCTATATATTTTTTATAGGTGAACGTATCCTAAACGCGCGCAATTCGCGTTGTGCCAACGGCGAAATTGCCAGAAGTAGAGGAGCAGGAGGAAATAAACGCCAGCGATCCCAAACCCAAATCAATACTAACGCCAAATTACATAAATTTCCTTCATTTCCCAAATTCACAAATAAGCAGAAAATAAAATAACAATTTATCTGCCAATTGGCCAAGTTCAAATTCAAACAATAAATACATTGGGGTTGTTTCATGACCATTAAAAAAACTTTCACTTATCAGTTTGAGATTCACTGTTCTAGGCTTTGCCCACGCGGATTTCCGCTAATAACCGGCCGGCCGTTTCCACCGCAAGCTAAATTTAATTGTATTGTCGGTTTTTCCGGCGGGATTCAGTTTTGTTGTGTTCGGCAATCGAGAAGTTTGCTTACTTGTGGAACGATTAACTTACATAACATAACAAAGAAGATGTGTGTGGTAGCAGCAGGCAACCCAGAAGTACCTGGTAAGCAAGATAAATATAAGAAGCACATGGTTATTTGCAAATTGGCGTATTAAAATGATAAAGATGCATGTTAACATGTCGTCGACTGAGAAATATTTTGAACCAAGTCCACATTGATACTAATCTGAGTTGATATGTTCAACTGGTAGAAGTACCTTTATCCATGTCCGAAAGTGCACTACTCTATAGAATTATTTTGTACCAAATCCAAATACTACACTTTTCATATTTTTGGACTTTATTCAAAATAATTCGCAGTCGACGATGTGCCTGCATCGTATGCTACAGATATTTGATTTTTGTGGCACATGATGCACACCAAGATACTCCAGTTTCGTTTATTTCTGCACACATGCTGGCAATGAAACTAAAACCGTTGCACTAACCAAAAAGCTGTTGAACAATAAACCAGATAGAGTTAAAGCAAAAATGTAATGACTTTTAATATAAGCCAATAATCGACAAACAACTTTGTTATTGAATTTAGCATTATTTAAATTGATTTCATTAAAGCGATGACTGTAATGACGTTTCCAATAATAATTGGAATTATTCTAATAAGAATACTTATTATTGTTTTAATTTATTCCAAAATGTTATTCGCTCCTTATGATAAAATAAAATTACTGTTAAACTCTTTGTCTGCAATGTAGCGGAAAGGTATAAGGTAATAGATAAAAGATAAGCCAACATTTTCATTTTGTTGTAGTCAAAATATAATTGTTGGTCCATCAATTTTCAGTTCAACTGTTTCTGATTATTAGAAATCAGTATTATTATTTAAAATTATTAGAATCCTAAAAGGTTGTTAGATATTGTGCAAAAAAAAAAATCAAACCTAAGTGAAACACGTAATTTCTTATCTGCAATATTAAAAGTGTTGGATAATAAAGCAGATGGTGTTTGCCAAAATGTTAACACTTCAAAACCAATATATCAAATCGTAACGGTTGACATATATTTTGTTATTCATTCTCACTTTATTACTGATAATTGCAATTACACTGTTTCCGATTATTAGAACTAATTATACAATTCAAGTCCTGCTTATTTTTGCCCAATTACATATTGGATAATATATTGCTTGCGATATTAGAAAATAAAATTGATTATCACTTTTACATAAATTAACAAGTTGTAAGTTATAGGTGTCATAAAATAAATGGTCATATTTATGCATTGCAAAATAATCATATATAATATAACGAGTGGAATCAGACTATCGATAATCACGTAAATTGGGACACGAAACCTGTTGTCAAATATTAATTCCACGAGTCTGAAAGACGAGTGAAATTATTTGACAACATGTTGAGTGCATCTACCAATGCGATTATCAATAGGCACGATTCCAAGAGAGTTGCATTCGTCAGAATAACGAATTTTGTCTAATTGTGACATTTCAGTTGACAGCATGGCACACCAGATGTGCAGAGGACCAAGTGTGATTATCACTTATTAGTCAATTCAAGTTCTAGTGATATAATGATAATGATTATCAGCTATTAGGAGGTCGCTAGGATAGGGAAGAAAAACATGATGAGTGATATAATGATAATAAGTGGATGACATACTGAAAAAGTTTCTGCTAATTGTACAGTGACTTGATAGAGACAGTGACGACATTTGAACCGAAGCAGTCTGGTTAGCATTGGTTCGAAATCTGTGAAGAAAATTGGATCTAAACAGTCATGAGCAGCCCAGTTGTATTGACATTAAAACATGGTTGCTTTTATTTAAAATTCTATGAAGTTACAGAGTTTAATGTTCGTAATTTTTATAAAGTTATAGAGTTTAATCTTCCTAATTTCTTAATGTTGATCTTGACTGCCTTATCGGTTCAGGAGGATTGATTTAAGACTTCGCTTCAGTACGCGCCAATTCTAAAAAAAATCACGAGAAGCAACACTAATTCCAACGCTGTATCTATTAAGTCACTGTATTAATTGACGATGCTGCTGACATGTATCAGGCAGTAGAGCTACTAGGAAATTACTGTTCGGAGTAGAAGAGTTAATGAGAATTGAATAATAATCTTCAGGAGCCGAAGAATTTACGATGACTCGCCGCCGAAGAGTTTCTGATCAATAACGGTGCTGATGGCCAACTCTTCGCAGAAGAGCTAATGGGAATTAATAATGCGGATGGAATTTCAGAGCCTACCAGCTTGTGTTCATTGTTGATGCCGAAGACCTACCGACAATTTACGATGACTAAGATATCCTCGGTGCCGAAGAGTTTCTGATAATTTATTTTCGATGCTGAAGTACTAATCTTTACAAAGCTAGTTGAAATTAAAAAGGCGGATTCAATTTCAAAGCCTACGATCTTGGGATCAATTGTTGATACCAAGACTCTTCTGGGAAGAATAACTAATTGTATTGGCAATGCGCATGACAACTTCGAACCCGATGACTTATTTTGGTCGTGCAGTAAGAAGTGCAAACTAATTGGAAACTTCAAACGGTATCTCCCCAGCATAAATGAAATGAACACCCAAATTGATTGATTTAGACTACTAAACTTCAAACGGTATCTCGCCAGCATAAATCCTATAAACACCCAATAACCCCAATAAGTATTTTTTTATCCCAATAAGTGATCAGTATCTATCTAAATGGTCTAAACCTGAATGGTTCAAGCCTTTGGCGAAGATCCTTCACCATACTGGCATTATCCCATGTCAGTCCATGTCCATGCCCTAAGTACCAATGATAAATCCATAATTTCTACGTTGTGGATTTAATAAATCTGTAAATGGATAATTTAAGGACTTTACAATGCACTCAACTCGAAATTACAATGGGACCATTTCTAATTTCTAACGATCTACAGAATTCAAGGCTGACATATTCTCAAAAAATTGTATATAAATATTCTTTATTTGGCTATGGATCCAAATACATTCGCCAAAGTTAATACATTTTTTTGCCGAGTGCTTTAAACTGGTGTGTGGTGAAATATCTATTCACAGTTAGCAAAAAAAAATACACAAACGGTGATGCCAGAAAGATATTTTTCATCGCCACTAAAATAACAACAATAATACAAATTATTACACTAAAGGTCGAGATGAATTTCACCTCGATAATACTTAAACAATTTAAGGTTGCTATATTATTATATTTATAAAGTTAATTACTGGTAAATAATTAAAAAACTTCAAACAGACATTTGTAACTTTCAACTATCAAAATTCAAATTAATAACAAATATTTATCATAAAAATAAGATCAGGATATATAAATATTAAAATACATATCATGCCTCTTATGATGGTTTTTAAAAAACACCAGAGACAAATTGATTCTCGAATTCTCTTTGAACACCAATCACCGGAGACGAACTGATCGCTAGAATCATGGATTGTAAGGTGCTCATAAAGAAACGCAAAGCTGCTATTAGAAGAACGAGTAGCATTACTAATAGAAGTACTAAATGTATTGTGGTTGGCGGTGGAATTTTAGAACCAACAAAGTAAATTTGTTTAATTTAAATTGATATTATTAAAAATCAACAATGTTATTTCTGGTACTTTAATACATTTTGTAATGACCCTATCTCAGTATCTTTTAACGATGAGACACATGCTCATATGACATTTTTTACTTAGAATCATCCATACTACACTTCCGGACAAAATTAAGGGACCACCAAATAAATTTGAAATTACTTTTCCAATTTACAAGTTGGTGTGAATAGACTTTTCACATGTCATAAATTGACGTTTATTAAGCATTATTTAAATAGTGTGCTATGAAATAATTAACAATATCAGGACATTCTCTGCTAGGAAAATAAAAGTCAACAAATAGCGCTCTAATTGATAACCACCTTTTAAACTCATTTAATTAATAAAGCGTGCTTTATGTTTCAAAAATTTGTGAATTTGTTTGCATTAAGTGTATTAAATGCCATTGCAGACCAGAAGAAGTATCCTAAATGATTATTCTACTTCGTGAAGGATATTCACGAAGAGAAGTTGCTGGGATTCTAAATACCAACAAATCTGTGGTAGAGAAGGCCACAGCACGGTTCAGAGGAACTGGTAGTTTCAAAAGAAGTTGCGGACAAGGTGCTAAAAGAAAAATAACAACACGCAGAGAAGATCGTTTTATCGAACTTTAGGGTTAAAGAAAGCGGTTTGTAACATCTAGCATCTAGTGAATTAAAAAATGATCTTCGATTAGTCACTGCAACAGAAATTTCAGCCAAAACAGTAAGAAGACTGAAAGAAGTCAATTTGTCTGCTAGAAACCAGCAACCGGTCCAATTCTCACAGTTACACACAAATTAAATCGCTTAAACTTTTATCAAAATCATCATCGTTGGGACTAGGGGCAGTGGAACTCCGTTTTGTTATCGGATGAGTCCTGATTCCTTCTAAACAAGAATGATCGCCGTGTTCTTGTCTTACGAAAACCATGTGAGAGATTTGCACCATGTACCATTCGAGAATTTGACAAATTTGGTGGGGGTCTGTAATGGTTTGGGGTGGGATACAATTTAATGGTCGTACATAATTGTTTTTGATACGAAATGGGTCATTAACAGCAATAAGATATACTGACGTGATTATTGTACCCCATGTTCAACAATTTGCCGAAAATTTCGGCAATGGATTCATTTTTATGCAAGACAATGCCAAACCTCATACAGCTAACATTGTCACAACTGCGTTGAGAGATGCAAATATCCAATGTTTGGAGTGGCCTTTCAAAAGCCCTGACCTCAATCCTATTGACCGTCTCTGGGATCAATTGGGCCAAAAAATTAAAAACGCACCGAGGCCGCTAGTAACTCTTTATGAGCTCTCTAACATGCTTGTTCAAGAATGGGAACAAATACCCCAAAAAAAGAATACGAACCTTAATCTCAACATGCCGAAAATATTAGAAGCTTGTACTGCTGCAAGAGGAGGGGGACAAATTAGGATTTCAGTTCATAAGAAGACCATTGGTATTTTTGTCTAATTTTTACTTTATTTCTTCAAGTCCATAAAAGTAAAGTTTGTTAATTTGAATAGCTCTTAAATCAACTAAACTGTAAGGAAACACTTAGATTTATATATTTATTCGTTTCATTAAATTTCGTTATCTGGTTTTAAATTTATTTTGAATTTTACTAGTGGTCCCTTAATTTTGTCCGGAAGTGTATAACTTTTCAAAATATTTGCAATTCCTCCTGAAACACCCGGTATATATAACAACCTTAAATACATAACTGGTATTTTATGGATAAAAACTTAAACGTTAATAATTGTTATTGTTCTATTCGCAATCAATCTGTATGATTTGCTTGGATGGACTTGAGACAATCATACCTACAATATTTTAATTGTAATTTATCGAGTGTACTTCACGAATATTGTTATACGATCCGAATACTTAATACTGAACTTATTTATTTGCCGCGCTGTTGAAATTTAATTTAGAATAGCCGTATACACCGTTTTCGCTATGTCTCGGTGGTCTTGATACGATTTTTCTTATCTGAAAAGGTCAAAGATAGCCAAATTTGGCTTCAAGAAAGATAGCGAAGCATTTTATTACTTTGAGAGAAAGATGCGTGAGGCGAATGTTTTTTTTTTTTTGTTTAGTTGTTATTTATTCCTCGTAGAGCCAACAACTACTAAAACTGGTGTCTTCCTATTAAGTAAGTTTTACAACCTAATTCGCAATCAACTATAAAACCACTGGAACATACAGTACATTTAAAATGGTAAAGAATAAAAAAATAAACCATGGAAATAGAAGGGAAAAAAAACTACCTACATTACCCCAAATTATGTCTAGGAACATTCCATATTGGTTTACCCCTCGTTTGCAATAAATAATACAAATAGGCTTCGAAAGAATTTATTAATAGAACGTGAAGAATTGTGTAAATGATGTGGCTTATTCTGCGGGCTCGGACGTCGACTTGGGTAAATTAAAATTGCTCATTCGCCGTCCAAGTGTGAGCTAGTTCTATTCAATCGACCACGATTTGTTTTATGTGTCCAAAATAATTTTGCTAATATGTAATTTGTTTTTTTTTTTTTTTTTTAGACGAAAAATGTTATTTATTGTTATATAAGATATATTTGTTATTTTGAGTTTTCTGGTCTTATTATTGTCTAAAAATATCAACAAAAGTAAGGTTGAATTTTGTTTTGCTTATAATTATCACTTTTTGTTTTGTTTTATATTTAAGTTAATGTTGACTTAAGACCCGTATGACATTAAATGTAGCCTCAATTAGCTACTGGTGATGTTCATTTAATTCCGGATAATAGGATATAATTTCACGTGGAGGAGAAGTGAGACTTTTAATGGCGCGCCTGAGTTTGTGCGCCGAACGAAGTGAGGCGCGTAATGGAAGGCAAGCCATGAAGTCACTTCGCCTCCAAGTGAAATATACTATTTTTTCTTTAAACGTATAGTGTTTTCACTTGAAATTGAAAATGTACCTGCAATGAGGGTTTATTACGATCAAGGGCTCTCCATTGTATGGCGTGCTGCAAAGAGGCTCTGGACTCGTAGGTAGATTTTCAATTGCAAGTAAAAACACTATACTGCAAAATACGAAAACTCTTAATTTTGATATATAATTTTTACAAATAAATTTAATCTCGAAGAATTGCATCGTATGGTTTTTTTTTGTTTTCTTGACAGAAACTATTTAAGCATTTGAGAGAGATAATTTTTGTTGGAGAAACAATTTATAGATTTAATCTATTATTAGCGAAAGCACTGTATCTACCAGAAAATAGGAAAAGAAATGCAAAACACCGATATATTTAATTGTTATAAGATGAAATTTATAGTATTGCTTGGCGTTGTTTATTTAATGTTGCCATGACAACACGTTCCCTTCCGGCTGGGAAAGGAAAAGTAAAACTTCCGCTGGCGGACATTTTTCCACAGTCAACCGAGTTAAATAATGACATAATTTTCTGACGTTTGAAGAAAAACATTATTTTAAAGTCGACGTAAAATAAGTTACTTATGAAATTGGCCTTTAAAAAATCTATTTATGTATGCCCAAATTAAGAATTCGTAATCTTCCCTGACCCAAATACAAACGCGAAAACTGATATTCATTGAGGTATGGATTTAATAAGCTGCGATAACAGTTTCCAGCTCATTTCATTAAACAAAGGAAAGCGATAGGAGGAGGAAGAAGAGCAATGTATCATGGAAACGGGTGGTGATACAAAACTTAACCAATTTCACTTGATAATAATTGAGTATTCATTTTAATGTGATATGTAATGGTTGAAGTAAAAATGTGTTCAGATTCAAGAGTCGCACACCACTGTGCATACCAGTTTTCAACCTTCAACTGATCTTATGTCCTTTATCTTCGAATTTATATTGAAATATAAAAATTCTCCATTTCATACAATGCCTTAATGCCACTCTGATTCCTTAATACAATGCCACTCTGATCACTGACCCCTTTAACTATGACTTATGATTTGAGTTTCTTCAATTCCTAGAAATTCCTCCTAGAAAATTTGCCAGGTCATTGATTTAATTTTTTTTTCAGGTCAAAATTTTAGATTTCATCATCTGTACATGGTACCATCTTTGCATCTTTAATCCTAAATTTGCTTTTACCAAGGCATGGCGTGTAAAAGGAAAGCCGGGCCAAATCTAGATTTACTTCAAAACGATTCGACGTGCTGCGCATTATCCGCCAAAAAGCTTTATCTGTACAGATGGAGCAATTCATGGCTTATTGACGGTGCTGTCAAAATTTCATGAACTCCCATTTAAAAAAATGCAATTTCTTATCTCATTGTTCATATCGGAAAGGACCTTCACTACCAAATCTTGAAATAAATATGAAGGACTCACCTAATATTTGCACTGTTCGAAGCTCGCTCTAAACCGAATTGGCAAGCGGATGTAACAAGCAACAATCGGGTGCGCTCATCTAGGTGGTTGTCCACTGTAACAAAACATGTCGTGTTGTCCTGACAACACGTATAATTGTTTCTTGGCATCAGTGATGGCGTTTTGTAGTTCTGCTCGCGTGATGCGTCCAGTCATATCGGGTCGTTCGTGTGCAGGAAAGTACGACCTCGCCGCTGTGGACCCGATTGATCTCGTAAGTAAGGCAATAAATTAGGCCCGCATCGGAAATGCGCCCGGCTAATTAAGGATGCGTGTTCCGTAGGCACCGGTTCATTGACAGTTTTCTGTGGCACTTGTTTCATCAGCCTTGCCAACGAAGTAGGGTCAAGATTTTGAAAATTGCGTAATCCTTTGAAACAGCTTATTTGTCATATTGGTTGGATATTTTAATTTTACTTGCAATTGCTACTAAATTTGACGGGTGAGAAATGCTTGAACGTAATTGTTTTGTCAGGCTTCCGTGACCATGCAAGTTTCGGATGTGTAATTTTAAAGATTTATTTCTTGTGAATGCTATTTCGGGGTTTTGCGTCTGCTCCAAAACTGTACTTTATTTTGGCTTACATCAAAATTTCCGCAGCCACCTTTGCGTGAGTGGGTACCAATGAACTCCTCTACATTCGTATGTCCGCATTGCACATTTACCCGTTTCTCGATGGTGTGCGAATTCTCTTCGCCGCTTCCGCCACATTTTTAGGTTCTGATGAGTCAGTCCCGGCATTGTATAATTACGCTAGTTACTTGTAACACACCGCCGTATTTATAACCGCCGTTCTAATTCTGCTGCGACTCCGATTTTTATTTTCTAGTGCGCAGTGGTATTCCGTCCGTTTGGCAATGCTTTGTTTTGGGTGTGAGGAAGAATCGGCGTGATCGCAAAGACCTTCTCGACTAATAATATTTTCTTGTTGTTGCAGGATCGTGTCGATACATCAAGGGTCAACCGTGGATCGAAGAAATGGCCCCGTCCCAGTCGCGCCAGTTGTTAGTCCTGACATTGCCCACAATCGCCGTTATCCTCAGCTACTTGTGGTTCAAAAGGAAGAGAATCGCGACCCGAAGTGACCCAGGAGATAATCCGAAAGAGGAGATACAAGTGAACGAGAAAAAGCTGCAGCACGAGCTGCAAGAAGCCGCAAGGGACATCCCCGTACGCTCCTCAGAGGTAGAAAAGATATTCTCAAGATCCTTATCAGGAGTTGAGACATCACCAATAGATATAATTATCCCCCGAGAGCTGCGATCGCTGAAGACCAGCCCCCTAATTATATCTGACGAGGACCTAGACCTCGAGATCGAGAAGATCAAGTCTATGAAGAATACAGTAGAACCCTATCATATTTCCAAAATCACAGACACCGTGGACAGCCCCAGAAAATCGCCGGAACAGTTGACCATAAAGCCGTCCAAAAAGAGTATGCCGAAGCCCAAACCAGAACCCAACATGAAGACCAAAACATCCCCAAAACCAACCCCCAGGAAAACACCGCAGAAAGAGATAGTTAAAGTGGAGGAGAAAATGTGTGCATTAAAACTGGACACCAAGGAGACCAGCAAAAAGCCAAAACCTATGAAGGACACATCCGAGCAGGATGACGTACACAGGCAAAGCAGCGAACGCGACTCCGCCAATCACAGCCCCGCTGATGTAATGCTGGCCAGTCCCTCCCTGAGCAGTATATCAGACAACCACAGTGAGGTAACGATACTAATATGAACTGTAGTTACCACTTAAACCCAATAAATCCTCCCTCACACCACGTAATTCTTGTGTATTCACTTGGGTTTTGTGCGGCTTCCTGATGCTTGTCTACATTCCAAAATTGCTCCGCAGGGCTCAAGTGACAGCGGCAAGGGGGGCAGCGACGTCGCCACGCCGCCGTCCCGCACCCCCGCGGGAGACGGCTCCCTCGCCACAGACGTCAACCTGCCCACCATTTACGAGTTTGTGATACCCCAGACCCTAGTCGGGAAGCTCATAGGTCGCTATGGTACCTTCGTCACCGACATTAAGGACAAGACCAGGGCACACATAATCATTAAGAAGCACCCTCACAGTAATAAGTTGAAAGTCTGTGCCATTGAAGGTAAGTGATGAAAATATCAACCAAAACATACATATATTGTAATGGTGGCATGAAATACACTGATTTCCAAAAATGCATATAACGTCTAAAATGAACAATTTTATTGTTGACTCATTTAAGTACTATTTTTGTATTCTCTACTCACCTCAGTTGTTGTAAGGGTAAAGAAATGGCGAAATAATGCCCCAAATGGACGTATAAAAGGTCTAATTAATTAAGCTGAGGTGGTATTATCTTAAAACTCTCTTCTCTCTACAAAACTCAGTCCAGATTTCGATTCGGAACACATTAGTACAGGTATCAAAGTAAACATCATCCTTGGCAACTAAAAAACACTGCTTCGGGGACTTTGATAGGCACCTCTTCCATGCATATTGGCAAGATACTATAACCCGACTCAATATTTGTTAGATGAGATATACTGCATACAACCCGCAAAATATTATAGGTTAAATGAAATGCTGTTGCTTGACTTAATTTTGTGAAACTTTCTTGACATTGGCGATTTTAAGTACCAAGCCACATAGTAATATTAGAGAAAAAAAACACAATAGGGTTCTCACGTTTTATGTTGCAGCCCATGTATGTGTCAGATTAGAGAACTCTATACCTTTTCAACTTCATTTTCAGAAAAGTAAAGTCAATTTTAGAAAAAGTTATATCAAATTCAGAAAAAGTAGAATCCATTTCAGAGAAAGTATAATCAATTTCAGAAAATGTAACAAAAAATTCAGAAAAAGTAATTTCCATTTCAGAATGTTTATACAGTAGACAGTAGATGCTAGGGTCAATAAAAATAGGATTGAACTGTTTTGAAGTATAATAATGGAAAATCACAATAATGACCACGAACTATTGGTGGCATATATGAATCATCTAAGGAGATTCAAAGGAATGTATGGCATAACCAGAGCTATATTTTGGGCATTAAAAATATTTTTAGATTCATTGGAGCGCCAAGCATTGTTGAGCTGCTAACGAATATCGTGGCGACTATTCCAAGAAACTGAAACAGGACAAAATAGGAAGTTTTTTGCATTATAACATTCCAAAGCTTATAATTAATTAATAAAGTACCTTAAGTATCGTACTGACTATTTCAACGAGATTGCAACCAATCATATTAATGCGTATTCCAGAAATCACCTAGCACGAACGAATACCACTGAGTATTTGATACACCATGAAAATACCCAGGTATTTTCATGGTGCATTAAGTGAATATTTTTGATATTTTAAAAACATTCGGGCTATTAATTATCAAAATACATTTATTGATTTCAATTACAATTCTTATTTGAACAAATCAGTCGTTTCCTAGCCTACACGAACGCCGAAAAATGGATGATTAATTTAGTGCTGGCGGTTTCTATGTACCGGAGAATAACAGTACTGGAATATTACATTCCCGGCCTAAGCCGAGAAAAAATTATTCCTGGAAGTATACAGCAAAAAATCTCCATCTTAGATCTTCCATAATTTTACGAAACTTTTTTATGTCCTCGCCTGATAGCGTGATGGCCCGGACATCAATTGCCGCATCGGCCGGGAATATATCACTTCCTGTACTAACCACACAATATACTATTTTCTGAAGTCGAAGTTACTTTTTCCGAAATTGATTGATTTTTTTGAAATTATTTCTACATTCTCTGAATTGATTTTATTTTTTCTGAAATTGTGCTTACATTCTCTGAAATTGATTCTACTTCTTCCGAAATTGACTTTACCTTTTTTGAAATTGAATTAATGATTTTTTTTTTAAATTGTAGTTAAATAGGTAGTAGTAAGTAGTTTAAATATTAGTGCATTAAAAACGGGCTCGAATAACAGGATTTGCCCACTTCCCGTTTTAATTTTTTTACCTAAACCTACTCGAATCTATACTTTGTTCTAAAATTTCAAAACTATTGAATTATCTTAGCCGTTTTTGACTAAAAAAAAAAACGTTACCAGGTCCACATTTTTTCGTCAAATTAAACTGAGAAATTTTCAAGAAAACTTTCCACAGTAAAAATTAAAAATTAAAAACTAAAATTAATACTACGTGTATACATCAAATGCAAAAAAAATATTTATTTGATATCTATATTGATATTCTAAAAATATAAAACAATTGCGAATGTTAGAAATATGGTACCTGTAGCATAGATCAAATTGTTACAAAGTAGTGATGCAATGATGATAATTAAACGATATGATTTGTTTTCACAACTGTATATATTTTTTATAATTGATAATCATATTGTTAACGTGTCCAAACATTGTTTATAAAAACATGTTTTTACAAATGTGAGCAACATGTTATATAAATACTCTTGCCAAACAAATATTTACTTGTGTATACAAATTATTTTCTTATAAATGTACTGTTGCCATTATTTTGTCGAAACAAATGTAATACCCACAAAATCTTTTTACTCTTTTTTTTTAATCAATACAGCGCCTTCAGCGAGAATACAAATGTTATTCAAAAATTTTCCGAGATTATAAAATTTGCCAAACTCTTCCAAGGGTGGCTTGAATTATGTTATGTTATGAATGTTAATGAATTATGTTATGTTTATGAACATTTCTATACATACGCAATCTTTATTAGGCTATTTTTACAGCATCAATAAAATAAATTGTTAGATTCTGTTCCCTCATAGAAAGGGCTATCGATCTCTGGTATTTTCTATTAATTATATTTCTATACTGGATTAAATTGAATTACTACAATTAGTTTTAATAAACTTTTATGTTATTTTCAATTTTATTTTTTCTAATATTTCAAAATTTAAACGAAATGTTATGTAATGAAGTTGTCACAGATTTTTGTAGCAATATAAGAATTAGCAAGTTTTTCTTAAAATCTCGTAATTTTGATTAATTTTTAATGAACTGTACATTCCTGGATTTTTTTGTGAAAATGATTGAATATGTATCTTTAAAAGCATATACAGCTGAATTTTAAAAAAATGAGAAATCTCAATTAAAATTACACTGTTTTTGCACTTTTGTCATAGTTGGAAACTGTTTTTTTAGAAATAGGTTAGAATTATTTGACGGTATGTCAGTCAGTACATAATTGCACCGCAACATTCATAATTGTTCTATCATTTTATAGGTGGATGTGGTGTAGATTAAATGAGGCATTGCAAGAGTTGCTGTAAATTGGTAGAAAATTACCTATTTTATGGTAGGTGCTGTCAAGTAGTCAATTAATTGACAAATGCTGGTTTGAAGCATTTGTCATATGTCTAATTTACATTGGTAAAACTTTTATTTCCTGTTTTTTTTAAATTCAGCTGTATGTATTTGAAATCTCTAGAACATTTTTGTAGTTTCGTGTAATTTCTGCAAAATATCTTCACACATATTTTTTATATAAACATGATTTTCTTAATGATTTTTTTCTATACTTGCAGGAAATTTTTGCAAGTGCCTATAGTTACTATGAAATTTTAATGAATTCAGAGCGAGTTTCGATGAGTTTAACGTGTTTGGAATTTTACAGATAATTTTTTAAGGTTTAAAATTGCAGAACAAAAAGTGAAATTGCAATCTTTTGAATCCCTCTATTAAATGAATGTTTATTTTTTATTTTACTTATCATTTTTAAAAATATCCTACATTCTGCTCAGATTTATGAAGGTTTTTATTGAACTTTTTAAAAGCTTTTAAATCACTCAATTAAATGAATGTTTATTTTTTATGGCATCACTCTGATTTTTAAGAAATTGCTATGTTTTGCTCAGATTTATGAAAGGTTTTATTGAACTTTTTAAAACTTGTTTAAATTTATAAGAAGTTTTGTAATTATACAGAATTCTTACATTATTTGTACAAACTAATTTTGATTTTTATTAATGGTTAGACACGTTTAGAAATACCCATTATTAAAAGTTATGACAAATTTTCCTAATCCCTTTTTTATCCTTTTTATCAATTTTTGGCAAGTTACCTATTCGAAAAGAAAAATCAAGTCTGAAGATTTCAATAGTTAGTATTTGAAAAGTTTATGGAATTTTACAGTTGGTTTTTGAAGTATATAAAAATTATGGAGATTGTAAGATTTAGAATGACTATTAAATTAGTGTTCGTTTTTATGCAATCACTCAGGATTTTAAAGAAATTTAAGTTTGTTCCAAGTTTTCGCTTTTTTTTAACGTTTTAAAACTAAAATTAGAAGGTTTGTAATTAACCATAATGTTCATATTATTTGTATGATTCCTTATAGATTTTGCCAATTTGTTACTGATTTTTGTTTTTGTTTAAATTTTATTCACAAACGTTTATGAGAAAATGTATTTATTTTTGCACTTGTTATGGAATTTCGAATATCTACAATTTTCTTTATTTTCTTGCCACTGTGAATTATCTATATATCATATATCTCTTTTCGTCGATTTTTTTTTGAAAAAAATTAATGATTTTTTTTCTTTTTGTTGTAAAATGAATATTTTTTTATAGTCAAAATTCGATAAATGCAACTGCCAATGATTTTTCCATCACTGCAACTAGTGTCATTTGACAGATCTAACCTTAACTGGTTGTGATTGTATTGGTTCTTGTTTGTGTTGTACCTTATGTTTAAAGTCAAATTAACCTAATAAAAAATATATAGTACGTTTGGCCTTACTTTCGGTATGTATTAGCATCAGTAAATTCTACTTTGCGTTATAATTTTATAATAAATTTGATAATAGCAATACTCGTTAAAAGCAACTTTTTTGACAAATAGAATCAGGCCTGTTGCTTTTATCGAATTTTTATATTTAGATATATATATTTTATTTAGAAAATCGGTATTTAGAAATCCAGCAAAAATTCATCTATTGTTGTGTGTGAATATGTCCTATCAAAATAACATGAGACTAATATTGTCCCATGCGGAGCAGAATGAGGCTGAATCTAAATTTATTGTCTCATTTGTTTATGAGTTATGACGTCATCGACTTTCTTTTTTAAATGACAACCCTAATATTTTATAGTTTTATTTAGTAGACCATTTTTTCTGATTATTAACGGTATACATTTTTTTATACCTTAGTCGACATTATAACTCAAAAATAAATAGTGACAAAAATGATAAATTTATAACAAAATGTGTATTTTGAAAACTATGTATAATCGACTTTTCCGAAGATTTTTCTAAAATAGTATTTATTTCCGAAATAATGAATGTATTCCAGACTTTTTTGACTATGACAAAATTAGATTTGCGAATCATAAATGTAAGTTTATCAAATCGTTGATAATTGTCATAATAAACTATTAATGGATAATAAAATTAACATGGATATGACAGAAATGATAAGTTATTGTCTGCATTTTTATCATTATATTGATGTTTGCAGGTACACAACTAGAAATTGAGAAGGCACTGCGCATGATAAGGGAAAAATTCCCTGTGAAACGTTACCAAGAGCTCACACTAGAGCAGGTATCTTTCGTTGTTCCAGTGTCACACGTACCTCTCACACCAGACCATTTATATGTAAGTCAAGTCTTAATATTGGTAATAAATGTATTTTTGTTAATGTTAACGTAACAAGTAACTTTTGTTTTGTTATTTAGTCTATGAATTGTTATGATCTTTTGTCTTAAGAGGCCTCTTTACCCCTAGGTGGTACAGGAATTGTTAGTAAACGACACCCAAGATAATTCATGAACGGGTTAACATAATTACAATCGGAGACCTGCTTTAGTAAGTTTAGACATTTATTGTCTTAGTTTTAAGAAATAATCAACGTAGTAAATCACCATTTATTTATTTCTTAAACCTACTTTGTCTAATTGTAGATAAATGTCTAAACTTTCTAAAGCAGGTCTCCGATTGTAATTATGTTAACCCGTTCATGAAATATCGTGGCCGTCGCTTCTAATAATGCCCTATACTAGCTGGGGTATAGAGGCCTATTAACTGACATAGCCACAGTTCAGTTAGTGAGATGCATGAACGGATATAATTTCAACCATAACAGCTTATTGAACTTGTGTATTTTTAGATTCTACTTGATATTAATAATAAATAAAGTTGTATTTTATTTGTTGAAAAAATGAAAATCACTTAACAATAATTTTTATTGCATTTTCTGTTTCTAGTTAAAACTGATAGAGGGCATCAACAATGACACGATTATCAGTTGCATGGTATCGCCTGAACATCTCTTCCTGCAGCAGCCAACACACCCATCTTACCCGGGCCTGCATGTGTTGACAAGTTGTATGAATGTGTGTTACAATAATACAACCGACTCTCCAGACCTACCCAAACCAGTACAAGGTAACACAAAGCCATACACAGATAGCAACAATGTTTCCGCAGAATAGCTAAATAAACATACTTTTATACCCTGCTTTTTGCTACAATTTTAATTTTACTGTTTTTATCACCTCTAGTATTCATGTCTTTTCCATTACAGAAAATACAGTATGCGTGGCCCAATCAGTTGGCAAATGGTACAGGGCCATGGTACTCTCAGTGGACGATGAGGCAGATACGTCATACGTCACCTTCCTTGATTACGGCGGATACGCATTCGTTGAGAATTCAAAACTCAAACAAATCCGCGGCGACTTCCTCCTGCTGCCATTCCAGGCTGCCGAGTGCATGTTAGCCAATATCAGACCCGTCGGAGGTAAGATTTTATTTTTATAAAACACTGACCATCAACGATAACATTTGAAGTATATACCGTTTACGATCTATTCTCACCAAAGTTGGCAATGCGATTTCTTTTGCCAAATTGAATGTATGAATTTTAATGGCATCAAAATGCGACTTGGAAAATATTATGACAGTTGTACTGACAGTGTTTTCGAATGACTTCCTGGTGACTAGTCATCATTTTGCGGGCAAGTCTTGTAATAGTGCCTACTGTCAAAAATCATAACAGCAAATGGAAAACTTTTACGATGAGTAAATAAAGATAGAGAACTACTGAATACAATAAAAAGAAGAAAAACATCTTACCAAGGACATGTGAGTACAACCAAAAGTAAGAACTAAACTACTGCAACTCTTCATGCAGGAGAAAATCGAAAGAAAAAAGTCTTGGCTGCACCATTGGGAGCTCGATCCACACAGCGAAGAACCAAAAATAAATAGACGTCATGGTCACGAACGTGCATTAATGGATATATGCACCAAAAGAAGAATGAATTGAAAATAACACAACCAATGATTTTCACATCTACATATTTCTGGAGAATACAAATAAAACTGTCTCTGTAACATAGCCTACTTTAGTGAGAATAGATTGTGAATGGTATATAGGTACACCTAAAGGGTCTATCAATCTAGAGAAACCATTGCGCTAACCGAGTCTCTGTTCAACAGGCGACGATTTTCAAATGTCTACTCAAAATTTAGAGCTGCATGAAAATTGATAAACTTATCAAGCGTTAACTTTGGTTGTGTGCAAATATGATTTTCAATTACAGGTGAAGGAGCGGCTTGGTCAAGTGAAGCTTACGACTTGGTCGTTGAGATGACGAAAGGCTCGATTACAATCACCCAGATAGCCGAGTACACAGAGACTGGCATTCCTCTAGTTTTAATGTACATTTTAGTCGGACCACAGGTAATTCTACCTTTTTAAATCACCACCATTAAATTTGTTTAAAAACTACTATAGTAACATTACATACATTTGAAGGACGAAACAAACCTATAAACAAAATTTAATTAAGTCAATCAATATCCATTTACTTCACATCTGCACTGTCAAACTGACGGTGTATTGCCACCACTGTTATTTTTCACTGAATACTGTCGATCAATGTCATACATTTCGAATTTGGTAATTTTTTTCATCAGGGAAGGCGAGGATAATAGCTAGAAAAGCAAACTTGAATTCTCTTAAATCCTAGAGAGAAAAGGTCTGCAGCTAATTATTAAAAAAAGGTACCTTATGACACGATCCCTTAAAACTGTCAATCGGAAACGTGCCGCGCCACGGTTAAGATAATTTCAAAAGTAAGCTCGTTCCCCATAATACGCGCCGCGGGTGTTTTTTAAATATACTGTCAGCTTTACATATGTATATTTACTTATGCAATCTCTGATCATGACCATGGTGCGCCACATTTCAGACCTACTAGACTGACAGCTTTATACAACAATCATAGCCATGTGTATACGATAACCCAACATTTTTCGTCGACATTTTAGGAACTAAATGGCCGTACAGTCAGAATCAACACCTTATTTTAGTGCTATTTTAAAGAATACTTTTAAAGAGTTGAGACTGACTGTGCAGATGTCAAGTAAATGGATAATATGTCATTCAAGTCGTTTCCTCACTTAAGGCCCTGTGACTAAACATATTTTTGTTTTCAGGAGGTCATATATTTGAATGATGAGTTAGTGAAGAGGGGCTTCGCGGAGAGCACGAGTCTTGCGCCAATGCCCGTGGATGACGGCTGTGTGGAGGGAGCCGTCGGTGGCCTAACAGCTTAAGATATATATTTATATACATACACATAGTTATTTATTGATCGATTTTATATAGTCACTTGATGTCGGTATCAAGCATTGTTATTTACTCGCGAGGCGTGTTTGATTTCTATATTGCGATTGATTTCCTTCTTGAAAAACAATAACCTTGTGATTTTTTGATATTCGTCAGCCGATCATGTATTGATTTATCGTTCGATGAAGCACCGTCGTGAGCCACATCAGATAGACTATGCATTAGTCTCCGATATGTGATGCATTTGTTTTTTTTTTTGTTTTTTATTCGAAATATTTATAGGATTCGGTTGATTTTGAAGCAGATGTTTATTTTGTTAGCATCGGATATTTTGTCCGATCAGTTTGTTGTTTCATTTTTGACCTGATCAGATTGCGCACTATAATCATATTCGATGATATTTACGACGGTCCTAATTGTTAGGGTCACCTTAGATTAATTGATTTAGCACCAATGACATAACTCTTCCACTCCTGTAGCTCAAATTTAATGATAAATTTTTGATAATTTTAATATAAAGTAAATATTAGCGGTAGTATTTTACTCTAGAGTTTAAGTCTTTGTTTTGCGCCGAGAGTTTTGTATATACTGTATTTTTGAATATTAAATAAGAGGTAGGTTTTAGAGTTACTATTATGTTTTAACTGTATATTTTGGGGATGTAAACTTAAGTGTAATTTGTGTACAAGGTAGCCTAAAATACATAAGAGAAGAATACAATTTTCTGAGACTGAATGAATGTTCCTACATTGAAACCCATTTTATTTTAGAGTAACACATGGGAAATGATTTTTTTCTCCGGGAAATCGATTTGGTGATGCATTTTTTATGCTACCTTGTACTGGCCTTCCTTCATATTTGATATAATATGTTAATCATGTGTTATTTCTTTAATTTGTGCGTTTTTAATGTATTCGTAGGCTCTAGATTGTCTCTTAGCTTTTGTACATAAGGAATTCTTGTAATATACGTTTTTGGATTTGACGTAAAACTATTTTTTTAATACCATCAACCTACAGATCCTATACATGCTATTGAAGAATAACCATAAATTCTGATTGAGCTGTGAAATTATGCGCGTGTTATCTTAGTGCAGACATGACATGAGATTGCCAACGCCAACTTGCTCATCGATATTTTTTGAACTCTCGATATTTCAACAATGCAAAAATAAAGTGTCGCTAGTGGATTTTAATTTTATTAACCTTACAAGGCCATATTTAACTGAATCATGCTTGAAAGCCCACTCAGTTCTGAATTTAGTTGGTGTAAAACACTGTGCCTGCAGTAAATTCTACAATATTAAAACCAATACACTACAGACTTTAGTTGAAACTACAGTGAAGTGGAAATAAAGTAAAATTCATAAATATTAAATTTCATTTACTTCATACTGTCCGGTAGAAGTCCGAGTATATCAGTTAGAGTCCATTAGGTGAGTTATAACAGCATCAGAGTCAGTAAGTGTTGCTAAACAATACTTACCGGACTGTTTCATTTTAATAAATCAAATCTGACATTTGTTAGAAATGCAAACCTACATTAGGCCTTAATTATGTATTGGGAATATTAACATGTCCTCTAATTGAACAATTTATATTGCCTAAAGACTAATCCTGCGTTCTTGCTCGATATCGAGGTAGAAACGTTCAAGGCGTCCATTTTAAAGTGACACATATTCAATGGAAACAAACTATAGCAACGGCAGTTCAAACGGGAAAAAAGACGATGCGATATTCACAATATGTTTTTTTAAACTCTTGAAATAAAATAATGACCTAACCTAACCTTGTAACATAACGTAACGTAAAATACTATTTTCAAGATTTCACCCATATACAGAGTGTTCGGGCCCTTATGGGACACTTATTTATTTGTAACGATAGAAAAAAAAAATGGTTCTCCTGGAGCTTAAAAAAGCAATGAATCAATTGCCCAATGCCCTGTCAATTTTATTTTATAAACTATATAATAACACTCTTAATATATACTCAGCAAAATTGCCTTTCTGTGTAATGAATAAATCCACCAACAATCTTACTGGTATGTCGGAGTAAACTTTAAATTACCTACCTTTTATTCTTGCTTTAAAGTTGTAGATCAAGATGCTGCCACTACTGATAATACCATTTGAATTCTGCTGTATCTGTAAGGATACCAAATGATTTTTAATTATTTCAAGTAAATCATGAAATGGCTATATAGTTCATTCAACGATAGATTGCCTGTGTATTGTAAAAATGTATGCTGCCTATAAAAGAAGGAGACATGTTTTCATTTCATGTTTTAAATTGTTTTCCATTTTGTTTCAAACTGACAGTATTTTACGGCTTACGAGCAATCGATAAATTAGGCAAATTCTCAATAATCTTCATCTTTAGGATGTACTACAGTATGAATGTACTGTAATTACTAATTTATCCAATAATGTTTATTGTTTTATAAATATTTGGGAATTTTCTTATACCAGTTTTAATTTATTTTTGGACGAATACAGTTCGTCTACAGAATTATTATTCAAATTGATTCTATAGTTTGTAAACTAGATTATGGTAGGTAAGGTCACGGCAAAAAAAAATATGGGAAAATAATATCTTATAGTGAATTTGTCGAAAATTAAGCAGTGTAATCAAGTCATTCGTCTCTGCAAAGAAAAATCAAGTAACATGTCGTTCTCATTGTGACATAAATACCTGCAGGTTGGCCCCTCAAGTTAGTGCTTTTAATGAAACAAGAATAACAGAGAAATTGAAAATGGATGGTCTATCAGGCAAGTTGCATAATTGTTTAACATCTTCAGCTAAACCAAATTCACACTAGGTAAAAAACCTGACCCACTTTTTTATGGCCGTGACTGTACCTATATGGGATTATATTTAAAATTTGGGTTTTAATTGTATATTTTGATATTTTAGTCACATATTTCAAAATATTCTGAATAATTGCCATGACAGTATGAAAATGTAATAAAATAGGAAACATACATTTCCATACTTCTATGACAATTATTTTAGAATATTGTGAAATATGACATCATTGACAAATTTGTCATATAACTTAAAACATAAAAGAGAAATTTGTAGTAAGTTTGAATCAAAATGATTTAGGATTATTGCCAGGTAATATCTTCCCCAGTTACCTATTAACTGTAATCGTTAGTTAGATTCCAAGGATAAACAATATGCCATAGTACGCTCTACACTTTTTTGTCCAACTAGGACTCGCAGTATCCGATTGACTTAAAGTGATGGATAAAATTAAATGAAAATTACAAAACGTGACCGTTGAGTTTAGAATAAATTTGTAGATTCTTCGTTAAGTTTGTGGAGATATCTTGATGTCTGGGAATACCCATGGGAATATTCAACAAAGAAAAGTCAATATTACAATTAATCATAGAAATATTTGAGCATACAAAACAATCCATGTATTATTACTGTGAATCATTTTTATATTTAGTTATTCTGTGTAAGCCATACAACCGTACAACCATAACGCAGGTCCCAAAGAGCCACATCAGATGAGCAGCGCTATATGTAGCTGTGATAATTTAAACCTAAAGTGTCGAATAGATTATGCATGAGGGGGTTTGGGGCTTAGTGGAGTTACAAATATGTCCCGATTATAAATTTGTAAAATAATTTCTCGTCATTCATAATAATTATTGCTGAAATATGAATCATAATTCATAATCATAACGATTAAAAAGTCTACCCCTCTGTTTAAAACGATATATTTAATGATGTAATTTACCTAATGATGTTTCAAAGATTCAACTATAAATCCATCATTATGAATTACGCTATTTAAATGCCAGGAACGTTTAATGAAGAATATTATGTGTACTTACTATTGCACTTTTCTTCACGAAAGTTTTATAACATTCAGATGGGCACATTTTAACATCGCGCCAGTTGGCGGCACTAGAGGTTATAGTGCAGGCAACACGCTGAATTTGTACACGAATTTGTCAGCCCGCAAAATTCAAATTCAAAATATTTTCAATTTGGGGTTTATCAAGTTTTGGGTTTTATTCATCTATCATGTCTATTGCATTGTATCGGCAGACAATATATGATTGATTTGCTTGCTTTGAATATAGACAGTACGACCGTTTAACCGTTGTATTTAATAATATTTAATTACATAAATTTACATATAAAATAAAAATACATAAACATATAAAATTCTTCTCTAATAATTTTAGATAAAAACTGTAGTGAACGCTTGTAGAGCAAAAAATACTGCGTCAATTTATGCTGTTACTTTTAATTTTTCATTATCCGTAACATAGTATATCGATGAAATAAACATGGGTAGAAAGCTTTTAAAATAATGAAAATCACTCAAAATAATAGAATTGCCTCTGATATTTTTGATGTTTTATGGTAATATTATAGTATTACAGTTATATTATTAGTATTTTATATACTTTAACATATAGATAGTTAATGTTTTTTGTTTAATGTAGATGTTCAGTGTAGTTTATGTAAGTTTATTGTTAAATAATGTTTAACATCCTCCAACTTACAACACAAATGTAAAATTAAGGAATATATTATTATTTTTATCAATTTTTCCTGAAAATGAGAGACTTATATATAGGCCATATAGGCTCATTCATAGATTTATGGCATTTTCAACAGCGTATTGACGCTATTTAAAATGGCCATAGGCGATTGCATTGTCATAGCGTAGCGTTGGGTCACTTAAGAAATCTATGAAAGGGCCGTAACTACATTGTAAAAAGTATTTGAAATAAAATTCATTATAATTGAATTGTTCATGTACCTATATGGTCTCAGTTTCTTTATAGTTTCAACAGAGTAACAGAAATAGAAGAAAACCCCCTTTCCAATGTTATTTCTGTATTTTCTTCGTTAAAAAAATCACTCGCCATGTCAAAAATATTAAAAGCAATACTATTATTTTGAATGATTTTAATTATTTTTAAAGCTTTCTACACATGTTAAGACATTGTTCGGTGATGATTGATTTACACCAAAAGAAGCAGAACATAATGATCTATTTAACGGTGCTATAAATTTTATTATAGTTTGAATAGGGGAGTAGCTACTGAGGAAAACTATTTTCCCATGTTATTTTGTTCATGTTCTTGTTTTTGTTTATGTTCCCAGTATGTACTATTATTATATGTGCGTTAGTTATTTGTTTTATTAAAAACCCTTGACATCATTAACCTTCATTTGTGTACTTCATTAATCCTATACTACTAACCCCTGAACGTACTACGAACCCCATATAACCCATTCTCAGTAAAATACCATATTAATTGATGAACAAAATGACATTACATTTTGACTCACCAACGTGGGACGTTTATAAATTATAAATCTTTTCAATACCTATAAGTAATTACAACATTGGATATAAAAGGCAAGTGGTGACGTGATTTTGAGTTCTGCCTTTTAATCTAATGTTATGGGTTCGATTCTCACCTAACATCCGAAAGAAAAGGCACGAATATAATTAATTATCTTTAAATTGTATATATACTTTTCAAATAAATCGACATATTTCACACATTGGAGTTAAAATGAATATTTTTGTTCACAATAATAATAATAATAATAATAATCCCTACTACTCCTCCACCTATGGAGTAATTGGTTACTGTCATTATTAGACAGAGAATTCCAATTACATTTTATTTTACCATAGGCCCCTGAACTATTATTAGTGATGCGGGAGTTAAGAGCTTATAGATGGTAGAGGCACATTACCAATATTTGTTGCAAGGAAATGGGAAAACTGTAGAGAAATCACCCCAGAAATGTAGACCTGGGAATCTAACCTGGGACGTTGCCGTAATAATTTTTTACAATGTATTAATAAAATGCAATTTAGAAGCATTGATCATTTGAAATGCAACTTAGTGATCTTAAAATGAGTATACAATTGTCAAGATTAATTCCATATTATCAATCGAAAAGTCTTACACTATAGTTTTTTTAAAATCTATTTGTCTAAATTGTGAACAAAAATATTCATTTTAAGTCCAATATGTGAAGTGGGTCGAATATTTCCACCAAAGTTTTTTTTTTACTCCGTTTAGGCTATAATTTTCATGAACGCAAACATCACATTTTTTGCTTAGAAAAATAAAAACAACAACAATTACACTGGTTAACACGATTTGTGTAACACGGATCTTTGCTAGTGAGTTTGATAAACTGTTTCACGCTGAATTCAAATCTGCAACCAGAAATTGTCTATCACCCACACTTTTTTCTAGAACTATTTTTTTCTATTACAAAATTTATAGGTATACTCTGATTTTTCTAAACTGGCGTGCACGTCATCAAAATAATAATCATAATAATGACGACACAATTTTACAAGGTTGCCAGCTGTCCTGGGTATTTAAAAATGGCTACAATCAGCTGTTACGCCCGTGCAATCTTGTGCGACAGTGCGCAGTTCGTATCTAATTCGTCGACTTCTCTGCCGTTTTTCGTACAGATATCACTCTTGTGGTTATGGTTTAACATCTACAATGGCAAAATATAATAGAGTTTGCACCGTATTCGGGTCAAACACTGACAGCGACAAAAATCTTGAGGTTAGATTCGATTCCCGGCTGCAGGCAAAAGAAACGTGAAATATGTAACGAAGTCAAATGTAACAAGTTACACGTCAAAGAAGTTTGGTTATGCACACATGAATGAGCATGTGTTAGTGAAAAAGATCTGGCATCGTCGCCGAAAAAATATCACGTCGGCCAACATAACATGATTTATTACATGATTGGCAGGCGAAAATTGTGACCGCGGTTAATACACCGATTACCTATATATAACCACCGGTGATCAGTGTTATGTAACAAATGATCCTCAGATTTTTTTCGATTCTTAAACTATTGTTATGCATATTCTCGAAATCAATCACGTTGGTACGAAAAAACCTCATCGCACAGCTGATTGATGACGTGCACGCCAGTTTAGAAAAATCAGAGTATATTTGTTTGTATTTATTTACTGGTAAAATTAGTTTTATTCTATTTTATTATCTATTTATTTTATTTCGCCTGACTAAGTGGATAAAACCTTAAACTTAACAAAATTTATAGTTATTGCAGAAGTATCAGGGTAAAATAAAGCTCTTTACTTAGGCGAGATGTAGTTAGGTTAGGTAGAATTAGAATTCTGTCCTCACGATTCAGCAAAACGAATAACATTTTTGAATTATGGTTAGAGTCCCATATTAAACCTTTTTTGACATTTAAAAAAAATTTGTATAGCAGTGACTGAAATTCTCTAAAATGGGAATGTATGTACTCTACCAGGACAAGAGGAGTTGGCATATGGCGGTCCATTTATACTATACACGCAGGATATATGTTACCCAAGTCAAATCCACCCAAAAAAAAAAAAAAATGTGCTAGTAAATTTTTTATAGTAATTTTAATGTCAGATATACGATTTTTTCTGAAACTTTGCTGGTGTGTTTCTTACAAACCTTGGGTGGTACACCAAAACTAAAAACATATTTGGATTCTACATGAAAAGTATAACTACAATCTCCTATCAAACCTCCTGTTACACAAAAAAAAGTTTCATTTTGTTGACCAGTGTTATCAGCAATAATGATTGTAACGAAAATGATTTTCAAATTGTAGTATTTTTTATTACTGATAAACCCTGACCCGTACACACCCAAATAAAAACTAAACATTATTTAAAAAAAAATTATATGATATAACGTGAAACAGATCATTTCACACCCATTGGAAACAGGTTTTAAAAAATAAAATTACAATGCATAAAGTAACATGACCTTTTCAAAATACAATTTCAGGAAACTGGAACATCTAGAGACCCACTCAGATTAATAACTTGGTTAAAATATTTATATTGAATAAATGTTTTACTAATTAAACCAGTGAAATTTATCTACCATCAAATTATAATTGAATCATTTACATACATACATAATCCATCCCTGTTTTACATTATGGGTGTCGAGGATTGAATCATTTAGTGGTATTAAAAAGTTTTCCACTTTGATTTACTATCGTTTGATTTAAGGTGTTACCTGCTATGAGTGACCGAATATGTTTAATCCCTTAGAATATGTTTTCTGACGCATATTCTATACAACTATTACTATACTATATTATAGACTCCTACTATATTTTATAATTATATACTGAGTGAAATTAAACAATTTTAATATTTCACACAGAGTTGCTGTGAAACAAAGTTGGTGTCATTTAAATCATGATTTAAAATCGTGTTTATGCATTCCAATAGGTGAACAATTAAAAATATAATGTAACTATAGAGTTAGCATGCTTCAAAGAAGATATTTTTTTAATTTTTTTAGTAGTTGTATGTAAAATATTTTTGTTTCCTTTCATTTTTGGTAGATCACATAGTACAGATCATCAATTCGTGATCATGAGATCCAAAACATGTAAATCTGATTTTTATTTCTCGCACAATTACAAAATTTACAAAATCAAATCATATGGTTTAAATCGTGATGTAAATTCATTGATATAAATCACATCTACCCTGTCAAGAACTGATCAGAAATATAAAAAAAAAATCAAAAAAATCATGGTTTATTTGTTTTTTTTTAAATCATTGATTTTTGATTTTTGATTTTTTTTTAAATCATGATTTATTCCAACCCTGCTGCGAAGTGAAATAAAAATCTACGAGTAGATACATGTCTAATGATACTAAAATTTTAAATACTTTTAGTTACACAATGATTATTATGAATAAATCAGCATTATTACTACATAAAGCCTGCAACTACTGTTGAAAACTGAAATTTTAATACTAGATAACCTATAATTTTCAAACCACACATCAAGGATAAAAATGGATACAATTTAATGGCAATTTAAAAATCAATGCCCAACAGTTAACCCGTTAATTCCAATACAAATATTATAATTTGCGTATCATAATAATTGTGCACGTGTTCGCAAACTATAATCGGCCACAAAAAAAACTTTTTCAGTGAGCAAATTGAACACATGTTTAGAACAGTTCGTCAAGGTTTTGCGTGTTTTTTGTGTTATTGTGGTGTTTCTTAATTATAGACTTGATTACAAATAAACAGTTATCTTTGAATTTAATTTACAGCCGTGTGCTTAGAGAGGTAAGTGTGAAATTTGATTTTTCTGATTTTCGCGGTAAATTTTGTTGATTTAGGTTATGTTTTTACTGATATTTCATTTGTTTAATTAAGGATTAAATCTGTTATTACTACATAAGACTGATAATTACTTTGCAGGATGATTATATGTTTGTCACTGCATCATTTTTAATTATAATGACAATGATAGAGAATAATTGCCGATTAGTTACATATATTAATAATTTTTGCACCAGCTATAATACTCATTCCTCTATACTATTGCTAATAATCATTTCATATGATTATTACAGTTACGACTCTAAATGATTATCAATAATAATCACAACGATAAATAATTGACGATTAGTTAGTGTTATTAATTTTCATACCTGCTATTCTAATAAAATTCTCGATGTTCGTTGTACTTGCCTGTAACTTATACTGGAAGATGATGGTGTTACTTTAGTGTAGTCTTTAGGTGGGGCGAACTGATTGGTTGCAATTTCACTGCACACAATTTTCAAAGAGAATTTACCAGATCCGATAGTTAAACCATCAATAATTTTAGTTTAAACATTTCAGTGTGAGTAATTTTACTTCCGGCGGAAACCTAATCTTGATTTCAGTGTATTTCTTTCTGAAGTTTTTGTTACTGGTATAAAAACTTCTACAATCTGATTAAGTTTTGAACAAAATTGAGTATCCCTGAATTTTATTCGTGGTGTGCTAAGATCAGCTAATGGATTTGAATGTCTCAATGCAATAAGAATTCGCTAAATTTTTCTACCATATTTAATGGTCGACATTATGAATCCAGACTAATTACGAGTTAAAACATCAGTGTTTATTTGCGTTGGTCAACCAACGTGGGTCTTTGAGATTTTATGAATAAAAAACTTTCTAAATGCAATAAGATACACAGGCAGGTTCAGAAATTAATACAAAGCCCCTGGAGTTTAAAAATGCAATTCTTTAAATTAAATACATTTTGGCAATTTTGGTACAGCAATAAGTTTTGTTTCCATAGAACAGTAGAATAGGAAGACATTCTTCTTTAGTATCTTGAATGTTAAGAGCTGGTAATAATTTACCATCCCAGAGAAGAATAACAACTTCTGGCACATTACTTTGAAAATCAACTTCAATGGCTTTGGCATTGGACTTATTGTAAAATTATCATATTATATCCAAGAGCTTCGATTGTTGCCTGCAGAATGAAAACAGAGTCTCTTATACTTAACTGGCACCTATCTAAAGCTGCTACTAGTTTTGAAATAATAAAATCTTTCCTGCTTCGATTCGCAATAGGTTGTGCACCCTTAGTGATAGTTGACAACTGCTCTTATAATGTGCAGTATTCTCATCTGAAGTGGAAGTAGAATCGTCCTGTATATTAGGAATTGAAAAATCATATGCTGCCGAAGAAGCTGATGCAGTAAAAAATATGTAGTCCCCTAGTTTCTTCTTCTAACAACCTTTTTCTTGCCAGTTCCTCTTTTTTAGCAAGTTTTCTATGAACTAAGGCCTGGTTTAAGCAAGTTAAATCCGTCCTGACTGCTTCTGTCGCTGCAAAAATATCTTATCTTCTTCTACTTTCATTAACTGAAGTGCATCTGCAAGTGCAATATCAAGTTATCTAATTTTTTTTTAAACTTTTCTCTACAGTGCTGGTAAACATCCTGGGTTTTCATGGCATCTTTTTACAGGTCCCTCCAAAGTTGATACAACTTCGAAAGTTTTTTCACACAATTAGGAAAAGATTTAGTGGGTATTCTTGCCTTTAGAAAGTTTTTTCACACAATTAGGAAAATATTCAGTGGGTATTCTTGTCTTTTTCCAAAATATCACACATTCACGATTGGCAACATTTGAGATTTCACTGACAGCTAATTTAACTTTGCCAATGTTATAAAATAGTACTGCCAGAACTTGGCGATTAGAGGGAAGTTTGGATCCCTGTATTTAATGACTTATATCCCCACTAAAAATATATTCCTATCATTTTTCGAACTTCATAATGCCATGCATATATTGCTTGTTATGATCTACAAATATACTGACTGAATAAACGCCATGATATGACTGGGAATAATACGTCCTCTATCAAACAAGAATCAGTAGGGATGTTGTCCGATATGTGCAAGCATGACATTTTTCGGTGCGATCCGGCACTGGTTAATGCACTTCAAATAGTAGGAAACTTAATTTCTGAGTGTTTTAACATAAAACGAAAAAAATCAAAGTCTAAAAATAAGGGGCATATCAAAATTTAAATAGAAGCAATGCTATATGAAAAAAAATAATGTCAATTTAAACTAGGGGTCCTCAAACAACAGCCCCCGGTCAATCCTTGAAAGATTTTTTATTTGGCCTGCTAATATTAGGTTGATGAAATCAGTGAGTCGAACCGAACCAAAAATTTTAAAACCGAAATCGTAACCATAACAAAATTTTAATGATGGCTAATTTCGGTTTAAAACAACAAATAATTTTTAATAAGAGTAAAGATGTTTCTTTTAAAAAACAATTTATATCGGTGGCAAACTGTTGTTCAACGACATTTTAGCATTGTTAATCGAGATGAAATCGGAACCTAACCAAAATTGAACCGGAACCGAACCGAAACTTTCAGACGAATCGAAACTGAAACCGGAGTGAAAAGAATTTACCCGGTATAAATAAATTTCGGTGCGACTCACTAATTTAGAAATTAGAAAATTCTGTAGGATTTCTGTAAATGAACCACATATAACAGTTTTTTTATGGTATTGAATAAATACGAAATTTAGGGTCCTTTTTTGTATATACACTTTGGTTTTAGTCATTAATTATTTACAAAAAACATGCCAAATTTTCAATTTTCAATTTTTATAATGTTAGTTTTAGCCAATAATGGAAATTTGGGGTTTTATGTGGTAAAAAAAACTGAAAAAACATTTTTTAATCATCTTATCTTCTTATATTCTTCTTGGCCAATAAGGCCAAACACCCTACATACCATAGCGGTAGAAGGGCATCTGATATATATATATCTTCTAATAAAATAGAAAACATAGCACTCACCGTTGTGTTCTATGAAAATAACACACATATTATTGTAAACATTTATATTTATTTCAGCAGAGATAAAGTAATTACATAAAAAATATGGAACATTTCAAACTTTAAAAAACACGCACTTACATAGATCGCATCAATAAAATTGGTTCTCTTTACGTTTTGCACACCTCAACATTGACCTAGCAGTGTAATGTAACGTGTAAGTAGTAAAAGTAGTAAAATATATGTATCGAGTAATATATGCCTCGTAACATGTAAATTTTTTCGAAAAAATACGCACTGGAGCGCAAATCTAAAAGCACATTGTATATAGGCTCAGGTAGTGTTGTGGAACTTGTACTTCAATTACTTCTCCCCGATGAGTGCCAGCAGACACTTTTTGTAGTCACCCGATGTATCACCCTATAAATAAAGAGAAAACCATAAATATATAAATATTGTTCCAGGTGGATAAATAACGAGACCAAAGTTTAATCAGCAATTAATTCTTTGGAATTCATAGTAACTTAAAGTTAATCGGATACAACACAGATATTTTTAACTAACGAATATTTTAATTGCGAGACTTGCTTTATAATAATTTAGCATGAAAACTGCTTTAGCAAGAATTTATCATGAAATTGCAAATTTAACATGAATACGTTATGAATGATTATGAATTAAAAATTATTATTCTAATACTTACGGAGATTGTATCCTTTAAAGAATTTCCGTATTTGGCCTGGTAATTGACTTTAATGTCCTCCATGTCTATCTCGCATCTAGTCACGATAAGGCGAATCAACTGCCTATCATTGGTGCCCATGCCGGCCATGCTCAGTTGCAGGCGCTTGGCGAAGAAAGCCGGACGGTTGCGGACAGAGCGGATTATGGCTAGAAGGCCTTCCTCGGCATCCCCAGAGAACTCGCTCTTCACAGACTTTTCGATGTCGTGTCCAGTTACGCGTTGGTATTCATCAAACACCATCCGTAGGTGTGCAAAGTTCCTCTGGCAGAGGATCATGTTGAATGTTGACTCGTCCGTGCCCAAACGAAGCTCGCCTAAACAATTGTAACGAATTAAATAAAATGCAATTATACAGAATTTCAGAGACTTTTAAGTCACCTCTCAGCAAGATTGATAAATAGTAGGACTAAGCATTATACATTTAGGTCTAGTTTTATACTCCCCAATTAATTTTGGTTGCAACTATTACCTGCACGTAAAAGAGATTGGGCATCTGCTGATGCTGCTGCAGGATCCACTTGCATGCTCTCATCTCGGCAAGCATTGCAAAGAGAGACCATAAGGCGTTTGAAGGTTCCAGACGTGTCTCCCATCAAGTCGTCTTCCAAAGATCTGTAGTACACTAAAACAAAAACAAAAATTTATGTTAAACCTTCTACATACATATGATTTTCAAATAGTAGAAGTGTATTGTACGGCGAAGCGTTCTCAAACTTTTTGTCACAAGGGCCATATATGAATTTTGTGACTTCTAGATGGCCTACTTTTACCAGTATTTGTACATGCTATAATATATCTACAACTGGAATCCTAGAACTAGAATGACTAATTTAAATTATTCAGCCTTCAGAACATTAGGTTGCAAATATGCAGGTTGCAAAACCTTAATTAATATAATATTAATGATCGAGTACTGAAATGAAATAGAAAAAAAAAAAGAAACACTGATTGATTTACCAATGTAATACCTAAGATACACCAACGTCGCAATTTTTCTCCAAAGTATTAGTGGCAACTTTGTTAGTATCATTAGTGTTTCTCAAAAACGAATTATTTTTCTTTTGAACAACGTAAAGCGACATGTGGTGGATGTTTAAAAAAACGAGACCATAGAAACAGTTAATTAATAATTGAGTATCAACCATGAGTTTATATTATTCTCAGAGCTTTGTGAAAAAGTATTATTTTATTATTATATTATATTATATATTTTTATAATCAATAAAATTGCGCTTACCTTTTTTTTCAACAACGTTATTTATATACTTGTCTATATATACATATACAGGGTGTCCCCTGACATGATGCGCATAGCTTAAGAGTGTATTTCTTGCGCAATTTTATGTAGAAAATACCTTATACAATTTTGTCCAAAACATAATAGTTAAAGCGTTACGGGCAAAATTTAAGAGAGCAAACAACATGTAGAATAAAGTAATGTTTTTACTAAGTAACATTTTTTTTATTTTGTTTTATTACCTACACAAATTTAATCGAAGTGTTTGTTCAAAATGATCCCCCGCTGCCTCACAACACATTCTTGCTCTTCTAATAATTGAAGACATAGCTCTCTGAAGATCCTATCTGCGTTGTCTCGAATGAATGCTGCTGCAGCCATTATATTTTGAATTAACTCATCTCTAGTTTGTGGTTTATTTGAGTATACTAAACTTTTCATGTGACCCAAAGATAATAGTCTAGAGTCCTCTTCCAATCAAATGGTTATCAAACTTATTATTATTACCCTTCTTGGCCAATAACTCTAACTATTATGTTTGGGACAAAAGTGTATAAGGCATTTTCGACTAAAAATTGCTTAAGAAATACGCTCTTAAGCTACGCGTATTGTGTCAGTAGCAGTTCAGTTGACATTTATTATGACAATTATGAGTTTGATTATTTATTTCAACTTAATTTTTTTTTCCAAAGTTTAATCGCTCAAAACTGTTTTTGGTTAAACTTATATAAAGAAAAGTCATAAACAATTTATGTTCTGTGTATGTAAGTTAAAAAAAATAATAAGTTGCATCTATTAACAAGTCTAATTGATGATTATTCCGTGACATAATTTCAGTCAATCATGAGGCAATTAGGTGCGCATATAAATGTTTGTAAATTACGCGTTCAAAACATACTAATTACATTCTCGTGGTAATAAAGTATGTGAATTTGCGTGTGCCATTACTGTGATGTTTATAAATTAATTGTTTTTATTGATATTGATTGTATTATGACTGGCAATAAGCGGACTGTGATCAATGTATAAAATTTAGCCGTACTCAAGGTTATTGGGATTTCTGTGGGTGATAAAAATAACAGGAGTATATAATTTGCCGCGGGTTTTCCGTTGTAAGTATTTAAAATAATTATCATGGCATGAAGACAGTTAATTACATGGAGATGGAGTAATCATGGCTCACTAATACTGCAATATCTTATTAATCGCGTCTATCGATTGTTGTGTAGGAAAATAATTGAACAATTTTAATACTTTTCACGACGAAAATCGAACCCATGATTATATCAAATAAACTAATTTAGTGTTCACAACTTTTAATTAATAGTTACTTACGTGAGTGGTACGCTGCTCTGATAGTTTGAATTTCCATGTTGGTCATTGTGCAAAGGACTTCAATGAGGACGTCCTCGTCGGTTCCGATGCCGCTGATGCCGTCGTGCAGTTCTTTGGCATAGTATTCAGGCAGAGGGGTCATCATGGCCACGAGGAGGTCTTCGAATCTTCCGCTGGTTTCACTTTTCAAATCTTTCACTAAACTCTAAAATTATTAAGTTATTCAGATTTGTGCAAGTTATAATTTCTATACAAGTTTATTATCGTTATCTTTTACAGGCATAGGTTTCCAGAATTCAGAATGTCAACAGTTAGGAAATCATTATCAACGATATTTACAAGCTATGTTACTGGCGTATCATTCAGTACTAATCTAGTACCTACAGGATTAGTGCTTAATTCGTCTGTAAACAATGTTCTTATCTTAATTTTCTTTAAACACCAAAATCTACCTGAATTATATCTTTATTCCCAAGAATCTTGAAATTAAAGAAACCTTTAAAAGTTATTTGTAAAGATCACTAACATCAGCCTTTATACTAACTGTTATTTTAAAAGTGACCAATGCTAATATCGTTAATGTGGACTACCAGTAAAGAATACAGTCTGCCTGTTCGATAAAAAGTTGGTGAAACAGAATCTTTTTTAAACACCTTCATTTATTTGTTGTGACGTCACAGACAACTTTTTTTAAATTCAATACTTTTCAATACTTTTCACCAGTCAGAAAATGGATTTAGTAAATATCTCGTTGAAAGATAACTATGTTTTAGAGAAAATTATGTTATAAAGTCAAAATCTTTACATTTTGGAATTGGCCACTTTCTCCTGTATACTAACGATATTTTAATGTGACTACAATTATTTTCCGAATCTCTGATTCTTCTTCAAAACTGAAGATTATCTTTATGTAGCTGTATAGAGTCGCTAGCATAATTTGTACTGTTAATTGTTAATGTAGTTCACTGAATAACATACAATATTATACCTTTGTAGATGTTTTTGCTTGGTTTTATGAAACAGTTTTATTTATTTTTACATAAATTAATGTGCCTACAGCTCTTCTGCAGCTTGTCGCAATCAGAATCTTACCTTTCCATAGAGAGTCTTGAATTGGACAGCGATTTGTAATCTTTGCGCATTCGTTCTGTACGCGAGGACGCTGATGATAGCCTTCTCGTCAGTTCCGAAACCCTTCATGGCCTTGCGGAGGACCTCCGCATCAGATCTGGGGTTAAACGGGTCAGCTGGACGCAACGTTGGTGTGTACTAAAAATAAGTTGATCAAATGTTAAAAAGGTGTAATTCACAACGTGAACTGTTAGCACTGAACAACTTTTACAAAAAAAGTTAAAGCATTTCGACAAAATATAAAGAAAACAGTACACAAAAACAAGTACCGGGTAATTCAAGTTTATTGTCCAGGTGAATTCAACCTATTTACGGTTGTGCAAGTATGATAAAATTATAGAATTATATACGATATTAATCTACCAATTAGTGGTTTAAAATTTTCAATATCGTTTTAAAGACGGCTATAAATAATGTTCAATTTTTATTTTTTGATATAAAATAGCCCAAAATGATCCTTTTAATTCATAGGACCTAATTATAAAATCGGCATTTCAAAAGCAATATTGAATTGTAAGTAAATTGCACATTTTTTTTATATCGTCTCTCATGAAGTAGAAACGTCGTCAAGTAGTTCTGATTTTTATGACATCAATCATTGCTTTCGAGGGCCGAAATAAAGATTTTAATACAGCGGCAGGACTGGCTCGTAAAAATAGGGTGCTCCGGGGATTAGTGGCAATAATTTGTCCTTTTATGAAAAATTATTTACACATGTTCAATAAATCATTTAATAGATTCCTTGCGAAATATTAAAATGCATATATTTCAGAAACTGAAGCATATTAGTTAATTTTAATTGCGCTACCAAATGTATCAATATGCAACAATATTATCAGACAAAAAATCGATACACAAAACTTCACAATTACTGAGAAAATGCTCAAAAACCGCTACGCAGTTATACAAATTCGAAAAATTAATCTGAGTGGAAATTATCAAACTGCAATAATATACAATTTTAGAAATAAAGTACAACTAATTGATCTCTTCCGTCATTTGGACAATAAACTTGAATCACCGGGTATATTAGGCAATTTATTGGTTTGAAGCCAAGTCCAGCTAGACTGGACCCAGACGACCAATAATTGTGTTGCGCAATATTATTTACCGCGTGTAATGTACAGTCGTGCTCACATAAATCTAGTACAAAATATTTTACATTGCTATATAAAATTGCTATTGTAACCTAATTTATTGTACTAGATTTATGTGAGCATGACTGTACATTGTTATTTTGATCATAGGAAAAAAATTGGTAACCATTATTGTGCACTAATGTTGACTAATGTTGACAAATCGTTAAGGAATAATGTAAAATCTGTTAAGGAATTGAGTTCTATCGAAATTTGTGGGTACTTTTAGTACAATTAAACAAAAACTACATCAGAATTCCGCAATTATCCAAGGGTTTCTTAGCTTTAGATATCCGTAACAAACTAAAATAAAATTGAATTTGAAAAATGTCATAATTGCAAGTTTACGTATTAGAACAAGAAATTTTGCACACCTTCACGCTAACCTCATCTCACAAACCGGAAAAGGAAGAGAAGTGCCCACAACACGACTCGACAACAAATGGAGAGAAAAGACGTAGACATGTTTCCAAAATATTGGATCAAACTGCCTCATCTTTGCCTTTAACAATAGTCACTTAGTTCGGACATTCAGTACAAAAATAATTTTCTGAGAAATTAGCAGAACAGTAAAATTGAATAACCTCAAAAATTATATCTGATCAAAATAGTAGACATGGCAAATAGAATGAACATTGAAGTAGTATTTTGAAATGAGAACAATTTAAGAATGATAAGAAGTAGGATAAGCAATTCAACAACTCCGAAGAGAAGTGAAAATTTCAGGGCCATAAATAGTGAAAAGATGAGATAAAATTCATGTTTAATGGACAAGCATGCCAACATGGTTTTTATTAATGCCAAATTAATAATGATTAAGGCCAAATTGACTGTGATTAGTACCAACTTGAAGTTGAAAAGGTATAGGTGAAACAGGTTTAATAAAATTTAATGTAACTGTGAAACATAAGAACGTCAATTTTCAACTTTAATTAAGAGTTTTGCTAATACTAATATGGAGTGGAATTATGGCAATCGATTTTGTTCTGTCTTTAGTTTATGGTTTATGGGGTGTGAATTTGAGTTTTTGTTTTTAAATTTTACCACTTTCTTAAGTGCTCTGTAGATATTATTTTAAAACACTTCATTAAAAATTAATGAATGTCAATGGCATGATTAGCTTGTGACATAAAACGTAAACATTTAACATAAAATACGATATTTCTGGTTAAATATATTTATTTATTCAATATTTATATATCTAATATTAAGATTTACAAACAATATAACGACCATAATCGGGGGAATCAATTGTGTTGCTTAAAATATCATAATTGCGTTCGTTAATAAATGGACAAAGGTAGAGTATTCAACCTACTCAAGGTATTACTATTTGATAACACGTTATTATCAAGGATTTTTTGTTTGAAATGCAAAACCATCCACCTGGTTTCTTATCACACTTTTGTTATGTGACATGTAGATAATATTCTAGAATCATATTTTGTAAGTAATCCATGCACCAGGCACACCGTAATACTAAACTTACCCATTATAACATGTCATTTTAATAAATGGGTAAAAGGACCAGTATAATTTAAGGTCAATAGTCAATTTTTGCACGTTTAACTATGAATGGGTTTTACAACTTTGACTCATTAAACATTGTATCAACTACTTACACATGCCAATATTCTATATGTAATAAAATGATATAATACGGACGTTTCTGTGACCTACGATTGCCCCAAAATGCCTTAAATACTCTGCACAAAATGACCACTTAGTTTATGATCCTCGTTGAAAGCTCCGTATTGTAATATTTTATTACATTTGAGGCGTGCGAGTGAGATAGTCTATGCCAGATAATTTGTCACTTTTCCAATCAAACCGGAACCCCACCCTCTCTCCTATTAGAATTGACAGAATAAATGCAAGTGCATCTCTCGGAGCGTCCTAGCTTATTGAGGTACGATAGTGACCTTAAAGTCCCTGAGAATTAAGGTTGCTTAATCCAAAGTACTTCATTTGTAAGGGACCAATGGAATACATTTATTGTTTATGGCTTTATAGCTCAAAACCGCTGCCGCAAGTTTAGGCTGCCTTCTCATTAGTCCGACCAATCAGCGGGCAGTATTTCGGTTTTATGGGAAAAGTGACAATTATTTGGCGTGAACTTTAGTAGCACATACTCGAGTCTGTTACATCAATATCGGCCGTATGTTGTTTTATAGTTTCCGTGATACTAATATAAAAAGGATTAAATTTTGCGAAATTATTTTCATAAATCATAATGACATATTTCAAGTATGCTGTGATGGTTGTATAGTACCTAATGCTTGTGAACACCAAAATAAATAAATGCACAAAAAAGGTTAGGTAAAAGTGATGAAACTGTTTCTCCTGAATGTTATCAAGAAATTCTGGATGAAGCGGCTGCAGCGAGTCGAGAGGTACTGCCTGCGAAGACCAAGTATAGATACGAAAAAATATACGAACAATTTTCCGAATGGAGAAGAAGTAGGAAAGTTGAAGCTACTAACGAAGACATTTTTATGTGCTACGAATCCTCACTATCAACAAATTTTTCCCCAAATAGTTTATGGTGTAAAATATCAGTGCTGAAAACCTGCTTGAAGTTGTACGAAAATGTTGACATTTATAGGTAAAGTTCACACTCTTTCCGGGCATAAATGCCCGGTAGCATCAACATTGTTTTAACTCGGGTTATGTAACCCTGAGTTATATTTATGTCAGAGTGTCGTTTCAAATCAGTAGCTTCAAAATTTGATGATGTGGAGTAACGTATAGGAACAAAACCCCTAGGGTGAAATAAAACGGGTCACTTGTGAATGAATCAAGTTCGTATAACTCGCATTTTATGTTTTATTTCAGATCTGGTGTAAGTCATTTTTGAGGTTAACCCCGAGTTAAATTTATAACCCCCAGTTACTATTTAACTCGCGTTGATACAACCGGGCATAAGTGTAATATTTATTATGGAAATCAATGATTTATAGGTATGGAAAAGTATTCACCTTTTTAAAACGAAAATCGGAGTCTGACAAACCCAAGAAGGCAAACGTGTTAACAGAGGAACAAATTACGATTTTTTTTATGGAAGCAGCAGATGAAGTTTTTCTATTAGAGAAAATAATTTTATTATTTGGAATATATGGCGCTTGTAGATGTGAAGAACTTGTTACATTAACTGTTGAAAATATTGAGGTTAGTGGCAAATTTATAATAGTCAACTTGCAAGACACAAAAAACAAATCTTCACGAAGGTTTACAATTACTGATGATGATATATATTCAAGGCTGTGAGTTATACAGGAAATATGCAGCGCTTAGAGGTTCCGATTTACAAGGCGTCCTTTTTTGGGTGTGCACAAAATAGGAGGAGTTACTAGGAAGATAGCGAAATTCTTAAAGTTGGACACAGTCAGGCACAGTCCGTATACCAATGCTATATTGTTACCAGTGCACTAATTGTATATTTTCTTGCGTTGAATACATTTTCTCATCTTATGTCTCCAGTTTTGACGTTTTATTAAATAGGTTATGAATTTGTCTTTTTTTTTAATAAATGAGTTACACACGCTAGTAAATTTAGATGCATATATATTGAATTTTAGCATAGGATTGATCCCGTCGTTTAAAAACTGAACATACCCTATGTTCAGAGATAAAAAACCTCGCGGTCCCTTTCTACCCTTGTGGGTGTAGGGTTAGTTCGCTTTGTGCTGTCTATTTTCTGATCGTTTCTCTCCATTTCCCTCGGTCCTTTGCTACATACAGAGTATACAGAGTTGGTCAAATGGGATAAAAGTTTTTCATTTTTGTACCTTTCAATATACTGAAACGAAATTCGGAATATCTCTCACAGTTCCTGATATATCGCTGAAAAACTGAAAAAGTGTTTCTTTTCCTTTTATAACTTTTTTACTTTTGAAGGAAATTTTACGAAACTTGGCACTGGTATAACCTATATCGGCCTAATATTGTTATATACTATAAAAGAGCTAAAGTTTATCTATGGTCGAACTTTACCACAAGCTCTCGGAGTAGAGTATCATGTTAGCACTGGCAGCAGTATCCCTAACCATTGTTTTAGCCGACCTTGCCTTGACTAAGCGGGAAATCTTTTACTCCCTAGCCAAATGTACAGGCTCGAGCTCGTGTGAAGGGTGCAGCAGTTTTGATTAACTGATAAAGGACACACCTTTCAGATATTAAAAAATAGATAACCAGAGCAACATTGCCTGTTGCAAACAAAATTGCCTACAAACAAGTATTTTCAAAGTGCAGATGGAATGGTTTTAAAGGCGTCTTCTCACGCATCAAGTTTAATTGATCGATTGTAGTTGATCAACAAGAGTTGAATGAAAACTATAGTTTAAAGTTGATCAACTCTATTGAAACAAAGGTTCTCGCTATAGTTTTCATTCAACTTTTGTTTATCAACTTACAATCGATCAATTAAACTTGATTGGTGAAAACGCGAAAGACGCGTCACGTGAGATCATGTTTTATAGTTGTCTATGAAAGTTTTTAACGTAAATTGTATTATCTGTTTTGACGTTATCAATCCTCTGCACCTAACGTTCATACAAATTGTTGGGTGGGGGAAAATTACATGAGAATTACATATAAATACATTATGTGATAGACTGATTTGTAGGTCCAGAGGAACACATCGCTGCTTAATGACAGTATCCTGGAATACCCTATTGATCGATTGCTATTAGCTCAGCTTTTTGAAAACATGAAGGTTAATTGCCCAATTACTACGCAAATGATAGATAATAACGCCATTAGGTGATTCGAAGCCATAAAATTGGAGCGTTCCACAATTTCATTTGCAAGTACACATGTTTACGATTTGGTTCATCTAGCTTTAAACGCTGCATGATTACAAATAAAGCACTTCCACCTTCGCACGTACACAAAACTTTCCCCACAACCACGTCACACGTTTTAATATTAATAGATTGTAGATGGTTGTTAATCCTCTCACCTTGATCTCCGCCACAGGTTTCGTAGACGACGTCGGCCCGCCATAACCTCCCGGCGGCGCCGAGTCGTAGGAACCGGTCGGAGGAGGCGGCGACCCGTAGCTGCCGCCAGTCGAAGGCGGTGGCACCGGGGTGCCGTACCCGCCGTCACCCCCAGGATACCCACCACCGCCGGCGGCAGGGTACCCCCCGGCGCCGGCCGGCGGATAGCCGCCTCCGGCTGGAGGGTATCCGCCCCCGGACGGTGGGTACCCGCCACCCGCAGCGGGCGGATAGGCACCGCCGGATGGGGGGTATGCGCCTCCGCCAGGGGGTCCGTAGCCGCCCCCACCTGGCGCCGAAGGATACGGCTGCGGCATATACATGGGTGCGTTCATCGGGTACCCTAGACTGGGGGCGAAGACGCCCTGCTGGCCCATGGGGTAGGGTGGGTTAGATTGCGGGTGCGGCATTCCTCCTCCGAACGATTGTTGCGGGTATGGGGCCTGATTGCCTCCCTAAGATGAAATCAATAAAGTGTTAATCATCGGTGCACACAGATTGCAACGACACAATTGTTAGTATTGGCACACATTATTAATAGGATTGTGTGTGTGCTGCTGTGCAACTATGTATTACAATTCAAACGTTGCGCAATATGCGTTTTTTTTTGCATTAATCCGCCGGTCTTCAAAACAAATCTCGTACAATGTTAATTACTTAACAACGCTCACCTGTTGATACGGGGGATAACTCATTTTGTAGTGAATAATTTGCACTTTTTCGTATATTCTATGTCAACTTCAGTTTTATGTTTATGGGTGTGTCGCGGCTAATCCAAGCTAGCGTCGTTCAAACAATGTCCAACGTTCACCACTATTTCCTCACAAAATACGCTCTTCCGACCTGTTCTGACTAATAAGAGCAGCGAGAACGCGATAATTTTACGCAGATCCACCACGTCACTGAAACCGATTCAAGGTCTTGAGGCATGCGCAAAACGACGACGTGACGTATATTCGGTCACTGCAGACCAGTGACGTACGGATATATTTTGCCTAGAAAGCCATTGACGTACACAACAAGGAGGATTTCGTGGTATTGCCTCCTCATTTTTAATAATGCTTCTCTAAATTCTGGACGACAACGCATTTCCATGGAATGCACTTAATGGAGTAGGATTTCGATGACATTACTTATCGTACGGTCCTTTAATTGGTCAAGTTATCTTCTTTGGTTATCTCTGCCACGGTATTATAGACTCGATAATGCAATGGTTCCCATCTTTAACACAGCTCGAGCAAATTTAAAATTTAATAACATTAGGCGAGCATTTAGCTCTTAATTAATAATTACGAGTAGATTTTTAATACTTCAATTTTAAACGTAATAATAATAATAATAAGTTATTTCGCGTTTGTGACGTTAAGATGTATGTAAAACATGTAGCCCGTTTATTTTTAATGTGAGTAACCAAAGCTGGAAACATTTGTGACTGTTATCTTGTGTTACGAACTTTCAAGTAAGGGAACTTTTTGTCTTGTGAAATGGTTTTAACGAGGTTATGTTGATATGTCAATGTATGTCATAGTTTTTCTACTCCTACACATTAATTGATATATTAAACATTCGCTACCTGTACCTAAATGATGGTCGTTTAGATACATAATTTTTCATTAAGATACAAGTTTATCTAAAAAGCCATGACAATGATAGATATAAAATTAATTAGTTTTGACAGCTGTGCATGGGGAATTGGTGATTCGTATTCTTAATAAATTGTTGCTTTTTTGAATAAAATCATTAAACATATCGAATAGTGATAGTGATGGAAAATTTAAACACAAGAGCCACAAACAATTTATTATCAGTGAAATCGTTAAAAAACTTACGAGAAATTTTACTCTAATTTTATGGATTGGAGAAACACAAATAAGGTCTGCAGATTTTCCGAAAACGTCTTACTTGTTTATTTTAATGAATTATCAAATAAATTGAAATCTCCAACTTTATGGAGACAATATTAAATTTTGAAATCTACGTTGGGTATCAAACATAATGGACTTATCCAAATATCCCAAATTACATGCTTTATTAAAAAGAAAATCTGAAGGATATAAACCTAAAAAAGCTAAAACGTTTGCCACCAACGAAATCAAGCAATTCATTACAGACGCCCCAGATGCTAAATATTTATTGTCCAGGGTAAGCACAATCGTTTTAGTTTTTCATTTAATGAAAATCTGTATTTCTTCATAGGTGGCATGTATATTTGGTATTATGGTATTATTATCTTTGTCGTAGAAAAAATAGTGTATGCAACTCGCATTTAATGGTTATTAAATGCTCGTGGCATAATATACTATGTCAATATTGATAATGCCTTGTGAATATGTTGTTTCGTATCTTGTCTAATAGTTTTGCACCTATATTTGTTCATTTTTTCACAAAGATTGGCCGAGTTGAGTCAATTGAAAGAAGTGACAAATAAAATTGAAATTTTGCTGTTACTTAATGTTTATTTTAAATCAGTATCACCAATCCCCCAGTTCGGTTAAAACAAAATATACTAGTCAGTACCAATCGCACTTATAAAGCATTCATTAAGGTTGCTCATATTAAAAAAAATCGGGCTGTTTACCTGAATTTATCTCGACTATTTCTCTCCAAAAATGTCAACGAGCAACCAATCATATTAATGCGTATTCAGAAATCACCTAGCAACGAACGAATACCACCGAGTATTTGATACACCACGAAAATACCCGGGTATTTTTATGGTGCATTGAATAAATATTTATGATATTTTAGAAACATTCGGGCTATTAATTATCGAAATACATTTATTGATTTGAATTACAATTCGTATTTGAACAATAATAATTATAGTTATTATTGAAAGTGCAATTGCTATCAGTACTCGTTTCACTAAAACCAACTTTTCGTGATGACTTCCATCTTGACGTTTGATATGTTATAGTTACAGTACTTTTATATTCTTGATATTTTATCGTAATTACGTAATTATTTTTGGAGTTAATTGCACTTAATCCATTGCACCATTGCACATTACACTTAATACACTTTTTAATTAGACAGTAGGTACAATATATCTGTCACAGTATCAGTCAAAGTGGCATTTGTTCATGAAAAGTATGCCGCCATCTATGGGAAAATTTATGAAAAATTTTAGAGGCCCTAGAGCCTCTAAATCTCATTTTCCGTCCGCAATTTAGGACAGAATTTTAAATTTAATAAAATATTAGATATTAGAGAACTTTCAAGTTCAATTTAATTCAAAATAAACTGTTACTGTCACAATGCAAATTACTGAAATTAATGTTTGTAAGTCGTTTCCATAGGAATTAATGCATGCTTCCATTTGATTTTAAATCTGTATATTCAACTCTAGATGTAGAAATATTTTCACATCTAGAGTAAAAAAGTATCACTTTCATGTATAGTAAGTCGTGGAAAAGTTGCTGCTTTCCATATATGAATGGTGTTATGAATGGTATTAGGAATTAGTTTGTAGATAAAATGTCCAACAGCGATGTTTTACTTAGTAATAGCTCTGTAAATAAACTGTGCATCCATTGAAAAATGCGTTATTATTTTTAGAGCGCTTAACTTAATTTTGCTGTTAATTCTCTAAACAACACTAATTATCTCAAAACTATGCTGATGTGGCTTGACCGTATTGCTGCATAACACCGACCATATCTAAATCTGATTGTCCGCCCGCAATTTTGGACCGAAAAATGAACTTTTAGAGCTGGTAGGCGGAAAAACATATACAGGGTCCGTCATTTCCCCTCCCGTCTTCTATAGCTCAGTTACTAATTGAGTTAGGATTTTAATATTTTTGCAGACTTTACTTGCATTCTAGGGTGTATTTCAGGAAAATATTTTTGATTATACAGGGTGTCCCAAAGAAGTGTGACGTCATCATGATGTATATTTTTAGATTGCATGGTATATGTTTTGTTGCTTATTTATGTATCTTTTATGGATGCCTACATTCCCATAAAATTTTATTGAAATCGGATCGGTGATATTAGCACAAAAATATTAAAGCTGAAAAAAAAAACAGTTTTGCACCATTGGTTAAGAAAATTAATAAGGGATAAAAATAGTGCTTCGTTAATAAAACCATACAAGGTACTCATTATATAAGGTCTGACAGTTGTGTTAACCAAGTTTTATTGATATACTTTATACAGAGTGTCCAAAATTTAGTGTCAAACTTTTCAAACTTTAAAGCACTTTATTTTTCTTATTTTAAATTGGAACCACAGTATATTTTTATGTAATTCCTAGCGTAATTAAAAGACAAATCATTTTTCCTAATAACAACCCTATCTCAATTCATAACACATTAAAAGATGTTTGCAGAAAACTCGTTCGAGAATGGTTTACTGGCATATTTCTCAAATTTGTTTCAACAAATGAAATCTTCGGCTGTATGGTCTCACTATTATATGGTAAGAGCCATGTTATGCCATACATTAATCAACCATTGACTTTTTTATTTTTGCTGCCGAAAAATATTTTTCGGCTTAGGACGAAAAAGACCGTTACCTAGCAACTATGGTCTTTAACAAAATGATGGCGTTTTCGTCCAGATGTTCATACCGAAAAATACTACCTTATGATGCAATCGAATAAATAATTTTGGTATCTTGGGTATAAAGACCTTAAAAAAGTTTTAAACTTTTATATTACTACAGCCAACATTGGCTCTTGTCACTTTGTTAAACTTTATTGTCAATAAATTGTTTTTCAGACCCACCTTCGATTTTGATTAATTAAAATGGCCATTGGAATTGTTGAAAAATCGAGTTTTCTGCACATAACTTTTAATGTGTTAGGAATTGTGATAGAGCTGTAATTAGGAAAAATGTTAGTCGTTTAATTCCACATGGAGTGACATAAAAATATACAGGGGCTCCAATTTAAAATAAGAAAAATAAAGTGCTTTAAAGTTTGAAAAGTTTGACACTAAATTTTGGACACTCTGTATAATGCATATCAATAAAACTTGGTTAACGCAACTGTCAGACCTTATTTAATGAGTGCCTTGTATGGTTTTATTAACAAGGCATATTTTTATCTCTTATTAATTTTCTTATCCAATGGTGCAAAACTGATTTTTCTCAGTTTTTATTTTCTTGTGCTAAAATCAGTGAACCGATTTTAATAATATTTTATGGGTGTGTAGGCATCCATAAAGGGCACCCAAATAAGCAACAAACAATATACCATGCAATTTAAAAATATACATCATCACGACGTCACACTTTTTGGGACACCCTATATAATCAAAAATATTTTACTGAAATACACCCCAGAATGCAAGTAAAGCCTGCAAAATATCAAAATCCTAACTCAATTGGTAACTGAGCTATAGATGACGGGAGGTGAAATGACGAACCCTGTATATTGTACGTCAAGGAATAAACACCATCATGTTGAATGAGTGAGTGTTTTAATTTAACATATAGGTACCTACTCTACTAAGGACATCAGTCCTTACTCTATGAGAACGCTCGAGACCGCCTGAGAACGCTCGATGTGTCTTATTCTTATGTATCGAATATATGATCAGATAACATTTATGATTATATTTTTTAAAGTGGTGCTAGAAATGATTGAGCATTTGAAGGATGATCTTCTTATAAAATATTTTGGGCGATAAAAAAATATAATCATAGATGTTATCACATATCTTAAATATATGATCAGATAACTTTTATAATTACATTTTTTGAGGTGGCATCCCAAATTATTGGTCAGGCGAAGAGTATCTTTGTTTGGCATTCACTAGTGCGTCAGTTTTATAGGGTGACACAATTAAATATTTTAAATAAAACTTGACATTTTTTACTTCTCCTACTCAGTCTTGATTTATCCACTGTTGGATTACAGGCCTCTTCATAGTCCTTCATTTTCTCTGTGCTTTGCCGCTTGTAGCAACCCTTTTCCAGTCACCTACTCCAAGTCGTCGAGCCACCTTTTCTGTGGCTACCGATATTCCTTTTGGATGTTCTTGGTCTACATTGTATGATTTTGTCAGTCCATCTAATGGAATCCTGTCTTGCCACGTGGCCCATCTCCATCTTAGTTTTGCAGCCACACTATTGAGTCTGTGATTTTTGTTCTTCGTCTTATCTGCTTTTCGTTTCTACAATTGGTTAAAAATCGATAGAAATTATTTCATTTTTCTTGGTGAAGGCACATACATTTACGTTTTGCAGTTAGGCCGGTTGTTAAATAATTTTTGCAGCATTTTGTGTGCGAGTATCCATGGATATAATGTATATTCACTTGGCGTAAACGCGAAATTCCTCAAGACTAGGGAATTGTGTCGAAAACAAAAATACGTACATAGTCAATAGGATTTCTGCTCAGTAATTTGGGTTCTACAGTTCCTAATGTGTGTCCGGTTTGTAAAAAAAATAAAGGTACAGTTTTGTTTCTGTTTTTGAACACCAGCCATAATTGACCACAAATATGTGATGTCGGATTTTGATTTATAGTAAAAATGTGATTTAATAATGTTTCCTTCACGTTGATATTAAATAGTTACGGAGTTATAGAAAAACAATGAAAATCGATACATGTGTTTTCTACTAATATTTCAAAAACTGTATTAGATGGATTAAATCTCGTTTGATTGACAATTTGGGTTATAACTTCTAACAAAATATAATGTTTTATCATTATATTCATTCATGAAAACATATCTAATCATAAAATACAAATTGTTGCGGTTTTACAAGTTTACAGTTGGGCACTGATAAATTCGTGAAACTTTACATACTTTACACTTATAGTTTTTATTAAGTTTAAGGTTTTATCCAATTTATAGTTTTATTATATTATAGTGAAGTAACTATTTAAGGCTGATTCAAATTTGATAACAACGTGATGTTGTCATGTCTCAACACGGGCCATGGTCAATGATTACCGGAACCATTAATTACCGAATGATTACTGAAACGATAATGATTACGGATTACCAAAACATCGACTATCTAAATTCGGAAAAGGGTGTCATTATTCCACACTAAAACTGTTCAACCATCTACCAGCTGTAAAATGTATCTCAACAAATTCAATGTTTTATTTGAGTTACTGTGTGATGTGGAGCCGTATAATTTGACGGAATGTTATTCTTGCAAATTCATATGATTTTGACTTTTATACAGATGACCCCCTACCCTAGCAAGAATAATTTATTTTTGAAAATAATATATATTGTTATTGGAAACGTACTGACGTAACTATATTTTTGTTACACCTCTTGATTGTATTTGTTTTGTTTTGGGAGAAGGTACTATTTCATAATCAATTAAAATGGTTTTTAACATCAGTCTCGAAAACTGCTTCGACTTTTTAATTGTTTATTTAAAATGAACTTAAATTCGCTCGATATAAATTGTTTTTTTTTAATTTTTCTTATTTATTTTTATTTCCAAATCGAATCAACAAAAATATTTTTTATCTAGATTAGGTTTTTTCTAAGCTTTAAAATGGGATATCGCAAGGTGGGGATGCCATTTGAAATTTCAAAGTAGGGGAGGCTAGAAAGTACGGGGGTAATACTTAAAATTGATTTGACGTTGTTTTTCAATATCCCCCTCGAAAAATCAATCGACGTGTTTTTTTTTAATCAAGCCAACTTAGATTCAGAAGTTATTGAGACTGGCTAGTTTTGAAATGAATACCCAGTATAGTTTTATAGTTGTTTTTTTGTATATGTATTATTGATATATTTTGTAAACCTTGACTTGTGCAAGGCTTCTCTATTGTAAGCCTGAGCATAAATAAAATTCATCTGAATCTGAATCACAGCCGAAATTCCCATTTTGATGACGCGTAGCGTTGTTTCTGCAACGGCAAAACAACAAATGATTCTCGATTTCAAGTTTTCCCTGAAAACCACATCAACATTTTAATAATAACGTTATAAGTACGACATAACTGTTTGTTTACGCACTTGGAAGATTTCAATGAACCTGTTGACTCACCACTGTTACGCCACTGCTACGTAGAAATGTAGCCCCCACGCTTATAGCTTTTAGCTGTCGGCAGCCAAGTGCACAGTAAACACAATAAGTAAAAATCTAAGGTCAGTCACAGTGTGCAAATTGAATGAAAACCTGCGCAACCTGCGAAATACGTGGGAAATTAAGAGGAAATACGTTTTTAGATATAAAAAAGTTTGAAATTTAACTTTGGAGAAAAAACCTGTCTAAATAATTGATTCGCTTGTCCTAATGCATTTAATTATTTTATTTCATTAATAATAAAAGAGATTAATTAATATTAATAAAACTTCAACTTTCCGCTCCGATTAATTAATGACACCAGAATTACTCTTTTTAAAGTAACAAAAGTTTTTAAGAAAAGTTTGATTGATAATTATTTTCCACAATTTTACGATTTTTATTTATTTTTATAACGCGACACTGTTTGACAATATCGTCATCGATACTTTTTCTTAAATGGCAACCCAATCTTTTACCAAATTTGATATCTTTTTTGTTCTCTTGAATATCTAAAAATAGCATGCGGTTTCTTAATATAACTTTCTAAGTAAATTGACTTTTATGCCTGATGACAAAAATGTGAAAAATTAGAGACTACCTTGGAAAACAAATGATAATAGTTTAACAAATACGATTTATTAATGTCAGTTTGTGTTTCTCAAATAAGGTTGTAGATTAAATAGTATTAAAAAGTATTTTTTAATAATTATGGTACGTTTAACAGAAATAGAACGCATAGTTGTTGTCTATATTGAATGGACAACAATTTGAACATCTTTTTTGATGAATTATAGTCTATCTAATTTCGATACGAAGCTAAAATAAAGATGTAAACTGCCCAACAAAAGTAGCTGTATGTGAAGTGTTTTTGTAATGTTATATTTGGCAACCAACTATATGCAACACATTGTTCACGGGAATTCCCCACAGCGAACGTGGGTATTTCCATGGAATTATTTTCGCTACACTCACTGCGATTGAGTGCTATATTTCGATATAATTTTAATGATAATGATATAACCTATCCTATCACCCCAGCTGCTATGTTTAATGCAATAAATTTATCATGAACGCAAAAATACATATTTTTCATTAATTTGTAAGTAGGATGATCGCAAAAATACAATGTTTTCTACTCATATATGTGAAAATAGCAATTTTCCCACGGATTACTATTCATGAAAGTGATAGTTTTTCACCCTAAAGATGAAAATATTTTCACATCTAGAGATTAAAATAAAAATGTAAAATTTAATGGAAATAATGGACTAATTGCTATGGAAACGACTTTGTAGTATGACTATGGAAACGACAAACATTAATTTCAGTAATTTGCATTGTGACAGTTTGTTTTGAATTAAATTGAATCTGAGACTTATTGCAAATCTAATCTAATATTTTAAAAACTGCTGTATCGTGAAAAAAAAAATGGTTTTCCTACTCGATATGAAATACGTGTTTTTCGTTCGTGAAATGCATTTTCATCTCTTGTTGCGAAATATACGATTTTCTCCGTATATCGCATTATATTCGTCGGCCTAATTATGCATTTAATGGCCTAAATTTTACAGGACACACGTAAGCTTCACAGGTTTGTGAACTGATTAAGTTTAATTTGCTTTGGCCTTTCTGGAGGATTCGTAATACAGACTTAAGTTGTACATTTTTTGACAGCAACATTTTATTGTTTCCTTTTTCAATCAATTCAACTCGACCAATCATTGTGAGAAAATGAACAAACAGGTGAAAAACACTTAGACAAGATACAAAACAACACATTCGCAAGATATTCTCAACATTAGCTATTGTTATTTGTGACTATGATATTTCAACATAAGCTCATTGATATTCTTTACAATGCAAAAGTTTTTATTACTTAAAAGTTCGCAACACAAGAGGACATTCACTATAGTTACTGAATTTGATCACTGACATTAAAATTAACCGGGCTATTACTCAAAACACCGCAATTTACCTTGAAAATACACGTGGCGGCGCTCTCCAAGGGAAAATGAAAAGTTAGGTCAGGTTAGGTTTTGTTGGCTAAAGTCAAAGCCACAACCAACTCAACAAAGTGCCAACAAAAACGAAAAGTTTATATTTTCTCGGTGAAGAAAATCAATGAAGCAATTTTAATTTTTTTAAATTAAGTTTAAAGTTTTATCCATAAACTACCAGATATATATTTAAGGTTTTTATATTTGGTACTTACTGTTAAATAATATTTATTTTTATTTTATTTTATGATTTATTTATTTTGCCTGGCTAGTTTCGGTTATGAACAACCATAATTGATGTATGAAGATTGAATGCATATGCCTCTGATGATGGTTGTTCATAACCGAAACAAGTCAGGCGAAATAAATAAATAATAAAATAAAATGAAAATAAAAATTATTTGCCAGTAATTAAAGAAAAATAACAAATTATCCTTTTTCACAAACGACATTTATTTCTCTAAATGTACATTTCAACCACTACGTGGTTATCTTCAGTAGACATTTGTACTGAGGAGAAGACAAAACACTTTATATAACCCTTCTTTAACAATACATACTTAAATCCTAAGCAATACATATTTAAATCCTAAGAAATACAAATTTAAAACTACTTAAATCTAATGGAGGCTCCTGAGCCGAAATGTATTCAGAATTGTACAATTAATTCTAGTCTTTCGCTGGAAGTGGATTCGAGGTCGCCATTGATGGGATAAATTCCAGCAATGGATTACTGAGGGGTGAATGGTCAAAATTGATTAAAGATGAACGGAATTTTTTCATGAATATAGCTTCGTACGTGCTAAGATTTCTCCCCTTCACTTGTTTTAATAGTTCGACACCTTCAATATTGAAACGATGGCCCGTGTCAACGTAATGTGATGCTACAGCTGATTTTTCTTCACAGTGGGTCTTTGCATGGTGCAAATGTTCATTAAACCTGATTTTTAAATTTCTTTTGGTTTGGCCTATATAACAACATTCACAATCTTTACATTGAATTTTATAAATTCCGGCTTTATTTAATTTAGGTTATTTATCTAATACCTTCGGGAGCAACATTTTTCGTGTGTAATCATTCGAGAAAGCTGGGGCAAATTGATTTTTTTAAAAAGGTTCTCAAATTGATTTGCGCCATTCGGATTACAAGTAATTTTTGCGTAAATTTTTTCCGTTGATTCACGCCCGTGTTTCGTAAGTCGTAGTCGTAATTTGTCCTAGGTTTTGTTTTGCCCTCGCTTTATTGAACAGTTTAGTAATTAAATTTTTATTATACCCTATTATTATAATTATTATTATTTATGACATTTTTATTAAGTATTAATATTTCACAAGCTCCAACTGATTAATTTACCAGTAGGAATCAAATATAACAACCTTTAATTTTTTTGTTATGCTAGTTACATTTTTTTATCAATTCTAATTTTAACACCTACCGTTCATGCGTTAATTTGACAATTAAATTGTTTAAGTTGTTCTAAAACTTGAATCGCTTTCAGTTACTATGGACTGAAATCTAGGTAATCATTGATGTATGAACATTGAATGCATATGCCTCTGATGATGGTTATTCATAACCGAAACTAGTCAGGCAAAATAAATAAATCATAAAATAAAATAAAAATAAATATTATTTACTATTAAGTACCAAATATAACAACCTTTAATTTGTTTGTTATGCAAGTTTAATTCTTTTTATCAATTCTAATTTTTAACACCTACTATTCATGCGTTAATTTGACAATTAAATTATTTTAATTGCACTAAAACTTGAATCGCCTTCAGTTACTATGGACTGAAATCTAGGGAATGTATTGCTTTGCCAACACAAATTAACAAGTGGTTGGCTTTTGAAATTGTGAACAGCATATAAACTACGGAAAAATTAAATCTGAATACCAGATTAATTTCCCTTATATTTGTCAATAATCCATTGTCCATTTAATGAAAAATAATCGTGGTACCTTTTCTTCACTATATTTATTTGTGACTAAATGTACATTTCCGTCACAACGTGACCATAATCATTAGTATACTGATGATGGTAGATACTGATATTGTCACGTTGTGACCGAAATGTACATTTAGTCACAAATAAATATAGTGAAGAAAAGGTACCACCATTGTCCAATTTGTTCGAACATTGTTCTTAACAAAAATTGAATTGTTCTTGAAATATCTATTGCAAAACATACTGTTACAGACCGCTATTCCAGTTCTTGTCTCTACAGAAAGATTGAAACCAGCCACGCTCGAGTCACCCTAGAAAGTTATAACCGGATTAAAAAAAAAAAATCAAATCCCAGTTTTCTGTGATATCTGGTATATTCTTTAAATTTAAGTTAGCATTTTGATCGAAATTTATTCATCGACTAATTTGTTGATCAGCTATTCACTAGTGATTGTCACCTATTAGATCGTCTGATGCGATTGTTGAATATTTGATTTGAATTGATTTGATTTGATTTGATATTATATATTTTATAAATAATAACTTAATTGCTATGATGTTCAACCGGTTTCATTTTTGAGGACAAATTTTCTGCTACTGACATAATATATATGTATATATATATATATATATATATATATATATATATATATATATATATATATACAGGGTGTCTCTAAATTATGTGGAAATGGCTTAACCACAGATTATTGGGATCAAAAGAAGACGATTTGACAAAACTTATCTATATACAAATGCGTTTGGTTTAGCCAGTATTCTGCTTCAAAGTTAATTTAAAAGAAAGAAAATTTGCTTATAAAAAGAGAACGTTTGCATTGATTTGGGAGGTGTTTGGTATGACACTTTATACGGGTATAACTCATATTTTGACATAATATTGTTATTATCAGTAGACCGGTTGTGTATAAAACAAGTGAGGCCCAACATTAAAACATTCATATTTTTTTAATAACAGCAAATAAATAAAAAAAAAAATCGGACGCAGGCATTCATTATTAAGTTTTTTTGTATCTTTAGTTATTGATAGTATGTTTTTTGATATCTGTTACAGTCTCGACACAAAAAAATAAAATATGAGTGACTGCGCTAAGTGTTGAAGATATAAAACAATTAGATGTAATTTTAAGAAATATTATTGTGATGGGCCAACATAAAGTAAAATCACCAATTCCACCATAATTAATTGAACCTGCATACATTTATAATCGAACTACAAAAATGCCAATGGTGACCTCTGTTATTACCAATTTTTAGTCAGACATTGCATTTGACATTTTGGACACATTGGTTGTGCATTGCCAAAAACGATAAGATATTTTCTTAACATACGATTCGAAAAAATTTACCAGATAAGTCTGAATTATTTTTTTAAATGGTTTGTGAGAGATGAGAATTTTGATTGCATTGTATCTGATTTCGAGATATTCATTACAGTACAAATTGTATTTATTTTTAAAATAGAACGACTATAAATTACATTAATAAATTTATATGTATACCTGTTTAGTGAGTATTAATTATAAATAGTCATATCTAGCTGTAATGAATGAATTACTGCTGCAATAATAACTGACATTCATTACAATATTTATTGCAACAATACATCAAATCAAACATCAATTCATCAGCACGAAACAAAATAATTCTGTTTATTTCACCTCGTTTTCCACATCGTTTGCCTTTTCCAACTGTAAGGCCTCTTATCAGCATTGTGCACGTCAGTGTCGCTTATCTCTTCTCCATAACAGGGCACCGTAATTTACAGAAAAATCGACGCAATTACTCGAATCGCCCCATTGACACGGACATGTCATCAATAAAAGCAAACGCGACAACATCAAACCATACACAATCATTTTTATCGTCCGACAAAACAGACCAAACACGCAAAATATTTGTTCTTTTAATATTTATAGACATAAGCGACAAGCTTTTCATGTGCATGCTATAAAAATGTTTTTGGTGATAAAGTTATATGTGTAAAGGTATATATTAAATATCGATGCCATTGTGTTGTATTAATACCGGTAATGTATTATTCTATCGCCTCGACTAACAGCCACGTGAACGATAACAGACAACTTTAGCGAAAAGTGTTTGTTTTTAATTGTGAAATTAAATAATTTTAAACTACATTTTTATTTTATGTGCAATTTATGAAAATAGTTCACAGGTAAATACAGATAATTTCTAATAAATCGTTATAATTTTATAATTTTGTACTTATGGTTTGATTTACAAATTGGTTGCAGTCCATTTCGAGAAATTTCAAAATATGCATTTACATCTCTGGTTTTGAATGGCTCATTGGTGAAACAATACATAACATATTTAATGATAATAGATAAAGGACTCTATATGATGTAGGTTATCCAATTTGAACTAATCATACAATAATGAATTACTTGAGTGCAGATTTTGGTGTACTTTACATCCGATTATCTTACTACACTGATGAAAAACTTTAACATTTATAAAAATAAACAATAATATGATACATCCACATCCACATATAAACAACGTACATCCACATATACGTACAACTAGTCGGCGATATGCCGACAACTATAACAAATATCTTCTGAAAAACTACTCAATCTATGAGTATCTGAGATGAAATTAAAAATAACATTTAGGAATACTATGTTGTTTGGATAAAATAAAGCCTAAATTTCACAATATTTTAGAAAAATCTAAGTTTGTTTGACTTACTGCGCAAAATTGCTTTGATCATTGCATTGATCATTATGGCATATCCATAGTAAAATATGTAATATTACTCTGGAAAAGATAGAACCAACAACTTTGCATTAAAAGTGGGAACCCAGGCTCATTAGATATTTGTGAAAATATAAAATAATGCTCCAATTAAAAACAGTAATTAGTGAAATATGTATAACTGAATAACCACGTTTTGAAAATATTCTACAATAACATTCATCTCACTAAAATATGCATTTACAATTTACTATGTTTTCCCAAGGTTGATTATGTTGAACGCTGCGATCATAAATCACACATTTGTCATGTTTTTATTTTCAGATTTGCATACATTCATCGTTCACTGGCGCACGACTCTGATAAAATACTAGGTTATAAATAGCAACAATGAGTCAATGCTGCTCCATTGCTTTGGGTGAGATGGGGAGATTACAATTCACCAGCCATTGTTGGTTCAATATCGCATTGAAATGGGTTACAATGGGTCGATTAAAAATATCGCATCACGCTGTGCGGAAATGAGTAATCTGGATTTTAATTGTCTGGGAGAGTTAAAAGGATAAACGCATGAAAACGTAACCATGTCGATAAACGCGGATTATTGTAGCACATATTACAATTAAAATTTCAGACACTTGTTAACTAAATTATTTATTATTTATACAGGGTGTGTAAAATTTGATGAAAGAACTATACTATACGTCTAAAATCTAAATGCCAAAATGTTGGAAGAAGCAAAAAAAATTAAAGAACTAGCAAGTATTCTGAGTGTCAAAATTTGACGCTGAAATTAGCGAAGTTTACCGTTGCCGGGTGTACTTTTTATCAAAATAAGCTAATTTACGTCCATTAAACGACGTGATGTTAAAATTTTGAGGATATTAAGGCATTAATTAACATTTTGGCATTAAGATTTTCGACTCAGAATTTTATGACCAACATCGCCACGTCTAGTTCTTTCGCCATTTTATACACACCCTGTATAGTAGTTTATGATAGTATCATAGAATATAGATAAAAAATCATCCACTTTCTCAATTCTAAAATATTCTCATAATAAAAAATCAGTTTTTTATTATGAGCAAGACTAGCAAGATGATCAGACCAATTTTCAATTTTTTCCACTCTATCTGAGAAATTTCTAGAAATAATTGCTATATAAGTAAGTTATAAGTTGTGACGCATCGTTTGTCGTTTTTTCTTTATTTAGAGAAAGCCTATTACTCGCAAACCAGTCTCCTGCCAGAGACTTGGTCTTTTCATTGTCTCTATATCTACCGATTTATCGGTATTAGTGAAATTCGAGTCATCCACAAAATTAACAAACTTGACCATGCTTATAAAGCTCCTAAGATCATTAATGAAAATTAGGAATAAAAGTGGCCCCAATATCGAGCCCTAAGGAACTCCTATGTAGATGGGCAAATCACTAGATTGCTCATTGTGTACCACAATGATCAATCTTTGGGTTCTGCTGCTTAAATAGCTCATGAGTAATCCACACGCCTTAGGTGAGAAATTATAGTATTAGAGCTTCCTTAGTAGTATCGCACAAGATACTACTAAGGAACAATCGAACGCCTTACTCAAGTCCAAGAAGGCTGCGCAGGCGAAAGATCCGTTTTCGAAACATTTCAGGACCTCACCCGTAAAAGCTATCACTGGTCGACCTCTTTCTTCGATAGCCAAATTGTCTGGCAGACAGTAACTTGTTTTTTTTCCAGGTATGTTAGCATTTGTTCCTGCACAATTTTTTCAAGAATCTTTGAGAAGACTCACAATAGTGATATAGGCCTAAAATTGTTAACGATCGATGTTGAGGCAGTCTGGAAAGCATTAATACTCTATGCATTCGTTTATTAGTTCTGTCAGCGGTTGAATAATTGTATCAATTACCTGTTTGATTATGGAAGAGTTTAGGTCCAAAATGTCACTCGACCTTTATATGCTTGAGTCCATCTATAACTTCCCTTACTCTGGTCTGCGACACTAACAAAAAAGTGAAAAAATCCGAACTTGTCTTATCCTCGTTCATTAGCCATCTATATGGCAATGACTAATGGGATCAAAATATGGATCGGGTAGTTTGCTAGTAATCTTATTCGCCACCTAAGAAAATAAATCATTGCAAGTTTAGGCACTTATATCAGTTGATTGTACTCCTCTGTATGTAATTCTCGCTTCATTTATAATGTTCCAACCATTTTTCGAGACATTGCTGGAATTTAGGATCCTTTCATTGTGCATCTATCATTTGCAGAAATACTACCCTACATTCGCGTCCTTAGATGTCTCACTACGTTAACCCAAAGCGGCATATTCAAATTACAACCGGGTTGGTTGTTGCGATGTTTCGTACCTTTTCATTCGAACACCCCTCGTACATTTTGAATTTCCAGACACATAATATAATTTTCTTTGCTTTTTCCCTTTGTCAATAATGTCAATATTGTTTCACAATTTGTGAAATAACTTACCTGATAAGTAACTGAAACTGAAACTGAAATAACTGATAACTAACAGTTATCAAATGTCAAGAGTTATGTCAAATTATAATAATTTTTTGTCATATCACTTTCACCGTATATCAAATGCTGTTCCTACATTTTTTAGTAATAATTTGACATATTACCTCTTGATATTCGATAAAGTGAAAAAAACCTAATTGGCATAAGTGGAAAAACAAATGAAAATGATTGTATATTTCTTTGAAGTTGAAATAGTTATATCGATTTTCATAATATTACATTTTTCGTCAATTTATCATAAGATTGTGTGTTTATATTTTTTGAAATTCTTCACATAAAATGTTCTTTTTCACTGTATCACGTAAATATTTTTATAATATTTTAAAATTCATTGTTAGTTCTAAATCTTAGCGAGTATAACAAATATTAATAAGCAAAACATAGTAATTCTTGCAAACAAAAAGATATAAAATGTGTCTCAATTTAACTATTTAAGTCGCTATTTCCATCCACCAGATGTAGGTTTGCCAGATTCATAACCGACGTTTCCGGAAATAGGGCGAGGGGAGAAAAATACATATATATGTAGGCTAAATATTCATTCATTCGCAAAAGGCATTGCTGACTGGTATCGATTGGACAAATAAGTAGTTTGAGATTGGTAAAATGTTGATTATCTTTTTTAAACAAATAAGCCCAAATTTTATTATTTGGCATATTTTTCGGAAGCGTATCAATACAGTTTTAAGACGTGCAAAAATAATGCATGGATAAAGTGGATCAAAATCAACAGCACTTTCAATTTAAAAAAAATGTTGGAAATTCAGATCCCACGTTAGTTGGTTTTTCTGATTTAAGAGTCCAAAACTATTTTTTTTTTTTTTTTTTTTGTAAAATGACTATGAACTAAAATCGTATCTTTCTACCAAGTATGTCAAGTATCTGTGCAAAAAAAAAATTATGTGTAGGATTTAAATGTATGTATTTTTTTCTTCACTCAGAATTTTAGAAGTTGACCTTACTTTACTTAAAAATAATTTATCATCCAAGCGAGATTTTAGTTGGTTTAAGAGATGTTGCATTACATTATCGATTTCTAGAATAGTACAGCTATCACTTTTAATTTGAATGTTACTTTGCTAAACTCTGGAAACAGATTTTGTAAAAAATTAACAGTGGAAACATGATCCAGAAGTTCTTGTATCCAATTTAAGCAAATTCAAACCTGTCCTAATTGTTTTGTTTTTGAGGCTGAAGAACTGAATTCGCTGTACATTTTAAAGATTAGGCCTTCTAAATCAACATCTAGACCTTTATAGGAAATGTCACATACTTATTAAAAAAGTTGCAGTGCAATTTGCTTCAGAAACATGTTTGTTCTGTGCTTTCAACTTTTGGTACACAGAATTAGATTTTCCATAGCTCACAGATTAATTGTCTGCACTATATGCACTAATTTGACTCATTTTGAAGTCGCAAACAGTAGTGATTTTCGGTAAATACTGAAAAATATCAAGAGATGTCTCTTCAGAATATTCATAAAAATTTATTAAATAAATTCTAATATATTTTCGACAAATTCCGTATTTTTCATTAAAATATTGAACAGCATATGGAAATGTTTTAATGTTGCAGATATTTGACGCATCTGAACCAATAGCAAAATAATATGCCCTTTTTAAATCTGAAACTACTTTCTTTTGCGAAAATGGATCCTAAACACTTATGAATAGCTACTGCTTTTGTGCGCCCAGATCCATTTTGGAGACTATTTAGACTATCTGGAAAAAGTTAATTCGCAATTTTTGCAAAGCAATCCGAACTGTTGTAGCTTAAAGCATGCGTAACATTCTAAAAAACTTTTGCTATTTCGGTTTTGGTGATTTCCCTTTCTTCCATGGAAGCTATGGATATGAAAAAAGCTACCGACATATCGCGACATCTTCCTTTATCAGCAGCGGCGTGCTAAATTACATTAAAATCAGGTAGGTTTTTGATAGAATTTTGTATTCCGGGACATTAGCTTAAAATTACGGGACACGGGACAGAGCAATGAATTCCGGGACAATCCTGGAAATCCCTGCCTCCTGGCAACCCTAACCAGATGGCAGTTTTTTGTGTAGAAAAAAGTAAAACATATAAGTTTGGAAATGCGTACATTTTTAATTATTTATAAAGAGCCCAAATGTCACTTTCAATCTAAACAATATATATATTTATATATATATATATATATATATATATTTATCTAATAAATATGCCTAAAATTAATTTACAAAAACGAGTTTCAATTGTGAAATAGTTCTATCAATTCCAAGTGGAACATACAAATAACCTTAATGTATTATAAATATTCAAACCTCAACTGATAACATTGCCACTAATGACATAGATTTTTTTACTCTACATAAGATCAATCTGGTGGATGGAAATGGCGATTTTGGTTTAATTTAAAAGACCCTGTATATATTTATACAAATAAAAAGTGTGGATAAGTATTAATTTTCTGTTTAATTTTTATCAAATGTATACAGGGTGAGTATAAGAAGTAAGAAAACTTGAGAGAGAAAAAATTTGAAGCTTATTATTTGCTACAATTTGTTGATTTTCATTTGTTCCGTGACGCGATAGTTTTTGACAAAGACGTCATCGATACTTGTTTTTAAATGGCAAACTAAATTTTTCTATTAACAAGTTTGATAGAATTATTTTTCCCTTTACCAATATCTAAAACTAATACAGTTTAATTTACAACCGTATTTGATAAACACAAACTGGTATTAGTAAATAGTATTTGTTTAACTGGTATCATTTGTTTTCCAAGGCATTCTTTATATTTTCACATATTTGTCATCAGGCATTAAACTCGATTTTCTTGGGAATTTTTATTATGCAACCTTATGGTATTTTTAGATAGTCGTGAAGAGAAAAAGATGCTATCATTTGTCAATAGAAAAAAATAGGTTGTCATTTAACAAAGTATCGATGACGTCATTGTCAAAAAGTGTAGCGTAACAAAAAAAAATCATTAAATTGTTGCAAATAATTAGCTATCAGACTTTTCATACAAACTTTTTTGTCTAATAATAATAATAATAACGGATCTAGGGAGAAGGTCCCTTACTATTTACTCACTCTTTAACTTTAAATGGCATCATCATAGCGGTTCAATGCTGGATCGGCTATTTTACAATTAGTACTTGTTAAAATATAATATATCTTGATTAGTTGTCAACGGGGTTGGATAAATCATGTTAAAAAGCAAAATCAAAAATCTCTAATTAAAAAAAAAACATGATTTATTTCATTTTTCATTTTTTTCAATATTTCTGATCAGTTGTTGCCAGAGTAGATGTGATTTATTTCAATTGATTTACATCACGGTTTAAATCATGATTTTTTAAAAATATATTCTTAAATTTGATCAAGAATTGATGATTCTAACAACTTTCTGCGTATCTGTACCATGTGATGAACAAAAAAATGGAGAAAAGAAAAATATTTTACTTACTTACAATTCTCTATAGTTACAATATATTGTTACTTGTTCATCTATTGGAATGCACAAATAGTATAATTAATTTAAAAAAAAATCAATTTTGATTTTAATCAATGAATAGTATGAACATTGATTCCATATACAGGTACATATCTACAGCATACTTAATACATATAATAATATAATATTGATGATAGATAGATATATGATATATGATGCGATACACGATATATGGAATGGGCTATTGACTTTCGTCTTTCAGCTCATGAACGGTTGTGAATATGAATGATTGTCTAATATTAGTTCGATTTATCTTGATGGTTTGTCAGTCTTTCGTACAATGTTTGGGACGGATATGTGAATTTTGGAGTTTGGTTGATGTTTCACGTATGGATGAAGGTTGTAAAAGGGAGGGTTTGATTTATTTAAAAAAAAGCAGTTGATTTAAATCACACCAACCCTAGTTATCAACTAGTGGACTTATCTGTCCCAAGCCAACCCAACAATCAATACCTGTAAGCCGTGAATCGAACCAGAACCGATCCGAAACCGAAAACAGAAATTAACCGAAATTTTAACCTGAACCGAAACCGGAACCGGAACGAAAAGTTGTAATATATTAAAACCGAAACCGTAACCGGAATGAAATTTTAATTAACGGTTAATTTAGGTTTGAAACAAAAAAATATTTTTAGTGAGATGGTTTTTTTAATAATTTTTAAGGTAAGGACATTTGGTAAAAAAAAGTATCCTTATGGAAACGGTTTTAGCGTTATTATTTGAAACGAAACCGAAACCGAACCGAAATTGAACCGGAACTGAACCGATTTTTTCAGACGAACCGAAACCGAAACCGGAGCGAAAATAATTTACCCGGAACGTAACCGTAAACCGTAAGCGTATACCGTAACCGTAAACCGGAACGAAGTAAATTTCGGTTCGACTCACTGCCTGTAAGTGACATAACTATTAACAAATCTTGATTGATTTTATTACTCTGAGGAAGAAATTACAAAATTTCTGGAAATTATTTCAAAAACGTTTATTAAATAAGAATGAACGAACAATTTACTGATTTAAAATCACACTTTTTCGAGCAAGTTTTTGACAAATAATACTTTCTGTAGTTTTGTAACACTTGTTTCCTGGAAATCCTTCATCCAACTACAGCTACCAAACACCTTTTGTAATCTCCAGACGTATCCTCCTGAAACCAATTTAATTATTATGTAAATATAATTACATAATTACATAATTAAGCAATTATTTATTCAAATATATCAACACTCCAATTTTTAAAGTGAAACTGATTTGTTGAACTGTTTAAGTTCTGCAACTATATCTATAGTCTGGGAGAGCTAAATGTTTAGCTCAAAACTTCAGGTTGGGAGATAACTATTTATGAATTGGACTAAATCGGTAGTACGGAGCTAAATTTATAGTTTGGTGGTTTTGACGATGGTACCTATTTGTTATTTTTATTGTCTTGAGATGGATTTTTAATTTACTAAACGTTTCTTACTTGTTTATAAGTAGTGATTAAAATGTAAGAAACATTGATGCTTTTGATCATTGGAACATTGATTGGAGCCTTTATTATAAAAACTAAATAATACTAATTAATAATAATTAATAAACAAATAATTACTAGTTTTAGAACAAGTAGTTTGAACAACCTCATGACATTTATACCTGGTCATAAAAGTAACAGAACAACTATAAAATGTTATTACTCATAGACCATAGAATAGGTTATATAATTTTTGTTTTTGATCGCGTTATTGTCCTGATAGTATGACGACAGAAAAAGAAATTGAAAAAATAAAGATTGACCATTCAACTTTATGGTTTTATGTTATGGTTGATCCTCATATTAAGGGGATGGTTATTATAATTTTGTTGTATTTGTTGTACTACCTTAATGTTTAAAAAAAAAATCAAATAACATTAAGGAAGTACAGTCCTGTTCAAAAATGTGTTTTACTCAGATAATTGGCTGTTGTAAGTCGTGTTTAAAATGTGTTGTACAGAAATAGGTAGTTGGCTGTATATTTGTCAATGGTAGATACATTTCAGAAGTGTCAAGGTGACAACCAAAGTTACAAATATTATTATTATAGTAATATCATTGTATTATTGTATGAAAATTAATTACTCTAGATCTTTCGTGTATTATTTATTCTACCATTAAAAGTTTATCGGTGGTGCTTGAGTTTTTACTCAACAAAGGCCAGCACTGAATTATTAATTAAATGGACCTAGATCTAACCTCTTAAAATATTTGTATGTACAACACTTTTTTAAACTTTGTGAAATTAAGTCACATTCATACAGCAGAAATGTTGTGCAGCACTTGAATGAACACGACTGTACAATAAATATAACAAAATTATAATATTTAACTTAAGTTGTTCCTTACTTTTTATTCACCCTGTATAACTTCTTCATGTATTTGTAAATACTGAAATACAATCTAAGACATTATTGTAGTCATTGTGCACTAACCCTTATCCATTCGGTCAAAGTCTTCTCATACATCCTCTCGAACGCTTCCTTAATATGCCCCAGGTCGATTTCCGAGCGTGACACAATAATCCTGATCAATGTTCTGTCATCTGTGCCGATGCCATCCATGCTCTTAAAGAGCCTCCTGGCTAGGTATTCGTGGGGGTCGCGTATGCACCTCACGAGGTCGAGGAGGACGTCCTTGTCGGTGCCCGAGAACTCGTTCTTAATGGCCTCCTCGAAAGGGTGGCCGGTGAGCTTCTCGTACTCCTCGAAGATGAGTCTCAGCTGGGGGCGGCTGCGCTGGCAGAGCACCATGTTGAAGGCTGATTCGTCGGTGCCGTAGAATAACTCGCCCGCTCTCAGGAGGGTTTGGGCATCTTGGAATGCTAGGTCTTGCACGGTTTCTTCAGATTCATCTCTGCCACCCTTTAAGTAAGATAATTGGAATAACAAGTTGGTTAGATTTTTATATAAGAGAACATACAAATGTCCTTTACATACGAATAGTCCGAATTTGGTTAGTTTAAAGACGTTAAGTATCACTTTATACGCCCAGGACAAGTAAGAAGTTTTAATATATTATATTAATATTAATATAGCCCGCTAAGTGCCTAGTGAAAAAATGATGACTTGATTATTGAAGCATTTATAAGCATATTAGTGATTTCGCACGAGATGGCGTATCTTGTGAATTACCAATGACTCAAAGAATGAACGAACTCATCTTGAATAATTACTTTTTGTTAATTTCCAAAATTGAAAATATAAATGCATTTCCAAAATGATAACATTAATGAAAACTTTTAAATTATTAAAATGCTGATTGAAATATTGTAAATATTAATTACTTTCTATGAATTTGCATTTTAATAGCATAAATGTGTCCCAAGCTAATGGACCATTAAAAGTTTATGGGGTTCTCGATGAAATAAAATTTTGAAAAAAAAAACATCCAAATGTGGTTGATCCGTTGTCCTCAGGTTTTTTAAATGGAACACCCTATATATTATTATATTTTTGGCTTCCCTATTTAATTTGAAATATCTTTTGTAGAGATGTATTTTCTCTTCTTCTTCTTCTCTTAGAGTTCTGTTTCTGTTTTTTCTGTTGTGAAAAATGGCTTCAAGTTAATAATACAATTACAGATAAGATAAAACAGAAAATTTATCTCGAATTGTACATGAAAACCTCTATGACTCTATGACAATTTATGACAACATTTATGGCATATTTTATGACAATAAGGTTTGACAATTAGTTATTCAAAAATGTCATTAGTTAGTGCCCACTTAAATAATGCGTATTTAAATTGTTTTAAATCGAATGACTACTTTTTATCTCATAGAGCAATTGGCGTGACAATTTACTACAAAAAAGTATTTTACAACCATATTCTTTAAATACGTAGTATTTGAAATATTTCGAATATTCAAATTTCTGCATTATATAATTTCGCCTATGCTTTTTACACATGCATAATACTTTGTGAAATATGCGTATCTTTCGTAACTGTGATAACTAATGGTAGTGGTGTTAAATATTTTATTACAAGTAACAGATTAACTGTATCTTTTGTATGGTTTTGTATAACTTAACCTCAATTTTAAAAATTGCTCTCAAAGTAATATCAAAACTACTTTTTCTTTAATAATAATACTTTTTATTCCATTTTATTTTATGCAATCTAAAGCTTTGATTCTTGTTGTTTTCATTATTATTTCGTTTGACTGATCACTTTAGAACAGCGTTTCCCAAACTTTTTTTGGTGGATCGGGACAAGATCTTACATGTATATTTTTACGATTTAAGAATTAAACTTGTTAAGATTAGCCGACAGTCAAAAATATGCTATGTGCTGGAGATGAAGTGGTTCTCTATAGACTGGGTTACTAAAAGTTGGTTGCAATGTTAAAAGTTTGGAAATCGATTACCTTATATAGTTAGAATTTGTTACAGTTATTCTATCAATATTTTTACGTTTTTTTTAATAACATTATTATTATGATTTTGGTTTGCAATTCTTCTTCAATTGCAATAATTCTAGTTACTATCCTAAACAATTTTTTTTTTAAGAAGTATACGCATATTGTCACAATAGTATGCCTAGACTGATACTCGAGCTTCTAACCATTCTGAGCTGTACACATCGATTTATGAATAGGAAGTAAGTTTTTTCTAGTTTTCGTGCCATGTTTGTACAATCTGCTTCCAATAGATAATCTGCATACTGTTTGCGAAAACATAGTCAATATTCAAAAACATGTGTGAAGTTTAAAGTACCTGATAATATACCTAAAAAAGGCAAACATTTTTAAACGCATATAATAGCGCTATCCATAGTAAGTCCAAAATATTAATACACATTGACCCCAAGCCAAACATATCTAAAATATTTATAATTTTGTACGCAAGAGCTTAATTTACTTTTCAGCCATTACTTACATGCAAAGTTGAAGAAAAAATTATAATGTTTTTGGTTTTGGTTTTATTAGAGATGTTCAGAATAAAGCAAAAATTAAAACTTCACCAATTCATTTTTTTAAATTTTAATTGTGCTTAATGGACATACCGGGTGGTGATTTTTTTAAAAGTGTTACTTTTATTTCGTCGATATTTTAGGTTATGAATAATGGAAAATAAAAAGTTAGTATTTTTTGATTTTCAATAGAGTTCATTACAATTTTTCTCTACAATAATTACGGAAGACAATATTTAAAGATTTAAATTTTTACATATCGGTTTCCGACGCACCACCCTGTATAGTCCGATTTTTTTAAATGTGAGTCACATGCCCGGTTGCATCAACGCGAGTTAAATATTAACTCGGGGTTATAAGTTTAACTTATAACAAAAATGACTTACACCAGATCTGAAATAAAACAAAATGTGCAAAGCGTAAACTTTGCACTGTTTGCAAAATTTCATTAATGAGGTTATGTTATATCAATGTCATCATATCAATGTATATCAAAGTATCAATGTCACAAATAATAGTTGTTATATGTTGTAATTATATGTTGTTTTGTATCTTATCTAATAGTTTTGCACGTAAGTTTGTTAATTCTCTCTCTCTCTCTCTCTCTCTCTCTCTCTCGCTCTCTCTCTCTCTCTCTCTCTTTCTTCCCTCATCCTGTATTCATCACATACAGTATGTCCTAAATAGAGTGGGATTGCATGGGTATCTTTCTTATTCTTAAATTCTTAAAGCTAGAGATATGGTTAAATGCTAGTTCAGATTATGATGAAAAATTTTCAAATGTCGGAGCAGTTTAGAATTTATCCTATGCGGAATCCTATGCGGGTCCTATGAATATGCGGAAAAAAGTTTAAAATGAAAGTTACTTGTTTCGATCGCACAAACTTGAGAATCATTTCAAAACAAAAGTCCAGATGGCGGTTTCCGAGATGTAAATACCAACTTTTTTATTTTAAATGGCTGCCATATTTGATTTTTATACGTCTAAATAGACTTCCTTTTCCTCTTTTCAACGATGTATAACCTATGTCAAAATGAAAAATGTGGGAAATATTAATTATTCCAATTTTTATTTTAATTTTTTTAATTTTTAAATCAAATGTAAAAAATTAAAAAAAAAACGTAATACAACTAAGTAGTAAAATAATAATAAATTATAAAAATGCTCAAAATTCTGACAATTATTGACAAAAAACAATTGACAACGTTAAATGTTCGCAAGTCCGAACATTTCAACTCTGCAAATAGAATATCAAGTTAACGTATCTAAATCTAGAGGATCAACAATTAAAAAAAAAAACAAGTTTTACCCTTATAAATTGCATATTTCTCATACTTTACAGGCAAATGATAACATCCGTAGATTAACATTTTGCAGAAGGTTAATCAACAAAATTACGCAAAATGGTGATTTTATAAATACAATTTTATGGATAGATGCATCCTACTTTTCTAGTTGTGGATTATTTAATCATCATAACGAACACTATTGGGCTCAGGACAATCCACACATAGTGATTCCATGGCAAATGCAAGTGAGGTTCGGCTTTAATGTATTTTGTGGCATATTGGGAAATGATTTAAATGGTGCTATAATATTTCTAAGGGCACAACGTCATTTGGAAATTCTTTAAAACAAATATAATACCAGTAAGATGGCGCCCCTCCACTCAATGCTAGAGATGTTATTACTTATTTAAATGGCCCTTTTAATAACAAAGGATTAACGACTTATACAACTGTTCAGTGGTTAGCCCGATCTGCATACTTGACGCCTCTTGACTTTTATTTTGTAGGGTACTTTAAAAAACAACAATTATGGATGTAACTTCAATTATAATAATGTAGATGAACTTCGTGAAGCAATGACAGAGGCAATAAAATGCTTTATTCGCAACACATTGCGCTAAGTAACTGGCACTATTCTATAACGCTGTTAGCTGTGTTTAGCTTATTATGCCATTTAGCCAATAACAGTCAGCATTTTGAGCATTTTTTTATAATATATTGTTATTTTACTACTTAGCTGCATTACGTTTTTTTAAATTTGTATTACAATTTACAAAAATAATTTATAGAATATAAATTAAATTGGGAACAAGTAATATATCCCATATTTTTTATTTTGACATAAGTTGTAATACATCGTTGAAAAGAGAGTCGAGAGTTGAAAAAAGAGGAGAAAAGAGAAAGTCCATTTAGCCGAGTAAAAATCAAATATGACTGCCATTTAAAATAAGAGCGTTGCTATTTATGATATCTATTTATATCTCGGAAACTGCCATCTAGACTTTTGTTTTGACTTCATTCTTAAGTTTGTGCGATCGAACCAAGTAACTTTTATTTTGAACTTATTTCCGCATCTTTAATAATCATGGAAATATCGTAGTTTTTAGAAAATCGCAATTTTTAGTTTCTTAAGAATAATTTGTAAACTGCTCGGACGTTTGAAAATTTTTCAACATAATCTGAATCAGTATACGAAACTGCATGACATTGCTCATTTAACCAGATCTCTAGCTTTCAAAATAACAAAGATACCTCTGCAATCCTACTCTATTTAGGACACCCTGTATACAGGGTTAGTTTTTTTTTAATTTTGAGCATTGGGATTTCGGAAACCACAAGACATAGATATTCGGTTATATGAGGAAATACTTGTCATTTTAAGAGCTTATGCAAGATATGCTTTCCTTTTTTGAAGAAAGACCACAGTGGTTCAATTATAATACAAACTTTAATTTTTGTAAATCGTAGTCACATGTCTCTGACATTTTTAAAAACGACATATTTCTCTCTTTATAGCGATGCAAGGTTTGCTATGCTTACTTTGATAAATAAACGGAAATTCACTTTATGAAAATTATTACTTACTTTGACAAATAAATACGATACAGGACTATTTGTATTATTGAGAGTAACAAAAACGGAGTTTGTCATGGAAAAAAATTGTTTCCCTCTTAGGTACTACGAGAATTCTATTAATTTTTCTATTCTAATTATACTAAATTCTATTCAAATTATACAACGAAAATTCCTGGATCCCATTTATTTATGAAAGTAAGTATAGCAAACCTTATATCGTTATAAAGAGAAAACATTGTCCTTTTTAAAGATGTCAAAGCCAGCTATGACTACCATTAAAAAAAAAACTTGTATTGTAACTCAAAGGCTATGGTTTATTATCAAAATAGAAAAGCATATCTTGCACTCTTTCCTCATTTAACCGAATCTCTATGTTTGAGAAATTTGTCTTTTTTAAAAATGTCAAAGCCAATTATGACTGCCATTAAAAACATAAATAAAGTTTGTATTATAACTGAAAAACTGTGGTCTTTTTTCAAAAAACAAAAGCATATATTGCATAAGCTCTTAAAACGACAACTGTTTTTTCATTTAACCGAATCTCTATGTCTTATGGTTTCTGAGATCCCAATGCTTACAATAAAAAAAAACTCATCCTATGTATCTCTGTTGCCAAAATTACTTGCACTTTGCATAATTGAACGTAGTTATTTAATAAGCGATGTACAAGAAGCACATTTCATACTATAAACATCGCACCGAAACAAATTAACTACTATATTAATAAAGCAAATTTGTAACAATCATTTACTAGTAATAGTTTTAAGTGATTAATGATTTAGATTAAGTAGTCATTAAAACATCCTCCTTAATCTACAGAAAGTGGGAGTTTCGTAATTACCCGCAATTTCGTGACACATAATGGTTACAGTAGTCATAATAAATAAATACCCACACACTGATAAACAGTGCATTAACTGACACATAAGTAATTTAAGTACTTACCACTGATAGCGACACGAACAATCGTTTGACAGTACCAGATGTGTCCCCTTTCAAATCATCCTCCAGAGAAGACTGATAAACTGCTTGCAAATTAGCATAATTAGTACGCATCCCTTAGCACCATCCCCATAGTCACACTACAACTTACGTCCTTCGTACACCTCCTTGATGGCTCTAATTTCGTCGTTGCTGTGCACCCCTAGGATCTCCACGAGGGTCCTCTCGTCGGTGCCCAGTCCGCTGATGGCTTTATGGAGTTCCTTAGCCTGGAATTCTATGGGGTTGAGCATTAGGGCCACGATGGCATCCTCGAAGTTTCCTCCTAGTTCGCTCTTCAATTTGGTGATGAGATCCTTGCCGTACATCGTTTTATATCGCGTGGCTAGCTCAGCCCTTTGCTCATTTGTACGCAGGGCTATAATGTCGATGACTGCCTGCTCGTCTGTGCCGAAGCCCCTGAAGGCTGCTTTGAGTGTCTTCGAATCCTCATCAGGATCGAAAGGAGATGCCGGTAGAACGGTAGGCTGCAAAATAACAGACCACGTTATACGTATGAACGCATTTTAACGCAATTATTTGTGTAATGTATGTTGTTTTACTTACTGATAAAGCCATAGCGGCGTGGGATTCACTGGTGGATCAAGAAACTCGAAGCACGATGCGGTCACACGCGGCCAAAAACGCGTCTGACTAGTATGCTATAATTACTGGTCGGATTTTAAGCTGCACATGCGTACCAAATTCAAGGTTTAACTCTGCTTATGTGGATATGGACTTACGTGTTTCTGTTGGATTGTCCGCAACATGCAAATCGCTTAGATATTAATAGTACATGTTAATATCCATATGTAGATAACAACTGGAACTGCATTTTGTGACATACAAATGTGAGCAATATCATACCTTAATATTGTAGGGAATTTGTGGTTTAAGATACCCACAAGGATATAATATGCGATTTGTGTTGCATTTTCTTACCTCTTAGTGTGTTTATCCGGCTGCTAAGACAACCGGCTTCTATTTAAAAAAAAATTATGATTGCAGTAAATCAATTTAAGATTCATGTACACTTTGCCATTGTACCTCATTAAGCATCATTATGTGAAATTACTTGTGTTTTTTTAACATCAAATTCCTGCCGGCTTATGCACCACATTCGTTGCAATTATTTTATTTCTCGTATTTAACTTCCACATTTACTATTTTTATTAATTTCATTCTGAATACACTGCGGGGTTTGAATTGGGGCGACAACGTGAAAAAAAACGACATAATTAAAACGGTACAAAAAGCGCCCCTCGCGGAATTCAATTTAAAGTTGGCGTCGAGTTCGCTGCCAGACGTCCGAAATGGGGCGAAAGGGTGGTCCTTCGTCTCTGGGAAACCCCACGATAATAAGTGTCATTGCAGTCAGCCCTTCAGACCCCCATCTTGACGGGTTTATTTTGCATGAAATGTGCAGAGAACCGTGAAATGTTCAGTCTCGACGTGAAACCCAACTGGACTTTATGAAGCGAGGTATCTTTTCCTGTCGCACAGAAAAATTGTGTTCAATAAGTGGTGACCCACTGTGTTTTTAAGAAGGAAGCTAATATTTCGATATTATTTTTGTTTGATTTAAATGGTTAATTTGATCGATTCTATATTTAAAACCTGGGTTTCAATAAATCATGATTTATTTGATTTATTTGATTTTTTATATTTCTGATCAATTTTTGCCCGTTTAGATGGGATTTAAATCAATTGATTTACATCACGCTTCTGATCAATCATATATATTTTTTTAATAAATTCTTGATTTTGAACAAGAATTGATTATTAACAAAAATCGGTGTATCAGTACTATGTGATTTACCAAAAATGAAAGAAAATAAAATTATTTCACTTCCAAATATTTATTTTAAAGCTTGTTAACTCTATAGTTACATTATATTTTTAATTGTACAACTATTCGATTGCAAAAACAATGATTAATGAAAACAAAATCAATTTTGATTTAAATCAATGATTTATTAAAATAATCATTTGATTTAAATCAATGATTTATTTAAAAAATCAATTGATTTAAATCAATGATTTATTTAAAAAAATCATTTGATTTAAATCAATGATTTACTTAAAAAATCATTTGTGATGATTTACATCATTTCAATCACACCAACCCTGTTTAAAATCAAATATTGTGTTTTTTAAAGTTTTGAGTTGTTGCCATGTAAGAGAGGCGTCCCGCAGGGTTCTGGTTTAGGGCCGCTCCTTTTCTTTATTTATATTAACGATATCGTTTATCTACCCGTGAAAGGTAAATTTACTCTTTTTGCAGATGTCACTACTATCTCCTGGTCAGCAAACCATGCTAAGGAACTTGAGTCTACGAGCTCTAACAACTTAATGTTCGTGCGGCACCAATTTGTATACATATTTACTGATTGTTGTTCTGTAAATTGTTTTTTTTTTTTTTATTCATCAATTAGGAATACTACTTTATTAAGGGACGCTTTTGTTGAAAAAATATTTGTTTTATATCAACAAGAAATGAAAAGTTAGATTTTTTTTTAAAAGGAACAAATTCTATTGACAACTTAATGCTTGGCCGATGACCGTTTAAATTATTAATACGGTGTCACATCACCTTTCGCCTTTATGATCGCTCGTATTCTGGCTGGCATGGTTTCCAGCAAAGACTTGCAGTAATTTAGCGTGAAAGATCTTCATATTTATGTCAGTTTTGTCGCCAAAGCATGTACGTTTTGTTGAGAATTGTTCCTGAAGTGATTTTTCATGCCACAAGATCTCAATAATATTTAAGTCCGGACTGTTAGCGGGCTAAGACAGAACTTTCATTGCGTGATCTGAAAGTGATTTTTTTTGTCGTCTTAGCTGTATGGTTTGAGGCACCATCTTGCTGGAATATGAAATTCTCATCTGGACAGAGCTTATGTACGCTGGGAATAAGACCATTGTTCAGGATTGTCTGATATTTAAGGGCATTAATTTTACCACCTATGGTTTCCATTTTTCCCAAACCTTTGCCAGACATACACCCTTAAATCAACATCCCTTTTGGAAACTTCACAGTGCTTTTTATACAATCCGCTTTAAAAACTTCGGTTTAATCTCGAATAATTATTTTTCTGCAATCACCTACAGAGATGTGGAATTTGGATTCATCGCTAAATATAACTTTGGACCAGTCTTCTACTGTCCAAGTCAATTTAAACTTAGCCCAATCTAGGCAATTGTTCTTCTGTTTGTTTGTTAACCGATGGCTTTCTTTAGGTTTCAATAAAATAAAATAAAGTGAATTAAAAGTAATGTTATTTAATATTTCATTTATTATGTGCCTTATAAAAACTGAGCTCTGACTTATGAATCCATTGCCAACAATATTCTCGTGAAATATTTGCCCCCGTTTCCCCATTAAATAGGCCGTTATCTCCCTTACTCTTCGCTGTCTTTTACATATTTTCACAAGATACTTCTTCTTTCTGCCTGTCATTTTACTGGGTTGATCGGAACTTTTGCCCCAAATTTTGTATCTGGCTCTATCTCCTTAGCCCTGGATAATCTCCTACCGTTGACTTCGCTAAATTCAAATTATCGCCGATGGTCTTTAAGCTTTTTCCTTCATCGTACTGTTTCACAACAATTGGACGAATTTCGTTTGTTGTGGCTTTACCACGACTCATTTTCATGAACACACATAAAAGAAAGTAAATCGACGCTTATCACATTAATAACTATCATTCCAACAGTATTAACCCCAAAAAAATTTACAAAAGGAGACGTCCGAACATTAAGTTGCCAGTAAAATTGGTTCAGTTTTTCATTTTTTCCTTCTTAAAGAGGTAAATATAGACAAATAATATTTAATTTTTGGCATAAGTGATGCTTAATAATGCATTTTGATGAGATCATAAATATAATAAGTAAGTAGCAACTTTTAGCAAAATAATCTGTAAGTTATGTTGAAATGGATATCGTCCGAACTTTAAGTTGTTAGGGCTCGTACAATCAATTCTGATATGATTCAAATAACGAACTGGTTTCAATCTAACTACTTATGCCTAAACACATCGAAAAGTAAACTTCTGAATTTCACTAGTCATCCAATAGAAGTCTCTGTTGATAATGTACATCTACCTAATTTCACTTCTTTAGTGTTTCTAGGACTTAGCCTAATCATCAGCCTAGTCATCATTAAAATGGGATGACCATTTAAATGTTGTATGCAGCAAATTAGCTTCGAGTTGTTATGCGATCAAAACCGTTGTTTATGGACTAGGTTTTCAGGCTGGAAAATTAACCTATCATTCTTTGTTTGAATCGAAAGCAAGATATGCTGTTGTGTTTTGGGGCTTCAATAGTAACAAAAATCTGAACACTGTTTTCAAACTACAAAAAAGAGCAATGCGCATTCTGGCTAATGCTAAATTCAGAGATTACTGCCGCCATCTATTTATACAACACAAAATTCTGACAATTTATTCAATATTCTTACTAGAGGTTCTTTCTTCAATACACAAAAATCGGCCAAAAAATACCATAGCGTCGGCTATTCATTATCACAAAACCCGTTCACACCAGAACATTTATTTGCCAAGACCAAGCACCCAAAGAACAAAAGAATCCTTTTTCTATTACGGGAAATAACTCTACAATAAACTGTGAAGCCGCACAAGATCGATGAAAGGGTTCTATTCGATTGAAGAGGTTGTTTCAGACCGTCTGTAACTATTTGTGTAATTGTTATTATTTCTGTAAAATGCAGACGAAACAGTAACTGTATTTTACACAGCTATTGTACAACACTGTGTTTTTTAATATATATTATTATTATATTATTATTTATAATAGGCAGTAACGGCAAGAATTTTTTAATAACGAATGTAAATATTATTTGGAGGTAACAGAAGAGGCAAATAATCACACGTCTATGAGAGTTATGGACTCTGTAGTTATATTATGTAATACATAATGGATTACTTTTACTTTACTTTTGGTGGTATTGAGTTCCGCTGGCTCCATTTACTGCATTTTTTTTTTGGGACAGTCTTAGAAAATTTCTATTTGTTTAATAAGACAATAAAGTCTTAATTGGTTCAAAGACTTGACTCCGTCTCGGCTTTAGAGCATGTGGCGTTGAATCAACTTTGTTGTCAAATTGAATATATGTTTTTTTCGTGTTGCACAATGTATACATGAAAAATTAATCTACTCGTATATAAAACTCTTTATTTTGAATTTTAGTACCTGTTAGAATTATGCGTCCCATCACACGATCACTTGCCATATCATAATTAATTTATTATGATAAGCCGTAGAGCAATAATATTCTTAATGTATTTAAACAATATTAGTATTTATCTGAACGAGAATAGGATTCAAGGCTATGGATTAAAAGTCGGAGCCTAAAGCCCACCTAGTATAACGTAATGTTAAATTATTTGAGTTATTATATTTTGCGTACTTAGTAATTTATTACTGTGTGAGGAGGGTTGAAATTTTATCCGGATTAAAATGTGTGTAATTCTGAAAAGGGGTCAAATTTATAAGGTTATAAATGAGAGAAAAAAAAAGTAAATATATTCATTGGGAACTGTATGCATTATAAAGTTGTTTAACCTGTTAGGAAATATCGTGCAATAAGTAATAATTGTGTATGCAAAAAATAAAATTTCAGCTTTTCAATAAATATCGCTGACCGAAAGGCGCTATGGGACAAGAGCTATTTTGGTCGGACAAAAATCTATTTGGCTTTGTGCACATAAGTCGACAAAAAAAAAATCAAAGTGTAGATTCAATTATTTAAAATGTAGGAAGGGGTGGTGGGCCTTTTTTATTATTAAACGTAAAAATCGCGCAAAGCATAAATGTTGGTCAGTTTTTTTTTTGCAGAAAATCAACAGTGATGCTATTAAGAAAAGGGTTATTAAGAAATTTATACAAAATACACGTTCTTTATGGACGACACTGTATATATTAAGAGTTTCCGATTGTCTTTATAATATTGGCCGAGTATTAATATTGGAATCTTTTAATGTTGAAGTGGGTAAGATTATAATGCATAATGGAAAAATCAAACATATATTCAGTCATAATAATTATTACAATCATTGCTACCGCTTATAATTACTACCTTAATCATATCTTTTGTTAAGCAACTTTTTACTTTTTTCCTAATACTACTTAATGAAGTTATTAATGGATCCGAAGATATTAATAAATTATTTATTATATCCGTGTTTGTTGCTTCACGTGACATATTTCTGCTGTGATGTTCTCTAAGCCGTTTGTAGTCTTTATTTCTACATTCTTGAGCTTCTCGAAATGTGTTAAATCAAATAAGCACCAAAATTGATGGATTTAGTTAACTAAACTTCAAACGACGATAAATAATTTGCTCAATAAATCTTCCTTGGATTGGAAGAATGGTATGTTTTATCACTGCTGAATCGTGAATGAGGATTTTGTGGACACGTGGTGGAATTCTGTACCAATTGTACAGTTCCACGTACAATTTTGCAGTATCCATAGCAAATTTATCGAACTTTAGATTGTCTATTTGATGGCCGCATGAAATAACCGACAAGATCGTCGATATTCTCTTTAACAGCTCAACATTTGTTCCTGTTATTTCGCAGGTTTTCGCAGGATTCTTAAAAAAAATCGGGCTACGTTGCCAGCCTTGGATGTCCCTGCTCCTTAAGTAACTTTGTCAACCTTTATTGACATTTCAACCCACAATCTATTTTGAATCAGTTTTTTTTCTTTGGCCCACTGCTTCCTTTTGTTGATCAGTTAATGTTACATCCATTCTAAAAAAAAAATTATCCAGACATGTAGTGACTTTGATGTGTCGGTTAATGCATTTATCTACGACTGCTTAGATAAATGACGAATTTGACATTCATTTCAGTTACTTAATGAAACTCATTACCTAACTAGTTAGCTAATGAAATCAAAAACACACTCATTTTTAATACCAACTTACGATCAAATTTATTAAACAATTACTTATGAACATTAATAATAACATGTTTACATTTATTTAAGTTTATTCCAGAGGACATTTCTGTTTTAGAAATGTCCAAACTACTGCAGCTACTGGTTGAGGCTCTACTAGCATATTCTTTTCTCCAAGAATATTTGTAGCGATACGTTTCTAATTTTCAACCGAAGTTTCTATGTATCCTTCGGTTACTGTATTGCTCTTCCAGCCCCCGTGCCTTTTTATTGTTAGCAGATCCGCCCCTGAGTTTGCCAACAGTGAGGTTGACGATCTTCTGAAACAGTGACCGGTGTACTCTTTAGCATTTGTTAATTTTAAAAAGGAAGCAATGTTTTTCGGCATGCTACCAATCGTGTTAATGGCAACGGATTGTTTATACATTTGCCATTCCTGTAACTAACAAAAAACCTCTCTACGGCATTATGTGGACGCAGTGCCATGTATTTTTTTATAATGTCTACAAAACTGATTCCATCAATGTCTCCAGAAGTTAAAAGAAACTCTCACGAAATTTTGGTCTTTGTATTTGGAATTGTGACGCAGAAGACCTGCCCTTCGTTCTTCACGTTGGTCACTTGCATGTAAGTGAGTTCTTCCTTTCTGCAGGCTCCACCAATTCCAAAGAACAAAACTATCTGAAAATATTTCTTAATATAAAATTTCATGACTTGTTCTTATTTACTTTTGTTAGTAGCCACTTTTCATCATCAGCTTCTTGTAAAAATCGGGTTATATGTTGTTTTGTTAAAATATTGGATTTCTTAGGTTTATATCCTTTATATCGGTAAATAAATTTACCGATGGCAACATTTTTCTTTATAGGTATCATCGCACGTATCACGGAGTAATACGCCCACAGGCTTGAAGGTTTATAGCGTTTCGAAATGTTTTCAAAATATACTAGAAGTACCTTTTCATTTGCTTCATATTTTATTTTCTTTTCATCGCACCATTTCCGTAAACGTTCATAAGCTTGTTCATATTTAATTTTGGATTTTTTCCTGCAATAACATTGAAAACATGCGTGGCCGATTCTTCGATATCCGAAGGCAGAGTTTCGGTGTCGCTCATTGTAACACAGCAAAACAGAAATTAGAAGTTTAATTCTTGAAGTTTTGAAGATTAAATTGGCATGCAAATTACATGTTGCTATGGTTCTACATTCATACTATGACGTTCTGATTTTTCATCGAATTCAATTCAGAAGTATAATTTTCGTAGTTCAGAGCAGTTGTAGATAAAAATTTGTATCTAATTAATGTGATAAGAGCATCATTAACTGTAACTCATGCTCTTAGTTCGACTCGGGCTATGCCCTCGTCTCAGCAACTCACCGCATTAGTGAGTTAATGATGCTCTTATCCTACTAATTAGATAAATAACTATTATCACCTTGCCGTCAATCATCGTAAATATTAAATTAAATGAAACCTGGACATTAGATTCGTTCATCGAAACTTCATAATTTGTAAGAGCACTGATTTCTTCTTCAATTTTATTTACTCCTACATTAATTGAATCTATAGTTTCGTTGTGATATTTGTAGCTTATAGGTCGGCAATATCTTGTTGAAGATGATGTTGAATTTGTCCATATGTCCTTACATCTGTTGTTCTTAAGTACGCGACTAGTTGAAGAGGCACCATTGAAACATGAATAAATTGGCATCTGATACACTGCATGTCATCGGTTGAGAACTTCTGCATATATTCGCTATGCGCGGAACTGCCATCACAACCCCATTTAGAAATCAGTTCATCTTTATTATTTCTTCAAAATTTTCCTTTAGGAAAGTCAGCTGAATCCATAATTCTCTGAATGGTGTGGTTTAGAAAATTTTGCTTTGGGATATATACACCTACAATGTATTATATATGTTCACAACTGAGAAATACAAGCGACTAATGGTCAATTTGAGAATTTGAGAATATGAGACAATGGGTTTAATAATATTTCAAAAAATGTAATTCAATTTTTTTATTATACTTTTTTAAGTACTTATAGCATTTTAATTAAGGGATGTAATTTGAGTATAAGATAATAAGTACAATAATAACCTGATAATTATAATAAACAACAATATATAATTAACATCAATAAACAAAAATATTCCCTTACCAAATTCGGCAGTTACTATGCCGGCCGCTTGGGTAACACCTTTTTAGCTAATGTAAACTTTAGGTATAGTGTTTTCACTTGAAATTGAAAATGTACCTGCAATGAGGGTTTATTACAGTCAAGGGTTCTGCATTGTATGCTCTGGACTCTGTTCTCTTCCCATTACCCGTCATAAAATTCCGTTCGCACAATGGAGCGCAATAAACACCGTTCGTAGGTAGATTTTCAATTTCAAGTAAAAACACTATACATAGGGTTAATATCAGCTCTACGCTTTTTGCTTTCAGTCCTGGTTACCATGTATTGATATTTTATCATGCGCCAAAGCTTCATCGTCGGCGAAGGGCGTGTTTCCTCTTCCTGAATATTGGGGAGAACGAATAATTTGTCTTAATTTATATGGCGACTGGACTGCAACCTCTCTAAAGTCTGACAATAAATCGGCAGCTGCTAGGTTTCCACTAGTGCACAGTATAGACTTTGTAGCACCAATTAATTCTTCGGCAGAAAAATTTGCTTTCAACTCCTCTATTTTTCTGTGTTTTGAACGCTCACATAACTGTTCGTACTGCTTTTTAGATCTCTGTAGAAGTAGATGGTTCCGGTTCCGGTTCCGATTCCGCTTCTATTTCTGGGATCTGGCATTCTACTGGCTCTGAATTAATTGCAATATCTTCTTGCATGACAATGTTGAAATTCAAGTATAGCCAATTTGCTTGCTTTACAATGAAATTCGATTCAGTTCGATTGAAATATTTACATTTTTGTGCGAGTGAAGCACAAAACCTCTAATATTTCCTCTAATGGATGCTTGAATTTTTTAATCGTTTATGTTATAATCAGTACCATATTTAGAAATAACATAATCGAAAATGGTTTCTTCAGATTCGATGTAATTACATTTAAGTTGGCGTCCTGCGTGATTTTCCAGCACACTATAAAGATGTTTTTATCATTGATGCATCATATTGCTTGTTTAAAACATCGTGTAGCGTGCATAAAACAGGCTTTCAAAAACGCGCGTTTCCTGTAAAGGTTTCCATGGATACAAAACAAATAATGTCATAAAAAATGAATTCAAATAAATACCAATTTATTTTAATTTAAATGAATATTAAATGTAAAATTTACATTGTTTGAAAACGTTAAATTTCCTTTCTTTAATTCCGAGAGGACATGAACATTGTTGCTAACTGCCGAAAATTCACTTGACGTGCATGGATCCGTCCTTCCACTAATAGCATTTGCTATGACGTTCGACACTTTGGTTTTATTTCCGATACTCTCTTCGACATATCCACTGGCTACAGATGCCGATTTCCATCCAACTTGTCGCTGTATTTGATCTATTGACATCCCACCGTTAGCCATAATTGTTGCGGACGTCCGCCGGAACGCATGTCCAGTGTACTTCTTTGGCTCGTCTAATTTAAGGAACTGTGCAATTTGAGATGGGCACAAGCCAAAGGTATTAATGCCCACTACCTGTTTAGTGCACTGTCCCTTATCAAAACGTAAGAAAACACGGTCTGTACTCACATTTTGAGGACGCAGAGACAAATATTTCTTCATAAACCCAACATAGGGTATCCCATTACTGTTAGCAACAACAAAATGTCGAGCCTTTTCTGTCTTAGATGGTCGGATGGTAATTAGTAATGTATTACCCTCTTCCTTGATGTCAAATAAACGCAGATCGCACAATTCGCATCTGCGACATGAACCGAATATTCCACAAATTGCAACGACTTTCAGAAATAAATATGTCACATCTGGAGCATCTTTGAAAAATGTTTGTAGGTCTTCTTCTCTAAACACGTAAGCCTTTTTTACCACATGATTTTTGTTGATCGCCTTCATGAATGCATTAACCTTAACAAACGATTTTATATCCACTCCCTTGTTTAACCGTAACATGCATTGCAATTTCGAATGTATTGCCCACATTGTTGACGCCTTATAGCATGTAGACATTTTCTGCATGTAAGCAAGAATCATTCTTTCATCTACAGTTTTCACCTCCTGTTCGTCCATCCATTTTACCAATTTATCGTATTCCTTCTTATATGCCAATTCCGATTTTTGGGGAATTAAACGCCTCTCTGCTTCGGAGCTTAATTGATCAATGTTTCGTTGCATTTTCAACCAAAATCAAAACTGACGCCAAATTGAAAGATTGTTACATACGATATTCAACACTTTGACAACCAAGGCTAGAACAATTGCATAGTATCAGCCGCCATGTTAGCTAGTTATTTATTCAGTATCTTAGCAACGATACTAAAACTGTACGGCAAAATCGACGGCACATCAGATAGAAATTATAATTACAAATGTTTAGGCCAATTTACGGCATCAATGATAAAAAATAGCGTAAAGTATGCGTGGATATCTGGCCTTTCAAGCACTCACTCTATTCAAAAAACCTCCCCGCCTCCCCGCTGCGCGGGGAGCGACGGGTCGGTTTTTTCAAAAACGTTCGTGCTTGAAAGGCCTTGATATCCACTTATACTTTAATATACTATTTTATCATTGATGCATCATATTGCTTGTTTAAAACATCGTGTAGCGTGCATAAAACAGGCTTTCAAAAACGCGCGTTTCCTGTAAAGGTTTCCATGGATACAAATGGAATGTATTGCCCACATTGTTGACGCCTTATAGCATGTAGACATTTTCTGCATGTAAGCAAGAATCATTCTTTCATCTACAGTTTTCACCTCCTGTTCGTCCATCCATTTTACCAATTTATCGTATTCCTTCTTATATGCCAATTCCGATTTTTGGGGAATTAAACGCCTCTCTGCTTCGGAGCTTAATTGATCAATGTTTCGTTGCATTTTCAACCAAAATCAAAACTGACGCCAAATTGAAAGATTGTTACATACGATATTCAACACTTTGACAACCAAGGCTAGAACGATTGCATAGTATCAGCCGCCATGTTAGCTAGTTATTTATTCAGTATCTTAGCAACGATACTAAAACTGTACGGCAAAATCGACGGCACATCAGATAGAAATTATAATTACAAATGTTTAGGCCAATTTACGGCATCAATGATAAAAAATAGCGTAAAGTATGCGTGGATATCTGGCCTTTCAAGCACTCACTCTATTCAAAAAACCTCCCCGCCTCCCCGCTGCGCGGGGAGCGACGGGTCGGTTTTTTGAAAAACGTTCGTGCTTGAAAGGCCTTGATATCCACTTATACTTTAATATACTATTTAAATACTATATTGTACTTGTTTACGAAAAGTTATGTATGTAATGCGTGTGTAAAATAAGCTTTATGGCATACGTTCAGATCTTTCGTGACGAGCCTTGGGCTCGTCACGAAACATCATCTGAACTCATGCCATAAAGCTCAATTTTACACACTTATTACATAAATAACTATTTTGCACTTTCATCTTAAAAGTTGACACTTTACAAACTCTAATCAATGTCAAAAGGTGGCATTTAGCAAATGTTACATTGTTTATTTGTATCCAACCATAAAAGTTGTATCAAATGCATAAAGGAATTTCATGATACGCTGTCATCGAAATACCTGCTGTCAGAACAATCAATCAAATTTTCGCGACACGAGTACATCGATAGTAGTTCATCATGGAAGTGGATGATACATCCGACGCGGAAAGCTGCACACCACCAGATGTAGTAAAGGAAGCAGAGATAGCGAGTTTAGAACTACTACCGAAAAATTCAAGGGTAATATATGAAAAACGCTACCAGGAATTTATCAAGTGGTGTGAATCTAGAACCGTTAGAAGGTATTCAGAGAATACTTTATTAGCATATTTTGCCGATCTTTGCAGAAAATATAAGCCCTCTAGCATTTGGTCTATATTTTCAATGTTAAAATGCACCCTCGCTACAAAACATAATGTGCAATTTGGAAAATATAGCAAATTAATAGCTTTCATCAAACAGAATGGCGTAGGATTTATTTTTTAACCTTATTTTTAAATACTATATTGTACTTGTTTACGGTATGACGTGCAAAAAGTTATGTATGTAATGCGTGTGTAAAATAAGCTTTATGGCATTCGTTCAGATGTTTCATGACGAGCCTTCAGCTCGTCACGAAACATCATCTGAACTCATGCCATAAAGCTCAATTTTACACACTTATTACATAAATAACTATTATTTATTAAAGGAAGCTGTGTGAAATAAAATAATATTCATAATAATGTATGTTATCAATAGCACAGGCTTAACGTACATGGAACTTACATTAAAGCCCGTATCTATAGTCTGTACTTGAGCATGAGTTAGACTCAAGTCGTATATTTGGTTGCGTGTACTCTATGAACGTGTATGTACCAAACGCAACCAAATATAAAAGTAGTAGTACTAAATCGAGTACTACTGATTTTTGGATATGTGTTTCGTTAAGAGTTTATACTTAAGCACCCTATTGATCGCTCACTGCCATTGCTCAAATCCATTTCGATGAAAAAATAAATAGGACGAATTCCAAGAACGTAATTACTGTTGGATAGAGAACTTAACACGCTTTCAAGTGATGTGCTACTCGAACTAATTTCCACCTAAAATTTTTGGGGGTAGTTTTCACCGATATTTCACATTTTAAATGAAATTGAAATTCCAAAACAATTTTATAAAAAAAAAAAAAAATGTAAGTAGAAAAGTTACTTTGTTCGCGCCCTAAATTCATACTATTAACTCCGAAGGTGGCAGATGAATGAAATGGCATATGATAGGTGAAGGTTGAGACCATGCTATGCCATAAAACATTAACCCATACGAGCCCCTGCATAATTCGTGCACCCTATTTCATAAAAAATATCTCTTATTTATTTGCATATCTTATGGGCATTCAAAAATAAACAAGATGAAATAATTCGGTTATACTTGAGCATGTATATGTCGTATTATATAACTGATTATTAGAAAAAAATACTAAGCAAGTAAAATAATCAAGGCACTACGTTAAAAGTTAACTACAAGTTGACCAAAAAAACGCATGGATATTAAGGCGCCAGAATTATTCACGACACGCGACTCGTTTCGGTGTAACACTGGCATTCCAACTCTTCTTAAAGAGAAATCCTTTGTACCATGAGTGCATTACACTGTAATTAACACCTCGGCACTAGTTTTAACGACATTAATGACTATGATTTTTCTCTTTTCTGTGGATGTTTGGCCTGCTATCGATAGCCAACGTAAATATTGTTTGCTCGTATTCCTATTTAATCTCATATTTCTAACGGATTTATCTCTTTTTCATGTACCACACTCGTTTGTTTTCAAGCAAATTTAAGGCATAACATATAATAACATCCATCACCTGTTGCTTTATGTTGGTCGATACAAAAATCAATACATACATGAACCCTAAACTCTAATACTCCCCACTAATATTTTCGAGAGACATTGTGACTGTGTTGGATCTTTAAAAATAACAGTATATTGCATTACGAGTCTGGAAATAAGGATTTTTCGGTGCGCGTGTGACAATTCCCATGTGACCCTTCGCCTCATACGGGAAGTCATGCAAGCACGGAAACATCCATTTCTGGAGGTGTAATGAACGATAGTTTTTATTATACTTTATTATAATTTATTATTACTTTATTCAGCGCCCGGAAAAATCGGAGATCGGGAAAAGTTTTCCGTGGGCTATTTTGAAATTGTTTAGCGCACGGAAAAAAATTGGATATCGGGAAAAGTTTTCCGTGATCTGTTCTGAATATGTCACCTTTCCCTTAATGTCAAAACTTTTTCTGTTGGAAATCAGGATGGAAGCAAGGTGTTTTCATAAAAACACAAATAACTAAAATTAATCTTGAAACAATTATTAATAATAAATCAATCAAAAGCAATTATTATTTGTATAATATACATAATTAAATTCTAATAATAATAATAAGTTTTCAGAGTTTAAACATAGGCAATGAAATTTTGAATTCGATTGAATACAAACAAACCAATAATTCAATAAATATTGCAGCCCATCAACATATATATATTGCTATCGACATCCACCAATATTGCACCGGCGCAGTTACATTTTCATCCATAAAAAAATATATATTTTAAAGTTTCGTTGTAGTTCAATATAATATTATGTAAGTTTAATGAATTTTGACAGTTGCCAATTTTTATTCTTAATTTTTTTGCTGTGTCGTAGAAAACTTATTGTTAAATATATTAAAATTATTGTGTTGTATATTTTCTTTTAATAAATTTTGACAACTACCACTTTTCGTGCTTTGTCGTAGAAAAAATAGTGTATGAAACTCGAATTTAACGGTTATTAAATGGTCGTTGTATAATATACAATTTTCGCACGGGAATTGTCACGCCTCATACGGGAATTGTCACGCGCGTACGGAAAAATAATTATTTCCTCCAAACTCGTAATGAAATATACAATTACATATTTCCCGATATTTGTTAACGTAACAAAATCTAGTTGCTTTAGTAGCTTTTTTCTTGTGTTACGAACTTTCAAGTAAGGAACACTTTTGCATTGTAAAAAGGACATTAATGAAGTTATGTTGAACTGTCAATCGGGTGTATTGCGTATCAAAAAAATGTTAAAGTAACGTGTACTTTAAATTAGATAGACATTCATCATTTGACATTCATCAGATAGCATCACATTCGAATGTCAGATACATTCATATCATAAATGTATCTGACATTTGAATGTGATGCCGTCAAGTAACGTGCACGTTATTGTAATGTTTATTTGGTACGCAATACACCTGTATGTCACAAATAATAGACAGTTGTTAATGCTGAAAATGTCTTGTGTATATGTTGTTTTGTATCTTGTCTAATAATATGTCTCACATAGATAGATTGGGTTAACTGAAAAAAGAGACAATACAATTGAAATTTCGCTTTTTGCTTTATAATGTCTAATTTCAAACTGTATTTCAATTCCCCCAGAAAGGTCAAAGCAACATAAACTAGTCAGTATCAATTGCAGTTACAAAATATTCCTAATGGTTACTCGCATTAAAAAAATCTGGTTAGTGGCACTACTTTTGATAGATTTCTGTATGGTCTTTAAACGGAGTTCCTAAAATTACAAATCCACTATAACTGTTTCCACTCAATCAAACGCTTTCTTTTTTATTTGGCTCGTCAAATCTAAAATTGGGAGCAAAATCGAGGATATAATTATTATACATTACTCGCTATAATAGTTATTTATGTAATAAGTGTGTAAAATTGAGCTTTATGGCATGAGTTCAGATGATGTTTCGTGACGAGCCGAAGGCTCGTCACGACACATCTGAACGAATGCCATAAAGCTTATTTTACACACGCATTACATACATAACTTTTTGCACGTCATACCGTAAACAAGTACAATATAGTATTTAAAAATAAGGTTTAAAAATAAATCCTGCGCCATTATGTTTGATGAAAGCTATTAATTTGCTATATTTTCCAATTTGCACATTATGTTTTGTAGCGAGGGTGCATTTTAACATTGAAAATATAGACCAAATGCTAGAGGGCTTATATTTTCTGCAAAGATCGGCAAAATATGCTAATAAAGTATTCTCTGAATACCTTCTAACGGTTCTAGATTCACACCACTTGATAAATTCCTGGTAGCGTTTTTCATATATTACCCTTGTATTTTTCGGTAGTAGTTCTAAACTAGCTATCTCTGCTTCCTTTACTACATCTGGTGGTGTGCAGCTTTCCGCATCGGATGTATCATCCACTTCCATGATGAACTACTATCGATGTACTCGTGTCGCGAAAATTTGATTGATTGTTCTGACAGCAGGTATTTCGATGACAGCGTATCATGAAATTCCTTTATGCATTTAATACCACTTTTATGGTTGGATACAAATAAACAATGTAACATTTGATAAATGCCACCTTTTGACATTGATTAGAGTTTGTAAAGTGTCAACTTTTAAGATGAAAGTGCAAAAAACATATTTATGAATTATAATGCAAATTTGGATAGGTTTTTTCTTATGGATTTATTTTGTTATTAGCCAAAATAAGCATTTTTCCAGTTTTATTAAAGAATTTTCCTTCAACATTTTGAAAAAAAAAAAGGTCCTTCCTGATTATTTATAAATTTCTTACTTACTAATAGTAGATGCATTTAGTATTGAAATTAGGAATTGGTTGTTGATAAGTGCTACGCCCGTGCGTGTTTTGTATGTGTGTATATTGAAATTGGGCTGGTAACTTGCATTTTTATGGGTTTTCGTGTGATTTTCAGGCAATTGTACGTCATTTTATAAAGAACTGCATTTTTCTTGCCATAAATATCTGTGCTGTGTTGCGGAAACCAAAACTCATTCGTCTATATAAAGACGAAAAGTGTTATAATAGTAGTTTTAGAAATATCTTTAGGTTCTGTGGGAATTTGATGATAAACTTTAACCAAATCAATTTTTGAAAATATTTTACAATTGTGACAATTTTAAATGACATATTTTAAATGTGGAAGTGAATACTTATCAGGTAAGATAATTTTGTTCAGCGTTCTATAATATCCGCACGGGCGCCAAGAATGATCTTCTCTTGCTACCACATGCAAAGGTGCGGCCCAACAACTAGACGAGGGTCTGATAAAACCCAAACGAAGTAAACGTTCAAATTCTTTCTTGGCCAGTTTTAGTTCTTGTAGAGCAGTGGTTCCCAACAGGTAGTCCGAGGTCCACGAGAACTAAAATATCGTCGGCTTACAAGTGAAATCACGTAAGTCAAAAACTATAAAATGTGAGAAACTGCAATTAAAGTTTTATATTCTGCTGTTATTTTATGAGTTAAGAATGTTAAGAATTTGGAAGATCGGCTACAGGACCCTTTACTATACCCGTACTGAGCCTGATATTTACAACGCCAAAAACCCGCTGGTAAGGTTTTCTTGTTATGTAGCATGTAGTATGTAAGTTCCGCAATCGATTGAATGCAGCTGATGATATGCGTGTAGCTTTGAGCAATAACATTAGCCCCAGGAAAGAGCAGAGATGCAAGCTCAAAGATCATATTGATGATTTGGCAAATTTAATTTTCCATTATATATGTTCTTTTTATTATACATAGCACTCTTAGTGCCTACCTACTGGATAACATTTATAATCTACACTTTTATTAAAGTTTATTTTCAGATTGACACAGTTTTTTTAGCCTTTTGGTTCCGGCTAGAAACAAAAAAAAATGTATTCAGTGTGGAAATTAAGTATCGGATAAATTCGGTAACTCCGTTAATGTGTATGAGAGAGAAAAAATCTAAATGGGAGAATTCTAGAATATTTTTCTCTCATACACATTGAAGAAGTTGCCCAATTTATCCGCTACTCAAATTCCACACTGTATATAGTGGTCCCTGGCCAAAAAAAGGTTGGGAATCACTGTTGTAGAGACAGCTTGCGAGACTTACTACTAACAGGTGGTCCAAAAGTTTTATAAGAGTGTGTGATATTGTGTCTCACTGGTAATGCGAAACCAAATGATTTCGGTCTAAGATTAGGGAATTCATCCAACAACTTTGCATAAATTGATTCATGACCACGTATTAAAGTTTACAAAATTTCTGAAGTTGAATTGTCTAATAATTGATTATTGTATAAATCAATAGTGGTACGGAAATGTCATAAAATATCTGCACCCAAAATTGAATGGTTTACATGAGCTAGGATAAATTTCCAACTGAACATTTTATTTAAACGTATGTTAATTTAGTATCCATGTTATTCACTTAGTTGATCCACCTATAGGTATTACCGTACCATTGGTAGTGGTCAATGCGGTGTGGTGAGTACCTATTAGCGAAATGGTGATTAACAACCAAAATGCTGATTTGGGCACCTGAATCGATCACAAAGCCTTTACCTGTAAAATAATCTTTGACAAATTGTAATCAAGCGAAAATTCTCGGGTTCGATCCGCGTATACCTTACAATCTATCTGGTCAATTGCGTCGCTCGTCGCAAGCCAATGGTGAACCTGCCTTAGTAAACATCCCCCAAAAAATAGTTCGGACCCCGTGTTAAACAACAGGCTCCATGCGCTTGTAAAATAACGCAGCAAGCAGCATATCACTAGCGTAAGTGCATGTTTTAAGGTTCGAGCATATTCAATGAAATATTTGACATCTATGTATCTTCGAATACTAATATATTTTTTTGGTATTTTGTTCAAATTATTTACTTTTTGTGGAATTATGTTATTTTTTTACATCCGTATTGTACTTCATAACGCAGTTTTTATTTTAATTAAAAACTTTATTGGGTAAATTTTAAATGGATGCCCGTTTCCTGGTTTATTTGTAGATACATATATAGTTGACGATAATTTTAGAGGTTAGATGAAATTTCCTGGTTATTGTTGATTGTGACTACTTTGTAGCGTTACGGTGTTAAACGAATCAACAGTATGTTAGTACAACTAATCTGTTATGTCCTTCTATTATTTGTGATAATCATTTAGTTCATGCTTTGCATTATTTATGATTATTGCCAGTGGTTGGTGGTTACTTAAAGATCATTATGTGAATTACGTTTGACACTGGTAAAAGTCAGAAAGATTGTAGATCATTGCTTTATTTTACCTTTCAAGTACATACCCTAGCGAAATTAAATTTGCAGATCTCAGAACGTATGGTATACTTTTCGTATGATGTATGTATGTAAGTAATTATGATAAGATATAGAATTATTTCAGGATTTTTGATTAAATAATATTCCCAAACTTTTAAAATAATTTATTTCCTATTTTTAACAGTTACAATACATTTTTTCTTCTTAATAAAACATACTCAATTTCTTTAACAAAATTAGTTAATCATCCACATAGGAATTATTAGCAATTTCACAATTCTTATTGTCGTCTTATTCTTATTGTAGTCAGAAAAAATTGTAGATCATTGATTTATTTTACCTTTCAATTACATACCGTAGTGAAATTCAATTTACGGATCTGAGAACGTACGGTATACTTTTCGTATGATGTATGAATGTAAATAATTATGATAAGGTATAGAATTATTTCAGGATTTTTGATTAAATAATATTCACAAACTTTTAAAATAATTTATTTCCTATTTTTAACAGTCACAATACATTTTTTCTTCTTAATAAAACATACTCCATTTCTTTAACAAAATTATTCAATTATCTACATAGGAATTATTAGCAATTTCTCAATTCTTATTGTCAGACACCTGACTGCGCGTTTGTAAACTATCGAAACGAACGAAGTTTTCATGCACTCGGGGTGGGGTCAAGGTGGTTAGCAGCATTGCGAAAAATTGTTTTGGCAGACTTTTGGACTGATATGGAAATGAACGTCAGGTCGTGGTATATCGTTATATCATAGATTGTCAAGAAAATACTTCAGATCAAGCGGGTATTGCGGTGGTTACCTAGGACATGGTACATGGTCGACATAAACTCATATATTTGACAAATTCGAACGCAAATATATAGAAATACACAAATACGAATAGAGGCAGTGAAACGTTTTGAAATTGAATGTCGCCGGGCGTTTTTCAAAAATATATGACTTTACGTGTACAAAATTAGAGTCGTCATATGCATTTTCCTCCGCCTTGCACGGATAGTGCATATCAAAAAGAAGGGATATGGATAATTTTGTTACTTAATTTATGTATATATAAAGACCTCTCTAATCAAGTACTAATTCTATCATAGATTAATGTTGCCGCGTTTATTTACAGGTCAAATTGTTCTCGCAAAGTTACAAAAAACGCACTTCGCAAATATATCAGTCATTGTACAACTGTACAGTGCTCAGATGCAAGAGAATTGATTACCTCGCCCGCCGCTTGTTGCTAATCTTATGTACAATAAAAAGTTCCTCTTACACCTTTGAAAACGAATGCATTAATATCGCTATACGAATATCATGGGAATGTCCTATTTTCTTTTTTATATACAGTATATTGCCTAGAAGATATTAGATTAATTAGTTGATTTAACTATTGGAATGATTTTTTTGATTTGAATGAAGACTCTTGGAATATATTCTTTGATTTTCCCTAAGCAAACCGCCTATGAAACTATAAGTTTATATCTGAGTACTCGACTTTTGCTGTCTTCTCGTTATAAAATCACAAACAGGTACCTATCACAATCACAATTCTAAAGTGTCCAAAATATTTACATTGGTCCTAAAGTTAGTAGAAGATTCACCGGCTCAACAATTCTGCACGTTACGTGGACACAAATGCGGCTATCGACCGTCACACAGTCGTCACCCTGTCCACCTCCACGTAACGTACAGAATTGTCGCTGTGTCAGCAAATCACCCCCTTCTCATCAATAATGGCAGTGTCTGATGAGGACAGACTCTTCAGGCGGGTCTGGAGTATCGATCGTGGCCTTCTGCGGCAGCTCCTGTAGAGCACCAGGCACATGACGCCACCGGAGAGGATGATGCCCAGACCACCCAAGAACAAGTACAGAGGTGGTAGTTGTAGCAGGATGGAGCAGTGGGTTAGAGCTTCATCTACACCAGAAGGACAATCTTCGACGCCGTCGCACCAAACTGTTGCGTTTATGCACGCGTCCAACTCTGGACACCTATATTGGCACTCATCCTGCATCATCAACAGGAGACCGACACCATTAGGAGGCAGCTCCTTCCTGCAAAACCCAATAATAAAAACAGGCGACTTTTTAGAAATCTGTGCCGATTTGTTTTTTGTATTGACCTTCTTGTTAGCTCGAGCCACATTACGGAGTAAGCGCCTTCCTCCTTTCCGTGGAACTCCACGACAATGCTTCGTAACAGCTCCTTGCCGAGATGATCTATGGCTATCTTGTCAACTGCCAAAGGCCGCCGCTTTGTTTTGTCTACAGAGCGCCAACCCTCGGAGAAGACTTCCACTAGGTTGTTGCGTCTGGAGGTGGAGATGTACGGGCATATGATTGCGGAGTACAATGGTGTGTGTACGGATATTCTGTTTGCCGTACCACATCGTACTCCTGCAACTGTAGTCTCGTTGCCTCGGTTGTAGGAGTGCCTCAGGATCATACCGCTTATTTTTACGTAAAGATACTTGTTGGCAGTGGGTACTATAGCTCTAGGGTATGATTCACAATTCACCTAAAAAGCATAAATATGTTGGATAGTACCTATATTCCAGGTAAACTTGACTAAAACAACCATAGTACAAAAATAATCATTAGAAATTTTGACGCATTTCATGCGAAGCCTGCAACACAAATGGTACATAAGCTGTAGCATTTTCTACTCACTCAAATAATTTGAAATATTCGCATATTATTATAAATATTCGTGTTTAATGAAATTATTTTTCTATGACAGTGCGTAAACTAAGTTTTTACGCATCTACGTAAAGTGCTACTCTTTAGCACAGGTGCGTAAAAAAATCACCTGTGCGTAAAAACATCAACTATGACACACTAGAGAATACTGCACTCAATAAAATAATAATGATTCGAAAGTTGATGCAAATATTCGTGTTTAATGAACGTATATTTCTATGACAATGCGTAAACTAAGTTTTTACGCACGTACATACGTAAAGTCATACTTTTAGCACAAGTGCGTACAAAAATCACATGCGTAAAAACATCAACTGTGTGTAAAACAAGTTTTACACACAATTCATTCACTCACCAATTTAAAAAAAATATATAGTATTTTGCATCAAATTTTAGCTATTTCTCATAATAGCTATCATAGAAAAAACTTTGTGTGATACATTTTCGTAAAATAGTGCTTTTTTGCACTCGTCTGCTCGTTCAACAAAATTCATGCTCATCCATAAAAGCACTACTTTACGAACTTGTACCATAAATATCTAATTATAGTAATTAGAATACACAATTAAACTAACTGGAATACATTACTATAGAGAACATTTTTTGAAGAAATCGAAAGGTTTTCGGAAATTGGAAGAGGATCAGGCAGAAAGGACGAGATTCAATAGCCTAGTAAAGACTGTTACCTCTCCCTATGGACGCATAATGGGAAAGTTAATCACTATTCTTGAAACTTGATAGAAAATAAAGCTCAGCATATGAATACAATTTCACAAAAGTATTCAACAATTCGAAGATTACCTGTGTAAAATTGATATAAAGGATATGAAAATTAATAATTTTACAACATTGACAACCAATTTGTAAAATTGACAATTTTATTATTTTGTGAAATTAAAGTTCAGCAGTAATGTTTTGATACGAGCATTTTTAGCATATTTTGAGACCTATTTTCATTACGAAGACTGAAAATTTGGAAAATTCCAAACAAGTTTAGAAAATTATACATATTTTGTTTTATTCCACAAGTTTAAATTGACAAGTATTCATAGAAATATTTTCAATTGGCTTTACGATCGGATAAATAATCACTAGAGAATTCATAATTGTTTTTTAATATTAATAAGCATTTTATTATAGAATAATTCGAAAATTTGCCTTGGAACGGAAGGAAATGAAGGAAGGCCAAGTAGAAAAAAATAAACTGCCAATGTAATATTGATATTAATATTTCATTCAAAATTGATAGCCAAGTAGAAACAATTTAAAATCACTTCGGATACTTCGTGAAACATACGAGTTGAGACCAATTTTCATTATGAATTTGTAAAACTAAAAATAATAAACATATTTTTGGAATATTTGTGATAATTTAGAAAATAAAGCTTAACATAGATGTTTTAATAAGAATTATTGTAGAGATTTGATAATTATTTTGGAAAAGTGAAGCTCAACAGCGATATTTTGATAAGATGATTTAATTATGCTTTAACATCAATTTTCATCAAAATTTGAAGAAAAACATAATGTAAAGATGCTGGATGTACAAAAATTGATAAAAATGTTTGTAAAATTGACAACCGATTTGTAAAATGTGAAGATAACAACGATATTTTGATAAGATGATATAATTTACTAACAAGTTTCTTCAAAATTTGAAGAGAAAAAAGACTGTAAAGATGCTGGATGTAGGCAAATTGATAAAAATGTTAGTAAAATTGATAAAAATGTTTGTAGAATTGACAAACAATTTGTAAAATTGGTAAACTTGGCAATAATTTACTTTTACAACAATTTTCTTTAAAATTTGAAGAAAAAAAGACTGTAAAGATGCTGGATGTAGGCAAATTGATCATTTTTTTTGTAAAATTGATAAAAATGTCTGTAGAATTGACAATCAATGGACAAATCAGTAATCAATAAATAATAATTTGAATATTAAAAACAGAACACTAAAATTAATAATCGCTTGGAAAATTAAATTTTACTTAAAGAAATTAATAATAATTTTGGGTTATTGTATATCATTTCCAAAAATTAATATTCATTTAAAAAAATTGAAACGTAGGTCTTCAATAATATACTTCAACTTTTCATTAAGCAACTTTCAAAATTATCAAGCAGCCAATTAGTGTTTTGAATTATAAAATACTGGAAATTTGTAACCAAATATCGAGTAATAAGAAATATGCATATTAATTTAAAGATCAATTTCCATTTTTAAATCAATTTGAAAAATTATGGAATAATTTTCAGTTTAGGATCGGAAAATGAAATGAATTTATTGTAAAATTGGCAAACTTGGCAATAATTTACTTTGACAACAATTTTCTTCAAAATTTAAAGAGAATAAAGGCTGTAAAGATGATGGATGTAGACAAATTGATACAAATGTTTATAGAATGGACAATCAAATTGTAAAATTGGCAAATTTGGCAATCAGTTGACAAATCAGTAATCAATAAATAATCATTTGAATATTAAAACCAGAACACTAAAATTAATAATCGCTTGGAAAATTAATTTTTACTTAAAGAAATTAATAATAATTTTGGATTATTGTAGATCATTTCCAAAAATTAATATTCATTTATAAAAATTCAAGCGTAGGTCTTCAATAATATACTTCAACTTTTCATTAAGCAACTTTCAAAATTATCAAGCAGCCAATTAGTGTTTTGAATTATAAAATACTGGAAATTTGTAAATAAATATCGAGTAATAAGAAATATGCATATTAATATAAAGATCAATTTCCATTTTTAAATCAATTTGAAAAATTATGGAACATATTTCAGTTTAGGATCGGAAAATGAAAAGCAAGACAGAAAAAATAATGTTCATTTCGGAAAACTGATAATTAAATGGGAAAATTGTAGCCCAAGTATTGGTGTTTTGATAAAAACGTACCAATTATTGAAATTCGAAACCATGATAGAAAAATGAATAACAATTTCGAAAAATTGGCGCTAAACATTGGTGTTTTGATAAAAATGTTGCAATTATGGAAATTTTATACGAAGATAGGAAAACTTAAGTTATAAAGTTAAAAATAAATTGATAAGTTAAATTAAATTATAAAGTTAAATTCTAATTAACGTTCTAATTAACTTATTAATCAAAATAAATATTTATCATTGCTTCATCCAAAATCAATTAAATCAAAGAAGAATACAATTAAAATATAACTTTGGAAAAGTTATCATTGTTTTGGAAAATTATTCGAATATTGGGTTTAGGAAATTGAATGCAGATTAGAAAAAAAATTAAAACGCTTCGGATAATTAATAATCACTTTAGAGAATTCATAATTATTTTGTAATATTGATAAACATTTTAGAAAATTGATAGGAACATCATTTTGGAAACTGATAATCATTTTGGAAAACTGATATTTATGTTGTAAAATCAAACGTTCAATAGTAATGTTTTGACAATTTGAATCAATTCCAATCATTACACAATATAATTTGAAAGTTATATAACTACAACCTTCAGTTTCATTTTTCAGGTTGATGACTAACTTAAGAAGGATTATCTTATTACTAGATAAATTAAAGTTATTTTCTATGACAGCGTACATTTTTGGTCAAAAGTTTGTTGAAACTTATTGATTACTTTAGTCGGTAGTACCCGATCATGTATAGCCAGCGTTATGTCATGAACGTTGTACAGTCATGCTCACATAAATCTAGTCCAAAATAATTGACAGTGCTATATAAAATTGCTATTGTAACCTAATTTCTTGTTCTAGATTTATGTGAGCATCTCTGAACCTGCAAGTCTCATCTAGAAATTTAATGGAAAAATCTAAATGGAACATCACTCTCAAATTGTGCACACATCTAAATTTGGTCTCAAATCGTCGGCTTGGTGTTACAAGGTTGCATGTAACATTTTTAAAATTTTTAGTTCTATAGCTTTGCAGGGCTATATCTTTTCAAAGTGGGACTTTTGATTAAAAGATTAAAATTGGATCATTAGGAACCTGTGATAAAAAAATCATATCTATTGACAGTGCAAAATTTATCATATTTTGATATAGCAAACATATTTAAAATCCTTATTCCCAAATTTACAAATTTGCACATACAACCTTGTAACATTAAGCTGACGAAATTTCTTCACAAAGCCATAGCTTAACAAAGCCATAGCTTCACAAAGCTATGGCAACTTCGGCAATTTAATTTGTCCGTCATTATCTGCAAATTAGAAGTGATTTAATTATGAAATGACTATTTTTATAAGATAATAAGACTTTTTAGGATTTTAGAATGACGATGTAACTGCATTTCACTTGTCCACCAACATTTCTACTTACTTGTTCTGCACTATCTGGAGGATACGCGAAGGCGATTTCCCCACTAGGCCCTTGCTTCCTCAAGTTGCTCTTGCACGACGGCGCCCTAATGAACTTCCACGTGCCCTCGAAGAAGAGCGTGGAGAAGTCATCGCTGGCATTCATGCCAGTCACGTCGAAGCGCACCTCTACGACGTTCGATGTCGACACGTATGTGAAGGGCAGCTGAGCCTCCAACGTGGAGCACATGCAGTCCCTGGGGGCACCTGGGGCGTCCATCCAGGGGACGTCGTACACGCGCACCGTCGCCGACGTGTTGCCGTAACAGCGGAGGCGGTCGGTGTCCGAACTTAGCTTCGTCTCGCACCCTCGACCCTTAATGACGACCTTCGTCAAGGTCACCTTCACCTTCTCGTCCTTCTGCGCTTCGAACCTATAAACGCAACTAGAACAAAACATTGAAAAGTTGGCTTCTGACGAAGTCAAATGGAAAAACGTGTTACAAGACCGAGACCGACACAGAGAGTTACACATTTGTTAAGAGCAATCTGCAAAGAGATACACAGTACATTTGGAAACCTCACTTCTAGAAATAGCAAGAAGTTAATCACCAGTGCCAAATTACCGGCGGTAGATTACTCAATTGAGGGAGTGAACTATATACCTCATTGTACGAGGCAAAACCTCGCGTACTATGGATCTATTAAAGTCATCTGTAAAAACTCAAAATATGCAGGGTGTCCCGCGCTAATGGACCATTAAAAGTCTATGTGGTTCCCAATAAAATAAAAATTTGAAAAAAATCATCCAATCATGGTTGATTACGTTCTCCTGAAGTGAAATACCAGGCATGTTTTTTAAGTAAGTACCGTTTTGCTATACCGCCGATTCAGTGCTGCGGTGGGTATTCCGCGCATGCACGCTGTGTACCTGCATCTATTGGCAAGGCTGAGATGCCATTACGGCAGCAATCGTTCGTGTCTACTTGTGTTAGCAAGCATTTACAATGGCAACGCCGATTGAGAGTCCCGCCGACTGTGAAGTTCGGTCTGTTATTCGTTTTCTGAGTGCAAAAGGCTTAAAAGCGATCGATATTCATCGTGAGATCTGTGCAGTTTACGGAGAAAACATTATGAGCGATGGAATGGTTAGAAAGTGGGTTCGAGCATTTAAAGATGGTCGCACAAATGAACATGATGACGAACGGAGTGGGCGACCTTTAGTCATTCCAGACGATTTGGTGCCGAAAGTTGACCAAAAAGTAAGAGAAAACGGACGCTTTACGATTAAGTTGTTATCTGATGACTTTCCCCAAGTTTTTCGAAGTGTTCTTTATGCAATAGTGCCTGAACGATTAAATTACCGAAAGCTGTGCTCACGCTGGGTACCGAAAATGTTGACGGTGGTGCACAAAACCAAACGTATGGGCAGTGCTTTAACTTTCCTTGACCGTTACCACGACAAAGGTGATGATTTTTTCAGCCAAATTGTTACGGGCTATGAAACATGAATAGCCTACCATACACCTGAATCAAAACAGCAATCTACGGAATGGAGGCTTTCAACTTCACCCAAGAAAGTGAAATTCAAACAAACAATTCAGCTCGGAAAATCATGCGCCCACTCCATTCGTCATCATGCACATTTGTGCGGCCATCTTTAAATGTTCGAACCCACTTTCTAACCATTTCGTCGTTCATAATGTTTTCTCCGTAAACTGCACAGCTCTCACGATGAATATCGATCGCTTTTAAGCCTTTTGCACTCAGAAAACGAATAACAAACCGAACTTCACAGTTCGGGGCGGGACTCTCAATCGGCGTTGCCATTTTAAATGCTTGCTAACACATGTAATCACGGACGATTGTTGCCGTAATGGCGTCTCAGCCTTGCCAATAGATGCAGGTACACAGCGTGCATGCGCGGAATACCCACCGCAGCACTGAATCGGCGGAATATCAAAACGGTACTTACTTAAAAAACATGCCTCGTACTTCCAACCTTCTATCACTTCAGGTTCTACCGGAAGTAGCCATCAACCTTTCTTTTATAATGGAACACCCTATATGTTATTGTGTTTTTGGCTTCCCCTTTTAATTTGAAACACCTTTGGTAGAGATATATGTACACCTACCGTTTTTAATTTCTGAGATAAATGACCCCAATTAGACGTTATGAAAAATGGCTACAATTTCTATTACAAATAAGATATACATGGAAAATTTATCACTCATGTCATTTGTATTTCGTATTCATTCGCGTATTTCTTTTTTTTATTATTAATTTACAGTTTTACAGTTCAGGATTTGGGATATCCCCAATCCACATTTGTCCATCGAATGACCAAATAGACGAATCAAGCGAACCAAACATTTTTGCAACTTCTTAAACTCTGTTTTTTTTTAATACGTAAATGTACCTTAGATTTTTAGCGCCCCCTCTTCCGTAGAGGAATATGTCTCTAGGTGACCGAAACTTCTGGGGCTCCTGCGCTCCCGTGAACTTGCGGTTGCAGAGGCCGTCGCCATATGGCTCCCCATCCAAATGCAAATCAACGAATTCGTAGAGGGCTCGAAATTTCACTGGTCTGCAATTTAGTTTAAGAGATTTAACACGGCTGCCCACACATGGCCGAATAATTAAAATTCGTGTTCAACGTTTCATTTGTAAGCCATTTAAAATGCAGGAAATATTTTGCATGCTAAATCAACCTTAATGCCGAGGAATCTGCCAGCCGCAACTCCAGGGTGAGGCTGTCTCCCGTCGAGAGGAAGCTCTCCGAAAGTGTGCAAGGCCTGGGTGCTCTGGTGTCGTTCGCCAGCATTGAATGGTCACAGCTGCGAGGAACATGCTCCCTGCAGTACCTAGCCAGGAGGCTAACGTTTTTGCTGGTCCCCAGGGATGACGGCGGGGGTGGTTTTCCGGGGGCGCCTTTACCCTTATTATCTTTACTGCTGAAAGCATATTATTTATGATCACAGCAGTGCGCCCCAGTATTCCGCGTACCAAAACAGGTCGTTGCAGTTGGTGCTGGTCCACTGCTGACCATCCCAGACATTGAGGTAACTCCTGCAGATCTCCTGGTCGAGCTTCTGGAGGTCACGGTTTCCGCTCACGTAGAACTTGACCACGGATAGCCAAACTCTGTAGCGAGGAGGAGGGAAGACGATCGCAGTGTGCCTCCAGAAGCCGTCAGGATATCTGGGTGATAGAGGGCGAAAAGGAACTGGCGATGGTGATACCGACGTATCCAAGCCTTGGAGATGGTAGAGGCACGTTGTGTTTGCTGGCAGCGAGTGCATGGGGCTCTCCAGGATTCCCTTGTTGGTGCCACGAATCCAGAACTCGCAGTTCCTCTTGTTCTTCACGAATGTCGGCGATTGTTGATCAACGAATATCACCTACAAGCGGGTGCAATTTTCAAAAACTGCACCAGGCTATTTACATTACTTACTTCGACTTCCAATTGAAAGCCGTGCAAAGACTGCGCGGGGCTCGGGTGCAGGAACGTGCCGTACGGAGACGTGGAGAACTCCACCAGCAGCTCGTGACCGCTGGAGACAGCCTCAGGCACGGCTTCACCACCTCCACAGAATTTCAGGATAACCGGGTCCCTCGTTGTGTACCCATCGTACACAGTCACGTAATCCTGAACATCGTCGCATGCATTCCAAACTTTTAATTCTCTAGTGCTCGCAGTGCCGTAGAGCGCCGACTGGCTTCTGATAGAGATAAGCTGACCCTTTGGCTGACGCACTGTTATGAGGGCGTGCTTGCCCGAGGGCACCTCGTGCTGACGCACCGCGTAGTAGCAGGTTAGGTTCCTGGGGTAGACGCCGGGAAAATTGGGTGATTGCAGTCTGCAGTGTTTCCTATCACAGTCGCTGAAGATGCGGGAACAGTAGGTGCCCGTGATAAGGTCGCCCAGGTAATACTCTGGCTCGGGGTCCACCGATGGTGCAGTTGCATTGGGTTCCGCGGCCACAAAAGGTATAGCTAAAACAAACAATAATGAGGAGTTTAAAATGATAAGGCCTCAGAATGACAAAGTCGCTATAAACAGATGTTGGGGTTGTTATCAATTACAATTTTCGTCTTCGTAGGATCTCTTAACAAGCTAAACTGATGGCGACAAATTCGTAATATTTCGGATTTTGAAAGATAAGGCAAAGTTACAAGGCATCAGCGTAAGAATTCTGAATCCCGATCCTGATGTATTGACTAACAACAACCGATAGCAACGGTACTTGGGTAATATTTCATTAAACTCTATTAATTGGAAAATTAAATTTAAAATACCGCTAGGCTAACAGGTTAAAATGCTTGCTTAGCATGTACGAAGACCTTAGTTCGAGCCCCAGTACAGGTAGTACATTTGTACTGAGAAGCTAGTGCCATTCGCCGTTGGGAGCTTATTAACGGCGCTCTAGAGATCGGGTCGAATTTCTAGAGTAACAAGAGCTAACTCAATACACAAATTTACACAAATCACACGGCAGAAGGACCCACGTTGGTCGATAGTCAGTTAGAGATAATATGCCTAACAAATACAGTCACTACTACTAAATAGGTACTTTGATGGCAAAGGTTATAAATCATAGGCCGTAGTTTCCGCCATGGAACCGGTAAAATCTGAATCGGTGTCATCAATTAGGTTACCAAAATTCGAAGACGGAGGATTTTTAAGAGTGTCTTCGTTATAGAGGGTGATATTTTAGCTCACCAACAAACTTTCAGAGACGAAAACTCATGTAATTAAAAAAAAAAAGTTTGTTGGTGAGCTAAAAAATCACCCTGTATAGGGGTCTAAAAACATCCCAAGTCGTAACTCCATTATTTATAGACCAATTTTAATAAACCAAACTTTCCAACTTTTACTGTTTTAAACCAAACAGTATTCTAAAAATTCTATAAGCAGTGTTAAGTTTAATTATTTTTTTGGAAATTGTCTTCAAGGTAAAGCTGCTGTCAATCTGTTTTTTAAAACCTATGTATATAGATTTTCTATTATTGTATCTGGTAGAGCTTTTTCTATATTCAACAGTGTGCAACACTTTTAAGTTTTGAGCAGCAAATAACACAGAAAACCAAGGTTTAGGAGGTATTTGCACCACATGCGTTAATAATCCTGTCCCGTAATTTTTTTTTTCAATTTCGGTATGTGTTATACATGTACGTGTATAAATATAATCCCGAAGATGGCGGAAGGTGAGGGGAACGTGTTGCCATCGAACTGTTCCGAAAGTTCCTATCCATCTTGCGTCCAATGTTCTATTTACCCAGTCAAGGTTAATTTTGGCATTTTGAGGTAAGCTCAGCCTTGTTGAAAATAAATTTAATTGAATTGGGCTGATCGCAAACGTTTTTGAGGGTTTGTTTTTAGTCAAAATTTCATGGTAATTTTGTAGGTTTAAATACGATTTATGAAAAATGTCGAATTAATCGTTTCCTAAAATTCCACACCAAATATTAAGACTGAATCTTGGTCGAACCTTACGCCCGGTTTCTCCAACGATACTTTACTAGTTAAAATCGATCTTATAAATAAGACGTTCTTAAAGTGTTGCACCAACCATTAATTGGTTCCTAAAATCGTAAGAATGTCTTACATTTGAAGACGTCAAAAATGGTGCTTAAGATTCGGATTCTAACCTAAAATTCAATGTAATTTGTACTGTCCGTGATTAATTGAAACTAATGCGGATATTGCAGATATTGCAGATGATTATCATATGCCAGCAAGGTCATTAGATATTATGGTCAGTTTGATAAACGATATGTTAAAATTCCTTGAAATCGCAACGTTGCCAAACGTAATTAAACTATATGTTTGGTGCAACGGAACATAAGATTAATGGCCAATTGCACCATTTTTTCGCAAAGCCTTACTTTACAAAGCCGGGCTTATATTTTAACTAATGCTTAAAGGGAAGGGACTTGCACCGCAGATTGCTTTACTAAGCACGCCCCAAGTCTTGCTTCGTGTGGCAACGTTGCGAAATCTGGTAGAATATTCGTTTGGTATGTTGGTGACATTGCGATTTTCAGTGTCGATCTGTCAGTGCGTATATACAAAATTGTTACGTTATTAGGCCTCGGGCACTATTTGAGCGGTGACCGGTGTGCGGTGGGCGGCGAATATAATTGTCTATGAGAAGCAGTAAGCAGCAAGTGCAAAGCGTCAAGTTTTTCCAGCAAGCTGCATTAAAATCTGGTCCACCAGCACTGGTGGAATCGTAAACAGAACGTACTGTGTTGCTCGCTGATCGCCGCAGCCGCTCACCGCTCGTTTCGTTAGCCGAGGCCTTAAGACGAATATTGTGATTATTGCACTGCACGGAGTTAATTCCAAAAAGGTAAATTAAATCCGCTGCTATAGCTCAGATTTGGAGTTAAAATGCGTGCTAAATATTTGTCACAGAATTTACGATGTATTTGAAGGGCTATGGGGTAGAACCACCAAGTCCATCTTTTATCGAAATCGAGCTGAGAGTCACATTAGCTCTCATGCATCATCACGATTAATTACATTTTCAAGAGCCATTGTAAAAAATGTGTTTCTCAAATGAACATATGCCGTGACAGTTATCGGAATAATTTTAAGGTTATGTTCGGCGTCGTAAATTTTAAGATTGGTTTAAGCGACCGCTCTTGACAACTTACATTAAGCCTTACTTGAGATGTGCATAAAATGCGGTGCAAGCAAATTTCTGACTTAAGCCTTGCTCACATTTTAAGTTGTGTTTAAGCCTTACTTGTTTACTGTGGTGCAAGTGGCCATAAGACCTACTTATAAATAAGACGTACTTCAATAAGACGCATCTTAAGATTCGTTGGAGAAACAGGACGTTAGTTTCTACAATAACTCTGAGTTTGACAATATAGATGATTGTTTCTGTTAAAGATGTCATTACAGCCGAAAATACACTCGTCTGCCCAAATATTTTTTCGATAAAAAACGCGTCTCTTGTAATTTGTTTAAATTCAAATTACGAACTAAAACGCTTTTATCATTGAATCATTTCTTCCTACATATACTTTTTGTGGAATGTAGGGATGAGGTTTATACTTTTCAAAACACTTAACACAGTAGCTTTAGTTATTCCGGTCATACTCCCAATTTTGCGTACACGTTTTGTAAGCAAATGTGTATGTTATGGCGGGATTGCTAGTAATGCACATCACGTTATTTTCTTTCTAATGTTATCCGTGCTTTTGAAATTTCCTTTACTAGTTCCTTCCATATTTTTCTGAATGTGGCTAGTTTTTTAAATTTATTTCCATGTCATGTTTATGTTCCTCAAGTCTCCGTCTATATTCTGCATCCATGTGTCTGTTGTTCTTTCTCTTCTTATTTTCCTGTTATGATAAAGTCTATAGCTTGTTTTGCTATACTATCTTGAGTTGTTAGGGCTCTCGCACACTAGCAACTTTTTAACACAAATAGTTGAGTTGCTCTTAGTTGCTTCAACCTCTGTTGAGCGCACACCAGCAACCAAATAGTTGCTCTCACTCAGTATAAAATGCATTTTATAGAGAGTGCACATGCATTTGAGCTCTGAATTTGAAATTTAGATGGAGGAAGCGTCAAAAATTGTGGTTCCATCTTTTATTAAGCAACCGACTCTTTGATGGACAGTTTTACAAATTATTTGAAACTTTATGAAAATATGAAACTTTTTTTTTCGTATTTCCGCATGGGCGTAGACAGTTTTGATAAATAATGGAATATCGAATGACATGTTTATTATATTTCGATTACAAAAAATGACTGAAGTGAATTCACTTCACTTGAATGATACCGATAGACTGGCTGGGACCAGCAACTATTACCGCCAGCGTGCGGTGTCACGTCTGAAATTGTATGTTTCACTTTCACCGTCAACAATGGGCTTGGAAAAAATTAAAAAAATATATTAAAAAATACAATTAATTATTGAACTTCGTTGTTTTAAACCCAATAGTCCTTATTTCATTTAAATTGGGTAACAATTTATGGAGTTATAAGGCTTTGAAATATGACTTTGGCGTTTAGCTCAATGCTTATTCAAATTTGATCGCCCGAGTTAGTGCGTTACAGTCAATTGCTTTGTGTGCAATGTGGATAAGGGATTTGTTCGCGGTCAATCAGACAACTTGCCTAAAATTGACGCAGTTACATTTGCTAGTTTTTTTTTTGCTACGAATAGTAATTTCATCAGCGCTGAGATTCGCGGATCGAAAGCATCTAGGTAAGTAATAATGTATTAGTTACGCCTAAAACAATGTTTTATTGTAAAATTGTTTAATGAATTTTATTGTTATAAACCAACAACTGTAAGATGTTTGTCGGCCCTTCATACTGTTATTGAAACGATGTTTTATATCCTCCTTATAACTCAATTAACAGTGTTTATTGATTCACTTATAAAGGAGAAATTGATTTATGCATATTTGTGCGAGTGTAAACTGACACAAGTATTGTTTTAAGTAAGGGCCCATTCCAAGTCACATAATATAACATAAAAAGCCATTGAGCGTGCGCATTTCTTATGTGGAGGAGGAAAACGTCAAATGCGCGTGCACAGGTCTCCTGCATGCCACAGAGGAAGCCCCCCCCCCCCCTTCGGGGGCGCAAACTCTGAAACAAACACGGCTCCGCCGCCGACAGTGTCTCCTTATGTTATGTGACTCTCAATAGGCCTTAAGATAAAAAAAAATTAAAATAAAAGACTCAGAAGTATAAATTGTTACAATAAATGTTCAAAATTATTGTATAAGTCTCTACAAAGCTAACTTTGATAGAATTGAAATTAAATGAAAAATTGCATTGTTAAGACATTAAAAGGAAATTAAAAGAAAAAACAAATTAATTCTTATTTTTTATAAACAATACAATTTTATAAGAAAAATATATAATTATTTGAAAAAACAATGTTGGCATTGAAATGACCTTGAAAACAATAACAAAAATATATATAGTAGGTACTTTGTTTACTTGCTCGAAATAAAAAAAAACTTTTATTGTAAACATTTTCGCCTTAAATGATAACTTCTTGAATTTTTAACGATTATCTAGTTAAAATTCCGCACCATATATCGTCTAGTAGACTCGAAACTACGGCAAATTAAAAAGTTACTTTCATGCACCTATAAAAATGTTAAATACGTTCTCTTTTAAATAAAATTGTTATGTGAGCGCGGGCCTGGTATAAATTTCCTTGCCTTAAATTACAAGTAAAATCAGTATTAAAAAAATCAATGGTATATTTGTTATTACATTACATATTCATATGTAATAATATTTAGCGTTGCGCCGACTCGAATACATGTATTCGCTCAACTCGAGTTGTCCATGTATTGGAATAACTCGACTTATAAATAACGGTAACTCGAGTTGACCAAGTGGGCAGAGTTAGACGTGTGGCATTTTTGCTTGTGGTTTTTTCCTAAGAGAATGCGCGATCTAGTGGACTTAACTATTGTTACAACTTGTTAATTTGAAACAAAATCTAATATATACGTTAAAGGAACATATGTTAAATTATTATTTGTTATTTTAAGTACTCTCTGGTATCTATCTTCTAGTATTTATTTATTTATATTTCCTACTAATTTCCGCTCAACATTCAGCCATCATCAGGGGTTTTTGTAAATTAAATTATATTTTTGAAGATTATATTTGACTTTTTGTGTCGTATCAGTTTTAAAACCCCTGATGATGGCTGAATTTTAAACCGAAACTAGTAGGAAAATAAATAAATAAATACTAGAAGATACCAGAAAGTACTTAAAATAACAAATAATAAATAATAATCACAAATATCTGGTAACATGGATAAAATACTAACAAAAATATTTTAAAATATGTTCGTTTCTCAGCAGTCGCTATTCGTTTCTCGCCTCTCGCCCGACTTGAGTTGGCGAACTCGAATAATTATTCGTTTTCATTTTTTTACGGTCTAGTTTCATAGACATTTACGAATATTTTTTTTTACGGTAGAAATAGTAGTATTTGTACATCTAGGTATAATTCAATATTTATAACGCGTTTTCTCTTTATTAGACATGACAAATACAGAAGTGCGAACTGATTCAACGTAGGCTTTGGTGTGTTGCTGGGCATGTGACAACCGTGACGTCACACACGCGGCGCGTCCTGAAAGGAAAAATTCACGCGTGGTCAATTTTACCCGACTTCAATAATTAATTGTGAAGCCGTTTGAAGTGCTAGATCAAAAATTTCAACGACATTATTTAAGTTTGACGGTGTATATTCAAATGCAAAATTTAAAAAAATGCGTTTCCAGACCCATTAAACACCCACAAAATAGAACATGTTGGATATTTTTAGTCGCCTCTACTATTTAGTTGCACGTGTGCGGTCTACTATAAGTAATAATGTGTTGTATTTTAATGATTAAAAAGTTGCTTGAGCTGAGCGATTAAAAAGTCGCTAGTGTGCGGGAGGCCTTAGAGTATGGCCGATCCATTTCCATGTTTGACCTTTATGGTTGTTTCTATTTTGTCTTCATTTGCAATTTCCTATAATCTGTCATTTGTCATTTTCTCTGGCCAGTACCTATAGATATTGTATATTTTTCTTAGGCATTTGTTAGCAGCTTCATATTCTTGTTAGTTATATTCCTACTCTCGGATCCATATAATAGCATGCTTTTAATATTTGCTTTGTACAAGCTTAGTACAGTTTTTGTTGATATTATTTTCTTTACAGTTACATTTCTTGCATCATTTATTCTCCTTTCTATGTCTTTACTACTCCCACTATTACACTGCCTTACAGTTACATTTCTTGCTTCATTTATTCTTATTTCTATGTCTTTACTGCTCCCATTATTACACTGCCTGAGTAGCAGATATCTTGGGCTACTTCCATCTCTTCATCTTGTATTTTTATTTTTGTTCTTTTGTCATTGTTTGGGTTTTCCTATTTATTATGAGTCAAACTTTTTGCGCGACGGTAATGAGTTTGCATGTTTTAAATAGCAAATATACTTTCTTATCCATTAGTATGCATAAGTCGTCTTCAAATTCCAAGGCCTAGTTTTTGAAATGGGCAGGAGTACCTTGTAATTCGAATTTTATTATCTGTTACCATTTTTATCATCCAGTCCATTGCAATTAGAAATACTAAATGACAGTATGCAACCTTGTGGTACTCCGCTGTTGGGCTTGTTGTTGATAGTTTTCCTCTGTGTTCGATTCTTGTTGAATAGTTGTTTTATATTAGTTTGATTATTCTAATGTATTTGTCCGAAATCCATATTCCCCTAATATTACCCACATTTTTTTTCGATTTATTTTGTCGAATGCTTTCTCAAAATCGATAAAAATGATATAACGGGTATTCATTTAAAAACTAGCCAGTCTCAATAACTTTTGAATTCAAGTTAACTTGATTTTTGATTTTTCGAAGGGGAAGTTTAAAAACGTTACAAACATTTTAAGTGTTACAACCCCCCTAGCCATCTCCAGTTTGAAATTCCAAATTGCACTCCCCACCTTGCGATACCTCAATTTAAAGCTTAAAAAAACGTAATGTATAGGCGTGATAATATAGCTATTTGTATTACAAGGGAGGAAAGTGCATCATTTCCTCCCGCGAATATTTGATGCCCCACGCGAAGCGGAGGGCATCAAAATCTAAGAGAGGAAATGGCACTTTGCTCCTGAGTAATACATATGACTTTTTCTACGACCTTTTACAGTGTTTCGCATAAATATTATATTTTCTTGTGCATGCCAATTAAAAAACCAAATGTCAAAATATAATATTTAGAATAAGTAAATATTATTAAAAATCAAAGAATACAAGAAACGTACATATGTTTATAAATAAAAAGGATATGAACGCAATGGATTGAATACGTGTATTAAACCGGGTGTGTGGTTTAATAACCGTGGGTGCTTAGGAGTCTATGTTATGAACATTTTGAATTGATTAAAATGAATGTCAAGTTTTCGTCTTTCTCTTTTTGTAGTTCTCGCGTAATACAGATACATACACTTAAGCAGGTACACGCGGGCTTAACTCCAGATACAGATGGTTACAGGGAAAGAAGGAACGTTCAGGAATTAAGATAACAAGATTAAGATAAGAACGTTTACAGATACCTTTTGTGTATCTCTCACATTTCAGGCGTGTTTAATTTATTTCTGGTTCAGTGCTGATTTCCACTATATTCGTTCATTACGTCAATGTCAAATTTTGGTTGCTGCGATGACAGATGTTTGTTGCATTTTAATATTTAATTTTCAATTATTGTAATAATTGTTCTAATAGCGAAAAAATAGTACATACACCACGGTTGTGAATACTATTATAGCCTCGGGTCAGGTAACCCTCTGCGCTATCAATAAACGAAAATCATACACCATTATCAATAGTAATATGTTAAGTGCATAGTGCATAGTCATAGTGCAAAATATATATGGAGACAATTTGAAAAATTTTGCGATAAAAAAAAAGTACTAAATGAAACTACGAGTATGCACCAAATTGCATTGATTTTAACCGATTGGGCATACAATATGAGAAAAGAAAACGGAACTGAAAGTATGTACACAAATGAAACAGTTCATTGTTTTAATAAACAGATCTCTGTTCATTAGATTAGATTAGATTTATTTGCAACACTAGATCATTTACATGATATTTGTTAAGTCAATATTACATATTATTACATTCCACAACATAGCACGTACATATCAAAATTATATATTAAATATATCTTAATATTCATTAAAAATTCAAAAACTCGTCCAGGGTATAAAATGTATTCTCAATTAAAAATACTCTTAACTTACTCTTAAATACTATGGGGTTTTTACATTTTTTGATAAAATCAGGTAAATGATTGTATATCTCTACACATGAATAATATGGAGAATTTTTATAAAATGATGTACGATGTAAGGGAACACGGAGCATATTGCAATGCCTTGTGGCATGAACATGATGCTCAGCATTCTTTTGAAAAGTTCCGATATGATTGTACACATACATAGCACACTTCATGATGTAGATACAAATAAATGGCAATATGTTGTGCTCCCTGAAACTAGATCTACACGATTCCCTCTTGCCTAAATTGAAAATTAACCGAATTATACGTTTTTGGGCTACTTTAACCCGATATGAATCTAATGATTTCCCCCACATAATTACATTATACGACATATGACTGGAAGCTAATGCATGGTATACTTGCACAAGATATTTTCTTGATATTGTACTTTTCAGTTTCAATATGGCGTAATAGGTGCTATTTAGTTGTTTCACTAGATGTTCCACATGAATTGACCACTTGAGTCCCTGGTCCAAATAACATCCCAAGAATTTTGCAGATGCAGCGCTGGTAGGTATAACTTGTTGCGAACACCTGTTCTTGAAAAACTGAAGATGGACTGTCTTGTCTCCATTTAAAATCAAATTATTTTGATTGCACCATTGTTTGACACTAACTGCTACTGATTGCAACCTGGCATCAAGCTCTTCTTTCGTTGGTGCATCGATCACTATGGAAATGTCATCGGCAAAGATAACAGTATGCCCACACGTCATATGTATTGGCAAGTCATTAATATATAGTAAGAATATTAGTGGTCCTAGCACAGATCCTTGCGCTACTCCCAGAGACAAGTTACATATATTAGAGTCAGCGCTCTCTATGTTGACATACATTTTGCGACCAGTAAGGAATGATTTTACCAAATCCAATGCATGGCCCCTTATTCCAATGTTCCATAACTTGCTTTCCACAAATTTCGCGTTGACAACATCGAATGCGCTCGACAGATCAAAAAACATTCCGGCGACATAACTGTTTGTATCCATTAGTCTTTGAACGCACTCGATAAATTCAAAAGTTGCAGTTTCTGTGGACCGCTTGCCAGTAAAACCGTGCTGACAGGGACTCAGTAATTTATACTTGGTAATAAAACCATATATTTGATTGTATATTGTCTTCTCGTATATCTTAGAAATCACATTCAACACTGATATAGGTCTGTAGTTCTCAATCTGTTGTTCACTTCCCTTTTTATATACAGGAACTACCCTTGCGATCTTTAGTGAGGTAGGAAATTTCCCTTGGGCTAATGTATTGTTTATTAGGTGGGTTAGTGGTCCAACAATAACATCACTGATATATTTAATGATTCTCGTTGAAATACCGTCGGGGCCTACGGAGTTCTTATGTTTCAATTTTAATATTATAGTCTTTATCTCTTCGTCTGTAGTCTCATATAGAGTTATTGTATGGTCCTGATGCAATCCCGCAGTACAGGAACTTGATATATTTGATCCAAAATTGTTTTGGACTTTCTTCTCAGCAATTGTGGAAAAGTAACTACTAAACTCGTCTGCAACATCCTTCGCATCTTGTATAATTTTATCATTACTTGTAATGGTAATGTGAGATTTTCTGTTTTTTCTATTTGTAACATCGTTAACCACCTCCCATACCTTTTTTACTTTGTTATCCGAGGTTTCTATCTCATTCTCATAATATGCTATTTTGGTCTTCCTAATTAATTCCTTATGTATTTTTCGTTGTTGTTTATACCTTTCATTTCTATCAGCGGTGTAATTTTCTTTTAGAGCTATAAATTTTTCTCTAAGGCTAATGCTAGATTGTCTTATGGATGCGTTAACCCATTTAGCATTTGATTTTCTAATAATTTGTCTGTTTATATTTCTAATTGGACAGGCCATATTAAAATTGTGAAGAAGACATTGCATGAATTCGTCAAATGATTTATCTACATTATCGGTCAAGTCAACACCTACTAAGTCAATCTTTATCATATTTTTTAATGTTCCCAAATTGGTTTCATTTATTAGAACTTCATTCATTATTAAAACTTCATTAAAAATTCATTGAGACAATGAATATAATTCATTCCAGCAATGCACCATAAACATTAAATCAATGATTCTTGTACGTTAGTATAATGAAATTATGTTTATTAATATGATGAACTCAGTCATTGGTCTATGAACGACAAATCATTATAGTAATGAACGCGTTCATCGGAGCAAAATTGATGTATATATGAACTCTTTTGGTTCAGTGTATGGACCTATTTAATTTCTAGATCTGTCATATGGCGGTATCTATGTTGCTTTGTGTATGTCCTTGTGCTTAAATAGTGTTTCTCCAATTATCATACTACCTCTGTTCCATAATAAGTGAGCCTTTTGAGTTTTTTTTCAAACTTATTGACACTTGATTATTTTTTTTAATTTCTATTTTGATATTAGTCCATTAGCCATGGACGTCAAAATAATTGAGAGTTTAATTTGTCAAAAGCAACAATTAAAATTCGAATTTTTAAACGAAAGTGTTCTAACGCCGGAAGTTTCAAACGATGAGAAGACCAAATTTAATCAACCAAAAACGAACGGATATTGTTCAATTTTTACTGAAACATCAGAAAAATGGACGGCTGAAAAAGGAAGCGGTGATTTTGGCAATTGAAAAATTTATAACATCAAGAGCCACTATATAAAGAATATGGAAACAGGGTAATGATTCTGTTCGCGGTTTGTATGAGAATACGCCTATAAATGTTGATTCTAAAAAGAAAGGAAAGTCGGGTCGGAAAAAAATTGACAGAACAGAAAAAAATGCCATTCAATTAGTTGATCACAAAAGACGAGGGACATAGCGGTCGTTATCAGTTGCAGTTGAAATTCCGCCTTCCTCGCTATGGAGGTTGTAAAAAAATCGTGAAATTAATCGGCATTCCTATTCCTTGAAACCGCTTTTAAGGGATGAGAAAAAGGTAGCACGTTTGTCGTTTGTTAAAGAAAATGGCGAGTCTGAGGATTTAATGAATAACATCCACATTGACAAAAAGTTGTTTTATATCACTAAAGTGAAGCAGAACATCTATCTTCTGCCTGATGAAGTTGAACCATGTCGTCAAGTTGAAAGTAAGTCAAACATGATCAAAGTGATGTTTTTGGCAGCCGTTGCCCGACCGCGTTACGATCGTTACCGTAACCAGCACTTAATGGAAAAATGGACTATGGCCATTTATAGTACAAGAACCAGCCTCTCGAAATAGCAAACATCGACTCAGAGGTGCAATGGTATCCAAACCTGTAGAAGTCTGTAAAGATGTTTACAAACGTATGTTAATGGATAAATTGATTCCGGAAATTAAAGAAAAGTGGCCAAGGAGCTCCTCAAAAACTTCTATAATCATAAAGCATGATAATGCAAGGCCACATGATAATGCAATATTGAAGATGATCAACTACGGACCGAGTATAGGAGCGATGGTTGGTACATTTCGTTTACTTTTCAACCGGCCAATAGTCCAGATTTGAATGTGCTCGATCTTGTTTTTTTTAGTCTATTCAATCATTACACCAGCATTCACCGCGCAATATCAATATGGACGAATTAATAAGAGTTGTCGAATAATAAGAGTTGTCGAATAATAAGAGTTGTCGAATAATAAGAGTTGTCGAAGAATGTTTCGAAGCGGAGACTAGACATACATTAGATAATTTGTTTATAAGTTTACAAACAGTTATGAAATCGATTATAGATTGTGGCGGTGACAATAATTATAAGCTTCAACATATTAGCAAGACAAAGCTTCGTAGGGAAAATCGTTTGCCTACTATTTGTTTATACTAACATTTTTTGTAAGTTATTTGAAAAAAAAAAATAGTACTTCTTAGAAATGGAAATGGTTCACTTATTTTATAAAAAATATACATCGGCAATGGCTCACTTATTATGGAAAAAAATAAAATCGGCAATGGCTCACTTATTATGGTAAAACTAAAAATCTGTAATGGCTCACTTAATGTGGAACAGAGTTAGTATTATTTAGCATGAAAAATTCAATGAGTCTTCCTCCATTATCGTTGATTAAACCAATTCTTGTGTTCCCATTGTTTCATATTTCCCTTTGTTGTCATTTTCTACTTTCGCATTCCAGTCTCCTATTATGATTTTTATGTCTCGTTTATATTGTTGAATGTTGCTTGTAGTAGTTCACTGAACATTTGTTTCTATTCTGTATCGTTGACTTTCGGGTAAAGTTCTGAAAGGATCTATAATTTATCAAATTTGCGACGTTCCGGGATTTATCTGTTGGGAAATCGCTGCATAAAGACATGTACTGCCTGAGTGCTATTTTTATTGCATACAAAATTTACTTAAATCACTCAACCGATTATTATCTATAATCGGCGGTTTTTTTTAGGAAATAATAAGTCGTACAATGAGAAAAACTTGACAGCTTGAAACAACTGTGAACCATGACGCTCAATGACTTTTCATAGCACCTTTAACATTTTTGTAAAATGCACATAGTTTATTTCGGATTTCTTATTATGAAAAATGTTTTCTAAACAACAAGGTATTTTGTATGTTTTAAAATTGGTCCATAAATAATGGAGTTATTTTCCCGTATGGTACGCTTTTAATGACCGTGACATTGGGGAATCACTTTACAAGTTCTAATATCGGGTCTACGTCTCCAACTGCCAGAAAGCGTGCATCTACAAAATCGAATTTTATGTTTCCCGCCTAATTGCAAATGCGATTTATTACTGCCATTCAATTTTGTGCCGCTCCGCTCTATTTATGCAGACGATTGACAAATTTTTATACAAAAAGGCCAGAGCTAAATTCGTTACAGAATGCTTTTATCTGGAACATTATGTGATATAAATATACAAACTAGAGATATAACCACAAAAATTTATAGAATACTTGAGGTATTTTACCAAAATGAAACATGAACTTAACATGAATACATTTGCAATTCCGATGCTTACCTCCCCCATACCTGACGGTGGCCGCCTTCTTCCTGAGCAACTTGTACTCCATCCTGAAATCAAAGTTGTACCCATTCTGGTCCTTGGACAGCCTGAATAGGTTCACGGTGATGGTGACGCTCTTGGTCTCGCTGTAGTAGATGGACGGGCCCCAGGAGGTGCCGCACCAGGAGCCACCGACCTGGGGCCTGTCCGACTCAGAGATCTGCAGGGCTCCATCGGGGCAGCCGTCGGCCGTGAATGACACGAATCGGCCCAGCGTGAAGCTGTCGAACGTCAGCTGCAACACAGGAAATTGACGTCGGATCAATCGGTTTTGCTCCGGAGGAAGCCCATAAAAGTGGAAATTGAGGCGATGACGGCGGGAGGACGAGTCTGGCCAAAGTTATCGGGCGGTTTCTAGGGCGTGGGTCAGCTTTTACAGCCGCTTCGTTACCGTTAGCCCGGGGGTATAATGAGTAATATGTCGATAATCGCGAGCCTTTACCGAAAGGGCTTCTTTCATGTTTCCCGAGCCAAAATTCTCGATTTTAATTACCCACTCGAACACAATCGCGTTAATAACCGAGATAAACGGGAACTTTCGTAATATAATTCGGGGTGCGCACCCCGCCGGGCGAACGCCACTCACCCTTAGCGACGAGCGAATTTGAATCCACTAATACCGCCTCCCCTATATTATTGAAGTGCTGTCGTACTTAGAGACTTACATAAAGCAAGTGTCCACCCGAAGAATCGATCTGCCCCCTTATAGGGCGGTGTTCATTAATCATTCGCGATTGCTCATCCCTCTGCTGAGCCTAATGAAATTTTTCGATGACGGAAAGCCAGGATTTAGGGCGGATCAATTCACTGTCTGATTACTTCGGTGCGGAAGTTAAAATTGAACTTTGAATTTTAAACGGAATGTAATCGGGGTTTCCTGACTGTCGGAAATACGTTTTTGAGAGAATCGTATATAATACTGTATATGATGTTAAAACTCGTACTCGAATCACTGGCTATAAGTAACAAACGGAGACCAAGTGGTACATACATTGAGTTAATGCTCCAAATGATCAAATATTGAGCGTATGGCTCTCACTTAGGCCGAAATTACAATTTATCCAATTGCTCTTCCAGAAAATTACCTACTTATTTTTAAATGCACGATAACGTCAGAAATTCTACATGATGCACAATTTTCGAAAATTCATCACCAATATGTAATAAAGTATATTGAAAAAGTATAAAAACAGTGATTGATTGGAATCTCGTTACTAATGCATCCTAATTAATCGCAGATCTATTTTTTTTTAGAAATAGGCGTATAAAAATATTGAATTTGATCAAAACATTTGATGTAACTCAATGATGTAGCAATTTCTACATATAGAAAAAATGTATTCTATTATATACCAAATTATTCCACGAAAGCTTATTCGTTTTTTTTACTCTAATTTAAATACCAACATATTAAACGTAAGCTTAACAGATTATTGCATCAACAGTCATTAAATCTCAAAAGTCGACTTCTCCGAAAGTTCATTACAAATCATTACCCCGTATGTAGGATCTAAACACATTTGGATACTGTACGTCTTTTTGAGATTAAAGTCCGAAATATTTAAAATTTCTTAAATCTGAATTACCACTTACGAAATATAAAGCAAAATTGTAATACATATGTAAATATTTAAAACTATTTGTAAATGAATTCTTATCGCAATTTTGAAAATAATTTTTGAAATTTAAATTTTCAAACACTCTTGTGACTGATTTCAATACTGAATCAATAGATAGTAAGCTCAATACTCTAGGGCTCTAGCTCATCGTTCTCAAACTGTGGTACATAATGGAAGTAGTGCCACTAACGGACTATTACATTATTTTGGTAGTACAATTTTTACACAAAATATTTAAAAAAGATTCATTCTCGCATACAATTAAATAAAATTAATTAAAAATTATATATTCTTTGATTGTAACACTCCATTTGTGATGTATCTATTTTTAAAATGGGGCATGCTTTTATGGTGTTACATCCAGGGTATCCTAGATAAGGATTAACAGCATGGGGATCTCGGTAACCGTAAAAGTTTCAAGGGCGGTTAAATTACAAAACAGTTGCGCAATTTACTGCACAGTAATATTCTGTTGAGTAAACCAGAAATTTTCGCTTACTTCCGGAGATATACGACAAAATCCGAAATCTTGCAATTTCGTTTTTATTTTTTAGTTATTTGAGAAGGTATAAGAAAACCAAAGGCACTTTCTCATTGCCACATTTTTAGCTCTACACGACAGTGTTTACAAATTTTCGTTTCGAAGAAACCATCATCAACTTAATTTTTTTATATGACCTATAAAAAATGTACACCCTGTATTCGATTCAATTTCCTATTACGAATTCAACTATTTATATCACAGTATGGTTTCTTATATTTTTATTCAGAAAAAATGCTTGTTAATTCATTTCGAACATTTTCTTGTAATAGATACCAATATAGTAACTAAAAATAATTTAGCAAGAATAGTTGTTAAACATTTAAACATTATAGCTAATTAGAACCACACTTATTATTTGTTTACTGTGATATGAGAATTGTTCTGTTCATTAATGGCGACGAAGACAAAAATTATTACATAATTTTAACCCAGAATATGTACCAAAATAGTAGAACAAAATAATTTAGCACGAATAGTTGTAAACATTGAAACATTATAGTTATTGAGAACCACACTTTTTATTATTTTACTGAGGTATGAGAATTGTTCTATTCATTTATTGACGACGAAGACAACAATTATTGCCTGATTTTAACCCAGAATAGGTACCAAAATAGTAACTAAAATCAATTTAGCAATCATAGTTGTTAAACATTGAAATATTATAGTTGTTGAGAAACACACTTATTTTTTTTTTACTGTGGTATTATGAGAATTGTTCCTTTCATTTAATTATCTTAAAATACTAAAATTAGGTGATAGATTTTGTATTCGTCGCTCATTTCAACGCCTACTACACCAAAATGTTCGAAATGTATTAACAAGGTTTTTTTTCTGAATAAAAATATGAGATATAAATCGTTGAATTCGTAATAGGAAATGCTATTTAATACAGGGTGTATGTACATTATATAGGGGATATATAAAAATATAAAGTTGATAATGGTTTCTTCGAAACGAAACGTTGTACTGAAAATTTATAAACGCTATCTTGTAGAACTAAAAAAGTGGCAATGAGGAAGTGTCTTCTGTTTTTTTTATACCTTTTTAAATAACTTTAGAAATACATAACAACGATATCGCAAAATTTCGGATTTTGTCGAATATCTCGAAGCGGAAGTAAGCGCAATTTTCTGGTTTTTTCAACAGAATATTGCTGATCAGTAAATTGCGCAACTTCTTTTGTAATTTAGCCGCCTTTGTAATTTTTACGGTTTCCGAGAACTCCATGCTGTTGATCCTTATCTTAGACACCCTGTATATTTTTTAATTCTTATTGATATAGAACAAAATTTGAAACGTTTGAGAACCCTAGGTTCCGGGTTCATGTCGCGTAGTAGGTATATGTAAATGACTTATATCTGGGTCAAATATTAACTGGTGGTTAACTTAAAAAGCAGTTATAATTCACGGGTTATAGTAACTCAACTTATTCACGTGTAATACGTAACACCTGGATTTCGTGTGGGACTTCGTAACTTGACAACGCCAAATTGTGATGCAACTAGTACGAGAAGTCACTGTGACAATATATAACCCAGGATTACACAACCCGGAGTCTTCAATGGAATAGTAGTATATTATTTAACGAGCATTAATGTAGATAGTACACTCGCCTGTGGCTTGTGTATAAAATTCATTTTCGTGAATTATAGCAATTATTTGCAAGTCAAATCCGACGTTTTATCTAGGACTTTTTAATAAAACAATTCTTATTAACAAATTTTTGTCAATAAGAAACCAATTGTTGGCAACCAAATGTACATATTGAAGAGAGCTTACATGAGATGAATGAAAGATAACAATGACAGCGTACATAAGGCAGTGAAAAATAAAGAGATGTGAAAAGCGATTTAAATAGTTTAACTGTTGTATTATGATTCACAATACAACCCCTCTTGTATAATGAAGTCATAATACAACCCCTGTTGAATAATGAAGTCATTATACAACCCCTGTTGTATAAGGACGTACGTCCATAATGTACATAATGAATGTATTATTTTTGAGTCATTGATAAAATACAAGCCCTGTTGAATAGTGAAGTCATTATACAACCTCTGTTGTATAATGAAGTACATTGTGTTACCATAGTTACGTACATAATGAATGTATTATTTTTGAGTCATTGATAAACCATCTTAGTACTGTCAAATAGATAGTTTCGTATTGCTCGTTGCTGGAAAGTCATGTTTATGTTGTACTTTGCTTTAGTAACCTTAGTACTTTAATTAAGTAACCTTTCAGATGAGCTATCACTCAACCCCTACTCCAATTTAAAAACATTGGGCTAACCTTCCCTGCGGCAAGGGGGCTAAACAATTAAAGATCATTTGCTTGCCAAAATTTGTCTTGTCTTGTCTGCCGTTTAATTAAAAATTGCCGTATGCGAGAAAAAACAATAAGTATATATGTAGATTTTAAGGCGTTTCCTTTCTCCCGGGACCGCTGTATAATAAGCATTATGAAGTGTGTTAGTGAATAGTTTTAATAAGTATGGTCCTTATGTCCGATAATAGTTATTTATGGTACAAGTGTGTTATGAAGTATATTAGGATAAGGGACTGGTTTTGTTTTTTCGAGTGACTTGTGACCTGCAACACACGAGTTCCATACATAATTTTATCCAACACGAATTTCGTCAAAACACATTATTAGTTGTGACATTTGTATTCGACAAATTCATTTGAATCGTCGATGGATCGGTTTAGCTTTGATTGTTACATTGAATATTAATGTGAATGTTAATAAGGAGTAGGACATTTTTTTATTCATCTACTGTTGTTATATACCTAATCATTGTTATTAAATATCATTTTATACCTGAAATTGTAGTGTTTATTTATGAATTTTAAGATTTCGGTGAGAGTGAGTTATGATTGTGACTGATTTATAACTCAGTAAGTTATAGAGTACATAATTGCAACTGAAATCAGTGGTATTATGGTTGCATAATTATGAGGTGTTGGATAAAAATTATTATATTCTAATCTTATTAGTATCGCCACCCAAACCGATAATATCTTCAAAGTTTTTAAAAATTTGGAATACTATTTTGTTTAAAGTTTCACGAAAAACCCGAGATTGTTCAAATAGGTGCTATAACTGTTGTAATAGGTGTCTAAAAAAAGGCAAAACCAATTATAGAGTCATCTAAATTTTGTTTGAAGCCTGCTTGTCTAATCTTGGTACAGGATATACTTCTGACGCTATAGTTTACTGATATATGTACAATTTAAATTGATAATTCGTAAGAAATGTTTTTATTAATTGAAATACTTTTTATTGTTATCTTAACAGTTCAATAATAATGCATAGATAAGTACAACATTACTAACAATTCAAATTACACATAGGAAGATTAAAACAGAGGCTTGAAAAATCATTAATCAGTATTATTAAAATTACTTGTCAGTTTTCTTTAGGCTAGTTCATTATTCATCATTGCAAGAATAGTCATAGTCAAGAACTGATTTACAGATTTGTAATATTCTTCCATAGTATACATATAATAACATTTACCGCAACAGATGGTTATCTGAAATTTAAAAGAAGCTTATACAATGCAATATAAGTTTGCAAGACGATTTTCTTTTTTCGTTATTTCTCAAAAACTGCATTTTTGAGTTATGTCACTTTTCTTGCCAGGGTGCGATATGCAAACAAAATAATATATTCAAACTTTGATAGATTAATTTTGAAAGCGTTTTGATACTTAGATAAATTTTGAAAAAGGATTATTTAAAGGAGACGGATCATTATTAAGTAACCAAGGCTGGAATTTTTCCATATAAATTGCTTCGAAAAAGTTTTAATTTTTATGTAAACAATGTTTTAATAATTTAACATCTTCCAAACTAAAAATGTGTCCTGTTTCAAAATGGTGTGCCGCACCTGCAGATTTGTCAATACTATGAAATTTTATGTGGTGTAAATGTTCTAACAACCTTTTAGTTATATTTCGTTTTGTTGTCCGACATATCATTTTTTTTTCAGGAAACAGGACACATTTTTATTTTTCAAGATGTTAAATTATTAAAACATTGTACAGATAAAAATTGAAATCTTTTTGAAGCAATTTATATGAACAAATTCCAGCCTTGGTTACTTAATAATGATCTGTCTCCTTTAAATAATCCTTTTTTAAATTTATCATAGTATCAAAACGCTTTCAAAATTAATCTTTTAAAGTTTGAAGTACAGTCGTGTTCATTAGTATTGTACAGAATTTATGCTGTGTGAATGTGACTTAATTTCACAAAGTTAAAAAAAGTGTTATACATACAAATATTTTGAAAGGTTAGATCTACATCTATTTAATTAATGATAGAGTGCGAGTCTTTGTTGAGTATCAAAAAATGATTTAATGATGGAATTAATAATACATTAAAGATCTAGAGTAATTAATTTTAAAACAAAGATTACAATAATAATAATTTTTATTACTGTTAGTTGTCACTTTGACAGTTCTGAAATGTATCTACCATTGAAAAAATATACAGCTAACTACCTATTTCTGTACAACTTATTTTTAAACACGACTTACAACAGCCAATTATCTATGTACAACACATTTCTGAAATATATATATATATATATATATATATATATATATATATATATATATATATATATATATATATATATATATATATATATATATATATATATATATACATAGGATATACATATATATATATATATATATATATATATATATATATAGCCAAATATTGAACCTAATTTGATTGATTATTATATAAATGTACAATACTTATATAGGTTTAATTTAAATAAATTTACAATCGTTAATTCATGTGAAATATGGTAGAATTGTATGTACTCGTGTTTGCTATCATTTATTTTAATAAATAAAATTAAACTGAATAAAATTTCGCAAAATATATTGAAAATCAAATAAAGCGGAAATATTTTAACTAAAAAATTTACTGATTTATTATAAAACTGTGCTTTACGTTTCAACTTAATATGTCAATATTTGAATGAACAAACAAATGTTTCAAAAAATCCTCAACTGTGGGCGAAAAGTAACTTAACATTTCCTAGAAAGTGTCGACACAATGCCACATAAAACAATCGTCATAATTTTCATAGAAATGTAAATCCATTCAAATAATTGAACATAATATTAAATATTCCCAATTTCTGTTCTACTCTTATACTTGAATATTTTTGTATTTTAGTTATATTTAGCAATAAGACATAATTTATCAATAAATATTAATTAGTGTGTCATTATAAGTTAATAAACTGTGTGCAACAAGTTTTGAACTAAGAATATAACCTAAAGTAAAATTTAGTTTTGTAAATCATTGTTCTTTTGGTTCTTTTGATCGATGTTTTATATTGGATATCGATATTCGAGTTATTTACTATGTTTAGTGATATTTTGTGTAGTATACTGATGTGATGTGTGACTTTTTGTGTAAATTTTAATATAGATTTACTAGTATTTCTTGGAAATTCTGTTTTAACATGCAAATTAATTAATGTGCTTCGGACCAAGGTATGTAGGCATACCTGGGAGCGTTTAATTGTAGAAGAAGTTCTCAAACTAGTCACGAGTTATTACATATGTAGTTTCATTCCCACACTACAATTATAACTTTTAAAAGAGTTATTTTTATCATTCTTAATGAACTTTATTGCAAAGTCGTAGCTTATGATCAAAAGTAGATTCTTACTAAACATGAAATAAAACATAATAGGTAAATAAGAAGACTATCGATGGTAACCAAATGAGCTTTCATGTAGTGTTTTTAGTTTCTAACAACCTTTATGAGATGAAGCAGAAATAGGGTTTCTATGTTAAATCCCTATGACCACATAACCCATTAAACACCCGACCCGGTATAGTGCGACATGTTTGTAATTATATACCGAATTGTCCATTATCCATCCAAGTTTCAAATTTAGCCTGCATGCGGATCGTATTATTTTTGATAATTGGTCCATTAAATGTGAATGTCACTCATTAGTTATGTTTAATCACAATTTATGCTTCATGTAATAGGCCGTTAAATAATTTTCAAGTTATACTTCGGACACGCACGTTACCAAATATACCCTAATACCTCCGATTTATATTCGTGGTAATCCTCCCTTAGGGGTAGCGAAAGGGTGGATTAATTTAGCAGTTGAATTTCGCCGCCGCAAATATTAAACGAACCCAAAACGGGCAGTAACTCGGACGCCGATTAAATTATTCCGCCATTGCCCCTCCATTAACAACTAAACCAGTGGCCTTCAATTTTTAATCAACCGATTGATTAATATTTAGTTAGAATTAAACTGGGCCCAAATTAATACCGGACTTTGAGGTGGATTGGATTACAACGCCGCGATTTCCTTGCAGGCTATGATTCGGAATTAATTCATTAATAAAGTTTCCCGGGATAAAAACCTGCAGTTGATGTGAGCCCGGCAAAAAGTAACTTTTGCGAGTTTGTTTATTCGCATGGCGACCGCCCCGGTTCTTCCACAGCGGTTTATTGAATTTTCCGATCGTCACGGATGGCTGGTGGAGGAAGAGAACGATAAGATACCCAAGCTGTGGGATTCATTTTTGAATATCTTAAAAGGCTGTGAATTGATGTGTGCAGCTGGGATATTCATTCATCTGGTGGTTAAGCTTTTATATGGTTTATGAGCATTAGGGTACAACAAGTGAATGTGTGTACGGTTTAAAAGATTATTAACGTGAATATGTATGAGCCACTCTTGAGCACTTCATTTACTCAAATGACAGTATTCTATATAATATTTAGAACAATGTATAGAACAATATTTAGAATAATATTTAGAACACTAGCAGAACAATTTTATGATGTTTTTTTTATTGGTTTCTTCTTGATGGAAGAAATCGATGAAACTATAACAAAACTATAACAAAAATGTTATTATGTGTTACAGAAAATTATCTAGAGCAAATATTCTTGAACGTAACGCGAAATTAAATGTCACTCAAAGGTACAGCCCGGATTTTGAAAGTAAACTAAAATAACTCTAATTTTAAAGTTTTAAACTATATTAAATAATATAGTTATTAAATAATAAATGATAAAATATAAACCAGTTTGTTTTACCGCTTAGAAATCACTAGAAAGCTTAACGTATAATTACAAAAATATTAAAAATTAGTCATGTGACGCAAGAGTATTACAATTTGTTTTAAAATTAAGTTCAAACATTATTTTCTAGCATATTCGTACCACCGCCAGAGAGTCTTGTGCTTTTGATAGTACTCTTAGAATAATTGTGTTCTGGATTAGGTGTGAGTTTTGAAGAGTGAACCCAAAGACTTCATAGCTCATATGGCATATATGGTCCTTTTGTAGTGTCCTGTTAAAAGTCCAACTAACTGTTGGTTGTCAATTATCAGATTTTGATTTGTTGACAAGAGTTCATATGTTTGTATATTTTCATTATCAAATTATTATTTTGATGTTAAAATAACATTAAGTACATAATTTGTTCAGATTATGAAACGTTTCAGATTTTTGTTTTAATTTTGTACCGTTGTGAGCAGGAATGCACATAAGGGATGTAAACTGCCCAGGTTCACAGGCGTGACCGATCAATAACTTAAGTTGTTCACCGATGCTAACTTTGTTATTATTTTAACTACGAAGTCGGTTAATGGGGGAAGTAGTGCAATTTTTCATGGCGATCGTAGTGGTGAACACAGAAAAAAAAACAATTGAGCATCACATTTTTTTAAACTGGTAATTTCTACATATTATTGACATCAGTGAGTGTATGTTATACCTTCCTACCCGATTGTGAGGTGCAGAAAGTTTCGTCACCCCGAAGCTCCTGTGAGCAGGATGTTTACAAAATAAAAACGCCCCTGCTCCTAATGTCTAAGAGCTTCTGTTTGTAAAAAGTAACGTATCAAATTAACCTTCTCAAAATGTACTATTTGCCATCACATATTTTTTGGCCGGCCCATTACACAATTTCGTGCAGCCTTTTTCTGAATTCAGCAGTACTCTAAAATCCTGATTTTTGCTTTATTTTAAGATTATCACATTATCTCCTAAAATATCTGCTTGTACTTACGAAACACCCTGTATTACAATTTATGTAATCTCATTTAGATTGCAACAATAAGTGATGATTCAAATTTAGGAAATTTGTGATTAAGATCAATATTATTGTCAAATTCAACAATAATTGAAGGAGTCTGAATTAAAGGGTACTAGTAATATGTCAATTCCAGCGGTACTAGAACATTTTCAATAGTTGTTATAGTTAAGTTTTATAGTTTTTGTTGGAGATAGTAATAATTTAGATAAGCTTAAATAGAAATATAATATAGGCAACCAAGTTAGCACAGGAATTTCATACAAAGGTTTTATGAAGTGGCACCAGAACGTACAGACACTAAAGTCGTACTAAAAGAACGGGAAAAATTTAAAGAACATGAATTTCGACATGGGAGAAGTCGAGCTAGTACAGGAAAACTGGAATTTGAATAATTAAAAATTAATATTACTTTGTTGAATGTATACCGGTTTTTTTAAAATTTATTACACATAACATTCCTATGTGTAACTTAATAAAAATTATCAACTCATATAGCGGCGTAGGTGTAGGCAACCAGTTATACACTATCGCTCACTGTCACCATTTTGGCATACACCGTTACACAGAGAGGTTATATTTTTAACAATAAAGAAATCACAAAAAAACAGTTTTAAATGAAGAAATTACAAAATAAAAAAATAAAATAACATAAAAGGTTAAGTGTGCTTGAATCCTGATGTCCCAGCAAGTTTTCAAAATGCCCTCCGTGTATTTCAAGGCAATACGCTAGACGGGCTCTTGGAAGCAACGCAGAGTATTTGTAATGAATTGGTGGCTTATGCAGTACGTATACGGCTCTTTTGTTCATCCAAGTGACATATTTGCACTTTATTATAAATTTTACGGGATAAAACCGACCGTGTTTTAACAGAAGAGATGAAATTGAATATCCTATGTTGTGTACAGGAAAAGCCCATATGATCGCTTTATATGTAGCCAGACAGTTAATATAATATAATATTAATATAAATAATATATAAATTATAAGAATATTTGTTATGTGTTTATTTATATCAACACTAACAAATTACATAAATACTACAACAATAAACACATAACAAATATTATTATAATTTATATTTAAACATTTTATTACAAACTTAACGCTAATTTATATTTAACCTAATTATTGTATTCTTTGTAGACATATCACGCCTCTGATGATGGTTTGTTAGAAACTGAAACTAGTCAGGCAAAATAAAATAAAATAAAAATAACTCTACCAGAAAGTACAAAATAATAATATCTTAAATTAAAATTTATATTAAATTTTAAATAAATTTTCACAAATATTCAAATTTTTCAATGAAGGAACACAAAAAAAAATCACTTATTGATTCATATTATCACGACTTATGTATGAGCAGATTTTTGATTAATTGATATGCATTCAGAAATGCTAGTTGTTATTCGCAGTTATAGCTCCTTAATTTATTCATTACTCGTTGACGTTTATCGGGTGGTTTATGGCTTATGAATTAATCGCCTTTAACGAGCGATATCGTTTCGGGCGGAGTAAGCACATCCCTCGTCAGCTCTAATTAACGTGACGACCGTTCTTCGCTTAATCAAATATTTACTGAATTAACAGGGATTCGGCGGGCAGGTTTTATGGGAACTGTTAACACGTCTCGTACAAAACTGCATCCAGGATTAATTATTCACACATCTGAGGGGGCTAATGTGTGCACACGTGTACACCAGCGCCAGACATTTTAACGAGACAGACCATCCGGTCATTTTGCCTTTTCACTGCGGAAAATTGGAGGACAAAGGATGGAGCGTAGAAATTTAATATTTACTCTCATGGACGGTTGCTAATTGGAAAACCTTAAGTGCATTCCATTTGCACAATTGCAGATTAAAATATAACTCTTGTTCTACTCATTCACATAAAAATAATTGGTTTGAATAGAGCGGCTACTAATAGTGCGGTCACTTTATTTAATTGGGTTAAAAGACGGAATAATGTCAAAGACAAATAAAACTGAAGTATTGGCGACAATGTAAAATCAAACGCAAACAAACTATAAACTATAGTTCAATATTAAAATATTGTACAGGTGGATACCATCTCCACAGGACAACTGGAGATCAATTTCGATCTTTGGTCGGGACCTTTGGTCTGAGTCTAGTGCGAAGTGCGACGTATGAATACGTTTTTTGGTTATCGTTATATGAACTACAAGGTCTTTAAATCAAATAATGAGATTGGTAAGATTGGACAAGTGATGACATGTGACAGGCATTTAGTGTCACGACGGATTTAAACTCGCTGGAGTTATTTTGTTGTTTTTGTGAAACAGTTTTTTTCTATAGTTTCTAAAAATGAGTGACATCAATTTTGAGCAACGGTCTGCTATCAGGTTTTGCTTCAGACTTGGGCACAGTGCAACGGAAACTCTTGCTAATCTTCAGCAGGCCTATGGAGACTGTTTTGTCCAGAGCCCAGGCTTTTCTGTGGTTTAAGGCATTTTCAGAAGGAAGAGGGTCGATTGAAGATGCACCACAAAGCGGAAGGCCTTCATCTTCAAGAACCGATGAAAATGTCGACAGAATCCGGGATCTTGTGCGTTCAGATCGTCGGTTGACAATCAGAGTGATCGGGGAAGAGTTGAATTTAAGTCACACCACCGTTCATCAGATTTTGACCAATGAATTGGTAATGAGAAAAATCTGCGCAAAAATGGTTCCAAAAAACCTTTTGCAATCCCAAAATGATATCAGGAGGGAAAGGTGCCTTGACTTTTTGGATTCGATTGAAAATGAGTACCATTTTCTGAATCATGTCATTACTGGTGACGAGTCTTGAGTGCTTGACTACGACCTAGAAAACAAGCGCCAGAGCATGGAGTGGCACACTTCAACCTCTCCATGACCCAAAAAAGCAAGAATGAGCAAGTCGAAGATCAAATGCATGCTGATTTGTTTTTTCGATGTCCATGGAATCGTTCACAAAGAGTTTGTACCTCAAAGCCAAACGGTCAATCAACACTTTTACCAGTTCTTGAAAAACTTCGAAAAAGGGTCATTCGTGTGAGACCAAACATGAAGAACAACTGGATATTGCATCACGATAATGCTCATTGTCACATAGCAATTGCAATAAACGAGGTTTTGGCCAGTAAAAACATTCCTGTGGCTCCTCAGCCTCCTTATTCGCCTGACTTGAGTCTTTGTGACTTTTTTCTCTTCCCGAGATTTAAAAATCACCTCAAGGGAACTTATTTTGGGACACTCGAAGACATTAAAATGGCTGCAACCGACCAGCTGAAGGCTATTCCAGTATCGGAGTTCCAGCACTGCTATGAGGATTGGAAGAACCGTCTCCAGCGCTGTGTGGCTTCAGAAGGAAGTTATTTTGAGGGTGCCAATAAAATTGTCATTCTATTTGATTAAAAAAATTGAAAAAAAATCAGTATCATTACTTAATTTACAGACCTCGTATAATGCGAAAGCAAAGGTAAGTGTTTTATATTTAAAATTTTCTGATTGACAAATACAAGTGCGCGTATTTTACCTTTCTGTTGAAATTAAGTTATTGGAATTATACTTTTCATTTAGTTTTCAAAAATTAAGTAGTAGCACACAAACTTTTATTCGAAAAATAAGTGTTGCCTTCTATTCATGTAAATGTAAATTTAAATAGTTGGAAAAAGTATAGTCAATCATTTTCGTATAAAACTTCGTCTCCTAGTTGGTTGTAAGCAGTATACTTTTAAATATTTGCAATCTCTTTGCAGATTGATTTTTGGTTAAAAACGGGAACGGTAAAACATACTACTACAAGATCTTCAACATCTACAGGTAATGCAAGTACCTATTACAAAAAAAATAAAATATCTGAGAGTATAAAGACACGAAAATATGATGAAAATTATTTACAATTTGGATATAACTTGGTAGGAGATGCAAATGCACCGAATGGTCTTTGTGTTTGAATCTGGCAAAATTAAATCGTCACCTTGAAACGAACCATCCAAATCTTTGCAAGGTGTTGAATATTTCAAACGTAAACATGATCAATTGAAGAACAAAACAAAGGCGTTATCTAAATATATGCTCTCTGATAACGAGAAATCACTCGAAGCTTCATTCCGCATTAGCTATCGCATTTCAAAAGAAGGAGAGGCTTACACAATCACCGAAAAATTAATAAAATCCTGCACTGAGGATGTAATATCTTGCAAATTTGGAGAGAATTACCTGAAACAAGTGAAAAGCATTCCATTATCGGATACCACAGTTGCAAGACGAATTGCAGAAATGGCATTATTTTGTGAAAATGATTTAACAAATCGTTTGAATATTTCGACCCATCCATTTGCATTGTAGTTCGATGATACCATATATGTTGCAGGATTTTCTATGTTAATTGTACTGGTACAATTTTTATGTTTTTAATGTTTTTAATTCTCCAATAAAAGAAGATATGCTCTTCTGTAAACCCTTCGTAGGAAGGACGACTGGAGAAGATTTTTTTTAACTGATGAAGTTGTATATTTATGAATTTATGAACGCATATTTGTACTGATGGAGCAAAATCCTTATTAGGTCGTGAAAAAGGAGCAATATCGCGAATTATTCAACTAGCTCCCCATATTAAACATTCTCATTGTTGTGTTCATAAGCATCAATTAGCAGTAAGACGTATTCCACAAAAACTAAAAGATACATTGGAAGAAACAGTGCAAATTATAACTTTTATAAAGAAGGAACTAAATTCCAGATTTGCTTTGCTATGTGAGAAGCTATCTAGTCCGCATAAAACTTTGTTATTGCATGCAGAAGTACACTGGCTTTCACGTGGTAAATTTTAAATCTGGTTGTACAGTTGATAAATGAAGTCAGATTATTTTTAAATGAACATATTAACAGATTTGCTGCAAATTTGAATTGGAAATATGGTTACAAACCGTATGTTATTGAGCAGATATATTCTCTTTTTTAAACGAATACAGTAAATCACTTGTAGAAATTCATATCAACATTATTAAAATGCATGATAAAATCAATTACTTACCATTGAAATTAAATTTATGGGAATCTTACCTTAAATCAAATAACGTGCAATCTTTCCAAATATTAAACAGTTTTCTAGTCAAAAATGAATTAGTCATAAATAATGGTTCGACTATTACTTGAGGAACATATTATCTAATTAAAACGGACAATACGAATATACTTTTCAGAAACAACAGAATCGTATGAATGGATTAAAGACCCATTTTAATATTACACTAAATCTGAGAATTTAATGTTGAAAGAAAGAGAACAATTAATAGATATATCAAGGGATTCAATTTTAAAATGTGAATTTGAGAGAAAATAGTTACTAGAATCTTGGATAAAATTATACGCAGAATATCTAGAAATATCAACAACAGCGTATAAAATATTACTGCCCTTCGTTTCTACCTATTTATGCAAATATTAATTTTCAATTTATGTAGGAACAAAAACAAAATATAAAAATATTTCTGATGCAGAAAATGAGATGCGTCTACAAATAACAAATATTTTACCGGATTTTAATATATTTTTCAAAGGGCTCACCCCAGCAATTAGCATGCAATCTAATTTTGTTTTATGAAATTTTGTCTAATTTTCTGTTAACTTTGCATTTGTGTTATATTTTTGTAATTTTATAATAAATGAATTATAATTTAGTGCAAATAAGTACTGTTTACAAATTTACCTTTTTAGAATTCTAAAATTCACATAAGTATTAATTTGATATTAATTTTTCTTAAGGGTTCCGTTGAAATGTATACAACTATTACACTAGTTAGTAGTGTAATGTCCAGCAACGTCGTGTTTAACAAATTTGCACATATGACGGCAATTTACGCACGTACACAAGTTTGCATGCGCAGGTATACAGGCTAATTTATATCTTCTATAAAGTTTTTAACATAGTGTTCCGTAGAAAATTTTATATCAATAAAGGTTTTCGCGGGATAACAAAGTTTGAAGAACACTGGTCTATTGCGTCCAGAGATGATGCGCAAATTGTACATTTCTTAGTATTTTATAACTCATTTTGTACCACACAAATTCGTACGTTTTTTTCAAAACTAATTTATGTATTGGTATTTAGTTGGTATTTATGTTAAGGCCGATATCTTATAAATACATTAACAATATTGGTAGTTATATAACTGGTGTTAAACTGAAGTAATCGAAGATGAAGAACGTTAATCCTTAATATACCTTAATAATTTAAGGCATCAATGTAATAAAAACTTTGATAAATGCCCCCATTTTCAATTCATAACAGAATTCTTCCCTGAGCAGACCTACAAATTTTGTTACATATTTCAGGAGTGAAAGTTTAATGACGCCAGGAATTCTTCGTAAAATTGCAATCTGCGACCTGAATCATCTTTATTCGAAAAAAAAGTACATATATCTGCTTTTTGCAACTAATTTGGAATGTTAAAATTAAAATAAAAAATAAAGGAATGTAACAGTCTCAGTCAATAACCCTTTATTCCAATTTTTCCAGTTATTTGCTGTATAGATCGCCTGCAAATACAAAACTCTTTCAAAAGAGATCATTTATTTAAGCCTCATTATCAATAGTGACGTTATAAATTGTAAGATAGTTGAATCTTCTTGTACAAAATTTACCTTTCTATAAACTACCAACAATTCGACCCCATATTATTTTAAATTATTGTTTGAAATTAAACCCGAGACCTGTGATGGAACGTCCACTAAAACAAATGGCAATTCGTAAAAATTCGCGTTATATTTCACATCCATATTAAAACTATTTTATATTCGCATAGATACAGACAATTACAAAGAAATCTCAACTTATTTAATCTTCTTGAGTGACGCCGGCTTCGTGGTTTGACATTTGCTCGCCTGAATTTTCATAGCCGTCACTTTGAGTTCCTGAATTGTTCACGAACCCCCACATTCCGCTCGTTTTGCAGACTCGCAATAGTTTTTAACAAGTTAAAGGCGTTCGCCTCACGCCCCAGAAGTTTTTAATTGTACAACTTTTCCGACGCTCGCCGTGCACACTGAGGTTTCGGATACAACTAGAACGACGCCTAGTTAAACCTGAAAACTCAGTCTATTCAGACCTCCCAGTAAAAGCACTTAATTTGTACTGAAAACCAGTGGAATACCTAATTAGTTGGAGCTACTCAGAAATGAAGAGATTTAAATAGTTGGTGCTTTAGAGCATTTATCCAGTTATAAAATATGTTTATATGAATGTAGTTTTAAACGGTGAATTTTCTGCTTACACGAGTTGATTTTGAATGATTTGATGAATACAATATTACGCACGGGAACTACACATATTTTTGCTCTCCATTGTTTTCATAGTTTTTATTAATTAATAAAGAAAACATAATACGTTTAATTTTTTACAATTTCAAACTCTGTTAAAAATATATATGTTGTACGTCCAACACACGCTTAGACTTTCTACGTCAAAAATAATGTATATGTTGTCTGCTTTTGGCCCCACCAAAAATTATGATTAACTTTTCGATCACGGCCGAAAAGCTGAAAACCGCTGCTCAAGCCTCTATTTATACTTTTCGACAACTATAAATTCAGCTGTTCTAAATTCCACTGCATTTATACCTCTGATGTAACTGTTTGTACTGCCATAATTTCTCACAGAAAATTCTATTGTTACTTACGGATATACGTTGAGAATTATTTAGTGAACATATTTTCAAGGTCCACGTTTTATCTTTGAACATTTTAAGTTGGAAAAAAATAGTAGCAGATTTTTTCTTTGAAAATTCAGTATAGGGTTTTTGTCAGGCAATATTGTTAAACTTATCTTGCTCGAGCGTGTGTAGTAGGTACCGTTATGGTAAGTAGTCAGACTTGTTGCAAAACTGGTGCAATTAAGTGTTTAAAATTTGCGAACCCTAACTCTGCTGTGCTGACTTTTCAACATGAAACGCTATGCATATGAGTGATTTTCAGCAAATTTATCATAGTATAAGCATTGATTATAATACCCTTAAGGGTATTATAATCAATGGTATAAGGCTTATGTGGCAAATGTGGCCGTACGCCTCACCACTGGCTTCAATCAATCGTTCTTACAGTACTTTGGCCACATGGCACGAAAGCAGGAGTGCATTGGAGAGACTTATAGTGGTGGGAAAGGTCGAGGGGCGCAGAAAACATGGGGAAGATCACCGACACGATAGGAGCCGTCCAAAATCCATACTCTATTGAGAGCAGAAATTTGTTTGTCCATTTTGCGACACCAATACATCAAGTTTACATCGATTTTCAAAAATTGATGTATTCCTTCATTGTCCTTAATTTTCGAGAAACACCTAATAAAATTTGTCTTTATTGACTTATACCAGGGGTCGGCAAACTGCGGCTCGCGAGCCACATGTGGCTCTTTGTGTACGTAAGTGTGGCTTTGAAGAACTACAATTAAAAGTGAAATTGAAAACTATGTGGTTATATGAAAGTTGTCACAAAAGAAAAAGTTGTCTGTGATATTTTTTTGAAAGCATTTTAAGTCAAAATTTGATATTTGATTAATAAAAATACATTTAATCAGAATTAGTCTAGTTACACAACAGAAAGTATTGAGAGGACAATTACAATTTCAAAAATTAATTTTAATTCTAAGAAAAATCCAAAACAGGTATTGCAATGCCAGTATTCCAGTTACACTCAAAATTCTAAAAGGACTAGTAAAATATGAAAATAATTCAAAAATAAACCAAAACTAGAACAGTAATCCACAAAAAGTTCTTTGAATTCATTTATTAATCGTGAAAATCCTATAAGGACAATTCAAATATTAAATATTTTCTGATATTTACAATAATTCGAACAACAATCTACAACAAATTCTTGCAAATTCCAGTAAAAACGAAAAAGAAATCCTAAGATCAATATTAAAATATTAGAAATTTTTAAGAAATACTTAAACATTCTAACCCCAATTCAGAGCAAATTTATTAAATTCCAGTAAAATTTCAGAAATAAAAAGGATAAATCCAGAAAATACACAGAAGACAGAAAGTAGTAATAATTTCGAAGATATATTAAATTTCTAACCAAAATTGACAATTAATTTCTTGTAAATTCCACCAATATTAGAAAAACTCGTAAAATAATTATTATAATAGAAAAATTTATATATACAGAAATACACAAAATAACAATTAAAATACTTCCAATTAATTAATATAAAAGTTCTGACAAAAAATCATAGCAAATGTAGGAAATTCTAGTAAAATTCCAAAAATTAACAAGTAAACATCAGGAAACTACAAGGAAGACGATAGAGTACTAAAAATTTCGAAGATAAATGAAATTTTAACTAAAACTAAAAATGAAGTTCTTGTAAATTCCATTAATACTACAGAAAATCGTAAAATGATTATTATAATTTTTGTTATAGTTTCATCCATTATTTATATAAACCAGTTATTATTATATTATACTGATTTTTTATTTTTTTTTTCGGAGTACTTACTGATATGTATTTTTTATTTTATCATATAAAGATTTTTAGTTATATAAATTTTGTTAATTTTTTATCACCTAACTAGTTTCGACCATGTAGGCCATCTTCAGAGGTGTTTATTCTACAAAAAATATATAAAATGCAGAATTATATACAGATTATTATAATATTAAAAATACAAAACTACACAAAAATTGTAACGAAATTTCACTATTAACCCTTTCTATTAAATTCCAGTAACAGTCTAGAACATTCTAACCAGACAAATAAAATATTAGAAAAGTTCCGATATAAACAATAATTGTAATAAGGTTTTCGCTAAAAGTGCTGTGGTATTTTTTGTAGGTTTTTAGCCAAAAACTAGAACAATCCACCTAAACTTCTTGTGTATGCATTACCTTAATAATTAAATATTAAATATTTTCAGTTATAAATAATAATGTTGACAAAAATCCACAACAAGGTCTTGTATATTCCAGTAAACATGAAACAAAAATCCTAAGATCAGAATTAAAATGTTGGAACATTTTTAGAAACAATTTTTTTAACAAACATTCACAGCAAATGTAACACATTCTGGCAAAACTGCATAAATTAAAAAGGAAAATTCCTGAAAATTCAAGTGGATGCTATTGTTAATATTGTTAACTTATAAGATGTAAACGATGTAATTTCCACATCGAATCATTTACAAGAATTTAAATAAATAAATAAGCACATACTAAAAATTAAAAATGTATAACCAAAATTGACAATTTCTAAATGCGCTGTAAATTACTCCTATATTCCAGAAAATCGTAAAAGCATTATTATAATACTCGTATCAAAACATTTCATAAATACAGAAATGCACTTAAATAAGAAGATCCTTGTACACTCCAGTAACAGAAATTCTAACTAAAATATTAGAAAATTTCGGAAATTAACAAAATTCCAATAAAATTAAATTTGTAAATTCTAGTAGGACAAAAGGTCAGTTAATTTATAAGAAAAAAGAAAAAAACAAAAATTTCAACTAAAAACTTCAAAAAATGATTGCAACTATTTCTATCAATTAATAAATACTATCTGACACCTTACAATTATTAATTATTTTTGCCATTATTTTGTCATTTCAATGATTACTGTGACATTATTAATTACTTTTAAAAACATTTAAATAATACCAGTTAATTGAATTTCGCGGCCTGGTTTGCGTACGCGAAATGGGCACTTCGCGTCCTGTTGCACAAAAATCCATTTCATGCCAACACCGAGGCATTTACTTGTAACTGCCTAAAATGAGAGTTGTTTTTAAAGGAATTGAATACAAGCAGAGCTTTTGTAATTTTTTGTAAAATTGTAAAATTGTCTAAAATTGAGGTGTGTAATCAAGTAATTCGTTTCTGCAAAGAAAAATCAAGTAACATGTCATTATCATTGTAACATAAATACCTCATGTTACTTAATAAAATGCTACATTTTAGACTGGTCTCTCAAGTTAGTGCTTTTAAAAGCAAGAATTATAGAGAAATTGAAAATGGATGGTCCAGCAGACAAGTTGCACAGTTTTTTGACATCTTCAGCTAAACCAAATTCATACTTGGCAAAATATCTGTCCCGCTGTTTTATGGCAGCGACAGTACATAATGAATGTATTGTTTATGAGTCATATATAATATCTATTTGTGCTCTCGGGGGTAATTCCCCTAGAGTAACAATGGCACTTTGCGCTCGAATTGCACACAAGATTTTTCGCGTTTCTTAGTTTTTATCGCGCGACGAGCGATAAAGTGAAAGTCGTCGATAAAAGTCAACTTTTGTTGTTGTCAGTGTCGTGCAATAAGCCTACTTTATTATTGTTGTAGAAAAAATATATTATACAATATTCTCGAAGCTCACTGCCTAAACGGCTATTCTGACAGAAATGTGAAAAATTGTCATTACATTTAATAGTAGCAAACTATTATCTGCGAAGTACCCCTTTAGCGCGAAAACTACCTCGTTGTAGTAGAAAATTACCATCTAAGGCTGAAAATCGTTTGGGACGATTTGAACGATCCACTTTGAGGAGTAGAAGCATCATTTACTATTCTGATGCTATTTATGGATCAAGGTTCTATATAGCAGCTGCATTCGATTATTACTTTTACATTGATTTCCTTTAGTAGTAGTGACTGTATTTGTTAGGGATATTATCCCTAACTGGCTATCGACCAACGGGGGTCCTTCTGCCGTGTGTTTTGTGTAAGTGTGTGTATTGAGTTAGGGCTTGTTACTCTAGAAATTCGCCCCCGATCTCTAGAGCGCCGTTAATGAGCTCCCAACGGCGAATGGCACTAGTTTCTTAGTACAAATGTACTACCTGTACTGGGGCTCGAACCCAGGTCTTCGTGCATGCTAAGCAAGCGTTCTAACCTGTCAGCCAAACTAGCGGTTGATTTCCTTTAAATTTATTCATTTTAATAAATTTTCGTAATTTCGGGTTTTCGGATGGGGGTTGCAAATTTTGCTTAATCGTGTGAAAGATGCCATCTACATCATTTATGGTCCATACTAAACCGCTAATGAACAAAAAGACCTGAAGCCAGTTTTGTGGGAGATTCGAACTGGAGGCTATTATTATTATTATTATTATTTATTAACAAGCTAGCCAATACATGGCATAGTTTCACCGGATATTGTAAGAAGTAAATCATGTGGGATTTAAAATAAAAATGTTTGCAGACTGAGTGGTTTACAGAAACACCTTATTGGAAATTGTGTTTGCCTGATATACCTATCTGCATCTGCAACGATCCAGAGTCTGTATCGCAAATAGCCACGATTCGCCAGAAGTCTATGGGGAGATGTCCCGCATAAAATTTAAATTCTCGTCGTGGATTCGGACTGAATCGAGTAAAATGATTGGAAGTAATTTTGCAGGCTGGTCGATTTACGAGATCTGTTTCCATGATTTTCGTTTGTAGCGAAATGGTTAACAACTTGATTTTGTATGTACCAATAAATAGTTACTAATTACTACTAATAAATAAATACTACGTCAACAATGCACCCATGGAAACTATCTCGAATTAAAATTAACCGGCGATTATAATACCGGTTCCTTAAAGTTCGAGCAAGATATCGTCATATTGAAAATGGAAGCTTTTTTTGTTGACAGAAATTTAATTTGTACAGTACATGGATCGCCGGGATTGCAAACTGGAGGTTGTTGATGCCTTATTTTAACTATAACATTTTATTGTAAGATGAAATCTTTTTTGCAGGCCGAACACTGATCTGTATATTAACTGGATTGGGCTTAAGCGGTAGAGTGCGTTCCCAATTGAGCGCCACCATCTTGCCAAAAGTTGAGGTTTTGTGACAATTTAGTATGGCCGCGATTTCTCAGCTGTAGCAGTTTTGTCTGAGTATTTTAAAAACATGGTGTTCAAGTGCATGTTTTGCGGAAAGAAATCGGATTCATCGGGAAAGTTGACGCTGCATAAGTAAGTACAATGAAATAACTGTCCGTCTGTCTGAAATAAGTAAACATAACTTATGTTTATTGTGATGTTATGATTCCGCCGCTGTCGGATTGCTGCCGAATTGCGCCGATTGCCGCCGAATCGTGTCACAAAACCTCAATTTCACTGTCATGGCCTCGCGGCGCCATGACAGCGTTTCGTCAACGACGATTGTGAATGTTATTGACACTCCTGTCCATACTTCAGATATCAGAAATTAACAGAATGTAAAAAAAGTCAAAAAAATTGTTACTAAATTTGGACTTATGGCGCGCCAGTGTTTAATAATTCACCACTGTGCGCCATTCAATCAGGCACGCTCTCAGATGCCAGAATACGGCCTAAGCCCAATCCAGTTAATATACACATCAGTGAGGCCGAATGATTAACAATATTATGTGAATTATTTTTGAGTACTTGATCGACACTTTTTCAAAGGTTTCCCAATTTTGGAATCAAACTAAAAGAGAACTTTTTAATAACTTGAATTAGTTTAATTGAACACACAATGTGATGCAATCTGAGTAACATGTAATTCAGTTAATTTGGACTTATATAATCTTATTATTTTGACAACATACAACGGACACCAGCTGGTTAATTGTTACCGACAGAAAGTCGATTCAAATAAAATGTTGTTAATCGCTTAATTCGGATTTTTTTTTTGTACCGACACAATGAGGCGATTTTGTAAAATGGGATCCGATTTATTCGTTCTAGTACACCGATATAATTGGATTCAATTATAAGTCTGCAATTGGGTTAAAATATGCCGATGCCGTAGTATCAAACTGTATCAATTCAATTTTATTTATTTGAATTGATACAACCAGGTTAATTAGTACCTATTTTCAAAAAGCGCAAATTAGAATGTATGGGATACGTTATGAGAGGCGAGAATGATACACTGCCGAGACTTATAATATAAGAGAAGATTAATAGAACTAGAAGTGTAGGTAGAAGATGAATTTCCGACTTTTCCTGGCTGAGCAATTTAAGAAAATGGTTTGGCTGCACATCAAATGAACTGTTTAAAGCGGCAGCTAGTACAATCAAAATAGCCCTGATTCCAACCTCCGGTAGGAGAAGGAACGACAAGTAGAATCCGATTATCAGCATCAGTGTAATGCAGTTTAGTTAAACTAAACAGATGCAATTCGATTGATATAAACGTATACGATCCGGTTAATTAGTACTGATATTACATGATTAATTTGCCAACACAACCGAAACAATCTGATTAATTTGCACTGATATCATCCGGTTAATATGTTCTTATTCAATCACATAATTTATGCCAATACAATCTGTTCGATGTGTACAGTATCACTTTGGTTAATTAAACAGATTCAAGCAGGATAAGTAGTACCGATAAATATCTAGTATAGTTTTGTTCTGATTATGTCAGGTTAATTTATACAAGCACAGTCCGGTTAATTAATGCTGATAGAAACTAGTAAATTTAGGCATATTTAAGCTTATTAATTAGTTCCGACACCATCTTGTTAAACAATAGAAACGTAATGCGGTTAATTTGTACTTAGATAATTACTCTCATTTGTAGTGATGCAATCTGAGTAATATGTAATTCAGTTAATTTGGACTTATATAATCTTTTTATTTTGACAATATACAACGGATACCAGCTGGTTAATTGTTACCGACAAAAAGTCGATACAAATGAAATGTTGTTAATTCGGCTAATTTGCATTGATATGATCTGGTGGATGACCGATATTATATGATTAATTTGTGGCCTACGATCAGGTAATTTATATACTCGATCTACGATTAATTTAAAATGATATCAGCTAGTTATTGTTACTACACTTCGACTAATTTGTATATACTTGATAGTCAAGTAAACTTGTTTCAAAAGTTTGAAAAAGGATACATTCCAATTTATTCATACCCTTAATACGTGGTTAAATTATACAGAAGCTGTGCAGTTAATTTAAACCGATACAAGACGATTAATCTGTTTCGTTTATACAAACTCATAACAGGGTTAATTTATGCTGATGCGATCCGATTAACTTATATTGATACAATCAGTTGTGCCACATGATTCGGTTAATTTTCACCGACCCTATCAGGTTGACTATTTTTAATATTAAGTCTGTTAAATGTAAACACCTCTTCATGCATTATGAACGGCCGCACTGTAATGTTTGATAACACGTTTGATGCACACAATAAAACTTTTATCCGTACGAAAGTTCTCCACGCACCGGAAGCGGCCCGCTCCCGCCGGAAGCAGGCGGGTCCCGCCGCAGCCGCCCCCGGGAGCGGCATCGATTACACGGGCCGGCAGCCGTATATTGTCAGAGGTCGATTGGGTTTATTATCCGGGACTATAAAGCTAGCGGAAACAAAGGCAAATAAACTACAAACACATTGTTGAGTGGGCAGTGGGTCACAGTGAGGTAGTATTAATATAAATTTTAATTGAGCAATTGCTGGAATTAAGGAGTCTATGTTAATCATGGATCTACGATGTCTAGGGCCTATGCAGAGTACAAGGATAAACGGCCAGGGACGTAACTTGAGGATTGTGTAAATTTCGTGAATTATGCGAGGATATAGAGCAGCTCTAAGCTAACGGGCATAAAGTTTTCATGTGATGCGCTTTCCAACGTTACAAACCAGGTCATACGGGGCAGGACTTGTACAGCTATTCGTAAAATTTGGACTTATCTACATATCTTAATAATCATAACATAATGTCAAAGCAAGGATCGATTCGTCATTGTTAATCCTGATCACCATATTGTTTCGATGCTTTAACTGGTTATAATAAAACAAAGTTAAACCAGATAGAGTAATATTCATCATATTTTGGAAATATACATGATTTCCTTTTCTAAAATTTTCATTCTACTAGCAGAAAATTAAAAAAAAAACCTTCTCTTGAATAATGTTAGACTCGGAGTTTTTCGTCGAAAAGCGGAACTTTCTGGTCTAGTTATAACAGCAATTCTCAATTAATATTTTTTAATTACTAATTGTTTGGACTCAGAAGTCATCATACCATAGAGGCATGCTCCACATTTTCGTTATTATTTGTATTGAGTTCGCGTAGTAGTAGTTGTAAAAAAAAGGTGATACAGTAGGTAGATAGTAATCGCAAGAAAAGCTTACAGTGACTCATATTTTTTCGAATATAGAATCGTTTTTATGCTCGTTCGTATCGATTGGTAAATATAATAGAGTGAAATGAAAAAAGAAACGTATGTCGAATTCCGGCAATATGGAGTGATTAGTGACTTTGGCCATATAATACAAAAATACAATGAAAAAGCATCCGCTGGTACTTTTGCTGGTACATTTGCTGATACAAATGATGATATATTCATAACCACAGTTGTGTTGTTATGATTTCTGTTCACTATAACAAAAAGTTCGATGGGCCCCGAAAAGTGCAGGATCAAAACCCCGATTATTGCCAAGCGCATGCGTATACTCAGTGTATTTGATATTCTGCCCTGCACTTTTCTGATACTGCACTTTAAGACTGCAAACTTGATGGCGATTGTTGCGAAATGTGTTCACGGTATAATGTAAAAAAATCAAGGAGGTTATGTGCACAAGACAGTTTTCTCATCAAGGAATTAATGCTGTATTTGTAACCTACCTTAAAAATATTAACTAAATGTTATTTCAAATTGTTAACTTTTCACGAAAAAATCGATATTTCAAGGAAATGTGATTGTTACGGAATAAGTTTTGGCATGCAGATTTTTTATTATGGTCAAAAAAAGGTTTAAACATTTTTGGACCTCTGGGTAACCCCTTGTATACTCAAGTGTGTCCGAGGTAAATAAAAATATCTAAAGTCCTTGCCAGATTAAGGCCCCGGATCGTCAGAAAATATAAATCTTTTAACGCTTCAAGTCGGTCACTGATTTTAAAATTAAGATAGATTTTAAACAATAAAATTTTCGTTTCCGGCTACTCGTAAACAACTCTTTTGGTATGAACGTATTTTGACAAAAACATTATTTTTTTTCAAACTGTTTAATTTGTATAAACATACGAGTATGCACACAACACCTAAATTGAAATATGAAATATATCATGCATGTTAACTAATAAAGACGTACGATGTGATTTTTAAAACTTTTATTTATTTATTTATATTTATCTTTAGTTTAGAAATTTTTAGTATGACACAAATTGAGCATAAAAGTTGTCGAGCATTTATGATTCATAGAATAAAGTAAGGAATTTTAACAGAACTGCCAAGTAGATTACGATTTTTATAATATGCCCATTTTATCAAATATAGTAGGTATACTATAATACAAGTGCATAAGAGAGACTTTCAAGCCTGCTCGCCGAGTTTACAAGTACGACACGAAGCGGAAGGCCTTTAACAGCATAGTACTTGAAAGGCCCATATGCACGTGTATCATACGTTGATTCTTATTATACCTCCACCACAATGTGGAAATACAGAAAAAAAAAGAAACATTTACATTTATTTTACAAGGTAGATACGCGTGGATGTTATTTTTAATTATGGACCGTTGGTATTAGTTGCATCAATAGCAACTAATACTATTATATAATATAATATAATAATAACTATTACAGACCTAAGTGTCATCAACGAAATTTTGAAGGATGGAAATGCTACTTTACAAATAACCTATAATAAGAAGTCTGCAGCTTCTGGTTTTTGGTTTTCTGATTTCCAGCAATAGTAAGTGTATATTTAAAATTTATATATTTGAATAAAAATTATTACTGCCTGGCGTTTATTAGGTAGTCGGTTATAGACGGTTAGTCAATAAATGTGAAACACTCGATAAGCTGATATTAGTTCGATTATATCACTCATAATGCTTTTCTTCCCTATCCTAGCGACCGCCTAATAGCTGAGAGTATATCACCGTCCAATCAGAACTCGAATTGACTAATAAGTGATAATCACACTTCTGGCCTCTGCCTTCTGGTCCTCTGCACATCTGGTGTTCTATGCTGTCAACTGAAATGTCACATTTAGATTTTTCATTCGTGATATAATCTGACGAATACAACTCTAGGAATCGTATCTATTGATAATCGCATTGGTTGATGCACTCAACATGTTGTCAAGTAATTCCACTCGTCTTTCAGACTCGTGGAATTAATATTTGACATGTTTCGTGTCCCAACTCAAGCGATTATCGATAGTCATGATTCCACTCGTTGTATTATATATGATATTCAAAGATTGTGATGCAGCTAGGATAAAAAATGTTTTGATCGTACTAATTAAAACAAAATTCGCAAATATAAAGTTTTAGAGGGTACTGCAAACACATAATGGATAATGCAAAATGTGTTTTCGACAAATTATAAGTCATTCTGCAAGTTTTTGACACCACTTGTGGTCTTAAATAAGACGCAACTTTGTTTTATTTGTGCAACATTTTGCGCTAAAAGAGCTTGTAAATACCTCAAGGTTGCCACTTCTGATTGTTACTATCATTACCGTTCAATTTTTACAGAAAAAACAACAGCAAATGCTTTTTTCTACTCATATATGGATGGTGTTATGCAACAATCATGGTCAAGCCACCATGCCACCATGTCAACTATACATCAGTATAGTTTTGAGATAATTAGTGTTGTTTAGTGTTTCATTATAAAAATGAAGTTTAACACTCTAAAGAAAAATTACAAATTGCATTTTTTAATGGATACAGTTTATTTATAGAGCTATTACCAAGTAAAACATCTTTATAGTACGTTTTAGCTACAAACGAATTTCGAATACCGTTCAAAACATGACCACATATTGGTATGGTTAACCACATATTATATATATATATACACTGTGTATCAGCCAAATGGAATAAATTCGATAATAAATAAATGGGGGCGTGTTCGAAAAAACGCTCGGACTCGTCGATTGTTATTTTTAGTTGCGCATTTTTTTCAACAAAAACTTTTTATACAGGGTGTGTCATGTGACCGTGGCCAATACCAACTTTCTTATTTTAAATGCAACACCTGGTATATTATTCAATTTTTGGATTCTTCAGAAAATTCTAGACATATTTCATGTACAATGTCCTATACCTATCTTCAACTGTTTCGGAAATTCGGAAACATTAAGTGTTTTCAGATTTATTGCAAAAATTAACATTAAAAAAAGAAAATTATTTGATTACAGAAATTCATTACAACACACTCAAAAACTTATAAGTAATACTGTTTATTTCTTGATAATGTAAAAAAACAAAAAAAAAACAATACATTTCAATGGAGGAGATGTTCAAAATGCTCGCCGTGAAGGTCTTGGCAACATCCTAATCTTAAATAGAAATTTCTTCTAACGTTACTCAACATCTCAGGCGTGACCGATCTAATCGCAAGCATTATTCGTCTAAATATACACATTTAATATTTCCGAAACAGTTGAAGATAGGTATAGGACATTGTACATGAAATATGTCTAGAATTTTCTGAAGAATCCAAAAATTGAATAATATACCAGGTGTTGCATTTAAAATAAGAAAGTTGGTATTGGCCACGGTCACATGACACACCCTGTATAAAAAGTTTTTGTTGAAAAAAATGCGCAACTAAAAATAACAATCGACGTGTCCGAGCGTTTTTTCGAACACGCCCCCATTTAATTATTATTGAATTTATTCCATTTGGCTGATACACCCTGTATATATTGTGATGGTATTTGTAGTATTTATTTAGATTAATTAGAATAGATTTATTGTTATTATTATATAGGTTTTAGATAGAATTATAATCTTCAGGGCACAAGCTAACAAAAATTATTGTAAATTATTGTAAATGTGAATATGAACAAGTATGCACAAATATACAAAGCAATCCACGGATGGAGGTTGTTGATCGGTTACCACGGGTGACAGGTGACTTCGTGCCACGGACGCTGGGGGAATTGAATAGTGGAAAGTCGAAAATAATCAACAAGGAGATTGACGAGTGGGAGAGACGCGTGTGGATCGCGGGTGGAGATGTTGCGATACTAATACGAATACATTACAAAATATTAACGGGGTTTCAACGATTGGACATAGGACTGGAAGAAGACAGTCAACCAGGAGAGGAGTTCAACAAGATAGGAGCCGTAACGGAGATATTCAAAAATCAGGACTTCAAGCCGCTCAACTTCGCACACAAAAGTAGATGTTTACTTTTGTGGGAATCAACAAAGGATCAAAAGGAGAACGCAGGGACAAGAGGACGAATTAATCAAGGAACCACAAGAAGAAAACTGCAAGTAGAAAGTTTGCGTAAAGTGCAAGAGTCATATTATCACATAAGTTGGCTTGTGTATATAGGATTTAGTTTGTTAATGTTGGCCATAGTTTATTATTTATTTAATAATTTTGTTTTCTATTGTTTTTGATTTGTTTGTTTAGTTCAGTTTATATTACACGTTTTAATATTTGGTTATTTTCAATTCATTAAAGTATTTAAACAAAACTCTATTTAGTTATGATTGAACCTACTATTGAACCTGAGATAAGAGAAAGAACAAAAAGTTACAGAACAAGTAAATGCTTAAATATTCAACACTAATAAAATAGGCAGAGCAATACAAAACGTAACATTTGTAGTCCCGAACGTAGGGCAATAAAAACGTAACAATATATATATATATATATATATATATATATATATATATATATATATATATATATATATATATATTCATATGTTAAAGTAGCAACTTTTCCCCGACGTACTATACATAAAAGTGATACTTTTTTTACTCTAGATGTGAAAATATGTTTACATATAGAGTTCAAAATAAACAAGTAAAATTAAATGAAAGCATGAATTCATTACTATGGAAACGACTTTACAAAACATTAATTTCAGTAATTTTCATTCTGACAGTGACAGTTCATTTTGAATTAAATTGAACTTAAAAGTTTTCTAATTCTAATATTTTATAAACTGCAGTATCGTAGAAAAAAAGCATTGCTTACATGAGATGAAATACGTTTTTTTTTTCGTTCATGGACTTGCCCCACTCGCCGCTGCCGCGGCTCGTGAACAAATGTTCACTTATGAAAACAAAAACGATGTTTTCTTCTCTTGTTGCAAATTATACTATTTATTTTAGATTTACGCTGTATATCACTTATATTATAGTAGAATTAATTTTATTCCTGCTACTTTTAAATGTCACAGGCTTATTCCTTAAGTAACTGGTTTATTGACTTAAACATCATATTTAACTCATGATTCATAGTATGTATTCACATATCGCTAACAATTCAATTAGTTTTAATGTTATAACTTTTGCATTGATCAACTGTCCTCTGTTGTCTGAAAAATTCATCGTAGAAATTTAATTCCTGAAAATTCATCGAAAATTCATCAGAAAATTCATCGGGGAAATTTCATTGAAAGAAAATTCATCGCAGGAAATGTCATCGCAAGGAACATTTATCGCAAGGAAAATTCATTACAATTTAATTTACAGTAAATGACTTGCATAGAATAATATTTCGTATACAGTTACTACACTTCCTATTTTTTAAATTTGGATCTAGGATGTGATGTGTGTATGTATGTACAATTGTACATTTTTTGATATTAGAAGGATCATTTTTTTTTCACATCCTGCATATTTTTTCTTGTAAATAATGTGGGAACCGATTTATGGCAATATTATTATTGATTTTATTATCATCTTATGATAATCATCGATATATTATTGATTTATTTTTTACAAAACGAGTGATCTAGTAAATAATTTAAAAAAATGTGCATGTCTGGGTCTCATTTTTCTATTCATTTGCTTGATAAAAAGTATAACTTTCATAACTAGGTCTACATTATACTACTTCTATTATTTTATTTTATACTTCACTTAGACATTCTATTGCCAGCCATTAGCTGATTAGAATGATTGCAACTTGTATTCGTGGAAACACTTTGCAAGTTTGCTTAGCGACAAAAGCAACGAGTTCTTAAAAGTTAAATTTAAAAAGTTAAGTTAAATTGATTAAAATTTGTTGCAAATTTAATTTATAATTATTATTTACTCTAGCCCTTTTTTCTTAAATCTGATAGGTTTTTAAAAATGGCAAAAAAAGGAATACTCTAGTCAATAATCTCGCAATTTCGCTAGGTGGATTTTAGTCCAAGCGACTGGAATATTTATTAAAAGCTTAGGTAAATATGAATGTACAAGTCGATCTGTTAAGCCGTTTGAGCTGTAGAAAGGTTGAGAAAGACAAACAGATAGACACCACTTCTAAAACCAATTTCTGAATAAGAAGACTATAATGGATATTTTCGCAAATCGCGATTCAAACATTATAAGATTATAATATTTTCTTTTACTTTGCTTACTTTAATATACCGGGTGATCGATCAATTTGCCGCGTAACATTAGGGAAATAACATCGGAAAATGGTGCTGCTCCCCTATTAATACTAAAATAAAATTAACTGTACCGATAAATATATAAGTTTGTTGTGTTTCTTGAGGTATAAACCAATCCTCGCCATGTGGACTTCTCAACAGTGTCTTAACATGTGTAGGAATTTTTAAAGTAATTAAAATCATTCAAAAAAATAGTATTGTCTTTGATATTTTTAATATGATGAGTGAATTTGATCGCGAAACATACATCGGAAATTACATTGAAAAGCGGATTTCCTTCGATTTCTGTGTCCATTTTCCCATGTTATTTTGCTAGTTCTGCGGCAAATCCGGTATGTAAAAATCAATTCACTACAAAAAAATAAATGTAAGATGATCGTATCATACGAATAGAGAGGAATTTTCTTGTAATTAATTTTCCACTGTTTTATGCGCATTCGTGTTGCAATTACCCGTTTTTTGCACTTATACAATATACTATTTTCTACTCCCTACAGTATATTTGTTAATTCCGTAACACTATATTGTACGGATAAATGTACTTTAACAGAATCTCAATGTCTTATGATTTCCGAGATCCCAATGTTTAAAATGAAAAAAAAAACTCACCATGTATATAGTTGAATCGATGTCTACGTCCGGCGCGCAGACCAGAAATGCCCCATATCCCTACGTCTAACGGATTGCTGATTACAGACGAAACTTTGATGTTTGATTTTCAATTTGATAAGGCCCTTCTTAGCTCTGCCATCTCCGGATATCCGTCAAGTACATCCATTTACATACATCTGACATGAGCAGCATATTACTACCCCCATATCTTGTATTTATTTATACGAAAACTTATGATTGAACTTAGTTTTAAAATCAATTGTCTCAGAAATCGGTGAGTACAAATTGATCATTTGATTGAGTTGATCATTTCGATTGTTCTACAACCAATCGTAACTTTAATTCTACACTTGCAAAACCAATTTGATACATATTTTCGATTCTTTCAGGTCAACGGGATGAACAGTTTAATGAAAGAATTTTTCTACTCATATATGTGAAAATAGCAATTTTTCTAGGGCTTTCTGTACTGCCGTACTTATTACTGAGGTAGTAACTCACTTTTTTTTGAAAAATGAGTTATCAGTCTTAGATGATGTACCTAATATCAATATGGGAGCAATTTTATAATGTAATGCAACAATTCAATTTATTTTTTCATAATAAAATAAGTATAAAATTTGCCGTATCTTCTTTAAAGTTGTGTATTACTACAAAAATTTGCCGTATCTATCAATTACTAATACAGTTTAATAGTAACTCAAGAAGTTACGTTAAAATACCTTAGTATTTATGAAATGCGCTTATTTTACCTTAGTAAGAATTAGCTACGGAAATTCTCGTTAGTAATAATATTGGAAGACAATTGGAAATTCTACGGACAATGATAGCATCCAATCTACTGCAATCTCTTATTATTAACATTTAAAAATATTTTTATGATATATTCGTTCAATGATTAATATTAATTATTTATAGTAGTAGCAATAGAATTATTCCAAAAAATATACTCAAATTTTGGCAAGACTTACCAATTTCTGAAACAGTTAGTTCTTGAATTAATAAGTTTATGATACTTGGATGATAAAAGTGTGTCACTAAGTTTTTTACTGTTTGTAATACGCTCTCCTACTGTGTTTTACCAGTTAAGTAATAAAATCAATAGATTTGATTGACAAATGATTTTTAATTATGGGAGGTCATAAGATATGTGCCTGTTAGGCACTTAACAACCGTGTAGAGTATAACTTTTTTCGTACAATCGCATCAACCAAATAAGATAACAAAAATTTGAGTTGTTTCCGATTTAATTATCTTGACTTTATGACAAAATGGTGTACATACGTACATATAGCCAGAGTGTTTTGAATGTATTTTGTTAGAAACGTTCTGTGGATAGAAACCGAATAAACAATTTGAAGTTTCAGTATTAATTTTTCACAATGGCTAATGAGAAGATTTTCAAATAAATACAGACACTGAAGAATCGCATCAAAAGGGTTGTGAATCTTTAGTTCCTAAAATATGAAAAGAAAAGTATGAAAAAGTATATTACAGTAGATGATAGCGCGGGAAGAAATATTACGTTTAATAATTGTACAAACTGTAATTTTCATTTTCCAAATAAACTAGACAACTGTTGGTGAAAAATATTACTATTACTTACCGCATTAGGGCTGTTATAAACTCAAACAGAACTGTGTTTCCATGGAGACTAGCCACCGTATTGTTATGTTCAACTTACAAGGTGTGTCAACAGAGACTGTAAATCGCTATTAACAACACGATTGTGCGAAAAAATGTTACTGTTTGCAATACTCTCCCCTACTATGTTTTACCAGTTAAGTAATAAAATAAATAGATATTATTGACAAATTATTTTTATAAGAGGTCATAAGATACGTCAGGTTGCTTTAGTATTAAACTTTAGTATTTAGTTTTAATAATTTTAAATGTGGTAGGTGTAACAAAATTCTATTTTACTATTAAATTTACTAATAATTAGTAGTTTTATAACATTTGCAAGTAATATAACGTTTATTCTTCATCGTTCAATTCAAATTTTATAGTATACCTGAAATATAATTTTTAGAGACTGAGAAACTTGAAAATGAAAAATTGGGAATATCTCAAATTGGCAAAAAAAAAACAAGTTGCCAATATTGTGCTTAGCACGGAAGTATATATGAAAGTGATGAAAATCACTCTAGAGATGAAAATATTTCACATCTACAGCTGCAAATAAACATGTAAAATTTTATGGAAAGAATGCACTCATTGCTATATAAACGACTTTACCTATATTAATTTCAGTAATTGTGCATTGTGACAGTTCGTGTTGAATTAAATTGCACTTCTGAAAGTTCTCTAATATCTAATATTTTATAAACTGTAATATCGTAGACAAAATTGTATTTCCTACTCGAGATGAAATACTTTTTTTTCGTTCATGAACCTTTCCCACTCGTGACCAACTGTCCACTCACGAAAAAAAAAACGGTATTTTTATCTCTTGTTGGAAAATAAACTATTTTCTTAGGGGTATAGTAAAAAAAAAACAATCTTGTGTCGTTCGGAAAAATGTTATCCAATTGTTCTTAAATGTAAATTTAAATTCTTTTGGCAAATAGTTAATAATTAGTGTCAAAACGAGATTTAAATTTTTTAATTTTTCGAACACCCTGTATAAATAAATCAAAGTCTAACATTTTTACTTCAAACTTAAAATAAAAAAATGTTCCCTTTTGTAAACTCAATCCGGGGCGAATATACGGTATATTCGCAGATTTAAGTGTGCGAATGTTCTGGGAAGGCACATTCAGGCTAAGGACCCCTTCATCCGAAAACGTCCATGTGCGTATGTTTGGTAAACGTGCAAATTACGTTCGGCCCGCATATAAATTGCAACGTCAAACCGGAACGCGGATCAATATAGCGCTAGGATTAAGACGGGACCGGCGCTTGTGTTTTAAAGTTGATCCAGTTACCGGCGCGAAGTTTCGATTGGGAGCAGGCGGACTTATGATATTACCTTTCTAAAAGGAACCGCAAAAAATGCCCTTCTCACAAAGTAATTCCGACGGATAGAATTACAACGCTTCTAACCCGCTTAGAGTGCACACTACGTGTAGTAAGCCCGTCAAAGGGATCCAATTATAATTTTCGAGACGATTTTTAAACATGTGATGTGATTACATTTTAATAGTACACTATATCCTGACAGGTGAAGTGGTTTGTCGAGCGACATCATTCGGGCTTAATCTAGTTAGTGGTGTACTGAAGCAACAACCTTCTCAAGTGAATAGACAAAAATTATGTACATACATTCAGAAATAAATTGATTTCTTGCTTGTGCCCGGCGCGTTCACCATTTTTTGTAGGTACTCTATTTATAGCAACGTATAGAATTGTTTCTCTCTGGGCCGGTCTAGACATAGGCTACCGGATAGACATAACCACAAGAAGTTCAACAAAGAACTTATCCGACGTGCTTCGAATCTTCTTGGAGGTATCTTAGCCGTCAGATCACCATTTACAACTTTTAGCAGTACATAATGAATATGCTGACCTATAAATATTCGCACCTATTTAATAGTAGATACCTGAAATGTGCAAATTTGATCAAATTGAAGGAAACCTCTAATAAGTATTATATACGTGTTCGCATAAATTAATATTCTGTTTTAGCCCGGCCCCGGCACCATTTATTGTAGTTACCCAGAAGTACAGTGACTATAGACACAGTGCCGACAATGCCCAAATCGTCGCCATGTTCAGGCAAAATATTGGCGGGACATTCAAATGATATATGACTTGACATCGACGATTGCCATAATTCAAAATGAATCCACAGTTCATACTCAATTCAGGAGTTGCAGTAACGCAGAAATAGACAAATTAGTTGGAGAAATGACTTCTAAAAACTCTATCAATACCAAAAATAACTTGTCGTAGTCTACATGCAAAAAAAAATCTGACCGAATGCCCTCGGCCAGTAATAAATATTTATAATTTTTCATCATTTTCGGATTGATGAAAAATTAGTTCGTAATTATCACTGTCCTAGAACATAACTACTGATAATTTCTAATAGTTAAAAAGGCCAGTTCGTTGATAAAACGGCAAAAAAAAAGTTATATAGTAGATATCAATATTTCAAATTTATTTTAGAAAGTATACTTACATAATGCATGGTGTTTTATTGTGGAATAATTTTAATTGTCGATTAATAATTTCACTTGTTATTTTAAAATGTAAAACATAAATGTTTTAAAAGTATTTATTACAAACTAGGTACAGAAAAGTTTTATAACATATAAAACAAGAGATTTGCCTCACTTTCTCATCGATTTGCTACCACATACATTCATAACACGATCAATCTTCTTTCCTGCAATTTATAACGGAAACGTTAAAAACCGCGTGATAATTTTGTTTTGTAAATTATGACACTGCAATATGGTTGCTGGGGACTAATTTAAATTTGTCGAGGAAAAATTGTCTAATATTTGCATTTTGTGTTTCTATTACAGCATTATAATATTGTTGGAATATTGTTTCCATTTGTTTAAACATTGCAAATATATCATAATTACAATAAAATAATGCATTTTTTTATTTAACACTTTGTAACAGTTTGTAACACTTAAGTGTTACTAATTGTGCATATGTAGCTCTAGTTAAAGTTTTTGATTCTACCGATTTAATACATAAATTACAAACTTTTGAACACCATACTTCTAATTAAGTAACCACTATATTGTATAAAGAATTAATTTCACTGTTATTAAAAGATACATCTGTTAAGACAAAGTTGGATGGTACAACGACAGTAGAAGATTTTTTGTGAGATCGGATTGCTACATATTGTATCCAAAAAACCTGATAAAAATTAACGGTCATCCTTCTCATAACTTCCTTTCGACGTGTCTTAAGGATATTGCGAAATGCATATAAGTTTTAAATTGTGTTTAAATTGTAAAGCTGTGGGAATTCTTTGCTGTGCAAACAACAATTTGCATGAATATGGCGGACCAATCAAAACTGTGACCACAGCTGTCGCCACTGTCCCTATAAAGCCATTGTATGCAGAAGTAAATGAGAGCGACATTATGTTGGCCGGACAACTTTTGATTTTCAAAATTAAACATACATAGATCTATTGCGCCATAAAAACAAAACATTGCGAAGTAAAAATATGAAAGTTATGATTTTTTTTTAAATATCCGGCCAAGGTAACCTTACCACAGCCGGAAATCCCGGCAAATATTTATTTTGAAAACTTCTACATTGCGTCTACATTGCGCCATCGACTAAGCGGTATAACTAAACCGTACGATTTTTAATTTTTTTGTGGTCGAAAAACAAAATATGGCGGAGGCGCCGAAAGCAGGTAATACTTTTTCAAACGATTTTTTATCTTTTGAAAAGCATATGCTAAAGTGCATCTATTGCGTCACTTCGGGGTAAGATCCGACATATCCCGTTCAATTGTCGCAGTAGAATCCGTAGTTTATCTTTTTCATCAGACATTCCAAGATCAACTCTTTTTCGAATATTTAAAGAAGGCACAGAGTTGAAGCGAATTAAATCAACAGTGAAACCATTCCTAACAGAACAAAATAAATGAGCTCCAATAAAATGTTGCTTATCGAAGGTGAAGCCAAATGGATTTTTTGAAGAGGTATGACTGTGTATGATGGACGAAAAATGGTTTTACCGATTTTTTTAAGACGTATGACTGTGTATGATTGATGAAAAATGGTTTTACCTGACTCAAAGTAAACGATCTCATTATGTCTTGCTTGATGAGCAAGAGCCTCGGAGATCTTGTAAAAGTAAGCATTTTATTACTAAAGCTATGTTCATGGCTGCAATGGCCAGACCGCGCTTTGATTATGCTAGAAAATAGTACATTAACGGAACGGTTGGAATTTGGCCCTTTGTTTATCAAGAGTCGACCAAACAAAACAGCAAGAACCGAGAAAAGGGATCGTTAGTAACCAAACATATTGAATCTATCAACGCCGTTGAATCTAAAAAATGACTGTTGAACATATTTTGCCAGTTATTAGATCTAAGTTTCCAATGGGACATAAACTAAAACCCATATACAGGGTGTCAATTTGAAAAGTTGCCACCGACCTTTATATAGAACTAATGATTATTTTTAAAATTACTCAAAACCGTTTGGGTGGTTCGGAGGGGGAGTCAAAATGGCGTAGGTAGTATCGACCCCCTACGCACCCTTTAAGCCACAGCCATCTACATTTAAAAAAATTAAATGACACCCCCCCTACTTGTGATACATCGTTGAAAAGCTCTTAAAAAATGCTTTCCAGTCATTATTAATACAATATGATTTTGTCAACTAGTTTTAGAATTAAGTGCATATAAAGTGCAAAAGTGTTCAATTAATAATATTCAAATAACATGTTATAGTAAATGTTGGAAATGGTTTCCGTGTTTTCTAAACAAAAATATGGCCTGCTTTCAAAATCCTCGAGAACTTTCTAAATGGGTTGTCTAGTAATAGCTCGACATTATTGTGTTATTCTTTCTCGTAATTGTTCAATGGTATCTGGTTGCGTTTTATAAACTACAGACTTTAAGTGACCCCATAAGAAATACCTAGAGATGTTAGAGATGATTTAGGAGGCCATTTGATAGGCCCTTTTCTTGCAATCCACTGATTTGGATAGTGACGCTCTAACAATGTTCTAACTGGAAGAATATAGTGAGGAGGTGCACCATCTTGTTGAAAATGTAGTGTAACTTCAGTAAGTCCATAATTTCGATGTTCATCTGATTGGTTTTCAACCTCCTGAAGTATGAGAGGCTCAATGAATTCATCCAGCAAATTAGTATAAATTTCGCCGTTCAAATTTTCATTAATTTCAACAGCTATTTTTTTTCGGGGTCACATGAAATCTGTAGTTTATAAAACATAAATAAAAAATAAACCTGATACAATAACGTTGAATAATTACGAGAAAGAATAACACAAGAACGTTGAACAATTACTGGACAAACCTTCAAAAAATTCGCGAAGAGTTTGAAAGGAGGCTATATTTTTGTTTAGAAAACCATGGAAGCCATTTGCAACATTTACTTTAACATATTATTTGAATTCAATACATTGAACACTTTTGAACTTTATTTGCACTTATTTCCAAAACTAGTTCACCAAGTCATATTGTATTAATAATGACATTTTAAAAGAACTTTCCAACGATGTATCACAAGTAGGGGGGTGCCATTTTTTTTAATATGAAGGTGGCTGTGGCTTAAAGGGTGGGTAGGGGGTCAACACTACCTACGCCACTTTGGTTCCCCCTCCCAACCACCCAAACGGTTGTGAGTAATTTAAAAAATAATTATTACTTCTATGAACAAAGTCGGTGGCGACTTTTCAAATTGACACCCTGTATATACAACAAGACAACGCCAAACGACATGCACGTGATAATGATGAAGTTGTACTGGCTGAAGGATGAAAAGATGGATGGAACATTCAGTTCAAATGGCAGCCACCAAATAGTCTAGACTTAAATGTTTTGGATCTTAGTTTCTTCAATTCGATTCATCGCTCCAGCATCAAGAATCCCCAAATACTATCGACGAAATAATCGAATGTGTGCAAAATGCTTTCAATGCGTTAAGTAGAGACAAATTAGATAATGTTTTTGTGACTCTTCAAAAGTGTATGGAGTCTATTGTGACGGCTAGGGGGGACAATAATTACAAAATTCAACACATGAACAATGAAAAATTTCGCTGTGAAAGACGCTTACCAGTGTCAATAATGTGTAATCAAGAGGCTCTTGCAATAGCCAGTGTTTTCACCATTGATTTAGTGGTATTATAAATCTGAAATATTCAGATTTCACGTTTTCAGAAACCAATAATAGTTATTTATGCATTAAGAGAGGTAAGTATCTTTTACCAGTCGAGGTCGAGTTTGCGCCAGAGCGACAGCGAGGGCTAGCAATAAAGACCGAGACTCGTCAAAACTTACCTCTCAAATTGCTTATAACTGTTTTTCCACTCCTGAAGTTGGTTTAATTGTTTGTGTTTGATTAATTTATTTTCGCAACATGAACAAAATGTCAGTACGGCTTTGGTTGCTAAGACTATTTTTCAAACAAAGTGTGAATGTCAGAAATTGCATTCGTTCAGTTGTAAAATGAATTCCAATGAAAATAAACAAGAAATGTCAATTGCAGAAGCTGCAGATGCTGCCTGTTCCTTCCTACTGCCGGAGAAGTCGAAGGGGTGTCATCAAAAGTGTTTTAAAGACTGGTGCCAGAGAAAGAACGCTATTGAAATTATTTTACTTACTTCCCTGAGGGAAGTAAGTGATTACTTACTTCCCGTTACTCATAGTAACCAAAGCTTTATCGGTAGTGGGACTTACTTCCACTAAATCAATGTTATAACAGTGTACTTACCATGCAGGGAGTGGAAAAACCTAATATCGTCGATGCCCCACACAACCGATACTCATATGTCAAGCCAAGTTTAAATTATTACCGAGAGCATCACAACATGATAGATTGAAATATATATGTTTGCCATAATATTGAGCCACATTTCTAATAAATCTAAAGTCAAACATACAGGAACTGTCAAAGGTTCCTCAATGTTTGCAATCGGGGTACCTTGAGCTGTTAAAATTTAAATAGTATTTAGTTGATTGCTTAATAAATTAAATTACATCTTCCTATGTTTTATAAATAGTAACGTTTCATAAATTATATTAAGTTTTAATTATATTTAGTCATGTAATACGTGCATTTCCAACTTAATAGGATAATTAATAGGATATGCAATATTTTTATAATAGAAGTACTTTCAAAGAATATTATAGAAAAATATAATATTGGTTCTTATGCAAATTTACGACTAACAATACAAGGCACTGAGTTTATAAAATGAATTATTTTCTGACTGATTTTCTTAAATTGACTGAGGAGTGTGCCAAAGGGCTCCTGCAGTTGTGAATTCTCGAATCACAATATCATTATTTATGCTTTTGAATTAAAATGTCTGAAATATGTATAATAACTGTACTCTATTTAATAACTAGGAGGAGTAAGTCCCAAAACCCAATTTACACTGTAAAAAGTTACCAGAAAAATCACCAGATACTTTTGACGGCAATTTTTAATTATTTCATCTGTATAATCACTAGTTTTTTTTTAAAACAAATCAAATATAATATAATCGTCATTTACTGTACAACTGGGGATAAGTGTACAAGTGCCCACTGAAGTTTGGAACACGAGGCCCTGCGGGCCGAGTCATTTTTACTCAGTTTTTACCCAGTCATGAAGCTAACCTACAAGCCTACGAAAATGTGGACATTTCGAGGTTGGTTTTATTTATTTATTATGCCTGAATGACATACATTATATAGGCATGTGTTTACTTTTGTAATATTATAGATTCATGAAGCTAATTGCGTACTTCAAAGGGAAATCCCGAACTTATACTCCGAAGAAGGCAAGATATTTTTGACGGAGGCAGAAGATCTTTTCGGATAAAGATAAATGACCCAAATCCAACCGTGAACGCTTGTTTGGAGGTGAACATGAAAAAATCGCTGAGCTTGTACTGGGTTCAAAATCCATCACAATAATATAAGCAAAATTAACTATTAATACTGCGAAGATAAGTTCTGAACAGAACGGATTGTTTACTTGCAAAATTTCGCGGGATATTAAGAAAATAAGACTGACGGACGCTTCGAATTGAGGTTATTGCGTTAAAAACAGTGTTTTGGTGCCTTGTGAAATGGGCGTGCTTTCAGCCAATCACAGGTGTAGGCATACGCGCGCCAAATTTGAATCGCTCCTCGTAGTTACTAAATAGAGTATAAAAGGTAAGCACTTTAATATATAGCTTGAAAGATGACTACGTTTGTTTAAGCAGTTACATTTAGGTATAACTAAATTTATCAGCTATAATACGAGGTACGGTAATTAAAAAAATGGAAGCCCTTAATCGTCTTTTTATTTACAAATCTATAAATTCAATCAATGTACCCCGAAGTGGCACACAGTGGTGAAATAGATGCACATCACCAAATACTTTTCAAAAATTTAAAAAAGTCGTTACAAAAAGTAATACCAGGTTTCTGCGCCTCCAGCATATTTTGCTTTTAGACATTAAAAAAAAAATTGATAAAAATCGTACGGTTTAGTTATCTCATTCAGTCGATAGTGCAATGCGGGCGCGATAAGTGCGCAACTTTTTGATCTCATGTGCACGTCTTCAAAATAAATATTAGCCGGGATTTCCGGCTAAGGTAACGATACCTTGAATGGAAATTAAAAAAAAAATCATTACTTTCTTATTTTTACTACGCAACGTTTTGTTTTTATGGCGCGATGCGGTGCAATGGCGGCGCGATAGATCTATGTATTTTTAATTCTAAAAATCAAAAGTTGTCCGGTCAAGGTAATGTCCTTGTAAATGAGCCGGCGAAAACAAAACCTGACGCAAGTCACATTCGTAAGTAGTTTTGAGATCTAAGTTTTTGTTATAGTATTGTTTCTTCACCTGTGGCGTCATATTTTGGCAGATAATTCAGACCCAATTACTTTATCTTTACAGTAGGCCCCGGAATTATTTAAAGTTTATTCTTGCAAAAACAAAGAGAAATTAATTTTTTTATTAGGTAGTGTAGCGCGCTGCTATTTTACGCCAACCTGGCTCGCCTTCGGAGATGAGTCACAGGCGAAGCACCACCACGGAGCTGCGCGCGACGCAACCTCTACTTCCCATGTAAACCCTGAAAACTTGAATGGGGACTGCAATCCGAGGTTTCGAGGAAGGCAAGCGCACCCCAAAACGTTAGTCAAGCTTTGGCACTGAATACAGCCCGCTTGCCTCCTCTGCTCCCTGTGCACTTACTCGCGTCCGGGACATTGCCTCTGTTTTACGCCGAAATTGCGCAAAGTGCCAATACGTCGCGACACTGACTACCGTTCGCCCGTACTTAAACGTGAACGCCGCTGCGACACTGATTACAGTTCGCGCGCCGGCGCCGCCCCGAAGACTTTTATAGATTCCTAAACTCTGCGACTGTGTATATGTTCACCCGTATAATCTTTTATCTATTTTCACTGCTTGTGTTGTTTGAATAAATCTCCATTAATCTCAATTCTGTGCGAATCTATTCCATCCTCTACCCTGCCCCGTGCCTGAACACTACGACCCGCTTTACCAAACGATATGACTAGCCGCGCATTCGTTAACTAGCAATCAATCCATTCCCGGTAATTTACCAATCACCGGACGTGAAGGGGACACTTCCGGAACTCGCCTACATCATTTGTGAGACACTCGGAGAGTTTACCATAGTAGGTATTAGTGTTATGCAAAAGTATATTGTTATTGGTATTAATATACGCAAATCTGATATTTTCTAAGTGTTTTGTACGTGCAGGTTAAACAACCCGACATGGTTGAAGCGAAATTCATAAAGGCAAAATTTCCATGTATTGCGGATCACCCCCTATGGTGACGGTATTTAGCCATTGCAGCTGAAATAAATTTAAAAAAATACAATAAAATTCCATATAGGATTATTAATGAAATAATCTGTAGCCCATTGGACTGCGAAATGCAATTGCAAATGCGCGAGTACGTACACACTCGTATCGATTAATTTTCCAATTTATACGCTGCAATGCGGTCGTTATTAAGTCGCTCACGTTTTTAAGGATGAAATACGCTGCGAAAAATCCCAATAATTCGGGAGAACGACCCCGCGGGATTAAATTCGCGCGAGGAGGTAATTAACTGCTGCCGTAAGCCGACATATACACGGCACGGGAATACACAACGAGGCGGATCGCAGTGCGCCTTGTCGACTGGGGAAATGGTGGCGTTTTTTTAATAAGAAACGTCGCGAGCTACTGTCGCTGCGTGATTGATTGATTAAAAGGGATGTTGTGCGGCGTATGTTGGTTTTATTTCGTGTTCGGAATTCTCCACCTTCTTGTTAATGGATTCGTGAAGGGTATGAAAAATTGAATATGCAGAAAGGGGATGTAGGCACGCGTTCGTGATGTAATTAATATTACAATGGACGAAAACATAACGATAACTAAACATTTACTTTGTAATTATGTATTAAAGGGCAGGTTGTGATAAATGTTGCATAATTAAGTTTGTGTCTATACAGAATGTTTACGATCTTTTATTTTAGTTTTTATGGGTATAATACATACCCATGTATTATCGGCATGTATTATTTATTATGGTATGTATCTATGTACTTGTACCTTAGTACAAGTCTTATAATAAGAAAGATAATCATTTTTTTCAAGTTTTTATTTTTAAAGTGCAAAAAAAGTGCTATTGTCTCTCTCATCTACTCTCTACTCATCTGTTATTCCAGACTCAGTCACGCCTCGACTGGAATCAGCAAGGATTCGTCCGAAATAACTTTATTTTAGCAAAAATTATGTTTATACTAATTATATTAAATTACATTTATATTTATATTAAAATTAAAGTTACAATTAAACTTAGAATTATAATAAATATTTCAATAGCAGTACAGTTTTTTATGCATGTATACATGGTAGTCCATAATAAACATAAACCATATATATTGCCTTATTTGTGCAGCATATGGCTCTAAACTAATTTACTATCAGTAAAATTGACCCAATCTGGTTCATATACATTCTGTTCGATAAAAAGGGCCCAAGACTATATCGACTTCATTTGTTATTTAATCATTAACAAACCATATACAGGGTATACAACACATATACATTAAAAAATATGAATGTATTAATGTTGGGCCTCACTTGTTTTATACACAACCGGTCTATTGATAATAACAATATTATGTCAAAATATGAGTTACACCCGTATAAAGTGACATACCAAACAACATCCAAATCAATGGAACCGTTCTCTTTTTATAAACAAATTTTGTTTTTATAAATTTACTTTGAAGCTGAATACTGGCTAAACCAAACGCATTTGTATATAGATAAGTTTTGTTAAATCGTCTTCTTTTGATCCCAGTAATCTGTGGTTAAGCCATTTCCACATAATTTAGAGACACCCTGTATATTATTAAATGGGACAGTCTTAGCTACAAGTTGGCGAAAAAGAAACTTTTTTTAAACACCTTCATTTATTTGTTGTGACGTCACTGACATTTTTTTTTAAATGGCTCGGTATATATTTTTTGGTTTATTTTTGTACAGCATTTTAAGTACTTTTCATCGGCCTGAATGTTTAATATTGTTATACTATGATTTTTTTTTGCAAAACGTGTCAAATACTGATTTGAGCTAGTAAGCTATTAAATCCTAAATTATCTAGAATAAACAATTAGTGATCATAATAATACATCAAAAAAAGACCACAAACGCCCGTTCGTGAAATTTGACGTAAAACTAACATGTGAGTGAAGTTAGCCCCTCCCCCCACTTTAAATTAATATTTTAATTATGCCAATATTTATTGCTTAATTAGTACTAATTTGTGCAGTTTATCCCAGAATTTGTGCTTCTTTAGTTTAGCCGCAATTTTGATGTATGTATGGGTGGGGCTAACTTCACGCAGCCACCCCCTCCCCCACTGAAATTTCGATTTTTTTCTTTCTAATATTTAGTTCTTAAACCGCTCCAGCGGAAAGTCATATGGGTTTTTGTTGTCCGTAACCTTTGCAACAATTGAAATTTAGTTTTGGTAAGTGAAATCTTAAAAATTTCAAAAATAAATTTTAAATCCAATTTTTGCGAAAGTTACAGAAAACAAAAAAAAACTTATGAACCTTATATGATTCAGTAATCTAAAACAAACACGCAATAAAAATATCTCATTGACATTGACTCATTGACATCTCACGTGATTTCCGTAAATTAGCACATTTCGGATTTCATCATTTTGAAAAACGATGTTTTCTTGATAAGTAAAAATCACTCGGTACATCGATACTGGCTAATAAGGTCTTTAAAAATCAATAATAAAAAAGTTCTCCATGTGATGCCGACTTTTGGTGGTCCCTGTATATTTTTCAATGAATCACGGATTATGCCGAAAATTCATATTTTATAAACAAAATATCAGTTGTTTGATTTATTTAATCACAAATAACAGTTGAAAAACAGAAATTGCGGAAAATTTTCGAACAATCTCGCATAGTTTTCCTCGGGTTCGATTTATTTTTTTCTGGGAAAATCAAAAGTTTTAATAGGTGATTTTTCATAGAAATTCAATTCTAAACAACATTTGTTTGACCTTTTTTTTTAAATGCATACTTTTTGAGATATTTGAAGTTTTTGACTGAAAAACGCGAAAAATAATATACAGGGTATCATTAATATGATAAATCTCGATTGCACCTACACCTGTAATGATATCGAAATGAACCAAATGGCACTGCAAATGGGATGCCAAAGTGCGGTTTGTAATATTTTAATAATATTTTAATTTTTTTTTTAATGGCGCCCCTGTATAACTTTACATATTTTAATTTGTCCTTTCTTAGGCTGTCATATTCTTAGGCCGTTTAGTGTTTGTAATTCTCTGTAACCCTTCAGAAGTTTTTTTTCTTCTAAATATTAATGTGTTGTAGGCAATAAATATCACAGGGCACTTGGTTTTGGGATGTTTGGTTGGTTAGGCTGTATTTAAACAACTGCCTGGGGTATCTTTTGGCAGCAAGATCGTCTACTTGTATTATGGCATCACCTTGCTGTGACGCATAAATTTTGGTAAAATTTGAAGGGTCATAACTTAAGTTTTTTAAATGGCACACCTTATATTTTATTACTTAGTCATATCCAACGTCTCATTTTACATATTTTTTGCCCCTTATATTTTTTCTCAAAACTGGATTGTTTGAGAGATAATTCTGATTTTCTGAAAAATGAACACATATCTCATCGAAATAAACACAGCGTGCCATAAAAATCAATTAACTGTGACATGCCAACGTGAAAGTAACATTTATTGAATGTCACGTTTTAATTTTCTCGTGAAACTGAATGTTTCGCATATTGCATATTGAAAAGGTGGATATGGTACATGGTTTATGTACAGGGTGAAATGTTATCGCTATTAATTTATTATAGCTAGTATATAAACCATATCCACCATTTCATATACAGGGGTGTATAAATTGGCTCGTAAAGTTAACCCCTTATTTTAAGCCGGCTTAATTATTATCAACAATTGTTTGTTCCACAGAATTTCGGATTTAACAGCCTACTAGCTCAAATCAGTTTTTCTTTGCATTGTTTGCAAATATTTCATAGCATAACCCCACTAGAAATTTAGACTGGTGAAAATTGCTTAACCTGCTCTACAAGAATACACAAAAAAAATATACTAAGCCATTTAAAAAAATTGTCGGTCACGTCACTACATATAAATGAAGGCGTTTAAATTTTTTTTTTTCGCCAACTTGTAGCTAATACTGTCTCATTTAATAATATATATGTGGTTTGTTGATGATTAAATAACAAATAAAGTCGCTACAGTCTTGGGCGCTTTTTATCGAACACATTGTATACACTGCAATAAGGTTACGCTCATTAACTTTGGTCAAACGCTATATGCAGCAAAAAGATGTTATTTATTGTGGTTAACTGTGACTGAGTACTATTTATCCCCCAAAAACAATGCTTACCTGCACGAGGTCTCCGAAGTCTCCTCCTGCAGCCTTGAACGTTAGCAGGCATATGAACGGAATTTTATCCTCCTTTGGTCTGTGCAGTTCGAAGTCGTAGGTGATTCCCACTTCGCCATAAAATGTCCGATTGCATGCTGAAAACAAAAAATAAATTAATAATTTCGATTGTTTTTTTAATTATGTTACTCTTATACACAAATATAGAATGGAATTCAATAATTTAACAATCAGTTTTTTTTTAATAAAAAATGCGTAACATTATAATTAAAATTATGAGTAGGTATTGATTAGGTATTATGAGTATTTATATGGTATAGTTATCTGAAAAATAATTATTAAAGTGGATTTAAAAGTAATAGTATATAATTTATTAATTAATTTTATAAATATTATATAATTTTTTTTTTTTTAAATTTGTATACAAATGTATTTTAATTATATTTTTAACTCCCACAAATTTACGGTTTATAATTTTAATTTATTCCATTCAGTACTTATAATTTAATTAATCCAATTTAAAAATAAAGAGGTACACTACGTCATAAACAAACAGTCGTTTTTCATCATGAAGAAAAGTGTTTCTATTTACACTTACACTTACTGCACATCGCCCCTCGGGCTTGTTAAATTGTCCGCACTTATGTACTCTGTAAATTCTAATTTGCCCCCGCTTGGGAAAAAGTGTTCTTAATGCACTGCAGAGCTTCGTTATTTATGAATGACACGCTTGTAAGTCGCTTACTGCCTCCCACGAAGAATTTTAAATAATAAATTGATTATAATTTAAATAATAATGGTCCTATTAATATTACATGCCTTGCATGTCATTTTGCTTTTGTGCATATTTCTTATTAGGAGTGGAAAGTAATTATAATCTATGCCGATATTTACACTCTTGATAATGGCTGTTCTTAATTTGTATTTTTTTTTCTATGGTAGATGTTAGAGTGTGTTTTGTTCAACTCAAAATAGTCGATCAAGTCACTTTACACGTAAGAGTAGAAAAGTATTTCTTTAACACCAAGGGTAGATAATAGCGATTTATGGTATAAGGGAATTAAGTCGAATTTTATCGATACTAGCCCAAGAGGCGAAACCGACTGCGATAATGTTTTCGAGTTGAAAATATGCTTTATTCATGTATATCATACTAGATTTTTTCAATTCGATATCAGAATTAAAGAATTTGCGTGGAGTGTCACATTGTCAGGTGACAACGAACATTTCAAGAACAGTGCGAATTTAAGTTATTTTTGTACTTTATTCACGTTCTCGATGGTTATAGTGCATAAAGTGAAAATGTATGCATTTTATTCACCCATTCGACTAAAGTATTCTTTTAATGATGAGATTCAATATACATAATGAGCATTTTAATAATGTGAATTCTAAAAAGTACCTACTTTAATTATTTTTTAAATTAAATATGCTTCCCTAGTAGTTATGAAATATTTTCCCCCATGCTACTGAAATTAAAACGTGACTGCCACTATTAATTGCATATATCTTAAAATTTGCAATAGAATAAAGATTGTTTTATACACGACGATAAATAATTATTTTCCAATTTGCATGCTCATTAAAATGCTCATTATGTATATTGAATCTTATCGTTTAAACTACACTTTGATCGAATGGGTGAATAAAATGTTTACATTTTCACTTTATTCACTATAACCATTGACAACGTGAATAAAGTAAAAAAATAGGTAAATTCGCACTATCCTTGAAATTTTCGTTGTCACCTGACAATCTGACACTTCACGCAAATTATTCAATTTAGATAACGAATTAGAAAAAAATTTGTATGGTACACATGAATAAAGCAATTTTATCTACTCGAAAACATTATCGCACTCGGTTTCGCCTCTTGCGCTGAACTGTTTTTTCGTGGATAAAATTCGACTTTATTCACTTATACCATACATAGCTATTATGGACTCGAGAAATTAATTCACTCGTCGATAAAGTTATATTTTATCGTCTTGTATAACAAATAACTATTGTTATTAAATAATTCACAATTAATTGAAGAAATTTAAATGATGTCAGAGGGTCGAATAAAATTATTATAATTATAATTTTATATTATTTACAAAGGTTACTACAGGTTACTACTAAGGTTACTACAGAAGTACGTGTCATTTTATTTAAATATTTAATTTCTTTAATTATAAATAACTGAAATTTTAGTAAGACATTAGAGTTTAAAATAGTTAAGTGGGAATTATTTGTTTCTCCAATTAGTACATTTTAAAGAATTTACAGAGTTTTATTAACGTAGAAATTGGCAGAGTTTCAATAATTGGCAAGCAATTTTAAGTTGAAATTAGTTTATTTTATGTATTTTTATTTTATTTCCAACTATTTTGCTTCAATAAAGAGGTTTAGTTAGATTATGAATTAAAATGATTACAATGACTTCAATGTTTTTAATTTGAATGAAAAAATCTAGATGATTATGAATTACCAGCTGTTAGTAATAATTTTTGTTATGGTTTCATCCATTTTGGATACCAGTTAATATTATATTTTTTATTGTTTTCTTCCTTCTTTGGAATACTTACTGGTACTTTATATGTTTAGATATAACGATGTTTTTTGTTTTTATTATTTTTATTATGTTTTCTTGACCTGACTAGTTTCGGCTATCTTTCAACTATCTTCAGAGGTGTTCATTTTTTTCAGTTCAATATATACAGGGTGATTCATTGGGAAATGCGCATACAGTAATGGTAGATGCGGCACACCGAAGTGATTCTAAATAAACTATATTTTATGAGTTCATCGTTCTTTATAACCAATATACAGGGTGATTCATGAATATTGTCCATTTTTTCAATTAATCGTAACTTACGTACCACAGTATAATTTTTTATAATATTTGGTACGTATATTCTTTGTCCATTGTAGTATCGATTAACATAATAAATAAAAATCTTATTCTAGGTCCGGCCTACAAAAATTAATAAGTAGGTTTCGACTCGAAACAACACCCTGTATATCAATATTTTAAAAATTTGTTTGCATATTTGGAAAGAGCAGAAAAAAATAAGTAATACTGAATGTATTTGGTACTTCCGCATACTTATTGACTTATTGTTACTGATTGACTTGAGTCAAATCTAGATGTTTCGATAATAAGGTGGCACAAAATTTAAAATAAATAAAATTCCTCATCCTAAATGATCATTTTCGAGCTTGAATCAATAAAATCATCAACTATTTTACATTCTCTTAATTTCTCGATCCTAACCTTAATGTAAAACGAGAGGACAGGTTCGTATTTGGGACAAAATATTATTATCGATGACTATCTTTCAAACACCCTGTATGTGTAAAAAATGATCATAACATATGTTCATTGCGCTACATTAATAAAAAACTGAAAAAATGTTCATTCCGAGAAAAGCATACCTTTATTTTAAATAACAATAACGTTGCAAAAAATCTTATCCAATGTCGTATACAGGGTGATTCATTGGGAAATGCGCATACAGTAATGGTAGATGCAGCACATCGAGATGATTCTAAATAAACTATATTTTATGGGTCTCTCGTTATTTATAACTTTTAAATAATTTAATTTTTTGTCAAATTTTAAAGTTCATGTTATTACTCTTTATTATGTTCAAGTTTTTATATCTAAATATATAAACTACCAGTAAGTACTCCAATAAAGAAGAAAGAAAACAATAAAAAAATAATAATAATAATGCAGGTTAATTTATAAAATGAAAAAGTTTCATTGGACTGAAATTCTTTGTTAATTCCTATATGAGGAAGTTTTTATCGATTTCGGAATAATTTAATGAATTAAAAACGGGCAAATGACCTCAAATGACTACCCATTTTTGGACTTGGGTATTAAATTATAAACGGGTGTAGTTTATATGAGTTAATAGAGTCAAAGCGAAGCACTTTAAACTGAAACTACAGAAGGTTAGCTATTTTACAACTTTAAAATTAAATACTATACAGGGTGTCTACGCTAAACCGTTCGTTAAAAGTTTACGGGGTTGCCGTTGTACTAAAAATTTCAAAAAAATCGTCACTGTTGAATCATGTGAAATATTTTCAACTTTCTATCACGTCCAGTTCCACCGTAAGTAGCACCAACTTTCTTATTTTAAATAGAACACCCCATATATTATAATATTTTTGAAGTCCTCGCTTAAATTGGAACATATTTTGTAAGAACGTAAGTACACTTATCTCTTCTAGTTTTCAAGAAAAAAATGTTTTTCTAAGATGTTTAACTCTATAAGGTAGCCTGAAATCTGTCTATAACTCTTCTTAAGAATAAGATAAAATTATGATTTATATTTTTAAATGTGCCTAGAGGATGCATCTATGAGTAAAATAATTGGAAACTGTCAATTTTGATACTAAGTGTTCATAAAATGTCAATATGTAAGTGCGCACTTAAATATCTCTTAATTTTTTTAAATTTTAATCGAATGACTATTTTTTTACCGCATAGCACGATTGGAAGAAAAAATTACTACAGAAAAGTATAATACAAGCATACTTCTAAAGCAAGTATTTTTTGAATTATTTCGAAGATTACTTTTTCGTCGCATTTCTGCAGTGTATAATTTCGCAATTTCGTACAACCCCGTAAATTTTTAACGAACGGTTTAGCGTAGACACCCTGTATAGTAGCATGAAGTGAAGTATAGTAGCACATATTGGTGAAATTAATTGTCGTTGAGAACGAGAAGATGACCAAATATCTTTTTATATCAAAATTAAAGACCTTGGGGAATTTAAAGGAACTCAAATGACTTTGGAAAATTACAAATTGAAGAAGTTTTATATTAAATTGTAGTTGAAATAGTTCAACACAGCTTTCAATCACATTAAAACTTTTTTTTTTGTTAATTTAGATAATTCCATGTTAAACAATATCAATAACTTGAAATTAAGCGAAGAACATTCAAGTTACTGAAGCTTCTATTAATTTTCATAGAGAAGATGTTTAGATACTTCAAGCTGTCGTACATACCGAATAAGTTTTATTATATTATACCTGAAGATTAAAAAAAAAGAAAAACATTTAAAGACTATAAATTTACATTGACAGTAAAACATTTTTTTCCACTCCCTACATGGTAAGTACACTGTTGTGACATTGATTTGATGGAAGTAAGCCTCACTTACCGATAAAGCTTTGGTTACTATGAACTACGGGAGGTAAGTTTAAACTTACCTCCCTCAGGGAAGTAAGTAATATAATTTCAGTAGGGTTCTTTCTCTGGAACCACTCTTTAAAACACTTATACGCATATACGCATTTTGATAACGCCCCTTCGACTTCTCCGGCAGTAGGAAGGAACAGAAAGCATTTGCAGCCTCTGTAATTGAAATTTCTTGTATATTTTCATTTGAATTCAGTTTACAACTGAACGAATGCAATTTCTGACACTCACACTTTATTTGAAAAATAGTCTTAGCAACCAAGGCCGCACTGATATTTTGTTCAAGTTGCGAAAATAAATTAATCAAATACAAACAATTAAACCAACTTCAGGAGTGGAAAAACAGTTATAAGCAATTCGAGAGGTAAGTTTTGACCAGTCTCGGACTTTATTGCTAGCCCTCATTGTCATCGGGCGCAAACTCGACCTTGACTGGTAAACAATTCTTACCTCCCTTAATGCTTAAATAACTATTATTAACTGGAAAATACTATATTACCCTACAATTTTTAATTCTGACGAGAATAAATAAGGACTTAAAAATAGTGTCAATTCCTAAATTGAGCAATATAGAAGAATATTTATTAATTTTCAAAATTGACTGATCTCCACAAATATAAGATTAATAAATAAAAACCAAGATAGTTGAAATAACTTCTGGAGACTTTGTAAATTACCATATAAGAGAAAAACTGTCTACGAATTTTAGTCACCATCATAGTCTTACGAAGTTAAATTTCATTTGCAAAATGAATAAGATTTACTAGTTTTTAATATTTTAATATTTTATTTACCTACAAATAGAATAAGATTAAAAATTTACAATTATGCACGACAATTATACAGGTTTACACATTTTTGGACACTGAAGTAATGAGAAGAAGATAATATTTAGTTTAGAGTAGATGAACAGACCTGTAGCGTAGGATAAAGAAAAATAAAACACAAAATTTGGGACTCAATATTTGTAAGGCCAAGATGGTTTAAACACAGCTGTTGTTATATTATTGTATTGCATTGTAATTTGTAAATTGTATTTGCAGTTTAGTTAAGACCTTTCACGATTTTACTCTTAAATACACATTTTTTGATAATTCCCAAAGTGGCGTCGGAACTTTCAACTAACAAAATTACGAACTATCAACTTATTAGTAATTAATAATCCTTCATAATATCTGGATCTCAAAGCCAAAAAGTATTAAGTCCACTTTTTTAGTTATTTGCGGTTATGATAGTTCCTTTAATATTTTTTCCGCTCTTTCCAACGACGACGCATATTAACTCCAGTTTCTTTCTGTTTACGAGATAGGTGGAGATTATTGATATTAGGCCCTCTATTAAATGGAACCAAACAGTATTAAAGGTTTTCGATACTGTTTGGTTCTGGAAGATATCCAATATTTAGGTATTAAGTCCAATCAGTTATCATAATATTAAGTCACATTATTTTGTTCTTGAAGTTAACAGACAAAACTTGTTTATTTCGTTGTTTCGCCTGTTATAACCTCACTTTTGACAAAGGAGAGCGGTAATTAAAAAAATACATGAGTTTATCAAATCATGTTTTGTTATTGTTTTACTTTAACTTTTGTTGCTGATAACACGCAAGATAATATTATAAAGATGCTGAGATAGTCATGGAAATATATCCAACCACTAATAGCACGCAGGATAACCCTCATGAAAATTTTAAAATTCTTGCAATCGGATGTGGCAATGCTTCGGGGGATGTTATGTCTTTGAATAATGATGTGTACAGTACCATCTTTGTTAGTAAAAACAATGTGCCTTTTTCCAATACCGAAGAAATCTGCAATGGATATGAAGATAAAAATAACGAATTCGAGAAAACTTCTAAAATTAATGTTTTACAAAATGTTATTATTCAAAATAATGACGATGGATCTCATTATAAAGCGGATAAAGTATATGCAAATAATTTACAACATAAAGAAGACTGTACTAAATCTGAGGACCCACCTTATGAGGACCTTACTGAGGAAAGTAATGATATAAACAAACTGGAAGAAGAACAAGAGGAAGACGCTGTAGAAATCCGAGAAACTAAAGGAAAGAAATGAGAAAGGAATTCTGTTAATTGGAAGAAAAACATTAGAAAGCAAAGGAGAACTGCTGGTGAAGAATATCTGTCAGCCACCAATAAGCTTATTGGAAAAAAAAAAAATGAAAGCACCTTGTCCTGATGAATGAAAAAAGCTGTGCAAACAGAACACATCAGTTGAAAGTCGTGCTCTAATTTACCAACAATTTTGGAATGGTAGCATCGAACTTGACCAGAAAATAATTCATAGCTAGCTGCATCGAATAAGTTCCAGTTGAGCGTGTACGTGCTAGATCCAGATCTCGCGCTGGAAAAAGAATAACGTCGTTGAAATATTTTTTTAGTGTAAATGGTAAAAAGTTTAGTGTGTGTTGTGCTTATTTTCTCAACACCTTAAATATATCCCAAACCTCTGTACGTAATGCATTATCGAAAAGACAACATGGTAGAATCGTAATACCTGATCAAAGGGGTAAACATGAACCCTCAAACAAAATTTCCTCAAATGTTGGAAACAATATCAGAGAGCACATACAGAAGTTCCCGTGCATAGTCACATTATTCCAGGAATAAATCATAGAGAAAGTATTTAGACAGCCATCTCAATATTTCAGTAATTTATCGGTGCTTTTATGAAGATTGTGTAGAAAACCAAATTCCTAAAGAAGATATTCTCAAGCAACGGTTTTATAGTGAAATTTTCAATTCTGATTTTAATTTATCCTTCAAAGAACCAGGGAATGATACATGTGACACATGTGATGGATATGTTATCAAACTCAATGAGTCTGTATCCCTTGAAGAACGCCTTGCATTACAAACTTACTATGACGCGCGTTTTCTTGATGCAGATAATCGGTATAAACTATATAAAGCGACATGATAAATAGACTTATAAAACCAAGGCGAACACCAAAATACTTTCGGTGGATTTACAAAAATACCCACGCCTCTACTAACGAATGCTCAGAGTTTCTATTCTCTAAAGCTGTGGACTTTCAATTATACAGTTTATGATGCAATAGACAAAATAGGATATTGCTTTATCTTGGATGAATCCATAGCCGGACGTGGAGGCAATGAAATGGCATCATGTATTCTCAAATACATTTTAAATGTAAAATAATCTGTAGAGAAAATTGTTATCTGGAGCGATAACTGTCCATCACAAAATAGAAATCATCAGATGATTAGGTGCTATCTTTCGATTCTTATGCTGAAACCTTCCATAAAATGCATTGAATATAAGTACCTTTTAAGAGGACACACCCACATGGAGGTGGATACAATTCATGCACAAATAAACAGACCAAAAAGCCTCCTCCCAATTTTCTCAAATAACTCCATGGGATTGGCAACAGCTTTTCAGACTTTGTGGCAATACATTTGAAGTAGCGGAATTGGAAACCATGGACTTAAAGATGTTGCCCTTTTATCTGAAGTATCCGGATCTTACTTCAAAATCACAAAAAAACTATAACTATTCAAAACGTATTGATATTTAAAGTGGTTCATATGTAGTTTTTAACAGAAACACCTGGATTGTTGTATTTTAAAACAGATTTGAAAGAAGAAAAATTTGAACAAGTTGATTTCAAAAGAGCCACTAAAAGACTAACACGCAAATAGAAACGTGCTGTTAATGCTAAGGAAGTTCTCAATACTAACTTAATGCTGCTGAAACCAATAAGAGACATTGAAACCTATTTCAACAAAAAAGTATACTGATTTGCAGAACTTTCTAACATGGGTGCCTAAAAGATTCCATGAATCTTCCACATGGTAACCTCAAGGAAGAAGACTGAATAATGCAATGATCTTCATTATTCATTTTCTCTTTAATTAGATATTATTAATTTTTAATTAGTTGTTTGTTACTTGAACTTTAAGATTGATAGTTTTCGTTTGTAATATGTTGGTGTAATCTCTCATTTATTTTAGAATGTTTTTTTTAATGTCTTCTTGCCTTTTGGTACCCTTTATTAATTAGTTATAATTGATATTAATTTTTTGTTGTTCAACTTTGCACTGTTCTACTATGGGTTTCTTAATAATAATTCAGTATCAAGTACCACCTATCTATAAATTTGTAGGAGCTAAACAGTATTAAGTCACAAGATATTAAGTCCATTGCTAGAACCAAACAGTATTAAGTCCCACAATTAATTTAAAATTATTTAAATAAATTAATATACGAGGTTGGTTACTAGCAGCTTTAGTTAGCTTCCAAAATCATAACTGGGAAAATAATAACCTGTAACCTGCTCTACTGTAAAATTAGAGATCTGAGGTATGAGGTCCAGATATATGAAATGGAGAAGTTCAGTGACTGAACGAATTTCACAGGGTTTAATAGAAATTTAATGTCATTTGTCAGATCCTATATTGTTCCTAGCGACATATAATTAGCTGTTGCAGCAGAAATTGACGTCGAAACTAGAAAATTGTAAAACACAAACTGCCAGGAGTAATCGTCGTAATGTTTTATGTATTTTTTACGTTTTTCGGCCTTTTTCATATTTTTACTTTAGTTTTTCCTGGAGGTTAAGAATTAAAAAAAAAACGTACCTTTCCATTTAACTTTCAAAAGTCACTCCCACCCCTTTAAAAGTGAGGAGGGTTACAAAGTTGCTTATAATGTCAAGTAGTGTCCCCGAACGTCAAATTGCATTATCCAAAATTTAATTTTGTTTAAATCCGCCGTTTCTTCAATATCGCATACTAACACTTTAAATGGACCGCTCTGTATTAAGCATTACATTAGCATTAAGCTATGCTACATTAAGCATAGTAATGAATAAAAACAATTTATAATTAAACTACTTCCGACATGCTGATAAAAGCTGGTAATAAAGTTTTCAGTTAATTTTATTGGAATTCAACTCCCGCTATGAATAGTGGTAAATCACCCACAAACTTATAATTCCCCATGGTTTATCGATCGGATTATCGCGATCCCGAAAGCACACCAGACCGTAATCCCTACGATCCCCCTAATTTGCACCCCAGAATCCACTTGGGTGTTTCAAGCCATCTTCGGCGCACGTTCTAGAAATTCGCAACGCTCTGTGTAAACATCCGCACGCACCGCCAAATTGAGCGGACCCTCCGTAAAACAATATTTTCGCTAAAAGCCAAGGGAAAACCTCAGAAGAGGATGTAACTGGGACATGCGAGGAAGCCATTATGTGCTATTAATTTCCTCCGGTGCGCGAGTCGGAGTCCTATGAAAACGTTGTTTGCCGGTGGACTATTTTTATATAAATCCATTTCGCAGAGGAAATTTAGGGGCGCATTACGTCGAAATCGAAGTGAAACTGTTTGACCCGGTTTCTGCCGTGGTTTTCTTATTCTGTGGAAAAATCGTTCGACGGAGCGGCGGTGTACGTAATGGAATTACGTGTGGCCGGAGAACAACAAGGCAATTACCCCAGGAATTAAATGTGGATGAAAGAAGAAAGCAGCAATAACTGTTAGTGCTTACATATAAAAGCAAACGTCTTAAATTGCAAACAGGACTTATTGATTGCCCACAAAACGGCAGACCTTTGCTGTGATCAGTTAATTTACGCTCCCGTCGGAACAGAAATAGTTCCTGATTGCGATATAATTACACACTTCAGAAATACACGAATAACATACTGCAAACGCTTACACCGCTATACGCACATCAAACTCAAAAATTGAAAATCCTCAAATTGAAAATAATGAACCCTTGGACCAAAAAGAGAAGAACGTTTAGCCACAATAATTTAACTGGAAGAGACAAAATGAAAAGGGAAGCAAGCACAATACAAGACTAAATAAAAAGGAAGGGAAAAGTAAAACAGAAAAATACGATGCATGAACAGCTGAATGAGTGAAAGAGTACATTTGCAACAAAAACCACCGGAGCAGAGGATATTACAAGAAGAGCAGCAGTTTCAAAAGAGAATACGTTTATAAACAGCAGATACAAAACCAAAGAACACACATTAGAAATCTAAGAATTGTAGAAAATGCTGACGGAAATGATAACACTGAAGACTGAAGAGCTGCAATACGAACAAAAGTGTGTGCAAGAAAGAAGACACGTGGAAACAGGAGAAAGCAGAAATACAACAAAGAGTGAAACAAATTGAAGAAATAATGAATACGAATGGGAGAGAAACGAAAAGGAACAAGATAGCAATAAAAGGACTAAGCACGAAATATGAAAACATAAAGCTGGGACCAGAAGAATTGGCAAGAGCTGCTAGAAGAGTACAAGATAATCAAAGCTTACAAGATAAATACATGACAGAACTCAGAAATGGTAGTAGCTGGGATGGAATCCTGGGACAAAAATGGAGAAATATTTAAAGCGAAGAGATATATGCTGAAGACCAACAAAATATACATACATAATGACTTGATCAAAACAGAAGGATAAATACATAAAGAAACAAGGAAAATAGCCAGAGAAGAGAAGAAGAAAGGGAACAGAGTAAAGATCGGCTGCAAGGGATTGACAATAGAATACCAATGGAATTAGTGAGAAAAATGCTGACGCAGAGAAACCAAGGATAGAAGCCAAAAAACTAATGATATCAGTAAAAAATAAGAAGACGATATGGGAAGAATATAATGATGACCAAATAATAAATAGGGAAGTGAACAACGGACATAAACAGAGTAATGAAGTAAAAGTTACTTATTTATTTATTTATTTAATGTTAAATCTGTATACAGGATGTCCAAGATAAGGATCAACAGCATGGGGATCTCGGAAACCTCAAAAGTTACAAAGGCGGTTAAATTAGAAACAAGTTGCGCAATTTAGAGATCAGTCATATTCTGTTGAGAAAACCAGAAAATTCCGCTAACTTCCGGAGATATTCGACCAAATCAGAAATTTTGCGATATAGTTTTTTGTGTTTTGCTGACGTTATTTGAAAAGGTTTAAAAAAACAGAGTCCAACCTTGTTCATAATAGTAATAGATGACATCATAAAGGCAGTATCTGAGAAAACGAAAAAATATCACGTGGGCTACAACAAGCTGACTCAAGTGAAAATTGGAGAATGTGCTTATGCGGACGACATAATGATCTGCACTGAAAAAGAGAAAGACCTCTAGGAAAATCTGAAGATATGGGAAAAGGAACAAGAGGAAAGAAATATGAAAATAAACGCAGGTAAAACGAAATCAATGATACTGAGTAAGCAAGAAGAATAGACCACCAACGTAGAAATAAATAAACAAAGAATAGAGACAGTAGATAAATTCAAATACCTAGGAGTAACGATCGACAAAGAAGGAAATATGGAGAATGAGGTAAACGAAAGAATAAGTAGTGCAACCAGATTATACCACACCCCTAAGCAAACCTTTACTAGGTAATAAAGAGATAAACAGAAGAACAAAAATGACAATATATAGGACCATTTTTAGACCTATGCTAACTTTAGGAAGTGAAAGGTGGGTACTTCCAAATAAAACAAAAAGCAAAATTCAAGCGATAGAGATGAAGTTTCTTAGAAAAGTGAAAGGAATAACGAAAATGGATAGAATAAGAAACGATATAGTCAGGAAAGAACTGGGAATAGAACCAATCTTAGATATAATAGAGAGGCAACAACTGAAATGGTTTGGACACATGTGCAGGATGGACGAGAATCGACAAGTAAAACAAATATGAGAAGCAGGTGTGTGCGCGAGAAGACCAAACGGAAGACCAAAGAAAACATGGAATAGACAATTAGAGGAAACATTATCAAGAAGAGGAAAATCATGGGCGGAAGGCAAAACGATCGCCAGAAATAAAAAGATGTGGACAAATTTCGTATACCGCAGAGACCAAGTGTGAATTAATTACTGTAAACTTACTATCAACTTTATATTATTATATGGCCCGTGAATAGTGTACACTCTGTATTAAATAGCATTTAATATTACGAATTCAATGATATAAAGCACAATATGGTTACTCATGTTTTTATTCAGAAATAAATGCTTGTTAATACATTTCGAACATTTTGGCGTAGTAGGCGTTGAAATTTTATAATTTTAAGATAATTAAATGAACAGAGCAATTCTTATAAAACCACAGTAAAAAAATCCTCGTCCTCGCCAAGGTTCCTACTCTTATATGTTATTATTATCATTCCTATATTATCAAACGTCAAAAGTGTATCCTTTTTTATATATCCTGTATTAATTTGCGTCGTTATGGAAACAAATAGTAGGTAGTAAATTGTGTTATCTACATTTACGGTTCTTAACGAATTTTTAAGAGGCTCTATTTTCTAAAGCAAACACTTTTGACCACACATTTATTAACAAAAGTTGTTTTCTTTGTTGTGTTTTGCAAACCCTATAAGTTTGTCCCCGCAATTCATTAACACGCTGTGTATTAAATCAAAATCCTTAACATAGCACCAAGGATAATTTGGAATGTGAAGTGATTTTGATCAATTTTCATTAGGATTTCACTAGAAACCTATAATTGTTTGCCAATTAAGAATTTATGAAAATACTAATTATAACGAAATTACATTTAATTTTCGTAACTTGCGCATTTTCTCGTCCGTTTGGTGTATTTTGGCGCTTCTTATTAAATCTTTAAGAGGCTCTATTTTCTAAAGCAAACACTTTTGACCACACATTTATTAACAAAAGTTGTTTGCTTTGTTGTGTTTTGCATGCTCAATAAGTTTGTCCCTGCAATTTTTTAACACCCTGTATATTAAATCAAAATCCTTAACATAGCACGAAGGATAATTTGGAATTTGAAGTGATTTTGATCAATTTTTAATTTATTCATTAGAAACCTATAATTGTTAACCAATTTAAAATTTATGAATATACTAATTATAATGAAATTACATTTAAATTTCGTAACTTGCGCATTTTCCTCGTCCATTTGGTGTTTGTAATGTTCAGTAATTGTGCTTCACACTTCGTTGATTTTATTTCATCAGAAACTTACGTTTTGTTAATCAATTGGAATTGAGGCTTTGAGAAGTTTTGAATTCATTGCCTTTGTAGATTAAAACCTGCATATTTTTAATTTAACTTAGAATTTATGAATATACTAATTATAACGAAATTACATTTAAATTTCGTAACTTGCGCATTTCTTCGTCCATTTTGTGTTTGTAATGTTCAGTAATTGTGCTTCACACTTCGTTGATTTTATTTCATCAGAAACTTACGTTTTGTTAACCAATTGGAATTGAGGCTTTTAGAAGTTTTGATTTCATTGCATTTTTAGATTGAAACTTGCATATATTTTTAACGATTTGATATTTATTTAATTAATTCATTATGTGAAAAATGTATGGTTCTGAATAATTATAATGTTTCTAAGTTTAACGACTATTCGTGCTAAATTGTTTTTAGTTATTATTCTGATACCTATTCTGGGTTAAAATTAAATAATAATTGTTGTCTTCGTCTTCCTAAAATGAACAGAACAATTCTCATATCACAGTAAAAAAAATAATAAGTGTAGTTCTAAATAATTATGTTTCAATGTTTAACAACTATTCTTGCTAAATTATTTTTTGTTACTATTGCGGTACATATTCTGGGTTAAAATTATGTATTAATTTTGGTTTTTGTCGCCATAAAATGAACAGAACAATTCTCATATCACAATATACAAATAATAAGTGTGGTCCTAAATAGCTATAATGTTTCAATGTTTAACAACTATTCTAGGTAAATAATTGTTATTTACTATTTTGATACCTATTTTGGGTTAAAATTAGATTTTTTTTTTCTTCGTCGTAATCATTTCAACGCCTACTAAAGGGTGTTTTTTTTAGACATGTGGTTTTCAAGATGGCTTTACTTTTTTCGGAGATTGTCTTTTTGACAGCTGTCACTTGATTTATGCTCTGTTTGGTTTGCCATTTCATAATGAATAGACTTACTTCTGAACAACGTTTGCAAATCGTGCAAATTTATTACCAAAATAATGGTTCGGTTCGCGCGACGCATCGCGCGCTGCGTCCAATATTCGGTCGACATAATCGCCCTGCTGAGTCGGTAATTCGAGCAACCATGGATCGGTTTCACACCACGTTTACTCTAGTGGATAATGCGCATCCTCAGAGACGCCGTACAGTGCGCACCGAAGACGCTATTGCTGCTGTGGAGCAGAGTATTGAAGAAGACCCGAATGAGTCCATTCCCCATGGCGCGCAACAATTGGAGCTGTGCCCATCAACTTTATGGAAGATTTTGAGGAAGGATCTTGGTTTGCTTGCTTACAAAATCCAACTCGTGCAAGAATTGATGCCAAACGACCATCAAGCGCGTCGCACGTTCGGTGAATGGGCCCAAAACGAGATGGCCACCGATCCTGATTTTCACAAGAAAATTTTGTTCAGCGATGAAGCTCACTTTTGGTTAAATGGGTATGTCAATAAGCAAAATTGTCGCTTCTGGAGTAGAGATAATCCACAAGCTATTGTTGAGACGCAGTTACATCCTCAAAGAGTCACTGTTTCGTGTGCTCTATGGGCAGAGGGAATCATTGGTCCATATTTCTTTAAAAATGAAGCCGGCCATAATGTTACAGTTGATGGGGAACGCTATAGAGCCATGATTAATGACTTTTTCGTGCCTGAATTGGAGGATGTTGATGTGGACGACCTATGGTTCCAACAAGACGGTGCTACATGCCATACAGCCAACGCAACAATCACTTTATTGCAACAAACTTTTGGTGAGCCCATTATCTCGCGTCGTGGACCTGTGGCGTGGCCTCCAAGATCGTGCGATTTAACACCACTGGACTATTTCTTGTGGGGTTATGTGAAATCGCTTGTGTACGCAGATAAGCCCGAGACGATTGACGCCTTGGAAGAAAATATTCGGCGCGTTATTGCTGACATACGGCCCCAATTGCTGCAAAAAGTGGTCGGAAATTGGGTCTCTCGGCTGGAATTTCTTCGAGCCAGCCGCGGCGCCCACTTACCCGAAATCATTTTTAAAACATAATGGCAAACCCTTATCTTTCAAATAAAGCTAAATTCTTGGCCATAACATTAAATTACATGCGTTTTATTTCTTCTCGAAAACCACAGGTCTAAAAGAAACACCCTTTACAAGAAAATGTTAGAAATGTATTAACGAGCCCTTTTCTGGATAAAAACATTACAAACCGTATTGTGATATAAATAGTTGAATTCGTAATAGGAAATGCTATATGTATAATATAAGGTGTAAATTTTTTACAGGCCATGATGGTTTCTTCGAAATGAAACGTTGTACTGAAAATTTGTAAACGCTATTTTGTAGAGCTAAAAATGTGGCAATGAAAAAGTGCCGTTGGTTTTCTAATACCTTTTCAAATAACTTCAGAAAAAAAGAATAACGAAATCCCAAGATTTCGGATCTTGTCTAATATCTCTGGAAGTAAGCGGAAATTTCATTTTTTCTCTAAAGAATATTACTGACCACTAAATTGCGTAACTTTTTTGTAATTTAACCGCTTTTGTAACTCTTACGGTTTCCGAGTTCCCCATGCTGTTGATCCTTATCTTGGACACCCTGTATATTTCGTTTGAGTTTTTTTTGTGTGTATTTCAGTTTAAGATAATTATTATTATTAGTATTAGTATTGAAAGAGGTGGATGGATTAGGATATATATTCTACCTATAGTACCTATAGTGCGATGGACGTCGCATAATGGAGTTCGTGTTTTATGATACGGCTTCACTATGCATATGCAAATTCGGATTTACGGCATTATCGCGTCACACGTTTGCCCAGTAACCCACTTATCTCGACACGTCCCATCCATCTGCATAATTCTACGGTAGGCATGAGCACGAGGGATGGGTAGTGGGCAAAAAATATAATGTGATGAGAATTTGCCAGACTGAGACGATGGCTGTTAATGGAGCTAATTGCAAGTTGTTTTGGTGTTTGTGCACGATGAAGCTTCTCCAGTGTTTCACTCAGAAAAAAGGCGATTTTCGTAATGGCTTAATTTTTTGCGTATCTTTGTTTTGCCGATTATAAATAAGGGGCCTTAATGTTTCCACCAGAAAAACAAGCGTTTCGCATATAATGTTGCTCTAGAGATGTTCCAGTGCAGAGTAGCAGCAAATATAATTTGATTTGATAGATTTTCAATCTTTTTTAAAATAATTTTTTAAGCAATTTTGGATTTTTATTGGATTTATAAATTCATATAAAAATGTATCTATGCATCATATCCTAAAGTGAAATCAAAATCAAAAATCCCATAATTAATAATGTATAATGTGCGACTAAAAATAAACTGGGGCATATGTTCTAATGTGAATGTTTCTGATATTAATATGGATCCCATATTAATTAATTTAAATGACGTCTTATTTATCCGTCAAAATTGTTTAAAGACTTGTTGAATCTAATAAAATAAAGGTAAAATCTATATTATCTGTTGTCCCAGTTTTGTTTTGTCGCATATAGTACATTATATGTTAATATTCAGATCTAGTCCATAAACATAACAATTTAAACTTAGAAGACGAGAAGAGGAAAGCACATTGTACAGTAGACCACCTATTTACAATAAGAAACCTAATAATTGAGACCATAAAACCTTAAAGACACGTATATCTGCTTTGTAGACGTAGAAAAAGCGTTTGATAAAATGGAAAGAGAATTTGTGTGGCAGACACTAAATGATAGACAAGTAGGACCTAAACTGAGGACGGCAATCAAAAGCATATATAACAACACAGAAAATTGTATCAGAACCGGAGACATAATCACAACGAAATTTAAAACCACAAATAGATTGACACAAGGGGGTGGACTAAGCCCTATTTTGTTCATAATAGCAATGGATGAAATCATGAAGAATCATTAAAACCAAGACATAGAAAACAGTGAAAGGATACAACAGATTAAAACCCACCACAATAATTGAATGTATTTTCGTAGATGATGTGGCAATCAGCGCACAAAATAAGAGAGACTTACAAACAAATATTAACATATGGGAAACTGGAAAAAGCTGCATTAAAAATAAATATATCAAAAATAAAGGTAATTAAAATACGAGAAACTAAAGAAGCAATAAAAATTACAATCAATAACTAGAAAGTAGAACAAGTAGAACACATAAAATACTTAGGACAAATTATTGGAAGGAAAGCGAAAATGGAAACAGAAATAAACAACAGAATACAAGCAACGATAAGAACCTTTACACGAATAACAAAATTATGCTAAACAACAACAAAATTTCCCAAAAAAAAACAAAACTTACAATGTACACAGTACTATTTGTACCTACCCTACTATACGGCTGTGAAACGTGGATACCCAACAAGAGACAAAATAGCAAAATCCAAGCCCTTCAAATAAAATACCTGAGGAAAGTATACGGAGTAACAAAACTAGAGTGAGAAATGTGGCTATCAGAAATGAACTAGAAATTGTAGAACTCAATAAACAGATAGAAAATAGACAATTACAATGGCTGGGACACCTAACCAGGAGATAAGACAACAACCAAACAAAGAATATATGGGAAACAACGATAGCAGGAAAGAGAAGAGTCGGAAGACCAAAAAAGAAATAGGGCAAAAATATTGGAAACATATTAAATAAGAGGGGGATAACCAATGCACAAGTGAAGGAAATACCAAAAAACAAGAAATGGTGGAACCAAATGATAAAAGAAAATACATGAAGAAAAGATAACACCACTTCGACACCCGAAAGGGTAAAAGAAGAAAGATTACAATAATAACAATAATACGAGAAGAGTGGCAAACTTGTAATTTATGAATATCTTCCAAAAAAACAAAATCTATAAATTTGTAGCATAGTAACAATTATTTATATTTTATATGTAATTTTAAATTTTAAGAAACTACTTCGAATCTGATACTAAACAATCCAAATCCAGTCTTAAATTATGTACTACAATGACTAAATCTTACTAAAAATAAATAAGAATATTCCAAAAGTCAAAATAAACTGTGCAAATTTGCTGAAGTATATTGTTACTGTATTTTTTATATGCAGTGAAATATAACAAAGTTACTTATTACCCAGTTTCTCGAAGCTAAACTAACGCTGGTTCGGGTCTAAATATTTTATTTTGAATTAAACATTTGCGTAGTTTCAGTTTGAACCTTGAGCTAAATAATAGTCTGGGACTAAATTGTTCGTACTTTCATTAACATATTTTTAATAATAAATCTGAACTTTTAATCTTCGTATATCATAAAACCTTATACATAAAGTGAATACTTGAATAATTTTCATACTTCATTTGCTCGAAAAGTTGGGTGAAATTGAAGTAATGTCTGTAGAATATGCACCAACTTTATTAAAAAACAAACAAAATTATTTAACCTATTTACTTTTAAATAATTAATCAAAAAGTAAATAATTCATAAACTTTAAAAACAAACTGACTGTAAAAGCTTGTCATTTCTCTGAACCAATGTCCTAAGTTTTTCACAAATGATGTTCTTTTTCCTGGACCTCATTTTACTTCGATTGTAAATTATCCCAAGTACAAATTGCAGGTCTCTTTCAATTGTCCGGAAATTTAAACAGAAATATCTTACATTTAAATAAAAACATCAAGGGCCAAACCCGAAAATTTAAATTAATTGTGAATCCAGAGCCTAATCTTCAACAATTCAACAAAGCACTGCACCACCAATGGAATATCTGCCAGATTCTGGGTCTTGATAATGAATTAACTTTAGAACCGAACAGCTTTTCTCGATCCTAATTTTTCCTTCTTGCCGTTGACATTTCTCTTGACCCGGAAATAAATTGCTCGTCAAATCAAAAGCGAATCTTATTGTCGACCTCGCTCATTCTCTTCTCCCCTTTTCGTGATAAATGCCCTTTTTACGCGCTGAGCTGCAGCGGCCATTAACTTTCATTTATCACGCCTAATCCAATTTTAGTGCAACTTATATTTTCGCTGGAGGCGGGGGTTCCGTAATTATCCGGAAATCCGGGCCCGGACCGTGACTCAATGATCGTCGCGTCTAATTTATGTCGTTATCATCACGCCCTGCACGTTTTAGGTTTATGGCTCCAGGCAGTGTGGGGATCGTTAAGTCATTGTCTGGGAGGTAATAAACCCAAAAATCGAAAGTAATTTGGAAATAGGGCATGGATTTTATTGTTTATTGATTTCTAAATTGTACATTATGTCTTAAATTGTCATGTGAAGGTAAAACAACAGCGTAATTGCTAATAAACAAAAAATGTAAATTTTGAGTTCGGTATGTTTCAGAATTTTGAATTAAATTCAAAAAGTTGCCTATTTTTTAGGGGGGTGGGGGTGAGCGCTTTTCGCCATCTATGGGCACCAGCACTTTTAAAGTTCCCTATTAATAACACATTTATTGACCAATTTAATCGACAATCTAAAATGTACAGTTACTCCTGCTTGAAATCCGAAAAGCACAACCATGAAGCTTCATACTCCTTATTATAGATTTTCTCGAAATTAGTAGTTTCGACCTTCAGAATTTCGATGATGATATTGACGTGATATTGACGCCTTGTAAAATGAATCAACATGTTTCTTATTCTCTCTTTATTGCACACATTGTGGTGCAGGTATAATAATTAAAAAACCGTATGATACATGTGCATAAGGGCTTTTCAAGCACTGCATCGTTAAAAGCACTCCGCTTTGCTTCTTGCTCTTAAACCCTTGTGAGGTTCTCTTATGCCCTTGTATCATAATATACTATTAATTCTGCAAGCTCCTGTGAGGTCCTTTTACATAAAACAAAAATACCGTTAGATTTCTATATCTAGGGTGATGTAGGTAATGATAACAATTTAACTCTTACTTATTGCTCAGTGTCGTGAAAAATAGTTGAGTATCGCTTGACAGCTCTGCTTTGTTAGGGGTTACTTTACAGGTTACTTACAGGTTATATGTTATTTTGTTAGTGTCACTTAGACTTATTTAGTAGTGACTATAGTTTAGACACCTTAACAACTCATTATAAAACTTTCAATGTCATTATACTAACAAAGTAACCTGTGTGTTATTTACCTATGAAAAATAGTGTTTCAAAGCAATATTTAAAATCTTTTCGAAAAGACAAACAAGCTTCCGATTATCTTTCTTCTCGAAAATCGAGTCCTCGTCTCGAAATTAATTTCAATTATTACTACTGTTGTTGCAAAAATGATATCCAGGGAAATTAACACCGACTGTTACATTTAGTCTGAGCTTGTAAAACTGTCAGATTTTATATAATATAATTTTTTTTTAAATGTTTTTATTAAGAACTGCTGTCTGCTTTTTACATATTTAAGTATTTATTTACATATACATACTTGATAAGTGTGCAATATTTTTCATATATTTTTAGACATTATAACTGTACAGAATAGCAACAAATAAATTATTCTGATCGTCTTAATATGTTCTAACGGTTCGACCCAGGTGTTGTATAAATTTTCATAATATATATCATTTATTTGACTCGCGATGTAGTGATAGTAATTTACGTTATATTTGATTTTAAGACCATTACCGTGACAACTTATTTTTTTTTTCGTTTTATGAGTAATATGTTAGTATTTTTTTTCTAGTAAGTAATTATATAAGTAAGTAATAATAGTAAGTAAGTAATAGATGACATATGGATTTAACGTTATTTATTCATTTTATGAGGTGGTGCAACCCACAGGTAAATAAACAGTAATCAGTTTAATTACTCAAATCGGACGTTATTTATTTATTTATTTTTATATTTATAAAATATATAATAAATATATACCGGGTGGTCCATTTAAATGAAGACAATGAAATATCATCAAACATGACATGGAATGACATAACATCGAATGGCGCTGCAATCGGCACCATCAAAACAAATTTCTGACATTTTTACAGCGGCGGAAGCCACCTTTCGGCATAAAAATCAAATCAAATAAAATCGGCACTTAATTCATCTTTTATGTTACACTTTACATATGTCAATATTAGTAATACCCCGATGGTGACAGATAAGGGGACTCACTAAGAACAAGCACTCAGATGGTAATTTTTTTTTTCATTGTTACATCATTTTGTAATAAAATACGTGGATTTTCCTTGATAAACGAACACAACTAATTTTCGTCGTTTGCAGCACGATCTACAATTATAAAAATGTATCGATTAAAACTTTCATATATTTTGTCACATAATCCGAATCTGCAATAAAAAATCGGTCCCCATTTAAGATTTCAAAGTTACCTTCCGCCTCTTCGAAAGGGGTGGTCTAATTTTAGTACCAGTAAATGGACCCCATCAATTATATTAACTATCATTTGAAACATTTTTTCGTATGATGCTTATTTTTCTAGATATGTCAATGACTGAATTTAAATGGACCACCCGGTGTAATATATTGATTTAAAATTTGGAAAAGATTTTATTTAAAAACTATTGAGTCTTTATTTATATTCTCTGACTTTGAATGATTTAATTTATTTTGAACACTGAATTAAGAGTTAATGATTAATACTACTGTTGTAACTGAATGGTTTATTTCAGAAACCTGTTAAGTGTACTTTTCAAATTTTCGAGAAATAAAGACACCATATTTTTTCATATTTTATATATTGTTATTAAATATTTCATAAATTCGAATGTCACTTCAAGGGATATTACAGAAAAATATGCGTTATGATTACTGATATACCGTATTCTGTAAAAATTCATTAACATGTGTGTTGACGGGTTTCTGAAATAAATGATTCAATTACAAAGTGATTCATGTACCAACTTTATGTACTAAAATGTACGAAAACCTTCAAATTGTGCCGAGAAGAATTGATTAGCATTTGTGTCTACCAACGAATTTCAACGTCACTTTGTGGATAGGGACGAATCACATAAATTAATTCATATACTAAATTATCTTCAAATGTGCAGAGAAGGTCCTTCAATGTATGTCATTATCGCGTGATATTAGCATTTGTGTTTACTTATAATTTCAACCATGTGATTCGTAATAATTACGAGGTAATGTTATTAAAATCGGATTATAGTTCAATTTGACGTGGTTCAATTCTACTTCTAACTTTCTGAACTTTCTAACTACTTATGCACATAAATACAGTTCATTCAATTTTAATGCTGAGATTACTTGAAAGTCGGATTGCTGAACTATTTTATTTATGAAATTAAAATAACCCAAATTATTATTGAATAATTAATATGGAGATATTTATCCCCATGATGTAACCGAAAATAACTTGGCCCTGAATCGATAATATAATAATAACCCTGAATCGATAATATACTTTTTACACTTTGGTAATTAATAAGAAACGACCATCAACGTCGTTTTTTGCGACGGAGGAAATAAATGGATTTTTCAATATTCTTCTGTCGGTTTTGCGTCGAAGGAAATAAATAGATTTTTCAATATTCTCTTCAGAAAATATTGGCAGTTCTAGGTATAAAATGCAGTTGAACTTGATTCACTACGCAGTATTCGGTGTTAGGAACCTGCATTTCTACCTTAATTCATTTTGCTCCATTCACAATCGGCACGGTGCACAGTGGAACAAAAGTCCAAAATCTGGGACATGCTGTTACCCATGTAAATATATGTTTTTCTAATAAAATGCATAATAACTTTATAACAAAGCAAGAAGGGCGCTACAAAAAAGTATACAAAAATTGCATTTCCGTTTCCGGTTACCTGGAATAACGTGTAATTTTTGTAATTTTGAGTCTTTCAAATCCATTTCATGTTTAAATTTTACATAAAGGGTGTTTTTTTAGAGGTATAGAACTTTTTTTTCAAATAAAACACAAAAAAAAACAATGAAATAGACAATATTTTGGCTTTAGTAGCTGCACATTTTATGGCATTTAGTGTTTGAACACAATTTCGGGCATATGACCACCGCGACTGCGTCTTATGAAGACCATCCTATCGGTCCAATTTTGCACCACTTTTTCCATCATACCTGGGCTTATCTCGCCAATAACGCGCCAAATATTGGCCTCCAATTCGTCAATCGTGGCTGGTTTATCAGCATAGACCAGTGACTTGACGTATCCCCCACAAAAAGTATCCAACGGAGTCAAATCACATGACCTGGGAGGCCAATTAACAGGTCCATTTCTTGAGATGATTCGCTCACCAAAAGTACGTCCCAATTAGGTGATTGTTTCTCGCGCTGTATGGCACGTTGCGCCTTCTTGCTGGAACCATTAGCTCTAAGACGAATATTATTGACTCGGGGAACCAAAAAATTGGGAATTATTTGCCTGCAGCGCTTGCCATTGATGGTTACATTGGATCCGTCTTCTTTCTTCTACTCTTTCTTCTACAGCAGCCATGGCTTCTTCGGTACGCACAGTATGAGTCCGTATTGGATGAATATTATCAATAAGAGTAAACTTTGTCAAAAATCTATCCATAGTATTGCGATTATGCGCACCTTAATGTGAACTAAGTGCTCTGTAAGTTTGGCGCACAGAACGCGCATTTTAGAACTAAATTTCCACGATTTGTAAACTTTGTTCGGCTGTAAGTCTATGCATGGTAATTTGCCAAAGCATACTGAACATAAATGTCACAGACAGTTGCTGAGTTTGACAGCTGGTTTGACAGATATCCTTATCGGAAGTTCTATACCTCTAAAAAAAAACACCCGTTACATTTACATGCATTTCAATACCTGAATTTCGTCTAAAGTGCTAAATGTAAAAGTTATGGAAACCAAAATTTGTAAAATTCAAACGGCCAATGTTTATTTCTGTAAATTTAAGTATTATCAAATATTTTATAAGTATTTAAGTTTAAAAGGAAAATAGAGTTATGACTTCAGAATTCATTAAACTGGATTCCCTTTATTCTTCGTCTTCTACACCATCATCATCTTTACTAACTCCATGTTCGTATGTTTGAAATAATCTTAATGTAAATATGGGTGATAAATATGTTTCTTGTTATCAGTACTACGTACACGTAATCCTTTCGTAGATTCTGCCGACATTCATAGATCCTTTCCCATTCACCTCAATTATACGTTTCTCAATTTTTCTTGCACATCAAGCAATGTGGCCAAAATATCTTAGTTATCGCTGGTGGATCTTCAAGAATTCATTTCTTCATTTAATATTGAGCTCTTTTAGCACCGACAGCTTAGTGCGCTGTCCGCCTGCTTTGTGGTCCAAGTTTCTTAAGCATAGGTTATAAGAAAAATTAGGAAGTTAACTCATCGGATCTTCGGAAATTTCATTCTAATTATCTTTGTTGTTATTGTTTTTGCCATTGTTCGTCTCGGTTTTCTTTCTTCAGTATAGCTTCCTTGATTAGAGATAATAGTACCTAAGTAAATGAGTTTTCGCACTACCTCATGCCCATCATGGCAATGGGATGGTTATCTCTCGGTTTAGCTATGATCATTAGTTTTGATTGTAATATAAAACCACAATTTGCTAGTCTTGTCATCAGCGATTAAATATTTTCCTAATTTTATTAATGGAGAAGTATTTCTCCATTAACCAAAAACTCAAGATGGATCCACACAAATTCCAATATTAATTTTATTAATTACGCCTAGTTGCGGCCAATTTCGAAACATAAGAGTTGAGAAACCACATATTCTTGATATAGAAATCTCAGAGATGGGAATTGAAGAGAATTTTTTAAATGTCAACGAAAAATAGAAATTTGTGAAAAAAATAGTACTCATGATTACATATTCCTTATGCATTGAAATTATTTACCAATATTTCTGTAATAAGTACCAATTAAAGTTTAGATATCACTGTCACAAAAAATGACCTTATAATATCTAATAGGGATAAATCACGGCCTCTGAAAGTTATCGCGCATTTTTCATGAAATGCTACGTATTGCAAACGGTCAACTTTGCTGCTTTGTAATTTCACTCCCACGATAACCACTCTCTATATAAATATCATTTCACATCCAATATTCATATCATACATTATTCCATTACTCTACGCCGATATTTTATTAAATTTCAGTTGACTTTTTCTGCCATGTCCTGTTGATTTCCGTGAATCGGTCCACTGTACAGCGCCGTGATGTCACTAGATAGGTACATTATGGATAATTGACTTTGGTATTGTTAGTGTGGTGTACTTTTGATTTTGTTGTGCATATAATTACCCAAGAAATTTCTGCTCAAAATCTGTGTCTTCGAAGAGCAGAGTAACGTTCTGCGTCGCCTGGATTGGAAATTATTACTAATTTTATTTTATTTCAGCATTAGTATTTATAGCATTCCTCAATCTTCACTCTTACACCGGCTCCCATACGAATCTGATTTCATCGCATAATGAGTAATTTCTACGTGTATCATTTGACTCCGCATATTGCCCACTTTGAATGCCGACTATATCCATTGATAATAAAATTATAAGTCAGGATTATCTCAATTGTGCGCGTACCGAAATGTGTGGCATGCATTGGCATGCCAACTCGAAACTTTATTTATGCCTCTTTGTTTATATCTGTTGTGTTTATATGTTTTGAATCAATGTTTTGTTTATATATTCTGTGTTTATATGTTTTGTTGCAATGTTTGGTTTATATCTTTTGAAATTAATGATAAAGTATAAATACTTACGTGTGCAATATCTGGGCTCGTCCGAGGCATCTCCACAGTCATTTACGTTGTTGCAGAACCGAGTGAGAGCAACGCATTTGGCATTCTCACACTTGAACTCGGACAGCTTGCAAGGAGGTGGTGTTGCAGTGACCAACGTGCCGACCATCACCACCATTGCGACCGCCCCTCTAATACACCGGCTAACATCTGTAAGTACAAAAAAATCCAATCACCAAAAGACGTAAAAATGTACAAACCAATAAATGCTTTTGTGGCTTTGAAGTTGTCAAGAACATTTACTCGTATTGCTTGGCATGTAGCGATCTTCAACTCGACTTGGGAGACCCGTACAAACAAATCACACCAAATTCGTTCGCGACATCCAAAAATTACGTCTCCACCCTATTCCTCGCGCTCTTCTTTGTGGCGCTTTCAATAATGCGAATGGAAGTTAATCACGGTGATCTGTAGCGCTGCCTGAATGGTGGGAGACGTCGAAGGCGCGTTATTTATTTTATATCTGGTTTCATGAGATTTCTATTTGAACGTTCGTTATTTGCCCTCGTACTCCGAGGATAAGTTATCGCCGTGACGTTATTGGGTTTGGATGGGGAAAGCTGGGTTTCCCAAGAAAACTCGCCAAAAACCACCCCATCCACTGTCAGTTCGAGTGAATGAAATCGATGAAATTGCCACATCAGCATTGAAAATTGAATAAATATTTATAGGTTTGATTATTATTGCGCGATTTAAGCGGATTTATTGTATTTTGCTTCGTTATTTGTTTGTGGAAGATTCAATTTCAAGCTTACAATAAATTACTCGAAATGAATTAATTTACATTTCATTTAATAATTCCAATACCAACCGGACATCATTTTAATTTCAAATTTAAATCAAATTTACTTCAACGTACGCATTCAGTTCAGTTGTACATTTTATATTTATTTTTAAATATATTCTGTTAATTTCCATTTTCAAAATTGTGTATTTTATATTGAAACTTAAAACAATAATTCGCAACATTTCATGTTATTACAAATAATTTATTCCCTAATCAGATCAATTATTATCACTTGGATCATCACACAAAATTAAATTTCATCATATAAAAGAAGCAATGAATGCCTTATGCTTTTAATTTATATATGTATTATACCATTAAGAAATTGCAATGTGATTATTAATAATATAAATTGGGCGAATATCGGTGTATCTAAATTAACTTACTGTTAATAATCGGCACTGAAACATTGTTGGGAATCCTAAACCAAATATACGATTTTATTATACGTATGCCCCCCTATGCATTAACGAGAGTCAAATATTGACTCGGGGTTATACGTTTAACTCAGACCGAATCTCAGAAATCAGTTGAACCAGATATGAAATGTATGGTAAAACACGAGTTATAGTAATTGAATGACACACATTAACCCTGCTTTTGATTTTTATTATAATTTTATTATTGTGATTATTATATTTATATTGTATGTGTTATTATATTTTAATACTTTAACACTTTATATTTTAACATTTTATATGTGTAAAATTGGCGCTCATATCCACCAGATGATTATACAAACAAGTATTATTGTAATGTGGCCTAAATGAAATAAAGTATCTATCTATCTAACCCTGTTCACAAAAAACAATTAATTATATGCACATTTCGGACGCGGTGCCACCATCTTCAGTAACATATAAATAGGTACTTCTTCAAGTACTTATTTATATGTTACTGAAAATGGTCGCATTTAATTAATAAATGTTTTTTTTTTTGTGAAAAAGGGTAAATGTCTGTCATTCAATTATTTCTCTTCTCACATGCTCAAAGTAAAACTAACGAGTTATAGTAACTAGATTTGTTCACATATAGTTCATATTATTTTAACCCGTGGGTTTTGTAAGACCATCTCGCCAAATTTTGATGCAATACATACGAAAAGCCATTCTGGCGCAAATCTATTCAGCAGTAACATAGTCCAGAGTTAAAACGATGTTGATCTAATCGAGAATTAGAATTGAATCGGTCAAGACCAATAATTTGTCATTATATTTAATTATTACTTTTGTGTGCTTGTATGTATTCGGCACTGTGTATGAAAGAGGGTAACATTTCAGTGTTCAATTACTTAAGTATACCTCATAATGTGAATCCAAAATAATAAATAGGATTGAATGTATAACTGACGATTTTGACTTATTTAACATTCAAAACGAAATGTAAAATATTCATTTACCTTATAAAATGCATCAAGTTTAAAGATTATACCATTGCGTACCACTTGCGTAAATAAATTAATGGCCAGTTTTACAGTCTCCGATTATTTTTAATCGACGGTTAGTTTCCATAAGTATTATTGCATCAACGACATAATCCAAAATAATTTACCATCAGTTAAAGTTAAATAAAGACTATATAGAGTAAGGGCCGGTTCCATAATATCACAGAAAAGTCTCCTTTATGTAAAGCTTACTTAATAGAAAAGTCGACTTAAAAGTCTGCTTCTGTTCCATATGATAAAAAACACTTTTTCGTAAAGTGACGTTTCAAAATCAATTATGGAACACGTTACAGTACTTAAAGGCGCCTTTTCGATTTAAAGGAAACTTTAATACCATTATGGAACCGGCCGTTAATAGAAAAGTCGACTTTAAAGTCTGCTTCTGTTTCGTATGATAAAAGACACTTTTCGTGAAGTGAAGTTTAAAAATCAATTATGAAATACGTTACAGTACTTAAAGCGCCTTTTGGGTTTAAAGGAAACTCTAATACCATTATGGAACCGGCCGATCAACATGCTTGTATTAACTGGGACTGGGAAGACGACTACGAACATTTTGCTACTGAATAAGCCAGACCGAATAACGTTTCCTATACGGGTAATTATTGTGCTGAATTTTATACATCAAAACATAAATCCCAAAAGGTATTTTATATAATATTTGCACAGAATACTTACTGCATATTTTAAACAGATTAAAATAAACTCTCATATACATACATATCAGTATAACGGCTAATCCCGACGTATTCGAGGCCAGTTTTTGTTTTATTTCAATATGAAGCATTAATGTCAGACAAAGATAATATAGGATTAGTGCCAATCCTAGTCCTAAGATTAATACGAGATTAGCGGATATTCGCTCTAATAATTTTCTCATCGAAATATAACGCAAAACTGAACGTAAATTTTATTTCACAACAATTTAACTTCATCTAAATTCTACGATTAGAAATAACATTATATAATGTTAAATAGAGTGCTAATAATCATGTTTATTAATTTAATTTTTTTAAATACTTACCAATTTTCTGTCATAAAAAATAGCATTGGTTTGACTTATTTCCTATTATTGCTTGATTTAACCGAACAATGATGATTTAAAAACAAAGATATCCTCTGTAACTAGATTATGGTTGGAAATAAGACAAAGGTGTATGGACATTTGTTGCTTCGTATAGCAGAAAGTATACTTTCGGGTGCATAGATATTCGTTAGGAGTGTTTTATTGGTACTTCAAATACCAGGAGAAGCTTTTTATTAGGCTTTCGCGTGGACCTGGAGTTTTGTTAATTTTGGTGCTGTTTGAAATAAATCAGAGAAATATCTATTAAAGATTTTACATTTTACATCTTTAAAATTTGACACCTAGAAAATTTGATAATGACGCTGATAACAAATTTCGGATTGGCGTTGCAAATATTAGGAACACTTTTTATTTTGCTTTCATGCACCAGAAAGTATTTTACTGAAGGATTTTGCACTATTCGGAGTCTTCAATTTATTTCGTAATAGAACTGTTAAATATGGACAGATATTTTAAATACCATAATTCTGCTAAAGATTGTACAGGGTCCGGCAGTGAAACCTGACGGTTTTTGCAATGGAATAATTCAATGAATATTCAAAATATTTTGTTATTTTTTTTTTTTAATTTAAAATAGGAAGAATGAAAGTTTAAGATATATACAAAAGAAATCGAAAAAGCATTATTAAGCTAAAATAACATCACTCAATGATGATTTTCTCTGCACTGCTGCATTTTTGTTATCTCAAGGGAAAAGTGTGCTTTGATAAGTCTAGAAATTTGGCAGTACTGCGAGCTAATATATAGCGGGAAGTGTGTGCGATCCCACCCCAAACCTTAGAAAGAGTGATGAATAACTTTGCTAACAGACTTGAGCAGTGCAGAGAAAATGGAGGTCATCTTTTGAGTGATGTTATTTTTGCTTCATAATGGTTTTTCGATTGTTTTTGTATACATCTTAAACTTCCTTTCTTTCATTTTTAAACAAAAAAAATATATAACAAAACATTTTAAATATTAATTGAATTATTCCATTTCAAAAACCGTCAGGCTTCACTGCCGGATCCTGTATACAGGGTGTCCTAAATAGAGTAGGATTGCATGGGTATCTTTGTTACTTTGAAAGCTAGAGATCTGGTTAAATGGGCAATGGTTTGTAGTTTTGTATACTAGTTCAGATTATGTTGAAAAATGTTCAGAAGTCCAAGCAGTTTAGAATTTATTCTAAAAAAACTTAAATTCTGATTCTGTAAAAATATTTCCATAATTATTAAAGATGCGGAAATATGTTTAAAATAAAAGTTACTTGGTTCGATCACATAAACTTAATAATCAAGTCTAAACAAAAGTCAAGATGCCTGTTTTCCGAGATCATAATGGCAACTTTCTTATTTTAAATGGCCGCCATATTTGATTTTTACACGCCTAAATTGACTTTTTTTTTCTCTTTTAATCGATGTACAACAAACTATGCAAAAATAAAAAGTATGGGATAAATCAATAGTTTCAATTTTTATTTTTATTGTATAAATTATTTTTAAAACAAATGTAAAAAAAAATTAAAAAAATGTAACTAAGTAGTAAAATAATAATTAATTATAAGAACATGCACAAATTGCTGAGTGTTATTGGATAAAATGGCCAAAAATAAGCTAAACACAATTGACAGCGTTTTAGAATATTGCCAGTTACATATCGCGATGTGTTGCGAATAACGCCTTTTATTGCCTCTCTCATTGCTTGACGAAGTTCATCTACATTATTATAATTGAAGTTACTTCCAGAATTTTGAACATTTTTTATATTTTATTGTTGTTTTACTACTTAGTTGAATTGTATTACGTTCTTTTAAATTTTTTACATTTGTTTTAAAAATAATTAAAAAAATAAAAATTGGAATAATTAATATTTGCCATATATTTCATTTTGACATAGGTTATTATACATCGTTGAAAAGAGAAAAGAAAGTCTATTTTGACGTATAAAAATCAAATAAGGTGGCCATTTAAAATAAGAAAGTTGATATTAATATCTCGAAAACCGCCATTTTGACTTTTGTTTTTACTTGATTCTCAAGTTTGTGCGATTGAATCAAGTAACTTTCATATTAAACTTTTTTCCGCATCTTTAATGATAATGAATATATCAGAGTTTTATATATTTTATAGAATAACTTCTAAACTGCTCCAACTTTTGAAAATTTTTCATCATAATCTGAACCAGCACATAAAACTGCACACAATTGCCCATATAACCAGATCTCTAGCTTTAAGAATAAGAAAGATACCTATGCAATCCCACTCTATTTAGGTCACCCTGTATAGGATTTCTAGCAAAAAGCTTGCTTCGTTATTTAAATTACCTTAAAAGTTGGTAATAGTACCAGGTTCCAGTAATTTAGTCAACATAATTTCTATTATATTTTTTGTATTGTAAAATTATGTAGTAGTGTTCAAATACCTGGAGAATTTCTATTGAACAATAATAATAATAATATTAATGATGATATAGACAATGAAAACAAATCTAATAGATTACAAAAATTCCTTCATCATAGGGAGTCTTAAAGAAATAATGGTATGTTGGACACGGCTGCAGGAGAAGGGAATGATCTCCAAATAATGATTTTGAACTAGAGAGCGATACTCAAGTTTGTGAACGATGCATAACGAGGAGTAAGTCGAAGGTTCATTATTTCTGCAATACTATTTAATCTACATACGAAATCGATCTTTAAACAAGCACTCGGCGAATAAGAAATCACTATAAATGTTAACGTTAAATGGGTGAACATACGATAGCCGACGATACACATAAATATATGCATAAAATAAATAAGAAAAGAACCACTTGTGAACGGAGTACGACAGGAGAGCGCCGCTACTAAAAAAATAAGTGAAAAGAAAACTATACCAGTGGTCGTTGATACGTTTGCAAGGATTTTCGACATTATACTAGAAACTGAGATCAGCCAGCAAGTGAACACATTTAAATTCATAGGTAGAATACTGAATCATGATTATATTGAACTCAAGAAAGTAAATGTAAACTTCAGTAAGCGTGGAACACGATCTGATACTAAAAGAATTTACTATGAGGGTTACAGTTTTAACTTAGCGTTCGTTGTACACTTCCGGACAAAATTAAGGGACCACCAAATAAACTTGAAATAACTTTTCCAATTTACAAGTTGTTGTGAATAGACTTTTTACATGTCATAAATTGACAATTATTAAGCATTATTCAAATAGTGTGCCATGATACAATTAACAATATCAGGACATTCTCTGTTAGGAAACGAAGAGTCAACAAAAAGCTCTAATTGATGGCCCACCTTTTTAACTCATTTAATTAATAAAGCGTGCTTTATGTTTCAAAAATGACTGAATTTGTTCGCAGTTAAGTAAATATGCCTAGATGCCATTGCAGACCAGAATAAGTATGCCAAATGATTAGTCTTCTTCGTGAAGGTTATTCACGAAGAGAAGTTGCGGGGATTCTAAATACCAACAAATCGGTGGTACAGATGGCTGCAGCACGGATAAGAGATACTGGTAGTTTAAAAAGAAGTTGCGGACAAGGTGCTAAAAGAAAAAAAAACAATACGCAGAGTCGATCGTTTCATCGAACTACAGCGTTTAAGAAAGCAGTTTGTAACATCTAGTATCTAGTAAATTCAAAAATGATCTTCGATTAGCCACAGAAATTTCAACCAAAACAGTGAGAAGAAGACTGAAAGAAGTCAATTTGTCTGCTAGAAAACCAGCAACCAGTCCAATTCTCACAGCTACGCACAAAATAAAGCGCTTAAACTTTTGTCAAAATCATCAAGGTTGGGACTAGGGGGAGTGGAATTCCGTTTTGTTTTCGGATGAGTCCAGATTCATCATAAACAAGAATGATCGCCGTGTTCATGTCTTACGAAACCATGTGAGCGATTTGCACCATGTACTATTCGAGAATTTGACAAATTGGTGAGGGGTCTGTAATGGTTTGGGGTGAGATACAATTTAATAGTCGTACAGAATTGTTTTTGATATGAAATGGGTCGCTAACAGCAAGAAGATATACAGACGAGATTATTGTACCCCATGTTCAACAATTTGCCGAAAATTTCTGCAATGGATTCATTTTTATGCAAGACAATGCAAAAACCTCATACAGCTAACGTTGTCACAACTGAGTTTGAGAGATGCAAATATCGAATGTTTGGAGTGGCTTTGGACTGGGATCAATTGGGCCAAAAAATTAAAAACGCACCGAGACCGTTAGTAACTCTTTATGAGCTCTCTAACGTGCTTGTTCAAGAATGGGAACACATACCCCAAGAAAGATTACGGACCTTCATCTCAACCAAGCCGAGAAGATTAGAAGCTTATAGTGCTGCAAGAGGAGGTCATACACACTATGAATAATGTTACTTTTTATTACAAATTAGGATTTCAGTTCATAAGAAGACCATTGGTATTTTTGTCTAATTATTAACTTTATTTCTTCAAGTCCATAAAAGTAAAGTTTGTTAATTTTAATAGCTATTAAGTCAACTAAACTGTAAGAAAACACTTGGATTTATATATTTATTCGTTTCATTAAATTTCGTTATCTGGTTTTAAATTTATTTGGAATTTTACTAGTGGTCCCTTAATTTTGTCCGGAAGTGTATTTGGTGTTACATGAACCGCAACTCCCTTTTTTCGTTCTTTCTCTCTCGTGTATCTCCACAATAATTTACCTGCATTGTTGTTGTAAGTTCTTTCTCGTCCCTATAAACCCTAGCTCGGCCCTGGCCAGCTAGTGAGACGGTGTAACGGCCTAACTAGATGTGGGGGTTGACTTCACATGATTTCTTAACGAGGTAGTAGGGTGAACTCGGGAATTGTCAGTTTAAATTAGAAAATAAAGTCCCGTAACAACATAAATTTATTTACTAATTTAATGACGCAAAAGACTAATTTGTACAAAATTAAAGGGACACGTACGACGGACTAGGACCGTAGCGCAGTTTCCGCAGAGATGGCCGCTACCGACGATTGTGCACAAGCGCACTCGCGGACCTGAAATAGCGATATAACGGCTAGAATGCCAGCAATATACCCGAATACAATAACACACAAAAGGGAAAGAATTAGCGCAAACGAGTAAAACGAATAGTAAATGAGGAAATATAGAAATTAAAAAAGGAAATTAGGAAAATTTGTATCTGGCTTTAGGTGTTTTCCACTTTGGAGTCGAGTGACGGGAGAGGGGGGGTAAATCATTGGACGCCCTTCATACTGCCTGGGGACCACACTCGACATACCTACGACGTCTTTTTAATTATCGAAATTTTCGAAAATGTGGTGTTTTTTACCATCTCGATGAAGATCCATTTCGCAAACGCCTCAACCGATTCGGAGAAGAGAATGAGAGAATGTTTCTAAATATTACATAAATTTGATCAAGTTATAGCTTAATGTCCATAATACTAATTCATCATCATCAAAAGTATTAAAATTATTGCGAAATGTTAATTGAAATTATCTACATCTTGAAAATATTCAAAATTTTATTTTAAAATTCCTAAATTGAGTTCAAATTAAGCCTTCAAGTTTGTTCTTAAATATTATATTCATTTCATACATGAAGGCATTACGGGCTGTCTTAATGTTTTCTGCAAATTTCAAAAGGTGTTCTCAACGTATTACCGGGCAACGTATTGCCCTAAAATTGAGAGAATTTTCCATTTGTATTAATTTCATAATACTAATTCTCCAAACGTTATTTCATAGAAATTCCTTTTAATCTTGTGGAATCTTTGACTACAGCAATGTTAGATAATGTTCATCAAATTATCAAAACTAGGATCATAAATATTTCAGAAAATTTTAATCTGTGGTAAGGTTTTCAGGTTTACGTTCATTTCATCAATTCATGTAAATTCTATAGGATAGCAGGGTAGTTTAGTTTTAATCTGATTTCACGATCAAGCATTAAGAAATAAATTGTAATGTAATATTTTTTGTTCAAACTATTTAGAAAAGCAGATAGTTAAAGTTGTATTTTGACGATTTTTAACGTTTACTTATAAGGGGGTTTGTAACGTTATAATTTTTGCGAGGGGTGCTCCTCGGCGCCGCTCGGCAATGACGACTCAGATAGGTTTAAACTACTTACTGGTTATTATATCTTTAGCGCTTATTAGCTTATTATAAGGCCACGTTGCCGGTCCAAGCGACAAACTTTCGGGGCTCACGCATGAGCATATTCGCCAGTGTCGAACGACCATTGCGGAATACGAATCGCGGTTTTGATCGACCAAATCGTTAATTTGTACGAACCCCATAATTTTGTTATAATAAATTACTGCCTAATTAAGTCAGGTGGAGTCGCACCCCCAACTAGTTCAGGCTGAGGGTGCCGTCTCCACTCAGTTAGCCAGGGCCAAGGTGGAATCTACAGGGTTGAACGACGAACATTAACAATAAAGGTGCAGTGTTGGATGAACGACGAACATCAACAAAAAAGGTTCAGTGTTGGAGAGAAAGAAAAAAAAGGGGCTTGCAGGTTGAATTTTAGTTTTTGTTAGGAGTTTTTCTTATATCGTTTAAACTAAATTAAAAAAAGATATTACTACGAAATTTAGTTCAAAAGTTAAAGAGACAATTGCTATAAAAATTACATAAGTTCAAGTATTTCTGACAACAATTTTTACAAAAGAAGTTTGTGTCTTTTCACCCTGCATCATCATATAGAGTTATGGAGGCTAAAATACTCTGCATAATTTTGGAATTGATATTATCTGAAAATATTTAAAATTTCTAGAGTTATTATTTACGATATCGCAATTGATTTCAAATTTGATATTAATTTACTATACAAAGAGAACGTATGACGTTTTGATAGAATTTTAATAGATTTCAACAAACATGCAATTATAACATCCACATGTGATACATCATTCAAAGAGAAAAAAATAACCTATTTATTAAGGTCAAGGCCAACTATGACTTCTATTTAAAAAAGCACAACTTTGTATTGTATCTTCTTTATTACCGAAGATATTAAAATTCTCGTTCAATTACCCGTAAAAAAGCGCCTCAAGAACATGCAACTCTTGTCTTGTCCAACTTGGGCCACCCTGTACATGACATGCTGACCCTGTACATGTACATGACATGACAGGCTGACAAAATTATTGCAATGCAAGTTTGCGTCTTTCTACTGTCCCATAATCATTTCAAGTTAAGTAGTCTAAAGCCTCGTTTAGATTTCGAAACTTTATTGGCGGAAAATACTTACCGCCAGTAAACTTACGATGTGTAAAGCGTCGTTTACATTTGGAAATTTTACTGGTGGAAAGTACTTGCCGCCTGTAAACTAACGATGTGTAAACCAGAAAAACGTCTTACTTTCTTGTTTAGTTTCTTTCTTGACTGACGTTTTTCTGGTTTACACATCGTAAGTTTACTGGCGGTAAGTACTTTCCGCCAGTAAACTTTCCAAATGTAAACGAGGCTTTAACCAGAAAAACGTCTGTCAAGAAAGAAACTAAACAAGAAAGTAAGACGTTGTTCTGGTTTCCACATCGTTAGTTTACTGGCGGCAAGTACTTTCCACCAGTAAACTTTCTAAATGTAAACGGGGCTTAACATTGCACTTTCTATAATCTTAAAATTGATGTTATCAGTAACTATTTAAGATTTCTACAATTTCTATCTCACATATCTCAATTTATTTCAAATTTAATATTAATATATATCTAAAAATATTGGTTAAAATTATTTGCATACTTTATTATCTATTTATATATTAATTAATTTCGTATATTTATTAAAATTATGTACCGAATTATCTTAAACTTCACATTGCTTTTAAATGTTTGCTTACATTTACAGATGTCCTTGTTTCCACCAAATTTCTTCAAAACTTATTAACGTTCAACAACTGATTTTTGAAGCATTAACCCTTTGTGTCCTAGTCCGAGACAATTTTTGATAAAAAATTTGTCTTTTAATGTTATTATAAGTAAATACATCGTCAGCTTAGCGTTATAAGGTTGCATGTAACATTTTTTCAATTTTTAGGTCTATAACTTTATAGGGCTATATGATTTCAAAGCGGGACTTTTCAACTTGTTGGAAGGTTAAAATCGGATGATTAACAAAGATATTTAAAGTTGACATTCCCAAATTTACAAATTTGCACATACAACCTTGTAACATTAAGCCGACGACATGTAGATAGAAAAATAAATACTAAGATGTATAAAAGTTAATACTAATATACACTGTGTAGGGTGTTTTTTTATTAGTGGACTCAAAAGTACCAAGAGGCCTGAAGTGTCGTAATTGTAGAAAATTGAGAAGAAAAAAACAAATTGATAATTGGTTTATTTTATGGATATGATAAAAAACTGATCATTTTTTTAATGTACATTCGTAAATCAAAAACTCACCCCGAACATTTGGAATGTGACTGAGACTGAATTTCTCGGGCAAAATATATACTTCAACGACACATTTTTGTATTGCCAACCAACAAAACTAAAATTGCTTTATTATACATGACTTAAAAGTATCAACAGCTCTGATGGGTCATACTTAGAGAGTACCGTCGCCATCGAAGCAATAGATAAAAAATGAATTTTTACCAATGTTTTCTGAAAATGTTCATTTTTACTATTTTTTTTAAATTATTTGGTCTTACTACACTGTCTTATGAAAATTAAGATATTTATTGTCGTTCAATAAATTTTAGCGTCACTTTTATCAGTAATTGTCCAAGCATTTTTCGATTATACAAAAAAATGCACATTTTATCAAGAAAAATGCATTTTTTATATAGGCTGTAACTTTCACCGGGGCAGCTCGGGGCAGATGTTCCAAAGCAAACAGCTGCCCTAATTGCTGATAAAAGTGACGCTAAAATTTATTGAACGACAATAAATATCTTAATTTTCATAAGACAGTGTAGTAAGACCAAATAATTAAAAAAAAAATAGTAAAAATGAACATTTTCAGAAAACATTGGTAAAATTCATTTTTTTATCTATTGCTTCGAATAAAATCTATAAATTGTGTTAAATATTGTTAATAGCTAGGTAAACAATTCTGTTTCGAAAGTATTGTCAACACAGAATTCAAATTGGACATGAATTTTAGATTTTTGTGCGCCATATTTGATCGTCCATTTTAAATTTTTAGAATTCCTCAAACGTTACCTCAGAATCTTATTTCTAAATCCGAAATATACCTACATACAAGGTTTTGAAATTTTTTGAAGGTTACTTAGATTAAATCCCATTTTTTTTGGAAATTCCGACCACTGTGCGTCGGGGCACAAATGGTAAAGGCAAACTGTTTCCTAAAAGCTTCTTTGACAGCCTGAATATACCATAATATGTTCATAAAAAATGTCCATCGACGGCGGCTGTGGAAATTCAAAGGTAAATGTGAATCAAGTCACGGACATACGTTTAAGTTTTCACACTAATGGACTTTATGAACATATGGTATTTATGCTATCAAACTGCACATAATTTTCTAATTTTAGTACTATCTTCCATATACGAGTAATTAAATAAAAATTATTTGCCAAATATTGGTAATTTTTTCCAAAAAATAAATAATCCTTCCAGAAATTTGATAATAATTTACATTCATATTTTTAAACTCCATATTATTCTGGACATTTGGTTAATTTTTTCTCAAAACTATACAAAAATTCGCTGTTATGTATACATATTGTAATATATTCGCTTATTTTATTAATTTAGCTACTGAAATATAATTGCAGAAAGGCTTCTCTGAATATGTAGATAAATACAGTTAAAATACTGTGAAGACTTACACAACACATAACCATGTTGAGATTTAAAATGCACTCTTTTCCGTACTTTTATTACGACGTTTTTATATGTTGGTAAATATTATGTATTTTAATAATGTTTGCATTATTTTCCTCATATTTTTAGACTTACATATTTGTTTTTTCTGTAAATAATTAAACATTATTTTGTGCTTGTTAATAATACATATTCAAGAGAGGGAGTTTATTCGTTACACAGGACAAACAATAACAAAAAGTTTCATATAAATCCATAGAACAACCACCGCATCCGCAAAATAACTGTTTTTCCCGAAGGAGGCAAAATTAAAAACAACACCCCCACCCCCTCTCCTCCCAAACCGCACAATCCGGCCGGATTTCCGGAGAACGGCGCATCCTTAAAGCCCTTCGATTACGATTCCATTTCCTCGATCGTGGCAAATCCCCTTTCGCGGTTTATATTTAGTCATCCGTCCGCAAAACGAAGCACCATTATTTATCGTCGAAAGCGGCGCGGTTTTTCAGTCCTCTTGAGGAACCGCAAAACGCCGGAGTTGCTGCGCGGATCGGAAGACCGCAGCACGAAGAAGTTTAGCAAAGCGAAAAGTTGCAGAGGCTTTCAGGTGCGGCCGCAAATCCCCTCGCACAACGGTGTTATCGGCTTCGGGAAGTTATAATTTCAGACCAGAAGTACGCGAGAGATAAGATATGCGCTTACGCTTAGAACGCCCAGAATAGAGGATGTTTTGCGGAGTTTTTGGATAGAGAAATAGGGATTAGTGCTTCAGAGAGACATGGCTGAGACGTTTTTGTCAACACTTAACAAAATGTTTTTTTGGAAATTACGGCATGGATGGTATCCGGTAAGGTACAGTCAGGTAACAGGTACAGGTAATATCAGTAAGGTACAGTCTTTCTGAGCACTATATTATTACCAGGGCGTAAATTCGCGGACAGATGAAGAGATTACATTCATCCGAATAGCTAAACTTTCAAATTAGTCATATATTTGTAAATTAGTTTATATTCTGTATCACCATTCATGATTTTATGTTTTGTGATATTTATAAATAATTGAATAAATAAATCATTTTTTTCGAAAAAATACAGGATGTTCAAATTGTTTCGCATGTCTCTTTTTTCGTACAATAAAGATAGCATTTTCTTATCGTAGTCTACAGAGTTTCTGTCAAACTTATAGTTTGTAGTTGATATTCAGTGGGTAGTGCACAATTTTACGAATTTTCACGTAATAATTGTCTTAAATACGGTCATAATTAATAATATCATTGATAGAGATAATTTGGCTACAATGAAATAGCCGTCATTTCGATTGACATTCAAAATCTCATAGTTATTAAAGCAAATAAATTGCGTAATTTACTTCTAGGCTCGATTAATTACCAGGAAATAACGTTTCCACAATATAACGCCCAACTAATGTACAATAGTAATTTCCTACTCTATGCCTTTGTAAATTGCATGGGCGTGGGATTATACAAATTATAATGATATTTATTGTCTTGCGTGCGGAGAAACGTGACTGTCTCCGTTGTAATTAATTGAATTTTAATCGCGCACTGATCAAGCACCAGTGTCGAATTACTGCGACGATCAATAGTCAGTGGCGGATGTATACACAATGTGAGTTTTGTGTACAACTCTCCTCCAGTGCCTTCTGTTCTGTAAATATTCTGGATTTCCGTTACATTGCGCAGAAATGAAAGCTCGTTGTGTTTGAGGGGCCAAAATTAATTATTCCTCGTCGCGAATTTTTAAGAATGAGCATCGTCGTTAAACAGTGGATGACAGGGTATGCACAATGGAACACAAATGTTTGTGGAGCATTCAATATTTCGATTTAGCATATTATAATAATATATACAATACATTAAATATGTATGTCAACAGCAAGAACAAATCAACAGCAGAATTCAAAAATATCATTTTTTTAAAATAGGTTATTATCATATAATCAAGAAGTGTCTCAAAACTGCAATAATCTTCTGACATTGAAAGAACTTTACGAACGCTAATTTTTAACTCGCACATCTACTATTATGTTTCGATGTAGGTATTAATTTTAAAATTGGTATGTTTGTTCTACACATCTAACATGTTTTTTTTGCTTAAATAGTAATCCAATAAAATTTGTATATTGATGTCATATTTGCGAAAATATCCAATCAAAATAAGAATAGACTAATACTGTCCTATGGGTAGTTATCACTTACAAACAGGATTGGTTTGATTGAAATCATGATTTAAAATAAATGATTTTTTATATAAATTATTTATTTAAATCCAAACTGTTTTTTTTAAATTAATCATTGTTTTTGGACTGTTTGTGCATTCCAGTAGATGTATAGGATAAAAATATAATGTAATTATAGAGGTAGCGTGTTTTAACGTAGATATAAGTAAGTAAAATATTTTTCTTTTCTTTCATTTTTTTGTCCATCACATGGTCCAGATACACAGAAATTTTGTTTGTTTGTTTTAAATTTGTTTTAATCATCAATTCAAATTTGAGAATTTATTTTTAAAAAGCATATATTTTAAATCGTGATGTAAATCAATTGATTT